>JAYDYQ010002685.1:6195833-7591666 GCA_034814905.1 Penstemon davidsonii | reverse complement strand
TCATACCACATGTGCCTCGCGCGTGAGTTTTTTTCCCGCTCAAGGTGACTTAACAGACCACGTGGCAATTTCGTTAAAAAACTTGACGGAAGTATGATTTTTGAAACGTCCGTTTATTCTACGGTATGATTTTCGTTCGAATGGTATGAAAAATGGACTTTGGCCTATTTTATGGTATGAAAATTGAATTTTTGCCGAGAATCTCCTGGATACTATAGATTGAAATGAATATTGCATCTTGCGCAATAAATTCTTTCTTTTTTGGGGTTAGAATCAATTAAGATCTTATATAACATAATCTTATAAGCTATTGATGCAAATTATATTATTTTAGATACAAATTGATAGTGTGTATCTTCTTATCTGTCAAATACTCTTGATTAAATATATTAATACTGAAATCGATGAAAATTCATGTGAAAATCAATGAAAAAGGATGAAACCGGTGAATGACAACATCAGTGAAAAAGCAGGTGATTCGGTGAAAAAGGAATAAAGTTGGTCAAAACGTGTCAGATCAATGAAAATTCAGGTGAAATTGGTGAAAATAACATGTGAAATCAGTAAAAAAGGGTAAAACAATAAAAAAAATATTAAACTGGTAAAAATGAATAAAATCGACTAAATAACATGTTAAACAGGTGAAAATGAATTAAACTAATGAATTAAATAGGTGAAAATGGGTTAATTTGCTCTATTTTATGACATAATAAAATTAATTTTACTCTAATTTACTAAAAATACCCATGAAATTAATTAGACACGTACAACGTACATACACTTTCCTAGTTTAACTTAAAAAGTTGATGGCTCTTTGTGCGTTAGGAAATGAACACCTTGAATCACATGTTTAAGAAAAAATTAAAAATGATGTCTTCTGGCAAGTTTGGCCTAGCAACTTTTATAGAGTTTGACCTTTGGTGTCATAAGCACTTTTGAAATCTCCAAATGCAAAAAATTGGCTTATTATAAAAGCCATTGAAGTGTTAATTTTGACAAAAGCAATTAGAAATACAATTATTTATAATCAATTATTATTACAATCAACTAATATTATAATCAACTATTATCAAAATCATTTTAGCATAAATAATTTTCGTAGAATTACTTTTCTAATCGCTAAGCTAAACAAACCATTCAAGTGAGAACAATAAAACCAATGGACTATAGTACAAAGTAATCGGTGTAGTTTATATTTTTCAGTTCATCTCACCACAACCACCAAAGAGAAGTCATCATATATTCTCCTACTTGATACACGTACACGCACAACACTTTGTAGAAGCATCAACGACACCGAAGCATTTGATCCAATCCCATTTAACACACATACATGATTAGGTAGAGGGAAATGGGTGTCATGTATATTACACGCAAAAGAGCAAGAAGTATATAAGAAGGATCACATAGTGCATGTAGAGGCCATACATACGCATACTAGTAAGCAGAAAAAGAATTGTACATTTGCATACAACAAAACAATACAATTTTAATAGAGAGCAAAAAATTAAATATCTCAAATTCCAATGACAACACAAACATGAGATGCTATAAATTCCAAGTCCACATCTTAGTAGATATATCAAGAGAGAATTTCACTTTTGATACCACAAGTAACCCTACTTTAAGGTTACGGTACCATAACTTTAAAAACATACATATTTGGTACCATATGTTAACTGTCATCGAAAAATTTGGAACTTCCGACAATTTTGGACGGAAAATTCAATTTCAGACGGAAAGTTGATGGAAAATTTGCATAATTAGTCCTATAGTTATATATTGCTGCTAAAGTCCCACATATTTTATGGCCGATAAATTTACCCCAAAGTTCACAAGTTTTATAAATTTTATATATTATTATTATTAAATTTCTTAAATTAATTAGATTATATATAAAAAATAAATAATATTTTATATAAAATATAAATTAAATTTATTAGAATATTTTTATTTCAAAAAATAATCTTTTAAACTAATAGATTTTATATAATATATATATATATATATATATATATATATATATATATATATTAATAATATTTTATATAAAATCTGAAAAATAAATATACTTATTAAATTTTTTAAATTAAAAAAAAAATTAAACTAATTAGGTTTAGGTTTTTTTTTATTTTATTTTTAATTATTTATATAATTTTAAAAAGATTCTTTTTCAGGTTTTATAATAAATATTATTTAATCTGTATATATTATTATCTAACTATTTTAAGAAAATTTTTTTCAATATAATAAGTTTATTATTTTTCAAATTTTATATAATATATTATTTAATTTATATGTGTTATATGTAAAATCTAATTAGTTTAAAAGTTTTTTTTTGAAATTTAAAAAATCCAATAAATTTAATTGATATATTTTTTTTGGGATTTTATATAAAATCTAATTAGTGAAAGAGATTTAATAATTATAATATATAAAATTTATAAATAGGATTTATAATTAATGATACGTGCATTTGGGACTGAAATGATTCAAACTTGTGAATTGTGGGTAAATTTGTCGGCCATAAAATATGTGGGGCAAAGTTTGGCAACAATCTATAACTATAGGACCAATTCTGTAAATTTTCCATCAATTTTCCGTCTAAAATTGAATTTTTCCGTACAAAAATTGACGGAAGTACCAAATGTGTCGAGGGCAGTTAATATGTGGTACCAAATGTGTATGTTTTATAAGTTATGGTAACATAACCTTAAAGTAAGGTTACTTGTGGTACCAAAAGTGAAATTCTCTCGATATCTCAAAGTTTGCATACTACAAAACCAAGCTAATATCTTAGTAGAGAGCCAAAACTCAAATATCTCAAATTATGATTACAAAACAAAACATGAGATGCAAATGGATCCAGCGTCCACGTTCTTACACCTCTTTGTGTCTCTACACAATTAAATATTTAATCAAAAATATAAAATGTCAATTACTGCCGGTAGAAGCAAATTCATCAATCATGCGGACTCCAATTTATGTTACCTTGTCCCTACAAAACAAGATAAAAGTTATTGAACGAATGTTAATATAATTTGAACTAAAAAAAAAAAGAGTATGACATGAAACAAAAGCTAGAATAATTACAGACCTGGAAAATTAGGTAAATATTCAGTTTCAAGAGGCATTAATGGGCCTAGTTCCATTTTGTGAAATAGTGAATAATACATGCTTATAAGGAAATAAAATGGAGGTACACATTGTATCAAAATCTGTTAGTTAAATGATCTGGAAAACATTCAATTAAAATTTTGAATGAAAAGAATCCTAAAGTGGTGATGGAACATGATAGAACAAAGGGAAGAAAAAGGAAAACAAAGAGAAAAAATAACAAAGTGTGTTATAAACTGGTGTAGTCGATTTCACAAATAGTTGGTGTGCAGTATTTATACAGGAAAAGAAATAAGGAAACTCTTAAAAGTAAAATATACAACCCAACATTAAAAATACTGTAAAACTGTACTAATGGTTAAAGCAGTAGAAACTTCAACAATAGGTATCAATGGAATGAGAAAGAGAAAATATCTCTGTATCATTTGCAGAAAAAAATTTTGTTAACCAAGGTTAGTATTTTTTTTTTCTTAATCGGAGTAAAAAAAATTAAAGGACACGTGTCAATATCTAATGGAGGGAGAGAAAAGCAAAAATAAAAAACTGTACAAATGTTGCAATGGACAAGTGTCGAGTAAAGAGGGGTGCAGACCAGCAGCATCGAAGAAACCAAGGACCAATTTGAGTTTCAAAATTGGAATTTCATTATTCCGCTCGACTGAAAAATTTCTCCTTTTATTTGAACAAACCATGGTTGAGATTGATAAAATCACTTAAGTTTCTGGAGCTGACATAGGAGAAAAAAGAAAATGTAATAAAAAGGTAAGACACGTGTCAAACCAAAGGGGGTGCAGACCACAGCATCGAAGAAACCGCTCGTCACTTCAAGCCTCCCCCTTGCAATTTTAATGCCGATTTTTTTTTTTTAATTTTATTTGTATTATATTATGTTACATCAATCAAAACATTTTTCTTTTTTAATTTCTTATCATCTCTACTATTTCTCTGGAAGAAGTACGTCACATTACCCATTAATTTAAATGTATTTGTTCTTTTTCTTGGTCATAATTACCATTTTATTTTTTTCAATATTATTATATGAGTTTTGTAAGGCTGCGTTCACTTTGCAGTATAGCTAATCAGTCCATATGTGTATTTGGGCCAATTATCTATCAGTCCAATTAAATAATTACCCGTTCGGCATATTGTAATGGCCCAATTGATAATCATAGTTCGTTCGCAGTTGGGCTGTTCACTTGACCCAATTAATATTTTCGGTCAATTTTGCCCCTGATACACGATTAGATCCGGACCGTAGATGTGGTTTAATCTGGGCCATCCATTTGGTCGTATATGAACTAAACATCCAACCCTAATCCATTTCATTTCCTCCTCTCAAACATTCTCTCTCACCCCGACAGCGCATCCATTCTTCTCGTTTGCAATCTGGGCCATCCATTCTTCTCCTTTTCGTTTCTGTTCTTCTGCGTAGTGTATACAGGCAGGGTTCAGTTGTTCTCCATCGTTGGGCATCTGTTTGCTGCGTAATTTGAGATCTAGGGTTACGAAGGGTTGTTCGCGAACCATTTGGCCGATCGGTAAGGTAATTAGATATTGCTTTATGTGTTCTTTTCTTAATTTTGATGGTAGTAGTAAATTGCGCATGCGTTTGATAATGATTAGGGTTTAAATTAGGGTTAGGGTTTTTGCGATTGTTTGAAATTAGGGTTTTTATGATAAATTAATAATTTTTTTTGTTTTTGGCAGCAATAGAGTCCATTCCTAACTCGAGGACTCGTTTAGGTTCTGCGCACTGCTCGTGTGGGCTGCGCGTGAGGATTTACACCTCCTGGACGAAAGAGAACCCTGGCCGAAGATTTGCTCGCTGCCAGTCTTTATCGGTTTAATTTTTGTTGTTATTTTTCGTATAATTATTGGTGTTTGGTAAATTACTTGTGTATTAATGGATATATTTGTTTCATGTTAGGAGGAACGGTGTGATTACTTCGAGTGGATCTACCCAATGATGTGTGATAGGTCCCGTGTTATTATCCCGGGTTTGCTAAATCGCGTAAATCGCACTGAGGCTGAAAATACCCGTCTTATACGTGCCTGTGATGAATTGTCTGATCAAATGCAAATTGTTATTAATTCTTTAGAAAATATGGAGTCTGAAAACATGGCATTGCGTCGCAAGCTAAAGCTTGCGATGATCTGTGCTGTGTGTGTGTTGATGTGGTTTATATGTTTGTGACTAGTTATGTCAATGCTGATTTGCAATTGTAGACTGTTTTGATGGATCATGGTGACTAATTGACACTTATTATGTTTTGTGTATGTATGGCATGTATAATATGGATTGTACTAGATGTTATAGCTGTACTTTTTGGTTTTCTGTGTTAATGGTGCATTTGGTCTGGCCTATATAACACTGATTCTGCGTTTATAAAATCTTTGTTGAATTTTATGCTCATTCATTAAGAGGTGGGGACTTAAATATGCATATGTGTGACTTCCATTGCCTTCCCTGCATCTTGTTTGGCCAATGATTGGGATGTAAAATAATGGGGTATTGCTAGTTTCCAAAATTTGATGCTCTTGTGTGCTGAGGAATCTCATGTGGTAATATGACTAAATGATGTATTACCACACCTTCTGATGGTCTGGTTTATTGAGTAAATGCTTATGCTAATTTATAATATGTGGTACTGGATTTTCAAAAGGGGCTTCAGATGATGATGTTTTTTTTTACTTCTGGGTTTGGTGCACTGTTTAGTATGCACTACTGAGTTTTTGTTAACTCTGTTTGTTTGTGCTTTAGCATGTGAGTGCCCCCATTCACTTATATTTGAAAAAAAAAATCATCATCCCTTCCTTATAAAGTTCTTCCAGTATCCTAGATGCAACATTTTTGGAAACTGAACGCAGCCTTAATTATTTTGGCCATGTGATGACTTGAACTATTGTTTTCTGATGGCCTTGTATGGTCTAACATGTCAATAGTTTGGATATGCATTGGTCAATGGAAATGAGCTGATAATCTTTTATGTTCTAATGTCTATATAAGTGATATTATATGTTGGATTCAAACTGAGTTTAATAAGTGGCCCATAATGTCTACTAATTTATGCATGAGAGTTGCGGCTGAATCTATTTTCATTCATATACACATGTGTTTAATTTATTTTGGCACTATCCATTTTTAAAATTCATGTCATGTATTCCCTTTTGGTACAAATATATCAATTTTAAACAAAAAGAGTACATGTGGCATGCCTAATTTGTTTATTTGGCATATTTTATGTAGATCGAGTGCATATCATATGTCATATATGG
The DNA here is from genome assembly GCA_034814905.1 of Penstemon davidsonii. Classification (NCBI taxonomy): domain Eukaryota; kingdom Viridiplantae; phylum Streptophyta; class Magnoliopsida; order Lamiales; family Plantaginaceae; genus Penstemon; species Penstemon davidsonii. The sequence continues at coordinate 7,585,273 of JAYDYQ010002685.1, read as the reverse complement.
AGTGTCTCAGAATTAAAATAGTTGGTAATTAGTAGACTGCATTTAATGCATTACTTGAAGGAGTGTAAATTTCATTTAAGATATGAGGTGACCTTTTGCAACCTTTCTTTAAATGCATGTACTTACCCCTTCATATATTTATTAGAGTTGAAAACACATATTCCCATGTACCAATTTATTGAGGTGGTTGGGATTTACCCTTTATATTTACTCTTATACATCTGTTTATCTACACATTTTCATCTCTCCAAAATCTTGAACAAAATTACTTGTACATTTTCGAAGTCATTTGAAGTGGTAAGTTCTTCCACTCTTCTCACTTAAACAAATTTCCTTCTACTATCTCTTTATGTAGTGACTTAATTTAACATACTTCTTACACTTGCAGTTTGCAATATGCCGAGGACACGAAGAATGAGGGCTGATGAAAGCTTGGTGAGTGATGGATGGAGTTTTGAGCAGACTGCTAAGCTTGTCAATGCTCTGTACACCGAGGGCAAAACTGGAGATCTCCAAAACTTGGAGTTTCTTAATGGGGTCTGTCAACGTACCTCGTTGGAGATGTCCTCGCTGTATGGTAGGAGGTTCGGACTGAGGGTATTAAAAGGAAAGTGGATTATTTAAGGAGGAGGCATGAAATGTTCAACCAATTTCTGAAAACCCCTGGTACTGTATACGACGCCTGGACTGGCCAGTGTCGTGTGAAGCCTGAATACTGGAGAGCTGTACCTTATTGTGTAAGTAACACTTATTTATGTTTGTGTATTATTTTTCATATCTTAAATCTGATCCCTAATCCATTTATGTATTTATTTTGTAGGATGAGTCTGAATGGTTCAGACATTTTAGGATGAACGGTGAGCAACTTCATCTCAAGTTGACCTTCATCTTTGAGACGAAAGGTGTTGCTTCATTTCCTGTAGACCTAACTGGATCTCCCGGGTGGCCCATTCATGTCCGGGACTCCGATGATGATGAACTTGCAGTGGTGTCCATAAATTCCAGTGGTGCTTTGATCCCAGTTCCTTTTGATTTAGGGGAGGAATGTGATGAAGTTGGACCCTCTGGTGGTGAGAATGCAACAAATGATGAAGGAGTGATTATTGGGGAGGAGTGCTGGGAAGTTGATGATGAGTACTGATTGCTATGTTTCAAGGACCTGTTTATGTTTTTAATGTTTAATTATGTTTCAAGGACTTTTTATGTTTGTTAAATTATGTTTGAAGTACTTATGTTTTTATTGGTTGCTTATGGTGTTGTTCTAATGTGATTACAGTGCACATTTTATGTTTAAGTGCCTGTAGTCACAAAATATTCGGATATAAGTTGTGTTAATGTTCATTTATGTTTTAATGTTAACTTGTTTTAATTATATGATGCTATAAATATGTTGTAGTTTTTAATGTTGTTTATTTAAGTTCTGTTTTTTAGTTGCATGCAAATGTTCTTTGGTTGGTAATTATAAAAAAACATAGATATTTAAGTGATATATAAGTTGTCTGGTACTTATAAAAAAAAATTTCCTTTGGAGAAAATGTTCAAAAAAAATGTAGGGTGTTAATGTTTGGTACTTATAGAAAAAAACCAACAAATAATCACTACAACAATTATTGTGCCATATAAAAAAAAATGAAGGTACGTAGATGAAAAAAAAAATAAACCCAACAGCAAAAAAGTTGTGTTAACTGCCAAAATTTTGCTAAGTGACAAAATGTGTTTGTGCCAAAATCTAGCAAAGAATAATCATATCTTCTGTAAAATAAGCTTTATGTCAATCCATATGAAAACACATAGGGTCTAGTTTGATTAAATTGTACATAGGTCCCCATAAAAATGTTAAATAATCAAATACACCCTCTATTACTAGTATAAATTCACACATTTTGTCTAGAAATATTGTCTTCCACATTCACAAGAAAAATTCAGCATATTGTCTTCAAAATTTTTGTTTGAAAAAACATGTCCATTATTTTCCCTAGGCCTCAATCTCATTTTTTTTACTCGGAAAAATGGACAAAAGAAATTGATGATTATTTAATCGAGTTTTTAGCCACTGAATCTTATTACGCAAATGGAATTATCACTTATGGTGTTGCTCACGTGATGAAGAGAGCTCGCGATGAGGTGAACGTGTTCTTTCGTCGTTCTTTCACTACAAAGGACATTTATACTAAAGTCGAGCGCCTCAAACGTCGACATGCCCTATTTTCACACTTACAGACAATATTTGAATATTACTTCAATCCTGGTACAAACACTGTCGGTAACGATGGACATGAAATCATTTAAAATTTATCTATGGTAACCCATAATACTTGTTTTGGTTATGTTTATAGTAATTTGTAAATTTGTCAAAACTTTGAATTTTTGTTTGTATGCAGGAGACTCCGTTTTATGAAGCATATGCAATCAATGGAGAACCAAAATGGAATGACTTGTGCGAAATTTTTGGACACCCGTTCGACTTCCCTGTAGCGCCACCACCCGCGTCCCCAATTAATCTCCAATGGTTCGAGTTAAACGATGCACCAATTGTCGGACAAGATACCCCAACACCTGATCCCATCAATCTTGAACTGTTACGGTTCTCCCCATTCGAAAATGATGATTTTTGGAAAGATTTGTCGAACTACAATGGAACTGATCCCGAGAATGACGAGGTCTCGAAGCCTAATAAAACCGTGTCTAAGTGTCTGTGGCCGGATGTGGGGACGTCGGGTGGATTCAGTGACGAAAAATAATAATGAAGAAAAGTCTATGTAATGTGTTTTTCATTCGAGTTTGGTATCTATGTTGAGTTAATTATGTACTTTGTTCGAATGTGTTATGGTTTATAAATTGTGTACCCCCTCAAACTGTGTTCGATAAGGTTTTATGTTATTACACCCAAATTGCAATTAATCCATAATATGTCAAATAGCAAAAAATGACCTTCGGATTTTGGTTATGGAGTGGGTCAAATTTTTGTGTACACCCTCGAATTTAGTTTATTATTGTGTACCCCCTAAAATTTTTTAACAACCCTCGAATTTTGTTTATTATTGTGTACCCCCCCTAAAATTTTCAAACCATGCCAATTTAGTCCATCTACATACTAGTACCCCTCAAAAAATTAAAATATTCGACGTGTAGCATATAATAGGTACATTTCCATAATCTACCAAAATATACAAACCCGAAATAGTTCAAAGTTCAATTAATCCATAATATGAAAAATAGCAACAATGGCCCAAAAATATTTGTGTGCACAAAATAGCAACAAACAGCAACAAATAGCAACTATGTGAAAATAGCACAAAATCAACCATCTCACAAACTACACGAATTACCTTATGTGAGAACATAAATACCGTTCATTCAAGGCATCTTGTTATTTAGCATCATGTGGGCAATGTGCTCTCGATACTTTTCGTTCGATTTCAAAAATAAACTCACATGATTAGGATTATCCATAATCTTGAACGAGAGGAAAATCCGGTTCTCAACGGTGAGCGTGTCAATGCGATCGAGTGCATTTATAATCTTTTGGGCTTTTTCATCGGGAGTGTCCTCCTCTTTCGCAAAGCTATGACTAAGATCGCCCCATGCGCATTTCGCGGCAACTATGAACTTCTCCATGTCGTTCGGAGCCGGATTCCGGCGTAGGCGTCTTTCGTTTCTTCTCGTTTTTTTCAAATTTCTCCTTTTTTATCTTCTTTGGCAACTTCTTTGCATTAGGACGCATATTTTCAAACCCCAAGTTATATGGTGGAATTTCGGAGAAGTTCTCCCCTCCGTCGGAAGCATCCGTCGTCAAATCGACGCACGGACTACTATACGCACCATCATTGTTGCTTGAATCCATAATAGGTTCCTTTCCTTTATTATTTGAGGGGTTAACCGAGTTGCTCCTTACTAGGTCCTCCACCATATCGACAACGTCCTCCGCGCACTCACCCGTGGCCCTATCCTTCCCAAATATCTCGACCCAATCCTCGTAATAGGGATACGACTTAAAACGCATATTGCCAACGTCCGGATGTGCCTACAAATGAAAATGCATATGTTACCTTAACATAAGAATAATCGGGGAAAAAAGTAATATTTCAATCTTAGGGGGGGGGGGGAGGGGGGTGTTGTTATTTGAAAAAATGTCAATTAAAGTTACCTTAACATAGAGTGCCCACACATCATCATCAACGGTGATTGTTTTATCAGAATCGTTCCATCCGAAACCGCTCATCCCTAGCATACCCAAGAGTTGGTAATAAGTTTTCTTCCAAACCGTAAGTTTGGAGTTAATATGCTTTGCGGTTATATTCGATGTCGGTAGCCTTGCATTAACCGCATTTTGAAGATGTGTCAAGTAGCCCGGGCGAAAACCATTATCCGACTTCCAACCGTTTGTTATCAATTCCTTCAAACTTTGTAGCAACACGACTTCTTCGGCATTGTTCAACGACCGTCGAGAACCCTGTGTCCTCCTTTGAGATGCAGCCTCGGCACCGAAGCGGGGAATGGACGACATATCTATTCAATTATACCTACATATTTAACAATTCAAACATAATATACGGTGGACATAGAAAACATACAATGACAATAAAAAACAATGAAATGGCTATTGTACATAGGGTCAATTAAAACATCAACAACAAATTCAATACAATATACCTCCAATTCGAACATACAATCTTATGAATTATTGTTCCAAACGCTAGAAAAAATTAATAATCCAAACAATACGATACAAGAAAATTGAAATCCTCAATTTTTAGTGATACACACAACATTGTTCCATTGATTAAAGTACTTTTAAAAATTCACTCGCGATCCGAAGTCCATTTCAAATACATTTCACGAGCTAAGTTGTCCCGAAAATTGTTCCATGCATGTGAGGTCTCAACAACGTCGATGTAGTCATCTTCATTCATGTTAGTATCATTCTCCATGTTCTCAATTGAATCAGATAATGGATCATACCCCATAACATCATCGGGCGACGTTTTCCGTAAGAAGTTGTGAATCAATAGCAATGCCATGATCATCTTGTTTTGCGTTTTCAATGGATAGAAAGCCGGACTCCTCAATATTGCCCAACGCTTCTTTACTTGGCCAAAAGTTCGCTCAATGACATTCCTAGCTTGACTATGTCTCATGTTAAAATATTCCTTGTAATTTTGAGGGGCCTCCATACCAACGCCCCACTCTTTCAAATGATATCGCACTCCCCTATACGGCGTAAGAAAACCTTCACCATTCGTATATCCATTGTCACACAAGTAGTACGTGCCTATAATTAATCACATGAATGAGTTGCTATGACATAACCCTTGCAATTAAATTCACAAACTAAAAACTAAGTTTTACCCGTAGGCACTTTCAATCCATTTGGCCGATTAATTGCGTCCCTTAACACGCGCCCATCCGCAGCGGACCCCTCCCAACCGACTAGTGCATAGGTGAACAGTCCATTAATATCACAAGCCGCAAGTACGTTAGTACTTAGGTCACCTTTTCGGTTCCTATATCGTGGTCTATCAACCGATGGAACATGAACATTAACATAGGTTCCGTCTAGTGCCCCAATGCAACCCTATACGTATACAAAGTTTCTATTGTAATGCACAAATTGAAGAAAAGGCCCTATGCAAGTAGGAAAATTAAAGTTTCGCATTCTTACCGGAAAAAAACTCCACCTATCATCTTCACAATCATTTGATATTGGTTCCGGTTGAGAAAATAATATTGGATGGAGCTTCATCAAGCATGTCAACACACGGTAAAAACACTTGCTAACGGTGGCGCCGGATCGACGGTAATCGGATCTTACAATACGATTCTTTTTGTGATGGGCAAAAACAGTCAAAAACATGGCAACTTGTTCGCGCACGCTCACATACTTAGTATCATTCAAACCCCCCACATTATGTAGGAAACAAACCAACTTATCAAATGAAGTAATATTAAGACGTATATTGTCCTTACACCTTATTGGATCTTTTTGAGTAATTCTTCGTAAGTTTTTCATCCACTTACGTCTCCTACGGATTAGGCTATACCGTACGGGTCTCCGACCTTTTTGGAGTTGACTATTACGAAACCATATAAAAAACACGCCAATCCAAAAAATCCGATGAAACATTAACATAATCAATTGTTTCTTCCGTTCATCCATTTGTATATCCTAAAACAAGTTCCAACCATTTGGAACCAAACACCAACAAACAATGAACCGTATATTAAAACCAACCAATTAAATATATGAACTCTAGAATAAAATTTGTCATAACTTAACAAAATACTCGAAATACCTCAAGTTTAAAATACTATCAAAATACACAAATTTGTACACCATACATAACTTGTACAAATCCAAGTATTTTGAAATAAACATAATTAATTATAAAACACCTCAACTTAAATTAGCTATCAAAATACACCAACTTCTACTAGATGTTAAAATTCACCAAATCATGCCAAAGTAGAAATAATTAATCATACATTACCTCAAGTTAAATTAAGCAATCAAAATATACAAACTTGGCCAAAATCTCAAACATTTCCAAACAATTCGGCCTAATACATAACACTCCCCCAAATTAGGCAAAATAGACATTAATAATTAATTATAACTTACCTAAAGTGAAATTAATGGCCGAATTCCTTCGAAGATAGATAGTCTACACCCTCACCTCCTTCGTACATGTACAAGAAAAAAAAAAGTTAGATAAAGTTTATTATTTTTCAAGCTAAATTTATAAATGAGAGAAATATTTATAAAAAATCAACAAGAAATGCTTCGATCCCGCAGCTTGAGCTTCAAAGTTGACTCTTCTTCCTGGAAAATGAAAAATATTTCAAAAATCAAAAAACCCAAATTTTTGCTTAAACCTAATTTTCGGGGAAATAAATCCAAATGGGAGAACATAACAAAACAATTGGGTTATTTAAGCAATTTATAGCACATTAACTTGTGAAGAAACTATGAACTCACCTGGGCGGCGCTTTATACAATTTTGGCAGCTGGTTTTTTTTCCTGTCCAGTGGTCGCGAGATGAAGATGAATGGAGGTAAATTAATTTCTTATGTTTTTTAGTCTGAAGGCATTTTTGTAATTTCTTGGAAGAACCAATGGCACTTTAGACTTTTTGCAGCAGGTATTTTTGTAATTTCAGAGAACTTGAATGGCAAAATGGACCGAAATAAAAGTAATTGGGCCATTATTTTTAATTGGAGGGTCTTACTCCGAATTAGTAGTGACCCAATTAACGGGTCTGGCCCACACAATGGACCGAAAGTAGCGGGCAGCCCGGGATTTTATTGGGCCAACTAAACAACCGATTAAATTTCATAATGGCCCAATTGAAGCACAATTGAGGGCTAATTTGCCAAAGTGAACACAGCCTAAATGTTTAGCATTTTCAATTATAAAATGAATGATATGTCGCTATTAATTTTATTGACTAAAAAGAAAATGTAACTTTGTGGAGTAACCTATTAAAAGAATTAGATGTATTCGTAAATATTTAATATGTCCAAATATTACCTCCGTTACTTTATTTTTTATACTTTTACTTTTTGTACTGTTTTAGGTCAAAGTTAAAAATGTGAAAAATCTAAGTATTTTTACATTTATGCCCTTAAAGGTAGTGGTTGAGAGTTGATGTTGTCAAATCATTATTTTATGTAGAAGGATTTTTTGAGAAAAATAATTTCATTATTGAAATGGAGTGTTATTTTGAAACATCCCAAAAGAAAAAAAGAAAACTGTAGAAAAGTAACAACCAACATAAATTTTATAGGCAATTTCAATAGAATCGAATTGACCAAAATAACTCAAAAAGTAATGTTTTTGGGCTACATGTGCAAAAATGTAATATGTGAATGTTTTTGTAAATGTTCGCTTGACTGGCCAAATATAAAACAAATATAGCCTCTAATTTTAGGAATGATTTGAGTGTGGTGAATCAATCAAATTATAGCAAGAAGTAATATTTCGGGATAAATTTATTGCAAGAGACTATAGAAAAATTCGTGGCTACCCTAAGAGGTAGCCACCATCCGCCATGTAAGGTGGTTTTAGGGACACTTTTTATGTAAAACTTTTATGCATATCTAAAGTGGGTTGAAGGCCTTTCTAGTTTCAGAATTTATGAAACCAAATACCAACTTTGAAAAATAATTGCTAGTTCTAAACTTCTAATCTACATGACAATTAATTTATCAGTAGTTAAAGTTTTACCATTTAAAGCTTTATCTCATATTCTCATTAATGCTACCTATATATAAATCTTGTTGGTCCCAAAATTGGTCAATGAGGTCTAGAGGGAGGGGTGAATAGACCTCTGAAAACTTTAAAACTTTTTCTCTAACTTTTCAAATCAGCAGACTAAGCTGATCGAGAATTCGTAAGACTACTAAGCTGTTCGCGCACAAAGCTTTGAGCAGCAGAGTTGACCACTCATCTGATTTCACTCAGCTGATTCAGATGAAATATCAGAGTTTTAGAAACTAGTTGGCAGCGGATTTGTCAAGTGTTTTTCAACCAATTTGTTCCTCTTTAAGTTTTCTCACACAAAAGATTTTATCCCCAATTTTTACAACTCCTTTTAAAATCTTTTGGTTCAGTTCGTATGTTTGAGTTCTTTTCAAAATATGCAAAGTAAACAACAGTAAATCAAACACACATAATTTTTATAGTGGTTATATGGATGAAAATCCTTTAGTCCACTCTTCCAAGTCACACAGATCTTGGGTTATACTAGAAAACACTAAGTTAACAGTATACAATGCTTGCGCCGATCAACAAATGAAAAGGCCACAAGTGCGTAGTAAGAAATCACACAGAAATCCTACACTCTGAAGCTAGATCACTCACTTAGACGGATCTACACTTCTCACGCTATTTTCAGTTGAAAGTCACTCAGACAGACAACGTAAGTTCTCTGTTCTTCAAACAGAAGCTTCGTCAACAGATGACTGGGCTTGTGATCAGACGACTCAACTGATGGATCTCGCTCTTAAGATGTGATCTTGAATTGTGCAAGTCTCTTCTAGATCTTCAGTTTGTCTTCTATTTATACTCCTCGGATTTGAATTTCTACCCGTTGAAGGAAGGCGAAATTACTCTTCAATCCCTGAGCAACGGTCTTATTCTCTGACGGCAGCTTTTGCTTTTGCAGATAGTCTTATGTACACTCTGCTGTACGGATATTCACTTTATGTCCAGTCGCATTTAATGCACTCAGCTGGTTACCGTTGATAAGCTTACTTCACCGACTTCACTTCGCTGATGGGAATGCTTGGCTGATGACCACTCTTCTTATGATCACTCGGCTGATGGCTACTCGGCTGATTCAAGAATGAACACATCTATCTTGACTCGGCTGATGATAACCAATCTGATATCCCACTCGGCTGATTCGGTTACTTCGCTTCAAGACCTTGAGATAGGTTTCATTAAGCTGTTCTTAGTTGATGACGTAACCTTTTTTATCTTCAAAACCATTATGGCATTTTTGTCATCTTCAAAACCTTCTCTAATTTATACCAACAAATCTCATATAATTATAAATTTAGAATTTAGTAGCTTTACCATTTTTGTATTGGACCTTTTATTTAATAACTCATTTCAATCCACATTCCCCAGCTACAAAATCTGGTCACTCGCATCATCCACATATATATTCAAATGAAAAGATTCCTAGTCAAAATTGACACATAAACTTTCACCCAAATCGAACCCTTTACATTACCCACAATTCTTACCTGCTGTTTTTGTGATTTAATTAAGCCATCTTATTTGTTTATATTTATCTATTAATGTAACACGTTTGATGGCAACATTGCATAGCACATCCATGACTTAGCTACAGAAAAATGATAAACCCAAAAGAATAAACAGAGAAGGTATTACCTGAAGTGAGGAGGTGAAGGAGGGCGAGCTTCCTCGATGATTGTCGGTGTGGGGGAGGCGGCGTATGTGGAAGTGGAGGGATGACGGCGGCATTAGGGTTAGAGTTGAGAAACTTGAGATAGATCTTGAGAACTGACTGTTGAGATAGATTATTAGAATAGATTTTCAGAATTGATTATTGAGAAAAAACGTGTTAGATACTTAGATCTTTTCATTTAACAAAAACGTGAAGTGAAAGTAGACAATAATTTATTTTTAATATTATACAAATCAGAATAGATGTGGAGTGGAGTGTGGACTGTGTGTTATATACCGGGTGCCCAATCGGGTATGACCTCCTACCCGAAACCCGTACCGGTTTCTATTAATCGGGAAATTGGATTTCCCAAAACCTGGAAAACCCACAAATTTTTATTTTTTTGGGAAAAAACCGATCGGTACGGTTCGGGTTCCCGATTCCCGATACCAAACTCCCACCCCTATGTAAAAGTGTCCCTAAAAGGGACCTAACATGACAGATGGTGGGTAGCCACGAATATTTCGAAACTATATATATTGTTCAAATATAAAATAGTATGTCACATTTAATTTTATGAATTATTTAAATGGAAAAAAAGTAAACGACCAAAATATCTCACGAAATAACTTTTTGGACAACATTTGTCGTGATTGTCAATGTATAAAATAAATGTATTGCAATTAATTTCATGAATAATCTAAGTGTATGAATTGCTAAAATTCATATCAAGAAGTAGCTCTTTTAGTAACAAGTAATATTTGCGCGCATTTAATTTTAGAAATGATTTGATAAGTACATATCAAAAAAAAAATGATTTGATAAGTAGACCGTTATTAGTATTACTTTGAATTCAGCTGCTAAGTACTTTGAGAAAAGGGCACTTTTAATAATTAATAGTATTAAGTACATCCGAGTCCAGTTGTAAGCATGTATTAATCTATTGCTAATTATAAATTAATTTACCGACATCATTATACTAGATGATGGCATGTTGTTAGGGAAATATTTTTTTTTGGTATTATAGGGTAGTTCACTTTGCGAGTTGCAACTTTAATACAATTGGACATGAAAATGTAAATTTGTATGGTGACTCAGAGATAAAACCAATCGCTCTCATTTAAATACACTTACTTTGTGGTTGAATGAATTAATATATGCTAAATTTTCTGTCAAGTACTAAATTCATTAATTTTCTTAAATTGTTTTCTATTACTAAATTATCTTTTAAGCACGATTTTCTTCCTAAGTTCAATCATAAACATCCATTGTTCTCAGACCTGCTTTAATAATAATTCAAGCACTAAGGATTTATTGGTGATTAGACTAAACAGAAAAGGTGAAAAATGCTGAACTTTTTCTTAAGTTGAAAATGAGGGAAAATGCAAGTTATTATTATCCTGTATTATATGAAACCCTAATAAAATTATCTTGTGAATTTTTTTTTTTCATCAAACTCTCTTATACTTTTAAAAATCCTTCATAGTGATGCAAACCAATTGATTCCCACTTACGGCCCCAATTATGATGTTGCGTAAAAATGTTCGGGGCAAAAGTGAAATTCTTGCCCATCGAAGTAATAAATGTAAAGACGTTACGCTTTTATGATAACTTATTATAGTGTATTTTATATGAAAACGATATTTTCCTTAATTGACATTGGACACAAAAATTGAACATATCATATAGCATGCTTTGGGAGGGGGCTCTCCAAGATTTGAGACTTTGTCTTTTGATTCTTAGTTATCCGCATTGTTATCTTAATATGTAACCAATTATGAAGTCCAAATACAATGCAGTAAACAAATGTTATCATATGTGCGGTGTAACTAAATAATATACTGTGTGTTTATGAACTAAATAATCATATAATCCATTTAAATCTCAATGCAATTTTATAAGAACAAGTAAAATTACTTTTCTATCCTCAGAGCAGCTAACGTGGTCATCTAATTGTTTGTGCATAATTGTTAATCATATATTTTCTTTCATATTATTAGGCCGCATTCGAAATTTCTTCTATTTTGTGTCTTTCTTATTTCCTACTTCTTTTAGTTTAACATTGAGCGTTTTTTAAATCAGTATTTGTTTGTTGCATTGGTATAGTTTTTTTGTATTTTGTCTTATTTACAATTTGTTCTATTATATTTTTGCATTTATCGCTCATGCAATTAAATAAATTGAATATCGTTGTCATAAGATTTTATCAATAGAATACTTTGGCCACCTCGACTTTTTCATCCTGAATCCACCCTTACTCTTCCAAATTTAAACTTGAGTTACTAGATCAATCATATATCCGCACCAAGAGGTGCTATATAAATTATATGATATTACATCGGTGTTATTTTTTCTCATCCTTTGTTACGGTTTGACATCAACTTAAGTATTTTTTAAACTATTAAAATAAATAATTTAGTAAATTTATTTTAATAATAATAAATATTCATAATACTAATTAACACTATAAATATGAACTTATAAAATTTGCAAAACATCGTAAATATAAAATCCATTTATTTATAAAACTAATTTGCTTGACTTTGTTCTCAGCAAATTGAGCGAAAATTATATTTTTGTTAATTTGTAATAATTCTATACCTAATAAAAAATACCCATTTAATTATCTTTCCAATCATTTCAATTTAAAATAATAATTCTTAATCACCATTTCAATCATTTAATTTATTTTGAAAAGACATAATGTGATATCTACCAACTAAATTCACCCTCAAACTCCAACATTCAAAATATATGAAAAACTCAACTCACAAGTCACAATCTTCAACCCAACTACTAATTAAATTAATATTATTTTACATACAAAAAATTCAAGTCTATTTTCAGTTGTTTCGTACAAATTTTAAAAGAATCTTCAAAACTCCCAATCAAAATATTTTTCATTGAAAATGGGTAAAACTAAACCAAAATACATTCAAACAACGCCTAAAATTCTTGTATTTTGTTACTCGTCTATGTTCAGCAACCATTTATATATTTGTTAAGATCCTGTTCTACAATTGTCCATGCTATATGCAGAAGCTTCAACCAGAAGTCAACATTACACATTAGAATTAAGTTGAATTCTAGCACCAAATTGCCCATCTTTACATAATCAAAATGGGAGAAGAAATAAGCACTTTATATAAAATTCCCCATTTTAACATTGAAGGCCAAATCAAAATGCAAATAAATTATACAGTTAATACAGGAAGCAAGTTCGTTTTGTCCATCTTTTATACCACCTATGTAACCCGTGATAGAGAAGCTGTGTACGAAACACCACCATATTTCAATCCATGTAAATAGGCACAATCTAGGTGAGGGGAAACAGTTGCATTCAGAATACCAAAAGGAAGACCATTTTCTTCGGTTGTTTCATCTGTCATAAATTGCTGAGCAGGTTGGTCCCTGCCTATGCCTAGACCAACATTCAAGCCAATTGATGTGGATTTCGTCTTAAAGCTGCAAACAAATAGAACGTGAAATAAACCATCAAATATAAACAGCCACGGGATATGCATGAGATAGATCCATTAGCATAAATTTAACAAGAATTACTGCGCAGAAATCATTTTCACAGGCTAGCAAGCAAAAATGAAAATAACACACCTAGCGAGTTGACAAGTTGATGCAAATAGCCAAATGAAAATAACACGCCTATCTGAGAAAATTATATTGTTATCGCATAATATATGTAATTTTAGACAAAGACATTTTTCTTGTAGAGCACTCCAGTTCCAGATGAGGCAGATTAAAAGTAAGAGAGCCAGATGGTGTATAAGAAATGCTGTGGTCTTCATTCCAATGATTATGCATTGGCTAATGAGAACAATCCAGAACGAAGTGAAAATTTACTGTTCCATTAACATGCATACAAAAACTTCCTTGTGCATGTAATTTTAGTATTTGTAGATGAATTCTATTCATAACTGAAGTACTGCCCCTAATGCCACTGCAGAACTCTCAGACAAAATCAAAGACGTTCCAACACTAAATCATCGCATAAACTTGCAACGCTAATTTTTTATCCCAGTTATATTTAAAGATGCAAATGGAAGTTTTAAATAGTTTTTTTGGAAAATATAATCAACAAGGTTAATATTATTAAGGGATAAATAAACAAACACGAACTTCAGATCTGTATATTTTAAAATTCAAGAAAATGCAACAGGCGTATTTAATAGCATGATCCAGTTTTTAGCAATAATGAGACATTAGTATACCTGGCTTCAAAGTCACCACCATTAGAGCGCATAGCATTGCAAATATCACTTACTATCCATGGAGGAAGACAAGCATCTGTAATTTCAACACTATAGCTAATGCCAGCGGTTGAACTTCTATGAGGTTCACTATCTTTATTAGATGTGTAATCAACCCTCCTCACCTCCTTGCATCTAATCTGTGTTACAAAATGAGTAAATATTGATGATCTATACTAAAATTCACAAGATAATGTTACTCTTGATAGTAATAGAGTTTAAAGCAAGACTTACACAATAAGTAATTAGTAAAAAGGACTAGCACAATATCAATGGTTGTTCCTAATTGAAGAACTGAAAAGGAGGCTGAAATAAATTTGTGTCTAATAAATGCTGAGTTTAAAAGATGCAGTTGAAATCCATAAATATATTGACATTCAAGTAGATAATTAGTAAAAGAACTTTTGTTTTCATAAGTAAAGGATGTGTTGATTCCATAGTTTACCATTTCGTTTTCAATGATTTATACTTGTAAAATCTGAAGGTGTTAAAAGTACTGGCTAAAATTTAAAAATTTATACTCGAAATCATCAATTCACTAGAGTGCATTGTATTGTGCATTAAATGTCCAATGGTAATAGATTCAAAAGGTTCCAATAAAATACTTAAACTAACTCAACTGTGAAGATTGATTGACATAGATGGACCTGTTTCCAATCACGTAAACATATAAGTAATGCATATTGTTGTCATAATTGGACTTGCCTCAGGAGCAGAGAGAGCAGCATTATCAAAAGGAACTGGTGAATATAGCACCGGAACATCATCGCCGGTCAAAGAGGACAAAAAGACTCTGGAAGCAAACAAACAAGAAATTTGAGAAAACGTAATTTATGAATTCTGTTCTCCTTTTGTTGAATAGAAGGTACAAAAACGAAGATATTACCAGACACTGACCTATAATTCAACAAAAAATCGTATAACCCATGTATGTTCTTGTTTCCAGTAAACATCAACAAAGATTGAGGGCTGTTGTCAACACCAGTCAGGGTCTCTGTAGCTCGAGTCTGTGTCATTGACATTCATGAACAACAAATTAGAGTCATGCAACCAAAATAACTTCACCGAATTTTATTTGCTTCAAATAACTCAAATTAGATGAGGATAATGGAGTTTCCTAAAACCAATGGCGGACACTAAATTGACGACGAAGAAGAAAAACTCTCTTTCGAAGTAAAAAAGATGTGTACATAAATACTTCCTTGGTTTCAAATAGTTCCGCTCCTATATTCTTTGTAGCACGTCCTCAAATAGGAGAGATATTTGGTGCATCCGCTGTATAGATGACGTGGTGCAACAAAAGGATGGATTTGTTCAAAGTAGTTTTTGCATACTAATACACAGTGGAGATGAGATCATGTAGTTAACTTCTCCTTAAATTTAGAACTAGATGTCATCTCCTCCATGTGTAGCGGATTCACCAAATAACTTTCCAAATAGACTCCCTATTCCAAAATAGAAAAGTTTTTTCCTGAAAACTAGCATCTCAAAGTAATGCGGCACTAGTTTTTAGTAGGTCTATCAATGGGTCTGGATGGGATTTCGGATAAAAGTTTTGGATCTGGTGAAATCTCCAGCACTATCGTTGTCTACAACAAACTTCTTAGCACCACACATCATTCAACTTGCCAACGAGCTCAAACTTTATTCATTCCTCACTGGTCACTAACATTGAATAGATCAATCCCCTACCCATCTAACACGTGAAAAATCTAAAATTTTACCTTTACAACTCTTACCTAAAACTTCGCGCCAAAACAAAAAGGAGTACAATATTAAGACAGATGAAGCATTTTAATATAAAATAAAATTACTCCATGCATCACAGTTTTTTGCTCCCCTTCGGTTTGGCACAAAGTTTTAGGTAAGAGTCGAAAAAGTAAAAGTTTTAGGTATCTTTACATCTTTAGTCTAAAAAGTAATAGTTGAAAACTAGTGGTGTCATTGTCCTTACTTCAAGTGAGATGTCAACTTGGGAAACAAAAAGAGATCAATTTAAGAAAATGGAGTCTTTTCTGGGAACATCCCAAAATAAAATAGGAGCAAAATTTTAGGCAATGGAAGAGCCCCCCGCCCGCAATCTCGAATCTACAAGAACAACTTGTGAGATATAAAAACTTATACTACCACTATACCACTTTTTTTAATAGCTCTTAATATGATTAGGATACATAAACTAAAAGAAAGAGCTGAAAATGATACTTCAACAATGGATTACCAAGCCCTAACTGTCCCGTAAGATGATCTAGAGTTTGTCCTAGACCTAAACTCAGCCATTCCACAAAGTATGAATAATAGAAGATGTGAAAATTTCAAACCTGCCCAAGATTGTGTTTTGCAATTTCAGAAAGTTCAACGAGGTCTTCTGCAGTAACTTCTTCCACTTTAGAGTGGCAAAGAGGCATTGAGAAAGAAACATCCTGCAACCGAATATAAAACTTCAACAATTAGAAGTGGTGTAATATGAATGGTTTCCTAAATAAAAAGAAATCATAATCCAAGTGCTACCATCGAAGTTGCACATGAAATCATATAAGTAGGAAAAACTTAAATATGATCTATTTTTGGATCATAATTACTTTAGTTGCTAGTTTTTACACACCAGCCCTTTTTTCAGACGAAAAGAAACCTTACATGTTCTTTTAGAAGTGATCTAAAGTTTCTTGTTGACTGAGATACATAGGCAGAGCAAGAGCACTTGGTTTCCTTTGAACCATCAGACGAAGAGAACAAAACCACAAACTGCTCAGTGCACACTGCAAAAGTTCAAACAGTAAAACGAAAGAAATTCAACCTACATTATCTATCAAGCAAAAGCAAAACCACAACATTACATATGCTAATCTTTTCAAAAAAGAATAGGACAGTCACTAGCCTCTGAAAATAATACATTGAGGCCAGCTTTCAAAGATGATCAAAGAGGTCATCTTTAGTGTAGTATGATAAAAGAAACTTAATGATTAAACTTCAGTCATTTAGGGAAATGTTTTGAGAATGAGAGCCCAATCAACTGCCAACTGTAAAGCTACCGTTCTAGCAATCTTCACCAGAGATGAGAAAGATGATGTCACTTTCTTTTTACTGAATTCCCTGCCTCTTACACTTCCCTTTTTGCAGCAGCAAAAAATTCGCTGTTCATGATATTCATCTTTCAGGGGAAATTTGAATGATATTTGCCTAAAGACTAAGCCAGACAAGTAATCATTTATGATGTTATTTCAAATGGATCTAAAATTTCCAGCTTAATAAAACTTCGAAAACCCGTTTTGATACATGGATTTTCATTTGAATTATGTACCCTGACATGAATAAGTGGGTATAAATTAGCAAATAAAGTTGTCACTATAATTTTTCAAACATATTATGTACCCTGACATGAATAATGTTAATTGTGAAGGAGAGGAAAGGTGAAGTAAACACTGTAACTCTACCAACCAAAAGCTCAGTTGTTGCAAGGAAAGACATTTGCTTAAGAGTTTTACCGATGCATGGTCCTTGTACAAATGCAGTCAAATAAGATGATATCTCAGATGATCAAAGTATTGTAAAAGAAAAAGGACTTTGGCGGAGGGGTAAACAAATGCTACCAATGGGAGATCATTCAATCATGCCTGTCTTTTTAAATTTACTCATGAACATTGCATAAATAAAAGATGAGTATCACAATATGGCAAAAGAAATCAAAAGTATGGATTTTTTTCACAAGGATATCATAAACAACTTAGCAAAAGGACAATACCGTAAAAGATTTTACAGATTCTCTTCCGGAACATGTAGTAAAGGCTTCGAAATGAATCCTCCCACGCACTATGCCGTTTAAGCAGAAAGTCTGTTTGTCCTGGATAGGGTATCATTAGTTAAGTGGAGAAAAATAGAAGAAAAGGTGCAATAACTAGGGTAGGGAGTCTAAACATTAATACCTCCTGCCGCAGACAATGCCGATATAGCTGAACGAGGTAGAGTAGATTGAGGGTGCACCCAAGAATGGAAAGCCCCTAGATTTGTTACTTGGGTGGTCGAGGTAGGGTCTGATGAGGAGGTCGTGGTTTGACTTTGTAAACAAGCAATACCTTTTACGATGCCACAATTGATTAACCTATGAAACCTATAAAACCATGAAGTATGTTGGATGACCATATAAGTAATGATATCTAAACAATTACGAGTCCAGCAGCAAAACAAACAAAAAGAATTTGTTTACAATGCATTCAACAAGAGCTTCAATTCCTGTTAAAAGACTACGAATAAAATCAAGTATGGCTAAATGTTACAAGCAACTAAAAAGTCTAAAATTTTATCGAGGTCTTAATTATAACATATAAAATTCCAGTAATGGTACAGGGAAGTAATGAACTATGGTAACTTATAATCTGCAAATCCTGCAGGAAGATTATGCCCCATTTGATAACATGGTTTTGTGATTTTCGATTCAGCTATCAAAATTCTAAAACACGTGCTTTGAAAACATTTATTCCTCCTATGAACATTTGGAAAAACGTCTAACATTAGCATAAACCCAAAAGTGTAGTTAAAAGTTTAGCACCCAACAAAAGTGATTCTACTATAAGTTCTACGACAACCCTTCTGACTTCTGAGCAAGTTAGCTTTAAACCAGTTATCACAATTATCTCAGGTCTTACTGCCCAATGCCCTTATCTCCAAACCAAATAGAGATGCTACGAAGCAAGTTCAGTCTTGCCACCCTGCTCTCCCATGCCAGAAAAAGTCTGTCAGACCCACCCTCTTTTTGCCTCCCTCCCTAATTCGGAACAGTTAAATACCAAATAGCTCTTGGCCTCTCTTAACTCACAAAGCATGCTTTTTCTTGGCATTTCATCCCCCCAATTCGACTGGTGATTAAGTTTAATATTGAACTTATGGTTTGTCCATAAAATCACAATATTTAGAAATCTCGTGCCAGCAACATCAAGAAATGCATCATTGACTCACCAATTCACAGAGGATGAAGACTGCAGTCGCATATTAGATTTTAGAGTCAAATCAAGTGGAATCTTGAGTCCAGGTAGAAGGAATTCTGAACAATAGTTCTGCGGCATAATACGTTCAGTTCTGTCAATAGATTTATTTTGACATGAAAGCATTCCTTTGAAAGTTTTATCCTGTCAACAAAGAAGATTACTTATACTCTATACCTCAAAAATTCAATTTTCTGTTCATGAAAAATGTTAGGAGAAAATAGTACCATATCTATATCTGAGGAGCCATTTAACTTTTCACCTTCGGAAAATAATCCTCTAAGACTCGGAAAAGTGACATTACTACATTTCATGGATGCATTTATAACTTCATTTGTATAGTCTTTGCCACCTAAAGCAGTTGTAACGTGACTTCAAGGACATGCAGAAAATAGATTGTCTCAGTCAGAAATGCAAAGACATGTCCAGTCAATATGACTCATTAACTGTACCTCGAGTTTTGTACTTGACGTTTAGCATACAAATTCATTGGAACACCGGAATTCTTTGAGCTGCCAACATTCTCTCTACTAACAGCTTCCTGCCAGTAAATTTATCAAGTTATATATATATATATATATATATATTACTATATTAAAACTTAATGCTGGAGGTAGAATATATCAGTATCAGTCTAAGACAATTTATAAAAGAAGTGGTACGTAGTGAAAGCAAAAATTGCAAGCTTGAAGGGGTAGGGAGGATTGTGTAAGTGAAAGCATTCAAAATTCGATCTACAAGATGTAACCTTAGGATTTTCCTTTCTGGAGAGCAGCCTATTTCTGATACTGTTTTTAGTGACCGCATATGGTATCTGTGTGTCAATGTATCGAGGTGCTTTGGATAAGTCAGGTTTTTTAGGCACAGAAACTGCTCCATCCATGTTCCTACAAGAAACCAGAAGTTTATGACAAAGTAAATCTGCATTAATACGAGAAGTTATGGGAAAAACAATTTACCTCGTGAAACTGGTAACTGGGGCTGAAGATTCACCTACATGCTCAGGAAATTTGTTTCGCTTCAGTAGTTCTCCCTATCAAATAAAGAAATGATATTTAAAATTCAGTTACAGATCACATCTAGTTAATATTGTTTTATTTTCAGCAAATCGTGTTCCAAAAGTTATCACACTAACATATAAATGTTATCTAATATCATGTGCACCAGAAAAGAGAAACTGTATGCTATATATTTACCTTCAAGTATATACCAGTACACAAACCTATGATGAATATAAAAGCAATCATAATAATAAGGAGGTATATATTCTTACAATCCAAATAATTAACAAAAACAAGAGTTAAATGGTCAATGGTAAAGTTCAACATATTTTAGCAGCCACCATTAAATCCCATGTCTTCTAGCAGCTCTACAAATCTTTTAGTAGCCCTAATTTTTCAATTGCACGTAGACACCGAGGAGTGCCACCATTTGAATCATTAACCTAAATGTATGGAAAACATCATCTTGGATAACTATTTTCCAAGGGACTGAAACATGATCCAGTTCAGGTACTTCATGACCTCCGGTTTTCCCACCTCACCAGAAGTAGTTTTAAATTGAAACTCACTGCAACCTTTCAGTTGCCCAACAGGTTTTTAATTTTAAAAATCAAAACTCTCACTTTTTATTAGGAACAAATCTCTCACTTTAGCTCATTATATAAAGCAACACATGCTTCTAAGATGCTTCCACACCCAAAAAAGGTACAATAATGAAAACATGAAAAATCACAACTTCATTCCATACATACCCTATCACATTCTCACACAATTAACTAGTTTATAGGCCATTAAATTAACGGCTGAAGATAATCGCAGAAAATATATATGTTCAACTTCAATCCTTTTCACAGCATTGAATCCAGAACACATGATATTCAA
Source organism: Penstemon davidsonii (assembly GCA_034814905.1). Classification (NCBI taxonomy): domain Eukaryota; kingdom Viridiplantae; phylum Streptophyta; class Magnoliopsida; order Lamiales; family Plantaginaceae; genus Penstemon; species Penstemon davidsonii. The sequence goes on along the minus strand of JAYDYQ010002685.1, from coordinate 7,564,235 downwards.
TTATCTGACTTTGGCACATAACCACAGTGAAAATAGTGTCACATAGCCCTAATTAACAAATTAAAAGTCAATAGTTGCAAAGATCTGGGGCTAGAACTTACCCGTAACTCCGATGGAGTTTTTCTCTTCATAATGGCGGACGGAATCTTCGAACTTCCGCCAAAATTAAGAGCATTTGATGAAGGCAATTCACCTGCCGCAGCAACCTTAGTCATCCTAGGAATCCGCGTGCAACTGCTGCGTATAAAAAATTTCAAACCCAATTAGAAATGAATGAAGAGATTAGGGTTTTTGATATAAGCGATCGCCCATCTGATTTCCCCTAATTTTGATTTTTCTTCCTTCCTTTTGTGTGTGGGGGGAGATGGGGAGAGAGAGGCGGGGTTTCAATATTTCAGGGTCAATTAAATAAAGGTGAAATAATTTCGATTACGTTTTGAATTATTTTAGTTCCCTCCTCTGTGCCTGATACCGTTATTCGCCGTTATTCGCCGTTACAAAATTGACGACGTCCCTACTCTCTTCCGCCAATATTTATGAAAATTAATTATTTTTATAGGATGTAACTGAAAGTCCAATTCTTGAAAGGGAAAATTGTTTTTTGGTATAATAGGATACGAAAATGCAAAATTGATACCATAAGATAGGTTTTAATTGCAATTTTGGTACCAAATCCAATTTTTGTACAAAGTTAATGACAATTTACTCACTAAATGTTCAATTTACCACTCTATAATTTAGAAAAAAATCAATTTACCCCCTGTAAAAATTTTCATGAAGCAATTTACCCCATTCAGTCGGAAAGTGTAACTCACTTGAAATTGAGAGTAGGCATGCAAACTATTTTATAACATAGGGGGATAAATTGCCACATTTATCATAACACAGAGGGTAAAATGCCACATTATCATAATAAAAATGGATAAAGTGCCGCCTATAAAAATATCAAGAAGGCGATGTGAAACTTTTACAAAATTTCCGGGGGTAAAATGCTCTTTTTTAAACCACGAGGGGGTAAATTGAACATTATGCATTTCATAGGGGTTAAATTATCATTAACTTTGCGGAAAATTGGGTTTGCTACCAAAGTTGCAATGAAAACATATCATATGGTACCAAATTTGCATTTTCGTATCCAATAGTACCAAAATTACAAGTAGGTCTATCATATGGTACCAAAAAAACAATTTTCCCATTCTTAAAATGACTAAAGTGTAATTATTTTTTTGCGATTTTCCAAATATTTTGAAGTGGTTAATTTATTAATTATATAATGTATGTGTGATGAAATTAAAACAAATTCTTTAATTTTTAACTAATTCCACTCCGTAATATTTAATTGATGTGTTTATATTTGGAAACGGGGTTAATATAACATAACGTTCAATTTAACTCCTAGTGATTTAAAAATAAAACCTTTGCCCCCTACAAAAGAATTAATGAAGCAATTTATATATTTTCAACGGAGAGTGTAACTCACTCGCCGAAATTTAGAGTAGGGCGTGTAAATTGTTGCGTAAAAAGATAAACGTACCCTTAACCCTTAGGGATAAAGGGCCATATTTATCATAACACAAAAGTAAATTGCTGCATTTATCATAACACAGTAGAATAAAGTACTAAAGTGTCACATTTATCATATACAGGGGGTAAAATTTCACATTTATCATAACATAGGAGGTAAAATGTCACATTATGATAACAGAGGGGGTAAAGTGTGACATTTATAATAACACAAGCGTAGTTTTGTAATTCGTTTTTTCGTTTTAAGTTCAAAAATGTCATGGATGTAGTGTGAAACTTTTGTAAGATCATAAGGGTAAAGTGCTCTTTTATAAATTATAACGAGTAAATTGAATATCATACGTATTACAACACAGGGGAGTAAATTGTCATTAACTCATTTGAAAAATGTGTAAAATATAGAGCGAAAGACAAAAACACCCCATATGCTTGTCTAACTCCCAAAAAAAAAACCCTATGCTTTGGGAGTTAAAATAACATATGAAATTTTTTAGGAGTTAGACAAAGTATAGGGGGTGTTTTTGTCTTTTGTTAGTAAAATATATGTCCAAAGTTATATTGGCACCCATGCTGGCCATGCATGCATAATGCATTGATGTCCTCCTCCTCCGAGTTGACTCACCAACTCAGTTATTATCACATTTCCACATTTTTCTCACTGCTTCTCATTTTTCTCTCTCCCTCTGCTCATCTTTTTTCTCCATACAATAGATCTTTCTTTCTTCAATGTGTTTCTTTCATTTCCCTCTTTCAAATCCCCTTTTGAATTGAAGATTTACAACCATTTGATTTATCTTTTATTACCGTTTATCCTGTCCCGCCTTCAATGTAATGCACTATAATTCTTGTTTTCTTAACTATTCTCATTATTGCTACTCCAAATATAAAATTCGTCTTATTTTGGGTTCAATTAGGGTTTCAATTGTCAAAATTTAGGCTATTCGTATGATGCATTCGACAATATCACACATTTGGGGGTGGAATTGAGGGTGTGCGGAAAGGTATTATTGATCTGATCATTGTGGTGAATGGGATTAATAAGGGCTTGTTTGGATGGTGAAATTCAGGAAGGTTAGGTAATTTTAGAAATTGCATATTCGTTTGATGGGGAATACATGTGCAGGTCCTAAATTGGGGAACAATGGATTCTTACATTCTGTGACCGCCGCGGTTTGGAAAACCCGGCAGCCAGGGACCCTCCCTGCCCCAAACCAAGAACAAGAAGGCAGTAGTAATAACAAAAATAAAGATAGCTCAGATAATACAGAGAGTAATTCTGATGTGCAAAATACTCCTCCCACATCGATTAAGATTGCTTCTAACGAGGCAAAACCAAACGAGGCTGTAAAGCCGGTGAAACCGGATAATAATAAGCCTGGTCATATTAAGAGAGCGTCGAGTGTAGGACTACAAGTCGAATCAGTTTTACAACGGAAAACAGAAAATTTGAAGGAGAAGTATAATTTAGGGAAGAAATTAGGACAAGGGCAATTTGGGACTACATTTTTATGCATAGAGAAGGAAACTAACAAAGAGTTTGCCTGTAAATCAATTGCTAAGAGGAAGTTAACTACTGAGGAGGATGTGGAGGATGTAAGGAGAGAGATTCAGATAATGCACCATTTGGCAGGGCATCCTAATGTTATATCGATTGTGGGAGCTTATGAGGATGCGGTTGCTGTTCATGTGGTGATGGAGCTTTGTGCGGGTGGCGAGCTTTTTGATAGGATTATACAGAGGGGGCATTATACGGAAAAAAAGGCTGCCGAGCTTGCTAGATTGATTGTTAGTGTTGTAGAAGCTTGTCATTCATTAGGAGTTATGCATAGAGACTTGAAACCGGAGAATTTTCTTTTTGTGGATGAGCAAGAGGATTCACCGCTTAGGACCATCGACTTTGGGCTCTCGGTTTTCTTCAGGCCAGGTACTTTCAGACTCATGCTACAGACCATCTCTATAGATCTGGCTTATTAGTTTTCGTTTGTGGATATTTAGACTTCCAATTGTACAAATCATTTGATTTTGCACTCGGGATACGATTTAAGTTATTTTAAGATTTGTTGAAGGATACAAAGGGAAAACATGATACTTCGTTTTATCCATTCAATTAATCAGTTACTTTCAACACCGTTTGACATATTGTTGTCCTGCATTAATCTTGGGTGTTCATTTGTATGTTCTGGTAATAATAGTTCAGTTTTCTTGCCGGTGTGCTGATTGTTAACAAGTGACCATCAGTTATGACATGCATTTCGATCCAAGATTGGATGAGAAATTTGCAGAGTTTCAAACTTATTATTCAAAAACTGAGATTGGATAATAACGAACAAGATTATTCACAACATCTGGCCTTTTTTTGTTTTTTCTCCAATATTTCGCCATGGTTACCTTTACTTCAGATTCTGAAAATGAGTATGTTATTACCTTTACTATAGTCTTCCATAAGAACTTTTCCTGCTGACAACATATTCGTCAAACCCAAAAGTTAAAGTTGGTGTAACTGCTGACAAATGTTTGACTCATGATGTGAAGTAATGGTTGTTCATGTCATGTTTGTAACTTTCTTGTAGCTAGCAAATTTTACAAGGCGTGCTTCCAGAATTTCCAAAACACACACGGTGTCAGGTGTTTTTATATCGAGTTTCTTTTCTCAATCATCTATCGGGGGAATGTGATACATGTTTCTCAGTTTCCAAATTAAATTGTTTACCCATGTAGCAGTTAGGCTTCCCATGAGAATGACCAGGAATAAAGCTTTGTCTAAGTCACTCTGACTCCCATGCTCATCTGCCATATTGGCATTAAATTAAATTCCTTCGGCAAGATTATACCTTTTTCTTAAAACTTGGAAGTGTAAGAATCTTTGAGTAATGCTATTCTGAAGAAAAAGTACAAGAGTAATTTTTTGTTTATATAATTGAAATTGTGTGATTTTTCAATTTTAGTTAGTAGTTACCATACTGACTAACAGAACTTCGTGATCATCTTATTTTCTGATTTTAGGTAATGTAACTGAAATATAACGTTACATTAACCCATTTAATTGAGTGTGGGCGGTCATTCTTTAATTTCTAGCTAGTCGAGATGCCACTATACTCTGTTTAGCTGATCCATTGTATGTCTGATCAACTGCTGCTATATATGCTCCTCAGGTGAAACATTTAATGATGTGGTTGGAAGCCCTTATTACGTGGCCCCAGAGGTACTAAGGAAACACTATGGTGTAGAATGTGATGTCTGGAGTGCTGGAGTTATCATTTACATTTTGTTAAGTGGAGTACCACCATTTTGGGATGGTGAGAATTTTTTTTATTTTTTTTTCATTGTTGCTTGCTTTCATTTAATTTATTGCATGCTAATGTAACATTTTTGAACAGAAACTGAGCAGGGAATTTTCGAGCAGGTTTTAAGAGGGGAGCTTGACTTTGTATCTGAACCTTGGCCTAGTATATCCGAGAGTGCAAAAGATCTTGTAAGAAAAATGCTTGTTAGAGATCCCAAAAAGCGGCTCACAGCTCATCAAGTTCTTTGTGAGTATACTATACTGCATATCATGATTCAATATAGCTTGCCAATTTATAGCCTATGCATTAAGAAAATGACATCTATAGTTGTAATATGTTTGCACAGGTCATCCATGGGTACAAGTTGGTGGTGAAGCTCCAGATAAGCCTCTCGATTCTGCTGTCATAACTCGTCTCAAGCAATTTTCTGCCATGAACAAACTCAAGAAGATAGCAATAAGAGTAAGCTCTGTGACTCTTTTTGTTGTCATAAATACTCAGCAAATCAATTTCTCATCAGGCCTTTCTAATTATTACTACTCTTCATAAGCCAACCTTTTGTGTTTCCTTGTCTTATTGGACTATTAATTTTCCTTACCACTAACTATAATGTATAGTATTCATTATAAAATTTGTATATGTCTTTTCACAATTAATAACAAATACCACAATGGATTCACACTTGCATTTGTAGTATAGATTAAATGAACACCAAAATAGTTATATGCAACTCAAATATTAGAGAATTGGAATGACTTTGGTGCATCAAATACATTGTCATCACTGTGCTCAAATACCTCACCAAATGAACAAAAAATGGCACATAAAGACAAAAAGGACGTTTTAATGCATAAAATAAAAATGTGAGCTAAATTATGGAAGATAAAGTTTTCATCATTTATAAAGTATTAAACTCATAAAGAAAATTAATGAGAAAATATCATGAAATGAGAAGAGATCATCCATATAGATGAAAGCGTATATTGAGCAAATTATTTTCTAACACAAATGAAAAGGGGTAGAATTGAAGACAAAAATCAGTTAAGTATAATACAGTGTAAGAAATGTACATGAAACTATGGAAGTCACAATGTTCAACCATTTACAAACAGTCTATATTTACTTAAAGTTGTGGTTTCTTAACAATATTAATGTATCCTCTGTTATTACATTTACATGAAGCAGATGAAGAAAATAAAACTCGTATTGTTGCATACTCATTAGTTAATACTGGGAGACTTTTCATCCTTTGCTTATGAAATTTTTATGTTATCCATAGGTTATTGCTGAAAGTCTCTCCGAGGAGGAAATTGCTGGACTAAAGGAGATGTTTAAAATGATAGACGTAGATAATAGTGGACATATTACTCTAGAAGAACTCAAAAAAGGGCTGGAAAGAGTTGGCGCCAATCTGAAAGATTCGGAAATTGTTGGTTTAATGCAAGCTGTAAGTATAGATCATAATTTAAGTTTCTTTCAATAATTTACTGTAAAAACTTTTACCTCTACAAATCTCTATAGTCTTTCTTGTGCACATTCAATAAATCTCTTTCCTTGTTACTGATGTATATTTTCTTGAATTTGATTTTCATAATTTTTTATTATTTTCATGAAAACGTTCGCACAGGCTGATGTTGACAATAGTGGAACCATAGACTATAAAGAGTTTGTTGCAGCAATGTTGCACCTAAACAAAATACAAAAAGAGGATCATATGTATGCAGCATTTTCATATTTCGACAAAGACGGTAGTGGCTACATTACAAAGAGTGAGCTTCAAAATGCTTGTGAGCAATTCGGTCTTGGAGAAGCTCACATTGAAGAAATAATCCGTGAAGTCGATAAGGATAATGTACATATATTCTCTTGTTCCCTTAACAAAAGAGCATTTGTTTCCGAATTATATATAAAATATTTGAAATTTTATTTTTATTTTTGTTTATATCAGGATGGCCGGATTGATTATAATGAATTTGTAGCTATGATGCAAGATACTGGTTTTGGAGGAATGGGATTACAGAACAGTATAAGCATGGGGATAAAGAATGCTCTTAAATCTGGTAATTCTTGAACATATTTTGTGTAAATTTCATTTTTTTTAACTGGTCTGCAGAATTTTAATGCATTGTTGTAGAAAGATTAGTCAGAATTTACTACTTTTACTTTTTTATGTTTTTTTTTTTTTTTTTTTTTTCTGGAAATTATTGTCTATAATTCAGTTTGATCTTTAATTTTGATTGCTCCCTCTCATCATCTGAACTGGATCCATGACAAAAATCATGTGGTGTTGGTGCATGTGATTTATGTTCGTCTAATTTCTCTTTTTTGGATTAAAATGAAAAACTCATTTCTTTAAAGTCAAGTCTATGAGCCATCAAATCATTGTTTAACGTTTACCGCTAATCACGTTTGTAATTTTGAGTCTATCACTATTGTCCATTGACGATTGTATTGACTACGTGCTACCGGACATTTTTCTCCTTTTCTTTTAGTCAAATATTGAACAACGTAATTGACACTTTTTTCTCATCATTAATTTTTTTGTGATTTTACTCAGATTTGGCAGAATAAAAATAAAAAAGTGTAATTACTACATTTGGATAAATTTTGGTGAATTTAAAGTTTTGAAATCAATGACAATGATAGTAAAAATGGTCAAAGATTGGAAAGATTCAAGCATGGATCAAAATTTTCATCTTTTCTGTCGAAAACATCGAAAAGTTTCCGTTTTTGAATTAAACGAAACGAAAATAAGATGTGATTCCGAAACTATTTGTTTGCCTTAAACTCTGCTATTTTTGTAAATTTAGTAACTTTTTTAACAACTTTTCCTTAGTGTTTTCGAAACATTTTTAAAAAGTCTCGAAAAGTTTTCAGTATTTGGCTGACCGAAAGTCCGAAATACACACTCAAAATAAAATTTTGATCCATGGATTCAAGTTGTAATCTTACCATGTGTGATATCTAATAGTAAAAACACAATAGGGTGATTTACACTCAAAGCCTTTGAGGTTTATCATAATTATAGAAAACCTCCTGTAGTTTTAAAAATTACATGTTATCATTTATAAGGTATTTTTTGTAAACATTTTTTCAAGTTGTAGGGGATGTTCTTGTAAGTTTTGTTGAACTATAGGGGTTTTTTTGTAATTTCTGAAACTTCAAGGGGTTTCTTGTAATACGAAAGCCACAATAATTTCAAGCTATGATATAGAGCACAAAAGCATGCTATGGTAAAAATTTGGAGTATAATACAAAAAATCACCATTAAAGCTCAAGCAAATGTGAAAAAAATCCTTTAATTTTGGTATTAAATGTTTCCTTTTTTAAGGTTTTGTATCAAATGTCTAAAGTAGAAAAAAATTTGGTATAAAAATTGCAATTCTCTCATTTTGCAAATGGAACTCGTATCAAATCAAACAGTGACTTGTTTCATAATGGACGGTTAAAATCTTTCTGAGGGTGCGGTCTTAGATTTGAATATCAATAACGTTATGGATATGAGAAGCAGACCTTGTTCATATCGGACATAGGAACTATATAGACTGCATTCAATGAGCTTTGAAATTGAGTTTGAAACTTCATACAATATTTTCCAAAGGATCAATTACCAACAAATATAATGTCGTCACATTGATCAACGGAAAATGAATCTATCACTGCATTTACCAATGTGTAATAGGAAAATTATGTCACTACGTCCGAATACTAACAAAAATCGAGGCTTCACCAACGAAAATTACGGTTGGTGAAGCTCTATTTTCTTATAATGAATTAATAAAAGTTTATCTAGAAAATTAATATTCATTTAAGTCCAAGCCTCAAACCGGCGTGATCTGTCGAGATGAGCCGGCCGGTGAGTCGACGAACGTATGTAGTCAACCTAAGCTCACGTATGTCATCCCCTTTCACAAAACATTTCCGCCTCTAAAGGTTAACTTTGAAGACATTTTATATTGACATTCTTCTTGGTTTTGCACAACTTTTTTTTGGGGTTTTCCAAGGGTATCAGATTTTAAATAAGATCTGACTTAATTCCTTTTGAGACGCGTCAGACATTATATATGATAACTTCTCCCAGTGGAGTTTCAAACTTGTATTCGCCACTTTGTGAGGGATAATCCCTTCCATTAAATCAATCACAAGTATATGATTTGCACAAGTAGTAGATATATGAAATTATTTTACTCATGAAAATCTACTCATTCAAATTTTAACTAAAGTGAACACTAATTATGAGTTCTAAACTCATAAACACAACAAAATAAAGAATACGAAATGCTTTAGTCATTTAGGGAATTGTTATCATATTTTATTTTTATTATGTTTGTGTTTCGCTGAGGTCACGTTCCTATAGTTTTTCAATGCAACATAATGCGCCTAAATTTATTGAAAGTAAAATGAAAATAAAGTAATAAATATTGTTTTCGCTTCAAAGTATAATAATAGTAATTTTAAGACTTGATTACAATTTACCTCCTTAATATTCATAATATTCAATTTACCTCCCTATGATTTGAAAAATTACATTTTAACCCCCTATAATTTAATAAAAGTTTCACACCGCCTCCCTGATATTTTTACATGTGGCACTTTATCCCCCTATGTTATAATAATGTAGCAGTTTACCCCTTGTTTTATGATAAATGTGGCCCATATGTTACGATAAGTGTGACGATTTACCCCCTATGTTACAAAACCCTTTTCATGCCCACTCTCAATTTCGACAAGTGAGTTACATATCGGGTTAAAGGGGATAAATTGCTTCTTTAAAATTTTCACAAGGAGATAAATTGCTCTTTTTCAAATTATAAAGGAGTGAATTAAATATTATAAATATCATATGGGGTAAATTGCAATTAACCCGTAATTTTAATGACAACATCAATTTAATGCGGCTCATGATTGGCCACTATAAAACCAAGAATTGAGAATACAATTTGAATATCGAGTAGTTGAAAGGGCAAATTGGAAATGTCATTTTCATGATTGGTGGAGCAAAGAATGTAAAAGGGTCCAACTCTGTTGGTAATAATTGATGTAATCATCAGAGAATCGTGATTAAAAGGTACCACGTGGTACCTCTAAAGAGCAGGTAATTGATTTTTGGTGCCACGTGCGTGGAGGACTGTGGACTGTGTCCAGCCGATAACCACCGTCCCCACCTCCGTCCCAATCACGTGATTTGCCCGGCACCGCCCCTTTTACATTCCGGCAGACAATGCTCCACCACTTCACTACTGTTCCTTTTTCCTTTTAATAGTTTAATTAATGAATTAATGACAATTTACCCTTGTAATATTCATAATGTTCTATTTACACTCATGTAATTTAAAAAAGAACAATTTATTCTCCTATGAAAAATTTAAAGAAGCAATTTACCTCCTTCAGCAAGAGAGTGTATCTCACTTGTCAAAATTAAGATTGGTCATGAAAAGTGTTTTGTAACATAGGGGGGTAAATTTCCATATTTATCATAACACGGGGGAGTAAAGTATCATATTATCATAACACAGGGTGGTAAAGTGCCACATATAAAAATCTCAGGAAGCGGTGTGAAAATTTTATAAATCACAGGGGGTAAAGTGCTCTTTTTTAAATCACATAGAGGTAAATTGAGCATAATGAATATAATAGGGGTAAATTGTCATTACCTCTTTAATTAATGATATACTTGACTTCATAATGTTACACAAACAAAAGCTTAAGTAAAATTAAATACAATCACCCTCTAATTAATTAAGTTGGATATATATTTGTTGTCATTGACCATGTATGAGCGTGGGAAATTGATAATTGCAATTTTGATACCAAACAATATTACAAACTAATGATCTATTTTGAGTTCATTTGAACCCTCGTATCACAATTTGGGGCAATGTCTCGAAGGTTGGTTTTCCCATTGTTCTGCTCAAGCTGAGACTTAGGATCACTGACAACTTCAAACTTAATCTCCACGGGTCGCACCTAAATTCAAATTAGTTGTGCTTTTTTCGAATCCTATTATTTTAAGCGCTATAAAATGGATGACACACCCTTTACAAGAATAGTTGTAGGGCTTTGTTTGCTACACAATAGACTTTATTAAGAGTAAAAACACCATTTATTCATAATTATTTAATTAAAACTATCACTTAAATTTCAAAATTCTAGTATTAGTATTTGTGTAATTCAAACAACATTCATTGCGGTGCCTATTATTGCAATGGCTCACACCACTCCGCGTACAACAAGGTTCCCTTGTGCTATTCTACAGACAGTTGATGACATTTTTTCTAATCTTGACGTTTCATTTTTGTAAAACATCTTATCATCTTAAATTAACTAATCACTCGTATATATGTTAAAGTTTCTTATCATCTTGAATTGCATGACGATTAACAGTTTAATTTATGGGTTTTGACCAATTTTCGTAATTTAACTAGAGATCGCAAAATCGATCAAATTCGTTGATCCGATTCGAACATATGGATCCACTAGATCCACCAAAACTACAAACGGTTCAAATCCTTTGAATCAACTTCTAAAATATGGATTCACTTTGGGTCCAAGCATAAAAATGATGCATCCAATAGTGAATTCATGGTAGATCCAACAATGAATCCATTGTATCCGTTGTGGATCCTTTAGTGGATATAGCAATGGATAACAAAAGGAAAAAAAAAATCAACCGCCACCACTCTGTGACCACCCGCCCTTAATCGATTTAACCATTTTTTACTGGTCTCAATGACTACTTAACCAAATTTTTAACCTATTTAACAATTTTTTCATCAGTTTCACCAAAGTCTTTACACTAATTTCAACAATTTAATCCATTTAAATCGATTTTCTTCTAATTTTACCAATTTAACCCTTCTATCTCAACGATTTGTTTCACTAATTTCATCGATCTCACCCGCTTCAAATTGATTTAATTTGTTTTTCCACCGATTTTACCGTTTTAATATCCGATCTAATTTTTTTCGTCGATTTCATCGATATTTTTCAAATATCTCACCATTTAAACCCGTTTTAATCAATTTAACAGATTTTCATCCATTTTACCATTTTAATCTATTTTAACCGATTTAATCCACTTTTCGTTGATTTCACCAACTTAATACATTTTATCCGGGTTAATTGATTCTTGCCAATTTTATGATTCAACTCATATTTCACCGATTTAACCCATTTGACCATCTTTTCACCGTCTTTACACCAATTTTTATTGATTCAACACATTTTTAACTTATTTAATCCGTTTTTTTTATCATCATTTCACCGATGGGCTAAATTGACTGAGGACATGTGATATCGTTGAAATTAATGAAAAATGGTTAAATTGGTTAAATTGGGTTACATATGTTAAAAATGATTAAATTGGGTTAAATATGTTTAAAATGGGATTAATCAGTTAAAAACATGTTAAATCAGTGAAAATGGCGAAGTCGACAAAGAAAACGAGTTCAGTCGGTGAAAACAACAATAAATTGGTTAGAGAAATGAGTTTAATCGTTGAGATTATAGTGAAAAAATATGTGATCGGCTAAAACATGAAAATTAGTTAAGAAAGAGTGAAATCTTCAAAATTAGTGAAAAAAATCGACAAAAGCAAGTAAAATCGGTGAATTTCATGGAAACAATTATGAAAAGCAAGTAAAATCGATTAAAAATGGATTAAATAGTTGAAATTTGTTAAAAGAAAATATGATCGATTAAAACGGGTAAAAAAAGGTGAAAATTGGTTGAAACGAGTTAAATAGGACAAAATCACTGAAAAATAAGTGAAAAACAAGTTATGTAGGTTGAAACGGGTGAAAACTTTATTAATGAAAATACAAAGACTAGTAAAAAAAAGGTTAAATTGGTTAAGATGTGGTGAAAATGACAAAAACACGTCAAATCGGTGAAATTAGTAAAACAAACATCGATGAAACAAGTGATAAATGTGTGAAATGTTATAAAAATGGGTAAACTTATTGAAATTAGTGAAAAAATCGGTGAAATCGATGAAAAAAGGGTTAAATCAATTAAGATCATTAGCGGTGAAAAAATGGATAAATTAGTGAAAACGTGTTAAATTGATTAAAAAAAGAGCCGGATTAAATCGGTGAAAAGCGAGTTTAATCGATGAAAAACTAGTCAAATTGGTTAAATCAATGAAAAACTAGTCCGAAAAGGGTGGGTGGTGTTGGCTAGAGTGGCAGAAAGAGAAATGATCCATCATGGTGCTAAGGGGTGATTACGGTCGGGTTTATAGAAAATCAACCTGACCCAATACAAGTGGAGTGTTAAATTAGCAAGTTGTAACGTCTTTATTATGTCTTCAAAGCGCACTATTCGGGTTAGTTGGGTGCGAGCAGGGAACGGGTTAGCAGGTAGATTGACGGGTTAATTTTTATGAGTAATTATATCAAAATAAATGTAAAATGAATCGATTAAAAGAGATATACACATTCTCAACATCACACTTAAAAAAGTTAAATATTATTAACTATTTATCTTTGCAATAATATATTCTTACCAATTTATGTGTCGATGATTAATTTAAAGATAAATTCGAGTTTTAAAATGTGATTACCAACTTATGTACCAACATATCCATACCATGAGTACCATTAATATAAACAAGAAACTTGAAGAAAATTCTATTTTTTGTTCTTAGTCAGTTGTTAACAAATATGATTTATTTCACACTTTTATTAAAACATGAACAAAAATACATCAAGGATAATTAACTGTGGATTGCGAGTGGGTTTGTTTTTTCTATCATCAAACTCGTCACTCGACCCATACCATGCGGGTTTACAAGTTAAACCCCCAAATGATTATTTTAGCCAGATCTAAACATAATTCATAATTTTGAATCCCACTTAGAGTTTGATACGAATTCGATCCATTTGCTACTCCTAGATTTAACCTCTCTATTTCTTCATATATAGGAGTAATATAGTATATCAAGTAACAACACTTAGAAATTACTCTATTATTGAAATTAATGATTATGATTAAAAGGAGTAAAGGACTGAAATTAATTATTTAGATGCAAGACTTAATTTTCTTGTGACATATGGCATTTCTTTGGCAAATAATGGTACAAACAAAAATGGGTATATCATAAAATGTATACACAAATCTTACATCCAAAAAGGAAATAAAAAGTGGTACATGATTTGGAAAGATCTGAAGAGTGCCCTAGCAAAGAGGTAAGTTGAGATGAACCAACGGATTCAAATTGTCGACAAGAAGTTAAGTCGTCTCCTCATAAATTAATTGTATTGTTCCGCAGTATAATCTCAAGGCGGCATGACAATTGTCTAATGAGGTTAAGAAACAATTAATGTTAAAAGTTTGATTGAGATACAAACCTTAATTGAGGTTGAGGTTGATGAATTCATGACTGAATTCCATGAAAAATGGAATAGAGATGTGTCCGCACACGTGGATGGTTAGGATTACTTATTTGTCTGGATGAGGATATATGATTGATGTACTACGAATTAGTAGTTAGGAAATTTCCAATTTCTAACGTACAACTGTACTAGCTAGTAGTTTTGAAATGTATTTTCCTCCTTCCGTTATTTGTCCTTTTAGCAAAAAAAACTTTGTTTACTTTTATTTGTCGTTTTAGGATATCAATGTAAAATTATTGTTGTTTTATCAATTTTATCCTTCTTATTAATACTTGTCATTAATGCTAATTAATATTAAGATTATTTGATTAAAAGGGTATTTATGAATTTTTAGTTCAAAAAAGTGGCATTTATGACATTCCTTCATTCGTGTGCAATTCTCCAGAATGACAAATAAAAAAAAACGGAGGGAGTATTACCATAAATTGATACTCCCACTTTGAGTAATACTCCCTCCGTTTTTTATTTGTCGTTTTGGAGGATTGCACACAGATTAAGAAATGCAATAAATAATCATTTTTTTAAGCAAAAAGTCCAAAACACCCTTTTAATCATATAATAACAACATTAATTAGCATTAACAAGAAGGGTAATATTGATAGGAAAAAATTAATTTTACATTGAAATCCTTAAACGACAAATAAAAGTAAACAAATTTTGTTTGCCAAAGCGACAAATAAAAAAAACCAGAGGGAGTATCTTGTAATATATGCTACTTCCAATAATTACAAGATAATACCAAAAAATTCGAGTAATATCTTGTAATTAGGGCTGTGAATGGGGCGGATTTCAATTCGGATCCGTCCGAATTCGATCCGATTTATTAGGATAAAATTGTCCGATTAGAGATTCGATGGACCTGATCCGATTATAAAGATCCGTAATCCGAAACACATGGAGCGAATATTGATTTAGGCCGAACCGACCTGTTAAAGATATGTATCCGATAATAAATAAAAAGAATGATATATATACATAATGTTTTAAAAAAGTAAGTATCATTAATAATATTTCACTGTCAATTGAAGAAGATAGTAATTTATAACTCGTTTATAAATTTATTTAAACCAATATTCTCATCTACAAATGAATATAGTAAAGAAAGTTTGAACATGTACTAAAACTAAATAAAATTGCAAGGTTAATAAACTTAATTTAGGAAAAATATTAATTTAATTTTTTAAATAATTTTTTTATTGGATCCGAAAAAGATCCTATATCCGGCAAAATCCGACCAAGATCCATTGGATTCAAAAAATCTAGATCCGAGCATAATCCGAATAATAATCGAATCCGACCAGAATCTGACCCATTAACAGCCCTACTTGTAATTACTCGAAATTTTGCTTCTTCCAATAATTACTCGAAATTTTAGTCCCATATACATTTTCGCCCATTTCGAGTAATATCTTGTAATTTATGGGACTAAATTTTCGAGCAATTACTGGAAGTTGCAAAATTACAAGATAGGGGTATTATCTCATAGGCTCAATCTCACTTTGCAACCTCAAAACATATATCTCATTTCACCTTATATCTTGGGTGAATTTTTTGCCAAAAAATAGGGGTATTTTAGTCAATCACTCGAAAAGTTAACACATATTTCATTCCCACTATTCTCTTCCACAAAAAATAGCTCATTTCCCTCTATTCTCAATAACATATTTTCCCCAAGAATTATCAACTATTACATTCAAAATAACACAATAAATTCACCAAATTCAATCAATTTTAGCAGCACATAATTTCCAAATATTTTCTCCCCATCTCGGTCAATTTCTTTCCAAAGCCAGTATATATTTCCTTTTTTTGGGCATTCTTCAATGGCATTATGTGAAATATAATAACTAATCCCTTTTCTTAGTATTATTTTCCCTTCATTCTATTCTCTAAGTAACCAAACTATTATATCTTCTTTCTACCTTCAAGTTCAATTTGTCAACACAAATTGGGAAACTCTAATCGCGAACGACTATGGGGTAGAAGGAGAATCCGTTAATTTTATAGGTTTGGAATAATAATTTATTTAGTGTTATTTTGATGGTTAATTTGTCAATTTTTCCTTAATTGCTCATGAATCTCACATGACTATATTTTGGAGGGAAATATGTGTTGAATTTTTAAGGGATTAACGAGAATAACCCTATTTTTTGGCTAAAATTTCACCCAAGTTGCAAAGTGAAAAGAGATATATATTTTGAGGGTGCAAAGTGGAATTAATTTTTTTCGAGGGTTTAAAATACTAAATTGATACATTTTAAGAATGCGAAAAAGGTATTAAGACGTTATAATATATATAACATATAAAACAAATAACGTAAAATGGGGGGTGGGGGGGGGGGGGGGTGGGGGGGGGGGGGGGTGGGGGGGGGGGGGGGTGGGGGGGGGGGGGGGTGGGGGGGGGGGGGGGTGGGGGGGGGGGGGGGTGGGGGGGGGGGGGGGTGGGGGGGGGGGGGGGTGGGGGGGGGGGGGGGTGGGGGGGGGGGGGGGTGGGGGGGGGGGGGGGTGGGGGGGGGGGGGGGTGGGGGGGGGGGGGGGTGGGGGGGGGGGGGGGTGGGGGGGGGGGGGGGTGGGGGGGGGGGGGGGTGGGGGGGGGGGGGGGTGGGGGGGGGGGGGGGTGGGGGGGGGGGGGGGTGGGGGGGGGGGGGGGTGGGGGGGGGGGGGGGTGGGGGGGGGGGGGGGTGGGGGGGGGGGGGGGTGGGGGGGGGGGGGGGTGGGGGGGGGGGGGGGTGGGGGGGGGGGGGGGTGGGGGGGGGGGGGGGTGGGGGGGGGGGGGGGTGGGGGGGGGGGGGGGTGGGGGGGGGGGGGGGTGGGGGGGGGGGGGTACAATACGTGCAAGAGAACCCTGATGAAGTATGCCCAGCTGGATGGAAGCCAGGGGAGAAATCCATGAAACCAGATCCTAAACTTAGCAAGGAATACTTTGCCGCGATTTAAGCTTGATTATTGGTATGAGAACTCCATTATTGGTGTTTTTTCATTATAGAGAATTTTTAAAAGGTTTTGTTATAATGTTGCAAATTTTTGTTAAGTTAATTAACATTGAGTTTTGTATCTATTATATTAAATTGGGTTATATTTTGTCACCTGTATGTTTTTATTTGAATTGCTGTGGATATAAACCAATAGTTTTGAGAGGTTTTATATAGATAACAAGGAGACTAGACAATCCAACTTTCTTGTTAATTGGAAAAAGAATAGTTACCCTATACACATCTTGAAATTTGGTGAAATTATAAAAACATTTTATGAGGTTTCCATAATTATTAACACTTTTCTTGCTGTTAGATGTTAATAAAAATAGACGGTGTTCATGAGATGTTTCATGTTCTCTTGGCCTCTCAATTTCAAAGATGATTTTTTAGGAGATTTTCTATGATACTGAATTCTTGCATATTTGATATGAGGTTTGAGGTTATGTTCTTTTATGATTTGGTTTATAAAGTAATCTTCAGCATCTCCCATTTTTGCGTTTCTAAGAACAATTTAAGGTGAAAATCAAGCAAAATAGGTGTTGAATTGTATCTCGAAGCTTGATGGAAAAACACGTAATTGTATTAGATTATGAATTTAAACGAAATAGAAGAAATTTGAGATATAAGAATATGATTTGTGAGTAGAAGAACAAAATTGAGGAAAGTCTATAATTATTGTCTTAACTTAAATAGTTAAGTTATTTTCCTTTTTCGTATGTTTTCTCTTTCTAGATTTTTTTCTTTTCTGAAAACACCTCTTGATGTGTTTTCAGAAAAATGAGTAAATGGCTAATATTTTTGTGAGATTTTTGTAGAGATGTCTTTCAAAAGAATATAGGTTTGGAGAATTCAACTCTGAAGCTACATTTTCAGAGAGTGAGAGCTCAAAATAACTTATTTTGCCCTCGTCGTTCTTTAAGGATAATTAAAGTAAAAAAATAAAAATATCTAAAGTTCAAAATGACAATGTTATAAAATGGGTAAATTATAATTTTTTTATATATAATTTTAATTTAATAGGCCAAATAATTCAACCTAATTAAAGAGGTCTTGGTTTTGAATCTCACAAAAATTGTGAGTTTATCTAGGCGTTTTTTTTTTTGGATAAAAGTCTTTTTAGTTTAATATAGCCTTGTTAGTGGATATTATTTATATTTGTTAATTGGAGATATTTTGTACTTTATTAATGACCAAATCAAAAAAATTATCAATATAATAATGTAATTATCGTTCCATTAAACAAAAAAAAATATCTCAATATTGTTTGATCAGGAAATGGGCCCAATGATTGTATTGTGATTTGGCTTTGGCATTTGGAGTTTCGGATCTTTGGTGACGAAATTTTATTTATATAATATTTAAAATATATTCGTTAAGATTTAGTTAGAATATTCATTATCAAAATAATATGGAGCAGTGGAAGAAGTTGGTGGGGTGTAAAATGGATGACGTAGTTTATAGAGCTTCGATTTGCAAAGTAAGCCACAATATAGAATATACGTCTGAGCATATTTGTTGAAAATTTGAAGGCTTTAAAAGGTAGTTTATCACTAATTATCAAAAAAGAAAAGAAAAAAAATAGTTTACCCCTCAATGATAAATAAAAAGATAAGATATATATTCACGTGTTTTTGTAAAAGAATCATAATATTTCCCATTTGGTTCTAACAATTTCAAATGGGAGTGTTCATTACGCATTATCGAAATTACGCAAGTCATTCTCACAAAATACCCACCACTCTCCAAAATCGCTCTTCTAAATGCCAAACAAACAGGTCAATTAGACTAATTGTACTTGTTTCAAATTGATGGTCAAATTATGAAACGCTAACCAAAATTCGTCGTGCAGATCTTGTACTTATTCTTGTATAAGGATACAAAGTCATAACATTTTTTTCATGATATTATTGATTATGAAAATGAAAATCACAAAATATAATACAATCACACTTATTTTGTTATTTTTTAAAAATGAATATGAATACATGTGCGTCACAATAGCAAGTTGTGTTCCTACAAGCCCCAACTACTGAAGTCATTATTGAGAATGACCTATACTAATGCTCTTGTATGATTCAAGTTTTGATCCACATTTTAATATGGAGTTCATATTAATTTATACTCCGTAAAATGCATAATATTTAATTTACTCTTATGTGATTTTAAAAAGAGCATGTCATCCCTTTATGAAAGAGAGAATTGCATTTTTGGTACTGAGCTTTAGGTCTATTTTCACTTTTGGTACACAGTTTTATGTGTCCAACACATTTGGTACAACGCTTTAATAAATTGTGACACATTTGGTACATCCGTTAAAAATTGCCATAAACGGTGACGTAGCAGTTAAGTCTAATTGCAAAGTTGATGTCATTACTTATGTTGACTGATAATTTTACCCCATAATATTTCAGGCTATCAAAAAAGCCCCATATCTCTAAATTTAGTGACGATTTTAGTCTACATTGTTGTCAAATTTTAAAATTAACTCGAACAAGACCACGTGCAGACCAATTTGAAAATTTTACTTATTTTATTTAAATAACTAATTTGATTTATAGACAATATTAAGAAATTGAATAATACTTTAACATAAATATCAAAAAAATTGAGAAAATATATTCTTTTCAAATATAAGATTTATATAATAGTATTAGTTATTTAAATAAAATAAGTAAAATTTTCAAATTGTTCTGCACGTGGTCTTGTTCGAGTCAATTTTGAAATTTGGCAACAATGTAGACTAAGATCGTCACTAAATTTGGAGATGTGGGGCTTTTTTGGAAGCCTGAAATGTTTTGGGGTAAAAATTATCAGTCAACATAAGTAATGGCATCAACTTTGTAATTAGACTTAACTGCCACATCACCATTTAACTGCAATTTTTAACGGCTTTACCAAATGTGTCACAATTTATTAATTAAAGCGTTGTACCAAATGTGTTGGACACATAAAGCTGTGTACCAAAAGTGGGAATTGACCTAAAGCTCAGTACCAAAAATGCTATTCTCTCCTTTATGAAATAATTAAAGAAGCAATATATCTCATTCAGCCGGAGAGTGTAACTCACATGCCGTGATTGAGAGTGGGCATAAAGAGTATTTTGTAACACAAGAGGATAAACTGCCACATTATCATAACACAGGGAGGTAAAGTGCTACATATAAAAATGTCAAGGAGGCGGTTTGGAACTTTTATAAGATTACAGGAGTAAAGTGCTCTTTTTCAAATTATAGAATATAAATTGAACATTATGAATATCACCGGGAAATAAATTGCCATTAACTCGTTTAATAAATAAAAATATATAATATGAGTAACCTGAATTCAAGCTAAAAAAATTCAAGAAAAAGAAAACGATTAAGGTCATTATTCGCCAAAAAAGTAATAATAGTCTTTTAACTTAAGGAAGGGACGCGAAAATGGGACACTTGTAGTTCCGGTAAGCAGTCTACATCCTTTATGTTGTGTAATTTTAGTCCTAAGTTCGTCGAAATTTAAATTAGTGTCCATAAATTTCTACATGAACCAACAAATTGAGGATGATTATATATTTGCCTTAATAATTAGTAGGTAGGGAAATAAATGTAAGAAAATAAGGTGTCATTTTTTCTCTGATTTAAACTAATTTGACAAGGTGACGTGGTGGAATATCATAGCGTGACAACAAGAAGGACAAAACCACCCAATTTATTTGTTTGCATAACAATTTAAGGACACTAATTTAAATTTCGACAAATTTAGGGCTAAAATGCGGCTAAGATGATTAAAATTGCGACAACTTATAATACAAATTATGTAAATTACTTGCCGAAACTACATGAGCCTATGTGGATGCATGGATTATGGCCCGGTCTCGCAAAACCTAATCAGAACTCTTTCAAACGTAATTTGAAAAAAAAAACTTATGAAATTTATCACAAACCAATTTAATTAGAAGCCCACATCCAAACTCTTTATGACTACGACTATGTATTTTTTTTCCCAAACCCCAACATCCAAACCCAATTCAAGTGGGGTTTCAACTTTTTCAAAACTACAAAACTCAATATCCAAAATTTAATCAAATGGAGTTCCAAGGTTCTAGCAAAACCACCCAAATTACTTCTTTTAAAACCGAGATTCACAAAACCGAATAAAAACCCTTCAAAATAGCTAGGCCTAATATATCCCATTTTTTCGTCTCTATAAAATTGGAAGGGCTAAAATTAGTTTTTCCTCGTCATTATCTCAGTTGCCTTGACTTATATTTTTATTGATAGTGACGGTCACCGTCACGTGGATCAGAAGAATGTCAATGGACCAATCAAACCAAATGGTTCACACGTGCACCTCCACTTGAAATTCATTACATATACTATTCCAAATTTCCAATCAAATCCTCAATTGTTGAAACTTTAAAGGTGTATGTGATGGGTTTTGGCCCGGTCTCGCGGATTTTGCAAGGTCGAGCTAAAACTCTTTTAAATAAGTTTTTGTCAAACTCATAAAATCATAAAAACCTATTCAAAAATTAACACTCAAACTCTTCAAACCAATAAAACATTGATTTGACATCTACCATCTACTTTTTTCCCCAAATCTCACTAAAAATGACATTAATTTGACACCTACCACATACTTTTTCCCCTAAACCCCAAGATTGGGTTTCAACTTATTCAAACCACAAAACCCAACAATCAAAACCTATTCAAATGAAGTCTCAAATGTTTCATCGAAACTACCCAAATTATTATTTTTAAATCGAGACCCACGAAACCGAGCCAAAACCCATCCAAATAGACCCTAACTTAACTCTACACTCTACACGAGTGTATACTTCAATATAATTTACCTTCAATTAATCTAAATTTCAATTTCATATTAGTCAGAATTATCAAAAAAAAAAAATCATATTAGTCACATTTTAATGTCACATATAGGTTCATTTTTATGAGGCTATACGTATTCTTATCGACTAACGACAAATGCATGTGTGTACATCAAATATAACGCTAACTTGAAACTACTAATATGTTTATGACATTTGAAGGCCAGTCAATATGATCTTCTGAAAGTTTGAATACAAGAAACATAACATTAAACTTTGAAAAAATTGAGATGCCATATAGAAAAACTGAATTGAACAAAAAACATCAATGCCGATCCATAGAAAATATTAGTTGTGTTTTTGGTTAACCCTGATTGATACATGTATATAAGAAGAAACAAACTGAACTTTCTGATATTAAAAGGAGGACATTGTTTCAAAAACAAAAAGTTTCTGTGCATCGATATCTTCTGGCAAAATATAGTCATATATACTACTAGAAAAAGTAAGTCCCATAGCCAAAAAGTTGTTATTGTTCTTCAACATGTCACGTTTGAACATCGGACTCGGGCACGTAATTTAGTCTTTCAACCTCGTCCCAAATCAACTTTGATGTAATTTCATCAGTCTCCGGTATATGTTCCTGAAAAAAACAATGTCATGATAATGTCTTAATTAATTAACCTTTTCATAATTAGTAATCCTACATTGTTTCTGATATCTAATTGATATATACCTCAAGTTCTCTAACCAACTGTTTGGCTGTCGGGGCAGAAACGATAATTTTACGTGCGATTGGAGATATAAAACCTTCGTCGACAGCCTTATCAAGGAAAGACAACAAGGAATTGTAGTAACCTTCAACATTCAAAAGCCCCACCTGCATTTACATAATCAACATTAACTAGTGAATAATAATTATAATACTTGTCCAAGACTACCAAGTAACGTTGTTCTCAAATTCAAACGAGATCATCATTGGGATTTTTATTTAATCATGAAGCACGACTACGTTTGAAAACATATACCGAATCTTGTGCTAGTTTTTCTACGTCAACCAAGCAAATTTAAAGTTCCATATATAGAACATGGGGAACATAGAATGTCAACATGTAGACTTTTGTTCTCTCTTTCAAATCCTAATTTTTCAAAATGTACTATTTATCTAGTTTTTTATCATGAAAAATAATGCATAGAATAACAATTAAGAACAATGATCCGAATGCTTAGAAGAAGAGTAGTGCATACTGGTTTACGGTGGATTCCGAGTTGAGCCCACGTAATAACTTCAAGCAACTCTTCAAGAGTGCCATAACCACCTGATCAAATTGAAAAGGGAAAAAAATGATTAAAATTTAAATTACTGCATATTTGGGGTATGTATAAAATAGATATATACCCGGAAGGGCAATAAAGGCGTCGGCTTGTCGAGCCATTTCAGCCTTCCTCTGGTGCATATCAGATACAGCTCTTACTTCTCCTATGGTCTCACCTGTGATCTGTGGTACCAATATTGCAACAACATTATCATCAACTTGTTAAAACTCACCTTAATTAATAATTAGATGCATGGCAATGTAGTTTGGATTTCAATTTTATAATTATATGGACATTAGTATATAAAAAATGAATCATGTATTCAGTTTCTTTTCATTATGTAGTTTATGTTGTCATAATATATGGTCAAAATATCCAAATTAGAGAAAAGATTACAAGTTTTTTTGTCTTACCTCTCGGGGCATAAGAGTTCTTGGAATAACCCTGCAACATAATCAAAATTAAGAAGAGTCTTCTCTCAAAAAATAAAGCAATACCAATTTCAACTCAAGCATAAAGTTTAATACTAGCTCATAATGATTATAGAACACCACATGACTTGAGAAATTAACTGGAATGTTTCGGTTGGTGAAATATTAATAAGATTTTAGAGAACTTTTCGAAAATTATAAAGAAACAAATGAGAAAATGTAAATCAAAAGAGGATGTTGCATGAGATAAAAACTATTCAATACTTTCGAGAAAATTGAATATTTGGTACTATACGATAGAACACTTTGTAATTTTGGTCCAACTGGATATGTAAATGCACATCTGGTACCACAATTTAAAGTTTGGTCAAATAATTGGACGAAAACAGACATAATTGACCACATACACCGCACCACGACCGTTACCTTGTCTTTTGGATGAAAAAAAATATAACGTTTTTCTCACGTTATCAAGTGATGATTTTCACTCCAAAAGTCGATATAACAGTCATATGTGGTGCAAGTGACTGATTCAATCCATTTGGTCAATATTTAAATTATGCTACTAACTGTACATTCATGTAACAACTTAAATCAATAATAGAAAGTGTTCTATTGTGTGGTACCAAATTTGCAACTTTCACCAATATTTCCATTTCGACTAACTCAAAAATAAAAAACTTTTTGATGTTATTGTGAGAACTTATAAAAATGTTAATTAATTCACAAGTATAATGATGAAAGCAAACCGTCCAAGAGTACTTGCCCAAAGTGCCAACTTTTTTAATAGGCCTTTTATCCATTTCGGAAAACAAATTCCAGTAGGGAACTGACTCAGGACAGACCACAATCAGTTCACTTTATACTTTTATCCAAATATTGCCTAAAACTTTACCACATTTACAAAGTTTTTTTGCTTTAAAAACACGATTTAACTTTTTGTGAGTTAAAATCCTGTACAAAGAAGAAGCTTTACAGAAAACACTTTTAACTTACACAGACATTTCACATTTGATCCCATGATGTCTGCTTTTGGGTGGTAACACTTACAAAACTAAAGGAAGGAACCCTTTTCATAAAATTTGATAAAAAATTAAACTTGCATGTGTTGAATTAAAAAATATTTAGAAATCACATTTTTTGGACAACAAAACAAAGATAAAATCATTATTTTATGCTTGTCTTTTGTAACTTCCCCTCTTTATTTGGAGCACATTTTTGACATAGAGAAATTACACTAGTTTGTGCGTGTTTTTGTGTGAGAGAGAAAGAGGAAGAGAGAGAAAGAGGATTACCCTAGAACATGGCGCCCACCATCATGAACTGCCTGAGAAACAAGACCCATCAGACCCACGCTTCCACCTCCATATACCAAATCAATTCTTCTCTCAACCTTCAAGAAATCAAATAATTTAACTAAAAAAATAAAAACACAAACATCGAAAAAACAAATTATTCCTTCCGTTTCAAATTAATTGGCATATTTGACATTTTCAGTCAGATTAAGAAACTCAACACTTGGTCACTTTTCCAAGATAAAATGTCAAAAATACGTTTTAATTGATTGTTTCAATTAATTTCATTGATCTAAATAAACCTAGAAGTAAAAATGAGTAAAATTAAAAAAAGATGTAAAAACATGAAAATTTTGCAAATGTGTCAATGTACTACTTCATTTATTTACAACCGTCGATAAACTCATTTCTTCATCAATCAATCCTAAACAAGAGCCTTACATATTTCACGTTATTAACTTAAAATTATTACATAGACCATGTCTATAAAAGTAATGCAAATGGGTTAAACTTCAAAACAAAAAAAACACCAAATCAGCAAATTTGGAAAAATGATATCATCTAAATTGGTAATATAATACACTTTTGACCACAAAGTCTTTAATTAATGCATTCTACGTGCATGAAAGTATATTAAAATAGAAGAATTTATTTAAATTATTTATTTAAAGAGAAGCAAGCACATAAATAAACTAAGAAAAATGATGAAGGCAATGGAACACGCTAAAAACAGTCATGATATCAAGAGGGCACGTTTGGTTCCCCATTAAAAGGCAAAACAAAATTTAAGTAGAAATGACAATAACACCACCACCACCACCACCCACATAAAACATAATAAGATCATGCAAAGAAGGCTGCTCACTCACAACTGACAGACACCCAAATTACAGCTAAGCATTTCTCTCTCTCTGTCATGCCAAACAAGACTTAAACCCTAATTAAACCTTCCCCTCTCATATTTTCAATTTTCTGCCGCTTTGCCTATTTTCACAATTTTTTTAGTAAATAAAAAATGCGAAAATTAAAATGAAATTCTACATACAATACACAAAATAACGTTTAAATAGGGATTTTACAATGAAAATTTCAAATGGAAAAAAAATACCCATCTGGAATGTATATGCAACAGCAATGGAAAAATCTCGACCCAAAGAATGAAAAATTTCTCAGAAAACGATTTAAAAAAACAAAAAAAAATATAAATATTTGAATATATATAGAAATGCAATACAAATTGGTACCAGTTCTTTGCCCAATTCAATGGCGGCTTCTGGATAGCTAGCTTTCTTGCCAGAACTGCTACCGCAAAAAACACAAATTCTTTTGAATTTTGATGATTTATTTTCCTCCTCCATTATTTAGATCGATCTCTTATCTGTGTTTTTGTGTGTGTGTGTGTGTGTTTTTGTGTGTGTGAATGTGTGTGTTTAAATAATAATGATGATGATGTCCTTGAAGTAGGAGGAAGCGAGGAATGAGGACAGAGTGAATCTCATTTTATAATACCCACATGTAGGTACCATATGTATGCCTATGTTTGATAGAGTCCAATATCTTACTTTCTATTTATTTTTACCTTGCTCTCTATTTATTTTTTTAAATGTTTTAGTTAAACTCCAATAGTCTCACCTTAGGGTATAATCGACTTTGTTTGAATTTTATCGAGCTTAAAATTTTGTGTTTTAAGTTGGTTTGATGGTTAAACGAATCGAGCTCAAACGAGTTTTTATCGAACGAACTCAAGCCGAGTATCGAGTAGCTTAATATTTTACTTGTATTTTATTAATTTTTAACTTATCGAATCGAGCTCGACCCGAGCTTTAAAAATTATCAAACGAAAAATGATGTTCAAGCTTGTTTGATATGTGTGACGAATCGAGCTCAAACGAGCTTTTATCGAACGACCTCGATTCAAGTTCGATAAAATTGTCTATTGGATTGTTATGTAACACCAAATCATCCGTAATTTAAAAATATATCAATAATTTTTAAAAAATTGATTATTCGGTTATTATTTCGATCAAATTGTCTATTAGATTGTTATGTAACATAATATCCTTCGTAATTTGAAAATATATCAATAATTTTTACGAAATTGATGACTCGGTCATTATTTCGATCAAATTGTCTATTAGCTTGTATGTAACAAAAAATCTTTCGTAATTTGAAAATATATCGATAATTTTAAAAAAATTGATTATTCGGTTATTATTTCGATCAAATTGTCTATTAGATTTTTATGTAACACAAAATCCTTCGTAATTTGAAAATATATCAATAATTTTTACGAAATTGATGACTCGGTCATTATTTCGATCAAATTGTCTATTAGATTGTATGTAACAAAAAATCCTTCGTAATTTGAAAATATATCAATAATTTTAAAAAAAATTGATGATTCAATCATTATTTCGATCAAATTGTCTATTAGATTGTCATGTAACACTAACTCCTCCGTAATTTGAACATATATCGATAATTTTAAAAAAATTGATGTTTCGGTCATTATTTCGATCAAATTGTCCATTAGATTGTTATGTAACACTAAGTCCTCCGTAATTTGAAAACATATTGATAATTTTAAAAAAATTGATGATTCGGTCATTATTTCGATCAAACTGTCTATTAGATTGTCATGTAACACTAACTCCTCCATAATTTGAAAATATAATTTTATAAAAATTGGTGATTCGGTCATTATTTCGATAAAATTATGTATTAGATTGTTATCTAACACTAAATCCTCCGTACTTTGAAAATATATCGATAATTTTTACAAAATTGATGATTTTGTCATTATTTAGATCAAATTGTCTATTAGATTATGTAACACTAAGTCCGCCGTAATTTAAAAATATTTGGATAATTTTAATAATATTGATGATTCGATCAAATTGTCTATTAGATTGTTATGTAACACTAAAATCCTCCGTAATTTGAAAATATATCAATAATTTTTAAAAAAATTGATGATTCGGTCATTATTCCGATAAAATTGTTTATTAGATTGTTAAGTAACACCAACTCCTCCGTAATTTGAAAATATATCGATCATTTTTAAAAAATTGATGTTTCAATCATTATTTCGAATAAATTGTCTACTACTCCCTCTGTCCCAAATTATTGGTCATTTTAGAGAAAAAAAATTGTCCCAAATGATTTATCATGATTTTAGGATTTCAATGCACTATTAAAGTACATATTTTAGGTATGTAACAGAAAAAGTAAGAGAGAGAGTGTAAAATTTGAATAACCTGTAAATAGCTAATGGTGAGATAAATAAAAATAAGGGTATTTTAGATATATAATTTATTTTTTCCCTAAAAATGAGGCTATTTAGTAGGTACCTTAATATGTGTAAAAACATGTAAAATGACAAATAATTTGGGACAGAGAGAATAGATGGTTACGTAACACTACATCAGTAAGTTGAAAATATATCCATAATTTTCTATTCGATGAAATTTTGCTCTAAAAAGAGGATTTGATTAACTTATTTAAAAGGTATTATGACTCAATTGATAATTTAACTTGGACTTAACAAAATAAATATTGAAAATTAGAGGTAATTTTTCAATTTTTCGATATTGCCTTTTTGAGTTTTTTCTTTCTTCTTGGAGTTATTTATAATATTAGTAATATCATATAAAATTTTAAAATATGGGCGTCATTTGCAATATCATATAAAATTATATAATTGACAATTTAAAACTTGTAAATCCCCCATTGTTTTTGATAAAAATGTATATTCCCCATGATGTTTTAGTAGTTTTATTTTTTAAAACATTTTTTATACTATTCCATGAATTTATAATAAATAACTTAATATTAAAAAAAACATAAAATTCCTATATTCAATTTTTTATAATTACAAATTAAATAAAAATCTAATATAAAATTTCGTTAATATAAAAATGTTATAAAATATTATTTATATAATTAAAAAAAAAAGGGCGTCTTCACCATCACCGGTGAAGGAAGGCTACCAGAACGAAATCTCACCAATGTTCCTTTAAAATAGGAGCCTAAAATTCCAAGTCCGTTCTCATTGTGGGTCTCAATCATTTAAGTTCTTGATTAATAGATAAAGTGTCTAATAAATTTAAACCTTTTTCAGTTTTTTGATGGAACTGCTCCCATAGTTGTTTATAGAGGATTGATAAATGACAGTGAGAAACTAAAGATATATTTTGTAAGAATGGCAGCAATGTTAGAAACCTACGGCAAGGGACGGATTGGGAGAGAAAATGGGAGAGGTAAAAGTGGAATTGTAGAATTTGATATATTATTAATGGGTAAAATTGTAAATTACTTGGGTACAACCCAGTTTAGTGGTGTCTTACACGATTTGTTGTACATGTATTAACGGTGAGGATTCATCCGAATTTGCAATCAAAGGCTCACATAACTTTGTTATTATGACTCAGGTATGATTGGTGAGCCGTAATAGCATCCCCGATGTAAGTACCATATGTACACCTATGTTGGACGATTTTAATAGAGTCCAATATCTTACTTACTTTCTATTTATTTTTTTACAATGTTTTAGTTAAGCTCCAATAGTCTCACCTCTAGGGGTATAATCGACTTTGTTTAAATTTTATCGAGCTTGAAATATTGAGTTTGAACTTGGTTTGACTGTTAAACGAGCAGAGCTGAAACGAGATTTTATCGAACGAGCTCCAACCTAGTATCGAGTAGTTTGATATTTTACTTGTATTTTTATCAATTTTTAACTTATCGAGTTGAGCTCGACCCGAGCTTTAAAAATTATCGAACGAAAAATGATGTTCAAGTTTGTTTGATCTGTATAACGAATCGAGCTCAAACGAGCTTTTATCGAACGAACTCGAGTAGCTTGATTTGATTTTCAGCCCTACCCACCTCCAAATTTTTATTTCCATTTTTTTTTTTGAGATATTTCAAACAAAGATTTTTTGGAAAAAAAATACTCC
The DNA here is from genome assembly GCA_034814905.1 of Penstemon davidsonii. Lineage (NCBI taxonomy): Eukaryota > Viridiplantae > Streptophyta > Magnoliopsida > Lamiales > Plantaginaceae > Penstemon > Penstemon davidsonii. Next base: position 7,534,249 of record JAYDYQ010002685.1, on the reverse strand, counting down.
GATGGAACCTCATAAACAAAGGTTACACACTGGGGCTGGGGTCGGTGTAACCTCCTCCGATGATTAAGTCAGCGAGAGTTGCATGGAACTTAAACATAGTGTTTGCAGAGAAGAATTATGTTACGAATTGTGTATTAGGTTTTTCTATCGTATTTGACATATATTTATACTTGTTACAAAGTCCCGAATCTTAAAGAAACCTTGTGAACATAGGGAACTTCCCATGCATACAGATTTGTTTCCTTGTTTGGAAGATTCCTTTTGCGAGTAGACACTGGGCTCGCAACATGACGATCCGGAATTGGCCTCGCCACCCATGCGAGTCAATGCATCTCCTTTTAATGGTCCCTTTGGTGGTATGCGAGGATGCTGCCCGAATGAAGTAACTGTTTTGTATATGGGATATGGTTTATTCGACCCATGGAGCGGCTTAAGCTACATCGCTAATATTTTAGCTATTTATTTATGTTTAAAATTTGTGATCCCCTAAATAATAAGGTAAGTGAATAAAATATAAGGGTTCGATCTACTTATCAAATCATTTCTAAAATTAAATGCGCGCAAATATTACTTGTTACTAAAAGAGCTACTTCTTGATATGAATTTTAGCAATTCACACACTTAGATTATTCATGAAATTAATTGCAATACATTTATTTTATACATTGAAAATCACGACAAATGTGGTCCAAAAAGTTATTTCGTGAGATATTTTGGTCGTTTACTTTTTTTCCATTCAAATAATTCATAAAATTAAATGTGACATACTATTTTATATTTGAACAATATATATAGTCTCTTACAATAAATGTATCCCGAAAAATTACTTCTTCCTATAATTTTGATTGATTCACCACACTCAAATCATTCCTAATTAGAGGCTATATTTGTTTTATATTTGGCCAGTCAAGCGAACATATACAAACAAATTCACATATTACTTTTTTGCACATGTAGCCCAAAAATATTGGGCTTGTTTGTTTGGCGTTTCCTAAAATTATTTTGTGTTTGAGAAATGCCAAATAAACATATTTTCGATTTTCTGAAATAATTTTTTCACCTCTCAATTTTCTCAAAAAATTCTCTCAAAAGTTAAACAAGCAACAATTTTCTTATCTCTAAACAAAACCTATACAAACTCTATTATGATTTGACATAAGGTAACCTATCTCTTACACAATTTATTTCACATAACAAACATAATTTGACATAAAGTCTTACACATATTACACCTACAACATAACTCTTCCAAAAAAATCTACACATACTTTATTTCTCAAATCACTCTCTCAAAATTCAAACAAACAACATTACGCAAATCGATATTATTTCACAAATCTCTACTAAACTCTCAAACTACTTTCCCAAACACCAAACAAACATGCCCTATTTTTTGAGTTATTTTGGTCAATTAGATTCCATTGAATAAAGGAACGGAGGTAATATTTGGACATACTAAATATTTACGAATACATCTAATTCTTTTTTTTTTTTTTTGATAATTCTAATACATCTAATTCTTTTAATAGGTTATTCCACCAAGTTACATTTTCTTTTCAGTCAATAAAATTAATAGCGACATATTCATTCATTTTATAATTGAAAATACTAAACATTTACAAGACTTATATAATTATGAAAAAAATAAAATAGTAATTATGACCCAGAAAAAGAACAAATACATTTAAATTTATGGGTAATGTGACGTACTTCTTCCAGATAAATAGTAGAGATGACTAGTAATTAAAAAAAGAAATATGTTTTAATTGATGTAACATAATATAATACAAATAAAATTAAAAGAAATCGGCATTAAAATGGCAATGGGTGAGGCTTGAAGTGAGTCTGACGAGCTTGGAAAGTGTGGAGATAACTTTAAGTGATGGGAGGGGTAGGGGTGCAATCCGATGTTAATACTGACAAAATAATGATTGCACTTTTTGCTTGATTTATGCTATTTGACTGATTGATATGCTCACAATTTCTTTCAGAGTTGGACAACAAACAACTCCCTTCGCAGCGTAATTCCTATTTTACCCTTCGACATAGATCTTATTAATTTATTAATTTTTGGAGTATGTTTTTACCTTCATCCTTTATTGCGATTTTTATTGGTTATTAACGAGAAAAAAAATATTAGTCTTTTAAGGTGTATGTAGATGGGTTTTGGCCCGATCTCGTGGGTTTCGCGAGATTGAGTCAAAATCTTTTCAAATGAGTTTTGGCCAAATTCATAAAATCATCAAAAATCTATTCAGAAATTCATACTCAAACTCTTCAAACCTATAAAAAATTGATTTGACACCTACCACCTACTTTTTTTCCAAATCTCACTTAAAATAATGTTGATTTGACACATACCACCTACTTTTTTCCCTAAACACCAACATCTAAACCCAATCCAAGTGGGGTTTCAACTTATTCAAATCACAAAATACAACAGTCAAAACCCATCCAAATGAGGTCTAAAAGGTTTCATCGAAACCACCTAAACCATTTTTTTTAAATCGGGACTCGCGAAACCGAGCCAGAACCCATATTTACGCGAAAATGGGACACATGTAATTTTAACAAGAAATTTACATTATTTAGATTTTAAGTTGTCGCAATTTTAGTTTTCATACCCATAATTTCAATCCTAAATCTGTCGGAATTTAAATTGCTTCGTAAGTAAATAAATAATTCACCACATCACCTAAACTAGAGGAAAAATAACACCTTCTTTTTCTTCTTTTGTTTCCCTACCTACTAATTATTAGGGCAAAAGATTTTATAATCCTCAATTCGTTTGATTATGTAGAAATTTATAAATACTAATTTTAATTTTGACGAACTTATAAAATTACGGGTAAGAACACTAAAATTACAGCAACTTAAATCCTATGAACTCAATTGGTAGCGTAGATCAGATGATTTTTTTTTTCAATGAACATTATTTTGTTTGATAGCATTAATAAATGAAAAAAAAAATATCCATAAATGAGTGATAACCCACAAGTTTTCAACACCTTCACAAATATAATTATTACTAGCTCAACCATATAATAATATTATCCCCATATCTAAAAGTAATTAATTAGATAACGGAATTTGTCTCATTTAATAATTTTTCACTATCCATACTATAGTACTTAGGCGCCTTATCAAGTCCAAAAAGGCAAAAAATTCATTATATTACTCATAATTCTATATTTATCCAAAAAAACTCGTAATAACAAAAGTACAAACACCTCTCATATTTTTCTTTTCACTGCTTGCAATTAGTTTTCTAACAACATTAAAGGTACTGTCATCTCAAATCTATTAGTTAAATGTCTATTATACACTTAATGAATTCTGGTCAACTTAGAACTTAAATTTGATCAAAAACTTTGGTATTAAGATTGTGAGATGTATGCGACGAGGGTGCTTTTGTAATTAATATTAAATTTAAGGGGTATGTTTGTACTCTTAAAAATATCATTAAAATTATTTTAAAATATGAAATACACTAGACTAAACATTGTTTTCGAAAAGTGACTTTAAATCTATATATACTTTTAACTGAATTCTATAAGTTCTTAACTATTTACTTTACAAAAAACTATGTGTTAAATAGATTTCAGATTAGAACAATGTTAGAATTATTGAACTACAAAAGAAATAAAACAAACTTAGTAACAACACTGTTATCTATTACATTAAATATAATAGATAGTTAACTTGAATGTAATTTGAGATGCGTCAGAAACAAATTATATTCTCTTTCAATAGGGATTCGAAATTGGTTCGCCACTTTGGGGATACTAGTCTCTTCCACTAAATTAATCACATATTAATTAATTTTTATTATATTTAAATTCAGATCTTCATACTTAAAATGTTGGTTCTTTATTTAAATGTTAATTGAAAATAGTTATAAATTTATAAATAAACTCCTAAAATGAACAACTAAACTAAAAAATTGTTTTCAAAAAATGCTATAATTTTACTCTCACAAGTTTTGATCTCCCAAGTAGATGTCGACGGCTCTCCTAGAGACCATCGCTCCCCTCGACCAACCTCACTGATGTCATTCTTTGGTGTGCCGACGTATTCAAGAGTCGACCAGGTCGTGATAGCCGATCATGACGATGTCGACCTCACGACGATTGACCAAGGGATAGGGATCGAAGAAGATGTTAGGATGTGGCTGTGTGGGTGGGGCAATACCTTTTTTCTTGCTTAGATTTTATTAAAAGAGATTTTTAATTATATATAAATATGAGTTGGCACATAGATTTTAATATGACAAGAACCATTATCCTCAAATATTCAATATGATTCAACAAGATCCAGTTTCATTCAAGTAACGAATTCTAGCCAACTGAAAGGATCTTCTGATCAATCCAGAGAATTTGATTGCCGCAATAAAAAAAATAATTGTATTTTTACGCGTTATTTTGAAATTTTAACATTTTTTTAGTACTTGAATAATTTTAAAACATGACCATCATTATATTGAGAGGGAAATTTTTTATAATAACTAAAATCTATGGGGTGTGACATTTGCAATGGATTATTCACTCAATCTATGTTGTATAATCGTATCTTCCTAAGTTGCCCCCATTTTCAAACATATAGACAGCTCAACATATTTTGAGATTGGATTGAATTCCCATATGATTTGGAAGAAGAATAATACCCCCTTACACTAAATCCTGTTTTAAAATTAAAATAATGAACAATTGTGCGTGCTCGTCATTCAAAGGCTTGTGCAATAAATTATGTAACAATATATTTTAGTTAACATTGACTCAAAGAACAATTAAAAAATCATATATTTTTGCAAAATGCAGTATTAATATATTTAATCAAGAGTATTTGACAGATAAGAAGATACACTATTAATTTGTATCCAAGATAATATAATCTGCATCAATAGCTTATAAGATTTAATAAGATGTTATAAAAGATCTTAATTGATTCTAACCCCAAAAAAGAAAGAATTTATCGCGCAAGATGCAATATTCATTTCAATCTACAGTATCCAGGAGATTTTTTTTTAGGAATAATATCGACAAGATTTTTTTATGTAGATTTTACGATGTCGTCCAAGCTGAAATTAAGAAAACAAGCAAATACGGACTAATACGAAATCCGATTAATGATTTGAAACAAACAGATAAATAGATGGTATCTTATTTTTTTATTGGCAAAATTGCATGATCTATTGCAAACTAATTGTTGTTTTTATTTTCGTTCAAAGCTATATCACTTTGTCGAATTTCATCCCCTAATTTAATATTTTGCCCGAATTTTGTTCAGTCGTTATATTTTTTACGGGAAGTACCGTTAAGTGTCATGCTGCCACTGGACAAATAGATAAAATTACGAAATTTGTCCCAAACTAATTGTTGAGTTTAGTTTTCGCCGCAAGCTTTATCACTTTGCCGAATTTTGTTTGAATCCCATACCACATTTTTTCTATTTTTCCTTTTTGGTACCAAATTGAATGGGGAGGGCTGAGAAAAATTGCTCGAAATACTGTCGGGATCAATAGTGCTATTTTATTAAGGGCGTGATGTGATTAAAATTATGACAAGTCTTATAGGACTAAAATACAACTTCATTTGGAAAAAGGGATTGGTATATCACTCGAGAACAATTGCATGTTTATATAGTGTAATTTTCGGGTGATAAACCAATTTTTTTTCAGTGTAATATAGGGTAAATTTTCGCTTTTTATTTCGCATCTTGAAAACAACTACACACAAACTCAGGTAAAGTTTCACGCATCAAAAAACATAACACTTTTCATCCCAAATATTTATAGTTTGGTTTTTGTGCATTTCATTTCATCCCTCTCATCCAATTTGGGACTAAGAAGAAAAATTAGAGAAATTACTCGACGAAATTCGAACAAAATACTAAATTACGGTACAAAATCTGAGGAGGTTAGCTTGTGACGAAAATCAAAATCGACAATCAGTTTGGGACGAAAAACAAAATTGGCAATTAGTTTGGGACGAATTTCGTAATTCACGTATTTGTCCTGCACCAACATGACACTTAACGATACTTCCCATCAAATGTTAAATGGAGGGCCGAAATTGAGAAAGATGATATAAGTTAGGACGAAAACCAAAATCAACAATTAGTTTGTGACGAATTTCACAATTATACCTTTTTCTAAAGTATGACTTCTTCCTACACCAATTGTTGAATAAATATTCCTCAAATATAATTTGACATATACAATGAGCCGAGCTGAAACAAGTTAAATTTGAGTCAAATATTATCCAATTGCTTTATGGTTCAGAAATTCAACTCAATCTAGACTTGGGTGAATTTTTTTTTGAAAATTTTAGCTTTAAATTATGTACTACATTTAGGTTTTTGTACCATATTAATAATTTTTAAAACTTTTGTGGGTGTAGAGTAAATTAAGAAAATATTAAACACAAACCAATTGAAAGGGGTTGGCGGTGGAGCACACCACTAGAGCAGTATCTGTACAGCTATGTCAAATTGGAGTTTTCCATAAATTTATAGGTTCACTAGTTTTGTGTCATCAAATTATTGCTACTCTAGTTATAATAAATCTTCTTTGCTCTGAATCTTCAAAAAATTACATTAAAAAAACAAGAAGACGTCATTCTTTGAGTTAAACAAAAGCAAATAAATACGAAAGTTTCTCCCAATTATACATCTATACTATCTAAAAAAATAGTCGTGTCGACTTACACTATTTTTTTATATTCTTATTTCGTCTTTAATACTTTACTTAATTTAACTATGTAACATTTTAATTTCTCCATTTTTCTCGTTACACCCATTAATAACATTTGTCTTTTTTATTTTTTATTTTTTATTTTTTATCATACTCCTTTCTTATTTTTTGTACTTAAAAACTTGTATGCCATGAGCACACGTGTTTGAGGATAACTAATATACATAAATGACGTGTCTGGGCAAATTCAACTGCGATGCATGCTGTTGCAATCTCGTTCATGTTCATGTTCATCTTCTTTGTCGCGATCATAATACTCATGACCTCGACCTCTCTCTTTGTGCATGTCTTCTCGAACTCTCCTTCGATGCCTACCCCTTTCCCTTTCATCACGATCTCATCCCCTCTCCTTACTTCTTTCTCTTCTTTCCCTTTCACCTCTACCTGTGAATATCTAAACATTAGTGAATCGAAAGTATAATTGATCACCCTCAAAAAATGTAATTGAAATATTGACATATTGCACCCTCAAAGACTTTTGCCCTGATGAATTTCAACCATTACCAACACCTAAAAGAATAACTAACCATATAATTTCAAGAAAAATGTAAATTTTACACATTACATAATGGACCCTACCAAGAACAAAGGCGCAGGCCTTATGAATCTAATCACCAAAATTATGATTGAACTTATGAAGAAAATCCTAATAGAAAACAATTTAAGGAAAATAATGGATTTAGTACTAATAAGAAATTTAGCCTACATTTATTCCACCAGAAAGTAAATGTATAAATGACACGATTAATCTTATATTTGGGTTACAAATCCAAACCATGATAACTAAACTGTACATTTTTCATAGTATTATGCAGAAAAAAAAAATAATATAGCCCAACAGTCGTCAGGGTATACATTTACCTTCAATCTTACATCTTCTTTAAAACGGGTCTATTTTTATAGCCCATCTCTATAAGCTACTTTTCAGAAATGGGCCTATCTCCATAAAATCCATCTTCATTTTTATTCTTTCGAATATTCATTTTATGATTTTATCAATTATTCCGATCCGTCTATTCTGAAAAAATATAATAGTTGGGTATAATGAAGGGAGAGAAATGCAAAAACATTCCTTGTATTTTATCTAACAAACAAAAAAACTCATGTATTATTTTAACTAACAAAAAACCCCTATCTTATTTTTTATTAGCAAAAATATCTCTATCAATCCAAAATGAAATTTATAACCCCACCAAAGGATACAAAAACGCCCCTCTTAACCTAAAAAAATCAATAACCCCCCTATTAACTTTAAAATTTGACAATAGCCCCCTTGTTCACTTAAAAAATTAACAAAAACCTTTCTATGATTTATGAATAATTACAAATGAGTTTTGTTTTGCTAATAGAAAAAGAACTCAAAAGAACGCCCAGTTCCCACTCCGCCCCGAGCCCCCAGCCACTGGAGACGGATTCCCTCCCCACCCCCGACCCCGCTCTGACCCCGACCATCTCCATTGGAAATGGCCTGAGAAGACCAAACTAACCTCCAATGCAACAATGAAATTACATTTTGTTGTCCCCATAAACATTAGCAATTTATTGATTCCTCAGAGTAAAACGATGACACATCACCACTATCGGTGAATTCAGATGGCTTTTTCTCTCTCCATTTATTTATTTATTATCTAATCTTTTTCTTCGAAAATCTTGTCCTCTGCATCATAGTGTTACTGAATCAAGTCGAAGAGAACTGGATCATGGCCCATATGCCGACCAGGATTGTGTTGGGGGAAACGTCTTTTTAATAATATTATTTTATTTTTTATTTTTTATTAAATAGTTATTAAGTAATTTAAGAAATGCCAAGTTATTTCAAATGTTCGATGTCACGTCAATCATCAGACATTTTGACAAAAAATTGTGGTTCGGATTTTTTGTTAAATTTTTTAATAGTTGAGATTGTGTATTTGATATACACATATGCCGCACAAAATCTCATTTTAAAAACACCGGGTTGGAATTAAGTGGCTACCAATTGCATAATAGTTTATCAATTATCATACTTCTTAGTGGTAATTAAAATCAAATGTGTTTCCTAAAGCAATTTCATTCATTGTTTTTCTTTTCCACCTTTTCTGTTTAGTTGTGTAACTAAATGAATCTAATCACCAAAAAAATCCTTAATTAATGCTTGAATTATTATCAAAGCAGTTCCGAGAACAATAGTTGTTTATGATTGAACTTATGAAGAAAATCATGCTTAAAAGATAATTAGTAAATAGAAAACAATGTAAGGAAAATAATGGATTTAGTACTTCATAGGAAATTTGGCTTACATTAAGGGTGAGCTTGGCCTAGCGATTCGAAAATCAATTATAGGAGAATTAATTTTACTAAAATGGATTTTGACAATAAGTGATTATGATAAAATTCAATTATAAATAATTATTTTTGGATAATAGCTTTGCAAAAGTAACACTTTAATTAGTAGCTTCTGAAATAAGTTGATTTTTAACTTCTGGAGGTCCCAAAAGTGATTATGATATTAGGGGCCAAACACCACTAAAATCAATTTCTATAATTGGGGTCAAACACTTCAAAAATCACAATGGAGGTCTAGAAGTTCTTTTAAGAGCTCCAACCGCTGGGCCAAACTCACCCTAATTCATTCAACCACGAAGTAGATGTATACATGAGCGCCCGATTAATCTTATTTTTGGGTCACCATAAATACAAATTCAAACCATGATAACTACATTGTACATTTTCAGAGTATTATGCAGAACGAAAAAATAATATAGCCCAGCAAGTCGTCGGGGTATACATTTACCTTCAATCTTACTAACTCTTTAAAACGGGTCTATTTTTATAGACCATGTCCATGGGCGGATCCAGGAATTTAGCATAGTGGAGGCTAAGTTTAATAATTGATATACAAAAAATAAGTTAATAAAACAGTAAAACTGAAAAATTATATTTCATTTACGAGAATATATATGAGGAGAAACAAAAAAGAGGAGGTGGAGTTGGACAAAAATAATCTCCATAAATTACTTTAATTACATACAATAACCCGTTATGACAAAAAAAAAAAAAAGGCAAAACACCAAAGTACTTTAATTACATTTTTGAATGACACCAAATACTTTCACAATTGACCTCGTCAAGTTTTCATTTTCTAAAATCAGAGCTAGATCAATAATTTTTGGAGCATGAAAATTTGTATAGTAATATATTAAATAAAAAAAAAAAGGATGAAACCTTGTTATAAAAAAAATGAATTCTTTTGTAACTATTAAGAAAGAAATAAAATAAAATAAAATAAAATAAAAATAAGAAAGAACTATTATCAAGAAATTTTTTTTAGAAGAACAACTATTAAGAAAGAAAGAAAATTAAAAGAACAATTGTTAGAAAAAAAAGAATTAATTAAAAGAAAAAGAAAAGAAAAAGACTAAAATAGTATAGAGAATTATTAATAAAGAAACAAAATAGTATGAATGCGCTTCCTGGGAATCGAACTAGGGCAGCAAGGTCTAGCACTATCTCTAACTTGAAGTCATGGATGGAACCAATAAAACAAAATAATATATAACCCCACTAGCCCTTATATGGATCCGGGCATCCGGCCCTGCTCATGTCTATAAGCTACTTTTCAGAAGTGGGTCTATCTTTATAAATGAAAAGTTGAATTCTCTTTATTTTTATTCATTCGAATTTCTTTCATTTTATGATTTTATCAATTATTCCGATCCGCTATTCTTAAAAAAAAAAAAAAAAAGTTACTATTTGGGTATCATGAAGGGAGAGAAATGCAAAAATATCCCTTGTGCTTTGACTAACTAACAAAAAAGCTCATGTATTATTTTAACTAACAAAAAATCCCTATTTTCTTTTTTATTAGCAAAAAAAATCCTGTCAATCCGAAATAATATTTATACCCCTATCGAAAGATACAAAAACACCCCTCTTAACCTAAAAAATATCTTTAACCCCCTATTAATTTTAAAAATTAACAATAACCCCTGTTCACTTAAACAATTAACAAAAATATTTCTATGATTTATGAGGGAATTAAAAATGAGTTTTGTTTTGGTAATAGAAAAAGAACACATGGGGATTTTTGTTAGTTAAAATAATACAAAGATTTTTTTTGTAAGTTTAAACAAAACACAAATGGTGTATTTGCATTTAGCTCATCATGAAGGTTTAGAAACATTTGAAATTGAAAATTTTAAAATGCAAAATAATGTTAAAGAATTAATGAAAAAGTGTGGATTAGGTGTTCCTATTTTGAGGTGGGCTCGGATGTACTAAAGGAAGACTTGTCATCAATAAATTTGTACGAAAATTGGTTGAAGTATTAATATCTATCTAAAAACCTCAGCTAAATAAAAATAAATTAAAAAAATGCCCTTTTTTTCTTATCACTTTCTTTCAGCATTTTGATTCACAAATCAAGTATTGAATTTTTTGAGCTTTCAACAACCACTAAGAATTCACAGTAAGTTTTCTTGTTTTTGGCAAAGTGTGTGATTATATGCTCCAAACATGTGTTTATTTAATTCAATTCAATACACTCGTTTAGTACATTGTTGATGGATCTCTAATAGAAATTTCATACAGTATATGCCTTGTGCTTTAAAACATTAACATAAGCATGCTTATACATAGATGCTGGAATCGTTCTATGAAGTTTATTACATTTTTGTCATTGTATTTTGAGATTAATAGAATGATACATGTATGAATAAATTGCAGAAACTTAAATAGCATATTTTGTACTTGTATATGTTAACATAATCTAATATTTTATATCTTGAATTCCGATGGACTATGAAGGACAAATTAATAAATGAATAATGAGATATGTTTTTTTAATAAGCTGAGGCATAAATATTTACATTGTGAATTCTTTTCCTGGAATTCCTTGTGTGTTTTCTTGGTTTTGATTACACATCTTGATGTCATATTTATGTCACTCTCCTCTATTTCTTCCAGGCAATTAAATACCTCTATTTTCCTTAGTCCAATAACTCTCGCATCTTTTCAGTTTTACTAAATCAAATTGTGGAAGAAATATTAATGGCTTCTATTATTGAAAATCTGTCAATGTATTTGAACGACGCAAAGGCGGATAGATCTATGGAGTTTTATTTGTCTGATGAAGAGGATATTGATCAAACCCTCTTCCAAAATGGTCCAACCTTTCTAGCAGTTGTCTTCTATGTAGTAAAATTTGATGACGATGTATTGTATCATGTAATAAAGAATCTCGATATTTTAGTCCGTGAATTTGTCAAAGCAAGAACGGATAAACATGAAGAAGTATATCAACAGAAGTGGGAAGAGTTCTCCAGCATGTTTGACAACTCTTTCATGCCAATGGTGCAAAAATTCTTCAAAGTCCCAAAACTACATGAGGTGTCTGACAAGAAGAATTCCCTCAAGGAAAATGAAATCTTGGCCAGTTTTATGGACTTTCTCCTTCAAATACTGAATTGTGAAGCAGATATTAATTCGACTGAGGAACAACGGTATGCAGTTCTTCAGAAGGAGCTAACGTTTCTTCTTAGTCTTCTTGGGGATACACCATTTCAGTGCACTGAACTTGAGGAAGTCAAAAATATCTTGGCAGAATTTGAAATATTGGCCAACGAAGCAGCAAGGTTCATTTATTCTTGTATTTTTTCAACTTTTCGAGTTAAGACCAGTAGGTTTATTGAGGGGAGAAACTCACTTTTGAAAATGGTTGAGGTCTTGAATGTGAAGATCGAAGAGCACTGCAACAAATTCTCAGAACTTTACCCATTTGTAGTTTCTCAAACATATGATGTTATAGATTCAATATTCATCGTTGATTCTTTGATCGAGGATATCGAGAACTTGATGAATAACCAAATCCACTTGATCATTAATGAGATGAAGGTTCAAATCATAACACTTCATGAGGAGCTTATGATCTCACGATCTATGCTCAAGGATATTAGAACTCCGCAAGATACAGTTCATATGGATGAATTGAATGAATCTATAGTCCAAATTAGAGATGTGACATATGAAGCTGAATATCTTGTCAACTCATATGTCGTGGGTAATCTTCCTCTTTGGTATTTGAATCTCAGGCTACCTGTTGTTATCCCTAAGTTTAAGCTTATTAGAACGAGACTTCAAGAAATAATGACAATTTACGACATTAATGTCTTGGATATCGAGAAAGATTTTAGTGGAGAGGTACCAACCCAATGTATGAGAACTCCTACAACTATGATAACTGATATTGTGGTTGGCTTTGAGGATGAAAGGACCAATATTTTGAATGATCTTGTTGGAGGATCAAAATATCGACAAATTATTTCAATTTTTGGTATGCCTGGACTTGGTAAGACAACTATAGCTAGAGAACTGTATAATAGTCGTTTAACGCTTGATCATTTTGATAGACATATATGGTGTGTTGTTTCTGAAACATATCAGAAGAGAAAGGTGTTGATTGACATTTGGATGAGTTTAACGGAGAAGGAAAACAAAAATAACTTTGTCAAAATGGACAATGAGAGTTTGGCCTTAGAGATACATAAAAGTTTAAAGGGACGGAGATACCTTATTGTCATGGATGATGTCTGGTGTTCAAATGTGTGGGATGATTTGAGAAGATATTTTCCAGATGATGGAAACGGAAGCAGAATAGTGTTCACTAGTCGGATTAGAGACATGACACCAACTAATAGCATTGTTCACTCACTACCTCTTCTTACGGAAGACCAATGTTGGAGACTATTAGAGAAGAAGGTGTTTCCCCAAGATCCCTGCCCTCTAGAATTACAAGGCATTGGAAAGCGAATTGCAGCTAAATGCGGTGGATTGCCGCTTGCAGTAGTTGTTACCGCTGGAGTTTTGACAAATTTGGAGAAGAAAAAAATTGCATGGGAAAAAGTGGAAACAAACTTAAACTCCTATATGTTTGACGACGATACAAATAACTATTCGAAAATATTGGAACTTAGCTTCAAACATCTGCCAGATCATTTAAAGATGTGTTTTCTCTATTTTGGAGCTTTTCCTGAAGACACACCAATACCAGTAAATAAGTTAATATGGTTGTGGATTGCTGAAGGATTCATTCAGAGAGAACAAGAGAAGAGCCCAGAGCTAGTAGCAGAAGAATATCTTTATGACCTAATTAATAGAAGCCTCGTACTAATTGCCCGTAAGAAATCTGATGGTGGGATCAAAGCATGCAATATTCATGATCTATTGCGGGACATGTGCTTAAGAAAAGCTCATGAAGAAAATTTTTCAAAGTCAGTTGATGAGTAAGTTTACTTGCTATCCTATAATTCAATCCAATCAGTTTTTATTTTATATTCTAGTTATTATGATCGTATTATTCATAACAGTTAATAAGCTTGGTTCTTCTCAATTGTCACTTTGTAGTTGCTGGTCACTCTACGAGAAGCATCATCGCATGTTTGTTCATTCAGTGGCATCTGCCGGCGGGAGACCCTTTGGCCTATATTATCGTTCATTTTCAAGCCATCTTTCACATCCCTCGTCCAAATTTCTGCAAATGAAACTTCTTACGGTAATGAATCTGCGGTCAAATTCTGATAGTTCCGATGAGCTGAAAAGAGTAGATCTTCTAGTTCAGTTAAGGTACTTGGATGTCGATCGAATGCCGAAACCACTAGTGGGCAATTTTGTTAACCTAGAATTTCTTATAATTGACAGCTATGAAACAGTTCGCATACCCTTGGTCATTTTAAAATTGGTTAAGTTGAGACATGTTAAAATAAAAGGGATTGCAGAATTCGAAGAAGATTGCTACAGCTGCCAAACCACTAATCTAAGGTCCCTTTCGAGAATTAACATTACTAATGACAAAGATGATGAAATTTTGAGATGTTCACCGCATCTGCGTAAACTCAAGTGTTTTTATTATTATGATGAAACACTATTTCCGGATCTCCATTCCCTCACTGATCTTCAAATACTCAACCTGAGATACCTCACTTATTTCAATGGTGAATTAACAAAGGTTAACTTTCCATCCACTATAAAGGAACTGAGTTTAAATGATGTTGGCTTGCCTTGGGAGAAGATTTCAACTATAGGGAGGTTGCCAAACCTTCATGTTCTCAAATTATCCAACCATGCCTTTGTGGGAGAGGAATGGGAGACAAGAGATGGTGAGTTTCAAGAGCTGAGGGTCTTGCACCTTTCGTTTAATGATCTAATAAAGCAATGGATTACATGTAGTGAACATTTCCCCCAACTTCAGTCATTGTTAGTGATTCAATGCATCAATCTTACGGAGATTCCTAGCGAGATAGGCGACATTCCGACGTTGCAGAAAATTGAGGTGTACGATAGTGGGCATGAGGTTTACAAATCAGTTGTTCAGATTGAACAAGAGCAACGCGAAAATGGAAATGAAGAACTTCAGGTAATAACCAGCAATGAACAAAACATGGAGGACCTGATACGATCAGTATTCCAGGAACGAGAGTAAGTTAAGCTATTCTGAAAACATAATTTTCTTTTGCATTTCGAATATTTGATGCAATATTTAGACAACAAATTAGACCTCACCATGTTGGTTAACGTTTTGTGATTTCCTTTTCTCTTAGATTGGTACGGCAGGAGATGAAGGCAATGAGAGATACAGAGATAGAGAAGACAGAAATATCCAATTTGTTAGGTTTCTATTTCATAAAGCATTAATTGTTGTATGAATCCATGAGACGATCGCGCGAGTTTCTTATTTTGTATTTTGTAACTTCAGTTTTTTCAAATTTTCCTGAGCTTCGAAAATGCACTACACTAGAAGAGTACATGCATGTCATGTTCAATTTACTTATATTAGTTGAGAATTTGTTCTGTTACAAACTCACAATTATATTAGTTGAGAATTTTTCTGTTGCAAACTCACAATAGCATTTATCTAATTAAAAAACCTGATATGATGACATATTATATATGATCAACCTTTTTCTTTACATGTCTCAATTCTTTTTTGCTCGGCTCGGAACAGGGATGACAGCAAATTTAAGGATCAAACTTGCAAATAGTTATTAAAAGATTTGAGAAATAAGAAATGGAGCTGGAGATGGAGATGGGAAGGTAGAAGTAATATGGAAGGTGTAATTTGAGTAATTAATAAAATTCTTATAATCATAAATATACGAGGGTACATTTGAGTCAATAGAAACGAAAATATATCGTGGTTTTCACTTTAAATAATTATTTGATTTTTAAATTTTCCAGAGTCTTTCTCGGAAAATTTCGAAAAGTTCCCGAAATATTTCTAATATTAACTAACTGAAACATTATGTATGAAAATGAAATTTTAATCCAAGATAAATATAATATTACATTATTATTATATTAGAATTTATCCAGTAATACATCATCATAATCAATCCAATAAATTTCAAATATCAAATTACAAATTCACAAAAATAATAATGTAATATAATTAGGACTACTGATATAGCAGCAATTATTATCCCAAAACCAAAACAATTTTAACTTTATTCCAACATTGCCCCCCCCATTTTAATATTCAATGTTTATATTGTTTTTCTTCCAAATTTCAACACCTAATTCTTTCTTCCCCGATCCTGTTTTTTGTCTTCCCAACCCTATCCTTCATAACACGATGCAAGCCTAAATAAAAGCATTTCAAAATTCAACAACAAATGAAAAAGAAAATATATTAGTAGTAAGTATTAATAAAATATATTTATTTTAGTAGGAACTTTAGTCGGGTTGAGCCTAGACTCAAACTCGACTTATACATATATCGGGCTCAATTAGAAAGCTAAAAATCGTCCAGTTCACAATTACTTATGCTAAACTCAAACTCATTCGGGTTGAGCCATCGGGCTCAGGTAGGCCAACAAGATATATGTTAGTTTCCCTACTAACCTAAATTTGGTTTTGTTTTCACATAACCCTTTTTATTTTCCAATTTCTTTGTTAAAGTAATAAATGCATCCAAGGCTTCATTTTTGTGAGCAAGAAATAGAACCCATGTAAAACGAGAGTAATCATCCACAATAACAAAAACAAATCTTTTACCAGCTAAAGTTCTAGTTTTCATAGGACCTAAAAGATCAAGATGATGTAGTTCAAGAGGTCTAGTGGTGGAGACTATCTTTTTCAGTTTAAAAGAACTTTTTATTTGTTTTCCCATTTGACATGCATCACATAATTTTTCTTTATGATAAGTAATTTTAGGAATACCCTTGACAAGATCAGATTTAGCAATTTTTGATATTAGATCAGTGTTAATATGACCAAGTCGTCTATGCCATAAAGATTCAGATTCATCACTAACAGCTAAGCATTTAACATTTTGGTTGGCAAGATCTAAAAAATCAATGCAATAAGTATTACCATCTCTTAAAGCTTCAAAAACAATTTTTCCATCCTTTTTAACAATGCATTTGGATGTTTCAAAATAAACTTCATAACCGCTATCACAGAATTGGCTAATACTCAATAAATTATATTTTAATCCTTTAACAAACCAAACGTCTTTAATGCAAGTAGAGGAATTCTTACCAACATTTCCACGACCAATCATTTTACCTTTCGTGTTGTCCGCAAAAGTAACGTAGCCTCCTTCACTTTTATCAATTTCACAAAATTTTGATAGATCTCCCGTCATGTGACGAGAACAGCCGCTATCAAGAAACCATTTGTCTTTTCGTGAAGGAGTCTTTTGTACCTATTCAACAATGAGATAAGGTTTGTACTTTAGGTACCCAGATTTTGGGTCCTTGCGAGTTAGTCACAACATTTTTAGGCATCCACACAAGTTTATTGGCGTTGTTTCTTTTGTAGATGCAATTAAAAGATTTGTGACCGATTTTTCCACAGAAATTGCAAGTATGGTAAGATAAAGAAGAATGTTTTGCAAGTTTGCTCAATTTGTCAAAAGAGTGTTCATATCCAATTCCGGCTCTATTTAATGACACATTTTGCATTCCTAGAAGTCTATCTAGATTATCTTTTCCTTTAGTGAATTTTTCTAGACATCTAGTTAGATCAACAACTTTGGCTTTAAGAAAAGCATTTTCTTTTGAAATACGAAAATTTTCATTTTTAAGTTTTTCAATTTTCTCAAGGCTTTCTTTCATTTTTGTGTCAAATTCTTCTCTTTCTTTATTTGACAAAGTTATCTTTTTCTTGAGTTTTTCATTTTTAGAAGCAAGATTTTTAAGATCCTTTTTGCATTCATTTATCATATAAGTCCATTCATCTTCACAATCTATTTCATTATCTAAATCATCACATTCATCAAAATAGTGTGAAGGTAGTACCTCATTTCGAGTCATGAAGCAAAGATTTCCGGATTCGTCTTCCGTTTGTTCTTCTTCGGAGTCCGGTTCATCCCAAGGCGCGATCATTCCTTTGCTTTTGGTTTTCTTGAATAATTTCTCGGATTTCTTTAATTGTGGACATTCAGTACGTATGTGTCCCGTTTCGTGACATTCGTAGCATCTGACTTTGTTCTCGGCTTTGAATGGCTTCTTATTGTTTTTCGAGAATCTTTTTGTGAACCTATATCTTGAGAGTTGGTTGAGCCTTTTGGTAAGCATGGCTATCTCTTCATTTCGCTCCTCTTCGTCTAGTTCCTCAATGTCACTGTCATCGTCCTGCAAAGAATTTGAGTTAAATGCAATAGATCTTCTATCTTTAATTGTGCTTACCTCATCTTTAGACAGGATGGTGAGTTCATGTGATGTGAGTGAGCCTATGAGTTCAGCCATGGTCATTTTGTTGAGGTCCTTGGCTTCTTGTATGGCAGTGGCTTTAGGTGTCCATTCTCGTGGGAGAGATCTCATAATCTTCTTGACTTGCTCACTTTGAGGGTACGTTTTTCCAAGTGCAGTCATGGGGTTAATGATCTCCATGAATCGAGCATACATTTGACTTATGTTTTCATCCTCTTTCATGTTGAACATTTCGTATTGATGAACCAAGATGGTGATTCGTTGCTCTTTGACTTGACTTGTCCCCTCATGAGTTATTTGTAACATATCCCACATGTCTTTTGCCGTAGCGCACGAACATACCCGATTGTATTCGGATTTAGTGAGGGCGCATGCTAGTAGATTTTTCGCCTTTGAGTTCAGTGACACCAGTTTCTTGTCGGTGTCGGTTAGTTCCTTCCATGCTTTGGGGATTTGCTTCTCGCCTTCGGTTTTCATTGGTATGGATGGTCCTTCAAGAATTACACTCCATAGATCACAATCAATGGAGATCATGAACTCCTCCATTCTATTTTTCCATATTGAGTACGCAGTTCCATCAAATAGTGGGGGCCTGTTATGCGATTGTCCTTCTGCGAAAACATCATTGCTAAAGGTAGACATAAGATCGTTAGCTCTCGGGGGTTAACCCGCACAGTTAAGAGAAATTAAAGAGCACCTGCTCTGGTACCAATTGATACCTAAGAGGGGGGGTGAATTAGGTATATAACTTTTTCTTATGTGTTTCGTTCCAGAGGACAATCAGTTGAATGTTCCAGTAATTTCAAGTTTAACGTTCCGATATGATTAATTTCAAAATTCTAGTGAAGTAAAGTGCATAAAATAGAATAAGAATTCAAACACCGTTTATAGAGGTTCGCGCCCAAAACGGCCTACTTCCTCTCTTCCAGCACCCCTGGGTAATTCACTAAATACGTGGCTTGCAGGACGAACCTCCGCCACACGAGATTACAAGATTTCTTTTCTTACTCTCGATACGAGCTTGCTAGGCCTAACCTATCGCTCAACAAAAAAACCGTGCTTGCTAGATTCCTATCTATCGCACAAAAATCGTGCTTGCTAGAACACTTTGTCCTATCGCACTACGAGCTTGCAAGTACAAAACTTTCGCTCAAAAACAATTGTAAAATTTTGATTACAAATAAATGCTCCAAAGTGAGCTGATTTTGCTAGACTAAACACTCTTCTTTTTTCTTCTATTACTTAGAGTATATTCAAGATTTTAAGAGCAAGAAGAAAAAAAATGTTTCTAAAAAGTTTTTGAGAAAAATGATTTGTGCAAAATTAAAGAACACTCAAATACTTTAACTTGGAGAAATGAGGTAGCAAAGTGAATTTTTCAGAATTGATTTGTGTGCTCTGGCCGTGAGGATGATCAACTATTTATAGTTGAGTGGAGTTGATTCAATAGGGAATGATTTTTAAATTCAAAAATTATTTTGCCACTTTTAAATTGATTTTGCAAGATTAAAACATGTGACAAACATTTTAATGAATGTGGACAATGTTTAGTAAATAGATGAAGATAAAATCTTTCCAAAATAATTGATTTGGAGAATATTTTCAAAAGATTAGATAATCAAGGCAAGATATTAGCTAGACAAAATTAGAGACAAATTATCTTGCTAGCTAAATCAAGATTTTGAAATAAATCTTTCCTTTAAAATTTGACTTGATTGAGAATTCAAATTTAATAGCCAAACTTATAATTAACTTTTCAGAAACCATTAGGCTTAATTAAAAAGATGATTTTCGGCCATATTTAGTAAAAGAGTCTACGGCACATCTCCAAAAAGGTAGGTAGGCAACTTTTATTTAAAATCATTTTTAGAAGTGGGCCAAAAATGTTGGGCCAAAATTATTTATAAAAAGTTTGGACTAGGAATTTTCTTGCTCTTTTAATCAATTCAAAATACTTACTAAGTTGACCACAATTTTCTTGAATCGAAAATTGGGCCCTTCAGGGGTGCTAGGGGCTTCGATCTTGATCTTCATTCATAACGAGCCTTTAGCTAAAATTGGGCTTCTCATGGTCTTCCGTCAAAATATGCACAAGCCTTTTCATATCAAACTTGGTCCTTCTTCATTGTTTGGACCATCTCAAAATCCAAAAGGGTTGCTCTTTTATAAATAAATACCTGTTCAAATCATGAAACTAAAGAGCACCAATATGTTAAAAAGTTCGTTTGTTAATCATCAACTATTCGGCTAACTGACAATAATTTCCATTTGCTTAAATAAAAGAAACTGCGTTTTGCAATATGCTCACAATCCATCTAAATAACCACTAGGATAGCATAAGATTCAATAACCTTCAATCATCCTTTCAAGTTCTCAAATCAAAATTCAATAACTTTGCATTACAAAAACACAATCTTCTTCAACTAGAAACCAATATTTTAGGCCAAAAAACATGCATAAGAACAAAATCAAGTTAAAATACAAAATTATCAACGTACCGACTAAAACTGGGAGAATATTCAACTGCGATACCTGCTGCTGCGATCTCGTCCACGTTCATCTTCTCTGTATCGATCATTATACTCATGACCTCGGCCTCTCTCCCCGTGCCTGTCTTCTCGCTCTCTACTTCGATGCCTACCCCTCTCCCTTTCATCACGATCTCGTCCCATCTCCTTATTTCTTTCTCTTCTATCCCTTTCGCCTCTACATGGGAATATCTAAACGTCAGTGAAACAGAAACATAATTGAACCCCCCAAAAATGTAGTATTTGATAAAATTGACACACATTGCAACCTCAAATAGATTTGCCTTTGATGAATTTCAACATTTACCAACACCTAAAAGAATAACTAACCATATAATTTCAAGAAAAATGTAAATTTTACACAATTTTTTTTTTGGGTTTCCCAAGGGTTTAATCCCTTTCGAGGCAGGTTGGGCACATTAAGTGGGTACCTCTTCCAACAGGGATTCGAACCTGAGTCCGCTTGTTGGTCCCAAAAGTGGTCAATGAGGTCTAGAGGGGGGGGGGGGGGGTGAATAGACCTCTGAAAACTTTAAAACTTTTTCTCTAACTTTTTCTGTCAGCAGACTAAGCTGATCTAGAATTCGTAAGACTACTAAGCTGTTCGCGCACAAAGCTTTGAGCAGCAGAGTTGACCACTCATCTGATTTCACTCAGCTGATTCAGATGAAATATCAGAGTTTTAGAAACTAGTTGGCAGCGGATTTGTCAAGTGTTTTTCAACCAATCTGTTCCTCTTTAAGTTTTCTCACATAAAAGATTTTATCCCCAGTTTTTACAACTCCTTTTAAAATCTTTTGGTTCAGTTTGTATGTTTGAGTTCTTTTGAAAATATGCAAAGTACACAAACAGTAAATCAAACACACATAATTTTTATAGTGGTTATATGGATGAAAATCCTTTAGTCCACTCTTCCAAGTCACACAGATCTTGGGTTATACTAGAAAACACAAAGTTAACAGTATACAATGCTTGCGCCGATCAACAAATGAAAAGGCCACAAGTGCGCAGTAAGAAATCACACAGAAATCCTACTCTACGAAGCTAGATCACTCACTAAGATGGATCTACACTCCTCTCTCTTTTCTCAGTTGAAAGTCACTCAGACAGACAACGTATGTTTTCTGTTCTTCAACGAAAAGCTTCGTCAACAAATGACTGGGCTTGTGATCAGACGACTCAACTGATGGATCTTGCTCTAAGGATGTGATCTTGATTTGTGCAAGTCTCTCTTTAGATCTTCAGTTTGTCTTCTATTTATACTCATCGGATTTGAATTTCTGCCCGTTGAAGATGCAGCAGAAATCTACAGTCCTCGGGTACTGGTCCTTAAAACGCGGAACGGCTCCCTGCAACTGTTGCTCTGTACACTCTGCTGTACGGATGTCTACTTTATGTCAGTCGCATTTAATGCACTCAGCTCTTCAGCACGTTGTCGTTGACAAGCTTACTGACCGTCTTCACTCTGCTGATGGGATCACTCTGCTGATGGCTTCTCGGCTGATTCAAGAATGAACACATATATCTTGACTCGGCTGATAATACCAATCTGATCTCCCACTTCGCTGATTCGGTCACATAGCTTCCAGACCATGACATAGGTTTCACTAAGCTGTTCTTAGTTGATGACTTAACCTTTTGATCTTCAAAACCATTATGGCCTTTTTGTCATCTTCAAAACCTTCTCTAATTTATACCAACAATTTCCCCCTTTTTGATGATGACAAAACCTTCAACTAAGAACGTCTTCTAAGTCTTCAGATTTAGTCTTCATACCTTGAGATGGAAATTTATTGATCTGATACAACTTTCAAAAAAAATACCAATAGTTGGTTCTTTTCCCTTTTCTGATCTTCTTCTTAAAGGGTTCTTAGTTACATCCTTTATCTTCCCCCTTTTTGTCATCAACACCAATACTTGAGTTGCATCTCTTCTTCCCCTTTTTCTCTTTATAGGATTGCAAACTTAGTATGCTGAAGACAGGTAGGTAAGTACTTGGCTGACCGAGGTAGTCTTCGTTGCTATTTATCACTCCAGCTAGAAAATTTTCCCCTAACTTCAAGAATTGATACCGCTTGATATCATTTGTGGTCTGATTCCACTTGTAGTCTGATGCTACTCGTAGTCTGACACTACTTGTATGAATGTAAATTAGACTAGTCAGCTGATACCACTTGTTGATGTGATAATACTTGCTGATACCACTTGGTGTAGTACATTCTTGAATGTCACTTGGCTGTTGAGTTCCAGTCGACTGATGAGAAGCAGTCTTCTTATAGCTTCATTTTGACTTATTGAAAACTTCATCTTTATTCAGGAGTACCGCTAGTCGTACACGTTCCCCCTAAGTTCAAGAATCAGTGGTCAAGTAGTCTGATGAGAGTTTCTCTTCAAAGACACTCAGCCGTTGAATTCCAGTAAGCTATTCTGGGTTAGTCTTCTGATAAGTTCCCCCTCAACTTATGAATCAAAAGTCAACGAACCAATTTCTTTGTCACATGGTTGACTGATACCACACTTGTTGGTGATACTGCTTGTTGCGATCAGTTGATGGTCTCTAATACCACTTATTATTCTTTGATAATCTTCAACTTTTCAGCAATCTTGCGTTCCTTGAAATCTCCAGATGTAGAGTCTACCACTTGAAAAATACCAATAGTTGATACCACTTATTTGATAACACACTTGTTGATATATGTTTGTTGGTGAGACCACTTGTTGAACTTGGTGAAATTTGCAAGGTACTCAACTCATCTTTGTCATCTCACATGTACTTCACCTGTAAAACAGATGACAATTTTTGGTACCCCTTGTTTATTGGGTCCAGCAGGGTTAGTACAACCTTTAACATGTGATGATCTAGTGACTTATGTTTTATCATGATAATACCACTTGTTGGTACTTGATACCACTTGTTGGTATTTGATGGTCATGATTAAAACAATGCTCATAAGCAAGGTAAGATGCATGAAATAAGTGATAAGCATGCATATTTAAATGAGGATGGCAGTCAGCACAGTGAACATGATCAATATGATAATATGAATAAGCATAGTGCATGTCATAATAACAGTTATCATAATGTGATTCAAATTCTTTGCCAGATAATTCATTTATGCCTCAATTTCTTACCTGAGTTATTTAATAACTCTCCTTAGATTCAACAGACTTAACATTTTCAATTTTACTCCTATCAGCAGCCTGTTTCAGCTTACTCGGCTGATGAGTTTAGTCTGATTAGTCTTAGGTAGCTTACTAGGTTTTCTAACCTGTTGAGCATCAGTAGACTTCTTTTCTTAAGTCTATGATTTCTTTTTATTTAGAGAATGATGCAATTTCTTCTTTTAAGTTTATTTATACTTTCAATACTAATTGCATACTCAGCTTTTAGAGTTTCATTCTCATGCTCAAGCTTTTTGTAGTCAGCTGATTCTTGAGGTTTTTCAACCTGAAGTTTCAGTGATCTGATTCGCTCTTTTCAGCAGAGTCATCTCTTCATTAAGCTTGGCAAATGCACAAACAATATTTGAATTTGTAATTCAGCATTTATTCAAACGATTCAAATAGTGCATTTCATTAATCACTAGAAGTTACCTCAATTTTCATAATCATCAGATTCTATGGCAGTTAAGCATAGGGTCTCAGGTACTTCTTCAAATTCTTTATCAGACGACTGACGGTCTGAATAAGATGTGCAGGAGTTTATTAGCTTTGCTGCATCAGCTAACTTTGATTTGCTCTTACATAGCTTACGCTCCTTTTTGGCACGTTTTTCCTTTTCAGCAAACTTCTCTGATGATGAGTGTGGATGATCTTTGATCATGAGTCCATACTCCTTTTCCTTGTTATCTCTGAGTTTTGCTTTGGAGGAATCCCTGTTTTCCTGAAAATGATCAGAAGAAGATGAAGTAGCATTTTTATATTTTAATTTCATTTTCTTCTTGTAGAACTTCTCAAAATCATTCAGCAGCAGGGTAACGTCGTCAGCAGTGTACGCTTTTTCTGAACTCAGCAGAGTCTTCTGTTTTGACTTGTCTGCTGATTTTCTTGACTTGTCTGACGCCATTAGAGCAGCAGTAGGGTCTGAACTGGTTGACACTTCTAATCCCATTCTTGCCTTGATTCTTCCATGGCTGTCACCTTCATGTTGAATTTGGGTGGCAAGGCCTTGAGAACCTTTGCTGTGATCTCCTTGTTCGAAAATTGTTTACCAAACCTTAGAACTTCATTCAGAGCTTTGGTAATCTGATATCCATCTGATCAATCGTTTCACCAGTCTTCATCTTGAAATTTTCAAACTCCTCAAGAGCCACACTGAGCTTGTGTTCTTTGATAGCGTTGTTTCCTTCGCTTAGCTCGCAGACTTTATCCCACATCTCTTTGGCAGTTTTGAAATGTTTGATCTTCTGGAATCTGTCTTCGTCTACAGCTTTGAACATGATGAACTTCGCCTTTTTATCAAGATTAACTAACTTGATTTCTTTGGGTGTCAGCTCATCCAGCTCTTTGTCAACTATCTGATCAGGTTGTCCAGCAACCTTCACAGTCTTCTGAAATCTGAATGGTCCTTTTGTAATACATGTAAGCATGTCATCATTATAAGCAGCAAGAAAGATTTCCATTCTGATTTTCCAGTTTTCAAAGTTCATATGGCCGATGTGAGGAACATGGCTTATGACATCCATTTTTCAAAAAGTTTTGATTTGTCAAACTGTGCTCTCTTTTTGGAAAATTTGAAAAACACACCTTGGATCAAGCTCGTTTGATCAGGCAGATGATCAGATGAACCAATCTGCTCTGATACCACTTGTTGGTTCCAAAAGTGGTCAATGAGGTCTAGGGGGGGGGGGGGGTGAATAGACCTCTGAAAACTTTAAAACTTTTTCTCAAACTTTTTCTGTCAGCAGACTAAGCTGATCTAGAATTCGTAAGACTACTAAGCTGTTCGCGCACAAAGCTTTGAGCAGCAGAGTTGACCACTCATCTGATTTCACTCAGTTGATTCAGATGAAATATCAGAGTTTTAGAAACTACTTGGCAGTGGATTTGTCAAGTGTTTTTCAACCAATCTGTTCCTCTTTAAGTTTTCTCACACAAAAGATTTTATCCCCAGTTTTTACAACTCCTTTTAAAATCTTTTGGTTCAGTTCGTATGTTTGAGTTCTTTTGAAAATATGCAATGTACACAAACAGTAAATCAAACATACATAATTTTTATAGTGGTTATATGGATGAAAATCCTTTAGTCCACTCTTCCAAGTCACACAGATCTTGGGTTATACTAGAAAACACAAAGTTAACAGTATACAATGCTTGCGCCGATCAACAAATGAAAAGGCCACAAGTGCGCAGTAAGAAATCACACAGAAATCCTACTCTACGAAGCTAGATCACTCACTAAGATGGATCTACACTCCTCTCTCTTTTCTCAGTTGAAAGTCACTTAGACAGACAACGTATGTTTTCTGTTCTTCAACGAAAAGCTTCGTCAACAAATGACTTGACTTGTGATCAGACGACTCAACTGATGGATCTTGCTCTAAGGATGTGATCTTGATTTGTGCAAGTCTCTCTTTAGATCTTCAGTTTGTCATCTATTTATACTCCTCGGATTTGAATTTCTGCCCGTTGAAGATGCAGCAGAAATCTACAGTCCTCGGGTACTGGTCCTTAAAACACGGAACGGCTCCCTGCAACTGTTGCTCTGTACACTCTGCTTTACGGATGTCTACTTTATGTCAGTCGCATTTAATGCACTCAGCTCTTCAGCACGTTGCCGTTGACAAGCTTACTGACCGTCTTCACTCTGCTGATGGGATCACTCTGCTGATGGCTTCTCGGCTGATTCAAGAATGAACACATCTATCTTGACTCGGCTGATAATACCAATATGATCTCCCACTTCGTTGATTCGGTCACATAGCTTCCAGACCATGAGATAGGTTTCACTAAGCTGTTCTTAGTTGATGACTTAACCTTTTGATCTTCAAAACCATTATGGCCTTTTTGTCATCTTCAAAACCTTCTCCAAATAACACCAACAACATGTATGAATAAATTGCAGAAACTTAAATAGCATATTTTGTACTTGTATATGTTAACATAATCTCATATTTTATATCTTGAATTCCGATGGACTATGAAGGACAAATTAATAAATGAATAATGAGATATTTTTTTTAATAAGCTGAGGCATAAGTGTTTAAATTGTGAATTCTTTTCCTAGAATTCCTTGTGTGTTTTCTTGGTTTTGATTACACATCTTGATGTCATATTTATGTCACTCTCCTCTATTTCTTTCAGGCAATTAAATACCTCTATTTTCCTTAGTCCAATAACTCTCGCATCTTTTGAGTTTTACTAAATCAAATTGTGGAAGAAATATTAATGGCTTCTATTATTGAAAATTTGTCAATGTATTTGAACGACGCAAAGACGGATAGATCTATGGAGTTTTATTTGTCTGATGAAGAGGATATTGATCAAACCGTTTTCCAAAATGGTCCAACCTTTCTAGCAGTTGTCTTCTATGTAGTAAAATTTGATGACGATGTATTGTATCATGTAATAAAGAATCTCGATATTTTAGTTCGTGAATTTGTCAAAGCAAGAACGGATAAACATGAAGAAGTATATCAGCAGAAGTGGGAAGAGTTCTCCAGCATGTTTGACAACTCTTTCATGCCAATGGTGCAAAAATTCTTCAAAGTCCCAAAACTACATGAGGTGTCTGACAAGAAGAATTCCCTCAAGGAAAATGAAATCTTGGCCAGTTTTATGGACTTTCTCCTTCAAATACTGAATTGTGAAGCAGATATTAATTCGACTGAGGAAAAACGGTATGCAGTTCTTCAGAAGGAGCTAACGTTTCTTCTTAGTCTTCTTGGGGATACACCATTTCAGTGCACTGAACTTGAGGAAGTCAAAATATCTTGGCAGAATTTGAAATATTGGCCAACGAAGTAGGAAGGTTCATTTATTCTTGTATTTTTTCAACTTTTCGAGTTAAGACCAGTAGGTTTATTGAGGGGAGAAACTCACTTTTGAAAATGGTTGAGGTCTTGAATGTGAAGATCGAAGAGCACTGCAAAAAATTCTCAAAACTTCACCCATTTGTAGTTTCTCGAACATATGATGTTATGGATTTAATATTCATCATTGATTCTTTGATCGAGGATATCGAGAACTTGATGAATAACCAGATCCACTTGATCTTTAATGGGATGAAGGCTCAAATCATAACACTTCATGAAGAGCTTATGATTTCACGATCTTTGCTCAAGGATATTAGAATGCCACAAGATACAGTTCATATGGATGAATTTAATGAATCTTTAGGCCAAATTAGAGATGTGGCATATGAAGCTGAATATCTTGTCAACTCATATGTTGTGGGCAATCTTCCTCTTTGGTATTTGAATATCAGGCTACCTGTTGTTATCCCTAAGTTTAAGCTTATTAGAAAGAGACTTCAAGAAATAAAGACAATTTATGACATTAAAGTCTTGGATATCAAGAAAACAATTAGTGGAGAGGTATCAAACCAAGCCAAGGAAACTCCTGCTACTATGAATGATGATATTGTGGTTGGCTTTGAGGATGAAAGTGCTAGTATTTCTAATGATCTTCTTGGAGGATCTAAAAATCGACAAATTGTTTCGATTTTTGGTATGCCCTGACTTGGCAAAACAACTATTGCAAATAAGTTGTATATTGACCGCTCAATTACTGATCACTTTGATGAACGTGGATGGTGTGTTGTTTCTCAAACATATCAAAAGAGAAAGGTGTTGATAGATATCTTCATGTCTTTATCAAAAACCAAGATAGAAAAGAAAAGCATCTTAGAAATTAATGATGAGAGTTTGTCCTTAAAGATACACCAATGTCTAAAGAACCGAAGATACCTTGTTGTCATCGACGATGTTTGGTCTACAAATGTGTGGGATGACTTGGAAAGATTTTTCCCAGATGACGGAAACGGAAGTAGAATTATGTTAACTAGTCGGATTAGAGGTATATCACCAACTAATAGTATTGTTCACTCACTTCCTCTACTTAAGGAAGCCCAATGTTGGAGTCTATTAGAGGACAAGGTGTTTCCCGAAGAACCCTGTCCTCCACAATTACAAGGCATTGGAAAGCGAATCGCAGCTAAATGTCGTGGACTGCTGCTTGCAGTAGTGGTTACCGCTGGAGTTTTGGCAAACTTGGAGAAGAAAAAAAGTGTATGGGAAAAAGTGGAAATAAACTTAGACTCCTATATATTCGACGATGATACAAATAATTACTCGAAAATAATGGAACTTAGCTTCAAACATCTGCCGGATCATTTAAAGATGTGTTTTCTCTATTTCGGAGCATTTCCTGAAGACATACAAATACCAGTAAAGAAGTTAATATGGTTGTGGATTGCTGAAGGATTTATTCAGAGAGAACAAGAGAAGAGCCGAGAGCTAATAGCAGAAGAATATCTTTCAGACCTAATTAATAGAAGCCTCGTACTAATTGCTAAAAGGAGACATGATGGTGGGATCAAAGCATGCACTATTCATGATCTATTGCGGGACATGTGCTTAAGAAAAGCTCATGAAGAAAAAAATTCAAAGTCAGTTGATGAGTAAGTTTACTTTCTATCCTATAATTCAATCCAGTCAGTTTGTATTTTATATTCTTGTTATTATGATCGTATTATTCATGACAATTAATAAACTTGGTTTTTCTTAATTGTCACTATATAGTTGTTTGTCACTCTACGAGAAGCATCATCGCATGTTTGTTCACTCAAAGTCATCCGTCGGTGGTAGACCTTTTGGCCTATATTATCGTTCATTTTCAGGCCATCTTTCACATCCCTCGTCCAACATTCCGCAAATGAAACTTCTTAGGGTTATGAATCTGCGGTCAAATTCTGATAGTTCCGATGAGCTGAAAAAAGTAGATCTTCTAGTTCAGTTAAGGTACTTGGCCGTTGATTGAATGCCGAAACCACTAGTGGGTAACTTTGTTAACCTAGAATTTCTTATAATTGATGGCGATGAAACAATTTACATACCCTTAGTCATTTTAAAATTGGTGAAGTTGAGACATGTCAAAATAAAAGGGAGTGCAATATTCGAAGAAGATTGCTACAGCTGCCAAACCACTAATCTAAGGTCCCTTTCAGATATTATCATTAATAATGACAAGGATGATGAAATTTTGAGATGTTCACCACATCTACTTAAACTCAAGTGTTTTTACTATGATGACACACTATTTCCCGATCTCCATTCCCTCACTGATCTTCAAATACTCGACTTGAAATATTGTTCTTATTTCAGTGGTGAATTAACAATGGTTAACTTTCCATCCACTATAAAAATCTGACATTATCTGAATTAGGCTTACCTTGGGAGGAGATTTCGATTATAGGGAGATTGCCAAACCTTCTTGTTCTCAAATTACTCCACCATGCCTTTGTAGGAGAGGAATGGGAGACAAGAGATGGTGAGTTTCAAGAGCTGAGGGTCTTGGAACTTTGGTCTAATGATGTAGTAAAGCAATGGATTACATGTAGTGAACATTTCCCCCAACTTCAATCATTGTTAGTGAGTCAATGCTTCAATCTTAAGGAGATACCTAGCGAGATAGGCGACATTCCGACCATGCAGGAGATTGTTGTGTACAATAGTGGGTACGAGGCTTACAAATCAGTTGTTCAGATTGAATAAGAGCAACGTGAAAACGGAAATGAAGAACTTCAGGTCATAACCAGCAATGAACTGGATATGGAGGACCTGGTACGAGAATTCCTGGTGCGAGAGTAAGTTAAGCTATTCTGAAAACATAATTTTCTTTTGCATTTCGAATATTTGATGCAATATTTAGAAAACAAATTAGACCTCACCATGTTGGTTAACGTTTTGTGATTTTCTTTTCTCTTAGTTTGTTTCGGCAGCAGATGAAGGAAGCGAGTGAGAGAGAAGATACACATTAAATGAAGAATCAGTTTGTTGCATTTCTATTCCATAAAGCATTGTTTGTTGTATGAAACCATGAGACGATCGCGCGAGTTTCTTATATTTTTTTTTATAACTTTCAGTTTTTATTCTATTTGTACAAGTGAAACAAATGAATTAATCTCTGATGCATGACCCAATTTCTTGAGGTTTATCATATTTAGAGAATATTACATCTACACCCGCATTTTCGGAGTACAATTACATAAATACCTCATACATGTAATTCTCTGATTACATAAATACCTCATTATATTCTGTCATATGGAGAATTTACTAGAAAAGGCTTCTATGATCTCTGAATATTGCAATTAAGACAAATGGCCCATTCACTCATATTAACTGCAATTTGAAGAAGTTAATTACGCTTACAATTTGAAGACAAAATTCAAATGGCTTCTATGAACTATGGCTTGATCAGCATGCTTATATTTTAATATATGATTTGGAGATCTTGGAGTTTGTTATTGAATATGCATGAAACCCCAATATAGTATTCTTGATAGGCCATTAATGATGTATTTTCGTATGCTTAAAATTTTGCTCTGAAATTTTTATCAAGGCATGCTTATCTGATATTTATTTTATCTGGAAATTTTCATGGCATAATTCCTTGTAGATGTAAAGATATGATTTAATTTTAATTAAATTCCCGAAACTTCTATATTTTTCTGCAAACTATGTATTGTGTTTCATGAACTGAAACTTGTATATTTAGAAAACTATTGTTAAAAGTTTTTCATCCATATATATATAAATCAAAAAATTTGGTCTTGTAACGAATGATTTATGGCCAAATGAAGTGAGATTCGAATTAGAGTTCATCTTCTTGTTGGAGAAGAAGATTAACGGTACTTCTTTTTGTCCATGGCAAATGATATTGCCAGACCAACAAATATTTCTGCCAAAGCAAATTTCTTAAAATTCCTCTTTTACCCTTTATAGTCAAAATCTTATCAAATATTTAGTCCCTAATCATAATATGTCTTGTTCTTTTTTCCTTAATTATAGAAAACATAAAAAATCTGATATGAGGAACATATTATATATGATCAACCTTTGTCTTTTCAAGTTGTTCTAATTTCCCCCAGAGAAATTAAGCTTATTTACATGTCTCAATTCTTTTTTGCTCGGAACAGTGTGCGATGACAGCAAATTAAAGGATCAAACTTGCAAATTGTTATTAAAAGATTTGAGAAATAAGAAATGGAGCTGGAGATGGAGACGAGAAGGTAAAATAATATGGAAAGTGTAATTTGAGTAATTAATAAAATTCTTATAATCATAAATATACGAGGGCACATTTGAGTCAATAGAAACAAAAATATATTGTGGTTTTCACTTCAAATAGTTATTTGATTTTTAATTTTTCCAGAGTCTTTCTCGGAATATTTCGAAAAGTTCCCGAAATATTTTCAATATTAACTAATTGAAACATTATTTATGAAAATGAAATTTTAATCCAGGATAAATACATCATTACATTTTTATTATATGAGAATTTATTCAGTAATACATCATCATAATCAATCCAATAAATTACTAATTACAAATAAAACTAACAACAAAAATAATAATGTAATATATTAGGGATATTGATATAGCCAGAGCAATTGTTATCCCATAACCAAAACAATTTTAACTTTATTCCAACATTGCCCCCCATTTTAATATTCAATGTTTAGATTGAGATTGTTTTTCTTCCAAATTTCAACACCCAATTCTTTCTTCCCCGATCCTGTTTTTTGTCTTCCCAACCCTATCCTTCAGAACACGATGCAAGCCTAAATAAAAGCATCTCAAAATTCAACAACAAATGAAAACATTAGACTAAGGGAAAATGAAAATCCGGAAAATGAAAAGAGTGTACTATAATAGTAGTAATTATTAATATATTTATTTTAGTCGAACTTTAGTCGATTTGAGCCAAACTCGACTTATAAATTTATCGAGCTCAATTTGAAAGCTCAAAATCGCCCAGGTAGACTCAAATTCATTCAGGTTGAGCCGTCGGGCTCATGTGGGCCAACAAGACATATGTTAGTTTCCCTACTAACCTAATTTTGGTTTTGTTTTCACATAACGAGACTTCAAATTTTGGTACCGTTTTAATAATTTTTAAAATTTGTGTGGGTGTAGAGAAATTAAGAAAATATTAAACACAAACCAATTGAAAGGGTTGCCGGTGGAGCACACAATACGCCTAAGCCACCAGAGCAGTATCTGAACAGATGTGCCAAATTGGAGTTTTCCATAAATTATAGGGTCACTAGTTTTGTGTCATCAAATTATTGCTACTCTAGTAATAATAAAACAAAATCATTATTTAAAAAATTTAGAATAAATTATAAAATATAAACTTAGTTCAATGGTTCTTCTTCCCCTCAATCAAGTGTTTAGGTAAAGTTATAATATTAACACAATATGCAAAATTATTGGCCTTTAAAAAAGTTTCAGTAACTTTTTTTTAGTAAAATTCATGACGATTACTTTCATAATATACATAATTTTAAAATTATTTGTAGAAATTTATACTCTTAAGTATCTTGGGCGTGTCCAATACGTCCCCTATGTATTTAATACGATATCATTTTTGTTTTTTACTTTTTTATTTTCGAGAACGTCACCGTGACGTATCTAATACAGAGCACACGAGTATCTGAATATCTGAATATCTAATACGTATATGATATTGTACCGTGTATAATAATGAAGTGTACTTGCAAGTTTGCAACCTAGCTCCCAACTATACATCTATACTATTTAAAAGAAAAGTCATGTCAACTTACACCATTTTTCAATATTACTATTTTGTCTTTAATACTTTAATTAATTTTTGTAACATTTTAATATTTCCACTTCTCTCGTTACACTCATTAATAATCTTTTATTTTTTCTTTGTATCAAACCCCTTCCTTATTTTTTTTTCTTAAAATGATGTGCCTGTGCAAATTTTCGAACATCAATTTATTTCATAAGCTATACATGCACAAGTTTCTGTCAGAATTAAGCTTCACCTTTTAACACTACAAGAAAAATCGGTTTCAGCGACTGTAGTGTTTGGTCACTAAAAGTGAAAAAATCGTTGTTAAAAGCAATAGTGACCAAGGTGGCGTTGGTTACTGTAATTGGCTACTAAAATGGTGCAACGACGAATCTTTACCATGGATGTTGAAAGTGTGTGTTTTAGTGACCAAATACTAGCAGTCTCTATTGATGTGTCAATTAGCAACAATATTTTTGCTCACTAATGTAACATTTTGTGGTCCTTGTTGCATTGTTTTGGTGGTTGTAGCTTTGTAAATAGCTACAACAATTTATGTTTAGTGACGAACCAATAATGGTCTCTAAAGGAACGTGTATTAGTAACAATATGTTTGCTTGCTAATGTAGTCATATTGTGTCACTGTAGCTTTGTTAAGGTCACTGTAGGTATGCATATGCCAACAAAAATATATAATTAGTGACCAACTACCACTTGTCTATAAGAAAATAGTCTTCTGCAAGAAAAAAATCTCTCGCTGAAACATATATACATTGCCACTATAGGAATCGCATGGTTGCTATTGGTATATATATAGCAATATAGCAACCATGTGTTATGGTCGATAAAGAATATTTTTTTTACCAACTATTTTGGTGTACGTATAGCTACCCCTATGGTGTGGTTGATAAAGAGTGATATTTTTACCAACCATATGATGCGTTTGCTAAATAAATATTTACTGACCATATAATTTTACATTTAGCAACCACATGAATTTTGTTGTTGAAAAATGTTCTTTTATCTACCAGACATTTATGAGTTTAGCAACTATATAGTTTTGGTTGGTAAATAAGCCATCTTTTACCAACCGTGTTAGCATGGTTGATAAATATGTCTTATCTCGTATTATTTGGTGACCATATTGTTAAACTAAATATATTGTTGTTGATATGTTATATTCAATAGCAAAATAATTAGGTTGTAGTAAGTATTAATACAGTTGCAAAACTCACACCATTTTATATGATTTAGTGAAAAAAAAAGTAGTAATATGTTGCTAAAATTATATCAAATAGTGGTTCCCGAAATAATTTTAATTGGGTATTAATATAGAAGCACAAAGAGAGTAACACATTTGCAATTATTAAAACAAAATCATTTTAATAATAAAGCTAGATACTATAAGAAGAGATATTTTTAAGTAATACAATGCGTTTATACCCTAACTAAGTGAATATTCAAAATTACACTGAGGTCGTTCTTTCTTCGTAATCTCCATTCTCCACTGCACTTTAATTTTCTTTCTATGAGGTTCTCCTGCATGCCAATGGAGTTGTACATCAGAGCTATAGAATTGGTCTTTGGAGATTTTCATCTAAAAACTAAGAACAAATAAAAATTTATTACCAAGATATGAATGAACAAACCAAAGAAATTAGAAACATCAAGATCTTGATAAAATATAAATGAGAGGAGAAAGGATATAATGCATATTGTATCAAAAATTTAATGTATTAAAATAACACTATCAAATGCATAGTCCATTGATCAAGAAATAGTTCTCAAGTTCCCAAACACGAAAACCAATCTAGTAATACTTATTCCTACTATCAAACATGTAAATTTCAGCATTAAACAACTATACCAAGCATATTAAATCAAAGAGAGAATTGCAACTGTGGTACCAAACTATATACTGATTCTCACTTGTGGTACCATAAAAATCGAGGCCGACACATTTGGTACCACAATTTAAGAAATCAATCACTTTTGGTACCACCGTTAAAATTGGACGTTAACTGATGACGTGGCAGTTAAGTTTTATTGCAAAATTGATACCATTACTTATGTTGACTGACAATTATACCCATAACTTTTCAGGTTGTCAAAATAACCCCACATCTTCAAATTTACTGACAATTTTAGTCCACATTGTTGCCCAATTTCAAAATTGGTTCGAATAAGACACGTGCGGACCAATTTAGAGATTTTACTTATTATATTTACATATTTATTTAACTAATTTAGTTTTATAAATAATATCAGACCAAATAATACTTTAACATAAATTCGACAAAATATTAGTTAAATCTAAAATTTATATAATAATATTAATATATTTAATATTTATTAAAAAATAAAATTATATATTATTAATAAAATAATTATAATTTAAAAAAAAAAAAAAACCCCCCCCCAACCCCAACCCCCCCGTAACCCCCCCCCCCCCCCCCACCCAAATCCCAGGCCGGCGGCGGCCTGGGATGGCTGGTGGCCTGGGATCTGTTGCAGATCCCAGGCCACCGCGGCCTGGGACCGACGATCCTAGGCCGGCGGCGGCCTGGGACCAGCCATCCCAGGCCGCCGGCGGCCTGGGATTTGGGGGGGGGGGGGTGGTTACGGGGGGGGGGGGGGGGGGGGGGGGGGGGGGGGGGGGGGGTTTTTTTTTTTTTTAAATTATAATTATTTTATTAATAATATATAATTTTATTTTTTTAATAAATATTAAATATATTAATATTATTATATAAATTTTAGATTTAATTAATATTTTGTCAAATTTATGTTAAAGTATTATTTGGTCTGATATTATTTATAAAACTAAATTAGTTAAATAAATATGTAAATATAATAAGTAAAATCTCTAAATTGGTCCGCACGTGTCTTATTCGAACCAATTTTGAAATTGGGCAACAATGTGTACTAAATTGTCAGTAAATTTGAAGATGTGGGGTTATTTTGACAACCTGAAAAGTTATGGGTATAATTGTCAGTCAACATAAGTAATGGTATCAATTTTGCAATAAAACTTAACTGCCACGTCATCAGTTAACGTCCAATTTTAACGGTGGTACCAAAAGTGATTGATTTCTTAAATTGTGGTACCAAATGTGTCGGCCTCGATTTTTATGGTACCACAAGTGAGAATCAGTATATAGTTTGGTACCACAGTTGCAATTCTCTCTTAAATCAAAAGATGAATAATTTCAGTAATTAACTAAACCAACTATAAGTTAATACAAACATTTCACATAGATCAATTCAATAATCTCATATCCAATGACATACCCAAATAAGTGAAATCATGAGTGACTTTAAGTGAAATCATGAGTGACTCTCCTCTTTAAAGTGCAAAAAATATCCCAAGAATTGAGAAAGCATAGTAAAATATAACAAGTTACATACCTTAGACCAAGATATTTATGTCTTCAAGAAAGGTTCAATTTCAGCATATTCAACATTATCACTACTAATATTTCAAGTCACTATCCACGTAAGCTTGTGACGCCTCTTCATCATCACTACCACAATATTCAGCCAATGTATCATCTTCCTCATCATATTCTTCACCTTCATTCTCATTATTTGTGCGCGGAAGAATTATATTTTCAGCAATTTCAACCTCTAATGGAGCTTCATCATTGCGAACTATGGAGCCCATCTCACGATCATTTTCTTCAATTTGTATACATGCACAATCATCTTGTTGGTATGCATCATTCTCATCACCTTCTTCTCCAACAACAGACTGAAGAAGAGATGGATCAAACAGATGTCGATTTTGAGACCTTTGAACCACTTTCCAGTTTGCACCTTGTTTTGTATCGCTAACATAAAAAACCTGAGTAATGTTGGATGAAGATGAAGACTTTGAAGTGAATGGAGGTTTTGATAATTTCCAAAAGTCATCAGCTAAGTGGAAGCTTAGTACAAACCTTAGAAGATATTTGACCAAGGAAGAAGTATTTCAGACTAGTCAAATATGGTCCAGAAGACTACTGATCTGTTGCTGAAGAAGGAATCAGACTGGTGGACTATCAGCCGACTCAAATCAGATTAGTTCAAGTTTGGGATCAGCCGAGTACACATCAGACGAGTGACTTCGATCAGCAGAGTGGAAGTGGATCAGAAGTTAGTGCAACGGTAATAAATGCACTTGGAGTAATAAATGCTGAGAAGGAAGGGTATTTATGACAAATGATTGAAGAGAAACCTCGTATCAGCTTGGTGCATTTAATGCGGACTGACAGCAAGTACAGCAGAGTGTACAGTGTTCAGTCGCAGGTAGCCGTTTCTGCAGAAGGACCAGTACTCGATGATTTGGACACCTGTCGATCTCTCAACGGGCAGATTTTCAAATCTCAAGTATAAATAGTTCAGTTCGTGAGTTGAAGAAACAGAGACAACACATTTTGAGAGCAAAAATCTGAAGCAGAATTCTTCTAAGTCTCAAACTCAAGAACAAAACACTCATCAGCCAAATCATTTGTTGACGAAGCAGAATAGAGAGAAAACAGAAAAGACTTATAAATCTGAGTGATTTTGTTAGAATAGTGTTGTGAGAAGTAGATATCCATCTTAGTGAGTGATATTACTTCAGAGGATAGGAGTTTCTTTGTGATTTTCTATTACGCACTTGTGGCCGTTTCATTTGTTGATAGGCGCAAGCATTGTATACTGTAATCTGTGTGATTTAGTATAACCCAAGATCTAAGTGACTTGGAAGAGTGGACTAAAGGATTTCTATCCATATAACCACTATAAAAATCCTTTGTGTTTTTACTTGCATAATTTTCTGCATATTTGAAAGAGCATATTTAAAACACTTAAAGGTTAACTGTTGAAAAGTTTTAAAAAGGAGTTTATAAAAACTGGGGATAAAACTTTTTCTAAGTTAAGAAAACTACTTGTGAAAAACACTTGACAAATTCGCTGCAAGTTAGTTATTTTAAAACTCTGATTTTGATAAAATCAGCTGAGTGAAATCAGAAGAGTGGTCAACTCTGCTGTTCAAAGCTTTGTGCGAGATCAGCATAGTCAACTTACGATTACTGATCAGCTTAGTCTGCTGACAGAAAAATTAGAAGTATTTAAAAGGTAAATTTTAAAGAGGTCTATTCCCCCCCCCCCCCCCCCCCCCTCTAGACCTCATCTGACCACTTGGGACCAACAAGTGGTATCAGAGCAGGTGGTTCATCTGAATCATTTGCCTGATCAACGAGCTTGATCCTAGAGTGTTTTTCAAAGGTTTTCAAAAGTTTTCAAAAGAGCATCTTTTTGAAAAACAAAACTTTTTGAAAAATGAATTGTATCAGCCTTGTTCCCCACATAGGCGGTATGAGCTTTGAGGACTGGAAAATACGCATGGAAATTTTCCTTGCTGCTTACAATGATAATATGTACTGGTGCATAACAAAAGGTCCGATAAGAGTCACCAAAACAATCAAGGTTGATGGCCAAGATACGGTCGTTGACAAAGATGAAGACGAGATGACAGCTGATGAAATCAAGCTGAAAAATCTAGACAAAGTTGGAATCTTCATCATGACTAAAGCCCTGGACAATGAAAGGTTTGACAAAGTCAAACACTGTAAAACATCAAATGAGATGTGGGATAAAGTCCGTGATATGAGTGAAGGAAATGACGCCATCAAAGAACACAATCTAAGTGTTGCTATGGAGAAGTTTGAGAACTTCAAAATGAAACCTGGAGAAACCATTGACCAGATGGATTCAAGGTTTACAAAAGTGTTGAACAATGTTCTGAAGTTGGGTAAGACGTTTACTGATAAAGAGATCACCGTCAAAGTTCTAAAGGCGCTACCACCAAAGTTCAACATGAAGATCACAGCGATGGAAGAATCAAGAGATCTGGGGAAGATCTCACTGACTGAGCTGTTTTCTGCACTCAAGGCGTACGAGTATAAAATGCCAAGAATGGGAATAGAAGAGACCTCAACTTCTGGCCCCACTGCTGCACTGGTCGCTGCAGAAAGAACAAGAAGATCCGCCGGAAAAATCAAAGAAGAGGACTCATCTGATGAGGCCCCAGTACTGAGTAAAAAGGAGTACACTGTTGGCGATGTGGCTTTGTTATTGAACGGGTTCAAAAAGTTCTACAAAAGAAAAATGAAGAACAAATATAACAATGCTTCTACTTCTAAACCTACCTCTAATTCTCATGATATTAAGGATGATTATAAATCCAAAATGATGTGCTATAATTGCAGGAAATTGGGACATTTCATCAATGACTGCCCGTATCCTAAAGCTGAGAAGTATACAGAGGAGGAAAAGAAACAAAGGAAAGAGAGAAGAGAGAAGAGATACCAAAAGAGCAAAGTGTTGTTGGCTGAAGCTGAAAAGATGGCAGCCATCTACTCATCAAATTCAGAATCAGGCACGTCAAGTGATGACTCTATTTTTGAAGAGACACCTGCACTGCTCTGTCTCATGGCCAAGGAATCTGATGATTCTGACAATGAGGTAATACTCTCTGAAAGTGAACTTGAACTATTTAGTTCATTTGAGCAAATGATGAACAATAAAGCCGATGTTGTTAATGAATTTGCTAAGCTTAAGGACGAGATGATTCTGCTGAAAAAGCAAAATGCTAAACTGAAACGCTGTGTTGAAAAACCTGAAGAATCAGCTATGTATAAAAAGCTTTCGCATGAATGTGAATCTCTGAGAGCAGAATGTGAAGTTTACAAGGGACAAATCACGGAACTTGAAGCAAGAATATCTTTACAAAATAAGTTGTCTGTTCCTAAGTCGTCTGTTGTGACAATAGATAAATCAATTGAACAGAGTACCCCTTTAGTAAAAGAAAATTTAGAACTGAACAGAGCTGAGAAATTTGTATCTGTTGATAATAGTAACATTATCCTGTATGTTCAGACTGCTAAATCTACTTCACTGGAAATTGAAAAAAAGGAGAAGAGTCCTCCTAAGGCTAAAAAGGGTAAAAAGCCTGAAAATGAAAAACAGACTGGTAAAACCAAACAGCAGAGTAGTCCTAAGAAGTCTGCTGATAAGAGTAAAACCAATCAGACTAGTAAAACTAAGTCGTCTGTTAAAGAGCAAGTTAAGAGCAGACCAAAGAAGCAAAGAAATTATAACTATAATGCTTGGTATGGAAATGAGTCTCATTATGTGCAACCGGCTTACTCACCTTATTATGCTGCACCTCATTATCCACCTTACTATGCTGCATATCCTGCTCATCAACCAATGCATGTTCACCCTGCTTATCATGCATCTTATCCTGCTTATGAGCCTTACCCTCATCATAATGATTATCAACATAACATGCCTGCTGATTATGATGAAAATGAAGTTGCTCATGCTCCTGCTAAAACTCTGAAGCCTAAGAAGCCTAAGACTTCAACATCTTGGGTTGTCAAAGGTGACACTAATCCACCAGGACCCTCTCAATAAAGGGTACCTAAAACATTTTTACTTTGTTTTGTAGGTTAGGATTAGGAGTAGGAGTAAAGTAGTGAAGAAATGGTACTTGGACAGTGGATGTTCAAGGCACATGTGTGGAGACATACATGAACTGGCAGATGCTGTTGCTGTAAATGGTCCAAGAGTCACTTTTGGAGACAGCAAAGAAGGCAAGGTTGTTGCTATTGGAAAGCTTATCAAAGGAAACATAGAGATATTTGACGTCTCTTATGTAAATGGCCTAAAGTACAATCTGCTGAGCATAAGTCAATTTTGTGACAAGGAATTTTCT
Organism: Penstemon davidsonii; assembly: GCA_034814905.1. Classification (NCBI taxonomy): domain Eukaryota; kingdom Viridiplantae; phylum Streptophyta; class Magnoliopsida; order Lamiales; family Plantaginaceae; genus Penstemon; species Penstemon davidsonii. The sequence continues at coordinate 7,492,774 of JAYDYQ010002685.1, read as the reverse complement.
GTAGTGTTTTCATCAGATAAGTGCTATGTTGAACAAGTTGGAACAAAGAAGGTTATTTTATCTGGAAGAAGACAAGGGAATATCTATGTAGTCGACTGAAATTCTGTGGACAAGAATTCTAATGTTTGTTTGGTGGCTTCTACACCAAGTGAAATCAGTTGGCTTTGGCACAAAAGAATGAATCATTTAAATTTCAAGACCATAAACAGATTGATAAAGAATGATCTGGTAGAAGGAATTCCAAAGACAGTCATGAGCAAAGACAAGCTTTGTGACGCCTGTCAGAAGGGTAAACAAGTAAAGTCCACCTTCAAAAGCAAGAAGCACCAATCTTCAACCAGAATTTTGGAGCTGTTACATATGGATTTGTTTGGCCCTATTGATCCAATCAGCAATGGTGGAAAGAAATACTGCCTGGCTGTTGTGGATGATTTCTCAAGATTTACTTGGGTGATTTTCATGAAGAAGAAAAGTGAAACCAAGGAACATCTTACCAATCTGATGGAACTGATCCGGAATGAGAAGAGTCAAAGAATATTGAAGATCAGATCAGATAGAGGGACTGAATTTACAAACTCTACTGTTGAAGAGTATTGTAACTCCAGAGGAATCAGTCATGAGTACTCTGCTGCCAGAACCCCTCAACAAAATGGAGTTGCTGAAAGGAGAAACAGAACTCTAAAAGAAGCTACCAGGACAATGATAGCTGAAGCAAAGCTGCCCCAAAGATTCTGGGCAGAAGCTACAAATACAGCATGTTATACACAGAACAGATGTATGATCAACAAAAGTCAAAGCAAGACACCTTATGAGTTATGGAACAACAGAAAGCCTAATTTACATTATCTTAGGATTTTTGGTTGTAAATGTTATGTTTTGAACAATGGAAAAAATCACCTTACTGCATTTGCAGAAAAGGCTGATGAAGCTGTTTTTGTAGGTTACTCTACTGTTAGTAAAGCTTATAGAGTGTTTAACAAAAGAACTTTACTTGTAGAAGAATCTATTCATGTAGTATTTGATGAACCAAGCCAATCTTCTGAAAAGAATCTAAGGGCAAATCCAGAGATATCCGCTGACTTTCAAAAATTGAGTGTGGAAAGAAAGGAAGAATATTTACCCATCATACTACCTGATTTAACTCAAGTTGTTAACTCAAGTGCTATTCAAAATCAGTCTGCTGATTGTCTAACAGAGGAGTTGCAAATAGCTGACAGACCAGAGACTGTTCAACAAACTACAACTGTTCAACAAACTACTATTGAGACTCCAACAGTAGTGTTGCAAGATCAATCAAGAGGACAACATCCAGATTTGCAACCTGATCTCTGATGGCTCAAAGATCACCCACCTGACTTAGTGATTGGTGATCCTTTGGATAGAGTGAGAACTAGAAGGTCAACTGCAAATGAAACAATGTTTGTAAGTTTTCTTTCACAAATTGAGCCTAAGTTGATTGATGAAGCTCTTAGTGATTCTCACTGGATTGAAGCAATGCAAGAAGAGTTGAATCAATTTGAAATGAATGAAGTCTGGTACTTAGTTCCCAGACCTACTCATCAAAGAGTAATTGGCACTAAGTGGGTATTCAGGAATAAAATGAATGAAGATGGTATTGTTACTAGAAACAAAGCAAGACTAGTTGCCAAAGGTTACTGCCAAGAAGAAGGCATTGATTTTGATGAGACATTTGCACCAGTTGCAAGGCTTGAAGCAATCAGATTGTTCTTAGCCTATGTTGCTCACAAGAACTTCACTGTCTATCAGATGGATGTGAAGTCTGCCTTTCTCAATGGAGAATTGCAAGAAGAAGTGTATGTTGAACAACCTCCTGGTTTTGAAGTTTATCAACAAGGAGACAAGGTGTATCGTCTGAAGAAAGCTCTCTATGGACTGAAACAAGCTCCAAGAGCATGGTATGATACTTTATCTGATTTTCTTTTAGTCAAAGGATTTCGTAAAGGTAAAGTAGATAAGACTTTGTTCACTATTGAATGGGATAATCATATATTGTTGGTACAAATATATGTGGACGATATTATTTTTGGTTCAACTAACAAACAGATGTGTGAAAGGTTCTCTAAGCTAATGCAGAACAAGTTTGAAATGAGCATGATGGGAGAACTAAATTACTTTCTTGGATTACAAGTCAAACAGCTACCTGATGGTATTTTTATTAATCAAGCAAAGTACACAAAAGATCTGTTCAAGAAATTTGGTATGGAAACTAGCTCATCTGTTAATGTTCCTATGTCTACTGGACTTCGTCTGGACAAGGATGAAGGTGGCAAATCAGTTGACATCACCAAATACAGAGGCATAATTGGGTCACTGTTATACTTAACAGCTAGCAGACCTGATATTATGTATTATGTTGGGGTTTGTGCGAGATTTCAATCAGATCCTAAGGAATATCACCTCTTAGCTGCTAAAAGGATATTAAAGTATCTCAAAGGCACACAAGATTTGGGATTGTGGTACCCAAGGGAATCAGGATTTGAACTTGTTGGATATTCAGATTGTGACCTTGCTGGCTTCAAAATTGATAGGAAGAGTACTACTGGTACTTGTCAATTTTTAGGCAGTCGTCTGATCTCATGGATGAGTAAGAAACAGACTTCAGTATCCATATCTACTGCTGAAGCTGAATACATTGCTGCTGGAGCATGTTGTGCACAAATACTTTGGTTGAAGCATCAACTAGAAGACTATAATCTCAAGATAAGTGGAATCCCTATCTACTGTGACAATACAAGTGCAATTTCACTTACTCAGAATACTACTAGTCATTCCAGGACTAAGCATATTGAGATCAAACATCACTTCATTAGAGACCATGTTGAAAAAGGAAATATTATTATTGAGTATGTTCATACAGATAATCAGATTGCTGATATTTTCACCAAACCATTAAGTGATGCAAGATTTTCCTCTCTAAGAGTAGAACTGGGCTTGTTAAATTTGGATTCATAAGCTGAGGGGGAACCTATCAGAAGACTGGGTTCATCAGCTTACTAATCTGATATAAACAAGTGTTACACTTCAAGAAGACTGAATCTCAACAGACTAGTTGACTGATGAATTCTTGAATTCAGGGGGAACGTGTAAGACTAGCGGTACCCTTGTTTTAAAGATGAAATCTTAAATGACAGTGGTTGAAGTTGTTTTAATCAGAGGAATCGTTCTTAATTCTTGAAGACTTGAAGATTATTTATCTTGCTGGATTGACAAACAGCAAAGGAAGATCACTAGATATTGGCTTTCACTAGTGATATATTGTATCAGACAAGTCATCTATCAGATAAGTATTTTACTCATCTGTTGTTATTTATGTCAGCTTATATTTTAAGTGTTGTACTGAAAACGTTTTTATCAAAAGCACGCTTTTATAAGTAACAGACAAGTGGCGTTTCAAATTCCCGCCTGTCTGACATACTTAATGCTATTTTGAAATCTGCGTATCACGATCACACAATCTGCTTTTCAAGTAACTGATCTAACGGTTACCACTTTTCACGGAAACCGACAAGAACTAACTTCTATAAATCCAGATCTGATCAGCTTACTAAGCTTTTACGCACCCTCAAAATTTCAAAAGCATTCAAAGAAATTCTGCAATTATCTACTGCAAATTTCTCTTCGTTTTCCTTAATCTTTTTCAGAATGTCTGCCAAAGAAGCTGCTGCTGAAGGTATGTTCTTGAACTACCTGACTTACCACACGACTGGCACACCATTGATGAAGGAAATTTTGGAAAAATTCAAGGCAGCCACACTGGTTAACTTCATGGAGGCCCATGAAGATATGATTTTCAAAGACCAGGTGATGGAATTTTATGGTTCAAAGGATGATGTTAACTTTGAAAAACTGGAGATTAAAGCCAAAATTGGGGATAAAGTTATCTGCGTAACCCCCAAGTTGCTGAGTGAAAGATATGGACTATCTAATGAAGGCTCGACTGACATTGTAGCCCTAGCTGAACCTCTTGAGTCAGATTTCTGGAATTTGGCTTCGAAGAAGAATTAAGTGATGTCTGGAGGCATCAAGAAAAATCAGTTAAAGGATGAGTTTCAGCGGATGGCTGATTTGGTTGCCAAGGTCCTTGAGAATTGCACATTCTCGTTGGACAGTGTACCAATGAAGAGATTTCACACAATGATAGCCATTTTCTATGGTTTGAAGGTGAATTGGGCAAACTTCATATGGTATGTACTTGCTGATCACAAAGTGCGTGGTCTGACTCTGCACAGGATATTTCTTAGTCATCTGCTGGTAAATTTGGGATGTGATGTGACCAATGTCAAGGATGTTCATAAGGCGAAGGAGTTGAAGATTTATGACCCAGTGAAAACTCGAAGATCAAAGGAGCCTGCTGTTGTGCCAGAGAAGAAGCAACAGAAAAGAAAGGCATCTGAGCCTAAAGAGCCTGCTGCCAAAGGCAAGAAAAGTAAGACAACTTCATGTCTAATAAGAAGGATGCTGTGAATTCTATTATTGATGAAACAGTAAGGGAGATTGATGAGATGACAGTTGACTCATCTCCTGAAAGGACAGTCTCAGCTGAGGTACCAGCTGAAAATGTGGCAAAAAGGACAAGGAGTGCTATGAAGGACACTGCCACTTCTACTGTTACTAATGTTCCTTTCACAAAGAAGACTTCCAGAAAGAAGATGACGTTTATCAACGAAGACAAAGAACTTTCTGAGTTAGTTAGAGAAAGCCCTCAACCAGCTGAGAGGCCTGTTGGATCCACAGAGAAGTCTGCTGAAGTGAAGTCAGCTGATCAAGTGAAACAGACTTCCACACCAACAGCTGAGGTTGCTCAACCTCAAGGGGATCCTGAAGTGCAGATCCTCGAACCAATTGCTACTGCACCAGTAGCAATTGCACCACCAGAATCAATAGCTGCGGCACCAGTTGTTGAGTCCAGAACTGCCAGGAGAAAAAGAACTGGCAAGGCAAAAGTGTCAGCTTATCACAAAAAGAAGCGTGAGGAAGCTTATCACAAAAAGAAGCATGAGGAAGCTGAGCAGAGAAAACGTGATGAAGCTGAGCTTAAAAGAGCTCTTGAAGAGAGCAAAAAGGATGCTGATGTCAAAAAGATGACAGAAGCTGAACTGGCTGCCAAGGAAGAAGAAGACTTGGCAAAGGCCTTAGAGGACAGCAAGAAATATGCTTATGGACCTAGACGGTCAGAAGGCATCGTGATTGGTGAAAAACCCAAGGAAGGAAAATTTGTGATGCCAAGGGCTACACCAATCAAGAAGAAAAAGAAGGAAGTAAGAAGAGCCATTCATGTCGTTCAGAGTGACTCTGCTGCCTTCAAGAAATTTGAAGCTGAGTTGGAAAGACTAAACCAGCTATTTCAATCAAGGAATACTTTTCTCCCTGAAAAGATCAGATATAACAGATGGAGAGAGTATAGATTGAATAAATCTGAGGAGGAGATTCAAGCCTGGAAGGAGTTTGCTACAGAAGGAAGATGGGTCTTAAACTGGTTGCAAACAACTTCTGTTGCCAAGGCATTGGACTCAAATTTTGTAAATGACAGATTACATGACTATGCTAAAGTCATTGTATTGGAAGAGGCAACTGCTATCAAGAACTCAATTCCAAATAAACCAGGTCCTGCTGATGACCGGATTGATAGAGCAGTTAAAGTTGCTGTCTATACAACATTGGAGAAATGGGCTGAGAAATCAAGGTTTGAACTAGGAACATCAAGTTCAATGCCCAGTCTGCCAAGTTTACAGCAAATTGCCTATGGCTCTGATATCATTACTTATCAAGAAAAGCTGAGTATTCAACAGAGCACTTCACCTTTCGTGCCAGCTGACTTGATTCGTCAAAAGACTGTTGTGTCTACAGATGGTACTGAAATCATTCACGTAGCTGATGAGCCAGCTAGTGAAGAACAGAAGAAAGACCAGCAAGCTATGGAGATCAACTTGGATACATCAACAAAGCTGCCTGCTGTGGTCAAGGACTTGGTTCCTTTAGCTATAGAATGGAAAGCTGAAGACAGCCATGTTCTTCATTAAGCACCTGTTCAACAGGAAGAGGAACCTGCTGAATCATCACACCCTGCTCCTACTGCTGACTTGCATTCCTTACTGATGGAATCCATCCAGCTGCTGATTGAAACTGCTATGAAGGAGATGGAGTCAAGGAATAAGCTAATGATTAAGCAAATGCAGGAAGAGACTGCAAGAATGGTTAAAGATGCCATTGACGATTTTCCTCTAACACCAGACAACTCCCTGATGCTGACTCAGAGTATATTGAACATGAACAGAAATATAGAAGATGTGAAGGCTGATGTTAGTCATCTGCATTCAACTCTTCAAAGGCATGAGTCTGACATAGCTGGGATTGGAAGGGTCATGAAGCAAGTTGGTGAAGCAGAGATGGAGAAGAATGTTGCATTAATGCAAGAGTTCACTGCTGTCGCTGATAAAGCTCAAAGTGAAATATCAACACTTCAACTGAATGTTGATTGTTTAAATGATCAGTCTGGTGAGTTAAAATCAAATCAACTTTGCATGGAAGCAAATCAACTTCGCATGGAAACTACTCTGAATCATCACTGTGCTGAACAACAAGTTTTGGATAAAAACATCAAGAAGCTCTGTGCTGCTGTCAACATAACTCCTGATCAACTCAACCCTGCTGCTGATGACAAAAAGGGGGAAGAGGAATCAGCTGAGAAGACTGTTGCTGCTGCAACTGTTCAAGTACGAGACCAACGGGCTGCTGCTGGAAAGCTAAGTGAAGAAGAAGTACTTGAAGAGGAAGCTGATGATGAAGCTGGTGATAAAGTGGAGCCCAAAGATGTAGCTAAGACTGACAAAGAGTTAGCTGCTTCCAAGTACTCTGCTGAAGAACAACTTAATCCAGACGTGAAGTATAAGAGACTTGAGGACATTAGAGCAAGATTTGAAGCTGAAGAAAGAAGATAAAAATTAAAAGGTCTTGCTAATGCATTTTCAAGTGGTGAGGATGAAGACAGTAGTGAAGAAGTTGAAGGAGAGGAAGAAGAAGAAGAAGATGAAGAAGCTGAGGACTAGACTAAATTACTAGACTAGGTCATCTATTGAAAATTCTGTAACCAGCTTTCTTTACTTGTAATTTTTCACTTAAAGTTCTCTTGCTTGTAACTTGTACTGTAATTCTCAAATCTATCTATAAAAAGTACAAGCTTCCAATACACAATTTCTATCTCAGAAATTTTTGAGGACTCAACTTTAGTTTAGGTACAGGTACTTAGCTGAAGTTTTGTCATCATCAAAAAGGGGGAAATTGTTGGATGAAGATGAAGACTTTGAAGTGAAGGGAGGTTTTGATGATTTCCAAAAGTCATCAGCTAAGTGGAAGCTTAGTACAAACCTTAGAAGATATTTGACCAAGGAAGAAGTATTTCAGACTAGTCAAATATGGTCCAGAAGACTACTGATCTGTTGCTGAAGAAGGAATCAGACTGGTGGACTATCAGCCGACTCAAATCATATTAGTTCAAGTTTGGGATCAGCCGAGTACACATCAGACGAGTGACTTCGATCAGCAGAGTGGAAGTGGATCAGAAGTTAGTGCAACGATAATAAATGCACTTGGAGTAATAAATGCTGAGAAGGAAGGGTATTTATGACAAAGGATTGAAGAGAAACCTCGTATCAGCTTGGTGCATTTAATGCGGACTGACAGCAAGTACATCAGAGTGTACAGTGTTCAGTCGCAGGTAGCCGTTTCTGCAGAAGGACCAGTACTCGATGATTTGGACACCTGTCGATCTCTCAACGGGCAGATTTTCAAATCTCAAGTATAAATAGTTCAGTTCGTGAGTTGAAGAAACAGAGACAACACATTTTGAGATAAAAAATCTGAAGCAGAATTCTTCTAAGTCTCAAACTCAAGAACAGAACACTCATCAGCCAAATCATTTGTTGACGAAGCAGAATAGAGAGAAAACAGAAAAGACTTATAAATCTGAGTGATTTTGTTAGAATAGTGTTGTGAAAAGTAGATATCCATCTTAGTGAGTGATATTACTTCAGAGGATAGGAGTTTCTTTGTGATTTCCTATTACGCACTTGTGGTCGTTTCATTTGTTGATAGGCGCAAGTATTGTATACTGTAATCTGTGTGATTTAGTATAACCCAAGATCTAAGTGACTTGGAAGAGTGGACTAAAGGATTTCTATCCATATAACCACTATAAAAATCCTTTGTGTTTTTACTTGCATAATTTTCTGCATATTTGAAAGAGCATATTTAAAACACTTAAATGTTAACTGTTGAAAAGTTTTAAAAAGGAGTTTATAAAAACTGGGGATAAAACTTTTTCTAAGTTAAGAAAACTACTTGTGAAAAACACTTGACAAATCCACTGCAAGTTAGTTATTTTAAAACTCTGATTTTGATAAAATCAGCTGAGTGAAATCAGAAGAGTGGTCAACTCTGCTGTTCAAAGCTTTGTGCGAGATCAGCATAGTCAACTTACGATTACTGATCAGCTTAGTCTGCTGACAGAAAAATTAGAAGTATTTAAAAGGTAAATTTTAAAGAGGTCTATTCACCCCCCTCCCCCCCCTCTAGACCTCATCTGACCACTTGGGACCAACAAGTAACTTGATTTGCTAATACATATGGATCACTTTGATACCATAGTTTGGTTACATTTATGGATGTGAAGTCGCCATTTATCTTGACTGGTTTATGTTGATCTAAATCAAACCAGTTGCAACCGAATAACACACATCGAAAGCCATCCACATAATTCAATTCAATGATATCTTCTTACACTCCATAAAATTTTATCAATTTACCCTTATGCATAGATTCCGTGCATACTCCACTATTTTGTGTCAAGCGTCGACTATCTCTTTTAGTAGTTAGATACTTGACTCCTTCTACTATGCACCCAGTACATGTGGTCAAATGAAAATCTGGTCCTGATGCAAGTACAAGAAGCTCAGCAGTAGCTTCTGTTGGTCCTATATGTCGTAGTCCAAAAATCTATTTTGAAATAGTAATTTGAGTTAATCACACAAATGAAAGAAAGCATTAATTTTCAATCAATTATATTCAACATTGCTATGTAAATTCTTACTCGATCTCGAAACCATGAGGCAAACTCTTTCTTTTGTCTTATCTCCCAACCTATATGATTTTCTTGCTTAAGTTTTTCTTCATGCTCCCTTAACAAAAATAAAAGTCTATTAGTGTCAAATGATGTTAAACATGTTTACAAAAGTAGGAGAAACGTTGGTCACCTCAAATATGGTTCTATCTCTGGACAAATATTCAAGACAAACCAATGTAGTTCACTGTGTTGTTCATTTGTCAACGGAGTATAGTCAGTTTCTCCAATGATTCGAATTTTACTTTGAAATACAGAAATTGTTGCATTTGGATGCTCATCACCATCGTGATTACGCTAGCTCAACTCTGTTGAATTTTGTCTCAATTCCATGGAGATACATTGAGCAAAAAATTCAAGCACTCTTTGACAATGCAGGCCTCGGCAATTGATCCTTCTGGACAAGCTCTGTTTCGAACCATCGCTTTTAGACTACTGAGAAACCTATACTTAGTTTTTGTAGAAAGAAAAAAATATCTAAAATGAGCAATTTAACATTAACACAAAAACAAATGAAAGGAAAGATAAGTATATTGTTACCTCTCAATAGGATACATCCATCTATAATGAACAGGTCCTCCAAGTTTAGCCTCATGCGCCAAATGAATTGATAGATGGACCATGACATCAAAGAAAGCCGGTGGAAATATCATTTCCAACTTACACAATATTATGGGTATCTTTTTGTCCATATCGTCAAGCACACTCAATTTGAGTGTCCTGGAGCAGAGTTGTCTGAAGAAACTTGACAACTCACTAATTGCATTCAGAACATCTTTATGCAGGTAACCACGCATACCCACGGGAAGCAAACGTTGAAGTAAAACATGGTAATTTTTGAAGTATATTAAAGAATTTTATGTTTTACAGTTTTAAGTAAAAATAAAAAGGTGGTGTTTCCTTCAAGAAAATCCTTTACCAACTCAAATATTTCAAGTTTGTCTACTATACAGAGCGCAATGCACGATTTCAGAGATGAAGGTACTTTATCTCAGTTCTTGTGAATGATTTTTATTTTATATAATCTCTACCTATAATAAGAGCTTTTATTTTGTATATAATTTTAGATGCTAGGAACGAGTCTCGTGTTTAAAATGTGTCGAGTAATTCGGACGAGATTACTAATTCTGATGCTAGAGGTACCTTTAGCTAAGCTAAAATATACTTTTTTTTTTCTATTAGATCAGTCATATAATATAATTAATAATGAATTAACTTTGCAGAATCTGCAGAGGAAACTATTGATACCTCTGATGCACTCGATGGTAATTTTTGAATTGTATTTCAAAATTTAAATTATAATTCGAAGTATTTTCCTTTAAAACGATTAATGGTATCAATTTTATGTATATTGGTATCATAGGTCCAGTAAATGTCAAAGGAAAGCGTGGGCTTACTATAGGATTGAATACCGAAAAATATACACGAAAGTATGGAGTGAAACCAACTATCATAATTCCAGAGGGAATCAATAAGCCGGTTGGATTGCATGCTTCGAAGCACGCTTCACTTATTGGGGCTCTCATTAAGCGTGAGGCTCCAATGCAAGTGGAGGAATGGTCAAAGATTCCAAATGAGACGAAGGAAGAGCTTTTCAAAAAATTTACTGTAAGTGTGTTATTTGTTTTATAAAACACTATGGTTATTTTTTGATTTTTCAAATAATATAAACAATTTCTTATGATAATCATTTTATCTTCCACATGTGACAGAACAAGCTAAATTATGAAGTGGACAAGCCACATGTTGTAGAATGCATTCGCAGATCATTTGCAAAGCAGTATTCCTGTTTCCGCTCGAACGCTCATAAATACTATAAGACAATCAAAGCTGAAGGTGGCGTGGTACTAGCAAAGCAGAGAATTTATGACAAACTTGGCGACCGTAAGGAAGATTAGCTCTGGCTATGTGAATTTTGGGAGACCGAAGAGTTCCAGGTATATGTAATCACTTTACATGATTTAATAATTTAATAAAACTAGATTTTATCATGTCATACTTCAATTTTTAGAAAAATATGCTAGTTTATATACGAGAAAAGTAACTATTATTTAATATATACGTGCAGAAAATTTCTGAGACCCAATCTAACAACAGGGCAAAGAAGACGCACCAACATAAACTAGGAACCAAATCCCGTGCTGCTCATCAATATGAGAAGGTCAGTATTAGTATTTATATTGTTTAAGAATACATAACTGTATTATAAACTGATATTTGATATTTCTATGAAACAGAATTTTGATGACATAGACATGTATGAAGTTGAATATCATAATGAGAAGAATGGATGGGCTGATGAGGAGGTCGAGAATAATAGTGTAAGTGTAAATATTATTTTGATTTATTTTTATAATATTTCAATTACGAAAATAATTGTTTTGTTTGAATTTTGGTGCTAGATTAAAATGAAAGAATTGCGCGAACAACAGAACGCTCTACCTGAGGATGCTACTCGTATGACTACGGAGCAAATTTGTGTTGCCGTTCTTGGGGAGAGTTCAGCATACGTCAAGTCAAAAGGACTAAATAGAAAGAAACTAGTTGGTGAGAATACATCACGTTCCGAATCAGCTAATCATCAAGCACGGTTGGAAGAAGAGCTGTCAAATGCAAAAGCTGAGCTAGATGCTCAAAAGAACACAATGACAACTCTTTTACATTTCTTAGAGAAAATGACTGGACAAAGCGTATCTGATATTCTTAATCAACAAGATTGGTAAGTTAATTTTAAAAATATTGATCATATTGTTTCTAGTTTTAGGTTTTAGTATAAGTTTTAACTATATAAATTATTGCATTCATATATTCTATTAATTATTTTTTTTTTCTTTGATGCAGATATACCATCTTGCAGTGGAGTGCAATTTAATAATCTTTTATGAACTCGACAATTTTAAGACCTTTTTAGTTTAAGATTATGAGTTTTTTTTTTTAAATTAATGGTATGTTAGATTTTTATGATAACATGTGAGTGATCATCACATGCATGTAATAATCAATTTGCATTTTAAATTTCTCTAGTTATTTCCAATGTATCAGAAATTTCGTTTTAGTTTGAAATGTTATTAATATTTTATCTCTTGATATTAATGAAGTCATTTGTGATAACTTTAGTTTGTAGTTGTTTGGTGTACATGAGAATTTTGGCAGGATGCAATTGTACTCGTGTTATTGTGATGGTTTTCATTGCATTTCGCATTTGAAACTGCTTTGGAGAGTGAATTGGTTGTTGATTTCCAACTCATGGAGAAGGTAGGAACTTTAAACGAATGTGATTTGTAGGACTGAAGAAAGAAGACCATGGTATATATTTTGGCCCATGTTATGGCCTTTTTTTTCTTCATATCAACCTATATATGTATATGACTTTTTGCTAAAAGTTTGGAGCTTGTTTGATCTGTACATGATTTATTTTTTACATTCACCAATTAACATTCACCAAAAAAAAATGAAGAAGAGAACTTGGATTTGTTCGTAAACTATGTATTTACATTAATAAATAATATTCATTGAGACTTATTTCTTTTAAGAGGAAAAATTGAGTGTGTTATTTTCTTTTTAGAATCTTTAATACCATTGATACTTTTGTTCATATTTTAGAAGTTGTTTTATCATCTCAGAAATTGAAAATAAGTATTCTGAAACTTTTTTTCCATTAGCTTGTAGATTTTTTCACTTATCAACTATATATAATATATATTTGTATTTCTGTTTTTTTTTTAAATTAATTTTCATTAAAGCTATAAATATTTCAATAAACAACAAATAAACCAATATGTAACTTTAAAATGGTTTTTCTATGAAATGTTATTTTACGTCATTTTAATTTTCAATCAAGTTTAAAATTCACAGGATATAAAGTAGCTTCCATTTTTATTTGTCGTTGTAAATATAACTTGAACGACCACATAGTCACGTTGTTGGAGTTTTATACTTAGCTACTACACCAATTAATTGTTGATCATATCCAACTCGATAGGACAATATGTTGTGAAATTTTGCCTTTTTTATGTAAATTTAATAATCATAGAATCATAAATGCAATATGAAAATTTAATAGAAATATAATATAAACAAAATAGTAAAACGACTGGCCTGATTTGAGAGTCACGTTACTAAACGCTCGTCCTAAGAAAGTGATTGCCTCCCCTCATGCAGGTATTGGCGGCTGATCACAATCCCAAGATAAAACCCAATGGCCACGACGGCATCCTCGTCTGTGAGTACGTTCACAGGAAGACAAAGAACCAAACCTTATCTCTAGTGCCCAATAACAATAATAAAAGTATTTCGTGAATGCAACCTAGCTAGTGAGTGTGTGATTCTAAGACCTTAGGACACTCCTATTTATAGTGTTCATGGGAGACCTTAATGGTCAAAATATTAAGGGCCAAATAATGACACATTAAGGGGATGATAATTCAATTGACGTTACAAAATTTATTTTAATTATTTTGAAGTTTAAAAACTTCTAAAATTCCAACAATCCCCCACAAGTTTTAAAACTTCAAAATATGCATATAAAATAATTGGGCACTAAAATACTATGCAATGGGTGCAGGAGCCTTCCGGACTTGAACCTACACTTAGTGTTGATGATTTTCATTTGAGGAAACCATAATGGCGCAAGCGCTTTGAATTAGGTCCCTTGGCCAAACTTCAATACATCACACACACAGTATCGACATCGGTCTTAGTTCGCGGGTTAGCGCGTTAACGGCCATGCGCTCGAATCTTGATTCTCATGAGAGTTTCTAGGGTCAGCCCAAACCCATAGCCATGGCCCCATGTCAACTCTCACTTAGGTGAAACCTCCAAGGGTACGTGCGACCTATACCCTGCGGAATTCCCGCCTTGATCTCATTAAGGGTTAAACCCAACCGTAACATCACATTATGAAACACTATCATCATAGGGATGGGAATGAGGTGCTCTCCTATAAATTAATGTTAAACAAGTCACTCAGTACAGGTTGTTCCTACCCATTGAACCTTCTTCATGGGGTCTCCAATCACAAAGGTTGGGTTACTCCCTTACGGGCTTACGCCCATCCCCCTCGATGATTAAGGATCTAGCCTTTATAGCTAGTCCTGAGACAAAATTCCACCTCGTGAAATTATTATATATTGCCTCTTAGTTTTAATTTTCACATATGTTGTTGTTTTTTTTTTTTCTCATATGATCTACGTTGCATATGATTTCTTCAATATTCTTTTGACTCGTGCACGTGCACCTGTTATAATAATAACTCAACAAAAGAGAATTGTTAATAAATAATCATGATGCGCCATCAATTTCTTTTTTTTTTCTTTCAGACTTTTCCTCCATCAATACCTCCATCAATACTAGCATGAGTTTGAATCTTATGATACAAGTTATTTGGGAATTTCCATCTCATTGATTTTCTTTTAATCAAAATAAATTATTTATGACATCATTTGATTTCTCATCATAGTGCACAACTTCAACACTATAGTATATGTCATAAAGAAATGATAAGCTGTCAATTTATACTTTTCATACTAGCTCATATCATAATTTAATATTAATGAAAATTAAGACAATAAAGTCTTTATCCACAATAAGTTTTAATTTCATCCAAAGTAACCACCACAATCCATTATATTTAATGAGTAACAATATACAATAATTATATGCTTTATATCTAAGCAAAAAAATATCTTTAAAATGTAATTAGCATAGACGTTTTTTTTTTCTTCTCACAATTGTTTATGAAAGTCCAACTTGGATAAAATTTGACCCCCACATTTGTAAGGATTTATTTATAATATCAAGATAGCTTATCAACACATAATTTCGTCATTTTACCAAAACATTTGGAAAATATCAAGTTACTTATATAATATATAAGCTTTCGTTAAACATGCATCAAAACCTTTCATTGTGTAAACTAGTTTACTTTCTTCATGCCTAAAATTGTTTATAGGCTAGCAAGTAACTTTATTTTAATTTGTAATGCACTGATATGTAACTCTCATAATAAAGACATATTATAGGCATTGATGTCTATTATTCAAAATGTTCAATATTTAAATATCAATTAGCCATTGGGGTTACATGTAACTTCTAACAATAAAGATAGACCATACCATTATGCAAGATTAAGAAATTCCAGCACATAATCCCACATATTTTGTAGAAGAGTATGAACAAGTTCAGCTTCTCTTTGCTTAATAGCAACAATTACTTACCTCAAAGATAATAGATGAGGCCTATAGACTTTAAATAGTTTATATATGCATGCCTCAATAAAATTAACATTTTCTATTTGCATACCAAACACCTTGTGTTTGAGTATTTGCACTTAAAATGCTTAGCAAAATAACATCTTTATTATTTTATATCAACTCAATATTTTAGTATCTCAAATAATTATAAGGCACATTTTATTTTTTCACGGAGAGTTGAAAGCATATTTATGGAAATTCAAGTGACACTTATAAATAATCAATTAAGTGCAATTATCTCCATGCATTATTATTTGTCTAATAATCAATTAAGCAAGCAACATATAATATAAGCATCTTATCTTTGCTAACAAATATGATATGACCTCGAACAAATCAGTACATGCATCGAATTTAATTTGCACATTAGAATAGCATGGAGTTTCTTAATTAATCACATGACGATTAAATTATTTTATCACGAAATGCAATTTGATATTTAAAACATAAAAGTTAGACACAAGTACCGAAATCTCTTCATAGTTAAACCATAACCATCATAGATATCTCCTAAAAAGGTAACTTTGCCGTTAAGATATAAACAGGCTTTAGTGCATTGAATATAATTATTATTATTATTATTATTTTTTAAGAAAATATAATTTCTTGACCTCTATAGAAATTTTATATTGATTAAAGCATTCCATATTCCATGTGTATGATTATAATTGCCAAAGAAATGCATTTATGACCACTAAGTAATGCATACATATTTTTTTTTTTTCATATCATACTATCAGACTCATAGTATCAAATATTGAATCAACTATAATATATGAATGGCAAATTATATAATCATTTGAAATGTAAAATCATTTTTTCCCAACGAGCTCAAATAAATTTTTATGGCCTTAAATCATAACTTAACAAGTAATTGCACCTTAACGACTTCATAATTACTCAATCAAAATATTGCCACAAAGAAATTAATGCACTAAATTACAATTTAAAATATCTTTAATAATGGTTTTTATCAAATGGACAAATCTTTATTTCACCAAAAAGCGATAGTTCAAAATGAATTAACTTCAAATTTAAGGGAACCAATTAGACTACACCCAGACGTACGTTTCCTTTTCACAAATAGTTTTATTGTGGTAACTCTTTTTTTTTTTTTTTTTTTATGACATTCAAATAATGTAACCCCCATATATATTACTTATGTAATGCCATTGGAGATTATAATAATGCTAGAATTAATACCTTCAAGGTCAAAATAATTAAGGATGTCTTTAATAGGGTGTTTTATTCTATTTCAATAAATTGGTTTTAAGGCTCGTCTTATAAAATAAATACTAATAACAATATTATTAACGGCATTAATTTTTAGCATAAAATGCTTCATTAATTTATGAAATAAATCAACTAACCATTAAATAATAACATACATGTAACTTTCACACAAATAACTAAAATAATTCATGAAGCACATAAAACACAATTATTGAAGTTTTATTTTATACAAATCTTATCTCTTACATGTATGTATAGCTTGTATATTTTGTGACAAGAAAGCACCGATGTACTTTTCAAAGATTAGAGTAAAATTGTATATGTCCTTAATTCACTTCATCCATGAACAAACCAATTACGGTTGGTAATGTTTAATTTAATTTATAAGGATAAATCAAAATGATTATTTATTTTTCATAATAAACGTAAAGAACTCCAGTACCAATTCTTGTCTTGCAGAAATACTTTTAATAATAAAATGTAAATTCATTTAACCATCAAAATAAAAGCTTGTTAAAATAGGCTTTAATCACTTAATGTGTTTTAGTATAAATTTTCTCAATTACTATGTACGAAATTGCATCCTAACCATTGTTCATGCTAATCACACATGAGAATAAAAACAACTTTAATGACCGACAAGGACTACACCAATTTCGTAATATAGTTTTAAATTTAAAAATTAAAACCATCAGCACATATCACACTAAGGCCAAACTTGAGAAGAACAGTCACAATTTGATCTTTTAAAGTTTGACGTGTTATTCACAAATTATTTATTCCTTTTAATAGTCGGATATTATTTTTAACACGGAAAATAAATTGTAATAGGCCAAGTTATAAGCTGAATGTGTACACATCATGGAAAAACATACCAGCATTCACACATCACATTTGAATTAGATTAAAGAAAATAATTTCGATTATAAATCATACCTGAATTTTGATTCTCCAATGAATTCTATACCTTTTAAAATAGTCTAATAGATATATGCTCCTTTGATATATCCCAAAATCTTTTTGCAATACACAAACTTTTGATTTGCATAAATTCTCCAAAGTACCTCAATCAAACATAAGATGAAATTGTTAGAGAATTCAAACCCTCAAATATCTTATTAAACACAAACCACAAATATTATTACTTTCTTAGATTGTTGTGAAATTTTGCCTTTTTATGTAAATTTAATAATCATAGAATCATAAACACAATATGAAAATTTAATAGAAATATAATATAAACAAAATAGTAAAAAGACTGGCCTGATTTGAGAGTCACGTTACTAAACGCTCGTCCTAAGAAAGTGATTGCCTCCCCTCGTGCAGGTATTGGCGACTGATCACAATCCCAAGATAAAACCCAATGGCCACGCCGGCGTCCTCGTCTGTGAGCACGTTCACAGGAAGACAAAGAACCAAACCTTATCTCTAGTGCCCAATAACAATAATAAAAGTATTTCTTGAATGCAACCTACCTAGTGAGTGTGTGATTCTAAGACCTTAGGACACTCCTATTTATAGTGTTCATGGGAGACCTAATGGTCAAAATATTAAGGGCCACATAATGGCACATTAAGGGAATGATAATGCAATTGACGTTACAAAATTTATTTTAATTATTTTGAAGTTTAAAAACTTCTAAAATTCCAACACAACAAAATCCATTTTGTTCATAAAATACCTAGTTCTTCAACCTCCCATCCTGTACGTCCAACTCCAGGAACGCCCAGACACATTTCAGCTTGCTGTGTTTTCGAACGGAACTTTTTCTTAAGATTGCCAAACTCATCGTACATTTCACCTTCATCCTGAAATCAAGGAAAACAATCTTATTTATTGTTTCAATTATGCATATTGAACCATACTTCTAAAAAGAGAATTGTAATTACTTCTTCAGCCTCTCGCCTGCGCCTTCGAGTCTCTTCTATTTCTTCTTCGTCTAGTTCTTTGTAGCCTCCACCACGTCCTCCTCTAAAAAAGTCCAAAACAGACCAAAATCAGGATTCAACAAAGACCTATAGGCATATCAGTACGAAGAAAACTGACCATATAATTTCAACAAAAATGTAAGTTTTACACATTACGTAATGGTCCTAATGGACCCTACCAAGAACCAAAGGCGCAGGCCTTATGAATCTAATCACCAAAAGATCCTTAATGCTTGATTAATTATCAAAGTAATTCCGATCGATGTTTTCAGAAACGGACCGGACAGTGAACCGGTGAGCCAATTGGTCACTGATTTAACTGGTCGAACCGCTGGTCAGACCGAATAACTTCACAATGATATAATAAATATATTTAATTTTAAAGTATATATAATATGCATAAAATTTAAATATTATCCTACAATTGATTAAAAATATATAATATCTTAGAATATATTTAAATTAAATCACATAATATTTATATATCATAATTGTAATATGATACTAATTTGTAAGCTCATATAAATATAATATGACTATATTTCTTTATTAAAATTTAAATGTGTAAGTTAAAAATACAACAAACTAAGAGATTAATAATTTTAAAATATGATTATATATAAAAGTCTAATATTCAAAATTAAACTTGCATAATATATCAATTTGATTTTCAAAATTTGACACTCTTTATCCTAAAAATAATATTGGAAAGAAATATCTTATAGAACAAATTTTAATAAAAAATTATTATTTGAGTATTAATTTTCATTGATAATGTGTAAAATGTTCATTTGAGTTATCATAATCTAATTTATAAACAAATTTGGCTAAGTTTTCTGTAATTTATGAATTTTTTTTGTACTAGAATTTCAACAAAAATGATGTAACTCAAATGGTAGGGAAGTTATGTTTCATGCAAGAGGTTAGGTGTTCAAATCCCACCTTCTACAAGAATTTTTAATTTATTTTTAACATTAATAGAATTTAAAAAATCCAAAAAAAAAAAGAAATTCAAAATCGGGTTGAACCGGCCCAAACCGGTTAGCCGGTTCACCGATTTTGGACCGGTTCAACCTGGTTCAGTTTGATTTTTGAATCAAGTGGTTTTAGGGGGTAAACCGGACCGGATCATCATCCGGTTCGCAGTCGAACCGGTCAAACCGACAGGTCTGGTCCGATTTTAATAACAATGGTTCCGATAACAATAGCTATTTATGATTGAACTTATTAAGAAAATCCTGCTTAAAAGATAATTTAGTAAATAGAAAATAATTTAAGGAAAATAATGGATTTAGTACTTAATAAGAAATTTAACCTACATTTATTCATTCCATCACGAAGTAAATGTATACATGAGCGCGCAATTAATCTTATATTTAGGTCACCATAGATACAAATCCAAACCATGATAACTATTGTGAAATATACATATTATGTGGATGCCATTTGTAATTTACCACTCAATATATAATGTGGATTTACATGGTTCTTTCACTTGGTGAAATAATGAGATAACACATAACCCCTTTATGTGTCAAGACATGAAGAAGTGTGTCAATGCATGTCTATGTGGAAATCTCTAGATGTATGCAAGTGTTTGAACATGTAGTATAGCCATGTATCACAATTGCATGGAAGACACATATATGACATGTGGCTATTGTATAGAAGTCTTGAGCTTGTATATATAGATGAGTTCATCCCTCACTTTGTAACAATATGAACTACAACATTAAATGAGATAAAAAGAGTTGAGGAGTTTTCACTACATATTACTTTGCTCACTACAATTTGTTCATACTTTTATCCTAAGTTTTATAACACGTTATCTACATGAGTTTGCTCTGTAACTCGATTTCAAGTTATCACAATATATCCCACAAATAAGAGAGAAAATAGGCAAATACTTTGAGAGGCATATTCTCGGATTTGCAAACAGCAGCTTCGAATTTTCCATCACTTCGACTCTATTAACCATTGGATCATACTCAAATTTTAACCGAAGGTTCCTCACAACAGGCTCTTCATTTTGACCGCTCGGATCGTCCTTACAACATCTGTAGATGACACGGCAGCCATCAGAAGTTGTCGAAAAAAAGTTGGGGAAAGTAGCAATTGCCTATATCCGGAAGAATTAAAATCAATAAACAAGTAATATACATACTTTATTGTAGTATACATAACTTGAAATTCGAATATGAACAAATTGTTTTCGGCTTGAAAGAAAGCCTAATAAGTTTTGAGCTTGAAATAAAGCTTTGAAGTTTAAGCTTGAAAGAAAGCTTCGAAGGTTTTAAGCTTAAAATAAAGCTTCACAAATTTTAGGCTTGAAAGAAAGTCTAGGTGAAAGACTCAAACCCGAAGATTTGAGTACATTTTAAAGAAAGCCATGAACGATGGAGATATTTGTTTGGTTGACAGTGGGACCACACACACGATTCTTCGAGATAAGAAGTATTTCTCGAATTTGAAATTATCAAAGGATAACGTTAGTACAATTTGTGGTACTACAACATTAATTGAAGGCTCCGGAAGAGCCAATATGATGTTGCCCGGTGGTACAAATATTTTGATAAAAGAGGCGTTGTACTCTCCGAAATCCAAAAGGAATTTGTTAAGTTTCAAAGATATACGTTTGAATAGATTTCATATTGAGACCATGAATGAGGGGAATATGGAATATCTTTGTATCACATCCATGATTTCATGCCAGAAGCATGTAAATGAAAAACTCCCAGTTTTCTCATCGGGTTTATATTATGCGACCATAAGAGTTTTTGAATCAAATGTTGTATTGAACCGGAAGTTCAATGATTCAAAACTTTTCTCGCTTTGGCATGACCGACTTGGCCACCCGGGAGCAATTATGATGCGTCGAATAATAATGAATTCAAGCGGGCATCCTTTAAAGAACCAGAAGATTCTTTTGCCGCAAGAAAATGTGTGTGTGGCATGCTCACAAGGGAAATTAATCATCAGACCGTCTCCTATGAAGATTGGTGTTGAATCCCCAATATTTTTACAACGAATTCATGGAGATATATGTGGGCCTGTAGATCCACCTTGCGGACCTTTTCGTTATTTTATGGTCCTAATAGACACATCTTCAAGATAGTCTCATGTATGCCTACTGTCAACACGTACAATGGCTTTTGCTAAGCTTCTTGCTCAAATTATAAAATTGAGGGCACAATTCCCTGATTATTCGATAAAGACAATCCGTCTTGATAGTGCCGGTGAGTTTACATCTCAGGCATTGGATGATTATTGCATGTCAATTGGAATTGATGTTGAACATTCTGCTGCACATGTTCATACCCAAAATGGCCTAGCTGAGTCATTTATAAAGAGGTTGCAATTAATTGCTAGACCTTTACTTTTGAGGTCAAATTTACCCACCTCTGTTTGGGGACATGCAATATTACATGCTGCTTAACTGGTCCGGATTAGACCAAGTTCATTCGAGGCGTATTCGCTATTGCAGCTTGTGACAGACCAGCAGCCTGATATTTCTCATTTGAGAATTTTCGGATGTGCGGTTTATGTTCCAATATCACCGCCACAACAAACAAAAATGGGTCCACAGAGACGACTTGGGATCTACATTGGTTTTGATTCCCCGTCTATTATCAGATATCTTGAGCCCCTGACGGGTGATATGTTTAAAGCAAGATATGATGATAGTGTTTTTAATGAGATAGTTTTCCCGCCGTTAGGGGGAGATAAGAAGCCTGTTCCTGAAGAACGGCGTGAAATAGAATGGAATGTGCCATCTTTGTCTCATTATGACCCACGTACAAATAATTGTGAGCAAGAAGTAAGAAAGATTATACATTTACAAAATGTTGCAAATCAATTGCCGGATGCATTTGTTGATACAAAGAAAATAACAAAATCTTATATACCGGCTGTTAATGCACCAGCACGGATTGATGTCCCTGAAGGACATATCCCTGCAGGACAATTTGAAAAACCACGAATGAAACGTGGATGCCCGGTTGGTACAAAAGACGAGAATCCCCGAAGGAAAAAGATACCAGAAGTATGTATTCCTCCTGGAGAGGAAACTGTTTCAACACAAAGCGCTATAGAAAAAATAACTGATCAGTCTGAATTAAGAAATGCCCCGGAAGAGGCAAATGAAACTGATACTCCTGAAGAGGCGATATTTGAAGAGATCTCTTTGAATTATTTAAATACTCGAGAAAACTGGGATAGAAAGAAAGTGATTGTAGACAATGTCTTTGCGTATGGGGTCGCACTAGATATTATAAATAAGGATCCCGAAGATCCCGAGCTGATATCGGTTGATGAATGTCGACATAGAAATGATTGGCCAAAATGGAAAGATGCAATTCAAGCTGAGCTGAACTTGCTAGAGAATCGCAAAGTTTTTGGACATATAGTTCGCACGCCTGAAGACGTGCAACCGGTCGGGTACAAATGGGTATTTGTACGAAAACGGAATGAGAAAAATGAGATTGTGAGATACAAGGCACGACTTGTTGCACAAGGATTCTCATAAAGACCTGGAATTGATTATGATGAAACATATTCCCCTGTGATTGATGTAATCACGTTGCGGTATTTGATTAACTTTGCAGTCTCTGAAGGACTGGACATGCGTCTCATGGATGTGGTTACTGCATATTTATATGGATCACTTGATAGTGATATATATATGAAAATCCCTGAAGGATCTCATAATCAAAGGTCTCATGGACTGTATTTAATTAAATTGCAACGATCCTTGTACGGATTAAAACAGTCTGGCCGGATGTGGTATAATCGGCTCAGTGATTATCTTGTAAAGGAAAGATTTGTTAATAATCCAATTTGTCCATGTGTTTTCATTAAAAGATTTGAGAATGGATTTTCCATTATTGCGGTATACGTGGACGACTTAAATCTTGTGGGGACTCTTGAAGAGCTCACAAAGACCGCAAACTATTTGATGAAAGAATTTGAGATGAAAAATCTCGGGAAAACAAAGTTTTGTCTCGGCCTGCAGATCGAACATTTATCAACTGGAATATTTATTCATCAATCGGCATATACAGAAAAGATTATGAAGAGATTTTATATGGACAAATCTCATCCATTGAGCAGTCCCATGGTTGTCCGATCTTTGGATATAAAGAAAGATCTTTTCCGTCCTCGGGAGGAAAATGAAGAATTGCTTGGTCCTGAAGTGTCTTATCTAAGTGCAATTGGAGCCTTGATGTATCTTGCAAATTGTACTAGGCCAGATATCGCTTTCTCAGTTAATTTGCTGGCAAGATATAGCTCTGCACCAACACGAAGACACTGGAATGGAGTTAAACATATTTTACGTTATCTTCGTGGAACGATTGATTTGGGTTTATTTTACTCTAGAGATTCCGACCCACATGTAGTGGGTTATGAAGATGCCGGTTATCTTTCTGATCCACACAAAGGTAGATCACAAAGTGGATATGTATTTACTTGTGGTGGCGCTGCAATATCATGGCGATCTGTTAAACAAACTCTAGCAGCCACTTCTTCCAATCATGCTGAAATTTTGGCATTGCATGAAGCAAGTCGAGAATGTTTATGGCTGAGATCAATGGTTCAATATATTCAAGAATCTTGTGGGTTGCCTTCAACAAAGAATATACCAACATCATTATATGAAGACAATGCGCCTGTTTTGCTCAAATAAGAAATGGATATATCAAAGGAGACAGAACGAAGCACATATCACCAAAGTTTTTCTTTACCCATCAGCTTCAGAAAAAGGGTGATCAGAAAAAGGGTGATATAGACGTGCTTCAGATTCAGTCATGTAACAACTTTGCTGATTTATTCACTAAAGCATTGCCAACTACATCATTCAGAAAGATGGTTTACAACATTGGAATGCGGCGACTTGTGGATCTTATGTCAGCATCAGGGGGAGCGTGTAATTAACGACACTTACACTGTACTCTTTTTCCTTCGTCCAAGTTTTTGTCCCAATGAGTTTTTTTTGGCAAGGTTTTAACGAGGCAGTGTTACACGCTTATAAATCCCATATGGATATGTACTCTTTTTCCTTCGTCCAAGTTTTGTCCCAATGGGTTTTTCTTGACAAGGTTTTAACGAGGCATACTCCAGAAGCAATGGGCATCCAAGGGGGAGTATTGTGAAATATACATATTATGTGGATGCCATTTGTAATTTACCACTCAAGACATAATGTGGATTTACATGGTTCTTTTACTTGGTGATATAATGAGATAACACATAACCCCTTTATGTGTCAAGACATGAAGAAGTGTGGCAATGCATGTCTATGTGGAAATCTCTAGATGTATGCAAGTGTTTGAACATGTAGTATAGCCATGTATCACAATTGCATGGAAGACACATATATGACATGTGGCTATTGTATAGAAGTCTTGAGCTTGTATATATAGATGAGTTCATCCCTCACTTTGTAACAAGATGAACTACAACATTAAATGAGATAAAAAGAGTTAAGGAGTTTTCTCTACATATTACTTTGCTTACTACAATTTGTTCATACTTTTATCCTAAGTTTTATAACAATAACTAAATTGTACATTTTTCATAGTATTATGCAAAAAGAAAAAATAATATAGACCACTAGCCGTCACGGTATACATTTACCTTCAATCATACATATTCTTTAAAACGGATCTATTTTTATAGCCCATCTCTATAAGCTACTTTTCAGAATGGGCCTATCTCCATAAATGAAAAGTAAATTCATCTTCATTTTTATTCATTTGAATATCTTTCATTTTATGATTTTATCAATTATAATAGTTGGGTATAATGAAGGGAGAGAAATGCAAAAACTTCCCTTGTATTTTATCTAACAAACAAAAAAACTCATGTATTATTTTAACTAACAAAAAACCCCTATTTTATTTTTTATTAGCAAAAATATCTCTATCAAGCCAAAATGAAATTTATAGCCCCACCTAATGATACAAAAACACCCCTGTAACCTAAAAAAAATAATAACCCTCCTATTAACTTTAAAAATTGACAATAATCCATTGTTCACTTAAACAATTAACAAAAACATTTCTATGATTTATGAATAATTACAAATGAGTTTTGTTTTGCTAATAGAAAAAAAAGACAGAGGAATTTTTGTCAGTTTAAATAACATAGATGAAATTTTGTTAGTTAGATAAAACATAAGGGGTATTTTGCATTTAGCTCATCATGAAGGTTTAGAAACAATTGAAATTGAAAATTTTACTCCCTTCGGGTCATATTAATTGGCACATTTGCCAAATTTTTATGTTTCATATTAATTGGCAGATTTGGATTTCCAATGCAATTTTTTTCCAATTTTTTCCAATTTTGCCCTTCTCGTACATCTAGGTTGGGAAGCTCAAGAGTCACTAATAAAAAATGGGGGAAGATGAAAGATACTCCCCTGTGTTATGCTAAACCTGCAAAAAACTACCCTGTGAAATTTTTATTGCGCCAAACTTCCTTGTGTTTTTAAAAACCCTGCAAAAAACACCCAATTTGTAAAAAATAGGTCATTTTGGATCGACATATTTCAAGAAATAATTTTAAAAATATATCACGTGAAGTTGTAGGGACCAACTTTAAGGACCGGGAAGAAGAATATTAGTTGAAGTGGGTAGACTTCTTCAAAATGTTTGTGAACTCTTTCACGCCAAAGGTGCAAAAATTCTTCAAAGTCCCAAAGCTACATGAGGTGTCTAACAAGAATAATTCCCTCAAGGAAAATGAAATCTTGGCAAGTTTTATGGACTTTCTCCTTCAAATACTTAATTGTGAATCACATATTAATTCGACTGAGAAGCAACGATATGCAGTTCTTCAGAAGGAGCTAACGTTTCTTCTTAGTCTTCTTGGGGATATTCTATTTCAGTGCACTGAACTTGAGGAAGTCAAAAATATTTTGACTGAATTTGAAATATTGGCCAACGAAGTAGGAGTGTTCATTTATTCTTGTATTTTTTCAACTTTTCGAGTTAAGGCCAATAGGTTTATTGAGGAGAGAAACTCACTTTTGAAAATGGTTGAGGTCTTAAATGTGAAGATCAAAGAGCATTGCAACAAATTCTCAGAACTTCACCAATTTGTAGTTTCTCAAACATATGATGTTATAGATTCAAAATTCATCGTTGATTCTTTGATCGAGGATCTCGAGAACTTGATGAATAACCAGATCCACTTGATCATTAATGAGATGAAGGTTCAAATCATAACACTTCACGAGGAGCTTACGATCTCACGATCTTTGCTCGAGGATATTAGAATGCCGCAAGATACAATTCATATGGATGACTTGAATGAATCTTTAGTCCAAATTAGAGATGTGGCATATGAAGCTGAATATCTTGTCAACTCATATGTTGTGGGCAGTCTTCCTCTTTGGTATTTGAATCTCAGGCTTCCAATTGTTATCCCTAAGTTTAAGCTTATTAGAATGAGACTTCAAGAAATAAAGACAATTTATGACATTAAAGTCTTGAATATCAAGAAAGATTTTAGTAGAGAGATAAAAACCCAAGATATGGGAACTCCTACTACTATGATCATTGATATTGTGGTTGGCTTTGAGGATGAAAGGACAAAGATTTTGGATGATCTTACTGGAGGGTCAGAAGATAGACAAATCATTTCTATTATTGGGATGCCTGGACTAGGTAAGACAACTATAGCTAGAGAACTGTATAATAGTCGTTTAACGCTTGATCATTTTGATAGACATATATGGTGTGTTGTTTCTGAAACATATCAGAAGAGAAAGGTGTTGATTGACATTTGGATGAGTTTAACGGAGAAGGAAAACAAAAATAACTTTGTCAAAATGGACAATGAGAGTTTGGCCTTAGAGATACATAAAAGTTTAGTGGGACGGAGATACCTTATTGTCATGGATGATGTATGGTGTTCAAATGTGTGGGATGATTTGAGAAGATATTTTCCAGATAATGGAAACGGAAGCAGAATATTGTTTACTAGTCGGATTGGAGACACGACACCAACTAATAGCATTGTTCACTCACTACCTCTTCTTACGGAAGACCAATGTTGGAGGCTACTAGACAAGAAGGTGTTTCCCAAAGAAGTCTGCCCTCGACAATTACAAGGCATTGGAAAGCGAATTGCAGCTAAATGTCGTGGACTGCCGCTTGCTGTAGTTGTTATGGCTGGAGTTTTGGCAAATTTAGAGAAGACAAAAAGTGTATGGGAAAAAGTGGAAACAAACTTAGACACCTATATGTTCAACGATGATACAAATAACTACTCGAAAATACTGGAACGTAGCTTCAAACATCTGCCAGATCATCTAAAGATGTGTTTTCTCTATTTTGGAGCATTTCTTGAAGACAAACAAATACCAGTAAAGAAGTTAACATGGTTGTGGATTGCTGAAGGATTCATTCAGCGAGAACAAGAGAAGAGCCCAGAGCTAGTAGCAGAAGAATATCTTTCAGACCTAATTAATAGAATCCTCGTACTAATTGCTAAAAGGAAATATGATGGTGGGATCAAAGCATGCAATATTCATGATCTATTGCGGAACATGTGCTTAAGAAAAGCTCATGAAGAAAAAATTTCAAAGTCCGTTGATGAGTAAGTTTCCTTGGTACCCTATAATTCAATATCTATATTTTAATTTCTTGTTATTGTGATCGTATTATTCATGACAGTTAATAAACTTGATTTTTCTTAATTGTCACTATATAGTTATTTGTCACTCTACGAGAAGCATCATCGCTTGTTTGTTACCTCTAAGGAATCAGCCGGCGGAAGACCTTTTGGCCTATATTATCGTTCATTTTCAGGCCATCTTTTATATCGCTCGTCCAACATTCCGCAAATGAAACTTCTTAGGGTTATGAATCTACGGCGAAATTATTATGGTTCCAATGAGCTGAAAAGAGTAGATCTTCTTGTTCAGTTAAGGTACTTGGCCATCGATCGAATGCCGAAACCACTAGTAGGCAACTTTGTTAACCTAGAATTTCTTATAATTGATAGTGATGAAACAATTTACATACCCTTAGTCATTTTAAAATTGGTGAAGTTGAGACATGTCAAAATAAAAGGGATTGCAGAATTCGAAGAAGGTTGCTACAACTGCCAAACCACTAATCTAAGGTCCCTTTCGAATATTAGCATTACTAATGACAAGGATGATGAAATTTTGACATGTTCACCACATCTGCGTAAACTCAAGTGTTATTATGTAGATGAAACACTATTTCCCGATCTCCATTCCCTTACTGATCTTCAAATACTCTTCTTGAGATACCGTGATTATTTAAGTGGTGAATTAACAAAGGTTAACTTTCCATCCACTATCAAAAAATTGACATTATTTGAATTAGGTTTGCCTTGGGAGGAGATATCGATTATAGGGAGATTGCCAAACCTTCTTGTTCTCGAATTGCTCCACCATGCCTTTGTGGGAGAAAAATGGGAGACAAGAGATGGTGAGTTTCAAGAGTTGAGGGTCTTGAAACTTTCATATAATAATTTAATAAAGCAATGGATCACATGTACTGAACATTTCCCCCAACTTCAGTGCTTGCTAGTGCGTGCATGCATCAATCTTAAGGATATACCTAGCGAGATAGGCGACATTCCGACCTTGCAGAAGAGTGAGGTGTAAGATAGTGGGTACGAGGTTTACAAATCAGCTGTTCAGATTGAACAAGAGCAACGCGAAAATGGAAATGAAGAACTTCAGGTCATAACCAACAATGAAAAGGAAATGGAGGAAATTGTACAAGAATTCAAGGAAATAGTACAAGAAATCCAGGGGCGAGAGTAAGTTAGGCTCTTTTTTTTTTGCATTTTGAATATTTGATGCAATATTTAAAAAACAAATTAGACCTTACCATGTTGGTTAACTGTGATTTCCTTTTCTCATAGTTTGTTACTGGAGCAGCTGAAGGCAATGAGTGAGAGATAAAGAGAAAAGACACAAATTAAATGAAGATCCAATTTGTTAGGTTTCTATGTCATAAAGCATTGTTGTATGGAACCATGAGACGATCACGCGAGTTTCTTATTTTTCATTTTGTAACTTCAGTTTTTATTCTATTTGTACAATTACATAAATACCTCATATATGGTTTTAATAATTATTAGAGATATCATTTTTCCCTCATTATACTCTGTCAAATGGAAAATTTACTAGAAAAGGCTTCTATGATCTCTGTTTATTGCAATTAAGACAAATGGCCCATTCTCTCATATTAACTGAGGTTATTTATGCTTACAATTTGAAGACAAAATACAAATGGCTTCTATGAACTATGGCTTGATCAGCATGCTTATGTTTTAATATATGATTTGGAGATCTTGGAGTTTGTTATTGAATATGCATGAAACCCCAATATAGTGTTCTTGATAGGCCATTAATGATGTTTTTTCGTATGATTTAAATTATGTTCTGAAATTTTTATCATGGCATGCTTATGTGATATATATCTTATCTGGAAATTTTCATGGCATAATTCCTTGTAGATGTAAAGATATGATTTAATTTTAATTAAATTCCCGAAACTTTGATATTTTTCTGTAAACTATGTATTGTGTTTCATGAACTGAAACTTGATTAGTTAGAAAACTATCGTTAAGAGTTTTTCAGCCATATATATATAAATCAAGAAATTTGGTCTTGTTAACGAAGGAGTTATGGCCAAATGATGAGGTTCGAATTAGAGTTCATCTTCTTGTTGGAGAAGAATATTAACAATACCCTTTGTCCATGGCAAACGATATTGCCAGACCAACAAATATTACTGCCAGAGCAAATTTCTTAAAATTCCTCTTGTACCCTTTATAGTCAAAATCTTATCAAATATTTAGTCCCTAATCATAATATATGTCTTGTTTTTTCCTTAATTATATGAAACATATTCTTGGATGACTTTCCAATTTTTTCATTTTACTAATACAATGTTTATTCCTTATTTTTCAAATTTTCCTGAGCTTCGAAAATGCACTACACTAGAAGAGTACATGCATGTCATGTTCAATTTACTTATATTAGTTGAGAATTTGTTCTGTCACAAACTCACAATAGCATTTATCTAATTAAAAAACCTGATATGATGAACATATTATATATGATCAACCTTTTTCTTTTCAAGTTGTTCTAATTTCCTCCAAAAAATTTAAGCTTATTTACATGTCTCAGTTCTTTTTTGCTCGGAATAGGGTGCGATGACAGCAAATTAAAGGATCAAACTTGCAAATTGTTATTAAAAGATTTGAGAAATAAGAAATGGAGCTGGAGATGGAGATGGGAAGGTAGAAGTAATATGGAAGGTGTAATTTGAGTAATTAATAATATTCTTATAATCATAAATATACAAGGGTACGTACATTTGAGTCAATAGAAACGAAAATATACCGTGGTTTTCACTTCAAATAGTTATTTGATTTTTAATTTTTCAGAGTCTTTCTCGAAAAATTTCGAAAAGTTCCCGAAATATTTCCAATATTAACTAACTGAAACATTATGTACGAAAATGAAATTTTAATCCAGGATAAATACATCATTACATTATTATTGTATCAGAATTTATCCAGTAATACATCATCATAATCAATCCAATAAATTATAAATTACAAATAACAACTAACAACAAAAATAATAATGTAGGGTGAGTTTGGCCTAGCGATTCGAAAAGCAATTATAGGAGAATTAATTTTACTAAAATTGATTTTGGTAATAATTGATTATAATAAAAAGTAATTATAGAATAGTTGCTTTTGTATAATAGCTTTTGCAAAAGTAACAGTTTAGTAGCTTCTAAAATAAGTTGATTTTTTGTTTCTCGAGATCTCAAAAGTGATTATGATCTTGGGGGCCAAACACCAGGAAAATCACGATTGACCAGAAGTAATTTTTATAATCGGGGCCAAACACTTCAAAAATCACAATAGAGATCTATAAGTGATTTTAAGAGCTTCAACCGCTGGGCCAAACTCACCCGTAATATATTAGGGCTACTGATAGCCAGAGCAATTATTAACCTAAAACCAAAACAATTTTAACTTTATTCCAACATTGCCCCCCATTTTAATATGACACGATGCAAGCCTAGATAAAAGCATCTCAAAATTCAACAACAAAAGAAAACATTAGACTAAGGGGAAAAAGAAAATCCGGAAAATGAAATGAGTGTACTATAATAGTAGTAAGTATTAATATATTTATTTTAGTCGGACTTTAGTCGGTTTGAGCCAAACTCGACTTATAAATTTATCGGGCTCAATTTGAAAGCTCAAAATCACCCCGATTGACTCAAATTCATTCAGGTTGAGCCATCGGACTCAGGTGGACCAACAAGACATATGTTAGTTTCCCTACTAACCTAAATTTGGTTTTTTTTAACATAATATTCAAATTTACAATCAAGTAGCTGCAGGCATGCAGAACGAGACTTCAAATTTGGTACCGTTTTAATAATTTTTAAAATTTGTGTGGGTGTAGAGTAAATTAAGAAAATATTAAACCAATTGAAAGGGTTGGCGGTGGAGCACACCACTAGAGCAGTATCTGTCCAGCTATGTCAAATTGGAGTTTTCCATAAATTTATAGGTTCACTAGTTTTGTGTCATCAAATTATCGCTACTCTAGTTATGATAAAACAAAATCATTATTTGAAAATGTATAATAAAAATATGAAATATAAATTTAGTTCAATGGTTCTTCTTCCCTCTTAATTAAGTGTTCAAGTGAAAGTTATAATATTAACACCATATGCAAAGTTATTGACCATTAGAAAAGTTTCAAATGTTTCATGAAAATCACTTTTTTTAGTGAAATTCATGACGATTACTTTGATAATATACATAATTTACAAATTATTTGTAGAAATTTATGCCCTTAAGTATCTTGGTTGTGTCCAATACGTCCCCTGATGTATTTGATGCGGTACCATTTTTATTTTTTTTTTATTTTTAAAAACGTCACGGTGACATATCTAATACGTATCACACGAGTATCTAAGTATTTCATATATATTTGATAGTGCACCGTGTATAATTATAAAGTATACATACAAGTTTGCAACCTAGCTCCCAACTATACATCTATACTTTTTAAAAAGAAGTCATGTCAACTTACATCATCTTTTGATATTGCTATTTCACCTTTAGTACTTTAATTAATCTATGTAATATTTTGACTTCTCCACTTCTCTCGTTACACCCATTAATAAAATTTATCTTTTACTTTTTTTTGTATCAAACCCCTTATTTTTTTTGCTTATAAACTTTTATGCACGCGAGAACGCGCGTTTGAGGATAACTAATATCCATAAATGATGTGCCTGGGCTAATTTCAGAACAACAATTTATTTCAGAAGCTAAACATGCAGAAGTTTTCTGTCAGATCCTATATTCCTTAATTAAGCTTCACCTCTTAAACTTAATCCGCAGAAAAAGGTTTTTATTTCATTGCTTATAAATGTGACAATAATTTCCATTTACTTAAATAAAAGAAACTGCGTTTTGCAATATGCTCACAATCCATCTAAATAGCCACTAGGATAGCATAAGATTCAATAACCTTCAATCATCCTTTCAAGTTCTCAAATCAATATTCAATAACTTTGCATTACAAAAAGCACAATCTTCTTCAACTAGAAACCAATATTTTAGGCCAAAAAACATGCATAGGAACAAAATCAAGTTAAAATACAAAATTATCAACGTACCGACTAAAACTGAGAGAATATTCAACTGCGATACCTGCTGCTGCGATCTCGTTCACGTTCATCTTCTCTGTATCGATCATTATACTCATGACTTCGGCCTCTCTCCCCGTGCCTGTCTTCTCGCTCTCTACTTTGATGCCTACCCCTCTCCCTTTCATCACGATCTCGTCCCCTCTCCTTACTTCTTTCTCTTCTATCCCTTTCACCTCTACCTGTGAATATCTAAACTTCAGTGAAACAGAAACATAATTGACCCCCCAAAAATGTAGTATTTGATAAATTGACACACATTGCAACCTCAAATACATTTGCCCTTGATGAATTTCAACATTTACCAACACCTAAAAGAATAACTAACCATATAATTTCAAGAAAAATGTAAATTTTACACATTTTTTTTTGGGTTTCCCAAGGGTTTAATCCCTTTCGAGGCGGGTTGGGCACATTAAGTGGGTACCTCTTCCAACAGGAATTCGAACCTGAGTCCGCTACTTTGTAGTGACTAGTCCGTTCCACTAGACCAATCACCTGTTGGTAAATTTTACAGGACCCTACCAAGAAGGCAAGAACCAAATGTGCACAAAGAGATACAAGTGTTATTCATTCATCTGCTTCTCATTAATGGCAATCTGAAACTGCTCATAAAAACTAGGGAGTAGACAAGTATAGTCTTCATTCTTTGGAATCAAGTTAAAGAAGAAACAGCTGATTTGTGTCGAAGCATTTTTATTGTAGCTACAATTATCCAAAAAGATATTTTTGCAGCAGTTTCTTCACATAGCTCCCCCTCATTTATTCCTAATTATATGTACCCAATGAAACATCATAAACTAGAGAGCAGCTAATTTATATCAAAATGCAACAAAAAGTAGCTATAAGCTCCATTTCTGAATACTTTTGCCCAAAAGTATATAAATTTGGAATCATTGTTAAGAAGCCATCCCAAAAGTTTCAAGTAAAAATAGATTCCTACGGGAGTATTGGCTTCCGACAGATGTCCAAGCTGGACAAGCTATTTATTTCTTAACAGGTTACTTATCTATTCATGCATTTCCATTCAGTTATTTTCTTTAAATGATTTATTGCAATGTCCCAGTTGAAGTATAAGGAAACTAACTAATAGAACCAATCTGCAAAACCAACATCAGCCCAGCCCAGACACTATTTCCCGATCTCCATTCCCATAGTGATCTTCAAATACTCGGACTGAGATACTGTGATTATTTCAGTGGTGAATTAACAAAGGTTAACTTTCCATCCACTATCAAAAATCTGACATTATCTGATTTGGGCTTGCCTTGGGAGGAGATGTCGATTATAGGGAGATTGCCAAACCTTCTTGTTCTCAAATTACACCAACATGCCTTTGTGGGAGAGGAATGGGAGACAAGAGATGGTGAGTTTCAAAAGCTGAGGGTCTTGGAACTTTTGTCTAATGAACTAATAAAGCAATGGATTACATGTAGTGAACATTTCCCCCAACTTCAGTCATTGTTAGTGATTGAATGCATCAATCTTACGGAGATACCTAGCGAGATAGGCGACATTCCGACGTTGCAGAAAATTGAGGTGTACGATAGTGGGCACGAGGTTTACAAATCAGTTGTTCAGATTGAACAAGAGCAACGCGAAAATGGAAATGAAGAACTTCAGGTCATAAAACATAATTTTCTTTTGCATTTCGAATATTTGATGCAATATTTAGAAAACAAATTAGACCTCACCATGTTTGTTAACGTTTTGTGATTTCCTTTTCTCTTAGATTGGTACGGCAAGAGATGAAGGAAGCGAGAGAGAGTGAAGATACAAATTAAATGAAGATCCAATTTGTTAGGTTTCTATTTCATAAAGCATTAATTGTTGTATGATTCCATGAGACAATCGCGCGGGTTTCTTATTTTGCTTTTTGTAACTTCAGTTTTATTTTATCTGTGCAAGTGAAACAAATGAATTAATGTCTGATGCTTATCATTTCTAATGACCCAATTTCTTGAGGTTAATCATATTTAGTGATAATTATATCTACACCCGCATTTTCAGGGTACAATTACATGAATACCTCATCGATGGAAGAATGAGAGAATTTCAATTTTGGTATCATAAGTGACCTTTATGGTACCATAAGTTAAAAAACATACACATTTGGTACCAAAAGTTAACGGCCCTCAACACATTTTGTACTTTAGTCAATTTTTGGATGGAAATTTCAATTTTGGACAGAAAATTGATAGAAAATTGCAAAATTGATCCCATAGTTATAGATTGCTATCAAAGTTTGCCTCACATATTTTCTGGTAGACAAATTTACCCCATAATTAACAAGTTTGAAGCATTTCAGTCTTAATACAAATATAGTTAAATTATAAATCTTATTTAATGAATTTTATATATTATTATTATTATTGAATCTCTAATATTTTCTATAAAATCTAAAAAAATAAATATCAATTAAATTTATAGGTATTGTTTATAAATCAAGTTAGTTATTTAAATAAAATAAGAAAAATGTTCAAATTGGTCCGCACGTGGTCTTATTCGAGTCAATTTTGAAATTTGGCAACAATATGGACTAAAATCGTCACTAAATTTGGAGATGTGGACTTTTTTGGTAACCTGAAATGTTATCGGGGTAAAATTATCAGTCAACATAAGTAATGGCATCAACTTTGCAATTAGACTTAACTGCCACCCCTTAACTGCAAACGGTTGTATCAAATGTGTCACAATTTGTTAAAGCTCTGTATCAAGTGTGTTGGATACATAAAGCTCAATATCAAAAGTGAGAATTGACCTATAACTAAGTACAAAAAATGTAATTCTCTCAATATTTTAACTTATCCCCTTCTCTCGTTACATCCATTAATAAAATTTATCTTTTATTTTTTCTTTGTATCAAACCATTTTCTTATTTTTCATGCTTAAAAACTTTTATGCACGAGATCATGCGGTTTGAGGACGACTAGTATACATAAGTTTGTCAGATCCTATTTACGCTTTTACCTTTTAAACTTAATCCGCATAAAAAAGTATTCATTGCATTGCTTATATATTAGACAAAATATATATGGGACAACAGATTTATAAATGTGACATAATTTCCATTTACTTAAATAAAAGAAGCTGCGTATTGCTGTATGCTCACAATAAATAGTCACTAGGATGCCATAAGATTCAATAACCTTCAACCATCCTTTCAAGTTGTCAAATCAAAATTCAATACCTTTGCATTACAAAAAGCACAATATTTTTCAATTAGAGACCAATATTTTAGGCCAAAAAACATGCATAAGAACAAAATCAAGTTAAAATACACAATTAGCATCATACCGACTAAAACTGGGAGCATATTCAACAGCGATACCTGCAGCTGTGATCTCGTGCACGTTCATCTTCTATGTCGCGATCATAATACTCATGACCTCGACCTCTCTCTCTATGTCTTCTCTCGTTCTCTACTTCGATGCCTATCCCTTTCCCTTTCATCACGATCCCGTCCCCTTTTCTTACTTCTTTCTCTTCTATCCCTTTCACCTCTACATGTGGATATCTAAACATTAGTGAAACAAAAGTATAATTGATCACCCTCAAAAAATGTAATTGAAATATTGGCATATTGCGTCCTCGAATATTCTTGCCCTGATGAATTTCAAGAAAAATGTAAATTTCACACATTACGTAATGGACCCTTCCAAGAACCAAAGGCGCAGGCCTTATGAATCTAATCACCAAAATTATGATTGAACTTATGAAGAAAATCCTAATAGAAAACAATTTAAGGAAAATAATGGATTTAGTACTATAAGAAATTTAGCCTACATTTATTAATTCCACCACAAAGTAAATGTATACATGACACGATTAATCTTATATTTGGGTCACCATAATTACAAATCCAAACCATGATAATTAAAGTGTACATTTTTCATTATATTATGCAGAAAGAAAAAATAATGTAGCCCAGCAGTGTCAGGGTATACATTTTCCTTCAATCTTACATATTCTTTAAAACGGGTCTATTTTTATAGCCCATCTCTATAAGCTACTTTCTATAAATGGGCCGATCTCCATAAATGTATTATGTGGTGCATTTACAATCACAAGATCTACAACTAAGCTCATAGACATGGTATAAGTAAGAATTTTACTGTTAAAACTAAAAAGAATTAATGAAAATGTGTGGATTAGATGTTCCGGTTTGAGCTTTGAGGTTGGAAATTGGGCAGCTGACTCGGATGTACTAAAGACTAAAGTAAGACTTATCAACAACGCAAGGTCAAATAATACAGCCAAATAAAAAAATAAAAATAATAAAAAAAGGAATGCCCTTTTTCTCTTATCACTTTCTTTCGGCATTTTGATTCACAAATCAACTATGATGCACGGATACTTCAAAAAATTATAAAATGTCAAGTCGAATATTTCTCGGATACGATACTCCTCGAATACTCGTGGGATACGTATTCGACACTCCACATGGCGAGTCGATAAATATAATTAAAAAGAAAAATTGGACACTCGTATCGGATACTTATTTAGACGTATCCAACACATTTCATATTCTGAATTTTGCTAAAGTCACCACAATTGGTAAGAACAATGTAAGACGCCAAACCACTCTTTGTATTATATACACTACAATATAAGATAAAATGTCCATAACGGGACATGTTTTATATAGCATAATAAAACAATGAACATGATGTACAATTAATAGTATTAAATTACTAAACATATGCAATTTAGTACTTATGAAACTTAACTTGATCTATTTTAATATGTATGAATTTATAAATATATTATTTTACTTATTTTAATATGCATAAATATATAAATATATATCTTTTAGATTCGTATCCATGTCGTAGTGTATCCAATAAATTTTTAAAAATCCGTGTCGCCGTATTCGTATCATGTCGTATTCGTATCGCTGTATTCGTATCCGTGAACATAGCAAATCAAGTATTGAATTTTTTGAGCTTTCAACAACCACTAAGAATTCACAGTAAGTTTTCTTGTTTTTGTCAAAGTGTGGTGATTATATGCTTCAAACAAGTGCTAATTAATCGAAGCACTCATTTAGTACATTCTTGATGGATCTCTAATAGAAATTTCATATATTTAGGGGTTATATAGGCAATTCAATTAAAAATTAACGATACTAGTAACTAACGGAGATTGAATGTTTTATACAGAGTTTTTGAAAGTATAAGAAAATTTGATAAAAAAAAATTCACAAGGTAATTTTATACAAATTTTACATAATACAAAAGTAGTATTATCGTGAGGACCCATTTTCAACTTGAGAAAAAGTTCATCATTGATTTTCTTTTCCATCTTTCCTGTTTAGTCTAATCACCAATAAATCCTTAATGCTTGAATTATTATCAAAGCAGTTATGAGAACAAATGTTGTTTATGATTGAATTTATGAAGAAAATCATGCTTAAAAGATAATTTAACAAATAATAAATAATTTAAGAAAAATAATGGATTTAGTGCTTTTAATAGGAAATTTAGCCCATATTAATCCATTTAATCACGAAGTAAATGTATTTAAATTTAGCCTTTATTAATTCATTCAATTACAAATTTATATTTTCATGTCCAATAATACTAAAATTGCAAACTATGCTTCGGGGTAAATACAAAATACTCCCCTGTGTTATGCTAAACCTGCAAGAAACTACCCTGTGAAATTTTTATTGCATTAAACTTCCTTGTGTTTTCAAAAACCCTGCAAAAAACACCCAATTTGTGAAAAATAGGTCGTTTTGTATCGACATATTTCAAGAAATCATTTCTAAAATACTTCAAGTTGGTACCTACAACTTCACGTGATATATTTTAAAAATTATTTCTTGAAATTTGTCGATCCAAAACGACCTATTTTTTACAAATTGGGTGTTTTTTGCAGGGTTTTTGAAAACACAAGGAAGTTTGACGCAATAAAAATTTCACAGGGTAGTTTCTTGCAGGTTTAGAATAACACAGGGGAGTAACTTGCATTTTCCCCCTATGCTTCATACAAAAAAAGCCAGTAGAATTCAATGTATATGCTTAGCAGCTGAATTCAAACTAAATTACAACATGCCCAGATAATGATGTCAGTAAATTAATTTATAATTAGCATAGATTAATACAAATTTGAAAATATTTAATATCTAACCAGTAGAATTCAATGTATATGCTTAGCAGCTGGACTCGGATGTACTTACTACTATTAATTTATTAAAAGTATTCCTTTTTTTTCAAAGCACTTAGCAGCTGAATTCAAAGTAATACTAATAACAGTCTAAAAACAGAGCAAAGTTTAAAAAGAATGCCCTTTTTTATTCTCACTTTCTTTCAGCATAGATTCACAAATCTGAGAATTTCGAGCTTTCAACATCTAAGAATTGGGCCAAATCCAAGTAAGTTTTCTTATTTCTTATACATAGATGCTGGAATCGTTCTATGAAGTTTATTACATTTTTGTCATTGTAATTTGAGTGTAATTATAGAATGATACATGTATGAATAAATTGCATAAACTTGTATATGTTAACATAATCTCATATTTTATATCTTGAATTCCGATGGACTATGAAGGACAAATTAATAAATGAATAATGAGATATTTTTTTTAATAAGCTGAGGCATAAGTGTTTAAATTGTGAATTCTTTTCCTGGAATTCCTTGTGTGTTATCTTGGTTTTGATTACACATCTTGATGTCATATTTATGTTACTCTCCTCTATTTCTTTCAGGCAATTAAATACCTCTATTTTCCTTAGTCCAATAACTCTCGCATCTTTTCAGTTTTACTAAATCAAATTGTGGAAGAAATATTAATGGCTTCTATTATTGAAAATTTGTCAATGTATTTGAACGACGCAAAGGCGGATAGATCTATGGAGTTTTATTTGTCTGATGAAGAGGATATTGATCAAACCCTCTTCCAAAATGGTCCAACCTTTCTAGCAGTTGTCTTCTATGTAGTAAAATTTGATGACGATGTATTGTATCATGTAATAAAGAATCTCGATATTTTAGTCCGTGAATTTGTCAGAGCAAGAACGGATAAACATGAAGAAGTATATCAGCAGAAGTGGGAAGAGTTCTCCAGCATGTTTGACAACTCTTTCATGCCAATGGTGCAAAAATTCTTCAAAGTCCCAAAACTGCATGAGGTGTTTGACAAGAAGAATTCCCTCAAGGAAAATGAAATCTTGGCCAGTTTTATGGACTTTCTCCTTCAAATACTGAATTGTGAAGCAGATATTAATTCGACTGAGGAAAAACGGTATGCAGTTCTTCAGAAGGAGCTAACGTTTCTTCTTAGTCTTCTTGGGGATACACCATTTCAGTGCACTGAACTTGAGGAAGTCAAAAATATCTTGGCAGAATTTGAAATATTGGCCAACGAAGTAGGAAGGTTCATTTATTATTGTATTTTTTCAACTTTTCGAGTTAAGACCAGTAGGTTTATTGAGGGGAGAAACTCACTTTTGAAAATGGTTGAGGTCTTGAATGTGAAGATCAAAGAGCACTGCAACAAATTCTCAGAACTTCACCCATTTGTAGTTTCTCGAACATATGATGTTATGGATTTAATATTCATCGTTGATTCTTTGATCGAGGATATCGAGAACTTGATGAATAACCAGATCCACTTGATCATTAATGGGATGAAGGTTCAAATCATAACACTTCATGAAGAGCTTATGATTTCACGATGTTTGCTCAAGGATATTAGAATGCCGCATGATACAGTTCATATGGATGAATTTAATGAATCTTTAGGCCAAATTAGAGATGTGGCATATGAAGCTGAATATCTTGTCAACTCATATGTTGTGGGCAATCTTCCTCTTTGGTATTTGAATATCAGGCTACCTGTTGTTATCCCTAAGTTTAAGCTTATTAGAAAGAGACTTCAAGAAATAAAAACAATTTATGACATTAAAGTCTTGGATATCAAGAAAACAATTAGTGGAGAGGTATCAAACCAAGCCAAGGAAACTCCTGCTACTATGAATGATGATATTGTGGTTGGCTTTGAGGATGAAAGTGCTAATATTTCGAATGATCTTCTTGGAGAATCTAAAAATCGACAAATTGTTTCGATTTTTGGTATGCCCGGACTTGGCAAAACAACTATTGCAAATAAGTTGTATATTGATCGCTCAATTACTGATCACTTTGATGAACGTGGATGGTGTGTTGTTTCTCAAACATATCAAAAGAGAAAGGTGTTGATAGATATCTTGATGTCTTTATCAAAAACCAAGATAGAAAAGAAAAGCATCTTAGAAATTAATGATGAGAGTTTGTCCTTAAAGATACACCAATGTCTAAAGAACCGAAGATATCTTGTTGTCATCGACGATGTTTGGTCTACAAATGTGTGGGATGACTTGGAAAGATTTTTCCCAGATGACGGAAACGGAAGTAGAATTATGTTAACTAGTCGGATTAGAGGTATATCACCAACTAATAGTATTGTTCACTCACTTCCTCTACTTAAGGAAGCCCAATGTTGGAGTCTATTAGAGGACAAGGTGTTTCCCGAAGAACCCTGTCCTCCACAATTACAAGGCATTGGAAAGCGAATCGCAGCTAAATGTCGTGGACTGCCGCTTGCAGTAGTGGTTACCGCTGGAGTTTTGGCAAACTTGGAGAAGAAAAAAAGTGTATGGGAAAAAGTGGAAACAAACTTAGACTCCTATATATTCGACGATGATACAAATAATTACTTGAAAATACTGGAACTTAGCTTCAAACATCTGCCGGATCATTTAAAGATGTGTTTTCTCTATTTCGGAGCATTTCCTGAAGACATACAAATACCAGTAAAGAAGTTAATATGGTTGTGGATTGCTGAAGGATTTATTCAGAGAGAACAAGAGAAGAGCCAAGAGCTAATAGCAGAAGAATATCTTTCAGACCTAATTAATAGAAGCCTCGTACTAATTGCTAAAAGGAGACATGATGATGGGATCAAAGCATGCACTATTCATGATCTATTGCGGGACATGTGCTTAAGAAAAGCTCATGAAGAAAAAAATTCAAAGTCAGTTGATGAGTAAGTTTACTTTCTATCCTATAATTCAATCCAGTCAGTTTGTATTTTATATTCTAGTTATTATGATCGTATTATTCATGACAATTAATAAACTTGGTTTTTTCTTAATTGTCACTATATAGTTGTTTGTCACTCTACGAGAAGCATCATCGCATGTTTGTTCACTCAATTTCATCCTTCGGTGGTAGACCTTTTGGCCTATATTATCGTTCATTTTCAGGTCATCTTTCACATCCCTCGTCCAACATTCCGCAAATGAAACTTCTTAGGGTTATGAATCTGCGGTCAAATTCTGATAGTTCCGATGAGCTGAAAAAAGTAGATCTTCTAGTTCAGTTAAGGTACTTGGCCGTCGATCGAATGCCGAAACCACTATTGGGTAACTTTGTTAACCTAGAATTTCTTATAATTGATGGCGATGAAACAATTTACATACCCTTAGTCATTTTAAAATTGGTGAAGTTGAGACATGTCAAAATAAAAGGGAGTGCAATATTCGAAGAAGATTGCTACAGCTGCCAAACCACTAATCTAAGGTCCCTTTCATATATTATCATTAATAATGACAAGGATGATGAAATTTTGAGATGTTCACCACATCTACGTAAACTCAAGTGTTTTTACTATGATGACACACTATTTCCCGATCTCCATTCCCTCACTGATCTTCAAATACTCGACTTGAAATATTGTTCTTATTTCAGTGGTGAATTAACAAAGGTTAACTTTCCATCCACTATCAAAAATCTGACATTATCTGAATTAGGCTTGCCTTGGGAGGAGATTTCGATTATAGGGAGATTGCCAAACCTTCTTGTTCTCAAATTACTCCACCATGCCTTTGTAGGAGAGGAATGGGAGACAAGAGATGGTGAGTTTCAAGAGCTGAGGGTCTTGGAACTTTGGTATAATGATGTAGTAAAGCAATGGATTACATGTAGTGAACATTTCCCCCAACTTCAGTCATTGTTAGTGAGTGAATGCTTCAATCTTAAGGAGATACCTAGCGAGATAGGCGACATTCCGACCATGCATGAGATTGTTGTGTACAATAGTGGGTACGAGGCTTACAAATCAGTTATTCAGATTGAACAAGAGCAACGTGAAAACGGAAATGAAGAACTTCGGGTCATAACCAGCAATGAACTAGATATGGAGGACCTGGTACGAGGATTCCTGGTGCGAGAGTAAGTTAAGCTATTTTGAAAACATAATTTTCTTTTGCATTTCGAATATTTGATGCAATATTTGGAAAACAAATTAGACCTCACCATGTTGGTTAACTTTTTGTGATTTTCTTTTCTCTTAGTTTGTTTCGGCAGCAGATGAGGAAGCAAGAGAGAGAGAAGATACAAATTAAATGAAGAATCAGTTTGTTGCATTTCAATTCCATAAAGCATTGTTTGTTGTATGAAACCATTAGACGATCACGCGAGTTTCTTATATTTTTTTTGTAACTTTCAGTTTTTATTCTATTTGTACAAGTGAAACAAATGAATTAATCTCTGATGCATGACCCAATTTCTTGAGGTTTATCATATTTAGAGAATATTACATCTACACCCGCATTTTCGAGGTACAATTACATAAATACCTCATATATGTAATTCTCTGATTACATAAATACTTCATTATATTCTGTCATATGGAGAATTTACTAGAAAAAGCTTCTATGATCTCTGTTTATTGCAATTAAGACAAATGGCCCATTCACTCATATTAACTGCAATTTGAAGAAGTTAATTACGCTTACAATTTGAAGACAAAATTCAAATGGCTTCTATGAACTATGGCTTGATCAGCATGCTTATATTTTAATATATGATTTGGAGATCTTGGAGTTTGTTATTGAATATGCATGAAACCCCAATATAGTATTCTTGATAGGCCATTAATGATGTATTTTTGTATGCTTAAAATAATGCTTTGAAATTTTTATCAAGGCATGCTTATGTGATATTTATCTTATCTGGAAATTTTCATGGCATAATTCCTTGTAGATGTAAAGATATGATTTAATTTTAATTAAATTCCCGAAACTTCTATATTTCTGCAAACTATGTATTGTGTTCATGAACTGAAACTTGTATATTTAGAAAACTATTGTTAAGAGTTTTTCAGCCATATATATATAAATCAAAAAATTTGGTTTTGTAACGAATGATTTATGGCCAAATGAAGTGAGATTCGAATTAGAGTTCATCTTCTTGTTGGAGAAGAAGATTAACAGTACTTTTTTTCGTCCATGGCAAATGATATTGCCAGACCAACAAATATTTCTGCCAAAGCAAATTTCTTAAAATTCCTCTTTTATCCTTTAT
Organism: Penstemon davidsonii; assembly: GCA_034814905.1. Classification (NCBI taxonomy): domain Eukaryota; kingdom Viridiplantae; phylum Streptophyta; class Magnoliopsida; order Lamiales; family Plantaginaceae; genus Penstemon; species Penstemon davidsonii. The sequence goes on along the minus strand of JAYDYQ010002685.1, from coordinate 7,448,134 downwards.
AGTCAAAATCTTATCAAATATTTAGTCCCTAATCATAATATGTCTTGTTCTTTTTTCCTTAATTATAGAAAACATAAAAAATCTGATATGAGGAACATATTATATATGATCAACCTTTGTCTTTTCAAGTTGTTCTAATTTCCCCAAAGAAATTAAGCTTATTTACATGTCTCAATTCTTTTTTGCTTAGAACAGTGTGCGATGACAGCAAATTAAAGGATTGCAAATTGTTATTTAAAGATTTGAGAAATAAGAAATGGAGCTGGAGATGGAGACGGGAAGGTAAAATAATATGGAAAGTGTAATTTGAGTAATTAATAAAATTCTTGTAATCATAAATGTACGAGGGTACATTTGAGTCAATAGAAACAAAAATATACTGTGCTCTTCACTTCAAATAGTTATTTGTTTTTTAATTTTTCCAGAGTCTTTCTCGGAAAATTTCGAAAAGTTCCCGAAATATTTTCGATATTAACTAATTGAAACATTATTTATGAAAATGAAATTTTAATCCAGGATAAATACATCATTACATTTTTATTATATGAGAATTTATTCGGTAATACATCATCATAATCAATCCAATAAATTACAAATTACAAATAAAACTAACAACAAAAATAATAATGTAATATATTAGGGATATTGATATAGCCAGAGCAATTATTATCCCAAAACCAAAACAATTTTAACTTTATTCCAACATTGCCCCCCATTTTAATATTCAATGTTTAGATTGAGATTGTTTTTCTTCCAAATTTCAACACCCAATTCTTTCTTCCCCGATCCAGTTTTTTGTCTTCCCAACCCTATCCTTCAGAACACGATGCAAGCCTAAATAAAAGCATCTCAAAATTCAACAACAAATGAAAACATTAGACTAGGGAAAAAAGAAAATCCGGAAAATGAAAAGAGTGTACTATAATAGTAGTAATTATTAATATATTTATTTTAGTCGAACTTTAGTCGGTTTGAGCCAAACTCGACTTATAAATTTATCGAGCTCAATTTGAAAGCTCAAAATCGCCCAGGTTGACTCAAATTCATTCAGGTTGAGCCGTCGGGCTCATGTGGGCCAACAAGACATATGTTAGTTTCCCTACTAACCTAATTTTGGTTTTGTTTTCACATAATATTCAACTTTACAATCAAGTAGCTGCAGGCATGCAGAACGAGACTTCAAATTTTGGTACCGTTTTAATAATTTTTAAAATTTGTGTGGGTGTAAAGAAATTAAGAAAATATTAAACACAAACCAATTGAAAGGGTTGCCGGTGGTGCACACAATACGCCTAAGCCACCAGAGCAGTATCTGAATAGCTATGTCAAATTGGAGTTTCCATAACTTTATAGGGTCACTAGTTTTGTGTCATCAAATTATTGCTACTCTAGTAATAATAAAACGAAATCATTATTTTAAAAATGTAGAATAAATTATAAAAATATAAACTTAGTTCAATGGTTCTTCTTCCCTCTCAATCAAGTGTTTAGGTAAAGTTATAATATTAACACAATATGCAAAATTATTGGCCTTTAAAAAAGTTTCAATAACTTTTTTTTAGTGAAATTCATTACGACTACATTGATAATCTACATAATTTAAAAATTATTTGTAGAAATTCATGTCCTTAAGTATCTTGGGCGTGTCCAATACGTCCCTTGATGTATTTGATACGATATAATTTTTGTTTTTTTATTTTTTTTATTTTCGAAAACATCACAGTAACGTATCTAATACATAGCACACGAGTATCTGAATATACGAATATCTAATACGTATCTGATATTGTACCGTGTATAATAATGAAGTATACTTGCAAGTTTGCAACCTAGCTCCCAACTATACATATATACTATTTAAAAGAAAAGTCATGTCAACTTACACCATTTTTCAATATTGCTATTTTGTCTTTAATACTTTAATTAATTTTTGTAACATTTTAATATTTCCACTTCTCTCGTTACACTCATTAATAAAATTTATCTTGTATTTTTTCTTTGTATCAAACCCCTTCCTTATTTTTTTTCTTAAAATGATGTGCCTGTGCAAATTTTCGAACAACAATTTATTTCATAAGCTATACATGCACAAGTTTCTGTCAGAATTAAGCTTCACCTTTTAACACTACAAGAAAACCCGGTTTCAGTGACTGTAGTGTTTGGTCGCTGAAAGTGAGAAAATCGTTGCTAAAAGCTATAGTGACCAAGGTGGCGTTGGTTACTGTAATTGGCTACTAAAAGTGTGCAGCGACGAATCTTTACCATGGATGCTGAAAGTGTGTGGTTCAGTGACCAAATACTAACGGTCTCTATTGAGGGGTCAATTAGCAACAATATTTTTGCTCACTAATGTAACATTTTGTGGTCCCTATTGCATTGTCTTGGTGTTTGTAGCTTTGTAAATAGCTACAACAATTTATGTTTAGTGACGAACCAATAATGATCTCTAAAGGAACGTGTATTAGTAACAATATGTTTGCTTGCTAATGTAGCCATATTGTGTCACTGTAGGTTTGTTAAGGTCACTGTAGGTAATGCATATACCAACAAAAATATATAATTAGTGACCAACTACCACTTGGTTATAAAAAAAATAGTCTTCTGCAAGAAAAAAATCTCTCGCTGAAACATATATACATTGCCACTATAGGAATCGCATGGTTGCTATTGGTATATATATAGCAACCATGTGTTATGGTCGATAAAGAATGTTTTTTTACCAACTACTTTGGTGTACGTATAGCAACCCCTATGGTGTGGTTGATAAAGAGTGATATTTTACCAACCATATGATGCGTTTGCTAAATAATTATTTATTGACCATATAATTTTACATTTAGCAACCACATGAATTTTGTTGTTGAAAAATGTTGTTTTATCTACTAGACATTTATGAGTTTAGCAACTATATAGTTTTGGTTGGTAAAGAAGCAATCTTTTACCAACCGTGTTAGCATGGTTGATAAATATGTCTTATCTCGTATTATTTAGTGACCATATTGTGAAACTAAATATATATTGTTGTTGATATGTTATATTCAATAGCAAAATAATTAGGTTGTAGTAAGTATTAATACAGTTGCAAAACTCACACCATTTTATATGATTTAGTGAAAAAAAAAAAAAGTAGTAATATGTTGCTAAAATTATATCAAATAGTGGTTCCCGAAATAATTCTAATTGGGTATTAATATAGAAGCACAAAGAGTATAACACATTTGCAATTATTAAAACAAAATCATTTTAATAATAAAGCTAGATACTATAAGAAGAGATATTTTTGAGTAATACAATGCGTTTATACCCTAACTAAGTGAATATTCAAAATTACACTGAGGTCGTTCTTTCTTCGTAATCTCCATTCTCCACTGCACTTTTATTTTCTTTCTGTGAGGTTCTCCAGCATGCCATGTCAATGGAGTTGTACATCGGAGCTATATAATTGGTCTTTGGAGATTTTCATCTAAAAACTAAGAACAAATAAAAATTTATTGCCAAGATATGAATGAACAAACCAAAGAAAGAAACATCAAGATCTTGATAAAATATAAACGAGAGGAGAAACGATATAATGCATATTATATCAAAAACTTAATGTATTAAAATAACACAATATCAAATGCATAGTCCATTGATCAAGAAATAGTTCTCAAGTTCCCAGCCTAACATGAAAACCAATCTAGTAATCCTTATTCCTACTATCAAACATGTAAATTTCAGCATTAAACAACTATACCAAGCATATTAAATCAAAAGATGAATAATTTAGTTTTTAACTAAACCAATTATAAGTTAATATACACAACACAAACATTGAACATAGATCAATTCAATAATCTCATATCTAATGACATACCCAAATAAGTGAAATCATGAGTGACTTTAAGTTAAATCATGAGTGACTCTCCTCTTTAAAGTGCAAAAAACATCCCAAGAATTGAGAAAGCATAGTAAAATATAACAAGTTACATACCTTAGACCAAGATATTTATGTCTTCAAGAAAGGTTCAATTTCAGCATATTCAACATTATCACTACTAATATTCCAAGTCACTATCCACATAAGCTTGTGACGCCTCTTCATCATCACTACCACAATAGTCAGCCAATTTATCGTCTTCCTCATCATATTCCTCACCTTCATTCTAATTATTTGTGCACGAAAGAATTATATTTTCAGCAATTTCAACCTCTAATGGAGCTTCATCATTGCGAACTATGGAGCCCATCTCACGATCATTTTCTTCAACTTGTATACACGCACAATCATCTTGTTGGTATGCATCATTCGCATCATCTTCTTCTCCAACAACAAATTGAAGAAGAGATGGATCAAACAGATGTCGATGTTGAGACCTTTGAACCACTTTCCAGTTTGCACCTTGTTTTGTATCGCTAACATAAAAAACCTGAGTAACTTGATTTGCTAATACATATGGATCACTTTGATACCATAGTTTGGTTACATTTATGGATGTGAACTCGCCATCTATCTTGACTGGTTTATGTCGATCTAAATCAAACCAGTTGCAACCGAATAACACACATCGAAAGTCATTCACATAACTCAATTCAATGATATCTTCTAACACTACATAAAATTTTATCAATTTACCCTTATGCATAGATTCCGTGCATACTCCACTATTTTGTGTCAAGCGTCGACTATCTCTTTTAGTAGTTAGATACTTGACTCCTTCTACTATGCACCCAGTATATGTGGTCAAATGAAAATCTGGTCCTGATGCAAGTGCAAGAAGCTCAGCAGTAGCTTCTGTTGATCCTATATGTCGTAGTCCAAAAATCTATTTTGAAATAGTAATTTGAGTTAAGCACACAAATAAAAGAAAGCATTAATTTCCAATTCATTATATTCAACATTGCTATTTAAAATCTTACTCGATCTCGAAACCATGAGGCAAACTCTTTCTTTTGTCTTATCTCCCAACCTATATGATTTTCTTGCTTAAGTTTTTCTTCATGCTCCCTTAACAAAAATAAAAGTCTATTAGTGTCAAACATGTTTACAAAAGTAGGAGAAATGTTGGTCACCTCAAATATGGTTCTATCTCTGGACAATTATTCAAGACAAACCAAAGTAGTTCACTGTGTTGTTCATTTGTCAATGGAGTATAATCAGTTTCTCCAATGATTCGAATTTTACTTCGAAATACAGAAATTGTTACATTTGGATGCTCATCACCATCGTGATTACGCTCAACTCTGTTGAATTTTGTCTCAATTCCATGGAGATACATTGAGCAAAAATCCAGGCACTCTTTGACAATGTAGGCTTCGGCAATTGATCCTTCTGGACGAGCTTTGTTTCGAACCATCGCTTTTAGACTACTGAGAAACCTATACTTAGTTTTTTATAGAAAGAAAAAAATATCTAAAATGAGCAATTTACATTAACACAAAAACAAATGAAAGGAAAGATAAGTATATTGTTACCTCTCAATAGGATACATCCATCTATAATGAACAGGTCCTCTAAGTTTAGCCCCATGCGCCAAATGAATTGATAGATGGACCATGACATCAAAGAAAGTCGGTGGAAATATCATTTCCAACTTACACAATATTATGGGTATCTTTTTGTCCATATCGTCAAGCACACTCAATTTGAGTGTCCTGGAGCAGAGTTGTCTGAAGAAACTTGACAACTCACTAATTGCATTCAGAACATCTTTATGCAGGTAACCACGCATACCCACGGGAAGCAAAAGTTGAAGTAAAACATGGTAATTTTTGAAGTATATTAAAGAATTTTATGTTTTACAGTTTTAAGTAAAAATAAAAGGGTGGTGTTTCCTTCAAGAAAATCCTTTACCAACTCAAATATTTCAAGTTTGTCTACTAGACAGAGCGCAATGCACGATTACTTTATCTCAGTTCTTGTGAATGGTTTTTATTTTATATAATCTCTACCTATAATAAGAGCTTTTATTTTGTATATAATTTTAGATGCTAGGAACGAGTCTCGTGTTGAAAATGTGTCGAGTAATTCGGACGAGATTACTAATTCTGATGCTAGAGGTACCTTTAGCTAAGCTAAAATATACTTTTTTTTTTCTATTAGATCAATCATATAATATAATTAATAATGAATTAACTTTGCAGAATCTGCAGATGAAACTATTGATACCTCTGATGCACTCGATGGTAATTTTTGAATTGTATTTCAAAATTTGAATTATAATTCGAAGTATTTTCCTTTAAAACGGTTAATGGTATCAATTTTATGTATATTGGTATCATAGGTCCAGTAAATGTCAAAGGAAAGCGTGGGCTTACTATAGGATTGAATACCGAAAAATATACACGAAAGTATGGAGTGAAACCAACTATCATAATTCCAGAGGGAATCAATAAGCCGGTTGGATTGCATGCTTCGAAGCACGCTTCACTTATTGGGGCTCTCATTAAGCGTGAGGCTCCAATGCAAGTGGAGGGATGGTCAAAGATTCCAAATGAGACGAAGGAAGAGCTTTTCAAAAAACTTATTGTAAGTGTGTTATTTGTTTTATAAAACACTATGGTTATTTTTTGATTTTTCAAATAATATAAACAATTTCTTATGATAATCATTTTATCTTCCACATGTGACAGAACAAGCTAAATTATGAAGTGGACAAGCCACATGTTGTAGAATGCATTCGCAGATCATTTGCAAAGCAGTATTCCTGTTTCCGCTCGAACGCTCATAAATACTATAAGACAATCAAAGCTGAAGGTGGCGTGGTACTAGCAAAGTAGAGAATTTATGACAAACTTGGCGACCGTAAGGAAGATTGGCTCTGGCTATGTGAATTTTGGGAGACCAAAGAGTTCCAGGTATATGTAATCACTTTACATGATTTAATAATTTAATAAAACTAGATTTTATCATGTCATACTTAAATTTTTAGAAAAATATGCTAGTTTATATACCGACAAAAGTAACTATTATTTAATATATACGTGCAGAAAATTTCTGAGACCCAATCTAACAACAGGGCAAAGAAGACGCACTAACATAAACTAGGAATCAAATCCCGTGCTGCTCATCAATATGAGAAGGTCAGTATTAGTATTTATATTGTTTAAGAATACATAACTGTATTATAAACTGATATTTGATACTTCTATGAAACAGAATCTTGATGACATAGACATGTATGAAGTTGAATATCATAATGAGAAGAATGGATGGGCTGATGAGGAGGTCGAGAATAATAGTGTAAGTGTAAATATTATTTTGATTTATTTTTATAATATTTCAATTACGAAAATAATTGTTTTGTTTGAATTTTGGTGCTAGATTAAAATGAAAGAATTGCGCGAACAACATAACGCTCTACCTGAGGATGCTACTCGTATGACTACGGAGCAAATTTGTGTTGCCGTTCTTGGGGAGAGTTCAGCATACGTCAAGTCAAAAGGACTAAAGAGAAAGAAACTAGTTGGTGAGAATACATCACGTTCCGAATCAGCTAATCATCAAGCACGGTTGGAAGAAGAGCTGTCAAATGCAAAAGCTGAGCTAGATGCTCAAAAGAACACAATGACAACTCTTTTACATTTCTTAGAGAAAATGACTGGACAAAGCGTATCAGATATTCTTAATCAACAAGATTGGTAAGTTAATTTTAAAAATATTGATCATATTGTTTCTAGTTTTAGGTTTTTAGTATAAGTTTTAACTATATAAATTATTGCATTCATATATTCTATTAATTAATCGTTTTTTTTCTTTGATGCAGATATACCATCTTGCAGTGGAGTGCAATTTAATAATCTTTTACGAACTCGAAAATTTTAAGACCTTTTTAGTTTAAGATTATGAGTTTTTTTTTTAAATTAATGGTATGTTAGATTTTTATGATAACATGTGAGTGATCATCACATGCATGTAATCATCAATTTGCATTTTAAATTTCTCTAGTTATTTCCAATGTATCAGAAATTTCGTTTTAGTTTGAAATGTTATTAATATTTTATCTCTTGATATTAATGAAGTCATTTGTGATAACTTTAGTTTGTAGTTGTTTGGTGTACATGAGAATTTTGGCAGGATGCAATTGTACTCGTGTTATTGTGATGGTTTTCATTGCATTTCGCATTTGAAACTGCTTTGGAAAGTGAATTGGTTGTTGATTTCCAACTCATGGAGAAGGTAGGAACTTTAATCGAATGTGATTGTAGGACTGAAGAAAGAAGACCATGGTATATATTTTGGCCAATGTTATGGCCTTTTTTTTCTTCATATCAACCTATATATTTATATGACTTTTTGCTAAAAGTTTGGGGCTTGTTTGATTTGTACATGATTTAATTTTTACATTCACCAATTAACATTCACCAAAAAAAAATGGAGAAGAGAACTTGGATTTGTTCGTAAACTTTGTATTTACATTAATAAATAATATTCATTGAGACATATTTCTTTTAAGAGGAAAAATTGAGTGTGTTATTTTCTCTTTAGAATCTTTAATACCATTGATACTTTTATTCATATTTTAGAAGTTGTTTTATCATCTCAAAAATTGAAAATAAGTATTCTGAAACTTTTTTTCCATTAGCTTGTAGATTTTTTCACTTATCAACTATATATAATATATATTTTTATTTCTGCTTTTTTTTTTTAATTAATTTTCAATAAAGCTATAAATATTTCAATAAACAACAAATAAACCAATATGTAACTTTAAAATGGTTTTTCTATGAAATGTTATTTTACGTCATTTTAATTTTCAATCAAGTTTAAAATTCACAGGATATAAAGTAGCTTCCATTTTTATTTGTCGTTGTAAATATAACTTGAACGACCACATAGTCATGTTGTCGGAGTTTTATACTTAGCTACTACACCAATTAATTGTTGATCATATCCAACTCATAAGCCCAATTAGTAGCGATTGCCTTAAAATTGTTGTTGTTAACAAAATTATAGCTACCATCTTAAGTTGTTGCTGAGCATTCCCATTTAGCAACCCATAGTGATTGGTAACTGCCAACCAATAAAACAGAACAAGTAGCAATCATCTTAAAGTTGTTGCTATGTGTATAATTTTAACGACTATCCCAAACCCATTGCTGAAGATTTTCATTTAGCGACAATACGATTTGGTTGTTGCCACCCAACTTAGGAGAGACAGTAGCGGCCAACTTAAATTTGTTGCTATGAATGTAACTTTAACGACCAACATAAACTCTTTGTTGCGGATTAACACTTAGGAACCATAGTAATTGGTCGTTGAAATCCAGGTGGGATCGAGTGCAACCATCCAAAATTTTCGCTGCTAAAAAATGGTCACAATAGATGTTTAACTACTGCGACCATAATATTCCCTGCTATAAAACCAGAATATGGTCACTGAGCTCTTGTCAGACATTTAACGACCATCCACAACCTCCAGTCGTTTGTTGGTTGCAGAAGAATCGACGCAATCAGGCTTGAGCAACCACCTGGCTTTTGGTAGCAAAACACGACCATAAAGCAACCAACCCAACTTCGTCACTGAGAATTTGGTCGCTGAAACCGGTTTTTCTTGTAGTGTAACTTAATCCGTAGAAAAAAGTATTTAGACAAAAGATTATATGTGTGACATAATTTCAATTTACTTAAAATCAAGTTTTTATTGCATTGCTTGACATAATTTCCATTTACTTAAATAAAAGAAACTGCGTATTACAATATGCTCACAATCCATCTAAATAATTACTAGGATAGCATAAGATTCAATAACCTTCAATCATCCTTTCACGTTCAATAACTTTGCATTACAAAAAGCACAATCTTCTTCAACTAGTAACCAATATTTTAGGCCAAAAAACATGCATAAGAACAAAATCAAGTTAAAATACAAAATTATCATCGTACCGATTAAAACTGGGAGCATATTCAACTGCGATACCCGCTGCTGCGATCTCGTTCACGTTCATCTTCTCTGTATCGATCACAATACTCATAACCTCGGCCGCGTTCTCTATGCCTATCTTCTCGTTCTCTACTTCGATGCCTACACCTATCCCTTTCATCATGATCTCTTCCCCTCTCTTTACTTCTTTCTCTTCTATCCCTTTCACCTCTACCTGTGAATATCTAAACGTCAGTGAAACAGAAATATAATTGACCCCCCAAAATGTAGTAATTGATAATTAGCACACATTGCAACCTCGAATACTTTTTGCCCCTGATGAATTTCAACCATTATCAACACCTTAAAGAACAACTGACCATATAATTTCAAGAAAAATGTAAATTTTACACATTATGTATGGACCCTACCAAGAACAAAATGTGCACAAAGAGATACAAGTGTTATTCATTCATCTGCATCTCATTAACGGCAATCTGAAACTGCTCATAAAAACCTAGGAGTAGACAAGTATAGTCTTAATTCTTTATATCAAAATGCAACAAAAAGTAAGCTATGACCTATGAGCCCCATTTCTGAAGACTTTTGCCCCTGATGAAAACTACATAAAATTTGGAATCATTGTTATGAAGCCATCCCAAACTCATCGTACATTTCACCATCATCCTGAAATCAAGGAAAACCATCTTATTTATTGTTTCAATTATGCATATTGAACCATACTTCTAAAAAGAGAATTGTAATTACTTCTTCAGCCTCTCGCCTGCGCCTTCGAGTCTCTTCTATTTCTTCTTCATCTAGTTCTTTGTAGCCTCCACCACGTCCTCCTCTAAAAAAGTCCAAAACAGACCAAAATCAGGATTCACCAAAGAGCTATAGGCATATTAGTACTAAGAAAACTGACCATATAATTTCAACAAAAATGTAAGTTTTACACATTACGTAATGGTCCTAATGGACCCTACCAAGAACCAAAGGCGCAGGCCTTATGAATCTAATCACCAAAAGATCCTTAATGATTGAATTATTATCAAAGTAGTCCGATAACAATAGCTGTTTATGATTGAACTTATTAAGAAAATCCTGCTTAAAAGATAATTTAGTAAATAGAAAACAATTTAAGGAAAATAATGGATTTAGTACTTAATAAGAAATTTAGCCTATATTTATTCATTCCACCACGAAGTAAATGTATACATGAGCGCGCAATTAATCTTATATTTGGGTCACCATAGATACAAATCCAAACCATGATAACTACATTGTACATTTTTCATAATATTATGCAGAAAAAAAAATAATATAGACCACCAGTCGTCACGGTAGACATTTACCTTCAATCATACATATTCTTTAAAACGGGTCTATTTTTATAGCCCATCTCTATAAGCTACTTTTCAGAATGGGCCTATCTCCATAAATGAAAAGTAAATTCATCTTCATTTTTATTCATTCGAATATCTTTCATTTTATGATTTTATCAATTATAATAGTTGGGTAAAATGAGGGGAGAGAAATGCAAAAACATCCCTTGTATTTTGTCTAACAAACAAAAACACTCATGTATTATTTTAACTAACAAAAAAACCCTATTTTATTTTTTATTAGCAAAAGTATCTCTATCAAGCCAAAGTGAAATTTATAGCCCCACCTAATGATACAAAAACACCCCTCTTAACCTAAAAAAAATCAATAACCCTCCTATTTAACTTTAAAAATTGACAATAATCCCTTGTTCACTTAAACAATTAACAAAAACCTTTCTATGATTTATGAATAATTACAAATGAGTTTTGTTTTGCTAATAGAAAAAGAACACAGAGGGATTTTTGTCAGTTTAAATAAAACAGATGAAATTTTGTTAGTTAGATAAAACATAAGGGGTATTTTTGCATATTTAGCTCATCATGAAGGTTTAGAAACAATTGAAATTGAAAATTTTACTCCCTCCGGTTCATATTAATTGGCACATTTGCCAAATTTTTATGTTTCATATTAATTGGCACATTTGGGTTTCCAATGCAATTTTTTTCCAATTTTTTTTGCCCTTCTCTTACATCTAGGTTGGGAAGCTCAAGAGTCACTAATAAAAAATGGGGGAAAATGCAAGATACTCCTCTGTGTTATGCTAAACCTGCAAAAAACTACCCTGTGAAATTTTTATTGCGTCAAACTTCCTTGTGTTTTTAAAAACCATTCAAAAAACACCCAATTTGTAAAAAATAGGTCGTTTTGGATCGACATATTTCAAGAAATAATTTTAAAAATATATCACGTGAAGTTGTAGGGACCAACTTTAAGTATTTTTAAAATTATTTTTTAAAATACGTCGATCCAAAACGACCTATTTTTTATAAATTGGGTGTTTTTTATAGGATTTTTGAAAACACAAGGAAGTTTGGCTCAATAAAAATTTCACAGGGTAGTTTCTTACAGGTTTAGCATAACACAGGGAAGTATTTTGCATTTACCCCTAAAAAAATGAGGAAGGGTATATTTGATATTTTACCATGTAAAAGTGAATAATTATGAGATTTCTTAATCTGTGTGATAAGTAATAATGTGCAAATTAATATAAACCGGATGGAGTAAAATTCTAGATGTTAAAACTAAATAGAATTAATGAAAATGTGTGGATTAGATGTTCCGGTTTAAGCTTTGAGGTTGGAAATAGGGCAGCTGACTCGGATGTACTAAAGACTAAAGTAAGACTTATCAACAACGCAAAATCAAATAATACAGCCAACAACATTGAAAAAGTATGCCCTTTTTTCAAAGCACTTAAAAAACAGAGCAAAATTGAAAAGAATGCCCCTTTTTCTTCTCACTTTCATTCAAATCTGAGAATTTCAATCTTTCAACCACTAAGAACTGGGCCAAATCCAAGTAAGTTTTCTCATTTCTGTCAAAGTGCTTGATTATATGCTCCAAACATGTGTTAATTTAATTAATTCTAAGCACTCGTTTAGCACTTGTGCTTTAAAGCATGCTTATACATAGATGCTGGAATCTTTCTATGAAGTTTGTTACATTTTCGTCATTGTATTTTGAGATTAATAGAATGAATGATACATGTATGAATACATTGCAAAAACTTAAATAGCATATTTTGTAAGTAGCATAATTTGTACTTGTATATGTTAACATAATCTCATATTTTATATGGCTAGCGATATTCCCAGAGCAGCAATTGTTGCTGCCAGAGCAAATTTTTTTAAAAATTCCTGTAATGGTCAAAACTCATTAATTGAATAGTCATTAATTTAGCTAGTCTTATTTTCTTTCCCAGACAACTCATTATTTTTGTTGTTTTTTCGTTTAAAATTCTTACCACAATAGCATCTAAGAATTTCATTACTGGTTACGGGTTCTTTTATCCTATTATTGCCCAATCAAAGCACAAAATCAAGCTTTTGAAATAGCAATGTCGCCGGTTATCTCCACAAAATCCAGTATTCTTCTTGCAAAAAATAATTCCAGTTCTCTCTCTTTCTCTCTGCAATTACGGTTCATATTTCAAATTGTAATTCCTTAGTTGCCTTCAAGATTATGTTGGAGAAATTGTCAGCCATTTTTCAATCAAGATTTTCCTTGTCAAATAAAGTCAAAATTCTTATAAAAAATGCAATTTAATGGTTAGGCTCACTGTAAATTCTGGGAAAAGAAAAAGAAATAGGAAACTTATTACTGTGAAAGAGATGCAAATTTACCAGTAACGTCATTGACCGAGAAGCATTTTTTTCATAAAGCGCGGAGCATCACTAAGGAAATCACTGATGTTAGAATGAATATATAATTGCTTCAGGAAGCTAAACTCATTATCGACAATTTAGGAAAACAATAAAAGCCTTTCCTTGTTGATGCCATTAGAGATGTGAGAATTCAAGAAAAACTGAAATGTTCAATGTAAGTAGTCTGGGAAAAGAGGAGAAAAAATTAATGAGAAAAACATGGTTCTTAAACTAAACCAGCGCCTATTCAGAGCTTTGACTGATAAAGGGCATAATAGGAATTTTTTAAATTTTGCTCTGGCAGCAACAATTGTTGCTCTGGCAATATCACTAGCCATTTTATATCTTGAATTCCGATGGACTATGAAGGACAAATTAATAAATGAATAATGAGATATGTTTTTTTAATAAGCTGAGGCATAAATGTTTAAATTGTGAATTCTTTTCCCAGAATTCCTTGTGTGTTTTCTTGGTTTTGATTACACATCTTGATGTCATATTTATGTCTCTCTCTCCTCTATTTCTTTCAGGCAATTAAATACCTCTATTTTTCTTAGTCCATCAACTCTCGTATCTTTTCAGTCTTACTAAATCAAATTGTGGAAGAAATATTAATGGCTTCTACTATTGAATATATGTCAATGTATTTGAACCACGCATATGTGGATAGATCTATGGAGTTTTATTTGTCTGATGAAGAGGATATTGATTGGAATGGTCCAACCTTACTAGCAGTTGTCTTCTATGTAGTAAAATTTGATGACGATGTATTGTATCATGTAATGAAGAATCTCGATATTTTAATCCGTGAAGTTGGCAAAGCAAGAAAGGATAAACAGAAAGAAGTAGGTCAGCAGAAGTGGGAAGAGTTCTTCAGCATGTTTGAGAACTCTTTCATGCCAGCGGCGCAAAAATTCTTCAAAGTCCCAAAGCTACATGAGGTTTCTGACAAGAATAATTCCCTCAAGGAAAATGAAATCTTGGCAAGTTTTATGGACTTTCTCCTTCAAATACTTAATTGTGAATCACAAATTAATTCGACTGAGGAGCAACGATATGCAGTTCTTCAGAAGGAGCTAACGTTTCTTCTTAGTCTTCTTGGGGATATACCATTTCAGTGCACTGAACTTGAGGAAGTCAAAAATATCTTGGCAGAATTTGAAATATTGGCCAACGAAGTAGGAAGGTTCATTTATTCTTGTATTTTTTCAACTTTTCGAATTAAAGCCAGTAGTCTTATTGAGGGGATAAATTCACTTTTGAAAATGGTTGAGGTCTTGAATGTGAAGATCGAAGAGCACTGCAGCAAATTCTCAGAACTGCACCAATTTGTAGTTTCTCAAACATATGATGTTATAGATTCAAAATTCATCGTTGATTCTTTGATCGAGGATCTCGAGAACTTGATGAATAACCAGATCCACTTGATCATTAATGAGATGAAGGTTCAAATCATAACACTTCACGAGGAGCTTACGATCTCACGATCTTTGCTCGAGGATATTAGAATGCCGCAAGATACAATTCATATGGATGCTTGAATGAATCTTTAGTCCAAATTAGAGATGTGGCATATGAAGCTGAATATCTTGTCAACTCATATGTTGTGGGCAATCTTCCTCTTTGGTATTTGAATCTCAGGCTCCCAATTGTTATCCCTAAGTTTAAGCTTATTAGAACGAGATTTCAAGAAATAAAGACAATTTATGACATTAAAGTCTTGAATATCAAGAAAGATTTTAGTAGAGAGATAAAAACCCAAGATATGGGAACTCCTACTACTATGATCATTGATATTGTGGTTGGCTTTGAGGATGAAAGGACAAAGATTTTGGATGATCTTACTGGAGGGTCAGAAGATAGACAAATCATTTCTATTATTGGGATGCCTGGACTAGGTAAGACAACTATAGCTAGAGAACTGTATAATAGTCGTTTAACGCTTGATCATTTTGATAGACATATATGGTGTGTTGTTTCTGAAACATATCAGAAGAGAAAGGTGTTGATTGACATTTGGATGAGTTTAACGGAGAAGGAAAACAAAAATAACTTTGTCAAAATGGACAATGAGAGTTTGGCCTTAGAGATACATAAAAGTTTAGTGGGACGGAGATACCTTATTGTCATGGATGATGTATGGTGTTCAAATGTGTGGGATGATTTGAGAAGATATTTTCCAGATAATGGAAATGGGAGCAGAATATTGTTCACTAGTCGGATTGGAGACACGACACCAACTAATAGCATTGTTTACTCACTACCTCTTCTTACGGAAGACCAATGTTGGAGGCTACTAGACAAGAAGGTGTTTCCCAAAGAAGTCTGCCCTCGACAATTACAAGGCATTGGAAAGCGAATTGCAGCTAAATGTCGTGGACTGCCGCTTGCTGTAGTTGTTATGGCTGGAGTTTTGGCAAATTTAGAGAAGACAAAAAGTGTATGGGAAAAAGTGGAAACAAACTTAGACACCTATATGTTCAACGATGATACAAATAACTACTCGAAAATACTGGAACTTAGCTTCAAACATCTGCCAGATCATTTAAGGATGTGTTTTCTCTATTTTGGAGCATTTCTTGAAGACAAACAAATACCAGTAAAGAAGTTAATATGGCTGTGGATTGCTGAAGGATTCATTCATCGAGAACAAGAGAAGAGCCCAGAGCTAGTAGCAGAAGAATATCTTTCAGACCTAATTAATAGAAGCCTCGTACTAATTGCTAAAAGGAAATATGATGGTGGGATCAAAGCATGCAATATTCATGATCTATTGCGGAACATGTGCTTAAGAAAAGCTCATGAAGAAAAAATTTCAAAGTCCGTTGATGAGTAAGTTTCCTTGGTACCCTATAATTCAATATCTGTATTTTAATTTCTTGTTATTATGATCGTATTATTCATGACAGTTAATAAACTTGATTTTTCTTAATTGTCACTATATAGTTATTTGTCACTCTACGAGAAGCATCATCGCTTGTTTGTTACCTCTAAGGAATCAGCCGGCGGAAGACCTTTTGGCCTATATTATCGTTCATTTTCAGGCCATCTTTTATATCGCTCGTCCAACATTCCGCAAATGAAACTTCTTAGGGTTATGAATCTACGGCAAAATTATTATGGTTCCAATGAGCTGAAAAGAGTAGATCTTCTAGTTCAGTTAAGGTACTTGGCCATCGATCGAATGCCGAAACCACTAGTAGGCAACTTTGTTAACCTAGAATTTCTTATAATTGATAGTGATGAAACAATTTACATACCCTTAGTCATTTTAAAATTGGTGAAGTTGAGACATGTCAAAATAAAAGGGATTGCAGAATTCGAAGAAGATTGCTACAACTGCCAAACCACTAATCTAAGGTCCCTTTCGAATATTAGCATTACTAATTACAAGGATGATGAAATTTTGACATGTTCACCACATCTGCGTAAACTCAAGTGTTATTACGTAGATGAAACACTATTTCCCGATCTCCATTCCCTCACTGATCTTCAAATACTCTTCTTGAGATACCATGTTTATTTTAGTGGTGAATTAACAAAGGTTAACTTTCCATCCACTATAAAAAAATTGACATTATTTGAATTAGGTTTACCTTGGGAGGAGATATCGATTATAGGGAGATTGCCAAACCTTCTTGTTCTCGAATTACTCCACCATGCCTTTGTGGGAGAAAAATGGGAGACAAGAGATGATGAGTTTCAAGAGTTGAGGGTCTTGAAACTTTCATATAATGATTTAATAAAGCAATGGATCACATGTACTGAACATTTCCCCCAACTTCAGTGCTTGCTAGTGCGTGCATGCATCAATCTTAAGGATATACCTTGCGAGATAGGCGACATTCCGACCTTGCAGAAGATTGAGGTGTACGATAGTGGGTACGAGGTTTACAAATCAGCTGTTCAGATTGAACTAGAGCAACGCGAAAATGGAAATGAAGAACTTCAGGTCATAACCAACAATGAAAAGGAAATGGAGGAAATGGTACAAGAATTCAAGGAAATAGTACAAGAAATCCAGGGGCGAGAGTAAGTTAGGCTCTTTTTTTTTTGCATTTTGAATATTTGATGCAATATTTCAAAACCAAATTAGACCTTACCATGTTGGTTAACTGTGATTTCCTTTTCTCATAGTTTGTTACTGGAGCAGCTGAAGGCAATGAGTGAGAGATAAAGAGAAAAGACACAAATTAAATGAAGATACAATTTGTTAGGTTTCTATGTCATAAAGCATTGTTGTATGGAACCATGAGACGATCACGCGAGTTTCTTATTTTTCATTTTGTAACTTCAGTTTTTATTCTATTTGTACAATTACATAAATACCTCATATATGGTTTTAATAGTTATTAGAGATATCATTTTTCCCTCATTATATTCTGTCAAATGGAAAATTTACTAGAAAAGGCTTCTATGATCTCTGTTTATTGCAATTAAGACAAATAGCCCATTCTCTCATATTAACTGCAATTTGAAGAGATTATTTATGCTTACAATTTGAAGACAAAATACAAATGGCTTCTATGAACTATGGCTTGATCAGCATGCTTATGTTTTAATATATGATTTGGAGATCTTGGAGTTTGTTATTGGAGTTTGTTATTGAATATGCATGAAACCCCAATATAGTGTTCTTGATAGGCCATTAATGATGTTTTTTCGTATGATTAAAATTATGTTCTGAAATTTTTATCATGGCATGCTTATGTGATATATATCTTATCTGGAAATTTTCATGGCATAATTCCTTGTAGATGTAAAGATATGATTTAATTTTAATTAAATTCCCGAAACTTTGATATTTTTCTGCAAACTATGTATTGTTTTTCATGAACTGAAACTTGATTAGTTAGAAAACTATCGTTAAGAGTTTTTCAGCCATATATATATAAATCAAGAAATTTGGTCTTGTTAACGAAGGAGTTATGGCCAAATGAAGTGAGGTTCGAATTAGAGTTCATCTTCTTGTTGGAGAAGAATATTAATAGTACCCTTTGTCCATGGCAAACGATATTGCTAGACCAACAAATATTACTGCCAGAGCAAATTTCTTAAAATTCCTCTTTTACCCTTTATAGTCAAAATCTTATCAAATATTTAGTCCCTAATCATAATATATGTCTTGTTCTTTTTTCCTTAATTATATGAAACATATTCTTGGATGACTTTCAAATTTTTTCATTTTACTAATACAATGTTTATTCCTCATTTTTCAAATTTCCCTGAGCTTCGAAAATGCACTACACTAGAAGAGTACATGCATGTCATGTTCAATTTACTTATATTAGTTGAGAATTTTTTCTGTCACAAACTCACAATAGCATTTATCTAATTAAAAAACCTGATATGATGAACATATTATATATGATCAACCTTTTTTTTTTCAAGTTGTTCTAATTTCCTCCAAAAAATTTAAGCTTATTTACATGTCTCAATTCTTTTTTGCTCGTAATAGGGATGACATCAAATTAAAGGATCAAACTTGCAAATTGTTATTAAAAGATTGGAGAAATAAGAAATGGAGCTGGAGATGGAGATGGAGATGGGAAGGTAGAAGTAATATGGAAGGTGTAATTTGAGTAATTAATAAAATTCTTATAATCATAAATATACGAGGGTACATTTGAGTCAATAGAAACGAAAATATATCGTGGTTTTCACTTCAAATAGTTATTTGATTTTTAATTTTTCCAGAGTCTTTCTCGGAAAATTTCGAAAAGTTCCCGAAATATTTCCAATATTAACTAACTGAAACATTATGTATGAAAATGAAATTTTAATCCAAGATAAATATATCATTACATTATTATTATATTAGAATTTATCCAGTAATACATCATCATAATCAATCCAATAAATTTCAAATTACAAATTACAAATTCACAAAAATAATAATGTAAACAAAATCATTATTTAAAAAATGTATAATAAATTATATAAACTTAGTTCAATGGTTCTTCTTCCCTTTCAATTAAGTTTTCAAGTGAAATTATAATATTAACACCATATGCAAAATTATTGGCCTTTAAAAAAGTTTTAAGAGTATTTTCATGAAGATCACTCTTTTTTAGTGAAATTCATGACGATTACATAATTTAAAAATTATTTGTAGAAATTTATGCCCTTAAGTATCTTGATTGTGTCCAATACGTCCCCTGATGTATTTGATAAGGTACCATTTTTTTTTTTTTTTTTTTAAAACGTTACGGTGACATATCTAATACGTTTCACACGAGTATCTAAGTATTTCATATATATTTGATAGTGCACCGTGTATAATTATAAAGTATACGTACAAGTTTGCAACCTAGCTCCCAACTATACATCTATACTATATATTTAAGAAAAAAGTCATGTCAACTTACACCATTTTTTTATATTGCTATTTCACCTTTAGTACTTTAATTAATCTAACTATGTAATATTTTGACTCCTCCATTTCTCTCATTACACCCATTAATAAAATTTATCTTTTATTTTTTCTTTGTATCAAACCCCTTATTTTTTTTGCTTATAAACTTTTATGCACGCGAGAACGGGCGTTTGAGGATAACGAATATACATAAATGATGTGCCTGGGCAAATTTCAGAACAGCAATTTATTTCAGAAGCTAAACATGCAGAAGTTTTCTGTCAGATCCTATATTCCTTAATTAAGCTTCACCTCTTAATCTTAATCCGCAGAAAAAGGTTTTTATTTCATTGCTTATATATGTGACAATAATTTCCATTTACTTAAATAAAAGAAACTGCGTTTTGCATTATGCTCACAATCCATCTAAATAGCCACTAGGATAGCATAAGATCCAATAACCTTCAATCATCCTTTCAAGTTCTCAAATCAAAATTCAATAACTTTGCATTACAAAAATCACAATCTTCTTCAACTAGAAACCAATATTTTAGGCCAAAAAACATGCATAAGAACAAAATCGAGTTAAAATACAAAATTATCAACGTACCGACTAAAACTGGGAGAATATTCAACTGCGATACCTGCTGCTGCGATCTCGTTCACGTTCATCTTCTCTGTATCGATCATTATACTCATGACCTCGGCCTCTCTCCCTGTGCCTGTCTTCTCGCTCTCTACTTCGATGCCTACCCCTCTCCCTTTCATCACGATCTCGTCCCCTCTCCTTACTTCTTTCTCTTCTATCCCTTTCACCTCTACCTGTGAATATCTAAACTTCAGTGAAACAGAAACATAATTGACCCCCCAAAAATGTAGTATTTGATAAATTGACACACATTGCAACCTCAAATACATTTGCCCTTGATGAATTTCAACATTTACCAACACCTAAAAGAATAACTAACCATATAATTTCAAGAAAAATGTAAATTTTACACATTTTTTTTTTGGGTTTCCCAAGGGTTTAATCCCTTTCGAGGCGTGTTGGGCACATTAAGTGGGTACCTCTTCCAACAGGAATTCGAACCTGAGTCCGCTACTTTGTAGTGACTAGTCCCTTCCACTAGACCAATCACCTGTTGGTAAATCTTACAGGACCCTACCAAGAAGGCAAGAACCAAATGTGCACAAAGAGATACAAGTGTTATTCATTCATCTGCTTCTCACTAATGGCAATCTGAAACTGCTCATAAAAACTAGGGAGTAG
The DNA here is from genome assembly GCA_034814905.1 of Penstemon davidsonii. Taxonomy (NCBI): domain Eukaryota; kingdom Viridiplantae; phylum Streptophyta; class Magnoliopsida; order Lamiales; family Plantaginaceae; genus Penstemon; species Penstemon davidsonii. The sequence continues at coordinate 7,426,915 of JAYDYQ010002685.1, read as the reverse complement.
ACAAGTATAGTCTTCATTCTTTGGAATCAAGTTAAAGAAGAAACAGCTGATTTGTGTCGAAGCATTTTTATTGTAGCTACAATTATCCAAAAAGATATATTTGCAGCAGTTTCTTCACATAGCTCCCCCTCATTTATTCCTAATTATATGTACCCACTGAAACATCATAAACTAGAGAGCAGCTAATTTATATCAAAATGCAACAAAAAGTAAGCTATGAGCCCCATTTCTGAAGACTTTTGCCCCTGATCAAAACTACATAAAATTTGGAATCATTGTTAAGAAGCCATCCCAAAAGTTTCAAGTTAAAATAGATTCCTACGGGAGTTTTGGCTTCCGACAGATGTCCAAGCTGTACAAGTTATTTATTTCTTAGCAGGTTACTCATCTATTCATGTATTTCCATTCAGTTATTTTCTTTAAATGATTTATTGCAATGTCCCTGTTGAGGTATAAGGAAACTAACTAATAGAACCAATCTGCAAAATCAACATCAAGCAGCCCAGGCCCCAGATTAAGCTGAGCAAATCCAGTAACCCAAAAAATGAAAAGGAATTGTACAGTAGACAAATGAAGTACATAAGCAGCTGGCTTTATTTACATAAGGCTACGCAAGCACAAACTACATAGCAGGTAATACTGTCTTGGGAAATAAAAATCAATCATCTGACAAAATGTGCATATTAATTAGCATCAATCAGCAGTGTTACGAAATTTCAATCAAAATAATATAGGACAACAAAATCCATTTTGTCCATAAAATACCTAGTTCTTCAACCTCCCATCCTGCACGTCCAACTCCAGGAACGCCCAGATACATTTCAGCTTGCTGTGTTTTCGCACGAAACTTTTTCTTAAGATTGCCAAACTCATCGTACATTTCACCATCATCCTGAAATCCAAGGAAAACAATCTTATTTATTGTTTCAATTATGCATATTGAACCATACTTCTAAAAAGAGAATTGTAATTACTTCTTCAGCCTCTCGCCTGTGCCTTCGAGTCTCTTCTATTTCTTTTTCATCTAGTTCTTTGTAGCCTCCACCACGTCCTCCTCTAAAAAAGTCCAAAACAGACCAAAATCAGGATTCACCAAAGAGCTATATGCATATCAGTACGAAGAAAAAAGAATCCCCCCCCATTATATAAGGAGATAAAAATTAAGAGCCAAGCAAAGGCAAGACTGTATTCTAATCTGGGTACTTTCTGGAAGGAAACTTTTCACAACTTAATTAAAAAAGATGGACCCTGAATGAGAAAATTGATTTAGTGCAACCAAAAATCTCCTGTTTCATTATTAATATACCTATAATTTATATAATAAGCATGTAATTTGAAATAGTGCAACCAAAAACTTCATGTTTAAATGTCAATGATACCTATATGTTTATATTACAGGGCAGACATTATGCAGGGAGCCTAAAGAGAAAAATTCCAAAACCAAATACCTCACACCTCCTTCATTGTGTCCAGGTTTATTGGAGTTGCAGATGTTGCATTTCATACGCTTTGCCCAAATTATGTTTCCACACCTGAGACATCAAGTCAGTAAGACGGGTAAATTGAAAAAATATGCTTTCAATAATTAAATGACTAATACCAATGGGCAATACAAACTACAAATAGTGTAGGACCTGCCATCACAGAAAAACATTACAAATAGAGAACCTTTTTCTATAGATTAACCATCATAGCTTAAGCTCATCACGACTATTATTAAGATACAGACAGAAAGAGAAAGATACTTGAGAAAGAACTATTAAGCACCAGCACTAAAATTAACATATTAACTTAATCAACATATAGAAAATGAACAATAATCCCAAGCTTCTTTTCTCACACAAAAGATAGTTGGAAAATAACCTTCACTAAAAAAACATTATCTATGAAGTTATCACTTTATTTCTACAACCTTGCTCATTTATTCATACAAGTTCCAGCAACAACCAGTAAGATATATGTTGGTTTCCCTAATAACCTAAAGATGGTTTTGTTTGCACATGATATTCAAATTTACAATTAAGTAGCAGCATACATACAGAATGAGACTTCAAATTATGCCCAAAAAATATTGACGGTATGATTGAGAACTAAATTCATGGGTCAAAGTTCAGCAATGACCATATCATTAAATAAAAACCCTCAAATCATCACGGGCATCAGGTGACTTAAATATTAGGCATTTTTTCTAATGCATTTCACATTCCAGAGAAATGTACTTCTCTACTTTGATAGATGCAACATTTACCATTAGGAGTCATAGACTTATATAGCCAATCCATTATCAATTACAGAAAATCTATCTGATATACAGCTGTCACAATAACTACGGTGAATATTTGAGAGGGCCCAGAACTTCCTCCAAATTAGGGCGTACTAGCTTTCCATGTAATGTAAGATTACACTATATTGTAGTAATATGTAACAAAAAAACAATAAAATGTTATATTTCTCTGGGAAAGTAGTCAGGTCATAAGCAATAACTTCGAGCTGTAAAATTATCCTCCAGCATAAATCGAAAGGCAAAAACAAACCATCTAAATCATTGACCAGGGCGATAAATGAGAAGTTCCTTCGCATCCTGAAATAAGAGAATACTCAGTCGCCCAGCATTATAACATATATATTATCCATCCATAGAGAAAGTCATATAATTAATTTAATTCCTAAAATACTTCAATTGTTGGAATATTCCTTTATTTGATCAATATTCAGTACTGATATTTTCTTCTTTGTCCATATAATATTTTAAGTGCAAGGCCAGCTCCATAACAGGGTCTTGCTAAATCAAGTAAACCTTTCACCTTTTAAACATTATTCAAGTATTTTGTAATGCCTAGTGCAAGTACATGATCAGATTACTAAAATCATGCAGCATTAAACTAACAACCATGGACTCAACAACTCTAAAACCTGTTAGGAAATACAGATGTATTATGGTTTTTGCTCCCAAAAAAAAGAAAAGCAGAGTATCCTAAGTTAAAGCAGGTAATCCACACTCCCACGGACTTCACTGCCAAAATTAAGACATATATGAACAAAAAACCAGTTACGAGGAACTTGAATATACAACTTTCTTCTCCTTCTTAGTGATATAAGTTGAGTGCATTAGAAGTCTTCTCCTCAACATCAAGCAAAATAGCACAGAAAACATTAAGTATATAGATTCAGAGTCTAACAATAACTAAGCATCATTCAGATGACAGACAGATAATTTAAACACAAGAGAGGGGTGGGGGTACGGTAAGAGAGCAAAGCCATACAAATTCTTACATTGGACAAGTCCAGTCATTTGGACCAAAAAGCCCTCCTCCAGTAGCAGTCGCTGCACGAGAATGACCTCCTAAATCATGGCCACCACGGCCCCTACCTCGACCACCACCCATGGCACCACCACCAGAGGCTCCAGCAGGACGTGCAGTTCCACAACGGTTACACACACCTCGAAATGCAAAGTTCACATTGCCACAACTGTTTTACCAGAAAGTATAAGAAAAACATTACAGAACCATTTTCAGGTTAATCATAAAAAGATCACAGCAGGATGTAAAAAGAGCAAGAAAGAACTGCTCACCAATATTCACATCACAGACCTTGTATTTGTACATGACCAATCTCCCTCTTGTTGCCATGCTTTCCCCGAAGCATCACCTCGTCCTAAACCGCTATCATCCCCACCATTCAAATCCCCAGCTCCTTCCTCTAGTCCATCGAGATCACTACCTATAGGAAGATTAGCAAAGTGATCCACCATGTCTTTCGACTCTGCCAGAAAGACTCCAATTGTGGCACCATGAAAATCTTTGTTGTTAAACCATTCAACAGCAGCTAATGCAGCATGTGGATCCTCATAAGTAACTGTAGCATCTCCTTTGGGCTCATTCGTCACTTTATCAAGGTACATCCATATCTTGGGACGCCCACTACGTTTGTCTTTCTATTCATCAGAAAAAAACTTCAGTTTATAAAAGCTACCAACCAAATACAGCATGCTCATATAGACTAAAAAATTTACAGATGGCAGAACCATATAGACAACAAAATGATAATATGAACTACTTTGAAGTTAATACACAAAATGCTGATATTTACACAAACAGATAACTAAACGACAAGCAATACCTGATGAGGAGCCATACCTTCAGCAAGCCAATGGTACCAAAGTGCTCAGCCAACATATTCTCATCGGTTCCAAAAGGCAAATTACAAACGTAAACAGACCCATTCGTCGGGGCTCCTTTTCCTGAATTATAGTCATTCATTCTTCTCCAATTTCATTCAAAAATTCCAAATTAAAGCCCTATATAAACACCAGATAGATCCTATCAGAATTTCAAAAAGGCAACACTAATTCGATTCACACATCCTGATATGCAACAAAGCAAACATTGTTCCACGGTGATGATGAGAATGATAGGGTTTTCGAAGAAAAAGATTAAAATGGAGAGAGAGAAAAGCCACCCGAATTCACCGGTGGTGGTCATACGACGACGTTTTACTCCGTCGAGAGGAACCAATAGATTGCTAAATGCTAATGTTTCTGGGGACAATGAATGTAATTTCAATGTTGTATTGGAGGTTATTTTGGTCATTGTCAGTAATTGGGCCCTCGTCAACCTGAATGACCGATTGTCAAAATCCGACCCAATTGTATTTGCCCAGTAGTGAGGCCCACACATGGTTTTCAAAAGACAATTTTCGATTATTTTCTCAAACCTAAAGTTTGGCTAGGTTTGGTTTGTTGTTTGAAAGGCGAAACCTTTGAAACTCAATTTGAATAATAGTTTCAATAGAATATTGAGATTGTAAAATATTATTAAATAATAGTTAGTAGATTTTAAAATTTGAGATTTGTTTTAGATGGTGGTTTGAAGAAGAAAAATAGATAGTAGGTATCAAATTAATAACTTAATAGGATTTGAAATATAATATTTTATTGTGTAATGAGATGATGAATTATTATATTGTAATGATTGAGAATTGATTGTATTTATTGATTGCTTATTTATTTAAATAAAATTATTAATAATTTTATTATCTTGTAAATTATAAGATATATATAATATCTGACACGACACCATTTTCTAGAAAACATATAATCGAATATAATACGAAAAAATATAAGAAAATATTTTGATAACAATTGTTTGAATACAAAAAATGTAAACATCATTCACATAATGCATAATATTACCAAAATAAATGAAATAAATTTCACCAAATAAAAACTGAGAAAAATATAAAGAAAAAAATTGAGATAGAAATAAAAAAATGAAACAGAAAATATAGAAAAAATTTAACTGAAAATAAAGAAAAAAATTGAGATCGAAAAACGGAAGGAAATAAAAGAAATGAAGAAATTGAAACATAATGTTGTTTGGTGAATGTATCGATTCATAATTAATAAATAATTTTCTTTTTTTTGGATAAATTAACAAAGAAATTTATTATTTATGAAAGAGGCGGAGGTATTTTTGGAATAAAAAACTCCAAAACTATAACAGAAGGGGTAAGTGCTACAAGTGATACTTTAGGGGGTAACTGATATCAAACTCATATTTTAAGGGGGAAAAATGTATTTCACCCTAAATAGAATGATATTGTTAATGAGATAATTAATACATATTTTTATATTGTAATATATACTGTATATTAAGATGAACATAATTTTTACCAACTAATATAATCGAATATAACATTTAAAATTGTAGTTAGATATTTTAATAACAATTATTAAATTTAAAAATTGATAATGCAAAGATCAAATAATATGACAAAAATAAATAATGCAAAAATTGGTAATGTAATTGATACTGTTAAAATATAAATTATGTAAACTTGGCATATAATAAAAACATAAATTATCAAAAGAAATCATAGGTAAAAATAAAAAAATAAAAAATAAAAACATACAAAGGTATGCGATCAACGCCTATCCCACTTATCTGAGGCGGGCCTGGGCAGGTTTCGGTTTTGGTCCGAAACCAGTGTCAGGGCCGAAACCTGCCCAAGCCCGTTGCCAAACATGGTTTGGCCCAGTTTGGCAGAGATCAAACTGGGTCAAACTAGATCCATATGAGGCCAAAGGTTTTCGTATGGATAAAAACTATACCGGTTATTTTGATAGAGTTTCAGTTTTAGACTTCTCGTACCCAAAAAAATCGTACGGTAGCAAAATTGAAAAAATTACATGATTAATATTTTTTTTCTTGCAAATTTATACAACTAAATTATGACTTTTTATTTGTCAATTTATAATTCTATTATTCGTAAGCACGCTAGTATTTAAAACTTAAACTATTATAGCCCATCATTACTTATTTGTTACTACATCATGTTCAATTAAATGGATATGCCTATTATTTTTGGCTATCATTTATAAAGAAGAGTTTTTATGAAATTTTTTATAAGATTGAATTCTTGCAGATTTGAGATGAGTTTTGAGGTTACGTTCTTTTGAATATTTATTTTATAAGACATGAATTCAAATTTTGTAAGGTTATGCTCTGACCATCATACAAACATTTTTTTGACGTTTCGAAGAATAATCTAAGGTTCAAATTCAACAAATTGGGTGTTGGATTATACCTCATAACTTGACGAGAAAAACATGTATATTAAAATCAAATAATACAACAAGATGCAGCAGCCACACTGCTATTTACATTAAACTCAAATCTATTGAACATTGGCTTATTTATCATCTCTCTACCCATTCCCCGTAGTACATCACAAAAATACCATCGGCGTGGAGACTATTAATTATAATTCTCTACTTTTTCAAGGACCTCATCAACATTATAATTTCTTGGTCGACAAATAAGTTGAGATTTTTCAAGGTTCATTAATACATGTACAAAACTCTAAAACAACAGATAAAAAGAAACGGAGGGAGTAATTCATTATCCTGACATTATTAATCTATAATTAAGGATAGGTTATTGTACCAATGGGATGTAGAGGGGATACATAATACATTGATGTATATACTACAATATGTGGATTTTTTTTACCTGGTCAGATCAGGTATATGAGCTTACTTATATACCTTGTGGACTTGTGGTCTAGGATTTATCAACTCATTTACAATTATTAAAAATTCAATTATTAGACATAACTAACATAAGTAGACTTAACTAGAGTTAAGTAGAAAACTGTTATAAAATTATTCTAAAATAACAAGATAACTAGCAATGTAGAGAATAAAGTTGGAGACAAAGTATTTTCATTCATATGAAATTGGCCTTACAAGCATTCTACATAGGCACTATTTATAGGCCTTGAATTTCAAACACAAAGTGTAAGTTACAAAATAACATAAATGAGAATATACAATTTATTTGGGGGTTACAAAATTGGGGGTTACAAGATAATAGAGTGCACAAAAGGTAATTGTGAAAATGCCATAAAGAAAAGAGCAGAACAAAAGGAATAAAATATTTTCTGCATATCTCATCATTATGTACAGTAGTGTATTTATAGGAAAGGACAATAACAATATTATCTTGAGATGAAATCTCAGCTGTACACCTAGCAATATTCTAGAATAATTAAGAACATGTTATCTCTTCATCTTTGTGATCATAAGTATTCTTTTTATGCTTCAATAGCCCTCCTCGAGTCAAGCGGCACCGGCAAGAGACGAAGAGCAAAACGGAGCAGATTGAATCGAATAGCAGGCAGTGGTTTAGTCAGAATATCAGCAATTTGATCCTTGCTTGAGACAAACGATACAAAAAGAGTCTTGGCAGCTACCTTTTCTCTCACAAAATGATAGTCAAGTTCTACATGTTTTGTCCTAGAATGCAATACTGGGTTAACAGATAAATAAGTAGCGCCTAGATTGTCACACCACAAAGTCGGTGGACCAGGTAAAGGTACAAAAAGTTCTTTCAATAAGGATTGCAACCACAAAATTTCACATGTGGTATTTGCTATAACTTTATATTCAGCTTCCGTAGAAGAGCGCGCAAGAACCCCAGGATATGAGATGTGATCCAAAATATATACAGAAACCTCCCGTGGACTTGTGATCATCCGGACAACCAGCCCAATCAGCATCTGAAAATGCTGAAATTTTGAATGATGAAGAAGCTGAAAAATAGAGACCAAAATGGATTGTATGATGCAGATAACAAAGGATTCGCTTGACAGCTTGCCAATGAGATTGTCTTGGGCAGTGCATAAATTGGCAGACTTTATTGACGGCAAAAGAAATATCAGGGCGGGTGAAAGAGAGGTATTGTAGGCTACCCACGACACTCCGATAAAGTTGAGGATCCTCAAAAGTGTTTGAATCAAACGCAGAAAGTTTAGTGACAGTAGACATGGGTGTGGACACCGGTTTGGATTGATGCATGTTAGTTTTGTGTAGAAGATCTGAAATGTATCGGGTCTGAGAGAGGAATAAGCCAGAGGCAGACCGTGAAACCTCAATCCCTAAGAAGAAGTGTAAATTACCGAGATCTTTTACTGGAAATTCAGTGCGAAGGGAACTAATAAAGTCAGAAATCGATCGAGGAGAGGAAGCAGTGACAATAATGTCATCAACATAGACCAAGACATAAACAGAGTGGGATCCGTTAGAGAGAAAGAACAGGGAAGAATCTGAGATGGAGGCAATAAAGCCAAGGGTAATAAGTTTCGAACTAAGCTTGGAAAACCAAGCCCGAGGAGCTTGTTTGAGACCATATATAGACTTACGCAGTTTGCACACATGATTCGGGAAATCCGGATTTATGAAGCCTGCAGGTTGATGCATATATACATCCTCCTCTAAGTCACCATGTAGGAATGCATTTTGTTTATCAAGCTGATGAAGAGCCCATTTTTGAGTAACGGCGATAGAGAGGAGAAGACGAATGGTAATTGGTTTAACAACAGGACTAAAGGTTTCAGAATAGTCAAGACCGGGTAGTTGATGAAACCCCTTGGCAACCAAGCGAGCTTTACGACGCTCAAGGGAACCATCAACTTTACGCTTGGTCTTAAGGACCCATTTACAGCCAAGAATATTTTGAGTGGGAGAAGGAGGAACCAAATCCCAGGTTCGGGTATGAAGAAGGGCATCAAATTCAGTGGACATAGCATCACGCCACTTAAAATATTTGGAGGCCTCCGAATAGCTAGATGGTTCATCCGGAATAGTCGGTGGCGCACGAACAGTGACCAAGGCTGATTTGGGAGGTGGCCAAGGCACAGTACCATCAGTACGAATGAGAGGTCTGTGTGTATTCGTTCTTCATCGAGTAACGATGTGGTGAGGAGTAGATATAGGACTGAGCGGTAAGGATTCATGTGACGGGACATGAGATGATGTCGTGGCGGGTGAAGGACTTCTTGGAGATGGAGGAGTGATGGTGGGTAATGTAGTTTCTAACGGTTGTTGGGAAGCGGGTGAAGGACTTCTTGGAGATGGAGGAGTGAGGGTGGGTAATGTAGTTTCTAACGGCTGTTGGGAAGGTAAGTTTACTGGTAAAGTGATGGGAGAAGATGTGGGACAGAGACATTGATGAGACGGGGAAGCAGATGTGGATGGTGTAGTAGTGGCGAAAGGGAATTGTCGCTCATCAAACCTAACATCACGAGAAAAATAAACTCGACCCGAAGGGACATGAAGACAATTGTAAGATTTGTGATCAGCAGTGTAGCCTATAAAGACACAAAGTTGGGAACGAAGGTCCATTTTGTGGCGATTGTAGGGGCGAAGGTGTGGCCAACAAGCTGAACCGAAAACTCGTAAAAACGAATAGTCGGGGGACTGCTTGAACAATGTTTGGAAGGGTGATATTTCCCCTAAAAGAGGTGTTGGCATCCTATTTATAAGGTATGTGGTTGTTTGGAAGGCCTCAACCCGGTATTTGGAGGGTAAACATGAGTGAGCAAGTAATGCAAGCCCTGTTTCAACTATGTGTCGATGACGACGCTCAACAGTCCCATTTTGAGGGTGAGAGTAAGGGGTGGTAATTCGATGAGTGATACCACGTTGCTTAAGAATAGTATTAAGTGACCTAAATTCGCCCCCCCCCCCCCCCCCCCCCCAGTCAGATTGTATTGCAATGACATTTGACGAAAAGGTATTGGTAATATACTGCAGAAAAGCAACAAAAATCGTACTCACATCAGATTTTGATTGTAATGGAAAAAACCAAATATATTTAGAAAAATCGTCTACAACCGATAAGTAGTACTTACAACCTTTGGAAGACAGCACAGGCGCTGGTCCCCATACATCTAAAAATAAAAGTTGAAACGGGGAAGACGACCTAGAGGGAGACGGGGGATGGGGCAATACATGAGACTTGGCTTGCATACAAGCCGAGCAGACAAAATGTGAACTGATGTGAACTGGTGGTGGAGACAGGTAGACCAAATCTTTTTATTGTCAAGGATGTGAGACGATGACTGGGATGACCGAGACGATAGTGCCAAATATCTGAGGAGGTACGCTCACCAATAAGAGCAAAAGATTGGGAAGAGGAGGGAGAGTTTAAATGGGAATCGTCATCTTGAAGAACATATAGACCATCCCTAACAAGGCCTTGAAAGAGTACCTCCAGGGTTCGTAAATCCTTTACAAAAAAACCAGAAGAGTGAAATTCAAAAAATACAGCATTATCAAGACAAAATTGACGAACAGAAAGTAAATTGCGAGAAATTAAGGGCACATGTAAAATATTTTTAAGAAAAAACTTTCTAGAGGAAGAAGAAAGCTCAGCCATGCCTGAGTTTTGAATAGGGAGTGCAGAACCATCTCCTATTGTGACCTGATCCGGGCCAGTGTAGGGTGTCGAGCCAAGGTTTAAATTACTAAAATCAGCAGTGAAGTGGTTGGTGGCTGCAGTATCAGGGAACCAGTTCATTTCAGCTGACGGAATAGGTGAGATGGAGGTGGCATTAGCTTGAAAGGAGGTGGGAGGAGCCTGATAGGCGTGATTAAAGCGATAGTGGCAGACCAAAGCAGTGTGCCCAGGTTTGCTACACACCTGACAAATCGGACGCATAGATGGATTTGGAGGAAAGAAATTAGAGTGAGATGCTGGAGCAGAGCGACCCCTGCCACGACCACGACCCCGTGAATAAGAGAAAGAGGGAGGGTGTGAAACAGTAGAATAAGCAGAAATTGAACCAGTGGATAGAGTAGAGTTGGTTTGATGTGCCAAGTGAGCTTCGTGGTTTAGAAGGTAACTGTAGAGTTGAGCAGAGGATAGAGGTTCAGGGCAGGTATTAAGGGATGTAACAAAAGTGTGGTAATCTGAACCCAAACCCAAGAGTAGATAGGCATTAAATTCAGGCGAAGAGAGGGGTTGACCGGCAGCACTGAGAATAGAGGAAAGAGATGTAGCTTTGTGATAATATTCAGTAATCGATTGGGAGCCTTTTTTCAAGGTCGCAAGCTGGAATCGAGTTTGCATAAGTTGAGCAGTAGATTGGGCAGCGAAGAGGGATGTAAGAGTATTCCAAGCGTCACGAGAGCTTGAGCAATTCAACACATGAGAGAGAATCATGTCTGATAGGGAAGAATTAATAGTTGAGAGGATAAGTTGGTCTTGGAGACTCCAAATGGAGAAAGCTGGGTTTGGTATATTATTAACAGTAGCGGGAGATGGAGGATGTGTGCCGTCCACAAATCCGAAAAGACCATGGCCTTTAAGGAAGGGAAGGATTTGTGCTTTCCATAGGGGAAAGTTATCATTTGTAAGTTTGATGGAGATGAAGTTTGGTGGAATGGAGGTGACTGTAGTGGGGACGGTGGTGGGTAAAGAAAAAGATGGGTTTTCGTCTGCCATGCCAGGAAGGAGGACGGTGGTCCCAAATTTTATGCTCTTGATACCATAATAGAGTGCACAAAAGGTAATTGTGAAAATGATATAAAGAAAAGAGCAGAACAAAAGGAATAAAATGTTTTCTGCATATCTCATCATTATGTACAGTAGTGTATTTATAGGAAAGGACAATAACAATATTATCTTGAGATGAAATCTCAGCTGTACACCTAGCAATATTCTAGAATAATTAAGAACATGTTATCTCTTCATCTTTGTGATCATAAGTATTCTTTTTATGCTTCAATACAAGATTATACTTACTAATTGTAATAATATTATTTGGAGGTTATGGACATCCATATAATTGTTGAATTATTTACAACAAAAACAAATAATTAAGTGTGAATCCTTGTTTTTTTAGAATCTCATCCTCCATCATTTTCATAATATTTAAATATCAATTAGAATCTAAAATTTTCAATTTATTTTAGATGAATCTAATTTCATTTTTCGTGTTATAATTTTGCAATTTATGTTCAATATAAATCATAATGTTAGAATTAAAAAAAAAAAGATTATATCGCTTTCTACACAGCTGATTTAAAAATTTCCCCCAAAAAAAAAAGTTTGAGTATGTGATTGGGTATACCCATCTTCACTAAATTAATATCTTGTACATGAAATATTTGTTGTGTTATATATAAATTCATCCTTCAGTTGTAACTTGAGTTAATTGCATCCATGGTTAAATAATTCACTATGGCGTTAACTAATTCTTATTGTATTATAACTGAAGTGGGTATTATAACATTTCTACAACAATAAGATTAGTGGCGTTAACTAATTGGTGCTTACTGTAACATGCAATATATTTTCATTCAAATATACTCCCTCCGTTTTTTTTTATTTGTCGCTTTGGCCAAAAAAATTGTTTACTTTTATTTGTCATTTTAGGATTTCAATGTAAAATTAAGTGCTTTCTATCAATATTACCCTTCTTATTAATGCTTGTAATAAATGCTAATTAATGCTGTTATTATTTGATTAAAAGAGTGTTATGGATTTTAACTTAAAAAAAGTGGTTATTTATTGCATTTTTTAATCCGTGTGCAATCCTTCCAAACGACAAATAAAAAAAACGGAGGGAGTATATGTGATCTTAAATTTTCAGAGCACATTTAAGGAAGTAAAGTATTTAATTATCACTCTGCACATTAACAAGTAATTCTTTCAGCCAGATTGAGATTCAGTAATTGTTCCTTCATGTGATAAAAATCAATCCAATTCTCACAGAATATACAAACACCAACAATGCAAAGAAAAAACTTTAAAAAAACTTACCTCTCCATACAATCCCCATGCATCTCCAAAGGAGTATTTACATCAACACATAATCCATTTAAACAAATTTAATATTTTAGAGAGACGCATAAGATGATAAATCATACTGATAATTATTGAACCAATTCCATGCGTAGATGTAATTATCTCTAAATATCATAAACCTCAAGCAATTGGGTCATGCATCAGAGATTAGTTCATTTGTTTCACTTGTACAGATAAAATAAAACTGAAGTTACGAAAAGCAAAATAAGAAACTCGTGCGATCGTCTCATGGATTCATATTCATGTAATTTGCATCGTCTATGCCTGCAACCTCTGCCGTAATAGCAAACTAAGAGAAAAAAAAATCACAAAATGTTAACCAACATGGTGAATCCTAATTTGTTTCAAAATATTCCATCAAATAAGTATGGTATCTCAGTTTAAGTATTTGAAGATCAGTTAGGGAATGGAGATCGGGAAATAGTGTGTCATCAGGATAAAAACACTTGAGTTTACGTAGATGTGGTGAACATCTCAAAATTTCATCATCCTTGTCATTAGTAATGCTAATATATGAAAGGGACCTTAGATTAGTGGTTTGGCAGTTGTAGCAAGCTTCTTCGAATTCTGCAATCCCTTTTACTTGGACATGTCTCAACTTCACCAATTTTAGAAAGACTAAGGGTATGTAAATTATTTCATAGCTGTCAATTATAAGAAATTCTAGGTTAACAAAGCTGCCTAAATGTGGTTTCGGCATTCGATCGACGGCCAAGTACCTTAGCTGAACTAGAAGATTTACTCTTTTCAGCTCATAGTAACTCTGAGAATTTGATCGTAGATTCATAACCCTAAGAAGTTTCATTTGCGGAATGTTGGATGAGGGATGTGAAAGATGGCCTGAAAATGAGCGTTAATATAGGCCAAAAGGTCTCCCACCGGCTGATGCTTCTGAGTGAACAAACATGCGATGATGCTTCTCGTAGAGTGACATACAACTATATAGTGACAATTAAGAAGAACCAAGTTTGTCATGAATAATATGATCATAATAACTAGAATTTAAAATACCAACTATTTGACTGGATTGAATTATAGGATAGCAAGTAAACTTACTCATCAATAGACTTTGAAAAAAATTCTTCATGAGCTTTTCTTAAGCACATGTCCCGCAATAGATCATGAATACTGCATGATTTGATCCCACCACCAGATTTCCTACGCGTAATTAGTATAAGGCTTCTATTCATTAGGTTTGAAAGATATTCTTCTGCTACTAGCTTTGGGCTCTTCTCTTGTTCTCTTTGAATGAGTCCTTCAGCAATCCACAACCATATTAACTTCGTTACTGGAATTTGTGTGTCTTCAGGAAATGCTCCGAAATAGAGAAAACACATCTTTAAATGATCTGGCAGATGTTTGAAGCTAAGTTCCAGTATTTTCGAGTAATTATTTGTATCATCGTCAAACAAATAGGAGTCTAAGTTTGTTTCCACTTTTTCCCATACACTTTTTGTCTTCTCCAAATTTGCCAAAACTCCAGCGGTAACAACTACTGCAAGCGGAAGTCCACGACATTTAGCTGCAATTCGCATTCCAATACCTTGTAATTGTGGAGGGCAGGCTTCTTTGGGAAACACCTTCTTGCTTAGTAGCCTCCAACATTGGTCTTCCTTAAGAAGTGGTAGTGAGTGAACAATGCTATTAGTTGGTGTTGTGCCTCTAATCCGACTAGTGAACACTATTCTGCTTCCGTTTCCATCATCTGGAAAATATCTTCTCAAATCATCCCACACATTTGAACACCAGACATCATCCATGACAATAAGGTATCTCCGTCCCTTTAAACTTTTATGTATGTCCAAGGCCAAACTCTCATTGTCCATTTTGACAAATTTATTTTTGTTTTCCTTGTCTGTTAAACTTAGGGGTGCACATGGTACGGTTCTACGGTTTTTTTAATGAAATTAATACCGTACCAATTAATGCGGTTTTGAAAAGTCACGTACCAAACTAACATTTTGAATACCATACCATTATATACGGTACGGTGCGGTTCTAGTACGGTACGGTACGGTTTTACGGTATTTTACAATAACTTTTTAGATCTCAAACTATTTTAATTATACAAAAAAATGTACATTTTTACATGAAAAAAGCTTGATTGTTTGTTTAAGCTTTGCATTTGTAATAGGCTAACACTTTAGGACATCATGCTAACCAAATATTTGGCTTCAATCTTCTGATCTTAGTTTAGTTTTTATGAATTTAATAGCAAAATATATTGAATCACATTAAATACAGTAAAAAAAATGCAAAAAATATTGCAATCTCATTCATTACACAATTTAAATATATAAACTATTTCCATTTTAAAACTCAAGGCTTGGGTAATCTACTTTTACAATAAAACAAAAAAAAGTACCTACATGAATTTACTTGTGATGCTAGTGCTAGAGGAAGGAGAAACAACTCAAATTTGAAGAAGCTTTGATAGGGATAATGCTTAGGTTTTAGTTACTTGCCTTTTATGATATTAGTGGGCTTAATTTGAGTCCTAATTGTTTAAGGCTAAATACAGAGCCTATAATATTTAAATATGTTCACTAAATATATGCATAAATTAATAAATAAAAGATATTTATTTTTATTGGTACGGTACGGTTTTTTTGCGGTATAAAATCCTTAAAACCTATACCATACCAAAATATCCAGTACGGTTTTCGTCTATACCAAGACCTGTAATTTTGAAGAAAAAAACCGATACTTCGGTACGGTACAGTACGGTCCGGTCCGGTCCGGTACGGTTTCAAAAACCATGTGCACCCCTAGTTAAACTCATCCAAATGTCAATCAACACCTTTCTCTTCTGATATGTTTCAGAAACAACACACCATATATGTCTATCAAAATGATCAAGCGTTAAACGACTATTATACAGTTCTCAAGCTATAGTTGTCTTAACTAGTCCAGGCATCCCAATAATAGAAATGATTTGTCTATCTTCTGACCCTCCAGTAAGATCATCCAAAATCTTTGTCATTTCATCCTCAAAGCCAACCACAATATCAATGATCATAGTAGTAGGAGTTCCCATATCTTGGGTTTTTATCTCTGTACTAAAATCTTTCTTGATATTCAAGACTTTAATGTCATAAATTGTCTTTATTTCTTGAAGTCTCGTTCTAATAAGCTTAAACTTAGGGATAACAATTGGGAGCCTGAGATTCAAATACCAAAGAGGAAGATTGCCCACAACATATGAGTTGACAAGATATTCAGCTTCATATGCCACATCTCTAATTTGGACTAAAGATTCATTCAAGTCATCCATATGAATTGTATCTTGCGGCATTCTAATATCCTCGAGCAAAGATCGTGAGATTGTAAGCTCCTCGTGAAGTGTTATGATTTGAACCTTCATCTCATTAATGATCAAGTGGATCTGGTTATTCATCAAGTTCTCGAGATCCTCGATCAAAGAATCAACGATGAATTTTGAATCTATAACATCATATGTTTGAGAAACTACAAATTGGTGCACTTCTGAGAATTTGCTGCAGTGCTCTTCGATCTTCACATTCAAGACCTCAACCATTTTCAAAAGTGAATTTCTCTCCTCAATAAATCTACTGGCCTTAATTCGAAATGTTGAAAAAATACAAGAATATATGAACATTCCTGCTTCGTTGGCCAATATTTCAAATTCTACCAAAATATTTTTGACTTCCTCAAGTTCAATGCATTGAAATGGTATATCCCCAAGAAGACTAAGAAGAAACGTTAGCTCCTTCTGAAGAACTGCATACCGTTGCTCCTCATTCGAATTAATATGTGATTCACAATTAAGTATTTGAAGGAGAAAGTCCATAAAACTTGCCAATATTTCATTTTCCTTGAGGGAATTATTCTTGTCAGACACCTCATGTAGCTTTGGGACTTTGAAGAATTTTCGCACCTTTGGCATGAAAGAGTTCACAAACATTCTGAAGAAGTCTACCCACTTCAACTGATATTCTTCTTCCCGGTCCTTCATTAATGCTTCGAGATATTCACGGGCTAAAATATCGAGATTCTTTATTACATGATACAATACACCGTCATCAAATTTTATTACATATAAGACAACTGCTAGACAGGTTGGACCATTCCAAGGAAGCCAAGCTTTCCAAGAGAGGGCTTGATCAATCTCCTCTGTTTCATCCAGAGTCAACTCCTTTGACTCATTCAAGTTATCATCACATTTCAAGGGAGGGGTTTGATAAATATCCTCTTCATCAGAAGAAACAACTTCATAGATCCATCCGTCCCTTCATAGCTCAAAAACTTTGACAAAAATTCAATAGTAGGAGCCATTGACATTTCTTCAACAATTTGATTTAGTAAGACTGTTAAGATATAGAGTTATTTAATTACATGAAAGAAATAGGGGAGAGAGAGACATAAATATGACAGCAAGATGTGTAAGAAAAAAAAACACGCAGGAATTCCGGGAAAATAATTCACAATTTAAACTTCGTACCTCAGCCTATTAAAAAGACATATCTCATTGTTCACTTGTTTATTTAGTCCATCGAGATTCAAGATTTGAATTGGGAACAAAGAAATTTTTTTGAGAATATTTTTATTTGATTATGTCAATATATCTACTTTCAACTTATGTGATATCTGTAAGTTTCTGCAATTTATTCATACGTGTATCATTCTATAATTACTCTCATAATACAAGAACAAAAATGTAATAAACTTCATAGAACGATTCCAGCATATATGTATAAGTATGCTTCTGTTAGTGTTTTAAATCACAAGGTATATATGAAATTTCTATTAAGAATGTTCTAAACGAGTGCTTAGAATTAATTAACACATGTTTGGAGCATATAATCACACACTTTGACAAAAAAAAAAAAGAAAACTTACTGTGAATTCTTAGTGGATGTTGAAAGCTCAAAAAATTCAATACTTGATTTGTGAATCAAATTGCTGAAAGAAAGTGATAAGAGAAAAAGGGCATTTTTTTTTTATTTTGCTGTGGTTTTTAGACAGTAGTTATTACTTCAACCAATTTTCGTACAAATTTATTGATGACAAGTCTTCCTTTAGTACATCCGAGCCCACCTCAAAACCGGAACATCTAATCCACACATTTTCATTAATTCTTTTAACATTATTTAGCATTTTAAAATTTTCAATTTCAATTGTTTCTAAACCTTCATGATGCGCTAAATGCAAAAACATCCTTGTGTTTTGTCTAACTAACAAAAAGCCCTCTGTGTTATTTTAACTAACACAAATTTCTCTGTGTTTTTTTCCTATTAGTAAAACAAAACTCATTTGTAATTCCTTCATAAATCATAGAAAAGTTTTGGGTTTTTTGCACTTTGCACCCCGAAACATAGGAAATATGCACTTTGCACCCTCGAAACTTAGATTTAGCACTTTGCACCCTCAAAATATGAAAAATACAGCACTTTGCACCCTCTTTTATTTTCAAGCAAAAACTCAAGGGCAAAATAGGTAATTCAATTATAAATCTTTGGCACTTTGCACCCCAAAACTTGAGAAATTGGCACTTTGCACCCCCAAAATAAAATTAGTACTTATCACCCTCGAATTAAGAACAAATCAACAACTTGCACCCCCAAAACACAATAAATGGACACTTTGCACCCCGAAACACAAAATTAACACTTAACACCCTCAAATAAAAATTAAAAAAACCCTCATTTTCTCCGACAAAGTTGAACTTACCAATTTTTACTCATTCAATTGTTGTGCATAGCACGTTTAATTTGTACAAGCTATAATTTATGGCTTGTTAATTTGTTATATGATGTAATCATTCCAAATTCATGGTATTTAATTCGTATATATGTATATAAATGTAGGTTGTTCAATCGGATCGGAAACTTACCTATTTTGCCTTAGATTTTTTTTCACCCCGATGGTCAAGTTTGCCAGAAAAAATGAGGGGTTTGATTTTTTTTAATTTGAGTGTGTTAAGTGTTAATTATGTGTTTCGGGGTGCAAAGTGTCCATTTATTGTGTTTCGGGTTGCAAGTTGCTGATTTGTTCTTAATTTGAGGGTGATAAGTGCTAATTTTATTTTGGGGGTGCAAAGTGCCAAATATTTATAATTGAATTACCTATTTTGCCCTTGAGTTTTTGCCTGAAAATAAAAGAGGGTGCAAAGTGCTGCATTTTTTATATTTTGAGGGTGCAAAGTGCTAAATCTAAGTTTCGGGGGTGCAAAGTGCCTATTTCTCATATTTTGGGGGTGCAAAGTGCAAAAAAACCAAAAGTTTTTGTTAATTGTATAAGTGAACAGGGGGGTTATTGTTAATTTTTAAAATTAATATGAGGGCTATTTATCCTTTTTAGGTTAAGAGGGTTGTTTTTATATCATTTGATGGGGCTATAAATATCATTTCGACTTGACAGTGATTTTTTCGCTAATAAAAAAGAACACAAGAGTTTTTTGTTAGTTAAAATAATACATGAGCCTTTTTGTCGGTTAATCAAAGTACAAGGGATGTTTTTGCATTTCTCTCCCTCCCTTCATGATACCCAACTAATATATTTTTTTTAGGCGTATCGGAATAATTGATAAAATCATAAAATGAAAGAAATTCGAATGAATAAAAATGAAAGATGAATTTTACTTTTCATAAAAATAGACTCGTTTTAAAGAGTATGTAAGATTGAAGGTAAATGTATACCCTGACGACTGGCTGGGCTATATTATTTTTTCGTTTTGCATAATACTATGAAAAATGTACAATGTAGTTATCATGGTTTGAATTTGTATCTATGGTGACCCAAAAATAAGATTAATCGTGCGCTCAAGTATATATTTACTTCGTGGTTGTATGAATTTTTTTTTTTTTAGATGGTGAATACATCGTTACATAAAACACTATATCGAATCGAAAGTAAACTAATTACAACTGCTAGTATTAAACTAAAGAAAAGCTAGTATTAAACTAAAGAAATACCCACATTCGTGGGAGTTGAACCCATGACCTCTTAGTCATGAAGCCCCATCCTTAACCACTTGGCTAAGGCCTCATCGGCATGGTTGAATGAATTAATGTAGGCTAAATTTTCGAGCAAAAGACAAAAACACCCCCTATGCTTTGTCAAACTCCCAAAAACCTCCCTGTGTTATTTTAACTCCCAAAAAAACCCCTGTGATTTCAAATAAGTGCCAAATACACCCCCAAAAAAGAGAGTGTGTTTCAAACGCCAAAATTGCAAGTATTTGTTCATATTTTGCTTTTGATATGACAATTTTACCCCTGACATCGAAAGACAAAAACACCCCTATGCTTTGTTTAACTCCCAAAAAATCCCCTATGTGTCATTTTAAATCCCCAAAATCCCCATGTGTTTGATTTTATATACCACACTCGATCCAAGTAGTATATACTTATTTTTTAAAAAGAATAAATAAATTTTAAAAAAACAAATACATAGGGGTAATCTTGTCATTCCACCAAAAGTCAAAAATAAAATTATAAGTATATACTACTTGGGTCGAGTGTGGTATTTAAAATCAAACACAGGGGGTTTTTTGATAGTTAAAATAACACAGGAGGGGTTTTGGTAGTTAGACAAAGCATAGGGGGTGTTTTTGTCTTTTGCTCCTAAATTTCCTATTAATTACTAAATCCAATATTTTCCTTAAATTATTTTCTATTTAATAAATTATCTTTTAAGCAGGATTTTCTTCATAAGTTCAATCTTAAACAACTATTGTTCTCGGAGCAGCTTTGATAATAATTCAAGCATTAATTAAGGATTTTTTTGGTGATTAGATTCATTTTAGTTACACAACTAAACAGAAAAGGTGGAAAAGAAAAACAATGATTGAAATTGTCTTAACAAACACATTTGATTTTAATTACCACTAAGAAGTATGATAATTGATAAACTATTATGCAATCGGTAGCCACTTAATTCCAACCCGGTGTTTTTAAAATGAGAATTTATGCCGCATATGTTATAGTCTCAACTATTAAAAAATTTAACAAAAAATCCGAACCACAACTTTTTATCAAAATGTCCTACAATTGACGTGACATCGGACATTTGAAATAACTTCACATTTGTAAAATTACTTAATATCTCTTTAATAAAAAATAAAAAATAAAATAATATTATTAAAAAGACGTTTCCCCCCAACACAATCCTGGTCGGCATATGGGCCATGATCCAGTTCTCTTCGCCTTGATTCGGTAACACTATGATGCAGAGGAGAAGATTTTCGAAGAAAAAGATTAAATAATAAATAAATAAATGGAGACAGAAAAAGCCATCTGAATTCACCGATGGTGGTGATGCGTCGCCGTTTTACTCCGTTGAGAGGAATCAATAAATTGCTAATGTTTCTGGGGACAACAAATGTAATTTCATTGTTGCATTGGAGGTTATTTGGTCTTCTCAGTAATTGGGCCTTCGTCCACCTTTTTTATTTTTTATTTTTTTGAGAGGTATGGCCCACTAGTGAAGCCCATCTTGAGAGCCCATAAGCTATATCTATTTTGTAAATTTTATACATATTAATATATTTTATTAATATATTATCTTCTAGCTCATTTACAGAAGGAAGGCCCATTAATTAGACGAAATTCAAATTTCTAATTTTATTTCTACCCAAGTTAGGTAATGAGACCAATATGAATTCAATTTCACTCCACTATTTCAAATTACATATCTTTATCGGTTCGGATCTATCCCATTTATAATAGATATAAAAATTTCGATGAATATAGCCCGATTGGACCTATTTCGAATTAAAATCAGATCCATTGCACTCTAATCAGAATGATGTGGTAGACTCATATGCATCTAAGCTTTTATATTTTACTCTACAATATTGGGCATGTTTGTTGGGTATTTGGTAGAGTGGTGGAGGTTTATGAAATAATCTCGATTTGCGTAATGTTGTTTGTTTGAGTTTTAGGAGAATGGTTTGAGAAATAATGTAGTTGTAAGTATAGTTTGTAGGTGTAAGAAGTGTAATACTTTATGTCAAATCATGTTTGTTATGTGCGATAAGTTATGTAAGAGATATATTATTTTATGTTAAAGCAAAATAGAGTTTTTGTAGGTCTTTTTTAAATATATGAAAGTTGTTGTTTATTAGGCTTTAGGGATAGTAGTTTGAAAAAAAATGAGAGAAGATAAAATTATTTCGAAAAACATAATTTGTTTCGCATTTTCCAAAACACGATTTTTTTTCTCGGAAATGCGAAACAAACAGACCCATATGAATTCCTTGACATAGGTATCCGACATAGTTATCTCTTACACTGCTAATCTAGCTTTTATGCAAATTTGACGTGCAACTGTTCACATGATTCTAGCTTTAAAATGTCATTTTCACCATAAATTAGCTACTTTCATAGAAAATGATTATTACCATTAAAGTTTAAAAATTCACATGAAGCTTGTTTGGCATATAACTAACAACTTAGAAGTGAAATTTTCCAGTATTTTTTCATTAGCTCATGAGTCTGTGTTTGGTTGCGGTGAAAACGAGCATAGGTGGAGTAAAAGTGAAACATGTAATTAGTTTATTTGGCTTATGTAGAAAATAAATATTTATTTGTTTGAGAGCATAATAAAAATTAAGTGGAGTAATATTATGTATAATTAAGCATGGATCAAATATTTAATCTTTTCATCAATAATATTGAAAATTTTCTATTCTTGAATAAATGAAAACGAAAATAAGGTGTAGTTTCGAAGTTCTTTGGCGTAATTTTTTGGCTTCTCATTTTCATATTTTGTTGTGAGATTCTTTATAAGGTTGATATTTTTAGATTTGAGATGTGTTTTAAAATGTTGTTTCTTGAGGTTTTTATTTTATAAGATTTATTAGTTGAAACTTATGAGATTGTGTTCTTTTCAGATGAAATGAAAATGATTTGTTTTTAAAAATATATTTAGTAATATTTGGCTTTAAACTAATTTATTCATCTTATTTTAGCACTCTACGTACTTTATTTTTGAACTATATATAATATCAATAATTTCTTTTAAAATAAGAATTTAAAAGAATATTTACCAGCTCATAAACTAAAAAATAGATTTACACATTTTTCAACTTTAAAGGAACATATCTACCTGGTGAAATTTTTGATAATTGTCCTAATTATCCTATTGTCTAATTAAAATTCAATTGCATGTCTTAATTATTATTTATCTCCACATAATGTCCCCACATGTTGTCCTTGAACTTGCAAAAATTACTGTGTCTGTGTTTTTGCTAACACAACTAAAAACATGTAATTACTTTATCTATTATGTCTCAATTATAAAAAAATATCGACCAAATATTTTATCAAAAATGATATTGGGTTTAGAAGAAAACAATTAATAAAATTTTTATATTTTATTTCGTGAATATATTAGGTAGGTTTTAGTTTCTATTTATAATATCTCCTGAAAAATTTCATATTTTTTTTTTCTTTTTTTTCTAAAACATCTCCTGAGGTTTTTTCAGAAAGTGGACAAATTAACTCACAATTCCTTGAGATTTTCTCACAAGTATTGGCCATCATAACATACTCTCATAGAATTTGTCTTCGAAAACATATATTTAGAGATCGAGATGCCAGAAAAGCAAAAAAAAAAAAAAAAAAAACATTGTCTTTGAATTCTCTTATATCTGCTTAGCTTATTAATTTCATCAAAAATTTTAGAAAGTTTTCGAATTTTTTTCAATATTTAATTAATCGAAACATATTGTATAAACATAATTTTGATCCATTCGTATAAGGAACTTCTTTTATATTTTCATTCAAAACTGGGTGAAAAATGATTAAAAAAAAAACACCAAACGTATAGGTTGGAGAAGAAGGCTAAGCAAAAAAATGAAAGCTCTTCATTTTAATTATTAAGTATGAACATGCCATAAAGAAAATACATTGTAAATTTGTAAGCAATAAAAATATACCTCTCACCTTTTTTTTAGTTATTGAATTTAAGAAAAGAAAGTCTTAGATCATATGGGTTGATCTCGAAATAAAGTTAATAGGCATGCTATGAAGAATCATAAAATAAAGACTATATTGAATCCGAAAAAGATTCGAGATCCACTGAGCTTGAAATTTTCACCCGCATAGAATGGATTGAAACATGGACTCGCATGACTGAATTTGGACGGCTCGCAATTGATTAGTACCGGAGTCTTCGGAAAATTCTTGCATAGACCTGGTCTATGAGCTTTTCATAGATCTTGTGATTGTAAATGCACTACATCATACATTGTGAAAGCATGACATCATCAAAATGTATTATGTGGTGCATTTACAATCACAAAGTCTACCACTAAACTCTTAGACCTGGTCTATCTAAAAATTTTCCGAGTCCTCCATGATCTGGTTGATTAACCCAATTCGTCCATGATTAACAACTATTCATATTAAATTATTATCACAAGGTAAAACTGCAGAAAACGTCCCAAACTAATCAGTGATTTTAGATTTTCGTCCCAAACTATATCACCTCACCGAATTTCGTCCTGTAATTTAATATTTTTTTGGAATATTGCAGAATTCATCCCAAACTAATTACAAGATTGAATCGTCTTTTCCATTTAATTAGAAATTTAATATTGGGACTAAATTCATGCGAAATGGTAAATTACGGGATGAAATTCGGTGAGTTGATATAGTTTAGGACGAAAAATCAAAATTAGTAATTGATTTGGGACAATATTTCAAAAAGTATTAAATTACGGGATGAAATTCGATAAGGTGATATAATTGATTATAGCTCTTTGGTTTAGTGATTGAGGTAAAGAGATTGATAACAATATAATAACTGTAAAGAGAAAGAAAGAAGAACACAGAGATAATACGTAGAATAATTAGGGTTGTTTTCTTGGGGAGGAGTGAACTCTTATTTATATCCAAACAAGTTACAAATAGGGTACAAAGCCCATTTGCAAGATGAAAGCCCATAAATGGATATATTACAACTAAGTCCCTGAACTATTACATTAGCAATAGGAATACCCACTAATAATATGATATTTACAACATTTGGAACGTTTTCCCAATATATTTTACTAAAATTACTATAATAGAGCCACATAACATTGAATCTTGATCCAATACCTTCTAGACTACAAAACGGCCCCTATATACATTTTGAATTTGATGGGAATGTTCGGGTCCGGCGGTCCGGCCCACCTCTCGACGAAAGAAGTAAATGTAGTAGAAAGTAGAAACCTTTGTCTCTTTTTTTCCGGGCATTAAATTCAAAATTATTTAAAAGTTTTTACTGTCCACGTCACACTAGCCACCTAAGCACTCTTTCTCAACTTCCAAGATATTTTTCCGTTAGTCTCCCCTCCGATCATCCACAACCGGTTGAACCCGTAAGCCTGTCATCACTCCATCCTTATTTTTCTCCAATTTTTTTTTAATGTTTCAAAACTATACTCTCTTATGAATTTTTTTTTCTTTTCAAAAGTAACATTTTCATATGAATTAATGATTTGATACCACTAATTTTCGACCATTAGTTTTAAGGATATAAATGTAAAAGGGAAATTCCTACCCAAATTGAATTTGACCGAACCCAGAGTAATTACATGACAAGTGTAATACACTTGTTTTGTGATTGAATGTAACTCCCAGGAGAATGACCAATCTCAAAGCAGGTGCAATACACTTGCTTGGTGGTTGGATAAGTTTGGGCAAACCAGATTTGGGCAAAAAAATTCCAATTTACAGATAGCTAAAATTTTAACTATTTCAACCTAAAACTCAATTCAAAAACTGAGGGGAGAAAAAAAAAATGAGGGAGGTAGTATTTGTTACAGATGATGTGATATAATATGAAGATAAAATTAGGCTAAATGGTATTAATGGTCCCTCAGGTTTATAATTTGTTAAACTTTCGTCCATTATAGATAAAGTATTACACTTTTGTCCCTCTTAGATAATATGTGTTACACCAATCACTTTTTCGATAAAAATATATTTTTGGAAGTGTTTTTTCGGAATACCATGTTATTTAACACTCCCTCCATTCAAAATTAGTGTGAAATTAAAATATTAGATAATATGGTATTTCGAAAATAGCTCAGCTAAAAATATATTTTTGTCGAAAATTGATCGGAATAGCGATCGGTGTAACACATATTATCTAAGAGGGACGAAAATATAATAATTTATCTACGAGGGAGTAAAGCGTAACAAACTTTAAATCTGTGGGACCATTAGTGTCATTTAGCCATAAAATTATGACTAACCAATAAATGCAAGAAGAAGACTCCAAATTTTCATATTCACGGTTTATTGATATGCAAAAATCAAAAATAAATAAATTCCCATATTTTTTTTGATAAATAAATAAATTCCCATATTGTAACCATGTAAATAAGATGTGGAACAAAATAAATTTCCCCAAGATACCTCTTGAACCCCTTTCTTCCGGTAACCAGCTTCCAAAAAAAAGTCCCTACATAAATATTATTCTGTACCTGTCCCTATTGAAGTGAATAAGCTGATCATTTGAATAAATAATTTTACAGAAATGAGAAAGTAAGTAGTGTAGTTGACACACTGATAACTACCTAGTTGCTATCCTCTACAACAACTATACACAAGAGCATCCAAAAATGGGCAGCGAATATGGCGGCGATGGTGGCGGCGGCGGCGGCGGAGGAGGAGGAGGATTAAGCAAGCTAGGCATCACACTCACTATAATTTTCGGAATCACACTAGCGGCTCTCTTAGCCGAACTCATATACGTCCTGTGGCGCCGCCGCGTATTCCACCGTCGAGCCAGCACAGAAAGCGGAGATCAACTCTCCGGCCACTCTTCGCCGGAATATTCCACTTTCTCCTCCAAGGAGCTTCTCTATTTTTTCTGCATTAGACCTCAATCTCATCTCGATCAGAACTCGGTAACGTCTAATTCAACTACTAACGGTCTCAATTCGGACGATCAAACAGAAATCGAAGTGATCGATTTCGATTTGATGAAGATTCAGGGCATGTTTGGACCTCCTAGATTTTTATTTACAATCAAAGAGGAGGAGAGAGAAGATTTGGAGGAAGTGAAGAAGAGTGAGGACATAAATGTAATTAAGAGGGTGAGCTTGGAGGATTGCCTTATGGCGGCGGAAGAAGAAACGGTGGTTTCTGTGGAAATTGATGATACGACGCCGTTTTCGACCCCTTGTGCTTCGCCTTTGTATTTTACTCCCGTGGGTTCTCCTGAGGTGGTCAAAGGTCGGTCAACGGAAGAAGGTCAGGTTAGTAGTATGAGGTTAGAAGTGTAATTTAGGTCGTGAAATTAGCAATCGTCGTTCGCCGGCCGGTGAATTTTAGGAATTATTTTGTTTTCTTTATTCTTTTTTTTTCTTTTTAACTTTTTTTTTCTGTGTATATTAAGATTTTAATAAATAGTGTGATTTTGACATTATTGTCTTTCTTTTGGCCTAATGTTTTCAAAGCTCAGGTGATCTCAACTGTACTGTTAAACAATGGCACGGCCACATATTATATGAGTCACTTAATGACAATTTAGGCCTGTGATATTTATAATGTCTAATTTAACCTCTTTGATAAAATATAGAACATTTGGGCCCTATTTGGAAGTCTTTTGCGTTAACGGGTCTCGGTTTCATTTCTGAATAAGTTTTATGAGTTTGACAAGTGTTTTGGCCCGGTCTCGTGAAACCCTCTAGATCGGGCTAAACCCCATCTACGTATGCCCCTGACCTCTCTATATTTCCATAAAAAAGCTCTCATTGCCTACATCCCATTTTTAAACCTTCAGAAAGTATGTAATTAACAAAATTGCCCTCTTCTAGTTTCTTATTTATGTGGATCAATTTATCTTTTTGTATTATTATATATATACGAAATCATTTTGCCCACTTTCTTCTTTTATATGAATCAATTTACACTCACGTGTTATTATATGTGTGACAATTTACCCCGTGTTATTTTCTATGTGCATGAATGGGTAATTTTGTTTTTATTATGCAACTATTTTCATTTCCACATCTGATTTGGTGGTGGGTGGACTATATTCTGCAATGGATTATGTAAAATTTTCAAAGGGGCTAATGTGTCTATTTTTATATGACGGTGAGTAAATTAAATATTAGATATTTACCAAAGGTATAAAATGGAAATTAACTCCAAATTAAACAAAAATGTTATTTTTGTTTCTTGTCTATCATGGCGCGAAAGTATCGACTTTATTCGTAAATAGTTCGAGCATACATCATAGAATCGAATTGGACTTCATTCAGAATTTCTCTACGAAACTTTTCAAGGCTATGTACTAATTAATTTTTCTTAATTTAACAAAAAGTTAACTAATAAAGAATAAATAAATAAATCTTTCAATTCATACAAAGGAAAGAAGAGGTGCATAATATTTATTGAGTTGTGGAATGGGTCCAAAATTGAAAGGCTTCTCTATTGTCTTAAGTGACAATGAGTTAAAATGGTGAGGTCTCACTTTGTCTTGTGCCTGTTGTTGAATATTCCACCCACCAAAAAATTAGGTTTGTTGGTTTGAATTCTGTCATAAACGTTGTCACCAAGTGGTTTCGTGCATTAAAATTTTCAGTGAAAACAAAAACAGATGACTGCATTAACTTCTACTTTCTAGTTTGACATGTTTTTCCAAAAAAATGCGGTGAATGCACGATACTACTATGTGTTATGTAAAATCTGCATAAAATTATCATGTATTTTTTTTTTTTTTTTTGCATAACAGAGGATAATATCGTGCATTTTCCCCGAAAAAAGTAAAACATTTTTGTCTAAGGTCAACAATAAAAATTATGGAGTAATTTCTACCTTGAAATGTTTCTATGATTTACAATTTTTTCATGTATTGAATTTTTTTCAAAATTCTCTAAAAATTAAATATTTGACTGAACGAGACGACGTACTAAATAAACAAATTTTACCCATACTTAATGGTGGGGGGGGGGGGGGGTGGGGGGGGGGGGGGGTGGGGGGGGGGGGGGGTGGGGGGGGGGGGGGGTGGGGGGGGGGGGGGGTGGGGGGGGGGGGGGGTGGGGGGGGGGGGGGGTGGGGGGGGGGGGGGGTGGGGGGGGGGGGGGGTGGGGGGGGGGGGGGGTGGGGGGGGGGGGGGGTGGGGGGGGGGGGGGGTGGGGGGGGGGGGGGGTGGGGGGGGGGGGGGGTGGGGGGGGGGGGGGGTGGGGGGGGGGGGGGGTGGGGGGGGGGGGGGGTGGGGGGGGGGGGGGGTGGGGGGGGGGGGGGGTGGGGGGGGGGGGGGGTGGGGGGGGGGGGGGGTGGGGGGGGGGGGGGGTGGGGGGGGGGGGGGGTGGGGGGGGGGGGGGGTGGGGGGGGGGGGGGGTGGGGGGGGGGGGGGGTGGGGGGGGGGGGGGGTGGGGGGGGGGGGGGGTGGGGGGGGGGGGGGGTGGGGGGGGGGGGGGGTGGGGGGGGGGGGGGGTATTTCACCAATTAACAGGGACTTAGGATCAGCCTGTAAGCCCTGAAATTTACCAAGTTTATTGCAAATCAAGTCCACCATGGTTTTGTTTGATCTGTTCAAAGGCAGCCCCTTGATATGAACATAAAAGTCGCAAAAGTCTAAATTAGTTTCAATCGGATTTTCTTCCGGCTTTATGGAATTAAGGACAACGAGTTTTTTCTCAAAAGACCAGGGACCCCCGTATAAGGCCCTCTTCCAATCGATCTTGTGAAAAAAAGAGAAGATGAATCTGCCATTACCAATCTGCTTAACATCCAACCCTTTCCCTGGACTCCAAGCTTTAACGAGAATAGCCTTCAAAGTCTCAATATTTACCGAGCGATTACCAAGTATTTTTCCAACTAAGAGTAGATCTGTTAAAGAATTACTATTATCCCAATCTTCCCCCGAGATCTCGACCCCCTCCTCTATGTCAGTAATATTCAACTTTAAGCCTAGGTCAAAATCTGGGATCTCCATGAGAGTAGGCGCGATGAGGACCAGACGAGATCGTGGATAATCAAGACCAGCAACAGACGAAACCCTGCAAAAACACACAAACAGACGACATGCAAAGAAGAAAGGGAAAAAAAATGGGGGGGGGGGGAAGAAAAAAACCAAACACAAAAGACAAGCTAAGAGAAGGCGAGGAACAGAGTAAAGACAAGCTAAAATGTCAAAAACAGTTATACATGTTGAAGGACTCAAATTGAGTCTAACTAACTCAATTTAGTGACACTCAGTGAAGTCTCATATTCAATCTCGAATTACTCTCTAACCGTTATCAAAAGAAGAAGAGTTGGATTAATGGACATTAAAAAGTTTGTGTGAGATGAGAATACGATATCATGTGGTTTATTTTTCTCAAATATGTGCAACAAGACCAGTAAATTTCTAAGACATTTCGAGTTTTATGTCAATTTCTACTTTTGGTACCAAATAAATGCAGGTCAACGTACATTTGGTATCAAATTTAACAAATTGTTTGATATTATAATTTAACAAATTATTCCACATTTGGTACCGCCGTTAACTAAATTTGAAAATCTTCGTCAAAATTGATGACGTGGTCGTTAATACAGTTTCAATTATTTCAAAATTAGTCATAACTTATACTAGCTAACAATTTAAACCAGTTGCACTTTTCCCCTTTAATCAATTCTAAGCCATTTTTGTTAGCTGAAAAATGCACATGTGCGCATTACATGTGTTTTTTTTTTTTAAAGGGTAACTTAGTCGCAACATCTCTTACCCGAAAAAGAGGTTTTGGTCATAAAATAGGGAAATTGAGCATAGTAAAGTATTGTGATTAATTTATCCATAGAACACACATGTGAGGCACACGTTTTTTGGCCAAGTAAAATATCTTAAAATCGTTTTAAAGAGAAGTGCAACTTATTTTTATATTGAGGTGGTAAATGGGTTAATTTGTAAAATGGTAAAGTGCAAAAAGTACAGTTCCCTCTTAATTATTTATATATTGTAATAAGCTTTATTCATTATACTTGTAATTTGCTGAAAGTGAAAACCCAAGTTTGAATATCTATTAGGAGATGTTCTCATATTATATGTCGGACGCAATTCAAATGGGACAATCCCTTTGCGAAACCAAAAACATAAAAAATTATACTTGTAATAAATTGATTATTCATGTATTATGACACAAATCCAAAAAAATACTTTATCCGTTCCATTGACCAGTCAACTTGATTAAGTTTATAAAAATTATAATAAATAACTTAATTATTATATTTCACTAATAAGTTAATAATATCATATGACATCATATATATACTAATATTATAAAGTTTAATTCACCATAAATGTGAATAATATAATATGATAAGTCACTCAGAAGATTGAAAATTTTGACCGAATACTATAGCTAATGGAGTAAATATAATGAAACGGAGGGAGTAAATTATACTTGTAATCAATTGATTATTCATTTATTATGATATATAATACAACCCTCTTCCAAAAAGAATAAAAAACTTGACAAAGAAAATGTAATTATACTGTACGTAAATTCCTAAACCTTTACCTACACTCTCTGCAACTATATACGGTTAAAGCTATAGCTATATCTGAAGGGTTTTATCATACACCACTTGGTAGCAGATTTCCACCCCATCACCAAAAACGCATGGAAAATAGGAAATAAAAAAAGATACCAAATCTTTCAGCAAGCCAGTTTAATGGGCCGACTAATCGGCCCAAATCCCGTCGTAAAAGGAGTGATGATCACCGCATCGTTGATGCAGGCATGAAACGACGTCGTAGTGTTACCTTCCTTCCCATTATCACACTCTTCACACAATCCATTGTTATTTTCATTTTCCGTCATTATCATCTCCTTAATTGAAGCTTCTGAAGCCCTGCGGATATTATCCATCATCACGAGAGAATTCAGATTCGTGTTCATTGCCATCTGGTAATTGTAATTCTCTCTTTGTATAACCATCAACCTGTAATTCAATTCCGCTAACCCTAGATCTGTAATATGTCCGTAAAACGGCACCGGTTGATTCGTCCTCAGAAATATCGGATTCTCCGGCACCGGAATAATCGACGGCGGATAAAATCCGTTATCGGCGAAATCAACGCTGTTGATCATCTTCTCTCTTTGATTCCTCGATTTTCGGGACTTTTTCAGTACGACGAGGAAGCCGCAGTCCTTTTGGCGACAAATTAAGCTGAAATTCACCTTTCCGGTGATCGGAATTTTCCGTAAGTTCCGGTTGACGAGGTAGATAGAGATTTGATTGTGTGAGATTCCGATCATATGGCTTAGCGCCGTCAGGAATGGCTTGTACTCAAGCGTCGGGTAGATTTTCAGATTGCCGATGTTCATCTCTCTCTCGCCGTCGAAGAACACCACCGGAAACACCGACGCTCCGCCGTCTTCCTCCATGAGGTCAGCCTCGTCTATTCGCGTCAACACCACCATTGTATTAATTAATACTGATTGCTAGTTACGAAGAGAGAAGAAAAGTGAGGATTTAGGTGGAATTAAAATATGGTGGTGGGGGTAATTTGGGGATTAAATATGCGAAAAGGAAGACTCTGGGATTTGCGAATGGTTTTTGGTAATTACTTGGTTTTAGTATTTCTTTTAATGAACTTTTAGCTTTGTTCTTGATGTTGTTTTGAATATATATAGATAATTATTTTGCGAATTAGTGCTGGATCGATATTGTCTTTCCAAGTTGGATTACATGTCTACTTCTTTTCGAATACTTGAATATTTAGAAGTATATAGACACACGGATTTGAAATCAATGTAGGAAAGTAATTTTTTTAGATGTAAATTTTAGTAGGTTATATATATTTAAAAAAAAAATTGTTCGATTATTTTGCTTCTTCTTCCAGAAGATGGAAAGATGCATGTTTCTTAAAAAAAATGATATTGAATAATATGTGGAAACTTAGTTTAGTTAGTTATGTCAAATTAGATTGAAGAAAAAAAGACAAAAACTAAAAAGAATTACAAGTATACAGAATGAAATTGAAGTTATAAAACGAAAATAAATGACATTTTATTTTCAAATAAAATACTTGATGTAAATTGTTACGTAAGAAATGAAGGAAAATTAGTGATTTTCTTTGTCCTCAATAAAGGAACCATTGCTATGAAATAAACTAAAATATCAACCAACTAATGATCTAATGAAAATATAATGTAGATTTCACAGACAGAGAAATGAAATTTCATTTCTTATTCATTTTCATTCCTATTGTTACATTGATTTTAATTTATAGACATACAAAAAGCAAAGAGTTATAATTTTTTTCGTGGCCTTATCATAACTTTTCAATACAAAGTTTTCAAGACTTCTCATGTATGTTTATGTAATAAGAGTTGCAAGACCTTCTAGATGGCCTTCATCTCTTTGTTTTTCACAAAAACATCTTAAATTTTAATATTTTAAAATATTGTAAAATTTAACAAAATACCATATATAAACTGATAAAAGTACAGCAAAAAAAAAAAAACCCATCAACTTAAATTATAATTCATGGAATATTGACAAAAAATTAATTAGGTTTTAATTCATGGAGTATTGCAAACCAAACAACGAACCCACTAAACCGACCCAATAGACTTTTAATATTAAGTTGTAATTTAGGCTTCCGGAAAAGAATTCTAAAAGCCTCAACCTCCCATCAACATGGATCGACGCTACCAAGCACTTGTATCGCGATTTGTTGAACTAGGGCCATATTTGGAACCCTGTGTTTACTTTTTTGACGACGCAGTACGTGGGTGGAAAGCAGTTGAGTCTTAGGCATCTTAGGCTATCTCCAACCGAGGCCGACAAGAGGTCAAAGGGGGATTGCCTGCCGGCCGTCAGTTTGGAGACGGAAAAAATTGTGGAGGGCTGGCAGTGGGGAAGGGCAGTGTTTTAATATGGTGTTTATCATATATAATTTGAAAATTGTGGAGGGCTGTAATTCCGATTCGATCACCCCTCCAAAATTAGCCTTGTTCCTGACCAGTTCGAACCGGAAAAAACCGATGAACCAGTAAACCAGCGGAACCACTGGTTCACTTCAACAAAAAATTAAACAAAAAGTTATGGATTTTTACTCATTCATTTTTCCCAAATTTCAGATATTTGCATGTTTTCTTTCATAAAAGGGTTTAGGCGACAAATTTATCATTTTTTTGATATGGTGTTTATCATATATAATTTGTATTATTATTTTAATATTATGTCATCATAGTTGTAAGTTTGAATATTTGGTGCTTATTTTGATTTAGGTCTATGTTTTAGATATATGATGGTTTATTTTAGAGTTTGTTGTCTTCTTGTTGAATATTGATGTGATAATTCTTATTTGAACATGCTATATTGGATTTATAATGTCATAATTACTTTTTTTTTTTTTGGTTACATTGAAATTATTTGTTGTCTATTGGTTGTGATTTGTGAGATAGCATTTAGTTATGAAAATAACTTGGAAAAGTTAGATAATAATTGATTTTTGTTAATGGTTGATAATAAACATTAATATTTAAGTTAAATTACTACGTCGTAATGACGTCACACCGGTCAACCAGTGGTTAAAACGGTTAAACAGATCTAACCAGTAATCGCCATTTTGCCCGCGGGCATGAGGCTCCTGGACGGGCACGTGCAATGCACGTGCAGCGGCTACCAGTTGGTTGCTTTTTCTTTTTTCCTTTTTATTTAGTTTTGGGTTTTGTATCACGATTTCTGAGTTATGACATAACGTGGAGTGATATGAATGTCGCATGAGTCGTGGATTTTATTTAAAGCGCAAAGTGCCTCGAGGACTTTGTAGAGATACGATAAATTTTAAAAAATGTTTACCTACCTTGTGAGTTGCCCATGCGTACCACGATCGACGGGTATGACCATTGTCACTTGAGCCTTGGTCCTCAACTTCTCTTAAAAATAAGATTTCCAAAATTATATATAGGGCCATATGATTCGATAGAATAGTGTGACCACTTTCACGATAAAAGTCCAAATCATAAATGTGTATCAATCAAGAACCATAAGATAAACGATTCGGTACGGTTCGGTATGATTCGGTACAAAAAAAATTGAAAAATTGGGTTCTTCAGATTTTCTGAAAATTTTGGCTTTTTTTTTCAATTTGTTGGGCCTTAAGTGATGAATTATTGCTCAAGTGTTGTTCGGATAAATGCTGCAGAGCCATTTCTTGTGATAGATGGTTCGGAAACGCCATTTAATTTAATACTATTAATAATTTAGTACTATATATCTTTAGTTCTTCACTACAAAATAAATAAATTCTTACATTTTTTTCATGATGATCATGATACTATTAGAGAAATTCAACCAAAAAACTTTAAATTATTGTCATTGAAATAGATTCTAAATGAATTTATACTTGGACAAATCACAAATGAGTTTCTCTACTTGCAAGGAAAAGAGAAATTAAAATAACCCTTCCCAGCCTAATTATTACAATGTTTTCAATATCAAGAAATTAATCTGCTATCTATGCAGTTAAGTAGATAAAATGCTATCTTCTCAATGAATTTGTGATGCATCTATATATAGGGTAATATAAGTTGGTTTGTGGCATAATCTTTTTTACTTTTTACTCAATTAAAATTCAGAAATCGGATATAAAAAAAAAAAATTCGGTATACCGGTTCGGTTCGGTAAATCGACCGGTATTACCGAAAACCGAAAGCATAGCTGGATCGGTAATTGGCTCTGTACCGAATACCGTACCGAATTTTCGGTACCGGTTCGGTTCGACCGGTTTACCGAAAATTGCACAGCCCTAATTCCCGGTGCCCTTTTTCTATTCCCGCATTATATGAGCGAAGGGTATAATCTCCTACGTACCCGACGCTTTGCAATTGTTCCCAGAAGTGTTTTTCTTTTTTCCTTTTTAAGAACATTCTTTTTTTTTTCTTTCTTTATTTTAATTCCAAATCAAAAACCCTCAGAGTGAAAATCCCAAATAAAACTCGGGAAAAGTGCATGATATTACCCTATGTTATGGCGAAATTTACATAAAATTATCCTGTAAATTTTTTTTTTGCGTCAAACTCCTTTGCACTTTTAAAAACCATGTATGGAACACTTATTCTCAGTTAGTTATTAAACCCATTAATTTTTAATTGAATTGTATAAGTTATTAACCCTATTAATTTTTAATTGAATTGTATAAGTTACCCCTAGATATATTAAAAGTACAAGGGGGTTTTGTGCAAATGTTCAAAAGTATAAATGAGTTTTGCGCAAACATTCAAAAGTACAAAAGAGTTTTGCACAAAAGTTCAAAAATACAAGAAAGTTTTGGCATAAAAAATTATGCAAAAATAAAAATAAAAATCGCATATTGTTCGCGTGGAATACACGCGCGTTAAAAAATGGACGGAAGTAGATGAATCGGGTATTTATGCAATATGGTTTGGAAGACTTTGTTGCATTCTTAAGAACTATTTGTTCGGTCTTTGTATAAATGGTTGTTACTGAAATTTAGTTTACGTTTTCATTTATTCACAGTATTAATTTTACCCCATGATTGATGAGATGTGTATTTTGATTCATATATCATTATCTTTTTCTCCAAATCCTGTATGTATTCATTAGTGGTGCTTATTTATCTATGAATTGTCTAATTATCTTATCTATCTACGGTTTCAAATTAGTATTTTTTACAATGTTTGTAATTTTTTCTGGAATAACTAATTTTTATTGTATTTTTCTGATTGTTGCAAATACACTAAAATATTAATTCTTTTTATTCTCGACAAATATATATTTAATTGGTATTATTTTCTCTTAATAATAGACTATATTGCCTATTCTAGAGGAAAAAATTGAGAATAATAGTGTTAAATGGTATAACTCATGTGTATTGAAATTTCTAATATATGAAAATTTAAGTGTTTTCAAGTATCCCTTTCCCAACAATATTCTACCTAAATTAGATTTACAATATAAACAACTCATTTTATTTGTAGACCCAAAAACTCCCTTTTTACCTATTTGTAAATATTGAAAATTGTGTTTTTATTACGTATTTTATGTATATAAGAGTTGTTTAATTATTGTGTTTCTTTTTATATACCCTATTTCTTATAATTCTCAGACTAATTTGTCAAATTTTTTACATAAATGCAATTTAATATAATCCCGTGCATAGCACGGGGCGTATACTAGCTAGTTTTCATTTATTCTACAACAGTCTACTTCTTCTGTTTACTTCCTTTCAATTATCTTGTTTTTCTTTCGTTTTAAGATTTGAGTATTTAGGAATTTATCGTAAAATTTGTTAGCCCAAATTGTATTAAGATTAAATAATGATTTTCATATAAAAGTTTAGTTTTACATAAAAAGTCGGCTCTGTTTCATTGTCCGATCCGATTCTAAAAACATTGAAGAAAAGATGCTGGTAGTCAAGAAGAAGGCGAAACATAAGAAGAAAAGTCAATTTAAGGATCTATGACAGAAAATCAAAAATAAGTTAACGTTTTTAAATGAAGAAGAACAATAATGCTACGGTTAAAAGCAATATGCAATAGGTACACTATGTACGAGGTTCATACATTCTTGTAGAGAGTAGCTTAGAGTGAAATACAAAATCAGATTCATATTGCCAAGGGATAAAAGTCGAAATTGTCTCATTCAATATGGGCAACTAGAATTCCCGGTGTAGGATCAAAAGGAAACATATATTACACCAATGTCTAATCTTGTACTCCTCAAATTGCTCTAATTTTGACTAGTACAACAATCAAGATCATTCGACTAGAATAATCTTATTAATATTTTTTTTTTTGCTCAATAGAAGTTAAAGGCGTTGATATAATAAGATGTTAATATGTATGTTTTGTGCATAGATTTTTGGTAGATCTGGTTAGCAATGTTTAGAAGATTTAAAATTTAGGTAAATAAATGTATTCTTAATTTTGTGTGTAAATAGTTGGTAGAAAAGAAAAAATAGTATGTATTTAAAGGGGATTTCATGCAATTTTCCTGATAATGCAATTATAACAAACTCATTTCTTTAGGTTGCAACAACCAACAAGTCCATTTATTTGGGTCCGTTGCAAACCAAAAGCAACAGGCCGAAGGGGGGACTTTTTGTAAGCTGACCCAGTTGGGTCAGCCCACTTACAAAAATAGAAATTAATTAATAAATAAATATATCTAAAAATAAAGTTTATTGTAATATAAATGATAAAATAATTTTCATAATTACCTTAATTATTAATTTTTGTACAGAAAATATATAAATTATATTTTTGAAAATATATAATAAACTTAATATTGGAAAATAATTTATTTATTATTTTTTCTAGAAAATAAAGAAATAATAAATGTTTCTTCTTTTTTAAAATAAAATAAATTATTTAATAAATAATTCAATAATTTTAAAAAAATCCAAAAATATCCATGGAATTTATAAATAATTACGAAAATAAAACAAAGTAACTTTGAGTAATTATTTTCTGAAAAAGAAATAATAAATCTTCTTTTAAGAAGTAGAATGAAATTATAAATTTTAGGAATAAATTTGTAATATTGGAAATAAATTTATAAACAAGCCTAAGGTTGATCTTTTGTTGGCTGGCCCGAAAAGCTGGATCAGCCCATATAAAACAAATTAATATATCTGAAATTATCAAAATTAAAAAATAACTGTAATAATTAACCCTAAAATAAGATAATAAATGATAAAAATAATTTGCACAATTAGTTTAATAATTAATTTTCATAAAGGAAATACATTATTATTCGAAAAATAAACTCAATTAATTTTGAAAGTTAAATAAAAAAATTGTTCATTATTTTTTTGAAAAATAAATAAATAATAAATATTACTTGTTTGAAAATAAATAAAATATTTAATAATTAATTAAATAATTTCTAAAATCTCTAAAAATATTCGAATAATTAATATGTAAATTAGAAAATAAAATAAAGTAATTATTTTATGAAATATAAATAATAAATCCTTATTTAAGAATTAAAATAAAATGAGAAATTCTTGAAATAAATTTGTATATTACAAATATATTTGTTAATATGAAAAATGAATATTAAAATTAAAATTTTAAATACTAAAGACAAATCTATCTACCATAAACTAGAGCAATAAGTGAAAAAAAAAAAAAAAATAAAGAATTTATCACTGCCCCGTGGTTGGTTCTCCTCTTTGTGCACATCATGGTCCATGCCACACTCGTTATCTCTTCAAATTAATAATACTAGAATATTAGAAAACAGACAGTATGAAGTCCATATTTGAAGCATGCAATGAAAGATATAGTTGAGGCAAATGTAAGTATTACATTGATGATTTTATTTCATCTTGTTATCTTAAAAATTTATTTCAAATGAATGTAAACTTTACTTAAAGTTTTAATTGCTCAGGTTGTATAGCAACCTTACTCGTATGGTTCCCATATTTTTTCATAAAGTTCACTATCACCATCCCGACCTATTCCCCAGAGGTTCGGAGTTCGTGTAGTGAAATAGGCGCAATGAGGAATATGTTAACTTTAAAACAAGTCGGTCGGTCTGGGCCTGATAGGACTTCACCATAGTTAGAATGTATCAAAAGTTCCTGCTTGAGTGGGAGTCTAAAGGACAATCTATGGTTAAGGAGAGGAGAAAATCTCAAGTTGTTGGTTTGTAAATTCTAATATGACTTCTTTAGCTTTATAAAATTATGTTTAGCTATATAAAATTTTGTTACTAGTATCTTACGGTCTGTTTTCTAATATTATAATATTATTAATTTGAAGAGGTAACGAGCGTGGCATGGACCATGATGTGCACGAAGAGGAGAACCAGTCACGAGGCAGTGGTAAATTCTTATTTTTTGGTCCTTATTGCTCTAGTTTATGATAGAGCGATTTTTCTTTAGTATTTAAAAATTTAGTTTTAATATTCATTTTTCATATTAAAAAATATATTTATAATATTACAAATTTATTTCAAGAATTTCTCATTTTATTTTATTCTTAAAAAAGGATTTCTTATTTACTTACACTACAACAATTCAGACCTTTCCCGGCGCTTTATTTCCGGCGCTTATAAAAGCGCCGGGTATAAACTTCAAAGCCGGCGCTTTTTTTCCTAATCACGATACT
Source organism: Penstemon davidsonii (assembly GCA_034814905.1). Classification (NCBI taxonomy): domain Eukaryota; kingdom Viridiplantae; phylum Streptophyta; class Magnoliopsida; order Lamiales; family Plantaginaceae; genus Penstemon; species Penstemon davidsonii. The sequence continues at coordinate 7,386,718 of JAYDYQ010002685.1, read as the reverse complement.
TCTTATGCGCCGGGAAAAAATAGGCATTCTCATCGCTTTGTCGGTACTTTAAAAGCGCCGGGTATGTATATACCCACATATCCGACGCTTTTTAATTTGTTGATAAAATAAAATAAAACAAATTTGTCAATGATAGTGGTCGAACCTGTGTCCTTGCATTGAAGTATAATTTAACAGTTCAACCACTCCAATACATGTACATTCGTAATCAAATTTCACGATTAATATTTTTTTATCTTTTATTCAGTAAAACCCCTACTAATTCGAAAAAATTTCACTGCCCATCACAAATTCGAATTCCCTCTTCCACCTCTCTGCCTCCCCGCCTTCTCTCACCGGTTCTCCAACGCCGCCGTCCACCTCTCCGCCTTCTCTCACGGTTCTACAACGCCGCCGCTGCCTTTTGCACATCAAATTCAATTGTCGCCTCCAAAACTTGCTTCACCATAATCTTCTTCCGAGTAGACGCCCGTGCAGCTCCACCGCCACGGTGATTTCTTCTCCGCTGATGTACCGCAGATTCACCTCCGAAATATTCACAAATATCTCCTCAATTTTTTCATTGTTAAGGAATTTTACAAGATCAGGGTCAGAAAATCTCAAAGGAAAAATCAGATGTTCGAACTAGGGTTTTTGTGAATCAATTTCTAGAGATGTTGGTGTCAATCATGGTGAGTGTTCATCTAATAATTTCCCCGTTCAGTTATTTTCATGTTCAAAAATATGTTGGCGTGATTTTATATTTGTTACTTTTTGATTTTGTACTCTTATTATATCAGTAGCTTGCGTGGTGAAATTTTCTCGTTATTTTATTATTTTGAATTTCAATTACACTTTGATGTGAATTTAGGGTGTATAGTGAAGCAATGGTTTTAAAACACAGCATATTTTCAAATGATCTGCCAGAACATTCTTATTTTTATCCTATTGGTTTTTTTATGGTTATTAAAGTCTTTGTTGGTTAGGTTTATTGAAATGCACAATTTTGTGAGAATCTGAATTTTATGTATTCTGGATTTAGTAATCTCTCGAATTCACAGTATGATTATATTCTTGCAGAAATCAAATGAAAATAAGCTATAGATGTTTATTGTTGACAATACAGTGATGGTACTGGTAGTTGACTAAATGTCTTTTGAAAAAAATTTGCAGGAGCAAGCTGTTGGAATCTCTTAAAGATTCAATCCTGGATTTTTAAGGAGTAACAATGCATGGAGGTATGTCAATCAGATTTACCCCATCTGCCCAAAAAACATTTTTCTAAAAGTAGTACTCCTTACTGTAATAGATCTTGCACAGAAAATGCTTTTATCCACTTATACTTTTCACTGCTATGCCTTTCCGTGTTATTTGATACTTAGAAGCAGTTTAACATTTATTTTTCTTATTTTTGACTAGTAGTTTCCAATGGGATGTTGGTAAAGTCGAGGAAGAGCTGAATAATCCAATTCTCTGTTCTACGAAGGAGCTGCAGTGTACGGTAAGATGGGAGATCAAGAAAAGTAAGTTGGTCAGTATGGGTGGAAATAGTCGCTGGTCCAGAAACACATAGATTCATTCATTCTTTGATAGATAATGGTCACTTGTGAAGAGAAATAAAAGGAAAGTTGTACCCTTTAACGTAAGCTCATATCTCCTTAAATTCTTTACGTTGTGCCTATTGCATTTTTTGTGCATGTTTAATTTTGTTAATAAACTCATTAACTTATTTGGTATTGACATGAGCTCTTCACAGGACTTCCTAAAAAATATGAACCCTCTATCCACTTTGTATGCATACTAACCATAGCTTCAAATTTGTAATAAACTAATGTGATAGTTATTTTGGATTTAATTTTGCAAATTTTAAACATTGCTTACTTTCTTTGACAGATTTTTGCAGAACAATAACATATATGGTTCCATACCTTGGTATTTTTGTCAATTTCAGAGTTTTTTTCTCTCTCTGTAAGTATCCCTATTTTGGTATGATTTTCTGAGACATGTTGAAACAATAACATATATGGTTCCATAACGAATCTTTTCCCGTTTGTGGAACCATTAGAAGAGTCTTGTAAATGCATTCACTTCTACTGATTGCATATATAATTGAATGCTTTTATAGACAGCTGTAGAACTATGTAGAGAGGGCATGCTATAGCAAGTATATTGCTAGGGATGATTATCTTCTTCAGTTTTGTTTTACTTAGCTTTATAGATTGTATAGCCCCTTTAATTATTAATTGGTAATTTGCTTGTTAATTGGGCTTTACTTTATTACCTTAAATTGTGATTGGTGGAAATGTTTCTATTAGTAATATATTTCATGTCTAGGTTAAGTTCTATTTGGTTGAACTTATGATGTTTATTGTTGGTTTGTCTTTTTAGCTACTAATATATCATAGGTTTGTGTTTCATTTTTGTTAAGTTCCTTACACATTCATTTTCTATATTTCAGGAAGGTGTTGCCAAAGAAGAAGGTTTAATATGGATGGTTGGATCGCACGTTATTTTGTATTTTAGTTTGTTAGATATTTTATTAATGTTTTTTTGTCAATGTAAATTGTTGGAGCATTGCATTTGTTGGATGATTTGGAAAAGATGCATATTTTGATTGAATTGATTGGATGATTAGAAAAAATATGTTTATTGTGATTGAATTTGTTAAAAGATCATCAAATAAAATTATTGGATTTAGATTTAGTTGTATATATGCACTAATAAACAAGAGCACAAAATATATCTTAAAAATGAATTTTTTTTTTATATTTGTAATAATTAAAAAAAAAGGGGCCTCATTCCCGGCGCTTTTTAGGCGGCGGGAATACCTTACAAAAGCGCCGGGAATAGTTATTCACGGCGGGTAAAAAGCGCCTGGAATAAATATTCCCGGCGGTTTTTTTATTCCCGTCGCCCCTTTTACCCGGCGGCAGTAGGGCGCTTTTGGGAGCGCCGGGAATTGCTTTTTTTTATATTCCCGGCGCTTTTTACGCGCCGGGAAAGCCCTTAAATGTTGTAGTGTTATTAATTCTAGGTATATTTTCGTATTTTTGGAAATTATTTAATTAATAATTTAATATTTTTATTGATATTTAATATTCCAAAAAAATAATAAACAAATTATTCTTATTATTTTATGTTTATATAACTTCCAAAAATAATAAAGTTTATTTTATTTTTCCGAAAAACAATTTTTTTATTTCCTTTGTGAAAATTAATTATTAAATTAATTATTAAACTAATTATGAAAATTCATTTATCATCTATCATCTCATTTTCAGGATTAATTGTTGCAATTATTTTTAATATTTCTAATTTTTATTCTCAGATATATTTATATATTTATTTTTATATGGACCAGCCCAACCTTTTGGGTCTGCCAACAAAAAGTCAACCTTAGGCATGTTGCCTTTTGTCTGTTATTTTTATTATTCACAAATTTACATTGATATTTTATAAATGTATATCTAATATTACCAACCTATTTTCAAAATTTATACTTTCATTCTGCTTCTTCAAAAATGATTTTTTTTCTTTTTTTCAGAAAATAATCATTCAAAGTTACTTTATTTTAATTTCAAAAGAATTTATTAATTCTTTGGACATTTTCATATATTTTTTTAAATTGTGTAATTAACTATCAATATTTTATTTCTTTTAAAAAGAATTAATATTTCTTATTTCTTTATTTTCCAAAAAAAACTATAAGTAATTATTTTCATTATTATTTGCTCACTAAACTTCCAAAAATAATTATGTTTATTTTATTATTTTTTGAAAAATAATTTATATATTTCCTTTATGAAAATTAATAATTAACTTAAATTGTGAAAATTAATTAATTATTTATTTTCTTATTTTTAGAATTAGTTATTACAATAATTTTTAGTATTGCTAAACTTTATTTTCAGATATATTTATTTTTTATGTGGGCTGGCCCTTAGGCCTGTTACTTTTGGTTGTTGCCCAAATAAATGGCCTGTTGCAACAACATTAACATGAAAATTGCATGAAATTAAACCCCCTTTTATTGCATACTGTATTTTCTTTTCTACCACTAACTATTTACAAACAAAATCAAGAGTACATTTATTTACCAAAATTTTGAATCTTCTAAACATTGCTAACAAGATCTAACAAAAATCTATACACTAAACATACGTTTTAACATGTTATCATATCAACTTTAACATATGTTCAACCAAAACAAAAAAAACAATTAATAAGAATTATTCTACAATCTAGATTCTACAAATGAACTTTAAATCAATAACACCCAAAAAACTTTAACATTTAACCTATATAATCTGAAAATTAAATTTTTTTAACAAGCCAAATGAGGTTTAAAACTTTTCTAAAAATTGGTTTAATGCATATAAGGCCAGGATTTTCAACCAAAATCAAAACTACAACTAAAGGAGAGGGTTCGGGGTTACCAACACATCTATACTCCTTCACTCCCTCTGCACCCCACATTTTTTGCCTACACTCTCTTTGCACTTTTTTTTTTCTTTAATTTCTTTTCACAAAATGTCAACTATTTAAAAAAAAATCATATCCATTTTTTCAAGTTTATTTCCATAAACTAAATATTATCTCACCAATTCCTTTTTCCAACAAATCTTGAGTTGAGAATGAATGATGCAACAAAATTATAAGTATGATGACATGTTTTCAAAGCAATAGTTTAAATACGATAAACACCATATTAAGAATAATAATTATATTACTAATCACCTAAGGAAAAGATAAAATGTTGATTAATTTTGTCACCTAAACCTTTATATAAAAAAATGAAAATATTTGAAGTTGGGGAAGAAATGAGTTTTCTATCAAATTTGATGCTCAAATATATTTCTATAACTTGTTGTATAAAAGATTTTAGGTTTCTTGATGACTTTGTTTGATTCAAAGTGAAAAACAGATGAAGAGAAGTCAGCTTTTTTAAGTCTAAAGGCTCGGGAGAGACGTAAAAATTCGTAGAATAACTTTTTTTTTTAAAATTAGTGGACCAGTGGTTCTATCGGTTCACTGATTCACAGGTTTTACCAGTTCGAACTGGTCTGGAAATAAGCTGGTTTGTTAGAGTTGACTGAATCAGATTGGAAGCTGGTTATTGGTTAAACCAGCCGGTTCAATCCAATTTTTAAAACACCGGTACAAACCACTGCACCCAAGCATCAAATAAATCGAATTTATTTATCTCTTGTAGGTTCTTGAGCTTGCAATTGACATCAGTATCTTTGGATCTGCCGCCTACAACAATAAGGATTTATTGTCATAGCCTTGCAATCAGGGGCGGATCTAGGATTGGAAACTAGGGGGGGCCGAATTTTTTGGTCAAATTTTATTGACAATAATATTCAAACTAAAATTGTGCACAAACTCAAGAATAATACTTGAAAAATAGATTGTCAATAAAAATTGTATTGAATTCAAAGGCATAAGTAATTTAATTAAAAAAAGATATCTAAATTGTACATGCTGTTCTTTCATATCATAAAATTTATCTATGACACAAAATCGAATCAATTCACAATTAGTGAATGTTTTTCAAAAATCAATGAAATCAAATGTTTTGAAAAGGAATAGAAAAATTCTCAAGAATCTTGTTTACACAATTTCTGCAATTAAAGTACTTAGATGAATTTATAGGTTTTATTATTAAAAAAAAAGTGATCAAGTAGAATTAGGCTTAATTGTCCAAGGATTACGAGTCCTAACTCCCAAAGGTGTAGGGATTAGATGTTAATCATAAGGGGAAAATTGGGCTGAGATTGTTGGGCCTTGACGTTTTAATTCAAATAAATGAGTATATTTATAGTCTGTATAAACTTTAGCCATATTTAATGCCTTCAGTTTGCAACTTTCTCATATACACATATAGCACTAATTTTTTTTTAATAATTATTGGGGGGGCCAGGGGCCCCCAATGTTATATGTACATCCGCCCCTGCTTGCAATGCAAGATTTTAGCATTAATAATATATGGTCCAATCCAGCCGGATGCTACCGCATACTTGTTCATAGTGTCTAAGATTCTGAAAGTCCTATAATTAATTGGGGGGAAAATCACTGAATTTTTTTTTTTGTAATACAATTAAATTTGCTCTGGCCTAAATATATATTGATCTTGGAATATCGCTATCCAATTAGACTATAAACAAACTAAATTGATTTTTTTTATTTGTTAAAAACGATCATATTATATCAATATCATTAAATCATATATCACAAAGAAAATCCATTATCAAAGTACATTAGTACTAAATTAAAAGAAAATTAAATTCACATTAATAAGAATTGAATCCAGGACTTCTTAGTCATGGGGTCTCGGTCTTGCCAACGAGCTACGTACGGCCTCATTGGCAAATAAATTGAATTATGAAGTATTAGTAATATTAGTTTTGTATATAACAAAATAATTTATTCCTCTTTCACCTCTCACTTAATCCTAAAATTAATCCCATCCCTATATATATCTATCTATCCACAAATGGTTGACCATTGACTCTTGCAGTTCTCAGGTGTACCAAACATTTCGTTCAACGCCTCATTCCATTTTCATTCCATTTACAACCTTATCCTCTTAAACACTAACAATGTAACCACCAAATCAAGCCCCAACATAGATCACTTCGCATTATAATTGTTTTCAATCTCTCTTTCAATATAATCTCTCCCTGAATTGCAAAATCACAGGGAGAGGGAACCAAAAAAATAAAAATAAAAATAAAATCCAACATGAATACTCATAATAATGATGATATTAAAGATTACTCGAAACCGAAACCACCCGTAGTTGGTTACCCTTCGTCCATCGATTCGTACCACCAATCGCAAAACATGTTCCCTCACGGATCCTCCGCATACCCCGTTCCCATGCACCCGCCGCATGGCGCCTACGCGTCACAATCTTTCCAACATCCTCCCGGCTACGGCCCGTCATCATCGTTCCAAGCCCACGGAAAGTACCCCACTTCCGCGGCGCAGATTAACCCATACTCCCCCTCGTTCAACCAGTACTACTACCAACAACAACCGTACAAGCCCCTAATGCCCGACACCAATCCCGGGTCAAACTCGTTCGGTCGGATGATGTTGATCCTAATGTTGGTCCTGGTAGGAAGCATGTGTATGATGAGCTTAGTAATGTGGTTCCTTTTCGGTACATACATTCCCGAATTCGAAGTCGTGTCGATTAAAGTCTCGAATTTCAGCTCGACGAACACGACTATAACGGGGATATGGGACGCGAAATTGACCGTGAGGAACACGAATGAGGAGACGGTTATACAATTCGATCGGGTCAGGTCGTCGATTTATTACGGGGAGGTTATGTTGGGGATTTCATCGTTGAGGCCGTTTGAAGTGGATAAGAAAAAGAGTTATGATTTTGATGTGAATGTGACGGCGGAACATACATTGAACGTTGATAAGATGCAGAGTTCGGTTTTGCCGACATTGGCAGAGGATAGGAGTAATGGGGTTGTAGTTTTCAGTTTGAGGTTGTCGGTGAACGCTAATTTCTCGTCGCCTCATTTGATATACAGACAGGAAAGTTTGAGAGTGTTGTGTGAGAATTTGCAGATTAATTTTGCAGAGTCCAATGGGACTGTAGGAAAATTGGCGGATGGGTTGGCAAGTCCGTGTCTGATACGTCTACGAGATAGCTTGGTGAGTCCCTTAGATTAGATCATATATTTTTATTTTTATTTTGTGTTATATTTTGAGCAGCAAAATTTTATTTTTGGTCATTTAATGTGACCACATTCTGAAATTCACCCCTCCATTTTAAATCATTTATATTTACACTATTGTGAATTTTAGTTCTTTTCGGTCGGAATTCTTTAATTTCGCTGGAAACACTTAAAATTGTGAATTTTCAGATTTTGGTGGCAAAATTGACATATGTAACACATGTAACCAAGGCTAATGATGGTCATTTTGTGGGGAAAAACAGGAAAATTCTTACATAGACCAGGTCTATGAGCTTAGTGGTAGACCTTGTGGTTATAAATGCATCACATCATATATTTTGATGATGTCATGCTCTCACAATGTATGATGTGGTGCATTTACAACCACAAGGTCTATGAAAAGCTCATAGACCAGGTCTATGCAAGAATTTTGAGAGAATTGCAATTGTGGTACCAAACTATATACCGATTCTCACTTGTGGTACCATAAAAATCGAGGCCGACACATTTGGTACCACAATTTAAGAAATTGAATCACTTTTGGTACCACTGTTAAAATTGGACGTTAACTGATGACGTGGCAATTAAGTTTTATTGCAAAATTGATACCATTACTTATGTTGACTGAAAATTATACCCCTAACTTTTCAAGTTGTCAAAATAACCCCACATCTTCAAATTTACTAACAATTTTAGTCCATATTGTTGCTCAATTTTAAAATTGGCTCGAATAAGACACGTGCGGACCAATTTAAAGATTTTACTTATTATATTTACATATTTATTTAACTAATTTAATTTTATAAATAATATTAATAGACCAAATAATACTTTAACATAAATTCGACAACATATTAATTAAATCTAAAATTTATAAAATAATATTAATATATTTAATATTTATTAAAAAATAAAGTTATTTATTATTAATAAAATAATTATAATTAAAAAAAAAAAAAAAAAAAAAAAAAACCCATCGCCTACCCCCCAACCCCATCCCCCCTAACCACCACCACCCCCACCCAAATCCCAGGCCGGCGGCTGCCTGGGATCGTCCGGCCCAGGCCGCCGCCGGCCTGGGATCGTCTGTCCCAGGCCGCTGCCGGCCAACAGATCCCAGGCCGCGGTGGCCTGGGTCCTCCGATCCCAGGCCGGTAGCGGTCCGGGACGGACGATCCCAGGCCGCCGGCAGCCTGGGATTTGGGTGGGTGCGGGGGTGGTTAGGGGGGGATGGGGATGGCGTTGGGGGTAGGAGATGGGTTTTTTGTTTTATTTAAATTATAATTATTTTATTAATAATATATAACTTTATTTTTTAATAAATATTAAATATATTAATATTATTATATAAATTTTAGATTTAATTAATATTTTATCGAATTTATATTAAAGTATTATTTGGTCTATTAATATTATTTATAAAATTAAATTAATATAATAAGTAAAATCTCTAAATTGGTCCGCACGTGTCTTATTCGAGCCAATTTTGAAATTGGGCAACAATGTGGACTAAAATTGTCAGTAAATTTGAAGATGTGGGGTTATTTTGACAACTTGAAAAGTTAGGGGTATAATTGTCAGTCAACATAAGTAATGGTATCAATTTTGCAATAAAACTTAACTGCCACGTCATCAGTTAACGTCCAATTTTAACAGTGGTACCAAAAGTGATTCAATTTCTTAAATTGTGGTACCAAATGTGTCGGCCTCGATTTTTATGGTACCACAAGTGAGAATCGGTATATAGTTTGGTACCACAATTGCAATTCTCTCCAAGAATTTTCCGGAAAAACATAAGATTTTTTGTCCAAAACTTGTCATATATATACAATGTTATGCACATCATGATAAAAGAATGTTTATTTTGGTTATGTGCACATGTTTGATTATTTTGATTAAATTTTATTTTACAAATTCACATCTTGAAATTTTCTATATAATTATTGCAATAACACCCCCAATTTTTTTGCAAATTCATATCCCAATTTTTTTTTTATATATTGTAATAAAACCCCTAAAAAAATTCAATTGTTGCACTAAACTTCTAAAATGACGATTTTAAACTTTAGAAACCATTAAAAAAATTGAAGAAAACGTCATTTTAGAAGTTTAGTGCAACACACTATGCGGTCCTTAAGGTATTGTAATCGTATTTTTTGAGGTCAAACACACTTTGTTCAATTTTTTAATAGTTTCTAAAGGATAAAAGCATCATTTCAGAAGTTTAGTGCAACAATTGAAATTTTTTTGGGGGTTTTATGGCACTATATAGAAAAACAATTGGGATGTGAATTTGTAAAATTTTTGGTGGTTTTATTGCAATAATTAAAAAAATTCAGGATGTTAATTTGTGAAATAAAATTTAATCAAATATGTGCACATAATCAAAATAAACTTTTTATTTTTATGTTTTATTATCATGATGTGAAGAACTTTATATATAGATGACAAGTTCTGAAGGAAAATTAGTTTTGGAGACCATAAGTCTAGGTCACATGCCAATGTTTTGCCTCCAAAATCTAAAAATTCTCAATTTTAAGTGTCATGTGATGATGAGCACGTGACATTTTCCGGCGAAATAAAAGAATTCCAACAAAAAAGACTAAAATTGACAATGGTGTAAACATACATGATGTAAAATAGATGGGTGCCACATAGATCTAGGACCAATTTCAAAATGAGGCCACATTAGAGGACCAAAAATGAATTTTGCCTATTTTGGGTTAATAGCAATTTACACCGTCTATCATTTGCATAATGTTCAATTACCTCTCTGTGTTTTGAAATATAACACTTTACCCCCCTGTAATCTTATAAAAGTTTCACACATATACGAATTGACAAAAATATCCCTCTTAAATGTGGAGCTTTTATCCCTGTTTATGATAAATGTGGCACTTATCTGGCAAAATTTTATTTTTGGCACTCTAAAGTGGTTGCGTTTCAAAATTAGCCCTTTTATTGTGGTACCTCGACAATAATCATCCTTCATTGTGTCATCATCATCAATTTCAGTCCTTATTGCCGGAAAATTTTAATTATCACAAAAAATCATCAATTTCTGTCTTAATTGACAGGAAAATTAATTTTTTTGGGTAAAAAATCACCAATTTATGTTTAATCTGACCGAAATTTTTAATTTCAGCCAAAAATATCCTTTGTTGAGTGACACTTAAAAATTAAGAATTTCATATTCTGACTCCACAATTTGCAAGACCAAGCCATGTGATAGGTCAAATATGACATAAATTGATTTTTTTTTGCGATAATAAAAAAAAAAAAGGTGATAAGGACTGAAATTGATGATGTTGACACAATAAATGACGTATATTGTCGAGGTACTACAATAAAGGGCCAATTTTGAAATGCAGCCACTTTAAAGGGTCAAAATGAAATTTTGCCCACTTACCTCCTATGTTATGATAATTGTGGCACTTTACCCCCTTTGTTATGATAAATATGACACGTTACCCCCTATGGCTTGTGCTATGGTTAATGCTGCACTTTAACCCCTATATTATAAAATTACTTTTCATGCCCAATCTCTATTCGACGAGTGAGTTACACTCTCTAATTTAATGAGGTAAATTGCTCCTTTAATCTTTATAAGTGGTAAAGTGCTATTTTTTAAGTTGCAGGAGATAAATTGAACATTATGAATATCACGGTGTAAATTAAACATTATAATTATCATATGGAGTAAATTGACATTATCTCGTTATATTTTATTTGAATTTTGAGTAATTTATCCCTTAGATGTGAAAATAAATAACGGACACAATAATTTCCCCAAGCTTTAAGTTATGTACAAACATTGAAAAACGCATCTGAGAATCAAATTTGAAGACAAGAAATTATAATGATACCCTTATCTTTATCAAATTCATATCCAAACTTTCAATATTAGATATATTTAAGGGTGTTAAATTGCTATTTTAACCGTATTATGCCTAAACCATGCCATTTTTGCAATGTTTGTAGGATTAATGAATGCCAATGACTGAAGTAATTTTTGGGAGCAAAGATTGGCTTCGCAATCTCAAGCTATCATTGGAACCTTTTTTGTTTTGTATAGTTTAGCAGCAAGAGATTAAAATTATTTATTTGAGAAGCTTAATCAATCAGCTACCACAATGATTATTTAAATGGGGAATTCAAGAATAATTTAATAATTTATTAGGTAAACTAAACAATGTATTTACTTGTACTATTCCTTTTATTATAACATAATTTTTCTTTTATGATGTAGATACTTATTTTTCTGAACACTTTTGTACAGTGAAAACATGGTTTTTTTTTCTTTAAATAGTTTAGGAGAGCACAATACATCTTCTTATGCTACTGTTTTATGCCTTTTTGAATAGGCTCGTCTCAATGAGACATTACGTCATATTTCAGTTATGGAGTTATAGTCAAATGCTTTTGTTTATAATTAGAATTAGGCAATCGAGATTATGGCTGAAAATCAAATCAAACTATTCGATACTCGACTCAACCTCGTTCGATAAAAGCTTGATTGAGTTTGGTTCGTCACACTAATCAAACAAGCTTGAACATCATTTTTTGTTCGACAACTTCTTAGGCTCGGCCTGATAAACTAAAAATTGATAATATACATATAAAATATCAAGCTACTCGATACTCGGCTCAATTAACAATCAAATCAAGCTCAAATACAAAATTTTAAGCTCAATAAAATTCAAACCAAGCTTGAATTGTGTCATTCGACACTATTCGACTCGTTTACACCATTAGTCAAGATCACATATGTGTGAATTATATTCGCCAAACACGAAATGTGGTGTTCACACACGACTCCTAATTGACGTGGTCATGTATAGGATGATCTGTAAATTTATGGCCCATTATGATTAATCCATTAGGGTTTGGCCCATAGATTAAGAATCCCCAAGTAGTGGGGATTAGGGTTCTGCATCTATATTAATGAGGAAACTGGTCCTCTCTCTACACGCTTTCAGAGCTGTTAAGTTCCCTCATAACTTAACACATTATTAGAAACTCGAAACTGTGGCAAGAGAGAGAAACCAATCTTCCATTCAATCAGTAATTCCGCTACCGATTGTCCACGCCATGAAGACAGGTATCTCTAAACCTAATTTATGATTAAGCAATTAGCATGATTATAGTCGATCCATTATGGTACATGCTTATTTGAATAATTGCTAACAGTGGTATCAGAGCCCGTGTTTGGGCTATTTTAATTCGATTGAATTATGTGATCTAAAATTTATGTTTATCTTTAGATCCGTATTTTGGTAATTTAGATACGTACTATTTGTGTTGATTTTATTCACAAAATTTGTTATACTGATCGAAAGTTTAACTTTCAAAAATTATTTGATTCGAATGTCTTTATCAAAAACTTTTGTGAATCATGGTCTGTTAATTTAATATCTCGTTTAAATCTGCAAAATTTTTATTCAAAATAAAACTTCTGAGTACGAAATTTTTTTTGCTGCTAATCTTTAAAGAAAAAAATATTCAAGATTTGAAACAAATCTTAAATACCGTTGCGGTCTTTACTGAAACCTGGAAATTGGGTTGACCGGCAATTATTTTTTTTCTTTTTGGGCCATAATAGGTGCTGGTTCCAACCAGAGAAAATGTTGATTTTAGGAGTTATCATTAAACCTGATTCATTAGGACCATTTTTCTCTCATTATTTAACTTTGCTCAAAATTATCTCATTTCGGCATTACGGTTTTGTGAGCTGAATATTTTTGGGCTTAGTTAATTTTGCTGATTTCTATTAAGCTTTATTGGCTTTGTATTCGGTAAAGAAAAGAATATTTATTGGGCTATTTTGTTTTAGTCCTACTAAATTTATCTGCAAAATTAACCATTTTGTCTCAAAAATTTAAAGGAGAAATTATATTATAAATTTCTTTCAATTTTCTGGAATTGGGCTTGAAACATATTAATGAATTTAATTATTTCATGCCAGAAAGAAAGACGATTTTATTATTAAATTTCCTAGGGCCTGGATGATGGGTCAATTGAATTTGAGGCTAATTTAATGCTTGAACCATTATGTGTTATGACTTAGGATTTAATTTATTCTCTTGAATTGGGCCTATTTTATGTGGTAAGAATTTATTATTCTTTTAGGCATAGAGAAAGTGCATCTTATTGCCATGCGAATTTCCTCCGTATTAATGATTTTGATGGGTTAAAGTTAATATAATTTAAAATGTGCAATAAAAGTGAAAATTCACATTATTAGATCTGTTAGTCACCAAAGTGGCCTGATCTTTATGGGTTAGTGAATGCACATTAATTTATTGACTACCAGAACTTAAGTTACACGTTATGTAAAAGGATTCGTAAATGTTATTGTGTAACTTATTTAAATGGTATAATGTGACAATTTGTGTACTAAAATTTACATAATGATGATTTGTTAGTCACCAAAGTGGCCTAATCAGTATGGTTAGTAAATTTTCATGGTACACTAATTTTTTTTTTCTGAATATTTAATTGTACATTTATGAAAAATGATCTCGAAAGTTATATTGATTTGTTAGTCACCAAAGTGGCCTTATTGATATAATTAGTAATTTCCTTATGTACTATTTCATATTTATTGGTATAATGTGGTATATTATACACTTATTATTTCAAATTCACATTATGATGATTTGTTAGTCACCAAAGTGGTTTGATCAGTATTGTTAGTGAATTTAAAATAGTACATCGATTTATTTATTGCCAAATATTAATTAGCATATTACGAAAAAGTGATTTAATAATATATATTAGTTTGTTCGTCACCAAAGTGGCCTGACTTGAGTGATTTCCCTTCATGTGCAATTTATTTATTTGGTATTTGATAATTCTAATATTGTGCATAAATTTCCTATTATAATGATTTGTTAGTCACCAAAGTGGCCTGATCAGTACTGCTAGTGAATTTATATGCACAAATATAATGTTTAAATTATCAATTAAAAGATAAATAAATCAGTTTACAATGAAAAAGCATAAGAGTTGACCCAAAGGAGGCTCAATCATTTTTCTAGTAAACATTATGAGTCAAGCCAATAACGAATATTATTTAGTGTGTTATAGTATTTTACTGAATCTTACTATGATATGCGCTTATGAATTTAATTTTAATGTGAGCTTCTTTCTTGCAATATTTAAGATTCTCTCAAATGAATTCAAGTTCATGGTTTCCCTTAGTGATTCCAATTTTCCTTTCCTAGATTGGATAAGGGTCAATAGATTTAGTATGAAATTCTTGAGATTTACCCTCATACCGAATAATTAATAATACCCTTCCTTAAGATAAGAAGAGTGTTATAATTTTGAGATATTGTTTCCGCTATTTAGATAAATATCTCGTCTTGACAAAGCAAACTAAACTTGTTTACAAGTATGAGGAGTCAAAAAAGCATGTGAAATCGTGCATTGGAGATGATTAATCTAATTAAAACTTATCATCATCGTGTATCGTTATTGATGAATCTCTCCTTATATGTTATTATGAAATCGTTACTTCCTGAACATGGATATCCTCAAAGAATTGTCCCGTATGTTGATTCAGGGGGAGACACTTATCAAACAGTAAGGTTTGAGTTTCATCAACATAGTGACTCAAGAAGCTAATTATGTAAGTTGTGAACATATGAATGTTGGATTTAGCACTATCATAAAGAATTCCCGAAATGTTGGATTTAGCACTATCATAAAGAATTCCCGAAATGTAAAGTATGATTCAAAAGGAGGTGAAAGTTTAGCTTTGTTATTGTTTAAATCATACTTAATTATCGTTCTTTGGGATATATAGTGGCTTGAATGTCCTGTTCACAAGAATATGTTGGGACTGTGACATACTTTAGGAAATTAACATTTCAGTTTATTAAAGTAATCCCTTACTGATTTTGGTTACTTATTATTGGTTTATTTAAACTGAAATATTATCCTAATAAATATGGATCCCTCACAATTCACAATTTTTTGGTGATGTGAAATGTGTCATGATAACAAACATCTTGCTTCTTGAAATTTTACCCACTTTCCTATTAGTCCTCATTTAACTCTTTCTCATTTATCGTAAATGATATTCTAATTTTCTTTGTTATTATAAATTTTCTCATTTAGACAATTTCTATCTAATTTACGAATAGTCTCAAGTTTCAAATATCATTGAGATATTTAATGAGAGACACTTAGATAGGAAAAGGAAAAATTGATAAACTTGGACAATATTATGAAGAGATATATTAAATCGAATAAATGCCTCGATTTATTTAACAATTATCTCACAGAAGTGACATATGTGCTCCATGCAATATGTTAAGCATGCCATAAATGTTGGTGTGATTGAAAGACATTATCGATTACTATTAGACATGGTTAGAATCAAGACGAGTAATTCATCGTGGATCAAATCCTTGTGGATTTATGCGCTTAAAACTGTCATAATTGTTCAATTGGGTTTTAGTAAAACAAGCTCATCGCGAGCTTTCGTTTTGTGGGATACCAAATTTAAGACACCTGCATGATTGGTGTTGTACGACAGAATTTAAGCTAATTCACTTAAAAGAATTGGATTCTCGAACTGTTAATGGATACTTTATTGGTTATCATGAGAATTCCAAAGATTTGATATTTACCTTTTAACCATAACTTATAAATTATGAAAACCGGAAAAAATGATGGGTTCATTGAGAATGATGATTTCAGTGGGAGTGACAATAAATAAGTTGTCATGATGTAACTCCTATATATGTTGATCAATTAAAAATTGATCGACAAACTGAAATTACAACTCATATAATGAACCTGTAAAAGGTGAGTCACAAAGAGTTGCCTCAAGAAAATCTCATAACGTATTGCGATTTTGCAACGCTGAGTGATTTCTTTTATCATCAAAATTTGGAAGTAACTTTTGATGAATTAAGATCCGGTATTATACTCACATGCCATTATAAGTGAAAATTTTGAGCAATAAATTGATGTCAAGAAAGATAAGTTGAAATCCTTGAATTACAATCACGAATATGATTGGTCACATTGCCATAAGGATTAAAATGAGTTGGGCGTGTATTCAAAATCATACTCAACTCAAAAAGGCAATATTGAACAATGTAAGGTTGATTGATTTTCAAGGATTCTACTGTAAAGAATTGACATTGATTATCTCAAAATTATTTTGACACTTATAATTCATTTGTAGAACTACATTAAATGGATGTGAAAAATCGTCTTTATGAATGAAACTATAAGAGAGAGTTTATGAGAAAGTATTACATTTTTTCATTAATGAAAAGGATATATAGTGTGTAAACTAAAAGGTTAATATAATGATTTAAACAAAGCTCCCGACAATGATATCATATTATGTTCAATGATATCATTGCCTCTTTAAGATTTAAAGAAAACACTATTTTGTTTGTGTATATATCTAAAGGTCAGTGGGAGTTAGTTTATCATTTAATATATTGACGATATTCTTTTGGCAAATAGCAATTTTGATTTGCTATATTGGACTTATAAATTTCTCAAAATTTTTAAGATATAAGATGTTGGAGAGACAACTTATGTGATTGAGATTGAAATATTCTATAATAAATCACATGGACGGACTAGTTGTTTCATAAACTTATATCAAAGGTTTGGGATGCAGAAATTGCAAATTTAAGTGTAGTCCCAAAATTAAGAGAGAAATAAAAATTAGTCTAATGCCAAATAATATTTTTGAGCGGAAAGATATGAAAAATGTTTCATTACTTAAAGTTTGATGTATACTGATGCACGCACCAACTATACATCATCTTTGTAGTCGGTATGCTTGACAATTTAAAATAATCTTGACGTAGAAAGTTGTCAATATGGTTTTATGTTCTCTGCAAGAAACATAAGGATTATATGCTTACATATAAAAGATCTGATTTTGATTGAGATAATCAGATATTTAGATTTCGATTTTGGATATCTTGGTAGTATTAAGTTCACTTTTGGCTATTTGTTCCATTTGGCTGGAGGGACGGTATCATGAAAAGTCCAAAAGAAATTGCCAAAGTTTTATCGCTACGAAATCTATACTTGTGGCGTGTTTCGAGGCCACAATTAAGGCTGCATAATATTATTTCATGACTTGATTTTGTTAACATTATTGCCAAGTTGTTGAAATATTTATGAGATAGTTATGCCGCAGTTCTTCTCTAAGAACGACAAACATTCCAAAGGTGCATAATATTTGGAGTTAAATGTCTTTGTCGTTGAAGAAGATATTCAGAAACATAAAAGTGTCAAATTATCATCAGAACCGGTCTGATAATTATTGATCCTTTGAATAAATCGTTACCACAAGACATTTATGAGCATGCTAACCGAATGAGTCTTGATAGTAATTGATTATTGTATTGTAGAATCATTTATGAATCAATAGACACTTTTGAGCTCCATTTATATGTTTCTGAAACCTAAAAGTAATATTCCTGTTATTTAATGACTGTGTACACTATTACGAACATTAAGTGAACATTAACAGGGATGGACATTATGAAAGTTTCCAATTATAGGTCTTGTGTAGTGGGTCACTTATATCGTGGTACATGGAAGGAATTTTGTTGGATAATGATAACTTATGACCGCCATGACTCGTATATGTGGTTTACTATGCAAAGACGATTAACGGTAATTCTCTCATGGGCCAAGTGGGAGAATGTAAATTTATGGCCCATTATGATTAATCCATTAGGGTTTGGCCCATAGATTAAGAATCCCTAAGTAGTGGGGATTAGGGTTCTGCATCTATAATAATGAGGAAACTGGTCCTCTCTCTACACGCTTTCAGAGCTGTTAAGTTCCCTCATAACTTAACACATTATTAGAAACTCGAAACTGTGGCAAGAGAGAGAAACCAGTCTTCCATTCAATCAGTAATTCCGCTACCGATTGTCCACGCCATGAAGACAGGTATCTCTAAACCTAATTTATGATTAAGCAATTAGCATGATTATAGTCGATCAATTATCGTACATGCTTATGTGAATAATTGCTAACATGATCTCCAATATTTATGAGAAAAGCCAAAATAAACCGTTTGAAAATGCGTATTGTTCGCCAACTTGATTAATGTTAATCGTGTGTTTTCTCATGGTAAGTTGACAAAAATGTTCATAGAAAGTCTCAAATTATTAATTAACAACTAACCACTATTATGTGCGGAGATTTATAATGTGTACTTTGACTTGGTTGTAGTACTCATTCAAGCAAACACAAATGTATTTACATAACCCAAGGTGGTTGGGCCAAGTGGTAGTGACTTGCGACCCCCAGAGGCGAGACTCAAGTTTGAATCCTACTGGAGACATCACACTGGGGAGGACCTATACCCTTTGCACTTTTCAGTCCGAGCTGTAAATACACACTCTAACGGATAAAAAAAAATGTATTTATATATTATTAAACTGAGAATTAAGAATCATATATTGAATCTGAATTGATGAATATCAATGGAGTTCTTGGAGTAAATTGCAGAAAAGAAAAACAGGTAAATGTATTGAATGAATTATGTTTAATTTACAAAAGGACTCCCCATATTTATAACAAACGGCTAAACAAACTAAAAGGCAGAAAAGAAAGAAAAACAAGTAAAGTAAAAGCATGAAAGTAAAACACGCTAACATAAAAACAACTACAACGGTAATATTAAACTAGAATCCCCAATCTAATTAAATTGGGAAAAACGTAACATCCTATATTTTCCTCTATGCTTATTTTTTTTTTTTCGTCATTTCCAACATCATGACTGAAGAGAATTCTTCCAATGGAGGTAAACTCAATGCATCCAATCCCTTTTTTCTCCACCATTCTAATCATCCCGGAATGGTGCTTGTTTCTAAACCCCTCGATGGGAATAATTATTCAACTTGGTGTAGGGTCTTGAAAATCTCATTAAAGGCCAAATCCAAACTGGGTTTTATTGATGGAACTACTACATCTCCTGATCCTAAAACTCAACCAACCAACTTTGCTTTGTGGAAACAATGCGATGATATGATCCTATCCTGGATCCTCAATTCACTTACACCAGATATTGCACATAGTGTTAATTTTTCGACCTCCGCTCAAGTAGTATGGGAAGACCTTCAGGATCGTTTTTCTCAGAGCAACACCCCTTGTATTTTTTAAATTGAAAGGGACATAGCATGTCTCATACAAGATCAAATGACTGTCGCGGCTTACTACACAAGACTAAAAAAATTGTGGGATTAATTGGGCACCTATAATGACATTGTTTGCTCTTGTGGGTTGGATCATAAGAGATGCCGACTGATGCAATTTCTCATGGGGCTTAATGAGTCCTATAATGCAATCTAAGGACATATTTTAATAATGAATCACTTACCTGATGTTGCAAAGGCTTACTCATCCATCATATAAGAAGAGAAACAACGAAACTTGGCTGCTTCACGGGAGATAACTGAAACCTCTGCCATGGCTATTCGAAGGGATGAATAAGTGGCTCTAGATGTTCAACATGGAAAAGGTTTGTCTTCTCGTTCCAACACTTCTGATTGTAAACCTTTGCATTGCTCTTATTGTGATCGTGACCACCATGTGAGAGATACATGTTGAAAATTGAATGGATATCCAAAACATGCATCGAACAAGTTCAAGCAAGGAGGTACCAAGCGCTACAACAACCAACAACCTTCAACCAATAACGTCAAGGAAGGGCCGATGTTGCAAGATGTGCAATCTGTAACAAATGGGCTCTTTGATCTGCAAATTCAACAACTATTATCAATTATGAACAGTAAAAGAACATCACAATCCGCTGCCCCTGAGGCTAATACAGTTGCTGCTCCAGGTTTTTCACAAACATTAATACGCCCTCATCAATTGATTATTGATAGTGGTGCGACATATCATATTACTTCATCTCCATCTTTACTTGTTAATAGTAAAAAGAACAACTTTTCACCACATGTTATGCCAAGTGGAGAACATGCAAATATTACATTTACTAGGACTTTGCCCCAGGGGCGGACCTAGACGACTTTCGTTGGGGGGGCCGATGATTTTTTTGGTAACAAAACCTTGGTATTTTTTCAATGTTTTGATAAAATTAACAAAAATTAACTTACGATAAAGTAATACTATAATTTTATTCAAGAACAAGTGAAGAAATATACTTTCAATATTTCAAGAATGCGGATTTTTAAACACTCAAAACAGATGTTTAAGATGCAATCTAGCCTCTAGGTGACCTAAAAATAAATAAATGTTGTTTAACCAAGACATATAAATGTCGAATGTCCCACTTATATGTATAATATACTGTTAAAATCATACTCCGACTTCTGTAAATATAGTATAATTATGATCTCATAATTCAATAAAATTATATTTACTAAGGAACTTGAAGCTTGCACAAAAGCAAAATCCAAGAGAAACGTCAATTACTGAATACTTTAAAACGGAAAAACTAAATAAACTTTAGGGTGAAATGAAGAAATAAATATATTAGTACAGGAGTAGATGAGTTTATGTCAATTGAATTTTATAAAAAGAAATATATATATATATATATATATATATATATATAGATATCATATCTACCACTTGGCCAAGATGGAGGAAAAGATTTAATCTCCATAAAATGAAGAAACAAAATTAATCTTCATAAAGAGATAAAAAGAAAGTTAATCACTGGGCCAAAAAAAAAAACAATTAAATCTCCACATAGAGGTAAAAAAAATTGGCCAAAATGAAGAAAAAAATTAAATCTCCATTAAATAAAAAAAAAGTTACTAGGCCAAAAAATGCAATTAAATATCAACAAAGAGGTTAAAATATAATATTCAGCTCTTCAGAGGAGTCGAACTCCCGACCCCTAGCTCCTTCATGAAGTGCCTAACCACTTCACCAAATATGAAATCATGTTAACATATGCATATATATAGTATAAATATTTATTTTTCTGAGGGGACCATGGCCCCCCCCAGTCTCGCTTGAGGTCCGCCTCTGCTTTGCCCTTAAATTCAACTATTTCTTTGTAAAATGTTCTTGGTGTCCCATCTTTTAAGGTGGATTTAATGTTTGTGAGTCGTATTATAAGAGATATAAATCGTTCAGTAACTTTATTTCCCAATTGGTGTATTTTGCAGGACTTGATGGCAAGGACGACGATTGGTTTGGGTAAACAACGAGACGTACTATATTACTTGGTTGCATTAGCATCAAAAGAACCAGAAAATAACATCAAATTTGTAGCAGTTGTCACTAGTCACTCATCCAATTCTGAAGTAACCGACTTATGGCATCGTCGATTGGGACATTTATCTTCCTCTAGATTATATTTTATGGAAAAATATTTATTAAATTTTCCTTCTCAGTTTAATAATACTTGTGATGTTTGTGCACTTGCAAAACAATGTAGACTCTCTTTTTCTAGAAGTTCGATTGCTTCTATTAAACCTTTCGAATAAATTCATTGTGACATTTGGGGCCCCTATAAAACTGTTTCTCTTTTTGGTGATAAATATTTTGTAACCATTGTGGACAACTACTCTAGATTCACGTGGGTTTTCTTTATGCATAACAAAAGTGAAACACAACATTTGCTGGTTAATTTTTTCTCATATGTCAATACACAATTCAATGCCTCTATAGCAACCATTTGAGTCGATAATGGAGGGGAGATCTTTTTTTTGAGGGATTTCTTTAAAAAAAATGGCACCACTTATCAACATACTTGTGTCTATACTCCCCAACAAATTGGGGTTGTAGAGTTCAAACATCGCCATATTCTTGAATCAACTAGAGCTCTCTACTTTCAAACCCATAATGTGTATTCACTACTGTCCATATAATTAACCATTTTTCCACACCACTTCTTACTCGTCAAACTCCTTTTGAGCATCTTTATAAAAATACTTAGATAACCTTCGAGCTAATCACAAGTACATAAAGTTGCTTCAACATTTTCCAACAATATCCTACTTCGAAATTTTCCAATAATTCGGCCTCCATGACTAAATGCAGATTTGGAAGCAACTGTAGTGATTGGGATGCTTAGAATATCACGAGCCATAAGTGAGAGCTCGGGATATATAGTGCAATTTTGTTTCCAATAGTCAAATATATTTAGATTTGAAACATCATTCCAATCAAGTAATTCCTCCTCAAGATACAAATCTAACTGTGACTTTCGTCTTGCAACCTTATGTCGAGTTTTGAAAGCATCAAACTCCTGTAAGAATATAAAAATATAACATTTGCTATAAAAATGAGTAATAGAAAATAAATAAATGAACGATAAACAAATGAAATAACTCGACTTACAACCATTTGTTTTGCCACCTTCATGACATCTGGTGCTTAACCTTGAAGATTGTGCACCAAGAGATGGTGATTCTAGCAAATAGGTTTCCAATAAAACTTGCATCTTTGGTTTTAAATCTTGGACCTTTGTAATACATGTCACTGGATCAAACTTGTAATAACAAAACTCAACAAATTCAAGCTTATAGCGTGGATCTAGCACAATAGCAAATGATAACACTACACTATAGCACTTCCATTGTTTATCAAATTTAGGCTTCATCTCATATGCCATAAAACTTGTAACTGCATCCCCACTTTCTGTTTCCTCTTGAATAAGCAATTGAATCCGGCATATGTTATGGAAAAAAAAAATTGCAGTGGGGGTACAAACTTCCAGAAAATAGTTTAGTCATTTCATAGAAAGGTTTCAAAAACCTAGCAATTCTTTCAACTCTATCCCACTCTTCCAATGAAGGACACCACTTGTAATTTAGATCAACACGCTCCAACCTAATAAGTGCTCGAGTGTAAGCTGGTGCACTATCCAACATTAAATAAGTAGAATTCCACCTCACCGGCATATCTTGCCTCAACTTCTTTCCTACTTCAAGGGAAAGTTGTTTCACACATTCAAAAAATTTTAAGGACATCGATATTGACCCTTTCACATACTTCACACTCTCCTTAAATTTTTAAAATAGCCACATCGATAGTTTTCAACCTAGCTTGCATAATGAGATTCAATATGTGAGAACCACATCTCACATGCATGAAATCACAATATATGAGTCATACCCTACCCACGCCCCCCCTTTGCTGGGGGTGAGCACGGTCCGGTTTACCGAACAGACCAAACCGAAATCGAAATTTTAATTCGAACCGTTTACCGGACCGAAATTTCGGGAAAATTGTTCTCACCCCAGAATCGGCCCAATCATGCTATCGGTTCTCGGTAAAACCGATCGATTTCCCGAACCGAACCAATTTTACCGATTTTTTTTATTTTCTTAAAACTGAATCAAGACCCACCAACCAAACCAAATCTTGACCCATTAATCAAAACATTTCTCTCTCATTCATAAAAAAACAAAGAACTGATTCTTCTTCTCAAAAACCACAAAGGCACAAACCCTAACTTCCATATCCAAGCCAAGTCGTCACCCTTCAAGAATCAAGACCACCGCCCGCCACAGCAGCCTACCACCGCAGCTCGCACACCCTCCACGGCAGGCCGTCTAATTCACCACCGCAACCCGTCTAAATCAAGACCATCGTCCGCCACCACCATCTTCTTTCTCTAAAATGTGTTAACTCTGAAGGTGTAATCTATTAATTAATCTTTTGAAATCTTGCATCTTGCATTTTCTTTACTTGCATCTTCTTTACTGAAATCTAGAATTTGGTACTTATACGAACAGTGGTTGCAATGATGTACATGGAACATGGTTGCTTGCTCTGTAGAATAAGGCCCAAATGAGTGAAACATTTATTTTTTTAAAATGAGGCTCAAATTCCGATTTGGTCCATTTCTTGACCGAACCGGAATCGAACATTTCGATTTTTTATCGAATCGGACAGAAATATTCGATCCGGTAAACGGTTCGGGATCCAGAAAGGACCGAACCGATTAGATACCGAAATTCGGTTCGGGTTCAGTCCGGTCCGGTCCAAATGCTCACCCCTGACCTTTACTATCCTCTTCGAAACCCATAGACTCCGTCCGCGGTTATATCCCGTAGGTTAGTTTCTGTATTTTATTTTTGGTGAAGGTTTTTGTAGATATTCGAACTATGGTAGACTTTGATCTTTCTTAAACGGTGTTTCTTTTTACTTGAGTCTATTTGATAACTTGATTATATCAATTTGCTTATTTAGTTTAATTGGAAGTGGAAAAAAAAATTAAGGGGAAATTATTTTTTTTGGTACCACGGTCTAGCTTGCAACTTTGGTACCGTTGAACACAAAAATGTAAATTTGATACTATGTGATAGGTTTTCATTGCAACCTTCATATCAAGCCCAATTTTCTCCGGAGTTAGTGACAATTTACCTCCTATGAAATGCACAATATTAAGTTTACCCTCCTATGATTTGAAAAGGAGTAATTTACCCCATGTGAAAATTTTAAAGAAGCCATTTACCCATTTCAGCAGGAGAGTGTAACTCACTTGCCAAAATTGAGAGTAGGCATGAAAAGTGTTTTGTAACATAGGGGGTAAATTACCACATTTATCATAACACAAGGGGTAGATTGTCACATTTATCATAACACAGGGGGCAAACTGCTACATTATCATAATAATGGGTAAAGTGCCACATATAAAAATGTTAGGGAGGTGTTGTGAAACTTTTATAAAATTACTTTCAAATCACATGGAGGTAAATTGAACATTATACATTTCATGGGGGGGGGGGGGGGGGGGGGGGGTAAATTGCCATTAAATCCGGAAAAAAATGGGATTGATATGAAACTTGCAACGAAAAGCTATCATGTGGTATCAAATTTGCATTTTCGTGTCAAATAGTACCAAAGTTGCAAAGTGGTCTATCATGTGGTACCGAAAAAATAAATTTCCTCCATAAAAGAAGATAAACTCGTACATTATAAATTTTTAGTCGCAGATCTGCGACCAGCTTGCGAAGGCGAGGCGCCAGCTGTGGGAGTGGAAAGGGAGACGAGGAAGGGGAGGGTGGATGGATTGAGGAGTTAGTGTTTTTTTTTTTTGGGTAAATATTAAAAATAATTAAGGGCATTTCGTACTTATGTCACATTCCGTTAGAGTTGTGTAGCGGTCATTAAGTCAAGGGGGTGTCTTTGTAATTTTTGTAAAGGCTTGTAAGTCTTGGAAATTAAGGTAATAAACAAGGGGTATCTATGTAAATTTATTTATATATTTTATTTATTTATTGTCATATTTGGGCAAAAATTCATTCTTCATACCATAGAACTTGACAGATTTTATTTTTCATACCAAACTCGCAAATAACATACCAATTCTTGACAAACGTTACATAAGTTATACTTTCGTTAGTTTTGTTGAGGAAATTAAACCATGAAGATTGAAGTCCAGGATCAAAGGAGTAAGATGACGCAAAAATTTCTGAAAAAGGTGGAGAAACAAGGTTGTAATCGCGATTTGAAATTTGTGAGGAAAAGGGTTTCACGATCTAAATTTTCAAATGCAAAAATTGAACGATTCACTCAACATAATATAAAATTTATTATATGTATGTGTTCGCAGTGAAGAGACGAACAAAACTCCTCTCCTTTTTCCGATGAACAATTATCAGAGGATAGTGGTCGTGCGTGAGGAATAAGATAGGGGTCAATTCGCAAAATAGCCAAAAGGCAGGAGTTAATCCGCAAAATTGCCAAAATTTAGTCACTTAAATTAATCTTAATATTATAAAAAATATTAGTAGTTTAAATTTTTATAGTCACGTGGCAATTCTATCAACAAAACTAACGGAAATATCACTTGGAACATTTGGCAGGGAATTGGTACGTTTTTTGTAAGTTTGGTATGAAAAATGAAATCGATCCAATTCTATGGTATGAAAATTGAATTTTGCCTCAGATATGGATCTCTAACAGATCTGATTGACCTAAATTCATACTTGTTCCACGTATTTTGGATTACGAATTCTCATAATCGGATCAAACACGTCGAATTTCTAATCGAACAAATATCCTAATAAATTGTATACCGAATACGGATCATCCTTGAATTAAAATACGCCCCATTGACAGCCCTTGTTTAACTCATGAACCGTTATTGTTTTTAAGTTTCTCTAAGAATTGAGTTGGGTTAAGTTTGTAATTGGACCAAATTAAGACTCTGAATTTTGGATTTCAGTAAGTTAAACATGGACCAGACAAATAAAACTCCATATTTAAAAATTTAAACATTTAAGGATGAACCAAAATTGAATGCTAGGGCAAATGACAATCTACCTATGTAATTATTATAATATTCAATTTACACCCTTGTAATTTCAGAGCAATTTACTCCCTGTGATTTTTTAAAGGAGCAATTTATCTCCATGAATTGGAGAGTGTATCTCGCTCAAATATAAAAGTTGACGTGAAATGTATTGTGTAAAAGATGAAATTACCCTTTTGGAAGGTAAAAAATGTTCCACATAAAATTACACAGGAGGTAAATTGCCGTATTTATATTAATATAGGGAGGCAAATTATCACATTTATAATAACAAATAGAGGTAAATTGCCACTTTTTTTTCAATTCAATTTTTGTCAATTCATCTTTTTCTGGAGGCTAGATGCTAACCTTAAATTGTTTTATATACTATGTGATATGTGAATCAAAATTGTGTTGTCTTGCAATCAATGAGCATACTTTTTAATATTTAAATGAACAAAATAAATATTAATTATTAGCAAATTTTTGGAAAGAGTAACTCCCTCAACTTAATTGGACCCTAATACGATTCCTATTTGAAACGATTTTTATTTGACTTAAATAAATTTAGGTCTGTTTTGCAACAAGCTTTTCAAGTTTTCATGACTTGATCTATATACACATACCGATTTGAGGGGTTATTCAATTGTTATTTTATATATTCATACCGATTATTTAATTGCTTTAAATTTTATGAAGACAATTTAGCCTATATTTGTATTCCAGCATATATTTGCTATTTCCATACATCGTGTGGTGCTATCTGCATATGTTCCGAATTTAAACATCTCAATAGTCAATTATTCTAAAAGTAATTATGCAATTGATGGATCAAACTAACCTTAATAAATTATGAAAAAAACGCAAATACTCTTTCAATCTTTTCCATTTACAAAATGAAACATTTGACTTCATTACGAAAACAAATGCAGTTTTTTGGTTTAATTATTTGTTAAAAAACCAAAGATTTTACACACTTTAAATTTACTTGAACTGTTCATATTTAAGAAACAGCCAATATTTGTCCATTTTGGATGAAAGGTTCTAAATCTCAATTTGCTATCCAAATGCAGTATGCAAAAAATGTGACAATAACATATTCAGTCAATCAAAATTAATGCATCTAGTGATTGCTGGAACAGCCCAAAACTTCTTCAACCAACCCTCTATTTTACTGGCAATTGTCAAGCTTCTAAATATCATCTTTCCTCTATAATGGCTATAACCATTTATTTAAGACATAAATAGAAGAAAATATTGTCATAAAACTGGAAAATAAGCAATCATGGCAATAGAAAAAAATATCAACATAGATCACTCTTCATTTAAATTTGGGTTTTTTGCAAGTTAACTCCATGTGATATGTCTAATGGGCAATTTACCTCCCTGTGAAATAAAAATAGGCAATTTAACTCCCTGTGAAATGAAATAATGAGCAATTTACCTCCTTGTGATATAAAAATAGGCAATTTACCTCCCTATGAAATGAATAATGAGCAATTTAACTCCCTGTGATATGAATTAATGAGCAATTTAGAGGGAGGCAGTGTGCTTCTTTTATAAAAACACAGGGAGGTATCATGCCATTTTTCTTATCACAGGGAGTTAAATTGCCTATTTAGAATATCACAGGGAGGTATTTTGCCCTTTTATTTATCACAGGGAGTTAATTTGCCTATTTAGAATAACACAGGAAGTTAATTTGCTATTCACTCTTTAAATTTTCCTGTACAATTGTTGAATCTAAAAGAGAAACCTTGTGTTTGCCTTCAAGATTATAAGAGAAACCTTGTGTTAGATATATTTTTGTTAGATATATAGCATTACCAAAACAAATATGCATGCCATAGGCATAGGTTGTATACCACATTGGAGCAAATGAAGATGCCAAATCAAGAAAAGAGTTAATTACGCCGCTTGTTTCCCATAAAAAATTGCTGTGACAAATGCAAACTTACATTTTTACATGAACTAAAATATCAAGGAAAGGATAAATTTACCAAATAGTGATGCGAGTATGAACGATCCATAGGAAAATAACATAAACGGATAAGAAGTACCCAGTTCGGAACCAAGAGAAACACTGAGATATTGGCCTAAAGGGTAAACAAAATCATGATAAGAAAGAAGCTGAATATATATGAACTATTTTAATAGAGTCCAAACCATTTATTCTTCAATTCTGACAAAGGAAATAAAACTGAATCTTCATCATTGCAAGGCCACCAGTTCAATAGATATATACATGCTGTCCATTGGGTTCCCGAACTGTCGTCTCATTACTTGATGCTGAGCCAGAGATCATTGGAGTTTCGACATCCTGGTCCATGAAGGCTCGCCACTCATCAATATAAACTGCTTTTCCAGGATCCAAGTTTGGAAGCTCACGCTGCTCAAGAAGTTGAAGAATTTCTTCACTTTCACCTAAAAGAACGGCTGCATGACGAACACTTTCCACCCTATCTTTGATGGCAATGCTCTGACATTTGATAGTTATAGTGTGTGATAAGTTTGTTAAGCAAGCAGCCAGTATGTCTGAGATAATGACCGTTAATCTCTCAAACATCTCCTCATCAGTTTGACGGTTACAATCATTGCGAAGAGCTAGCAGAAGAGTTTGACAAATCCGGTACATTGAGTTAGCAGCAATAACGTTGACCGGCCAATTGACAGGATTTTCCATGAGCAAATCATTCGTATTAGTCTTGAAATCTACAACTTTCTTTTCAGCTATATCAGAGAGATCTTGCAATGTCTGCTTATATGTTCGGTCATTCAGATTTGTTCCTCTAATATCTTCATCTTGCCACTTGTGATATAGTTCGAGTCCTACCCAGACGACATCTGCTGCACTTCTCATGTTTACCAATTCTCCATTTGTGTCCATGGTTTTCTCTATAAGCTTTACAAATGAGAGGCCTTCACTCACACTGTTCAATAGCTGATCAACAATGTGATTCGAAATGTTGGGAAGTGCAACTGCAATGCTTGATAAGTTCACCAATGAAAGAGACCAACAATTAGGAGGTTTTTGAGAATGTAAGCTTCTGACTTCATTGTTGTCAAACTCTTTCACTCCATTGAAGTTTTCAGACTTGTTTAAAAGTTCAACTATATTCTTTGGTTTCTGTGTATTACCAATCTTTATTAGCTTATCAACCCCAATGCAAATGTTTGTAAGTACCTTCTTAGGAATCTCAGGCTCACCTTCAAGTAGCAGAACATACGGACTAAAATCCAGCTCTGCGTCGGCGGCCCTTGATGTCAATCCTCCTCTCGTATCATTTGATGGCCACTTCTTGATGTGGTTGAACATTAAAACAAGTAAATATATCAAGGCAGCGGAAATGATAAAAACTAGCTTGCTGGAGAGAATAATTAGACGTTGAATCCCAATGCAGATGTTCAAAAGCAATCTTTTTGCATCATGAACAGCTTTTCTGAACTTTTGGTGTTGAACGCGTAAAGGTAATGAGGTTTCTCTCCATTCCACCAGCCTTTGAGTCCAGTATTTCTCAATCTTTAATTCTTCTTTGAAGCTTCTTCTATGGTCTATCTTTGAGCTCCTGAATCGGACAACAGTGAACCATCTGAATACAGGAGCAATAGTACCTAGTGCTACCCCGCCAGACTGGATGAATAAAATCCAGTTGATGGACCACTTATAGTTTGAAGAAGTTCTAGAGAAATGTCTGTATCCTAAAGGCATTCTTATATGAGCTTCTATCAAAGTTAAAGCCATCAACAGACACATCACACCCGAAATAACACAAATCACAGAGCGTGCCATCACAAACTGAGGGTTTCCGGTTTCTGCCATCACATAATATTTCTTCAGTACCACTTTCAGTTCAAGAAGAGTAAGTTTTCCACCAGGTGGCAACCGTTCATTTGAAACTAATATTTTAAGCATTTCACGATACTTCGATTCTATATATCTTTTGGTGGTTGGAACCACAATAGCATAAGAACATAATACAATAAGCAAAAGAAGCATGAAGATAATAGCTGCAGTTTCTTCACCTAAAACAACCTGCCCATCAAGAACATCATCTGTCTCGATGTTGTGGATACAGACATTTCCTGCAATTGTAATGACTAGAATGCCTAAAGCAGTTAAGCTTAGTAAAATTTCATTATTGTCCATGGATGCCATAGATATCATAAAGTTACCTATAGCAGTTGACATCATTACAAGGCTGCTAACTTTAGCAATCTTATCATGAACTCCCATCATACTAGTTGTAAGATCCACAGTTAGCTTCATGGTCACGCCTAGTAGAGTCAACGAGGTCGCATTGAGAGAGAAATACTTACATGGGAACCACATTCTTTTGCTTTTGAAACCCTTTAAGGCATCAGCTGCCATTGCAAGCGTGCAGACTGCGGAAGCTACGGCAATATACATACCTATCCATGGCATTGGTGCATCAAGACTTTTTTGAATCTGCCCATAGTAGTCATAGTCGCAAAATACGCGGCACACGTCACTAACACATACCACGCATTGATCTGAATCCATGAACTTTATCTTTAAGCGAGAGTTGATATTGAGGTTTTTTTTTATTTTTTTTTGGTTAAGTGTCACCAAAGTTATATAGGAGAAAGAATAAATTCTTTCTGAGTTTTCAATACTTACTACTAATTAAACTATAATTCCTCACCGTATAATGTAGATACAGTTTTGCTAATCCCCACTGCAGTACTTTCAGTAAATCCTTTCATAATTATTCTTTACTATACTCATGGAATTTGACACAATTATAAACAGAGAACTGGTTGACTAAGTCTCTAGCCTCCTGGAAGAAACACATATACAAGAATCCAAATTTCAAGACTTAAAATTCTTGGTCAAGCGAGAGGGAACCACAAGCATGGTCATATTATCAATCAAAAAACTAGTGGATGCGGAACACACGCCACAAATGTGAATAATTAATGGAATGACTTAAAATCACATTTATTGTACTCCCGGAGGAGGATCCATGATTTAAGAGTCGAGGGGACTAAACTGTACAATTTGTGAATTTTTACTTTCAATCTACTTTATTTGTACAATATACGAAAAATATATAAATTAAATTAAATGAGTCGATGATTATAAGGACTATAATATTTTCACAACCGGACCGGACAATGAATCGATAAGCCAACTAGCCACTGGTTTTACTGATCGAACCGGTAAATCGGTATGACAACATAATGACATAATATATATATAATTTTAAAATATATGCTATGTGCATAAAAAATTAACAATATCCTATGATTGATTAAAATAAAACAAAATTAGATATATTTAATATATATATAGATAGGGCTGAAAATCAAACCAAGCTACTCGATACTCGGCTCGAGCTCGTTCGATAAAAGCTCGTTTGAGCTCGGTTCGTCAAACAAATCAAACAAGCTTGAACAAGATTTCTCGTTCGATAACTTTTGAAGCTCGGCTCGAGCTCGACTCGATAAGCTAAAAATTGAAAAAAAGCTACTCGATACTCGGCTCGAGCTCGTTCGATAAAAGCTCGTTTGAGCTCGGTTCGTTAAGAAATCAAACCAAGCTCAAACACAAAATTTCAAGCTCGATAAAATTCAAACCAATCTTGAACAACGTGTCGTTCGATACTACTCGGCTCGTTTACACCCCTGTATATAGATGTGGCACTCTTTATCATAAAATTATAGTTGGAAAAAAGAATGAAGAGTGAATCGCACTTTTGGTCCTCCTTATGGGTTAACTTTTGTACTTTCGTCCCTCTTAAAAATTTTGTAGCTGATTCGTCTCTCTTATAAATGTATACTACTAGAAAAAGGACAAATTTCGACCGAAATAGGCCGTAGAAAAAAGTGTCGTCAAAATCAAAATTTTGACGGGAAATTTTTCGACAGAAAACATTTCCGTTGAAATTTGCGAGATTCGTCCCTCTTATCAATCTAGTGTAACATATTCGTCCCTCTTATCAATCTAGTGTAGCATGCTCGTCCCTCTTAAATTTTTCATAGCGGATTCGTCCCTCTTATCAATGTAGTGTCACACACTAGTCCCTTTTAAATATAAAATACATCACTTAAATTCATATATTCTAAAATGGACGAAAATTGATATTTTCGAAATTAAGAGGGATGAATGTGTTACACTACAAAGATAAGAAGGACGAATCTGCTACAAAAAATTTAAGAGGGACGCAAATGCAAAATTTGGCCCATAAGGAGGACCAAAAATGCTATTCACTCAAAGAATGAACAAATTGTCATTTGATACTCAAGATATATATGTTCCAAGAAAAAAATTAATAAAAAATTGTTTCATAAATATAAAAATTATAAATAAATTAGGTTATAATTTATAAATTTCTATGCCAAAATGTTAAGAAAAGTGCATTTTGCTAAACATTGAAAGTGAATACTACTGTAAGGGATATGTATCATCATCAATTGAGAAGACCATATCTGACTTCAAATCCTTGATTTCTTTAAATCTATTGTTCAAAATGTCTTTTAGTTCCTATCAAACTTCAACTCAATATTCCGACCATGTTTAGTATTAATATGCCTACAAACCATAAACTAAATGCTATTAAATAATCTCTATGACAAACATGTAAAAGTAATTGAAGAGGTATAATTAGACATGAAGTCTTATTATATTTATTTCACTACAACAAAAAAAAAAAAAGATCTTTGGTTTTTTCTCACATTCTTAACTCTTGAATATGAAGATTGCTGAAAAGGTCAAATTAAGCCTGTATCCTTGGGGTGAGAATATTTTGTGAACTCTTATTTCTTTCACCAATAGTCATGCAGAAATTTGGTTTTTTCATTTTAGGTGTTCTCATTTACATTTGGAACTCCTGATTTTAAATTTTTAAAATCATAACAAATTAGATAAAATTTCTAATTAAATGCGTTTAACCTTTAAGCAATTGATGTTGCTTTATCTACAAATGAAGCGTAACTCAACGAGGCACATTTGATACTGCGGAAACAATGTTGAACCATTTTTCTTTTTTTATCTTTTTCATGATTGTTTGTAAATATGAAGATTATATTGTTTTTTCCTTTTTAATCAGCATCTAGCTATGTTTGTAATCAGAAGGGGGTTTATAATGTATTAATAGCACTATGGATTGCTGCCTTTAGAAATTTGTTATTAAAATAAATAGATAGACTTTCTTAAATCATACTAGTATTATATTTTGACATGAACCTCAGAAATTAGGCTAAAGTAGTAGACTCAAAATGGGCGCATGCAATGTGCCCTGTCGAATTGAGTTAATGTTCTTAATCCATGTATCCAATTAATTAAGACTAAAAATGTCCCAATTGGATTTGATAACAAGAATAAGTTCTTCTGCACATAAATTTCTTGCAATATCAATACAAACTTAATCAACCATTGTCAAAAATCTATAACTATAGAAAACAAATGAAGTGAATATGAATTCCCCCTTTTTATTATTATCCTTTGAAGATCCTGCTTGATAGTAATTTGTTGTTTTCGATCTTCACAATTTCCATAACTCTAGTTTGCTCTTCCTTCAACACTTGCATTAATATTTTCCGTATTTCCATCATTTGAGTTGCTAATGTGGAGCTTGTTTAAACAAGAAGATCACAGTCTAATAAAGCTGCGGTTTTCACGTTCGAGAATTACGCATTTAGTCCACTAACGGCAGGTAATTCGAGCATCATATATTCCCTTTCTGATATCGAATTTTCTGAGTTTTGATTCCCACTCACAGAACTTGTTTTGTTCATACTCTTATTATTGTTAAGAACACATTGTTTCCCTTCTGCTCGAACGGCAAATTGTAGAAGAGTCGTTTTTCCATCAGATAGCTTCTTAAGAGCTGTAAGATTAAAAGCTTGTGCATTAACCGATTCCCGGCTTGAAGCACCGCTTCCAATAGTTTCAAAAACAGCCCTCGGTTTCTAAGTTCGTTACACGCTGATTTGAGATATTGTAAAGATTCTTTGAGATGTGAAACTTCTAAATCATAGTTTGATCTGAAAAGCATTGCGTTGAAAAGATTGAAGGCGGTTGGAACCGCTTTGAGCACGTGGTAGAGGAAAGATTCAGCATCAGCGAGTTTTATGGGATTATCGTTAAACGCGAGGATTTGAGATGTTTCTTCGTCTGTTGGAGCTATTCTTGTGAGTTTCTCGATTGTATCTGCATTTAGGCCATGTCCATCTATAAGAGCATCAATGATTTCTTTACGTGTAATGCCTAGCGACTTTACCACGATTGCGATGTTTTGGGAGTTACGAATGTCGAAGATGGATATATGTGATGGAGGATCTCATTTTGGATTTTCGGATCTAGTGTCTTTTGTAGGCGATTTTTGATTTGTGGCGATGGTTCCGAAGAGTGCTTCCATAATATCTCCATCAAACCTGCATTCACATACATGTATAGCTTAGATCACATTTAAGAGGCAGGCAATATTATGAAAAAGTATTGAAAAGGCTAAGGTTACGTTTGGTTCTTGGATTTGAGTGCATAAAAAAATAAAAAATAAATAAAAAAAAGGTGGAATGTTTAACATTTGGGCTCATCTTATCCCATTGCAAAGGCTTGAGTTTCACTTGTTTGTTCCCTTTGCTCGATGTGCCTTCTCCGAGCGAAGATGATCGCGCCTTAGGGGGTTTCATCAGTGGAGCTGGTGCACCTGCGCCCGGTGGCGGTGGTACTGGTGGAGGCATTTTTCTTTCGGAACCGCCTGAGAAACGAGTAATGGCGGACGTTGTGGTGCTCCGGGTGGTGGAGGAAGTGGCTGTGTCGTCTAATTTTGTAACTTGTGAAATTGTAGGTGTATTATTTATTAGATGATCCTTTTTGTCTACCCAAATAGTACTTTGAGAAGATGAAGACTTTCCTCTAAGAAGAGGAACTTCTTGTATACTACTTGTTTCACTAACCACAAATTCTGCTCAACATTCAATTTATATAATCCTGTTTCTTGAAAATAGTCCTATTAATTACCCTCTCCCTCTTCTAAATTCCTCCAATATAAAACATCCAAACCATTCTCATCAACAATCATTCTCTTAATATTACCATTAAATCTCGTAAAGTTTTCGTCTTGATGAGCCACGGTTTACCTCCATTCATAGTCGTAGGAATATTAGTGGAAGAATTTTCTTTCCAAGTTGCTCCGGAGCAAAAAGAAAAGAATTTCCGACAAGATTAGACTAGAAAGTCTTTGATAATGGAGCAAATGGGGGATAAGGACATTGTTAAACGAGCATTCAAGTCTTTCCAAAATCGTACTAATGGATCATCTTACAATGATGAGAAATCAAGTTCACCAAAGAATGTATGTAAACTGTCATTATATATATAGTCTCAGTTTTACACTTTTGATCTTATCAGATTGTTTTGATTTTGCATTTTTGTTTCAAGTTGAATGGAAAGGGGTTAAGAAGACCAAAATTGCAAAATATTTTTTTAAAAAATGAAATGAATTATGCAATTTTATGAAATGTAGGACCAAAAGTGTTGAAAAATCCAATTTAAAGCTAAAATTATAGTTTACCCCCTAATTTATTACATGGTAGTTGGCAATAGGTGAGCTGGTGAGGTTACCAAATTTAAAGATATGGGAGATTTAGAACTAAAAAACAACGATGAACGAAGAAAGGATTATTACCTCAAAATATCATCCAAACATTCGACATTTATTTGTAATCTGGAAAAATTTGTAATGTATAGCAGGTGGATGTAGTTTGAATAAGAATAACTTGCATCTCATTGAAATCCTATTAGGTGGATTTGAGAGAGTGAACCTTTTTATGCAAAAAGAATATGAATTCATAATGAATGTGAAGTGGGAATTGAATTGAAAGTTGGTTTAAGATTTATATACACGGTCGTCAAAAATTAAAAAATGGAATGGAATTTGGCGCTTTTGATGAATTTATGTTTCTTATTTAATCCCTCTTTTTTTTATTTGTCGTTTTGGAGGATTGCACTAAGCAAAAATTCCAAAACACCCTTATAATCAAATAATCATAACATTAATTAGCATTAATTACATGCATTAACAAGAAGGGTAAAATTGATAGAAAAATATTAATTTTACATTGAACTCCTAAAACGATAAATAAAAATGAATAAAACTCTTTTGTCAAAGCGACAAATAAAAAAAATGGAGGAAATATAAATTAGGGATGGTGAGAGGTTTTTTTTTTTTTTTGAAATAATTTATTGATTTATTAATATTAATAAATATATAATAATATATGATTTTCTATTTTATAGTAAAATATTTTAAAAACGTGACATATTGCTATCATCTTAAAAACCACATCTTTCTACGCATTTAAACAAGAAAACCTCACACTCAGAGGGACCAAGGCCCAATTATACCCAAAAAAATAAAAACGTTCTCGGTTGATTATTGTACATTCCCAAACAATAATACACCAATATATAAAAAAAATATAGGCGAGCAGCCAAGCTGGAACAAGCATTAATTTGCAAATATTATTTATGAGCATGGATCAAAATTTCCATTTTTTCCGTCAAAAACATCGAAAAGTTTCCGTTTTTGAATCAAATGAAACGAAAACAAGATGTAATTTTTAAACTATTTGTTTGCCTAAGACTCTTATTTTTCTTAATTTAGTAATTTTTTTTTTACAATTTTTCCTTAGCATTTCCGAAACATTTCTGAAAAGTCTCGAAACGTTTCCAATATTTGGTTGACCGAAACATACACTCGAAACAAAATTTTGATCCATGTGTTATGAGAATATGATTACCCTTCGTTCCTCTTTCCAGGAGTGAAGGGACTAATATATCCATGAAAATGTACGTGACAGTTTTCATACATTCTTTGGTGCACTTGATTTCTCGAAATTGTAAGATGATCCATTAGTACGATTTTGGAAAGACTTGAATGCTCGTTTAACAATGTCCTCGAAACACGCCATAAGTATAGATTTTGTAACGATAAAAATTTGGCAATTTCTTTTGGACTTTTCATGATACCGTCCCTCCAACCAACAAAAGGAACAAATAGCCAAAAGTAAACTTAAATATCGTAAAACCAGATCTTTTATATGTAAGCATATAATCCTTATGTTTCTTGCAGATAACGTAAAACCATACTGACAACTTTCTAAGTCAAGATTACTTTAAATTGTCAAGCATACCGACTACAAAGATGATGTATGGTTGGTGCGTGCATCAGTATACATCAAACCTTAAGTAATGAAATATTTTTTCATTTCCTTTCACTCAAAATATTATTTGGCATTAGACTAGTTTATATTTTTCTCTTAATTTTGGGACTACACTTAAATTTGCAATTTCTGCATCCCAAACATTTGATATAAGTTTATGAAACAACTAATCCGTCCATGTGATTTATTATAGAATATTTAAATCTCAGTCACATAAGTTGTCTCTCCAACATCTTATATCATAAAAATTATGAGAAATTTAAATTTATTAGTCCAATATAGCAAATCAAAATTGCTATTTGCCAAAAAAGAATATCGTCAATATACTAAATGATAAACTAACTCCCACTGACATTTAGATATATACATAAACAAAATAGTATTTTCTTTAAGGAGGCAATGATATCATTGTCGGGAGATTTGTTTAAATCATTATATTGACTTTTTAGTTTACACACTATATATCATTTTCATTAATGAAAAATTGTAATATTTTTCTCATAAAGTTTTATTCAGAAAGACAATTTTTCACATACAATTAATGTAGCTCTACAAATGAACTACAAGTGTCACAATAATTTTGAGATAATCAATATTAGTTCTTTATAGTTGAATCCTTAAAATGAATCAAACATACATTGTTCAATATTTCCTTTTGAGTTGAGTATGATTTTGAAGACACACTCAACTCATTTTGATCCTTCTGGCAATGTGACCAATCAAATTCGTGAATGTAATTCAAGGATTTCAACTTATCTTTCTTGACATTAATTTATTGCTCAAAATTTTCACTTATAATGGCATGTGAGTATAATACCGGAACTTAATTCATCAAAAGTTACTTTCAACTTTTGCTGATAAAAGAAATCACTCAGCGTTGCAAAATCGCATTACGTTATGATATTTTCTTGAGGCAACTCTTTGTGACTCACCTTTTACAGGTTCATTATATGAGTTGTAATTTCAGTTTGTCAATCAATTTTTAATTGATCAACATATATAGGAGTTACATTATGACAACTTATTTATTGTCACTCCCACTGTCTCCATGAACCCTTCAATTTTCCGGTTTTTATAATTTATAAGTTATGGTTAAAAGGTAAATATCAAATCCTTTGGAATTCTCAGGATAACCAATAAAGTATCCATTAACAGTTCGAGAATCCAATTATTTCAAGTGATTAGCTTAGATTCTGACATACAACACCAATCATGCAGGTGTCTTAAATTTGGTATCCCAAAAACGAAAGCTTGCGATGAGCTTTTTGTTTTACTAGAACCCAATTGAACAAATATGACAGTTTCAGGCGCATAAATCCACAAGGATTTGATCCACGATGAATTACTCGTCATGATTCTAACCATATCTAATAGTAATCGATGATGTCTTTCAATCAGACCAACATTTATGGCGTGCTTGACATATTGCTTGGAATACATGTGACACTTTTGTGAGATAATTATTGAATAAATTAGGTATTCTCCACAAGGATTTGATCCACGATGAATTACTCGTCATGATTCTGACCATATCTAATAGTAATCGATGATGTCTTTCAATCACACCAACATTTATGGCGTGCTTGACATATTGCTTGGAATACATGTGACACTTTTGTGAGATAATTATTAAATAAATTAGGTATTTATTCGATTTAATATATCTCTTCATAATATTCTCCATGTTTATCAATTTTTCATTTTCCTATCTAAGCGTCTCTCATTAAATATCTTAATGATATTTAAAACTTGATACTATTCGTAAATTAGATCAAAATTGTCTTAATGGAAAAATTTATAATAAAAAGGAAAAATAGAATACCATTCACTATAAATGAGAAAGAGTTAAAGGAAGACAAATTGGAAAGTGTGTAAAATTTCAAGAAGCAAAATGTTTGTTATCATTAATTATCAAAAAAAAAAAATGTTTGTTATCATGTCACATTTCACATCACCAAAAATTGTGAATTGTAAGGGATCCATATTTATTAGGATTATATTTCAGTTTAAATAAACCAATAATAAGTAACCAAAATCAGTAAAGGGTTACTTTAATAAACTGAAATGTTAATTTCCTAAAGTATGTCACAGTTCCAACATGTTCTTGTGAACAGGAGTACATTCAAGCCACTATATATCCCAAATAACGATAATTAAGTATGATTTAAACAATAACAAGGTTAAACTTTCGCTTCCTTTTGAATCATACTTTACATTTCGGGAATTCTTTATGATAGTGTTAAATCCAACATTCATATGTTCATAACTTACATAATTAGCTTCTTGAGTCACTATGTTGATGAAACTCAAATCTTACTGTTTGATAAGTGTCTCCCCGTGAATCAACATAGGGGACAATTCTTTGAGAATATCCATGTTTAGGAAGTAACGATTTCATAATAACATATAAGGAGAGATTCATCAATAACGATACATGATGACGATAAGTTTTAATTAGATTAATCTTCTACAATGCACGATATTTCACATGCTTTTTGACTACTCATACTTGTAAACAAGTTTAATTTGAGTTGTCAAGACGAGATATTTATCTAAATAGCGAAAAATAATATCTCAAAATTATAACACTCTTTCTATCTTAAGGAAGTGTATTATTAATTATTCGGTATGAGGGTAAATCTCAAGAATTACATACTAAATCTATTGACCCTTATCCAATCTAGTAAAAGAAAATTAGAATCACTAAGGGAAACAATAAACTTGAATTCATTTGAGAGAATCTTAAATATTGCAAGAAAGAAGCTCACATTAAAATTAAATTCATAAGCGCATATCATATTAAGATCAAAATACTATAACACACTAAATAACATTCGTTATTGGCTTGACTCATAATGTTTACTAGAAAAATGACTAAGCCTCCTTTGGGTCGACTCTAATGCTTTTTCATTGTAAACTGATTTATTTATCTTTTAATTGATAATATAAACATTATATTTGTGCATATAAAATTCACTAGCAGTACTGATCAGGCCACTTTGGTGACTAACAAATCAGCATAATAGGAAATTTATGCACAATATTAGAATTATCAAATACCAAATAAAAAAATTGCACATGAAGGGAATTCACTAAATATACAAGTCAGGGCACTTTGGTGACTAACAAACTAATATATATTAGTAAATCTCTTTTTCGTAATATGCTAATTAATATTTGGCAATAAATAAATCGATGTACTATTTTAAATTCACTAACAGTACTGATCAGGCCACTTTGGTGAATAACAAATCATCATAATGTGCATTTAAAATAAATACACAATAAACCTGATAAAATCACCAATTAAGTTAATTTATACAATAGAATTGACCAATCATA
The DNA here is from genome assembly GCA_034814905.1 of Penstemon davidsonii. Lineage (NCBI taxonomy): Eukaryota > Viridiplantae > Streptophyta > Magnoliopsida > Lamiales > Plantaginaceae > Penstemon > Penstemon davidsonii. The sequence goes on along the minus strand of JAYDYQ010002685.1, from coordinate 7,345,279 downwards.
TTAATCAGACCATTATGATGACTAAGAGACTAATACGTCATCAAATTCTTTTACGTAATGTAAAATTTGAATATTGGTAAAACACATATTTATATTCAATTTAAAATTCATTCATTGTACTGATCAGGTCACTTTGGTGACTAACAAATCATCATAATATGAATTTTAAATAATAAGTGTATAATATATCACATTATACCAATAAATATGAAATAGTACATAAGGAAATTACTAATTATATCAATAAGGCCACTTTGGTGACTAACAAATCAATATAACTTTCGAGATCCTTTTTCATAAATGTACAATTAAGACCATACTGATTAGGCCACTTTGATGATTAACAAATCATCATTATGTAAATTTTAGTACACAAATTGTCACATTATACCATTTAAATAAGTTACACAATAAGGATATTAATTATATTAATCAGGTCACTTTGGTGACTAACATATTAATATAACACTTACGAATCCTTTTACATAACATGTAACTTATGTTCTGGTAGTCAATAAATTAATGTGCATTCACTAACCCATACAGATCATGCCACTTTGGTGACTAACAGATCTAATAATGTGAATTTTCACTTTTATTGCACATTTTAAATTCTGGGTTTATGAATTATGTTAAATAATTGAGTAAAATTATATTAACTTTAACCCATCAAAATCATTATTGCGGAGGAAATCCGCATGACAATAAGATGCATTTTCTCTTTGCCTAAAAGGATAATAAATTCCTACCGCATAAAATAGGCCCAATTCAAGAGAATAAATTGAATCTTAAGCCATAACACATGATGGTTCAAGCATTAAATTAGCCCCCAAAATCAATTCACCAATAATTCAAGCTTGGAAAACTTTCAAAATGAAATCTATTTTTCCTTTTTATCCCAAGAGGTTTTCCCTCATGCCTTAAGTTTCAAGAACCGAATTTAGTAGCCCAACATGGGCTCTGATATCACTATTAACAATTATTCACATAAGCATAAACAGTAATGGATCGACTATAATTATTCTAATTACTTTAAACGTAAATTAGGTATAGAGATACATGTCTTCATGGCGTGGACAATCGGTAGCGGAAATACTGGTTGAATGGAAGACTGGTTTCTCTCTCTTACCACAGTTTCGAGTTTCTAATAATGCTTAAAGTTATGAGGGAACTTAACAACTCTGAAAGCGTATAGAGAGAGGACCAGTTTCCTCATTAATATAGATACAGAACCCTTATCCCCACTATTTAGGGATTCTTAATCTATGGGCCTAACCCTAATGGATTAATCATAATGGGCCATAATTTACAGTCATTACTCTATACTTTTCATTTTAGCTAAAAAAAATTCAATGTTTCACTATTTTTTTTTCTAGCGATATTGCCAAAGCAGCAATTGTTGCTGTCAGAGAAAAATAAAATATTTTCAAAAATGCCCTCATGTTCAAATTGTAGTTAATAGATATGGCTGCTACGGTTTTTGAATCAACACACTAATTGAAGAGCTTCTATAATTAATTTTCTTAAACATAGAAATTACTTCATGCCTCTCCTTCACCCAAATTAGCCCTTCATTTTTCCAACTGGGTTAGCTCTTCATTTTCCCAACCAGATTAGAAAAGAACAAGTAGTCTAAAAAATAAAAAATAGAATAACCAGATTACGCACACTTGCACCAGGAAGTCTGCCATAAATAAGTAAACAAAAAATATGTCCCTTTTGAACGAATGGATAGAAGAAGAGAAGAAGAAACAACAGCTTTGAGATTAAAAATAGATGATCTAAAATTTAATGACAGTTAAATTAAAACAATTCTGGACAAATAAAACTAGAATTCATGAAGATGTGGAAGGGTAAATATTAATATGATGATCCGATGAAGCCATAGACAATGATTATTGTAAAACCCTGAAAATTCATCTTTTCTATAATTTTAATTTACTTGATATTAATTGTTAAACCCACGTAATTTAAAATTTGTTATTTCAAGTAAATTAAAATTATAGAAAAGAAAATTCATAAATGATTTTTCGGGTTTTAATATTATGATTTAAGATTAAAAAAATTAAATATTAATTTAAGAAATAAAATTGCTGAGAAAAATTAATTTAAATAGTTTTTTTTTTAAGATAACATGAAGTTTAGAATCATGTAAAACTTTAGACAATTGAAGTAAATCAGATACTCCCTCCGTTTTATATTAATTGGCATATTTGTTAAATTTTTTTGTTTTAAATTAATTAGCATGTTTAAGTTTTCAAAGCATTTTTTTCAATTTTGCTCATTTCTCACATTAAGTTTGAAAACTCAATGGTCACCACTTACTAATAAAAAAAAATTAAAAAGTAGTAATTATTATAAAACGTATTTAAGATATTTTATCATAAAAAAATATATAATAATTAAATTTCTTAATATGTATGAAAATAAGAAATGTGCAAATTAATATAAAACAAAAGAAGTAACTAATTAATGAAGCTTCTCAATTAATGTGCTGATTTGGAAAATGTAGCAGTTAAAGTTATTAATTACCATTTGAATATAAGGATATTTTGAAAAATATCTTATTTTTATCTTATAGCAACAATTGTTGATCTAATAATATTGCTATCCATTTTTTTTCTTTTCTTTTTTCCATCAAAAGCTGCCCGAAGACACTCATCATCTCTCCCTCCCTCTACTTTTGCCAAAACAAACACAGCCAAAAACTCGTTTCTTCACTCATCAATGGATTCCCCGAAACTAACAGCAGTCAACCAAATCGAAAAAATCCTCATAAAAGCTGCAAATAACGACAAACAAAAAGAACCCTCTTCTCAATCGAAAGCCAGAAAACCTCATTCTCCCACACGTGTTATCTCCAAAAACCCTTTTATAATGAAGCCTCCTCACCCTCACCAAATTTCACACACTCAACAACAATGGCTTCCGTTTCTCCCGACACCGCAATCAATTACCGGAATGAGGAGGACCCACCACCACCCCACCGCCGCTGCGGGACTCCATTCCTCTACAGTTCCGTTACCTGGGCCCTTCTCATTTTCCTCACCACCGCCGCATTCTCTTTCCTGATCTGGAAAATTTGTCACCCAAATTTTCCCGAACTCCATGTCTCTTCCGCCGCGATTTCGAATTTCACTGTCACTGACACCACTGTGTCGGCGGAGTGTAACATAACCCTAATCTTCACCAACACTAATCGCCATCTCAAAACTATTTATGATCGAATGGAAGTTTCGTTGATCTACCCATCAGAAGGATTGGCTTTATCTCAAATTTATCTTTCTTCATTTGTGCAGCCGAAGAGGAATCAGACCGCGGTCGTAAATAATTTGAGTTTCAGGGGTGTTTTTTTGGGAGAGATTGTAGTGCATGCTATGATCCAGGATTTGGAAGGTGGGAGTTTGAGCCTTAGGGTTAATGTGTTTGCAATTGTCAGATTCAGGAATGGGAAGTGGATAACACGCTCTCAGTTCATGAGGGCTTATTGTGGTAATTTGATGTTCGGGTTTATTGATGGCAGAGAGTCTGGAATGCTCTCGAATCCTATTGGAAATTGTGAGGTTTATTTGTATTCTTAATGAGATGGTATGACTATGACCTCACTCTTTGCAGTGTACATGTAATTGAGTATGAAAAGTAAGAAATAAAATCTATTAATGAATTTCGTGCGTGTTTAGTTAATTGTTTTAGAATTTACTTATCTTCTCTATGCTTCATGGTGTGTGTCTGTCTTTGGTAAATTGGCTTTGGTTGTGAATGAGGGAGTTACATTTGTGTTGTACTATGCGATAGTTTTACTGGATCGTGTTCTTGTGTTCTAGCAAAATGAGGTGATTGTGAATGTGTTTTCTTGAAAAGATATGTGATATTATATTGCATGAGATGAATAATTAAATGACTGAGGTTAAGTATGTTTCATGATTGACCTCAAATATTGTTCTGTTCTTGTCCGCGATTTTTAATGATGTTTGAATGTTGATTTGTTCTAATTTCAGCTGCTATACCGTTTTATGGCTCTGTAGTTGGTAAAAGGGTTTTAGTTGTGAATGAGAAAGTTACATTTGTGTTTTACTATGCGATAATTTTACTGGATCGTGTTCTTGTGTTCTTGCCAAATGAGGTGATTCTGAATGTGTTTTCTTAAAAAATGTGAATATGTTTCATCTTTAACCTCAAATATTGTTATATTCTTGTCGGGGAATTTGCTTGACATTTGAATGGCAATTTGTCCCTAGTAGTTGGGTTCTAATTTCAGCTGCTATACCGTTTTATGATGGATAATACAACATTTTTATGGAATTTCTGAAATTTCGAAATTTAATGTGTTGTGGTTGGCGGAAAAACATCAGTAGCTGTTGTGGATGTGGAATGTCATTATGTATTAATTTCATTTGTCGTGATCGAAAGAGGATTTTCTGTGATTTAGAAATCTTTGGTTTGAAATTTTCTGTTAAAGATACACATAGAATTTGGTAAACGCATGCCAAATGAATATTCGTTTTATTTTATCCCAATTGAATCATGAACTTGATACGTTGCTGATCATTGTATGAGAAGTCATGAGATAAATACTTCGCAAATATTGCGTGGTTTTGTTATTTTAGATTTTATTTCTGTTATAGATATTTTCTGGCTTTTCTAAACAATTATTTAAGACATTATCCGTGAAGTATGGATGACAGTTTGTCGTGTGGCTGGTTTGATTCTTGTTTCTGATGTCAGACAACGATTGACACGTGCGGCTGGTTTTATCCCAAATGAATCATGAACATTTTTTGGATAAATAGAATCATGAACTTGATACTTTGCTGATCATTGTATGAGAATTTATGTGATAAATACTTCGCAAATGTGTGCTTCTGTTATTTTAGATTTTATTTCTGTTATAGATATTTTCTGGCGTTTCTAAATAATTATTTAGGACACTTCCGTGAAGTATGGATGACAGTTTGTCGTGTTGCTTGTTCGATTCTTGTTTCTGATGTTGGACATCTACAATTGGCACGTGCAGAGCTTTTGGAGTCTTTGTCCCAATTTTGAAACTACCGCAAAGATGTTTTGTCGTATTAAATTTTTGAATTAATTTCATTCTGTTTTTGTATTTTCCCTTGATCTTATATCCAATGCCTTAGTATTGGAGTTTATAGAGTGAATGCTACTGTCCGCTTTTTAGGTAACCAACATATTATATTTTCCTTGATTTACGTCATGTTGTTGCTCTCATGAGGTACGTAAAAAAACTTGAGTCGTTTACTTCACAATTAGCTTTCATGCAATTCTCTTAGGTACACATAATAAATAGCATGCTGTTTTCGACATTGGTTCAAATTTCTAGGTCTAGCTTCTTGAACGGAACCACTGAGTATATTTCAAGAATAGCATGTATTTTAAATTTTCAAGTTACTTTTTCCAAGTTTACTACTTCGAAGTTGATATTAGGAAATTTATTTAACTTTTACTATTATTTGCAGAAGCATTACAGTGCTCAAAACTTCACCGAGCTAGATCCTAAAGAATGCCAGCAGATTCCACGGCAATCCTAGTCTCGTAAAAGGTGAGTTTATTCAATTGCATCCTCCTCATTATCTCATAAATATCATTAGAACTTACATAGTATACAAACGTGATATCTTTCATCTGTTATGTTACAAGCCATTCGCCAGCATAAAAATTATTCATTTTCTTTTGTAGATTATGTGGATAAGTGTTTGACTGCCCATTTCATAGTATATAAAGATATCTTTCATTTATTTATCTATACCAGAGGAGGCTATATCTTTTCGGTGTAGAAATGTTAAATATTAATCGCGTCTATAATAGTCTGTGACATTAACTAGCTACCACAGAATATTTTTGTACATTGGTTATCGCTAGGTTTATCAGCTTATAGTTGATGAATCTTGAATGAAGATGATTAAAACTAGAGTTCCGAAAAGCCTTAGACTTTGATTTATTTGTTGAAAAATATATACATTATTATGTTACCTCCAGAGTTTTAAACTGATTGCTTTAACACAAATTATGTACTCTAAAAGAGCTAAAATGGTCTTGGTGCAGTGCTTTTCATATGTTGAATGATTAACTACATCATATTTATGTCGGATTTTGTAAAAGGAAGAGCTAACTTATAGCTAGTTGATTGAACTATGGTCTTGGTTCAAAACATCATTTGAACTATAGTCTTGTTTCAGCTAAATATTTAAATCTTTTCAAAAATATTTCGGAAACTATAGGAAAAATTGTGAAAAACTTATGAAATTAGGAAAAGTAAAAGAGTCTCAGGCAAACAAAGAACTTCAAAATTACACCTTATTGTTGTGAATGAGGGTGCTACGTTTGTGGAGTATATATCATCTTGAGTGTCATTTATTTTAATATATTAGTTTCTAATTTTTATTTACTTTACAGCAGTAAGATTTATATGTAAAATTCTTCAGAAAATATATAATGCCTTTTGTCTTGTTCAGCATTTTAATATTCTTGTTATACCTCCACTTTTTATAATATTGGCATTATTTTAACTTGCAACTTTCACAGTGGAACAATTATCAGTGTTCTTTTCTGCATTCAAATTGTTATTTCTTAATCTTCACCCTTTGTTCTATATTTACATTTAATCAATAAACTATAATATATGCCTTCCATGAAATGGTGACTAATCTTTGTAATCTGAAAGTGAGGTCTGTTTTTACTGAATAAAGGGAATTTTTGGTCTTCTTTGCTGATATAATTATTGAATTTTCTTGTGACTATTTTTGCAAAATAGTATTGGTACAATTATTTTGACAATGCTGCATGAGAATTCAAAATCTAGCCGTGTGAATAGGAATTTTATTCGAAATTGCTATGGGCCTAAGGTATTGGTGATTGGGTTGATGGTTGTGTCTGAAATTTTTTAGTAGGCCCATTTGGACTTTAAAAGGGTCTTGTTTGTTGTGGATATAAAACGATCGATTATAATGGTAGGGCTGTCAACGAGGGATAGCCCTTCGATTTTGAGTAGAATCGATTCAATTTAATAAGATTTCTATTCTATTAGAGACCCGATAGATATAATCAAATTAAAAAGATTTGTTCTTTTAAATGCGTGGAACAAATATGAATTAATCCGATTTGTTAAAGATATGGATCTGATGATAAAAAATAGTTGTATAATACAATATTTTATTTTTATAAGTAGTATTTATAATGTTATATTGTCAATTTAACACATTAAGCTATATCCATCAATCTTTCATAGTATGTCTCCAGATTCTCTGTAATTAATGCATTGACAAGTCCTTGATTTCGACTATTCTGAAACAAGACCGTTACCAGAAAATCGACATTTGACATTTCGACCTTTAGCAACTTGGTATTGAATCTCAACAAGTTCCTTCAATTTCTCCCGGGTGAATTGATGGACCTTGGGCACCACAGGGTATTGTTCATATGTTCCTTAAAAAAGAATTGTATTATTTATCAGGGTTATTTTTGGAATAATTAATCTATTTTATTCTTAATGGCACAACTCACTGGCATAATGTTAGTTTTGGAGGTAATTGTGTATGGTATTTAATGGAAATGAACTTAAATATTCTCCCAATGGCAAGTTAAATGGCCAAAAAAATGATGAGGGTGCAAACTGAAGCAAAAACATGGTTTTTAGGGTGCAATCTGCTATTAATTTTATTTAAAGTGCATAATGAAAAATGAATCTATGATTAATCCTTTATTCTTCCAATCATGTAATAATTATTAAAGGGTGAAATTCAGTTTCCCCCTTAAAGTATAGGGGTGGTATCAGTTACCCCCTTAAAGTGTCAATTGTAACACTTACCCTCTGTTATAGTTTTGTAGTTTTTATTTCAAAAATACCCCCTCCACTTTCATAAATATAATAAATTTCTTTATTATTTTATCAAAATAAATTGTCCTTTTATGAATTATGAATTCATTCATCCACAAAACAACATTATGTTTTAATTTCTTTATATGTTTTGTTACCTTCCTTTTTTCGATCTCAAATTTTTTCTTTATTTTCATCTCATTTTTTTATAACCGAAGAAACAAAAGAAATGAAGAAATTGAAACATAGTATTGTTTGGTGGATGGATGAATTTATAATTAATAAAGAATTTTTTTGATAAAGAAATGAATAAATTAAAACATAATATTGTTTGGTGTCTAACTTGAATTTTGCGAGAAAGAATTTGAAGGAGAATTTCTCAATATTTTGAATAATAATACGTACCGAATATAAATGAGATAATTATGACCAAATAAAAACTCAGAAAAATATAAAGAAAAAAATGGAGATAAAAAAAATTGAAACATAAAATAAGGAAAACAAATTGAAAAATAAATAAAGAAAAAAATGAGATGAAAATAAAGAAAAAATTTGAGACCATAAAATCGATGGAAACAAAAGAAATGAAGAAGTTGAAACATAATATTTATTGTTTGGTGGATGGATGAATTCATAATTAATAAAGATTTTTTCTTATAAATTAATAAACAAACAATTTATACAGTACAAAAGGGGCGGGGGTAGTTTTGGAATAAAATGTTCAATATTATAACAGGGGGGTAAGTGTCACAATTGATACTTTAGGGGGGTAACTGATACCACCTTCATACTTTAAGGGGGGAAACTGATTTCACCCATTATTAAATTATATATTATCTTAATGGAAGGAAGTAAAAAAATGCTCTAAAAATGCAGTATATTTGAAGAAAATTTTCAAATCTTAAAAGTTGGAAAATATGTAATTCTTCTTTATTTTGTTTTGGTGCGAAACAGTAGAGCATAAAAAATGAATAAAAATGAGAATTTCAACAGGAGATATATAATTACAATAAAATAGTAAGGGCCTGTTTGTTTGGCGTTTGAGAAAGTAGTTTGGGAGAGTAGTGGAGGTTTGTGAAATAATCTCGATTTGCGTAATGTAGTTTGTTTGGGTTTTGAGAGAGTGGTTTGAGAAATAAAGTAGGTATAGATTTTTTTGGAAGAGTTGGGTTGTAAGGTGTAAGATGTGTAAGAATTTATGTCAAATCATGTTTGTTATGTGAGATAAATTGTGTAAGAGATAGGTTACTTTATGTCAAATCAAAGTAGAGTTTGTATAGGTTTTATTTTTTTTTTTTTTTTTGAGTCGAAATGAGAATTCATTAACCAATAGAATCAGAAGTTACAATGTCAATAACATCAATCGGGAGGACATCTCCAATAACAGAAGAAGAACAAGCTAGTCTAGCTAAAGCGTGAGCCGCTAAGTTCCCTTCACGAAACGTATGGCTAAATAGAATCTCCTGAAAACCGGATTTGAGCCAATAAATTTCTTCAAGTAAAGGACCAATCTTACCAAGAGATGACTTATTTTCATTAATGCTATCAATCACTGTCTTGCAATCGCCTTCAATAATAATATGTAACCAACCATTCTCCTTGCCAAGGTGCAATGCTTGTACTGCTGCTTGAGCTTCCGCTGTTTCAGGATCATAGGGGAGATTAATTTTGATTGCCCTCCAAGAAATACAGGCACCATAAGAGTTTCTTGCAATAATTCCAACTCCTATAAAGCCACAACTAACATGAACAGAGGCATCAAAATTGATTTTAACAAATTGGTCTTGAGGAGCTTTCCATTTTGTAATCCCTCTATTGTAGCTTCCATGTTTTTGGTTAGCCCTCAAGAATCGTTCATTAAAATCAGAAGCATGGATATGAACTTCATATGGCAGTTTTCTCCCACTTACCCAAAGACGTTGGTTTCTATAAAACCACAAAAACCAGCAGAACACAACAACATAGTCAAGTTGATTCCCATCAAGTTGTTGTCTCATTCGGAAGATCCAGTCCAGAAAATTAAGGCCAGTGGAATCATATACCACAAAAGGAATTGGAGAAGATGCCCAGGCTTGTCGTGCGAAGGGACATTGGGATAAAACGTGTAAGATAGATTCTGGCTCTCCACAAGTCAAACACTCCTCATTTTCTGCTGATTTTCTCCTAAAAAGAAGTTGCCTTACAGGGAGGGCATTGTTACAACACCTCCAAATGAAGTTTTTCACTTTAGGCGAAATCTTCATTTTCCAAATCCAGCCCCTGTTAGTAGCTGAAGATGAGCTCCCTGCCTGGAAATCTACATTATCGAACATCAAATTTTGGAATAAATGGTATGCGGATTTAACCGAAAACGTACCATTCTTTTCGTAGTGCCAGACTTGAGTATCCGCAATGTTTCTTGTGCTAAGAGGCAATGAGAGGATGATTTTTGCTTCCTCCTCCCAGAATATTGATTCCACTAAATCTTTTTTCCATCCACCTAAGTCCGTATCAATTAGTTCGCTCACATAGCTGTCAGGTGGAAGTGAGTGTGGGGGTGAGGAGATTTTGAAGCTATGCGGGCGAGGTATCCATCTCCCTCCCCAAATCTTTATGGAATCTCCATTACCGACACGCCATAACAGTCCCTCTTTAAGGTATTTGGTTGCCTTCCAAATGCTTCTCCATGAAAGAGATGGAGCCGATCCGCAAGGTGCTTCGAGAATAGTCGAATTCGGGAAGTATTTCGCCTTTAGAACTCTACTGATCAAGTTCGATGGGTTTTTTAAAATTCTCCAAGACTGTTTAGCTAAGAGAGCTAGATTAAATGATTCTAGATGCCGGAATCCCATGCCACCATCTCTCTTGCTTTTACACAATTTATCCCATTTAACCCAATGAATTTTCCTAGCTTCTTGTGAGTTCCACCAAAATTTTGCAATCATTGATTCTATTTCCAATATAAGATAGATTGGGAGCTTGAAACAGCTCATAATGTAAGATGGTATAGATTGAATGACTGCTTTAATTAAAATTTCCTTACCCGCTTGTGATAGAACTTTCTCTTTCCACCCTTGCAAAATTCTCCAAACCCTTTCTCTGATGAAGTCAAACACTTCCTTTTTTGATTTCCCTATCGTTAGAGGCATGCCAAGGTACTTCTCATGTTTTTCTTCTCTTCTGATAGGGAGCTCAATCTGTACTGCTGCGATGTCTGCCTCTGACGTATTTTTGCTGTAGACAATGCTGGATTTTTCGAAGTTGATTTCCTGTCCTGATGCTTGTCCATAGACCTCTAAAACATGTCTAATACGGGTTGCTGAGCTGGCTGCTGCATGGGTAAGCACAAGGGTGTCATCAGCAAACAATAGGTGTGAGATTCTTGGTGCTCCCGTGCAAACTGAAATTCCCCTAATGTTCCCTACAATCTCTTCTTGGTGAATGAGGCTGCTCAAACTTTCTGCACAAAACAGGAACAAATACGGGGAAAGGGGGTCTCCTTGGCGGATTCCCCTTTCCGGTTTGACAAACCCAATCTCATAACCATTAAAGATGAAAGAATACGAAACAGTAGTAACACACTGCATGATTAAATTGACAAAACGAGAATCGAAACCTAGCCTAAGCATTACATTTCTCAAGAAACCCCATTCTATTTTGTCATATGCTTTGCTCATGTCTAATTTAATGGCCATCTGACCCACTTTTCCCTTAGTCAATTTTTTCATAAAATGGGTAACTTCGTAAGCCACTAGCACATTGTCTGTAATTTGTCTACCAGGGACAAAAGCTGATTGGTTTTCTGAGATGGCTGAGTTCATGATGGGTTTTAATCTGTTGGTTATGGTTTTGGATGCTATCTTATATATTACGTTGCACAGGCTTATTGGGCGGAACTGAGTCATTGTTTCGGGTTTATCACATTTTGGTATCAAGACAATGTGTGTGAAGTTGCTATCGGTATTAAAAGTACCATGATTAAGGAAATCAAGTACAGACTTAACAACGTCTTTACCAATCACATGCCAGAATTTTTGATAAAATAAAGCAGGTAAACCGTCAGGGCCGAGGGATTTAAGGGGATGCATAAATTTAATGGCTCGGGTTACCTCATCTGCAGTGTAGGGCCGGAGAAGATGCATATTATCCTCAGGACTTACTCTTGGATTCACTGCTCTCAATGCCTGTTCCATCCGATCCATTGTTGCCGCATTGGAGGTGAAGATATTTCGAAAGTACCCCACAATAGTCTCTTCCTTTTCCTGTCTAGTCTTACACCACGTCCCCTGGCTGTTCCGAAGGCCCTCAATCCTGTTCGTTTTTCTCTTGTTAGAAGCCCGTTTATGAAAGTATTTGGTATTTCTGTCTCCATCCCGCATCCAAGTCGCCTTTGCCCTCTGCTGCCACATATGACACTCTCTATCGAGGGTTTCTTCTAATTCTTTGCTAACCTCGATCTCTTTCTGTTTATTTTCTTCAGTTAGAGTGCCCTTTCGGATTCGATCAATATGCTTTCTCAATGACTCTAGCTTTTTATTAACATTGCCAAAAGAGGAATAACTCCAGTTCGCAAGATTTCTCCTACAAGTATAGGTTTTATTTAGAGATAAGAAAATTGTTGTTTGTTTGGCTTTTGAGAGAGTAGTTGGAGAAAATTAAGGGGTGAAAAATTTATTTCTGAAAGTAGAAAATATGTTTGTTTAGCATTTCCCAAACACGAAAAAAATCTGGGAAACGCCAAACAAACAGGCCCTTAAATGTTTAGATTCTTTAGTTATAGAATCTATTTTCTTTTCTTTTCTGGTAAAATCTATTATCTTTAGTTATAGAATCTATAACCAAAGAATCTAAAACAAAAATCTATTATCTTTAGTTATAGAATCTATTTTCGTTTGTATCAATTTATATAGTAGAAGATCAATACGTACTGTCAAATTTCAAGCTTATCAACTTATAAGTAAATCATAATCTTCAATTCACAATATGAAAAAATCACTTGGACTTCAACTAGGTACGGACTCCTATTATGTGTAGAGATTTATTAGTATTTAATTTCAGTAATTACTTATTCGTGATGAACTCATACTGAAAGACTTCAACTCTTACAGTTATAAATTAATGTTAACGCCAACTTTTAATATATTCTTTTCTTATCCATGAATGAAATACAAAATATTACGCATAATTAGAAGACTATAGTCCATATTCAGTTGTTCTCCCTACTCGGATTTCTTACATGGATCGTACGTATAATTATATGATTTTTTTTTTTTTTTGGCATAAAGAATTTAAGATCTATATGTTGTCTTGTATGATTTCATGTGAACTGGATTTAAGTATATTAATTTAATGATTTATAACAATTAATGTACATAGATATGCTTTTACATTATTGGTGAAGTGTTTATTAGATCAATTTTACATGCTTCATGTAATTAGGAGATTGTTAGAGACTAATAAGAAATCGGAAGCAGCTTGATCAACTAGTTGGAATTGTAATTGATATTCGAAATTTCTTTATCTTATGTACAATTCATCTTTAATGATTTTTGATCCGTAGATTACAAAATTGCACTTTTGATCCCAGTTTTTGATCCGTAGATTACAAAATAAACATGTATCCTATTTAAAAACTTTTTCGATAATAAATTTGAAATTAGAAGCCGAGGTTGTCTTGTCAAAAAGTTGAGGCTTCACGACATTAAATTTCACCGTAAGTTTCATGAATATATTCTCATATAATATAATAACGTGAATTAATTTTGTGATGTTGATATCTTTCGGGAAACAAATAGGGAATCAAGTATTCATCTGCGAAATCTGCATTGAGCCCACCTCAAATCCCAATAAGAAATTTAGAAACGCCAACAAATGCTCCCACTCGTTCTGCACTGATTGCATGATCAAGTACATATGCGTCAAACTTGAAGAAAACAATATAGGTCACATCAAATGCCCCGCTTTCAACTGCAATCACGTGATTGACCCCTTTGCGTGTGCTTCGCTCATCGGCCCTAACATCTTTCTTAGGTGGACCGATGTGATGTGCGAGACGACAATTGCAGGTTGGGATAAATGCTATTGTCCGTACAGAAACTGCAACGTTTTAATTGTGAATGAGTGTGGAAAAAATCCAAAGAAATCCATGTGCCCCAGTTGCAAGAGATGGCTTTGTTTTCGGTGTAAGAGTGTTTGGCATGCCGGATTCCGGTGCGAGGAGCGTGGAGAATTAAGGGGTAGTAACGACATTGCATTTGGGAGACTGGTAGAACATATGGGGTGGGATAGGTGTCCGCGATGTAGACATTTCGTCGAACGAATAGGGGGATGTCGTAAAATAAAATGCAGGTGGTTAATTTTTCTATTATTTAGAGTTAATGACAATTTACCCCAATCTGATTTTCATAAAGTTCAATTTACCTCTCTGTAATTTGAAAAAGATTATTTTACCCCATTGTAATCTTATAAAAGTTTCACACCTTCTCCATGACATTTTTATATGTGACACTTCATCCACCTATGCTATGATAAATATAACAATTTACCCCTTATGTTACAACCACACTTTTCATGTCACACTCAGTTTCAGCAAGTGAGTTTCACTCTCTGCTGAAGAAAATACATTACTTTATTAAAATTTTCACATTTTCTTTTTCAAATCACATGAAGTATAAATTAAACATTATTCATTTCACATGAGTATAAATTGGCATTAGCTCGATTTTAAAATATAAAACTAATGACTTGTATTCATGTTGATTTCAGATGTGGGACACAATTTTACTACATGCCGCGATTTCATGGAGATGCTTCGCCCCTCACTCAAAGAGATGCATGTTTATATTTGTGTTGTAGTGTTTTTATGTGCCTTTTATTGGCAGGATTTGTTTTTTGGACAATTTTCTTGTAATCCTAACAAATAATTAAGTATCAATGGAGTGTTAAATTTGAGTAAAATCAAAATCAACAATTTTTATAAAATTAAATTTTTTCCCTCAATAAAGAATCTTTTACTTACAATTGTTTTTATACGTTCTCTCACACAATATATTATAAATTAATTGATTGCTTTTGAGATATTGGAGTTCTTCAATTAATTACATATATCAATTTTACTACTCTCTTTGTTTCATAATTCTTAAATCTTTTTAAGTTAGATATATTTAGCAATTATGTGTATGGAAATTTTAAGAGTTGAGTGAATGTTCTTGCAAAAGTTCTTCTTATTGCATTCAATAACTCTTTAAATTTTACTTGATCGGAATTTCTTTCGTTGAAGTGGAATGTTTCATATTTTATATCTACACATGGAGAAAAATGGGTACAAATGTCTTCTGATCTTATCAAGGCAATAGATTAT
This sequence comes from Penstemon davidsonii, assembly GCA_034814905.1. Lineage (NCBI taxonomy): Eukaryota > Viridiplantae > Streptophyta > Magnoliopsida > Lamiales > Plantaginaceae > Penstemon > Penstemon davidsonii. The sequence goes on along the minus strand of JAYDYQ010002685.1, from coordinate 7,330,109 downwards.
GGGTTGTTTGATTAGCTGTATTGGTATATATATTTTTGCTCGTAGCATATATAACAATCTGACCAAATTTTTTTTAAAGTTTTTCTCAAAATCCATTTTTATTTTTTTTATTATACAAGTGTGAATGATTTAAATTTTTTTTTCGTGAAGATAAAAATACCATTATTCAAGTGATAAACTAATATTAATGAAATATAATTAGATATGGATTTTCTCATTAAATTGGTAAGAAAATATTTTCTACGCTAAAGAGGAGGAAAATTTGTAACTTCCATTTCTGTTAACCAAACACCATATATGAAAATAAAAATTACATTCTTATCAACCAAACAATTTATTGCTTATAAGAAAACTCTTTGTCCTTGTTTGATTCAATGTTTTTAGAACCGGACCGGACAGTGAACCGGTAAGCCAACTGGCCATTGGTTTTACTGGTCGAATCGGTCGGATCGCTGGTCGGACCGGATGACGTCATAATGATATAATAAATATATTTAATTTTAAAGTATATATAATATGCATAAAATGTAAACATTATCCTACAATTGATTAAAAATATATAAAATCTTAGAATATATTTAAATTAAATCACATAATATTTACATAACTTATATCATAATTGTAATATGATACTAATTTGTAAGCTCATATATTTCTTTATAAACATTTAAAAGTGTAAGTTAAAAATACAACAAACTAAGAGATTAATAATTTTAAAATATGATTATGTATAAAAGTCTAATATTCAAATTCAAAATCAAACTTGCATAATATATCGATTTGATTTTCAAAATTTGACACTCTTTATCCTAAAACAATATTGGAAAGAAATATCTTATAGAACAAATTTTAATAAAAAATTATTATTTGAGTATTAATTTTCATTGATAATGTGTAAAATGTTAATTTGAGTTATCATAATCTCATTTATAAACAAATTTGGCTACAGGTTTTCTGTAATTTATAAATTTGTTTTGTACTAGAAATTCTACAAAAATGATGTAGTTCAACCGGTAAGGAAGTTATGTTTCATGAAAGAGGTTAGGTGTTCAAATCCCACCTTCTACAAAAATTTTTAATTTATTTTTAACATTAATAAAATTTAAAAAATTGAAAAAAAAAAGGAAAAAAAAAAGAAACTCAAAAGCGGGTTGAACCGGCCCAAACCGGTTCGCCGGTTCACCTGGTTTGGACCGGTTCAACCCGATTCAGACTGGTTTTTGAGTCAACTGGTTTTAGGGGTAAACCGGACCGGACCATCCTCCGGTTCGCGGTCGAACCGGTCGGTCCGACCGGTCCGGTCCGGTTTTAATAACATTGGTTTGATTACATTTACTTCATTTCCTTTCACTTTCTCATCAAATTGGTAGCAAAATGACTTTATTTAACAATAACATAAGCAACCCAAATAAATTGGGTGATTACCCAATTGGGTCAACCGAACACGCCCTAAACAAACTATTACTTAATAGAATACATTGAATCTTCTTTGAGAATTCCAATCTAAAATAGTTATGCATCAAGTATTAAATACACAATCAAGTGAATTATATTTATCTTTATTTTTTCTTAAGTTAAACATATATTAACTTATTTGAAAACATTGATTTAGTAAACTTATGCGGTACCTTGTAATAATTAGTAAGGTGATGTGCTTAACTGCAAATTTTAGAAAATTAATTGATAAAATATGAGTATACCTCGGGGGTGAAGTATGATTTCAGATTTTACAAAAATCATAAATTCATCGAATTGTAGCCTAAGTAACAAATATCCCTATCAACTTTAATTTCTTCGAATAAGTGAAAACAACGACAACTTCCACATTAAAAGATTTTGTCAACTTTTTTTGGGTCAGTACTTTTATATTTTCTGGTCATTTGTCAATTTTATTCTAATGAAGCTTGTAAGTTGAATCTAGGATTATATTGTTGGCTCCAAAAATAGAGAGAATTGCACTTTTGGTACTGCGCTTTAGATCAATTCTCACTTTTGGTACACCGCTTTATATGTCCAACATATTTGGTACCACATTTTAACAAATTGTGACACATATTGAAGGGGGGTGGGGTGGGTGGGTGGGTGGGTGGTTGAGTTTTTAGTTTTTTTTAAAATTATAATTATTTATAATTTATTATTTTACTAAATATTAAATAGATGAATACTATTATATAGATCTTAGATTTGAAAAGAATATGACTTCTTAATTTTTTTGAGATTTATGTTAAAGTATTGTTTAATTTATTAATATTATTTATAAATCAAATTAGTTATTTAAATATAATAAGTAAATTCTCAAAATTTATCCGCACGTGGTCTTCGAGTCAAATTTGAAATTTGACAACAATGTGGACTAAAATCGTCACTAGATATTAACATAAAGCGGTGTACCAAAAGTGGACAGATGTGTCACAATTTGTTAAATGTGGTTTCAAATGTGTTGGACAGATAAAGCGGTGTACGAAAAGTAGAAATTGACATAAAGCGTGGTATCAAAAGTGCAATTCTTATAATTTAACATCAATATATTTTTAAAGTAAAAAAAAATATTTGTATCTTTTCAAAGATTTAATAACTTTAATTGATATATATTTTTCAAATTTTATATAAAATATTATTTAATTTATATCATTATATGTGTTAGATGTAAACTCTAATTAGTTTAAAAGAATTTTTTGAAATTTAAAAAATCCAGTAACTTTAACTGATATTTTTTTTTTGGATTTTATATAAAATATTATTTAGTATATATATATATTATATATAAAATTTAAATCTAATTAGTGTAAGAGAGGATTTATCATTAATTACATTTGCAATTGGGACTAAAATGATTCAAACTTGTGAATTGTGGGGTAAATTTGTTTGCCATAAAATATGTGGGGCATAGTTTGGAAACAATCTATAACTATAGGACCAATTTTATAAAATTTCCATCAATTTTTCGTCCAAAATTAAATTTTCCGTACAAAAATTGATGGAAGTACCAAATGTGTCGAGGACAGTTAACATGTGGTACCAAATGTGTATATTTTTAAAGTTATGGTACCGTAACCTTAAAGTAGGGTTACTTGTGGTACCAAAAGTGAAATTCTCTCAATAAAAAATGCTTATGACTTAGCTAAGTACGTAATTATTATTTGGGTAGAGAAACAAAATATAAATAATATTGAAAAATGCATAACCTCGAATTTTCATGAATTTTATTTTGTGAAAAATGGTGATATCGATAAAAATCAATCTATTAAATTGGTAAAAACATGTGAATTCGTTGAAAATTTGGGTGAAATTGATGAAATATTGGGAAAGCTGGTAGAAAAGCGGGTGAAATCAATAAACATGAAACTGGTAAATACATGTGAAATCGATAAAAAAATTGGGTGAAATTCGTGAAGAAATGGTGAATCAGTGAAAACGGGTGAAATTGATGAAATAATGGGCAAAACTAGTGAAAAAGGTTAAGTCGTTTAAAATATTTGAAATCAATGAAAATTTAGGAGAAATTTGTGAAAAAATATGTAAAACTTGTGAAATAGTTAAAATGAGTTAAAGTGAAAAAGAGAGTGAAATCAGTAAAATAAAAGAGTTTAACCAACAAAAACATAATGAAACCGGTAGAAAAATGGTTTAAACCAAAAAATTTAAGAAATCGGGGAAAACAGGAAAATAAGGAAAATAGGTTAAACCGATAAAAAATGGATAACTGGTACAAAATGAATGAAATCGACAAAATATGGTTTCAACCGACGAAAAATAGAGTAAACTAATGAATAAAATAGGTAAAAAAATGGCTTAGGTAAGGAAATTAATGCATTTCAAATGACCAAGTAAGAGAAAAAAATTGAAATCTATTTAAAAATGGACTCAAATTCATTTGATAAAAAATATTGTTGGATGAAGATGAAGAAGTGAAAGGAGGTTTTGATGATTTCCAAAAAGTCATCAGCTAAGTATTGGAAGCTTAGCAAGCCTCTGAAAATTCAATCTGAGAAGACAAGTAAAATCAGAAAGGTTGAATTTTGGTCCAGAAGACTACTGATCTAATGCTGAGTATAGAATCAGACTGGTGGATTTCAGCAGAGTCAAATCAGATGTGTTCGATTTGAATCAGCAGAGTGGATTCGATCAGCAGAGTGGAAGTGATCAGGAAGTTATTACAACGTTAATAAATGCACTTGATGTAATAAATGCTGTAAGAAGAGGGTATTAAAGACAAATGATTGAAGAGAAACCTCGGATCAGCAAGGTGCATTAAATGCGACTTGACAGAAAGTACAACAGAACTGTACATTGAACAGTTGCAGAAGCCGTTCTGAAACAAGGACCACTGTTCGAGGAAGATCTGAAAATCTGTCTTACTTCAACGGACAAAAATTCAAATTCACGAGTATAAATATATCTGAATTCAAGAGTTAGAGACAACCACAACAACAAATGAGAGAGCATTCAAAGATCAAAATCTTCTAAGTCTCAAAACTCAAAAAAAGATCACCATCAGTTGAGTCATCTGTTGACAAAGCCGAGTAGAAGAATGGGGGGGGGGTGGTGGGGGGGGGGGGGAGGAACTGGGGGGGGGGGGGGGTGGGGGGGGGGGGGGGTGGGGGGGGGGGGGGGTGGGGGGGGGGGGGGGTGGGGGGGGGGGGGGGTGGGGGGGGGGGGGGGTGGGGGGGGGGGGGGGTGGGGGGGGGGGGGGGTGGGGGGGGGGGGGGGTGGGGGGGGGGGGGGGTGGGGGGGGGGGGGGGTGGGGGGGGGGGGGGGTGGGGGGGGGGGGGGGTGGGGGGGGGGGGGGGTGGGGGGGGGGGGGGGTGGGGGGGGGGGGGGGTGGGGGGGGGGGGGGGTGGGGGGGGGGGGGGGTGGGGGGGGGGGGGGGTGGGGGGGGGGGGGGGTGGGGGGGGGGGGGGGTGGGGGGGGGGGGGGGTGGGGGGGGGGGGGGGTGGGGGGGGGGGGGGGTGGGGGGGGGGGGGGGTGGGGGGGGGGGGGGGTGGGGGGGGGGGGGGGTGGGGGGGGGGGGGGGTGGGGGGGGGGGGGGGTGGGGGGGGAAAAAAAATTAAAAAGTAGTAATTATTATAAAACGTATTTGAGATATTTATCATAAAAAATATATAATAATTAAATTTCTTAATCTGTATGAAAATAAGAAATGTGCAAATTAATATAAAACAAAGGGAGTAACTAATTATAGAAGCTTCTCAATTAATGTGCTGATTTGGAAAATGTAGCAGTTAAAGTTATTAATTACCATTTGAATATGAGGATATTTTGTAAAATATCTTATTTTTATCTTGGGTTTTTTGCACTTTGCACCCTCGAAATATGGGAAATAGGCACTTTACACCCTCGAAATTTAGATTTAGCACTTTGCACCCTCAAAATATGAAAAATGCAACACTTTGCACCCTTTTTTATTTTCAGGCAAAAATTCATGGGCAAAATCGGTAATTTAGTTATAAATCTTTGGCACTTTGAACCCCGAAATAAAATTAGCTCTTAACACCTTCAAATTAAGAATAAATCAGCAACTTACACCCCTGAAACACAATAAATGGGCACTTTGCATCCCGGAACACAAAATTAACACTTAACACCCTCAAATAAAAAAAAAACTCAAACCCCTCGTTTTATCAGGCATAGTTGACCGTCGGGGTGAAAAAACAATCTGAAAATTGGAAGCTTAGCAAGCCTCTGAAAATTCAATCTGAGAAGACAAGTAAAATCAGAAAGGTTGAATTTTGGTCCAGAAGACTACTGATCTGATGCTGAGTACGGAATCAGATTAGTGGATTTCAGCAGAGTCAAATCAGATGTGTTCGATTTGAATCAGCAGAGTGTTCATCAGCAGAGTGGATTCGATCAGCAGAGTGGATTCGATCAGGAAGTTATTACAACGGTAATAAATGCATTTGATGTAATAAATGCTGTAAGAAGAGGGTATTAAAGATAAATGATTGAAGCGAAACCTCGGATCAGCAAGGTGCATTAAATGCGACTTGACAGAAAATACAGCAGAACTGTACAGTGAACAGTTGCAGAAGCCGTTCTGAAACAAGGACCAGTGCTCGAGGAAGATCTGAAAATCTGTCTTACTTCAACGGACATAAATTCAAATTCACGAGTATAAATAGATCTGAATTTAAGAGTTAGAGAAAACCACATCAACATCTGAGAGAGCATTCAAAGAGCAAATTTTCTATGTCTCAAAAACTCAAAAACAGATAACCATCAGCTGAGTCATATGTTGACAAAGCCGAGTTGAAGAAACAAAGATAAAACAAAATTTGAGTGATTTCTGTAAATTATGAGTGTTGTGCGAAGTGTATATCCATCTTTTGTGAGTGATATAATTTCATAGTATAGGTTTTCTTTGTGATCTCCTATAGCGAACTTGTGGCTTTATCATTTGTTGTAAAAGCACAAGAAGAGTGTACTAGGTTACTTCGTGTTTCTATTATAACCCAAAATCTTCGTGATTTGGAATAGTGGACTAAAAGACATTCTTGTCTATATAAATACTATAAAAATTCTCTATGTTTGATACAAAAACTTGAGCAAACTAAAAGATTTTAAAAAGGAGTTTAAAACTGGGGATAAGATCTTTTAAGTAAGAAAATAACTTGTTTGAAAAACACTTGACAAATCCGCTGCATACAAGTTTCAAACTCTGATTTAAATTGAAACAGATAAGTAAATCAGACGAGTGGTCAACTTCGCTGTTTAAGCTAAGTACGCAATCAGCCAAGTGGTCTCACCAGTTCGATCAGCTTACTCTACTGATAAGAAAAGTTGGAGAAACTTTGAGAAAGAAAAGAGGTCTATCCACTCCCACCTCCCCCTCTAGACCTCGTATTAACGGGATTTGGTCTGGAGGAAGACATTGGTCCTTACAATTTGATAAAGAGGGAATTGTACTTTTCATATCAAATATTTGGTACCTTTATACATTTCATACTATACCTTTCAAAATGACACATTAATTTGATACCAAACTTGCCTAACTTTTTTCACATTTGTTTTGGCTGCTATTTTTTTACGAAAAATGTCACGTGCATTACACATGTAGTCAAAAAAGAGGGGAGGGGGGTGAAAATGTAATTATCTAAAAATTGAGCAGATATATTTGCAATTATCCCGTCTACTTCCTCCCTAAAACCTTAAACTAAACCCTAGAACCTAAATCTTCAAATTCTAATTACTCCTTTATTACTCAACCAATTTGCTTAATTCTTGAACCAATAGAATCCTATGATCATGAGTATTACAACGGTCATCAATGGTGGAGCTCCATATTCAGTCAAAATAATATTATCAATGTCTAACTGTGTAAATTTTGTTATCTTTTTGGTAAATCTTGAAATTGGAGAAATGTTAGTTTAAAGTTAAAGGTTGTCAATGTTGTAGATGACACATATATATGGTGTGATGTAAGAACTTACCAACTCAGTACTTCTATTGGGCATTAGTTTTGTAACAAAATAAGGATTTAAAGGCAAATGAGCCAATCTTTGAAAATATCCTCTTCATAGATAGCCGTAGCACCTACCTTTTTATTGAATTTTGGATATTACCAACATCATCTGAAACAAATAGCAACATTACAATGTAAATTCACCCCACTACAAGGAAAACAATGTATTAATCTTTAAATATTAATTGTACGGGCACTTTTCTATGTATTTAGTGACAGTTTTTAATTCTATCACAAAAATAATAGTAACAAATTCAATAATATAAAGTAATTAAGTTGTCATTAATTATAGAGTATTAGTGACGCATATGCTTAGTTATAGTATTTTGTTGTCACTTTTTTTGTATCACTAATTTTTATAATGATTATTTAATAAAAATTATTTTAACTATTTAGTACAGTATGATAATGAAGCCAGATAAAATTTAAATTATTATCACATAATACGTGTAGAAAGTACTTAATATTTTATCACTAAAACTTACCCATTGTCACTTGCGCAATACAATAACATATAAATTTTGGTAACAAAATATTAAGTGACAATATTAAAATTGTCACTATTCATATATGTTTAGTGACAACTATTAAAAAAATTTCACTAACCTAAACTTATTAGTGACAAAAATTGTAATTAAGTTGTTACTATTGACATACAACAACACCCAAAATGTGACAATCAAATTAGTGTCACTAAATCATTGTGATAATCATTAGTATTACTAAGTTGTCACTAAAAGGGTGTCATTAATTGACAGTTGTGACAACTCAAGTTATCACAATCTTGTCACTAAAAGATATTTATGACAACTAAAAATAAATTTGTGTCACTATTAACTCATATTCCAGGAACTAATCAAGTGGTAGATTTGTGTGATTGAAACTCTGGAGTCTGGATTGAATAAGGAGAGAATTGTAATTGTGGTACCAAACTATATACTGATTTTCACTTGTGGTACCATAAAAATCGAGGCCGACACATTTGGTACCACAATTTAAGAAATCAATTATTTTTGGTACCACCATTAAAAATTGACGTTAATTGATGATGTGGCATTTAAGTATTATTGCAAAATTGATACCATTACTTATGTTGACTAACAATTCTACCCCATAACATTTCAGGTTGTCAAAATAACCCCATATCTTCAAATTTACTAACAATTTTAGTCCACATTGTTGCCCAATTTCAAAAATGGCTAAAATAAGACACGTGCAGACCAATTTAGAGATTTACTTATTATTTTTACATATTTATTTAACTAATTTAGTTTTATAAATAATATTAACAGACCAAATAATACTGTAATATAAATTCGACTAAATATTAATAAATCTAAACTTTATATAATGATATTAATATAATTAATATTTATTAAAAAATAAAGTTATATATTAATAACAAAAAAATTATAATTTTTTTTTAAAAAAAAAGAAAAGAAAAAACCCCCCCCCCCCCCCCCCCACCCCCCCCCCCCCCCCCCCCTCAACCCAAATCCCAGACCGTCGGCGGCCTGGGATCGTCAGTCCCAAACCACCGGCGACCTGGGACCGGCGGGAATAGAAGTACCCAGGCCGCGGTGGCCTGGGAACTGTTGCAGATCCCAGGCCGCGGTGGCCTGGGTTCTTCGATCCCAGGCCACCGCGGCCTGGGACCGGCGATCCCAGGTCGACGACGGTCTGGGACAGACGATTCCAGGCCGCCGCCGACCTGGGATTTGGATGGGGAGGGGGCTGATTGCGGGGGATGGGGTAGGGATGGGGTTTTTTCTTTTTTTTTTAAAAAAAAAATTATAATTATTTTGTTAATTATATATAACTTTATTTTTTTAATAAATATTAATTATATTAATATCATTATAGATTTAATTAATATTTTGTCGGATTTTTCTTAAAGTATTATTTGGTCTGTTAATATTATTTATAAAACTAAATTAGTTAAATAAATATGTAAATATAATAAGTAAATCTCTAAATTGGTCCGCACGTGTCTTATTCGAGCCAATTTTGAAATTGGACAACAATGTGGACCAAAATTGTTAGTAAATTTGAAGATGTGGGGTTATTTTGACAACTTAAAATGTTATGGGGTAGAATTATCAGTCAACATAAGTAATGGTATCAATTTTGCAATAACACTTAACTGCCATGTCATCAGTTAACGTTCATTTTTAACGGTTGTACCAAAAATGATTGATTTCTTAAATTGTGGCACCAAATGTGTTGGCCTCGATTTTTATGGTACCACGAGTGAGAATCGGTATATAGTTTGGTACCACAATTGCAATTCTCTCATTGAATAAGTGAGACATGTTTTATTTGAATTAGGGCTTTTCCTATTTTCATATGTAACAACTGCAGTTTTTAATCAATATCACAAAGTTTAATTTTCTGCAAATAATTATTTTTCATTCCGCTTTCATTTTCCATCAATGAATCAACAATTTCCTCAGATTCAATATCTTAACAGTCACTATTGTAGTTGTCACAAAATTTAATTGTGACAAAAGTAAAATTATTGTCACTAAATACATGCAAAGAGTGACAACTTTCATTTTGTCACGAACACACAATTTTCTTGTAGTGTGTTGGGTATCCTCCATATGATCATCATCTTCGTCTTCATCTTCCGTCTTATCATCGTCTCCATCATATTCTTCATCTTTGTATTCATCTTCGACTTCATCTTCCGTCTTATCATCGTCTCCATTATATTCTTCATCTTCATCTTTGTCTTCCTCTTCATCTTCATCTTCGTCTTCAAACTCAACTTCGTCTCTAATTTTCTCATAGTCTTCTGCATTCATAGTATGCCCAACACCTAAGTTTTCACATACATATGCTCCAAAGCATGTGACATCATATATGTCCTCAGTGAAATACTCGAACATTATTAGGTCCCCATTTTGAAGTGAGTTTTCTTCAACAAATCTTACCCAATCATCATCTTGAAAGAACCAATTTTTTCCAACTTTTTCTGCCTTCACTCGCCAAAGGTTATCATATCTATCTCTTAGAATTACACTCGTAGGAAAATCTCGAGGAAAGTCACGTGGAATTTCCTATTTGCACAAGAGCAAAAATCAATAATTTAGATCAATGTGTAGCTTGTATTTCAAATTAGTAAATAATTAAAATTCACGCGCATTATAACTGTAAACTAGTATAAATGAAAATTGAGAAAGTATAAATGAAAATTGAGAAAGTTATACTGAATTTAGAATTCAATATAAGTTATTTATTTTTTCGTCATATAATTTAAGGGTTTTTTGCAAGTTAACTCCCTGTGATATGTCTAATGGGCAATTTACCTCCCTGTGAAATAAAAATAGGCAATTTAACTCCCTGTGAAATGAAATAATGAGCAATTTACCTCCTTGTGATATAAAAATAGGCAATTTACCTCCCTATGAAATGAATAATGAGCAATTTAACTCCCTGTGATAAGAATTAATGAGCAATTTAGAGGGAGGCAATGTGCTTCTTTTATAAAAACACAGGGAGGTATCTTGCCATTTTTCTTATCACAGGGAGTTAAATTGCCTATTTAGAATATCACAGGGAGGTATTTTGCCCTTTTTAGAATATCACAGGGAGGTATTTTGCCCTTTTATTTATCACAAGGAGTTAATTTGCCTATTAAGAATAACACAGGGAGTTAATTTGCTATTCACTCTATAATTTAACTGCACGTGATGAGAATTTAATATATAATCACAAGGATTCGTAGTTCTTTTCTGTGTTAAAAAGACTAAGGAATTAACTAAGAATCAGAATGTATGTGAAACATTAAGGTTATAATTAAATCATTGATCATAAATAATTTAATCAATACGCGACAATAATTACTAGATATCAGTCATAGTATAAAAAGTTACGCTATCCAACAAAAGACCTTCTTTATTAAAATAGCTAAATTAATTAATTATTTGTGGTTTAAAAATAATGTGGTATTTATCCTGGCGCGATATATATGTTCGCGCCAATTTTTTTAAACAAAAATCAAAAGAAGTAAGTTACTCTTTACATTTTTCCTATAAATGACTACAGAAGATTTTCAAAAACTCAACTGTACAATCAAAATCACATATCAAGATCCATTTGAAAATTCTTTCTTCGAAGAAAACCATACAACTAGAACAAGAAATGGCCGTCTATCCATGTATATGTGTTTAAAGACACCATACATAAAAGCATAGAAAAATTTCAGATCTAGAAAAAGGGAAAAAAAAATTCACAAAAAGAAAATGGAGAGAGAATTACCAATCGTGTAGTACTTTCATTTGTGAAGTACTTGAAGAAAGTTGGAGGATTTGAACCCATTACTAAATTGCTTGATGTTTTCTGCAGCTGGATCAACAATTTAAAAATTGAAGTATAGAACCGAAAATTGTGTTTGATTTAAATTAAAATGAAATAGATTTTTTTGGAATAATAAAATACAAAAATGGTTTATAGACGTTAGAGGTGAAGACTCTGGAATTTCGAAAATCTGAGTTCTTAGACATGAAATTCTTGAATATGCTTCCCAAATTCATTCAATAAAAGGTGGTGGAAGTTTTGGTGTTTTTCTATTTATGTATGCCCTTATTTGTTTCGCTCATTAATCATAATTAATGGCTTACAATAATATTGACATAGCAGCAATAATTATTGCTGCCAGAGCAAAATTAAAATATTTTTAAAAATGCCCTCATGCTTTTTTCAATATTTCTGTTTGTTAGGTTTAACAATATTAGTATGGCAAAATTGCAAATTTCATCCCAAGCTATGTCTATTTTTTACATATCGTCCCAAACAATTCAGCGGTTGCAATTTTAGTCTCGTACATAATATATTCTTTTTAGGAAATGCGTCCTATCACTGAATTTAGACGATTTTTCCAGTTATGCTGCCACATTCGCATCTTATGTGTCAAGAAGTGTCCATGTGGTATGACACACCTGAAGCTAACAACGGGCTTTTAGGGTACGGACACAATAACTTGCCATTACATGCGGGAAAGGGTTGCATGATAAACATGTACGCATGTCCCATGAATTTATTATCTTGTACCTGCAAATTTTGAAAGACAACAATATCCCTCTGATTTTATAGTTGGGCCATATTTATTCTAAAAGAAGGTAGCCCAGTTCAATTTTGAGAACTTATAACATATGGCCCGATGATCGAACAGTGGGTTTAGACAAATAATATTATTTTGTTAGGCCCAATTATTTTAATGAAATACGAATTGTGTATCATATTTTGAAGTGAAAACAAAAAAGTTTAAATTGTATCATATGTTTATAGTTTGATACTCCATAAATATTAAATAATTAAATTGTGATGTTGCTCGATTTAATGTTTATATACAGTATATTAAAATTGACTTTTATCATTTGAATTAAATATTTTCGTCAATAACAAAATATATTAGTATTAAATTAAACTAGTATCACAAGTCAACAATGTTTACTATATTGTTATTTATTATCATACTATTGAGGTTAACTAAAATCGAATTGATACTTGTATTGATTATTGACATAAGTCAACAATGTTGATTATATTGTTATGTAGTGGATGTAGTGCTACACTATTGAGGTCAACTGCAATCGGATCGATACTTGGACGAATTGTTCACCTAAGTCCACAATGTTGACTACATGGTTTATGTTAATTGAAATCGGATTGATACCTTTACCCGTTATTAACCAAAGTCAACATTATTGACTACACGGCTATGTACTACTATACAATTAAGGTTAATTAAGTCGAAGCAATATTTGACTTAATTACTGATCAAAGTCAACAATATTGAATGTATAATTATGTACTATACTAGTGAGTGTAATTGTAAATGAACCGGCTATTGACCAAAGTCAATAATATTTGACCATATGGCCATGTACTACTATACTATTGATGCTAAGTAAAATCGAATTGATACTTGTCTCGACTTTTTTACCAAATTAAACAATATTGACCATAGCAATGATTGACTAAGTCAACAATATTAACTATATAGTTATGTATTACTATACTATTAAGGTCAATTGAAATCGCTTCAATACTTGGATGGATTGTTCGCCTAAGTCAACAATGAATCGATTATTGGATTGATTATTGACCAAAATGATTAGTGTTGACCATATTGTTATGTACTACTATATTATTGATGTTAATAAATCGAATCAATAATTGGCTCGATTATTGACAACAGTCAACAATGGTGAATATATGATTATGTATTACTATACTATTTATGTTAATTGAAATTGAATCAACACTTCCCTCTTTTTTTGACCAAAGTCAACACAGTATTAACCATATTTTATGTATTCCTATAATTATTGAAGTTAATTAAAACTGAATCGATTATTGACTTAAGACAATGATGTTGACTGTGGGTTATGTAGGACTATAATATTGAGGTTAATTTAAATTGGATTAATTATTGACATAAGTCAACAATGTTGACTATATTGTTATGTGTACCATAATATTGAGATTAACCAAAATCGAATTGATATTTGGATTGTTTAAAGTATTTTTATATATTTTTTTTGGTTTTCCAAAAACATTATACAAAACAATAAAAAGATAACTATACTGTTTTAATAAAAACACTAGTATTATTTAAAAAATGAATTTAAACATGTTTACATTTTTATATATCAAATTTGTTTTACAAATTGTTGCTTTAATTCGAAAGATTATAAGGTTTTACCATACAATCTAAAATAGAATATGGGGTTCAGATTCATGAGGTCGGCCTTGCTGCCTTCCATGGAAGGGGAATATGGGGTTCGGTGATTTGGAGAGGGTGGTGGTTCTGGTTTTTCTATTTTATTTTTTTAATATTTTGTTTAATAATGAAATTATTTATTTATATATATTAGTATGATGCATTTGAATTTAGATATGATTGAATTATTTTATTTAACTTTCTTTCATGTAAACTTAAGAATGAACATTGATTAAAAAATAAAAAATAAAGTGAAACACGGTTAATGGAGATGGGAAAGAAAATATATGGGCTTTCATAATTGGGCCTAGCTTAATGTGGTCATTAGATTTAGTGTAGAAAATTATTAGTAGAGTTTGTGGTTACATGTTCCACGGCTGGGATTAAAAGGAAAAGAATTGAATGGTTGGATGACATGCTCGCATGTGTGGGCGTAACTTGAGTTCCCGCATCCTAGAAAAAGTGAGCTAACAATATGGAAGACACTTTTGTGGGATGAGGAAAAAAAACATATTCGGGAAGAAATTGGCGGGTCTTTTACCTGCCCGTTTTGTTATCTTTCCCTATTATTGTGATAAACTCAATGATCAATATTTTTAAATAATACTAGTGTTTTTATTAAAACAGTATAGATATCTTTTTATTGTTTTGTATAATGTTTTTGGAAAACCAAAAAAAATATATAAAAATACTTTAAACAATCCAAATATCAATTCGATTTTGGTTAATCTCAATATTATGGTACACATAACAATATAGTCAACATTGTTGACTTATGTCAATAATTAATCCAATTTAAATTAACCTCAATATTATAGTCCTACATAACCCACAATCAACATCATTGTCTTAAGTCAATAATCGATTCAATTTTAATTAACTTCAATAATTATAGGAATACATAAAATATGGTTAATACTGTTGACTTTGGTCAAAGAAAGAGGGAAGTGTTGATTCAATTTCAATTAACATAAATAGTATAGTAATACATAATCATATATTCACCATTGTTGACTGTTGTCAATAATCGAGCCAATTATTGATTAATGTTAAATTAATGTTGACAATTGATCTCCATTTTGATAAAAATATCTAGATTCCACAAAAATATCACGTCACTGATCCCATTTGAAGTAAGCAATTTAACAAATTTGCAACTAGAATTGTTGTACTTTATACTAAAAGCAAGCATAAAAATATAAAGTATTATAATTGCAATTTACAACTAATTATAGTTATACTAAGCTAAAGTAACTGAGCCAATTGCTAATAGGTTGGAGATAATACTATTAAAATATTAACATATTATTTGAAGAAGATGACCAAAACGATAAGAGATTTATTAAGGTTTTGAAATCGAGTGTTGGGATAAATTTTGAGAGGGTTTAACGTGTTTAGGGAGAAGGATAGCCTAAAAATATTATTTGTCACATCCTCATCCACATGGCAACATAACTAGACAAATGTTATGAAATTCAATGCTTGGACGATGTTTGCTAAAAAAAGATATTACGGAACTAAAATTTCAACCATGATAAAATTTACAACTTTGCCTATTAGTACAGTAATTAATAAGTTCCAACAATTAATGTCTTAATTTGTGAGACATATTCTTCTTCTTGCACACCACCGCAGCCGACCTCAACCATCCTGATTCACGTCAATTCTCTACTCAAATCACCAAAAACTCAAATTTTCTTTTACAATTTCTATCTTTTTTAACTTTCTTTAATTTCCTTACTTTTTTTAGTAATATCAGAACAACAAAAAGTTTCTAGTCCACTCCTCTTAAATGAAGGGGTGAAAGAAACAAGAAAATAAAATAAAAAATAGTTGTTAATTTGATGTTTAAAGGCTAAATCACATTTATGGTCCCTCAATTATAAAGTGTTTTACACTTATATCTCTTTTGTTAAAATATTTATACTTAAATCCCTCTTATATAAAACGTATTATACTTACATTCCTCTTACCTGAAATTTACATTGATAGGCACTTTTTCGACCAAATAGACCTAAAACCATTGGTTTCATCTATTTCTATCATTATATTATGAGCACGTGAATTTCACGCATTCAGAAAGCGAAAGTACTCTATTTATTAAAATCATCCTATTTTTCATACAGTACTTCCTTAGAGGCAGAGTTTTAGAAATTGGACCGGACCGACCGGTTTGATCGGTAATCGGCTATCAGTCCGGTCAACTCTCCAAAACCAATTTTATTCCTGACCAGTTTGAACAGAAAAAGGGGTCAAAAATCGGTAAACTAGTAAACTGGTTGAATCACATGTCCACTTATAAAAAAAATGGTTTACGCTACGAATTTTTACTTCTCTTCTGCAACCTTCAGACTTCAAAAAACTCTCACATCACTTCTTCTATTTTTCACTTTGAATCAAACAAAATCAACACACAAAAAAAAAAAAAAAAACATTTATATAATAATTTATAGAAATATATTTGAGCATCTATTTCAGTTGATAACTCATTTCTTCCGCAACTTCAAGCAGTGGCATAGGCAAGAAATATTTTCAGTGGGTTCATTAATAATATATATACATAAATAAAGGTAAACAAACAATATTTACATTTTTGAACAACTTATTAGTTTAACCTGCGTTTCAAAATATTTTATTTCTTTAACAGTTCGATTGTTTAGTTCACAAACCATTATAACAAGTTCAATACGACTTCGTTAAGGTACGTTAAACGTTAGTAGTTTTCTAAAATAATTTTTATTTCATTTTATCTATCTTTTATTGCTGATATGACAAAAAAGTTATATATCTTTTAAAAGAACGAGTTGTGGTAGTTTTTTTTTTTTTTTTAAGTTAATAAGAAATAACCCAACACACACTTACAAACTATTGAATTTACATCGAAATACTAATTCACAGAGTTACAAATTAATAAAGATAAATGTGATAGCAAATGAACCTAGTTGATTAAATAACTTAGTTTACTTTTAGTTAATTCTAACATACTTTTATTGGTTGAATTCAAAACTATATATGTAAACCAAAAAACTAATTTAATGGACCATAATTTCTTAAAAAACTTAATGGGATGTGTATTAGATTTATAAGGTGAAAACAAAAAAAAAAGTAAAACTCAATTGTGAATATGTAGATAACATGTTAAATTAACTTAAATGTGCTTGCGACAAGACAAGTTAATAGTATATTGTTATTAAGTAAGTTTTGTACCTCACAGAGGGTCCATTATGTATTTTCCCTCTTTTCACTGGGGTGAATTAGGAAAGAACACATAAATAAGTAAATTATCAATACATAAATTAGAAGGAAATTTTACATTTCATTGGAGTCATTGCACCCCATTGAAGTGTATGTAGCTACGCCAGTAACTTCACGTATTTTCATGTTTTTTTTATATAAAGGTTTATATGACGAAATTCATCAATATTTTCTCTTTTTCATGGAAAAAATGCAAAATACTCCCCTGTGTTATGCTAAATCTGCAAGAAACTACCCTGTGAAATTTTTATTGCACCAAACTTCCTTGTGTTCTCAAAAACCCTGCAAAAAACACCCAATTTGTAAAAAATAGGTCATTTTGGATCGACATATTTGAAGAAATAATTTTAAAAATATACCACGTGAAGTTATAGGGATCAACTTGAAGTATTTTAAAAATGGTTTCTTGAAATATGTTGATCCAAAACGACCTATTTTTTACAAATTGAGTGTTTTTTGCAGGGTTTTTGAAAATACAAGGAAGTTTGGCGCAATAAAAATTTCACAGGGTAGTTTCTTGCAAGTTTAGCATAACAAGGGAGTATTTTGCATTTATCCCCTTTTCCATAGGTGATTAGTAATATTTTCTCTTTTGGGCCTTTTTCTTTTTCTGTGTGGGAGTTAAATAAGCAGTGGATTCCCCCTCCACCTTTAATAAAATATATATATATTATTTTTTATATGGTGTTTATCATAGTTTGAAATATTGCTTTAATATCATGTTATCGTACTTGAAATTTTAATGCTATAATTCATTCTCAACTCGAGATTTGTAGGAACAAGATTTGATGAGATAATATTTAGTTTAGGGAAATAAACTTGAAAAAATGAATAAGATTTTTTTTTTAAATATTAATTACATCACAACAATTGAATCAGTTATTAAAATTGTTAAACATATCCAACCAGTAACCAATAAAGCTATCGGATCGATATCGATCCCTATTGAAAACATTGCTTAGAGGAATTTGTCGGAGGTTTCTCAAATTCCAAGGTTGATATTGTAGGGACAATTGTCAGAAGGAAAAGTTGTGGGATCTGTTGTGGTTCACCGCCGCCCATGTCCGTTTTTTTCTGAATTAGTGGGGATATCCGGATGCCTTATCCTCCATGCTACCCTTTCTTCTTTTACATCAACTTTTATTATATACTTTTTGCTTTTCCCTCAATTTTATAAATAGCAGTATATAAAATATTGTGGGCTCATTAACATAACAAAACCAATTGGATAAATTATTCAATATTTTGGGCTAATAACAAGTTCAAAAAAAAAAAAAAAAAACAAGTTCAACCTCCATGCACGATTACGAACGATGATTAACCTTATTTCGGGTGTTCCTAAAAAAAAGTCGAGTTATTTGATACCAAAGCAAAATCGGATGATATAAAACATGATCAATTTATGAGTCGAGTTTGGGGCTGAATAAAGTCCGATTATATAATTAATTTAAATATTACTATTCATTATTTGTAAAGTTATATTATATTAGTTAATTACTATTTTGAAACAAGAAAAACTCTACATTGCACTATTCACATATATCAGTTGTAACTTTGTTAACTCAATGTCCACATATATATCAATTATAACTAATGAATATGCGAACCAAAATGGAAAGAATTAAAAAAAAGAAGGAAAAAAAAAGTTAAAACAAATGGTCAAATTGATTGTGATTATCTATACTCTTCATTTAATGTTTTATACTCCCTTTTGGATTACAAGTATGAAATTTATATTCTTGTGCATTAAGTAAAATTACTCTATTTATATGTATTTTAACAATGCGTGGTATTTTTTAATTGCTAAGTAAAATTTGCTAGTGTGAGCAAGTTAGATATGTGCCAGATATAAACCCGAAGTCCGAAAAGTTACATGAGCTGAGTTTAAACCTATATCCTTGACAGATGGTATATGTGTTTGAACATATAGAATAGTCATAAAACATTGGTCCGGGTGAAAGAACTCAATAGTGGTATATCACATACACTTCACGAAATCTATATAGGCAATAAAAGGCAAATAGAAAAATAAATTGAATTTCTCCAATCTAGATATATAATCTTTTCATTTTCCGCAGCAACTAGCAACATGCCAAGAAAAGCAAATATTTTTGGCAAAAGCATGTTAGAATTAGTTGATTGATTTGCCACCCCTAAGTTGTTTGGTATAAAAGTTGAAATTTATTTACAAAGTCTTGGTATACCTTTTATTTTTCCTCGTCTTGTGACACCAAATGACAGGACAGTGAGTGATGTAAAACCATACTCACTATTCAAACTTGACTAAAAGGTAGGGTCATATTTATTAATTATCTTATGAATAATAATAGGATCTCTATCATATCAAATGTGAGCAACAAAATATTTCCACACAATGGCCGTTGAATAGTTGAATTCAAAATGCGCCTCAAGTCGGTAGGTTGAGCTAAAAGGCTCTCAATTTTCTATACATTAACATCACTAATTATGTGGGCCCAACTAAGCCCAAAATAGGCCAAATCAAACTAGCCTGGTTGAAATTCCTTTTTTTTTTTTTTTTATACTTTTTTCAAAAACTCAAAGAAAAAATTTCATTAATGATCAATATCATCGAATCTCGGTATATCAACAGCGACAACGAAAATACTAGAAGCTATTTTAGCTAAGACGTGCATCAATGAATTATTCTCTATAAACATGCAACAAGTAAAAGAATATAATTTCTTGCCATATCATTCAGTATTCAACTATTCATATAAACTCGCTTTTTTTTCTTAATTTAATTTGCTTTTCTAATTTTTTTGTGTTATTGCTATTTTAGTTTTATTAAGGTTAGGAGGGAAGAAGAAAACGTGACTCATGGGAAAGTAAAAGTTGGGAAGGAGAAAAGAAAAGTAGGAATTAAAAATGATTTCGGTTTAAAAAACTATATATATCTTTTTTTTTTTTTTTGGTTGAGCATTTTTTTTTTTAACAAAAATGAAAAATATCTAAAGTGCTAGTAAAGTTGTAGATTCTCCACTGTCATATCTTTGTTTTATATGTCTACCTTCTATAACATCTATAAACCTAAAACAAAAAGATTAAACCATAGAGTACAAAACAATTCCAATCATAATCAATTAGAATTTGATAATTTGTATCTTTAAATTCAAGAATCCTTCTCATAATATGCACAAAGAAGTCCAAACCTAATAATCACTTCCTTTTGCTATTTGAAGGCACAGTTTTCTCTTAAACTTTACTCTTTCAAAAAGTCGTGACCCATACCCGTCATTTTCGTAGAATTGAACATGCTTCACGCACCACAATTTTTTTTTCCACAAGTCCTCCTCATCCACCCTATAATTATGTAAACACATGCAATATAATTACAAGCAAAGCAATGTGTTTGTGACAATAATAGAAAAAAGACATTTAGTAAGTGTGAACAATTATACTTGATATGAGAGCATTAATCTCAGTCTTTTTCAGTGAAAGCTCTTAATTCTCAACTTATGCTCTTAAATTAAAATTATATTTTTTCTGAATTACATCTTAAAAACTTCGTTTGAAAGATTCAGATAATAAAATACTTATTTTACGTTTAATTCTTACTCAGGATTGAGTTCAATTTCACTTCAATATGTAGTAAGACATAATTAAACAACTCATTTATAAAAGTGAACGAGATTCACACAAATAATTATACTTTGATTGAATTGAACATGATTAAATCAAATTAGTTCTTATAATTTGTAATTGCTAGACTTTTCATTAATTACCCACTTGCTACTATGCCCCAATTGAGCGTCTTTGTCAAGGTATATATACTTTTAGGAAAAATACACACACGCACAAGGTCCCCTACCCTTCCCATTCCTAACTAAAGCCTATATTAGACACACCCAAAGCCCATCCTCTTTCCACTCTATCCCACACCACACCTCATACCATATCATATATATCATATCCCACCACCCCTCAATCCCAAACTCCCTCCTCCACCACCACCACCACCACCACCACCCGCCATGTCGGAAAAAGTTTGCGACGGCCACAAAGACAGACGTCGAAAAATCATCCGCCGATGCTTCGGAAGTCTACTCATCTTCTTCTTCATCGTCCTCGTAATCATCCTCCTCGTGTGGGCCATACTCCAACCCCGAAAACCTCGATTCATTATCCAAGACGCGACCATCTTCACCCTTAACGTCTCCGCACCTAACGTCATGTCAACAACCGTACAAGTCACGATCAATTCACGAAACCCAAACTCAAACATCGGCATCTACTACGATAAAATGAACGTATATGCCACGTACCACAGCCAACAAATCACTTATTACACCATTATACCGCCCGTTTATCAAGGCCATAAAGACGTTAACATTTGGTCGCCGTTTATTTACGGTAACGACGTACCCATTGCTCCGTACAACGGAATTGCTCTTAATCAAGATCAATCTAACGGCGCAATCACTATGATGATTAAAATGGACGGCAGGGTTAAGTGGAAAGTTGGGACCGTTATAACTGGTCATTATCATTTACATGTTACCTGCCCCGCTTATATTCCGCTTGGAAATAGCAGAAACACTGGAATTGTTGTTGGTAGTGGAATTAAGTATCAGCTTTCGCAGAGTTGTAGTGTCAGTCTCTGATTGGAAAAGAAAAAGGGAGGCTTTTTATTTAAATATAGGATAATTTAATGTTTAATATATTGGGATTAATAATTGTTCCCAATGAATTTTAAATTTCTGCTGAAGAATTGTACAATATTTTGCTGAAAAATAAACACCACATTAATTAAAGATGAAATCATGTGCATTTGTCACTATCTTGTACCGTGTAACCATATGAGTATAACAATTAATTGTATGATGACGAAGTTGCATTTTTAGCCCTATATAAATTTGATTTTTATTATTTTTGGTCTCATACTTTATAAGATTGTGTTGCTAAATTTTTTTTAAAAATTGTATTTTTTAAATATTTTGTATTATTTGTCCCATGGGATTGTCTTATTTTAGCAATGGAACCAAAAGTGCAAAATATTTTAAAAATGCTAGACTAAAAATATAACTTTATAAAATTTAGAATCAAAAGTGTAATTTTATAATGTGCGGAATCAAAATTATTGAAAATTCTATAGAATTAAAATTGCTATTTTATCTTTATATGAATTATTTGCAATAAAGTCTTTCTAAGAATTAAACGTCAAAAAATGAGTGTTCGGTGGAAGTTAAGTTTGTCACTTTTTCGAATAGTTAATTAATTCAATTGTATTGTAGTCCTTAATTCTTGGTCTCAACTTTTTATTTTTGCTTATTTTTATTGTTTGGTAGATGAAACTAGTGAGCTGTTTAGTGTGAATCAGCAATAGAGAATGGGCAAACCCATGTGATTGTTGCTGTTTGAAGATTGTTTTACCAAACTGAAGATACTAATTTTTTTTTTTTCATTAATATGTCTACCTAATTATATTTTAAATTGGAAACAGTGGTTATTAAAATTGAGCAATTTCAATTATTTAACTTTGTCTATATTGATTCTACGAAACAATGATATTGTGTATATTTGTGGCATAATTTGTTCTCTAAGATAGATATGGTGAATTAGTCTCGCAGTACATGCAGAGCTAGGTAAAAAAAAATGGTATTGTTGGACACCCTAACTAAGTGTGTGGGCGACAATAATTTTCATGTGGTAGAGGCCCGATAATTAAGTACTTTCCTCCGTTCTCTTTTTTTTTTATCCTTTCACTCTTTACACGGAGTTTTAAGTAAAAATTAGAAAGGTAAAACTTTTAGGTATTTTTATATATATGCCCTTAAAAGTATTGGCTGGGAGTTAGTGGTATCAAATCATTACTTTATGTGAGAGGGTATTGTTGGGAAAATTATTTCATTTATAGAAAGAGATTGTTATTTAGGAACATCCCAAAAGGAAAATAGTGGTAAAATTTAGGGACAGAGGAAGTATGTGGGTGGAGTCACAATCAATTACCGCAAGCGTTTTTGTGTGAATGCATATAAGGTTGTGATATGCGCCTTCCTATCACCGATGTTTTGAGGCAACTGCTATCATTTGAGGTCCTACAAGTGGTATCAGTAATGCACGGTCACGTGTTCGAGGCACCCTAAATAAGTGTATGGGTGACAACAATTGTCACATGGCAGAGGCCAGGGGCGGATCCAGGATTTTTGGTAAGGAGGGGCTAAACTTATACAAAAAAAAAAAAATCAATCAAACAGTTGAACTTAGAGCTTATATTATTCACGAGAAAATATATGACGCAATGCAAAAAAGGGGAGGTGAAGTTTGACAAAAATAAACCCCATGACTAGATACTTTAATTACATATGATACCCCGTTATAGTCCAAAAAGAACCCAAAATATCTATGTATTTACTTTAATAATTGACCACGACGATTTTTCATCTTTTGAAATCAGTCCATGATAACATCGTTTGAAATACTACTAAATATGTCTCTCTTTATAAAGGCAACTAAACTATCATTTAGACATTGATCGCCAATTCGGTTACGAAATCGATTATTTGCCATCTTCATAGCTGAAAAAACTCTCTCCACTGATGCAGTTGCAACGGGTAGAATAAGCTCCAATGTTACAAGTTTATAAACCATCGAGAATGCGACATGCCTTTTAGTTGCAACCATTTTCTTAGCAAGATCACCAATCCCTTCAATCTAGAAAAATCATCACTTGATCGAACATCCCTAATATAATTTTCAAGTTGATTGGGAAGAGCCGAGAGCTCAAGAAAAGAGAAGTCATTTCGATAAAGTTCGGCAAGACGAACAAATTTCCCTTTGTCAAAAGCCTTAAAGCTATTGGATGGGTTTAAGCATGCAATACAAAGAAGCAACTCCGTGTTTACTTCATTGAAACGGTTGTTCAACTCTTGCAATTGTCTATCTATCACCAAATTGAATCTTTCAACTTTATAATGATGCTCGATAGTCACTTGTTCAATCCTACGCCTCGTCCTCCCATATGTAACATAGACATTACTCTAAAGGAATTTCAATTTCATGCTTAAAACAAAAAGAAGTAGCTTTCTCCAACAAAGGTCCCCATCCATCATCTCTTGTCTCTTGAAGACGATCCTTAACTAATTTGACTAATTTCATAGCATTCACTATATCTTGATATTTTCTTTGTAAAGCTTGAGACAAGTCATTAGTAATGCCCAATATCAACGTCATCAAATGGAAATTGAAGACAAAGGAAAAAAATTGAAGTATTATCAATAGATTGCTTGCTTCCCCATTCTTATAGGTGTACTTCTCAACTATGAAGCCAAGAATGTCAATCATGGAAGAGAACATGTGAATTACAATTATCAAAGTACCATAATGTGATCCCCAACGTGTGTCACTCGCACGAATGGGAGTTCTCTCTTATAGTTGAGACCTTGACCACTTTAAATTTCATTATTTGATAAAGTGGGTAGAGTGAGGTATTATTACAGTGGGCTGTATGAAATTAATTGGACTAAAATTATATTTGGGCTGAAAATTTCAGATTGGGCTAATTTATTGGATCTTTTTTTTTTTCTTTTTTTTTTCAAAAATAAAAATAAAAATACAGCACTATTAAAAACAAAAACAAAAAAATTCCAGGGGGTCTATAGACCCCCTTAGTCCCTATGTCCGTCCGCCTATGGCAGAGGCATAATAACTAAGTGTGTGGGTGGAGTCACAATTGAATATTATAGAATGCACTATAAGGCTATGGTATGCGTCTATCCAAACACCAACTGATTTTGGAGCAACTTGTAGTGTTTGAGGTCCTACACAGGGGTGTAAACGAGTCGAATAGTGAACGCCTCATTATTCAAGCTTGGTTCGAATTTTTCATCTAGCTTGAAATTATTTTTGAGCTTGGTTTGATTGTTAAACGAACCGAGATCAAACAAGTTTTTCTCGTACGAGCTCAAGCCGAGTATGGAGTTGCTTGATATATTTATATGTATTTTATCAATTTTTAATTTATCAAGTCGAGCTCAAACCGAGCTTCAAAAGTTATCAAACGAAAAATGATGTTCAAGCTTGTTTGATTTATGTGACAAAAATATTTTTAAACGAAGTTTTCTTAGACGAGCTCGAGTCGAGTATCAAGTAACTTTGTTTGATTTTCAGTCCTAGTCCTAAAAGTGTAAACTATTGAGTAGTGTTGAATGTCATATTGTTTAAGCTTGGTTTGAATTTTCTATCCAGCTTGAAATTGTTTGAGCTTGGTTTAAATTTTAAATGAACCATATTCGAACAAGATTCTATCTAACAAGCTCGAGTCGATTATCAAGTAGGTTGATATTTTTACATATATTTTGTCCATTTTTAGCTTATAATTGGGTCGAGCTCAAACCAAAATTCAATAATTATCAAATGAAAAATATTATACAACCTGATTTGATTTACGAATTGAGCACAAACGAGCTTTTATTGAATGAACTTGAGTTGGATATCATATAGCGGTTTTGATTTTCAATCTCAACGGATAATGATAATTTCTCTAGTTAATTCTATTAATGAAGTCTTCTTTATTTAGATAAATTTATATTGAAAATATTCCAACCTAAATAACATTCATTGATTGATAACCTTTTAGTCTAACTAATATTTAATTAGATGAAGTAATAAAAAAGCAAATTCTGATTTAAAATATTAAATTCAAAGTTTATTTCGGTCATAACGTGGAAAATGATTACACTGTTTTTCTTTGATATATATGAAGGTTTCGCGGGGGAAATGCCCGATATTCCCCTGCCTTAAGACAAATCGGCACAAAACTTCATTGTTAAATTTTTATTGCATAATTTGCACTTTTAGATTCTCTACACATTATTTTCTTATTCCGTTAATTGTTTTAGTTGATATACCTAAATTACCCTAAATATAATGAGATTATGTGCTATTAAGTTTAAAAGGTACAAGGGTAGTATGTGCTAAGTTAAAAATATACAAAAGAATTATGTGCTAAGTTTAGAAATTATAAGTGGATTTTATGCTGAGTTTCAAAAGTACCAGGAATTTCGTGCCAAGTAGAAATAATAATGTTATTATTGTCATTTAGGTTAAAGAAATTTGACAAAATACAAGAAAAATCGCATCAAAGTTGTGTGGAACACACGCTTGTCAAAAATTAGACAGAAGTAGACAGATTGAGAATTCTATGCAGAGAATCTGATAGTACAAAAAGATTTTGTGAAATAAAAATGTTAGATGGGAGTATTGTGCAAGTTTTGCATAACACGGGGAAATATCGTGCATTTTTCCGAAAGTTTTGACAACTTTTTTTTCTCAATGGTGGAGATTGGATGAAGTTAATAAATCATATAAATATCTATATTTATTATTACACATAAAAGTACGAGTTTGACTAAGAAAATTTCTTCCCTTTTTTGTGAAGACTTATATACCCCTATTTAAATTATATTGTGATATTTAATTTTATGACAAAAAGGTAAAATAAAAGAATCCTAGAAGTATAATTAGACAAGAAGTCTCTCTTACATCAACCTTATTATAATTATCTTTTAAAGTTTTACAGCTCATTAAAATATTAATAAAAAAAAAACTATTACTCTATATTTCTTCGAAAATTTCTTTAGAAAGTTCTTAAAAGATTATCAGGAAAAAAAAATGTCACATTTGTGCTACCTGAATTAAAAAAAAAAAATAGAATTTAGTTTAACTGAAAAAACATATAATTGACTTAAGCCAAAAAGAGTCCAAACATAGAAATGTTTAAAACCAATAAAAATCTATCTATCTATCTATCTATCTATATACATATAAAAGTACGAGTTTGGCGAAGAAAATTTCTTCCTTTTTTTGTGAAGACTAATATACCCATATTTAAATTATGTTGTGATATTTAATTTTATGGAAAAAAGGTAAAAATAAAATAATCCTTGAAGTATAATTAGACAAGAAGTCTCTCTTACAACAACCTTATTATAATTATCTTTTAAAGTTTTATAACTCATTAAAATATTAATAAAAAAAGAAAAAAAACTATTACTCTGTATTTCTTCGAAAATTTCTTTAGAAAGTTCTTAAAAGATCCCAAGAAAAAAAAAATGCCACATTTGTGCTACCTGAATAAAAAAAACATTGTTTAGTTTAACTGAAAAAGCATATAATTGGCTTAAGCCAAAAAGAGTCAAAACATAGAAATGTTTAAAATCAATAAAAACGAGTAAAATTCGATTAAAAAATATATGATAAAAAATAGTAAATCAATGGAAAAATGGGTTAAATAGAAAAAAAAAAAGCGAGTTAAAGCAGAAAAAGTAGTGCAATTGATAAAACAACAAGTTAAACTGACAAAAAATTGGTAGAACCGATTAAAAAAATGAATGACATCGGCTAAACACATGATAACAAAAAAAATTGATCAAAATCTTTAAAAGAATAAGAACAAAAAAATGAGTAAATTAGCAAAAAGGTGAAATATGTGAGAAAATAAGTTAAATCAACAAAAGAATATGTATAATCAAACTAAAATTGGGTTAAACCAGAAAGAATGAGTGAATTGATTAACTAATGGGATAAATCGACTAAAATTGGGTTAAACTAGATAGAATAGATGGATTGATTAATAAATGTGATAAACAACAAAAGAATGAGTGAAATCAGTGAAAGAACGTGATAAAATAACAAAAAGAAATGATAAACTCAGTGTAAAAGCAGGTAAAATCGATACTACTTTGGAAAATTCTTAAGAAATAATTACTTATCAAAGAACCTCAAAAAATTAAAGAACATAAAAACAAAAGGCCACCTTTAAATAAAAAATGTACTATTTAGTTAAATGAAATACTTATAATTGGCTTATGCCAAAATAAGTCAAAACATAGATTGGTTAAAATCGGTGAAAACAAGTAAACGTTGATTAAAAAGTATATGATAAAATTTAGTAAAATCAATCGGAATATATGTTAGATAGAAGAAAAACGAGTTAAAGAAAAAAATGTGACCGGCAGAAAACAGGTAACTGATAAAAATGAATGATATTGACTACCACATGAGATACCAAAAAAAAAAAGGGGAAAGGGGGAGGGGGGACACATCGATAAAAGAACAAGAACAAAAAAATGTGTTAAATTAGCAAAAAACAAAGGTGAAATATGTGAGAAAATAGGTTAAATTAGCAATGAATAGGTAAAATCGGCTAAAATTGGGTTAAACCGGAGAGAATAGGTAAGTTGATTAACATATGGGTTAAAACACAAACATGGGGGAAATCGATCAAAGAACGGGTTAAAATAACAAAAAAATGCAATTGATAATTCTTTGTACAATTCTTAAGAAATTATCAATTATGAAATAACCTAAGAACCTTGAAAAAAATGGCACATTTGTGTTGTATGAACAAAATAAAGTACTATTTAGTTAACTGAAAAACTTATAATTGGATTAAGTCAAAACATATAAATAGTTTAAACTGAAGAAAACAAGTAATATTTGATTAAATAATAGATGACAAAAAATGTTAAAATAATGGGAAAATGGGTAGATCGATGAAAAACGAGTTAAAGCAACAAAAAATGATAAAATTGACATAAAAAAAGGGGGATAAACTGGCAAAACACGAGTAACTCGGTAAAAAATGAATGATATCATCTAAACACGGAATAAACAATAATGGGTCAAATCGATAGAAGAACAAAAACAAAAAAACCGAGGTAAATAGACAAAAAATGTAAAATGGTCGTTAAAAGGTTAAATCATAAAAAAAGGATTAAAATTGGGTTAAACAGGAGAGAATTAGTGTATTGATTAACAAATGAGATAAACCACAAAAAATGGGTGAAATCGATGAAAGAACGGGTAAATAACATAAAAAATGTTAAATTCAATGTAAAAGCGGATGAAATCGATGAAATAACATGTTAAAAAATAACAAAAAAAATGGTAAACTTAGTGTAGAAGCGGGTTAAATCGATAAAATATGTTTACTCGATAAAATTGAGGAAAATTAGTAAAAAACAAGTTAAATTGGTAAAAATTGGGTTAGGCATGTAATTGAAAATGAATGAATTCAGTAGAAAACAAGTATAACCGACCAAACTGGTGAAATCGATTAAGAAAAATGGGTTAAATATGTGAAAATTGGTTTGGATGGAAATATCAAAATCAAAGAAGAAAAAAATTGTGTTGTCCATTCGTTCAAATGGTAGTTAGAATTATAGTTATGTAGACATGTAATTTTAGGTTAGAAATACTTAGTAATTATAGTTCATTTTTTATTTTGAAGTTTTGGTTTTATGTATTCATGATAACAACTTTAAATTCTTGGTAATATATTAATTAATAATTAAAGTGATTTAGTAAAAAAAAATATGTGGTGTGTTATTAAGACCATAATATGATAAAAAAAAATTATATAATTCAACTAACTTAGAAAATTAGTTAATCATGTGCAACACACGTGTACTTTTCTAGTAATATAAAAAATTTAATTGTTTAGTTAGTGGTAACAATTATCAAATTATTTTAGAATAAATTAAGCCAGTATCTCCTATTTTTTCATTTTATTACTTAATTTCCAATAAACACAAAAACGAAACATAATTGGTCTCGTACACAATAGAAAACTATTAGCATAGAGAAAAAAAGAAGTTAAATTGTAGATGCAAATTCAACCCAAAAGTTCATGAATTGCCGCATAAGGCAAAGAGGAAATCCACTTAGTAAATAATAATGGAGTACTAATAAAATAGGAAACTCATTATCTATATTATATAAAAAGAGAAG
Organism: Penstemon davidsonii; assembly: GCA_034814905.1. NCBI lineage: Eukaryota > Viridiplantae > Streptophyta > Magnoliopsida > Lamiales > Plantaginaceae > Penstemon > Penstemon davidsonii. The sequence continues at coordinate 7,299,912 of JAYDYQ010002685.1, read as the reverse complement.
TCATGTATCATTTTGACTCCCAATCTTCTCCAATTACATTTATTAATAAAATTTACATTTTACTTTTTCTTTAGATCAATCCTGAAAAAAAAAAAAAAAGGTTGAACTTAAAAAATTTTATGCACACAAGAATGCATGATGAGGATTACTAGTAAGAAATAATACAAAAACTTTAAATGTAATTGCGCATACACTTTTAGTACAACACATCAATAAAAAAATGTGTATCTTATCCTTATATTTTGTGGTATTAGTGTCCTATAAATATCATTCATAATATATGCATGCAATTTATGTTTATACATACAAGAAATTTGTCAAGTTCACAAGTCTATTTGATATAATTGCACATAGGGGACATACATTATATATGTTGATAGATCAGATTTGGGGTGGTATTTTTGGGGACGTGGGTTCATATTTCACATGTGGGGGTCCTTTTCACTCTCCACCGGCTATACCTAATAATTATAATATAGAAAGAGAAATCGTCTAACTTCTACTATCATTTATCTTCCTTTATAAGTTAAAACATGGTATAAGTATTATAGTTTTGGTGGGGGGGGGGGGGGGTGGGGGGGGGGGGGGGTGGGGGGGGGGGGGGGTGGGGGGGGGGGGGGGTGGGGGGGGGGGGGGGTGGGGGGGGGGGGGGGTGGGGGGGGGGGGGGGTGGGGGGGGGGGGGGGTGGGGGGGGGGGGGGGTGGGGGGGGGGGGGGGTGGGGGGGGGGGGGGGTGGGGGGGGGGGGGGGTGGGGGGGGGGGGGGGTGGGGGGGGGGGGGGGTGGGGGGGGGGGGGGGTGGGGGGGGGGGGGGGTGGGGGGGGGGGGGGGTGGGGGGGGGGGGGGGTGGGGGGGGGGGGGGGTGGGGGGGGGGGGGGGTGGGGGGGGGGGGGGGTGGGGGGGGGGGGGGGTGGGGGGGGGGGGGGGTGGGGGGGGGGGGGGGTGGGGGGGGGGGGGGGTGGGGGGGGGGGGGGGTGGGGGGGGGGGGGGGTGGGGGGGGGGGGGGGTGGGGGGGGGGGGGGGTGGGGGGGGGGGGGGGTGGGGGGGGGGGGGGGTAACATTGATAGGAGTATTGTTTTACTTGAATTTAATGAAAAAATTACATTAATTAATGTTGTTCTAGACATTCATCTAATTAATTCGAGCAAGCTGGATCTACCAATTAATTAGTACCTGCTTTAATCTGCTTGCAGCATATGTAGTCTAGGCTGGGATTTACAAGAGGCCTTTTTTAACAGTACTATTTAATTTCTCTTTTCTATATTATATGATAATTTGAATCCTATAAACTAAATTTTATGTTTTTTAAGTATTTCAGTGATATTGTTTCATTTTTTTACACATAGTATATATATTATGTTAAATATTAATATTATATAATAATGATGTTATATCGGTCCGATCAGTGACCCGACCGGTCCTATATAATTAAATTGATAATTCTCTCTCTCTCTATATATATATTTTTTTAATAAATATTAAATATATTAATATTATTATATAAATTTTAGATTTAATTATTATTTTGTCGAATATATGTTAAAGTGTTATTTGGTTTGATATTATTTATAAAACTAAATTAGTTAAATAAATATGTAAATATAATAAGTAAAATCTCTAAATTGGTCCGCACGTGTCTTATTCGAACCAATTTTGAAATTGGGCAACAATGTGGACTAAAATTGTCAGTAAATTTGAAAATATGGGGTTATTTTGACAACCTAAAAAGTTATGGGTATAATTGTCAGTCAACATAAGTAATGGTATCAATTTTGCAATAAAACTTAACTGCCACGTCATCAGTTAACGTCCAATTTTAACGGTGGTACCAAAAGTGATTGATATCTTAAATTATGGTACCAAATGTGTCGGCCTCGATTTTTATGTTACCACAAGTGAGAATCGGTATATAGTTTGGTACCACAGTTGCAATTCTCTCAAAATTAATGTGTCGGGTCTGGACGGGTCATGGGCCTACCAACGGGTCCAGACGGGTCACGGGCCGACCCGCGGGTCCAGACCCATTTTGCCAGGCTATTATGTCTATCTATGTATGGTCGACTCGTCAAACATGTATAGTTGTCGTGTAAACAATTAAATTATTTAGATATGATTAGATTCTCTTGTAAATTAATTAGTGCTATATATTGTATAATTAATCTCACGTGGGTTGGATTGAAAAGTCATGAAAAAGTTGACGAGGACGACTTAATTATCAATAAAAAAAGTTGACGAGGACGACTTGCTATTTTCCTATTGTTGTTATTTCTGTCATTTTGACTTATTAAAGAAGGCAGGCATATATTATTATATATATATATCCATAAGGCAATCAACAAGTCTTCATTTATTTTCTCAAATCAATAATATATATACATATAGTTGCGAATAAATGACATGACATATAATGTGGTCATGAAGTAATTAAATTTGATTATTTTAAAACTGCATCGATTGATAAAAATTTTAAAATATTTGACAATCTTAAAATTAAAATATTACCTTCATTGTTGTACGTATAACGCAGAAAATAATTGTTCATCAATTAGCTTTTTTCTTCCTTCATATGTGCAAGTGCAAAGCATATTTTTTCTTTGATATACCTCCATGCATGGTGTTATTATATATGAATTTAAAAGGAAAAGTATTTATTAGTATATGTAATTAATTAACTTCCTCTATCGCCAGGGTTAATTACAAATTGATACGTCCTTTTCAATTTAATTTTGAGGACAAATTTGCTACTGTTTCTGATAAGGAGCTTCCGTGAAAGTGATTTTTTACTTTTTCCAAAATATAGTTACTCCCAATAGGAGCCAAAAGCATTTTCTAGTTATCCTTTTTTTTTTTTTTTTGGGTACTTTTAGGTGTTTTTTAACTTTTTTTATGGAAGTTAAAAAAGGGCAAATATTTATTTTTCATACCATATAATAGGGCATATTTAACTTTTCATACCAAACTTACAAAAAATGTACTAATTCCTTGTCAAATGTTACAAAGTGATATTTTCGTTAGTTTTGTTGATAGAATTGCCACGTGACCTTAAAAATTTAAACTACTAATACTTTTTATAATATTAAGATTAATTTAAATGATTAAATTTGGTGATTTTGTGGATTGACCCCTCCCTTTCGACGATTTTGCGAATTGACCCATGTCTCCTTCCTCACGCACGACTATCATCCTCTGGTAGTTGTTCGTCGGAAATAGGAGAGGGATTTTGTTCGTTTCTTCACTGCGAACACATACGTATAATAAATTTCATATTATGTTGAGTGAACCTTTCAATTTTTGCATTTGAAAATTTAAATCGTGAAATCCTTTACCTCACAAATTTACAAGTGCAAAGCATATTGCGAATCCAGGAATACAGACCAGTGGGGGCTAAGCATGGATCAAATTTTTGATAAGTTTCCCCCAAAAACACCAAAAAAAGTTTGTATTTGAGTCAACCAAAACGAGAATATAGAGTACTTTCTACTTCAACATATTTTCTTTTTATTTACAATTCTTCCTAAGATTTTTCGAAAAATGAAAAGTTTTTAATATACAATTGACTGAAACATAAATGGAACTTTAATACATGGGGCTATAAGATTCTAGGATAAATTAAATAATTGAAATACAATTTCGGATGACATCAATTATATTCACAATTAATCGCAACGAATTTTCTTAAATCTGTACATAATAGCCAGGGGGAGATAGATCAATTTTTTTTTTTGAGAGAGGGGGAGGGGGTTTATGTAGTAATGTATTAAATAAAACGTATAATAAGAAAATTTAATTCTCTTGAATATTATTAAAAAGGAAATAAAATTAAAAAAAATACTAAGATATAACAAAAATCACAGAATAATTATTCAGAAAGAAAAGAAGTTAAAGGAACAATTGTTGAGAAAGAAAAAGAAATTAAAAGAACAATTGTAGAGAAAATAAAATAGATTAAAAGAATAATTGCGAAGAAACAAAACTATAAAATAAGTAAGAAAAGACATGACACTCTTGGGATTTGAACACGGGACAATGTTGATAAACATGCATAACAAAACAAATGAGCAAAGGTATTTTTTATGTATCTAAAACTAATATAAATTTGAACAATACTTCTTTTCAAAGGAGAAAAACTAAAAAAAGTGCAAAAGTAGCATGCAGGGATCGAAATTGGGTTATCATTCCAAATTTTCAATACCTTATCCAACTGGGCAAATGTAGATACTAATCTATAACTACTACTAAAATATATATATATTATAAATCTGAGTGGGGGCTATAGACCCCACTAGCCCCTATGTAGGTCCGCCCTTATATGGAGTATTTTTTTTGCATTTCAATTAAATACAACTGAATTACAGTATTATTTGTCCCGTGGGATATACTACAGCATTTTGTTGATAGAATAATCAGAAATATTAAGCCATTTGACTATACTTGTAAATGGAAACAAGGTTAGTAACTGTGAAGAAAAAGTGATCTATTCAGTGCATTTGCCTGGAAATTGGGATCTATCAATTAAAAATTGAGGAAATATATTATTCTCATCGATATTCAGTATTATTATAAACATGCTTAATGCATGGCCTTGATCAATTAGTCAACAATATATATAATACATGCAACTAAGTTTCTATATACATAGAAGTAGAAACAACTCTTCAAATAGACAAAGACGACCTCCATCAGCAATGGCTACATTGTTAACCATATTAGCTACATTTGGGGGAATTGTCGCAGCAGTCGCATCAATCCTAACCACACTATATGCATGTGGTAAAGACATAACGAAATGTCTTGGAACCATGTGCAGAATAAAGGAAGATATTGAGGTGCGAAAAATTATTTGTAACGTTCTATTGAATTTCTACTTTCTCAAATTATTTTGATAAAAAGAATGAATCGATTATGAAGAGTACTCATATTTCGAAATACATGGCCAGAGGTGAATATGGATTTGGGTCGATCAAGTATATATAGTATATCTTGCAGCTAGCGCGCATGAATTAAACAAAAAATCATACTGCATGCATATGATTTTGTATGCCAATTATATGTTTAAATTATAGTAATTTTTGCATTCTTATTGTTTTCTGAAATTAATGTCGTTCTTATTTCCTCATTTTATTCATGCAGGAAGTTCGTTCATCACAAATGGCGAATGAAATGAAGCCTAAAATGAAAACCCCACAGAGCAGTTCTTCTCTGCGTAATGTCTCACGTAAGTCTTTAGTCCAGTTACAGCGTAAGGAGACATTCTACAAAGTCGAACGCAATTTGATGACTTTGTTAAGAAACTGCTTGGAGTTAGACAAAAAAAACTCCGTGAGTATATTATCCGGGCATGTCGATCATTTCCAGAGCAATAAGTCAGAGGATGCTGTTTTGGGGTGGGGGTGCGGGTGCGGGTGGCGTAATATCCAAATGCTTAGCTCTCACTTGCTTAGCCAAAGACACGAAACAAGAGTGGCTCTCTACGGTGGTTTTGGATTTGTACCTGATATTGCTTCACTTCAAAGATGGCTAGAACTAGCTAGGGAAAAAGGTTTCGGTCCTACTCATGACTCTGATCGCGGATTTTATAAAGACGAAAGTAGGATTGGAGCCAAGGATTGTGCTGCACTTTTGCGTTACTTTGGTCTCCGTGCAAATGTAGTGGATTTTGAATCAACTTCTTCAAGCTTTGTTCAGCAAGGTCACCATGGTCTCACTGAGTGGGTGTGGAATTACTTTTCCGACAAAAAAGTCAACAGATCAGGCGATGGTTGCCGTGTGATTGTTAGCGAGAAAGCGTGAGTAATAAATTTTGATTAGTTGATATACTAGTTATATATATTTTCTTTTTACATAAGGTTGGTTTCCTGATCGATCGAGCAGGCCATTGTACTTCCATCATGAAGGACATTCAATAACCATTGTTGGCATTCAAGCTACACTTGATCAGAGTTATGGGATGCAGCTACTTAACTTATTGATATTCGAACCTGCTATGGTAAGAAATTAAATTTACTTGCATTCGCATTCTTCAGTTCCAGTGTTGACGTCGTACGTAGTTCATATTTATATATATATATTTGGTCTTATATTTTGATCTAGAAAACAAATTATATTGAAGAATGTCTGATAAATAATGTTGGATGGCAACAAAAAATAAAGAGGGGTATCCACACATTGAAAGCGCCGCTGTACCAGGTTGGATGATGATTTGGTTATAATTAATTTGATGATGAGTCTAGTTGGTTATAACTGAATTGGTTTTTATGTTTCCAGTTGTGCTATGTTGATCCTGGAATTGCACGTGGGAAAGAGTTGGCGAACCTGAAGACCATAAAAAGCATCCGTCCCGAGTCCCGAGTTTTAGTTCTGTCTAATTAATACCACCCAACCAAATCAAACATCGAACGATTTAGGATCGGGTTTGTATCGTGTCCTGAGTCAGCCTTCATGCCTAGATTTTGTTGAAATTGTTAGCTTTGAATCAGTCTTAAGGTTTTATTTTGTAAAGTGGGTTGCTATTTCTTTTTGTTTCTGTTATTTTGTAAGGCTATATATAGCCAGTTCTGCAATTTCATTTAATAACAAAGTATACATTCTCCCAATTTCTCTTGTTATTTTACTATACAAATTACATGTGTTTTAACAGATTTAGATTCTTATATGATACATTTAATTATGTGTTGATGCTTAGGAGTAACTTTGGTGAAATTGGGTACAAGTGTTTGAGAGCATTAAGGTTATTTGTTCTTATTCGGTATATAATGAAAATTTAATTTGTCCAACTTTTTATTCGATTTGGACTCATTTTATTTTACATTTAATTATGTCTGCGTTTGCGTGAATGTAAAACGGAGCTAATTGATTTCTTATGGATGGAGGAAGTTTGTATATTACTAGTGGGTCATTATTCAATTCAATGTTGTGTTTGATGACATTAGGCCATCTCCAACCGAGCCGGCAACCGGGCATGAGGAGGGTTGCCGGCTCGGTTCGGTTGGAGATGGATGATGGCAATTGGGCGGGCAAGAGGGCAGGACGGGCAGGGGGTTCGGGGCAGTCAAACCCGGCAAGCAGGCAGGCAGTCATTGCCTGCTTGCTTGCCGACAGGCAAACGCCCCTACTGGTCCCTGCCGGGCGCTGGCAGGGGCTGGACGGGGGCTGCCAGGGCTCGGGTGCAATTTTTATTTTCTTTTAAATTTCATGAATTAAATAAATGAGATTTGTTGAACAATTTCATATATAATTGGAAAAATATAAATCTAAATAAATGAGATTTGTTGAATTAATGGATATTGATTGTCCTTCGGTTGGAGATGAGTTTTTTAGGTGGGTCGAAAAGGCATGAGGGCAAGGCAAGAGGGCAAGGCAATTGGGCAAATGGGCGAGCAATTGAGCAATTGGACAAGGCCTTCGGTTGGAGATGGCCTTATAAGCTATGATGTCACTGTAAATGGGCATGGCTTTTCATTTAGCTAATAATAATATTAATAACAATAATAATAATATGGTGCTGGGTAGATGAGGACATGTTGGTTTAGTGGAAGAGACTAGTCACTACAAAGTAGCGGACTCAGGTTTGAATTCTTGTTGGGAGAGGTATCCACATTAATGTGCCCAACCAGCCTAAGGGATTAAACCCTTGGGAAACAAAAAAAATGTACATTATTAAGAATTGTAAAGCAAGAAAGTCAATTAAATGAAGGTGACAAGAGAAAGAGAAGGTGAAACCTTAAATTAAAAGCCGACCTAGAACCTAGTCATTATTTCTAAAAATCACATTAATTATGGGATGGGATATATGTATATGTTAAATATAATTAAATAAAATAAATAGAACAATTATGTATGAAGCTGACAGGGGTTGAAGGGTTCTATAATACAACTTGTTTTACATACAAACAATTTACAAATGGGTAGGTAAGCGAAAAATAAGAAGGCGACCGGTTAAGCAAATTTATTTATTTAACTGTTCAGCTGACTATAGAGTTAGTGGCAATTTATCTCCGTGATATTCATAATTTTCAATTTATCTCTTTATAATTTGAAAAAGTGCACTTTACCCCTACTCTTGCCCTGTAATTTTGTAAAAGTTTCACACTACCTCCTTAACATTTTTATATAAGGTATTTTACCTCACCGTGTTATGATGATGTGGCAGTTTACCCCCGATGTTATAAATCACTTTTCGTGCCCACTCTCAATTTCAACTGAATTACACTCTCTGACTCGAGGGGGTAGATTGCTTCTTTAAAATTTTTAAAGAGGGTAAATTGCTCTTTTTTAAATCACAGAGGGGTAAATTGAATATTATGAATATTACAGATGTAAATTGTTATTAACCCGCTTACTATACAATAACGTGTGGTGTTTCATTGTCTGAATTGGAAACAAATTATGTATTGCAAATGGTGCACCACATCATCAATTACACAATGCACTTGTGACATATGGAATGATAATTTGCGTCAACTCATATTCTGCTAAAGTGAACACATTTTTTAAAATTCTATTTTTTTGGAACATGACCCAGAATATGGAGTGGTGTAAATTATCATTCCAAATATCACAAGTGCAGTGGTGAACTGCACTACGTGTACTTGATGACATGGTGCAACAATTACACTAAATAATCTCTCGAAAAGTGAACATGGTCAAATTTTTGGTTCATAATTCGTACAGTGCGTAATCAAATAGAGAAATATAGTGGGGACTGGAGGGAGGGGATTGAAATTAGCAGTTCCAAATTGGTCACACAAAATAATGAATACATTACACTTATTTGATCACCATTCTTATGCCTGGTTTAATGCAAGAGATTAATCTTTACATGCAGGGGCGGATACAGGAATTTAGTGTAGTGGGGCTAAAGTTCTATTATAAATTTAATAATCCATATAAAAAAAAAATGTTCAATCAAACAATCAAACTTTAAATTATATTTTATTTACGAGAAAATATATTAGGAGATGCAAAAAGGAGGAGGTGATGTTTGACAAAAATAACCTCTATAATTTACTTTAATTATATATGGTACCCCGTTATGACCCAAAACGTATATGTATTTTATTTATAATTTCCAATTACATCTATAATTGACCGTGCCGACTTTTATTTTTGAAATTGATCCATAATAGCAGGGGCAGAGCTAGATTAGAATGGCTAACTTCTTTGTGTTGGTGTCTAACAATTCTGTGTACTTATATATTACACAAGATATATATATAATAACAAATTATATTCTAAATAATTTAACACATTGTTAAAGCATGTAAATCATACTTACTTGATTGGAATTAATCCGGAGAACAAAACTTTTGTCAATTAACGTTACATATTGAGGATCGACCTGATTTCGACCTAACCTCAATATACATAACCCTATGGTCAACAACATTTAATTTGATCAATTAACGCTACAAATAGAGAATTGATCGATCTGATTTTGAATAACATCAATGTACATAACCCTATGGTCAATAATTTTGAATTAATGACTCATTAATTAATTTCGAGCCAAGTATCGATTTCATTTCGAATAATCTCATTGTACATAACGATAATGTCAACAATGTTGATTTTGTGAATTAACGTTACAAACTGAGGATCGACCTAACCTCAGTGTACATAACCCTATGGTCAACAACATTGACTTTGATCAATTAACATTATAAATCGAGAATTAATCGATCTGATTTTGAATAACATCAATGTACATAACCCTATGGTCAACAATTTTGAATTAATGACTGATTAATTAATTTCGAGCCAAATATTGATTTCATTTCGAATAACCTCAATGTAAATAACCCTATGGTCAAGAATGTTGACGTTGGTCAATTAACGTTAAAAATCGAGAATATATCGATCAATGTACATAACTCTTTAGTCAACAATTTCGAATTAATGACTGATTACTCGTTCTTCATTAACTTCACCCGTTTTCCTATTGCATTCGAATTTTTCATTTTAATAGAACAATTTTAATTATATAACATTGCTCAAGCTAATTAGTTTTAAAATGGTGAATACTAATTTTCAAATGAATTTGAATAAGGATTTTTTTTTATGAAAGATATTTTCGACGGATATTTAACCCGCCGGAAGACTAAAACCCTAGCGGTGCGATTTTCTTCCACTTTCCCCATTTCTAGTTCTCTTCTATTCTCGTTCCACCGCGTCCCTGCCAAACTCCGCCGCAACCGCACCACCACTGCCTCTCTCTCATGTGTTATTGTCATCAACGGTCTTCTAGATCGCGATGTTAAACTCTCTCATTGTTCTCTTTTTATTAGCAAGAAAACTCATTTGAAATTCCTTCATAAATTGTAGGAAAGTTTTTGTTAATTTCAAGTGAACTGTTATTGTCAATTTTCAAAATTAAAAATGTTTATTGTCAATTTGAAAGTTAACAAGTGGATATATTTTTTTAGGTAAATAAGGGTGTTTTTACATCATTTGATGGGGATATAATTATCAGTGTGGCTTGAGGGTACTTTTACTCAACACTCCCTCGTGATAAACATGTAATAAAACCTTTTACTTTCCACATAATAAAAGATGATAAAAAGTTACGGTAGGCCGTAGCTAAGTGATTTATCAGCTAACTTTGTTGTTTAAACTGGCGTAAAATACAAGAATAGCCCCTTTAGTTTCTCTAATTGGTATAAAGCCTCCATATTAGCAAAAACTTCTATATGTTGATAAGTAAAACGCCATTTACCCGTCTCGTGTAGTTATGTGGTTCGTTTGATCTAAGTGCGAGTATTCTTAATGATTTGTGGAGAAAATGGCTATTATATTCAAAGATGGTATTTTTTTTCTTTGAAATAAAATATGAAAACACAACAATTCAATTGAATATTTTTAACAAACCTCATATGAACTTAACAAAACGACAATATCCCCCACCCCGTCAGAAAAATATAGTCAAAATAATCCTGCAATCAACTCTTAATTTTTAAATTAATGAGCTAATAAAATATAATATATGAACTTTTTGCCAATAACATATGAACACTTGAGATTTTGGTTAATAAAAAACTATATATGAAGTTTCTACGTTTAAGGATGACGGAAGTGTTTGGTTTTGACGTTTTGCAGGTGAGAACAAACACATAAATGCATGAATAAATAGCACCAAATCCTTTGAAAATCAGACAGTTCATAATATGAAAAATATAAAAAAAATAAAAATATTGAAGCATTACAAAAGTCTACATGATCATTCACGATGTGCAATAAATATAGTACTAGCTCATTACTTTATGCTAATAATTTTTTTATTGTTTTCCCTATATTCAAGAATTTCGTGTAACCAACAAACTGCACAAAATTAAATCTAAACATGCTCTAGATAAAAAATTCACATGGTAAAGACTAAGACTAATGATATTGCTAGAGCAATAATAATTGTTAGTGCAATTGTGCAAGAGCAATTTTTCAAAATTCCTTAAATACCCTCCTATAAGAATCTAATTCAGGCTTCCCTTCCACTCTTTCTTCTTCATTCAGATTTCTCTCTGTTCTTTATGTCTATTAGGGGTGTTCAATGAAACCATCAAACCGTCCCAACCGATCGCCCCACCCAAAACCGACCACAATTTGCGGGTTGAACGATGAATGGGTTGGTCTTGGGCTTCGTGAAAAAAAAACCCGAAAATTATGATCAGGTTTGGGTTTATATTTTAAAACACCGCATAAACCACACCCAACCACATGTATATAAAATAACAAATTGTGTTTTATTATTTAATATAATTTAAGCACATACATACTTTTAATTTACCGTCTCAACCCCAAAGCCTAATTCATCCCCTAAAATTACTCGACACAATTTATTACCAATCCAAGTTAAATTCTATCGATTGACAACCACCAATATCAACTTTAATAATTAAAGTATTTCTATTTCTGTTTATTGTTTGAAAAAGTCTTGTTCGGTTTTGTATTTGAGTAACAATTATTGATCTTTATATAGCGAATGCAGACTTTAAATATGTTAACAAATTAAAGCTAAAAATTATGAAAAAGTAGTATTGTTCATATGATTATGGAACATTCAAGAATTTTATTCTTAGATAAAAGTACAATAACAAAATAGTAAGTGGTAATAAATTAAAGTAAAGTCTCCAACAAAAAATACTTCATTAAAATAGAAATTAAGACCGCAAAAACCTCCCCAACCCACCCCAACCCGAAGGGACCGCAATGTGCAATCTCTAGACTTATTGGTTTGGGTTTGGTCTAGAGTATTAGAAACCCGCAAATACTAATTTGGGTTTGGACGAGTATAAAACCGCAATAGACCGCACCGCGAACACCCCTAATGTTTATCCATACACAGAGAAACCGATTAAAAAAATAATCAATACACAAATATTACAATTTAGATCAAACCAATAACTCGTCTTCATTTTAAGTTAGAATTTCCAATATATGATTAAAATTCATTATGGGTTTATCAAAAAATAAAAATAAAAATAAATCAAATATGTTAATGAAAGCAATTTTTTTTCCTGGATCTTCGATTCTCACCGTCCACCGTCACCATGATTCAAAGCTTTTATCTTCATATATATATGTTGTAAAATGTTTAAAACAATATGTGTATATAAAATATTAGAGAATACTTTATATTTCTAAGTACTTTAGTAAATTATTCTCACAGAATAATTATTTATAAATATTATAATATACTTTATATTATAAAAATTATACTAAATTACTCCCACAGAATAATTATTTATAATTAACTCTAATTATAAATTTTAGTATAGTTTATTCTCACAGAACAAACAAAATCAGAATTTAATAACAGTGCACTTACTGAAATAATCTGAAATGAAAAAATCGACTGAGGCTTGTTAATGCAAGATGTGTAAGACTTTATGTCAAATCATGTTTGTTATGTGAGAAAAATTGTGTAATAAATAAGTTATTTTATGTCAAATTAGAGTAGAGTTTGTATAGATTTTGTTTAGAGATAACAAAATTGTTGTTTGTTTGGCTTTTGAGAGAGTTTGTTTGAGAAAATTGAGAGGTGAAAAATTTTATTTCAGAAAGTATAAAACATGTTTTTTTAGCATTTTCCAAACACGAAATGATTTTGGGAAACGCCAAATAAACAAGCCCTAAATTTATGTCAAATCATGTTTATTATGTGAGATATTGTGTAAAAGATAGATTACTTTAAGTCAAATTAAAATAGAGTTTGTGTAGGTCTTTTTTTAGAGATACAAAAAATTGTTGTTTGCTTGACTTTTTAGAGAGTAATTTCGGAAAACTAAGAGAGAATAAATTTATTTCCAAAAATAAAATAATGGTTGTATCGCATTTTCCAAACATAATTTTCTTTTTGGAGATGCCTAACAAACATCCGCAATATCTTTGTAACAGGACCATTTTACATGTATGTTAAAAGGACTCCATGATCAAGACCATTCCATTTTTTAGTTGTTGGACACTTACCCCATTCTTTAATCTTTATGCATGAAAACACCCTTTTGGATTTCAGTTTCCCCCTTCAACAATTGTTACCTACATTTTCATTTCACCCCCCTTTTTCTTGAACAAGAATAAAACAATCTTCTAATCAAGTAATATTCTGAATGTTTAAACAATCATTTAGAAATCAAGTGATTAGTCTAGTGAAAATGACTAATCTTCACAATGTGGTGAACTAAAGTTCGAATCCCTATTGAAAGAGATTCCTCTTAATGTGTTTGATGTGCCTTGAAATGAACTAAGTCAAAACTAGGACCTCATTACACTGGGGAAACAAAAAAAATATCATTTAGAAAATATTTCATTAAAAAAAACAAAAACAATATGCATCTATAAGGAACTCACTTTTTACTGTCCCATATATATCTACATCCGAAAACCAAAACCAACATTTCAAGATATAAATCAATCACACAAAATAAAACAAACTTATTTACATCCACAAAAAGATTACCTATTCTATCGACCATCGGCTGATGTAAAAGAGTCCGCGAATCCAGCAGGCCTAGTCGGGATACTATCTCTACTATCCTCAAGGTCCACATAACTTAAGTCTTCTCCTTCTGCTTCTTGCCAATCCTTAACCATTTGGTCAAGTGGAAGACTATAATCAATACCACAATATTCCTCCGTTTTATCATCAACTGGCTTCCATTTCTCGACAAGGGAGGCCAACACATTCACGGTATGACCCATGTCGGGTCTTTGCCCTAGCTCCCGTGTTGTGCAGTGGCCTGCAAGTTCGGAAATGATCAAGATACTTTCGAACGTTTCTTCTTTTATGTCTAGAGCTGGATCTATTGCGGCAAATAGCTTCTCTTGAGTTGATTTGATTTGCCAGAACCATGCAACTAAGTATTGGCTTTCTTCGGGTCTTTCCTCGTCAAGTGCCATCATTCCAGTTAATAGCTCCATTAACACGACACCGAAACTGAAGACATCGGCTTTTGTAGTGATTTTACCCGTAACTGCATGTTTTAGAAAGTCATTACATTAACAATTAAAATGAAAAAAGTTGCCGCAAACTTGCATTTCTTAGGTGTAATGCTGCAAACTAGAAAATTGTTCCAATGTGGGAAGTTTGGTTTCAAATTTAAACTTTTAAAATTTCGAAGCGAGTCTTTTAGACAGCAACATGACATAGAACCTAATAGTTATTTCTAACAATTAAGAAAAGCTGATTAACACATAAACATATCAATAACAGAGAAAAGAAAAGATGATTTTTGTCATGTTTCTAGTTTAAGCATAGTTATACTCAACAAGCTAGCATACTATGCAACTTATGATTGTGGAACTAAGATTCACATATAAGCTTTTAATATTCTCATTTTCTTATGGGTGATTTACGACCAGACCCCCTGAGATTTAGTCGTCTTACAAGGAATCCCCTGATGTTTCAGAAATTATAAGGAGAGCCCCTTAGGTTTAGATTATGTACCAATGCACCCCTTACAACTTCAACAATTCTTATAAGGACACTCCTTACAACTTCTGAAAATGTTTACAAAAAAACCCCTGTAAGAATGTCCTCGTAATTTCTGGAACCACAGGGATTTTTCTGTAATTACGTCTCAGGGGGTCGCGTGTAAATCAACCTTTTCTTATTACAAAGTTGTTCAGTTTACCATACTCAAAACTAATCAAGAAAAACTAATTTATACATAAACATATCAATAACAGAGAAAAGAAGAGATGATTTTTGTCATGTTTTTATTTGAAGCATAGTCATGCTTACCAAACTAGCATGCTAACAATGCAACTTATGATTGTGGAACTGACACTCACATATAAGCTTTTAAATTTTTTTTTTTATTTTTTAACTGAAAATAATTGTTCATTTTGCCATAGAACTCAAAACATTACAACATAACTTACCAGCATATTCAGGTGCTAGATATCCAAAAGTTCCGGCAAGCCGAGTCACCACAGATGTCTCACCATCAGGAGCCAGTTTAACGAGCCCAAAATCCGACACTTTTGCTCTAAAATCATCACCAAGTAAAATATTTGAAGGTTTGAGGTCTCTATGTATGAAACTCTGATGAGCTAGAGTATGAAGATACTCCAATCCTCTAGCAACATCCAATGCAATATTTAGCCTTCTCTTCCAAGAAAGGGGCTCTAATTTCAATTTCTTCCAATGAAATAGATGTCTACTAAGAGCCCCCTGAGGCATATACTCATAAACCAAAATTCTTTCATTTCCTTCAATCGAATAACCCAAAAGAGATACTAAATGTCTATGACGAACTTTGGAAAGTACGGAAATTTCAGACTGAAATTCATCCAATGCCTTATTGCTAATTACTCCCGCTTCCATTCTTTTTACCGCAATTTTAGTCCCATCATCCAATTCTCCTTTGTAAACTACGCCAAAACCACCACGGCCAAGTTCATTTTCTGGAGCGAAATTGTTGGTCACATTTCTAAGAACTTGAACTGATATGACCAGATTCCCAGCCTCAATCACACGAGATTCATTACTATTTAGGCTTCCAGAAGCACTTCTATTTGTTCCATTTGCAACCGCAATTTTTACTGCGTTATATGAATTGGAGAATGGCTCTCTTGGATGAATCACGAATGAGCTAGAAGGACAATGTCTATCTTTTCTCTTATTACAAACATAAATCAGAATTGGCACCACTAAGCAAACAAGAATTGCGAAACTCGCAACCGGAGCCACAATTACAAATAACTTAGAATTATTTGAACGTTTTACTCCATTCGATTCATATGTAGGACTAGTAGAGTTAGAATTAGAGCCAACGGTTGTACTTGATGATGATGATGATGATGATGATGATGATGGTGATGGGATGGGAGAGGATCGAGAATTTTGTGATTGGGATTCACCCGAGAAATTGGGATTCAATAACGAGTTTCCATCTAAAATGAGTTTTACATTGGTATTAAATCTTGGTATAGGAAGGGAAATATTGTTTTCACTTAAATCCAAAAATGACAAAGATTTCAATTTAGTCCAATTATTCGGAATTGGACCTGATAAATTGTTAGACTGCAAAAATATACGAGTGAGTGAAACAAGATCTGCAATGGAAGGGCTCAATGTACCCGAAAGCTTAGAGTTAGGCAAGTTTATAGTAATAATATTTCCATTAACATCACAACCAATTCCTAGCCAAGATTCTTGACAAGGATTGTTACCTATCCATGACCCAACAAGCTTTGTAGGGTAATTAATCCCATCAAGAAACTCTAACAAAGCCATAACATTTGAAGCACAAAGAGTACCCGGCTTCGGAACACAAAAGGGGTTCGACTCATAAGTAGCATTAACAGATTTAAATTTCAGTATAGGACCCATGAAATGATTATTATTCAAGTCCAAATGGCCTAATACCAAATTTGCCAAACTAGAAGGAATTAATCCAACAAAATCATTGCTATTAAGATTTAAATCCTGCAAAGAAACTAAATCACCAATTTTATCAGGGATTTTACCTGAAAAATGATTCCCATGTAACCAAAGACTAGTTAAAGAACTCATGCTCATAACTACATCAATCGGACCCGACATACCTTCCGATTGCCCATTCAACCAAAGTATTGTCAGCAAAGAACCCCTAAAGCTTTCCGGAATTACCCCTGTGAGTCGATTAAACGAGAACTTCAAAACCTCTAAAGATGACATTTTTCCCAAGAATTCAGGCAAAGAACCACTCAAACTGCAATTTATAAGAGTAAGATTCTTTAACTGAGCTGAATCTTTCAAATCAATAGGCAAAGACCAACCTTTTGTGGCATTAAAAGGGTTATTATCCAATGCTAACACCTCCAAATTCACAAGCCCTATGAAGAAATCAGATGGGATTGTATCAAAATTGTTGTTATCTAAGTAAGCATATCTCAATTCAGATAACCCATTAAAAGATGGTAACTTTCCACTAAATTGGTTCTGTTGTAGACCTAAATTTTGCAATTTTGACAATTGATTGAAATTCTGTGGTAAAGGGCCCTTTAAACCCAACCCTCTAACCTGAATCTGTGTAACTCTGTTTCCAGAACAAAATATGTGAGGCCAACTTGGAGGGCCACAAGGGTCATTTCCATTGACAGGCCAGTTCAAAAGCTCTGCATTTTCCAACCCTTTTTTGAACTGATTTAGTAAAGCTGAATCATTTGGGTCTGTAATACTATGAACAACTGAAAATAGGAAAAGGGTCACCGCTATTTTCATCTGGGTATTAGCCTCCATGAAAAAAATTTGAAGGTAAGAAACACTGTACAAAGCATTGGGAGTTCAAGAAAAGCTAAATGTGTACTTTATTGGGTTCTTTTTTAAGAACCCACATCTGAAATCTTTGAAAAGAGCCGCAGAACTCTTCGAAGTTCACAAATGTTGTAGGAAAAAGGAAGAAAAATGAACAGACAATATATAGTATTATAAGCAAGAAATAGTAAAGAATTGGAAAAGGGTATTGTTCAGAGAAGCTTGTTGAGGAATGAAAGACTGAAGAACATAAAAAGTGGATCTTTGATGAGTAATGTTAAATATTCAGATCAGAAAAATGCATTATTTATTTATCGAGGAAGATATGTTGAATCCTTTTTATTGTATGTTTAATGGTAGAAAGGAAAGGAATGACAGTTGAATTTCTTGTCTGGTTGGTAGGTTTCTAATTTTGAGCATTGAATAATGAAATGGCATTTTCGTCTTGGATTTTTCTATGGTTTTATTGAAAAGGATTGGGCCTGTTTGTTTGGCATTTGGAAAAGTAATTTGGGAGAGTAGTGGATGTTTGTGAAATAATTTCGATTTGCGCAATGTTGTTTGTTTGGGTTTTGAGAGAGTAGTTTGAGAAATAAAGTAGGTGTATGTTTTTTTTGGAAGAGTTGGGTTGTAGGTGTAAGATGTGTAAGACTTTATGTCAAATCATATTTGTTATGTGAGATAAATTGTTTAAAAGATATGTTACTTTATGTCAAATCAAAGTAGAGTTAATATAGGTTTTGTTTAGAGATAAAAAAATTGTTGTTTGTTTGGCTTTTGAGAGAGTAGTTTGAGAAAATTAATAGATGAAAAATTTATTTCGGAAAATAGAAAACATGTTTGTTTGGCATTTCCCAAACACGAAAAAATTCTGCGAAACGCCAAACAAACAGGCCCATTGTTTTTAGGCAAAATTAAGTTCAAACTGACATCCGGAGGTTTGATTAAATTACAGTCACACTCTTTGAAATCTCAAAATTATACAGATATATATAATTATTTATTGATGTTTTTCCTCACCGTCAAGCTTGGACTGTATTTGCTTAGCTGTCGAAAAGACTTTCAATTACTCCTACAATTTTTTTATTTTATTTTATACTATCTCCTTTTATTTTTGTTCTTATTTCCTTTTTTGAATGTTCCGAAACAGTATTTTCTTTTTTAAAATGAATTTTTTTTTCTCAAAAATACCCTCACAAATAAAGTAATGATTTGACACCACTAACTCTCCACCACTATTTTCAAGGACATAAATATAAAAATATCTACAAAATTTACTTTTTCAACTCTTGTCTTAAACTCCGTGCAAAAATACAAGGGAACAAACAAAAGACAAAGAAGGGAGTAGTAATTACAAAATGTTTGTTTGATGCAAATAAGACTTTTTTTTTTTTTTTAAAGTGGCTGCAAAAAAGACTTTGCTTTGTGAAATTGAAAGGAAAACAATTCTTGACCAAGTATTAGATGATATTGGTTGCCTATGATGGTGGTAATGAGATTGACTGTAAGACTATGGCAATTGTCTATACGAAACAGACAAGTAAGCCTATATAGTAGTGGTGGTGTGTCCTAAACATGACAAACCAATGTTGCTATAAAACACAAATTTTGTTAAATTATTAACAAAGCCTCTTTTTGTGAAGTTTTAAAGTATGATGTATCCTTGAGCGCGATGTTGAATTTGTTAATAACATATCTCTATCTCTATCTCCACTATAATTAAAGAATGAATAATTTTTTTACTTTTTTGTACGGACTAAAATAACCCTACTTTTTGTGCAGACTAAAATATTATTATGTAATTTTAATAACCAAAAGAAACTCAAGAACTGTAGTTAAATTATGAATCATATGGTAGAGCTAGACTAGGACTCACAAAAAAATTAGAACACTTAAAATTTTGATGCTTGCTACACCTACAATGTCATAATATTACTAATAATTATTTTGTTAGGCACTTGCTAAACCTAAAATGACAGCTAATCTGGACATTAGAATTTAATGGGTTTAATTTGGTACGACCCTAGAAAAAGAAAAGGAAAATTAAAAAATAAAAATGATTATTCTTAAATAAAAAAATTAAATTAGTTGTGGGTGAAAGTTAAAAAAAAATTGTTGTGCTTCAAGTTGTGGGTACACTTTTTATTCTTACACTCGGAAATGGTTATGCATCAATCCAATTTATCGAATGCAAAATCAGGTAACTTATACAAATAGATTTATTGATTATTTATATTAAATTTATATTTTCTTCCAAATAAAAATATGTAAATGATGTACTACGTTAGCAAAGACTTGATATGATGAAAAAAAATGTTAACTTAAATAGAACATAGAGGGGTGATTATATTGAAAAGGTTAGAAATGCTAAGAAAACAAGAGACAAAATTAAGCCTTGCGATGAACGAAGTACATTAGTTAGATAAGTTCTTAGAGCTCAAGTGACCACTCTATATTTTTTATTTTATATATATATATATATGTGTATGTAAAAATTAATTGGTCACTTTTTTAAAAAAATAATAAAATATGTATATGTGTGTAAAAATCCTTAAAAATTTTGTGTAAAAATTCTTAAAAAATAGTCAATTTTATATAATTGGCCATGTTTTTTTTTAATAAATTAAAATATTTATGTGTATTTGTAAAAAACTTGGGTGTATTTTGATAAACTACGACTTAGTTTAAAAAATATAGTTATTGTTTAATTGTTGGTGTTTCCCTTGAAAATTATGTTTTGTTTTAGGGTGTAATAGTAGTTGTTTTTCTTTTCACTCCAAGTGCATTAATAATAATTGTTGATTTTTTCCAATAATTATGTTTACTCATTTTTTATTTTCTTATTTTTATGAATGTCTTATTATTATTATTATTATTGTTATTGTTATTGTTATTGTTATTTTTAAGTGAGAGTGGAGAAAGTTTGAAATTGAATTAAATGTTTTGGATTGTTGGTTCGATTGGAGATGACAGACTAGACAAGACAGGCAGACATGCATGATAAGGCTATTGCCTGCTTCGGCTGGAGATGGCCTTAAAGTCCAAATACCAGTGTGGTATTAAATTAAGTTTTGATAGCACAAAACTTAAAAAAATAAAAAAATTGGTAAATATATATTTTATGTATGATGCTCCTCAACAGTCTAGTTGTTGCCTTTCAATTTTCAAAGCTTAGATCATCAAGAGGATAGAATCAAAAGCATCTTCAGATAAATTTTAAACTAAAGTCTAATTAACGGGATAATATAATAATAGGAATTAATGTCATCAATCAATATTTTCATGCATATTATAATATGGATACATTTGGAACAATCATTCACCTTCACTCCAATTTAAGATCTTCCAAATAGACAGAATCTAATTTATGCATTCTATTTAATTTATTAATTGACATAAAAAGAATTGTGCAGAAGTATTTGTCAATTAAAAATGCCAATTCTAATTGGCATTTTGTGACGGTGCAAAGGTGGCTTTTGGTTGGTTAAGCTACTAATTTGAAACAAATTTGGGGCCCAATATCCAATCTATTTTAAGCTTCTTGTCTAGACTGAGTATACATATAGGAAAAAAACAAAGACTAATGAAAGTAGTCCCGTTTCCTTAATATAATACTCAGGTTATTTTATTGCCTCGATCTTTAATGTAGAATATTTATTTGTTATAAATTGACCTGAGATTCGTTTGGTGGTAATATAATCGGATAAGAAATCGATTAGATACATATTGGATTCGGATTCAAATAATATGATTCATAATTTTAATTAATCATAAGTTCCCTCAAATATTTTGTTTTACGGTAAAGAAATTCGACCAATTCCTTGTACATTATATATAATTATACCGAAAATTAAAAAAAAAAAGGTAAGCATAGTAAGTAGCTAATCGAGAATGTAATCGATCAACCTAATATTGCGTGTATATATATATATATATATATATATATATATATATATATATATATATATATATATATATATATATATATTCAATTACAATTTAAAAGCTAATTGTTTTTCATTTTTACGGAAAACTAATCAATCGCAATCGCTCGATACTCTTTCGGTTTTTTTGTTTAGTTTTTGCCCTTATTTTTTATTAGGGTTTTCCAAAATGTCACTTTATTTTTAAATATGTAACATATTTTTCTTAAAAGCACCCTAACGTAAGTAATAATTTGATATCATTAATTAATTCAATGTGTGCATACATAAAAAAAAAATATGAATTATGCCAAATCTAAGAAGGTTTTATGCATATTTCATGTATACTAGGAATCAAATAAATATCATTTTCAAGAATTTGACCAAGAATTTGAAACCATATTGAGTAGTGCATGCTTTTATACGTCATGTTACTTAAAACTACATGCAAATTTCCTTATCCATTGATAATGGAAAGGATATTTTACAGCCACAAATCTATTGTACGTGCAGTAATTGTCATTGAAAAATCATTCACGACACTCAACTAGATAACCAGCTGAAAGATGGATTTTATTTATTTGATGTCGATTATTTGTACATTGTAATTTGTTTGATGTCGTCTTTTCTATTATTGTTCTTAGGGTATCTTTTATAATTAGCATGACACATGATCATACTTCATATTTTTCTAAGTAAAATTTTCATTTATATAAAAATAGGCAAAAATTCATTTTTGGCACCATAGAACTAGGCGTTTTTCAATTTTGGTACCATGGTGTCAATTTTGGTACCAATTCTAACTGGTTTTTTCAATTTTGGCACTTCCGTCAGTTGACCGTTAAGTCAACTGACGGAAGTGCCAAAATTGAAAATGCAAGTCAGAATTGGTACCAAAATTGACACAATGGTACCAAATTTGAGAAACAACTAGATCTATAGTGCCAAAAATGATTTTTTGCCAATTTCCCTCACCAATTATTTCCAATTCACAATTTATCCCACTCGCATTTTAATAATAATAAGAATAAGAATAATATTAATAAAATAGTAAAAAAATTATATTAAAAAAATATTTGGGTACACAATAATAAGAATGGTTGTAATAATAATTTTTTTTTGCTATACATGTTATCATCAAACCATTAACTCATTGACTCAACTTCATCCAACAATTCCTCTCTTTTTTATGATGACAAAACATTCAACTAAGAACGTCTTCTAAGACTTCAGTTTGGTCTTTACTCAAAGATGAAAATCACTTGGCTGAATAAGGATATACGATTATCTTCTGATATGAACTTCCGCTTATCAGTTGTATTCTTCTTTCAATTGTAAGTTGCCTCCTTCTCATTTTCTTCTTTCTCTTCTTCTCCTTATTATTCCAATAATGAAGACTAACACTTAGATGCATTACTTCTTCTCATTTTGAAGAGTTAGAAGCGATTCTTTTTTTATTCCTTTTAAATCTTTCGAAATTATATAAACAACTTTCAAACCATATTTGAAAGTCGGGTCTAAATAATAAATGAACAAATCAATAGACTGCATTGATGTGCTATACAAAAAATATATGAATAAAATAATATAGAAACTAATTTTATATACTCATAGTTAAAATAAAATACTTTAAATAAGTATGCAAACTATTATATGAGAATGTATAATATATTTATATTCCCAAATTTACATTTAGCCTTTGGAGTTGATCTTAGTTTTCTTTTTTCGCTGTATCAAAAGATATTCCTTACATTAAAAATTAGAACTACTATGAAACTTATGAATAAATGTTTTTTTTTTAATAAATTAAGACTTAGAAGACGTTCTTAGTTGAATGTTTTGTCATCATAAAAAAGAGGAGAATTGTTGGATGAAGTTGAGTCAATGAGATGATAACATGTGTAGCAAAAAAAAAAAAAATAATAGCGCCATTATTATTATTGTGTACCCAAATATCTTTTTGAATATAATTTTTTTACTATTTTATTAATATTATTCTTATTCTTATTATTATTAAAATGCGAGTGGGATAAATTATGAATTGGAAGTAATTGGTGAGGGAAATTGGCAAAAAATCATATTTGGCACTATAGAATTAGTTGTTTTTCAATTTTGATACCATTGTGTCAATTTTGGTACCAATTCTGACTTACATTTTCAATTTTGGCACTTCTGTTAGTTGACTTAACGGTCAACTGACAGAAGTGCCAAAATTGAAAAAGCCAGTTAGAATTGGTACCAAAATTGACACCATGGTACCAAAATTGAAAAACGCCGAGTTCTATGGTGCCAAAAATGAATTTTTGCCTATAAAAATACGAAAATAAAAGGGAAATCAGAAGACGAGTGTTTTGCTAATAATAAAAAATAGTCATATTTGTTTTAGTGAAATGAATATTACATCATTATTATATATATCAGCATACATTTGATCAAAATAAGTACAAATAATGTTCGTTTAACAAATACAAAGAATTTCCAATTAAGATCACTGATTACGTGCCCACAATCCATGAAATTCGAACCCAAAACCTCTAAAATATTGGGAATTCGGTTTTACCATCTAGCTAAAATGCTAAATCATTTCTTAAGAATATATAGTACGTGACAGTGAATAGCACAAAAACACAGATTAGGA
The DNA here is from genome assembly GCA_034814905.1 of Penstemon davidsonii. Classification (NCBI taxonomy): domain Eukaryota; kingdom Viridiplantae; phylum Streptophyta; class Magnoliopsida; order Lamiales; family Plantaginaceae; genus Penstemon; species Penstemon davidsonii. The sequence continues at coordinate 7,275,622 of JAYDYQ010002685.1, read as the reverse complement.
TGTCCACTTTCATTAAGACACAAAAGTATATAAAAGTTAGAAATTTAGTGGATCCAGTCATTTCACAATTAACTTTTGACAATATATTTGTTCTTACATTATACATTGCTTGATTAAGTTGGTTTACTTTTCCTTAGAGCCCGTGATCGATTTCTCTAGAGATGTTATGAAAAATATATGGAGTATTTCCAAAGGGGATTGTACCTTATATATCTAAAGATTTCGGTTCATTGTTTTTTTTTATCTATTAAACTGTATAATTACAGCAGGACCGACTCTGACTATAAACCGCATATATGGTCGCTTAGGACCATCGATGAGTGAGCCTCCAAAAAAACTATTAATGGTAGATAGAAAAAATTGACCTTTTATAGTAATATATTATTTATCAATTTTGTCAAGCAAAGCTCATTTAGCCTAGTGGTTGTATTAGTGCCTTGCCATCCCTCAAGTTGCAAGTTCAAAACCCAATGGATAAGAAACTACGACCTTTTTTGTTTTTGCATATTTTTATATAATATATATGCAATTGTTTTTCAATTTTCGTCAGAGAGAATTACAATTGTGGTACCAAACTATATACTGATTCTCACTTGTGGTACCATAAAAATCGAGGCCGACACATTTGGTACCACAATTTAAGAAATCAATCACTTTTGGTACCACCGTTAAAATTAGACGTTAACTGATGATGTGGCAGGTAAGTTTTATTGCAAAATTGATACCATTACTTATGTTGACTGACAATTATACCCATAACTTTTTAGGTTTTCAAAATAACCCCACATCTTCAAATTTACTGACAATTTTAGTCCACATTATTGCCCAATTTCAAAATTGGTTCGAATAAGACACGTGCGGACCAATTTAGAGATTTTACTTATTATATTTACATATTTATTTAACTAATTTAGTTTTATAAATAATATCAGACCAAATAATTTAGTTTTATAAATTGGTTCGAAGAACCCAGGCCACGACCACGGCCTGGGACAGGCGATCCCAGGCCACCGCAGCGGCCTGGGATTTGGGTGGGGGGGGTGGTTACGGGGGGGGGGGGGGGGGGGGGGGGGGGGGGTAGGGGTGGGTTTTTTTTTTTTTAAAAATTATAATTATTTTATTAATAATATATAACTTTATTTTTTTAAATAAATATTAAATATATTAATATTATTATATAAATTTTAGATTTAATTAATATTTTGTCAAATTAATGTTAAAGTATTATATAAAACTAAATTAGTTAAATAAATATGTAAATATAATAAGTAAAATCTCTAAATTGGTCCGCACGTGTCTTATTCGAACCAATTTTGAAATTGGGCAACAATGTGGACTAAAATTGTCAGTAAATTTGAAGATGTGGGATTATTTTGACAACCTAAAAAGTTATGGGTATAATTGTCAGTCAACATAAGTAATGGTATCAATTTTGCAATAAAACTTAACTGCCACGTCATCAGTTAACGTCCAATTTTAACGGTGGTACCAAAAGTGATTGATTTCTTAAATTGTGGTACCAAATGTGTCGGCCTCAATTTTTATGGTACCACAAGTGAGAATCGGTATATAGTTTGGTACCACAATTGCAATTCTCTCGTTATATGATTAACACAAAAATATTAATATGGGCGTATCCGCGTGAATTAACATATAAAATAGTTTTAGTATTAATTTTGGTATTTTATATATTATTATTTTCTTTACAAAATTGATTATGTTGTAAAATGTTCATGAGCTTCTTATCAATTCTTCAATATTTTGAACTGTTTGTTGAATAGACCCAAAAAAAGAAAAATTCTAGTATATCTTTTCACCTTTTATTAGATAAAGTTATAGTGTTATATTCTAATTAGTTTTTGTCATTTTATTTGAACATCGGAAATATATCAAGTTTGCTAATAAAAAAAATTCTACTAAATTGAATTGCATTTTAGACATCCATATTGAGTGTTAATAATCCGTATTTTTCAAAAAACTTGCTAGTATATATTTTTTGTAAGTATCACTTTACCTTAATTAGGTTTTTGTTATTTTATCATTACATCGAAAAAATACAGAATTTGAATTTGTTACCAGAAAAACTTCGCCCTCAACAAAATACTCCTAGGAAGTTTGGCTCTTGATTATGCAAGTGTAATTAGTGATTTTGCTCCAAAACGTGCTAGGAAAGTAATGTTTAAGTAATATTAGTTTAGGTGTTTATGTTCCATTCACAAATGTAATTATTTTCTTATTAAATAAAACTATATCTCGTATTACCGATATTTTTTACAAAGCGAGATTATATTTAATTCATTATTTGAATTATTTCTTGTTTTTCTAATTAATAGTTTTGTTTACGTTGATTTAAAAAAAAACATATTAGTTATTAACATAATTTAGTTGTACGTGAAAATTTGAGGGCCACAATTTTAAATCAATTTTAAAGTTGGCTTAGGGGTACCGAAAACTCAGGACCGGCCTTGATTTTCAGTTCGGACCAAAGAGTGCATTGGATATAGATCCTCTCTAGTGTGGTGTTTTCAATAGGACTCGAATTTGAATTTCATTTTTGAGGTCGCAAGCCCCTATACCACTTGGTCCAACCAATTTTAGTGGTTCATTGTTTCATTTGCTAGTGCACATTGAAAAATGGACATTTGGTTCACTATGTTTTGCATGCTATTCATAATCCCTCCCTTGCATACATCATGAGGTGGGAACAATTTTTTTTAAGGAATATGATATTTAAAACATGACTTAAAATCATTTCTGCAAATTTTATCTACCATATATTTTCAACAGAAATAGGATTCTATAAAATAAGAATGGGATTGGTTAATTCCTTTACTTTGTTTTATTTCCAACAAATCTTTAAAAAAGTGTGTAAGATAAAATGGAACTTCAAAGCTTACGTCTCAAAAATTAATAATTTCAATTCCCACTAGTGTGGTTTTTTTTTTCTTCTAATTTTATTATTGCTAGTTATTCTTTATACTATTGGTTTAATTGGCTAGATTGATTCATGTAATAATGATGTACTGTTGGATATGTTCTGATGTATTTATCATCTAAAAAAAATACTAATTATATTCTAATATGCTCTTACACAATTTCTTATAAATGTATTTACCTTAATTCTTTTATTTGGATAATCTATTTTATCTAAATTTATACTAACAAATTATTGATGAACAGATTGAGATTGGGCTTAATTTAATCAAAATACAGCCAATCCCGGATATGACAGTTATTTTTGTATGTTTACCTTAAAATGATACAAATATATCTGATTGCTAAAATTTATTTTTAGTTTCCATATATGATATTAAGAACAAAAACCATATTTAATTTGTAATACACTTTTTTTTTTTTTGGTCGATAAAACAATAATAAGAAGAAAACAGATGGATCCATACCTGACCTGTATATTACTCTTGGAACAAAGGCCCACAATATTGGACTTGAGCCCTTCAGTTATGAAGAAGCAAAGGCCCAAATAAACATAAATTAAACAATATGCATGTACAATCAAAAAAGCCATTTCTTCACTTCATACCTTACCAAAAACAAAACAAAATTGCAGGTATAGTTTGCAATGATTATATTTAGAATAGAAGTAATTAAAAATATGTAGAGTATTACATTGTTGTTATTTATGGAGAGAATTGCATTTTTTACATCGAATTTTATGTTAATTTCTATTTTTGGTACCAATAAATATAGATCAACATATTTGGTATTATAATTTAACAAATCGTTCCACATTTAATACCGCCGTTAACTAAATTTGAAAATTATCATCAAATTGATGAAGTGGCCTTTAAGTCAGTTTCAATTATTGTAAAATTAGTGCCATAATTTTTACTAGCTCATAATTCTGCCGAAATGTTATTTTCAGTCTGAAATGTTATAGGGTAGAATTGTCAACTCATATAAGTTATGACATTAATTTACAATAACTAAAACTGACTTAACGACCACGTCATCAATTTGACGGATATTTCAAATATGGAACCATTTATTAAAATATGATGATATCAAATATGTTGACAAGTATTTGTTTGATACGAAAAGTAAAAATTAAAATAAAACCTGATACGAAAAGTAAAAATTAAAATAAAAACTGATACGAAAAACGTAATTCTCTCGTTATTTCATAATGTGTGAAATCTCCTGTTACATACAACATTATAAAAGTTGGAAAATGTTGCTTCTAGAGCAAAATTATTAAATTTCCTAATATACCCCTCAAAGTCAAAACAATAGAAATCTATTCTCTCTGTTTCCAAATTCCCGTGACAGTTCATCTTCTTTTTTGCACTTAATTGAGTCACAGGCCATTTTCATTTTTTTCTTCATATATCTAAAATAGTTTGTGTTATTTAGCTTTAATTAGAAACAAAACTCGAAAAAAAAAATACTTTAATTAGAACCACATAACCAGAACTCTGCCATTGCCATGTATTTTACAACCATCTGTTGCTAGAGTTTTAAACTGCTGGTCTAAAATAAAGATGTTGAAATTTTAAATAATGGAGAAAATCTGAAAGTACTAAATTACATTTTATAAATCTGAAATTCTTCTTGAATAATTAAAGATTTGTTGAGCTAAAAATCTCCATCGTGGCAATTAACTCTAAAGACTAGGTTGTTAGAATTATTATTTTATCAATATGATATGATAATGTGGACTTACATGTTTAATTAATTATATATGGTAGACTATTTTATTTATGTGTCTAATTAATTGTGATCTAATAAGAATAATTACGAGGCATTAAGAATATTTTTATTTTTATTTTTTTTGACTAAATTATATATGTAGAGACCTAATTGGACCATTACTATTCTTGATGGACTGACAATTAGAGTTCTACTATAGCTAGGTTTAAGATTTTTAATGTATACAGAGTTATGTTATTTAAGTTAATTCATACTTTACACTTTCATATTTCCTATCTAAGAGAAAGCTAAGACAATTGGAAATAAGGCTTAGAAAACCACAACCCCCATAATTCATCTTTGTGATTTGTCCGCTACTCTACAAATAGATTTAGGTACGCGTCTCTTTAGTGATGTATCAAGCTTAATCATCTACAAATAGGTCCAAGCTATGTATGATTCCATGATTTTTGTATTACATGTTTTTCTTACTATCTTTGTTAAATCTATCAAGTGGTATCAGAGCGCGGTTTTCATTAGAGGATTAAATTTAAGATTCATTTTTTGTGCTTATTCTGAAATTAGGTCTTCTAAAACTATAATTCTTTAAGATCTAGATTCAATTTTTATTCATGCTTAAATTTTGGTATGTTTATGCTAATATTGAAATTGTAAGCATGATTTTGTGTTTATGTTGATTCACAGCATGTTTAAGTGTTTATGCTTTAATTCTTTAAAGAAAAAAAAAACGTACTCCTGTTATTTTGTGTGAATTTCCTGAAAAAAATCTTCATGTTAGTCACGTGCAAATCACGTAACGTCGTAGTCGCCTAAAAAGAACTATAATGAAACAAAAGTGGTATTTATCATTTTCAGATTTTCTCAATGAATCCAAATTAGGTTTTCTATTTGTGTTCCCTGATGGTTTGATTTTAAATTTTTTTCTTTAATTAGTGATACAATAGATTGGTTGTCTGCCATTAATATATATAAATAATGAATGACAGTACAATACCGCTTTCATGTTTGTTACATTATTTTCCTTCTCTTGAAATGATTATTTTTTTGGGCCCGTAGTTTGTGCGCTTTTTTTTTTAATATATAATAGGGTAAATTATGAATACCCTCCTCAGGTAAGTTCTAATTACAAAAATCACCTCACGTATTGGATATTACAAAAATTCCCCTCAGGTTTGTTACCTTCTTACAATTAACCCCTTGCCCATAAAATATTCCAATTTTGCCCTTGGATGTTATTTGTATTGTTTGTAATGTCTTATAAATGTTAAAACTTGGGATCTAATTATTATATCTTTTTAATTAGAAAAGAGATAATTATATATTTACTACCAGAATAATTGATAAAATTTATAATTGTCCATAAGTTTTAATAAATATTGCAAAAGAAAAGGTATTTATATATTTATTAGCAATTTAAATTGTAAAATATTAAATTAAATAGAATTTTAATAATATATTTTATAAATATGAATTGTTTACACATTAGTTAAATGAATTAATTTTTTAAATTAGTAAATTTAATAAATTATATTGTATTATAAATAAGATATTTTAATTTATTAAAGTTTATATTGTATTATAAATTGAAATATTTATTGAAATTTATGCGAAATTATAAATTATATCAATTATTTTGGTGGTAAATATGTGATTATTATTTTATATTTACAAGATAAAACAATTAACACCCAATTTTTAAAATTTATAACATATTATAAGCATTACAAATAACTTCCAAGGGCAAAATTGGAACATTTTAGGGACAAGGGGTTAATTGTAAGAATGTGACAAACCTGAGGGGGATTTTTGTAATACCCAATACGTGAGGGGGATTTTTGTAATTAGGCCTTACCTGAGGGGGATATTCGTAATTTACCCTATATATAATTTTGTAGTATTTGTGCTCACACATTTTTTCTTTTGGTACATTTTGTGCTCACATATTAAAGTTAGACTAGTGCTGTGAATTGTATGGCCCCGATGAAATCCATTTGTGTGGATTTTAATTTTTTGTTTGTTGTGAATTACTTGTTTAATTCCAAACCTGAAGTACATTAAAGTTTAAAATAACTATCAGTTCCTTTTTCTTGTTTGGAATTGTTAATGATGAGAGAGTTTTGGTATTATAATAAATTAATACAATGGGATGTGATAATTACCCATATTTGTTTTGGGCACTGCAACCCCTATTTTGTGGATGCTGCGTGCACTTTAAGTCCGGGGTAGGGCATTTTGGTAAATTAAAAAAAATTACCTTTTCTGGCAACACTTGATATGTCCATTATTTATAATTGACTCGATTGAATTGACATGTTATCTGAGTAATATTTGTTGGGTAAAATTGATCAATTTTGAATAAGGAGGCATAGTTGTCCATGTGAAACAATCGGCCCAAAGGAAGATTGTTTTGACTGGATAATGTTTGGCCTTTACCCCTGAGGCATGCTAATTGATCGAAATTAATTTTTGAACCAACACGTTGACAAAATAACCTTTATTGGGTAAGATTGATTAATTTTATTTAATTTAGCATAGTTGTCCATGTGAAACAATCGGCCCAAATGAAGGTTTTTTTAACAAAACAATGTGTAGTCTTGAACACGTGTTACATTCAGATTATCACGCTTTTGTTGTGTCGGCCCAAAGGAATGCACAACATTATGTCGATATTAGTATCAATATCTAAGTCTATGTTAAAAGAGTACTACTTACAGATAATTATTTATTTTCAAAGACTAAATAATAATATCGTGCTAGGTATCTTAAGATGAGTTCACCAACTTGTGTATGTGTTAATATTTGCCTGAAATCACACAATTTTTATTAAAATAATTAATTTAGGTCGTGTTTCATTGTTTATTATTCAGCATTTTCAATATTTGCTAACTTGAACAACATCCCAGTGCTTAACTACACAAACTTCAAGAAATGGAAAAAGCACATCATGACAGTGCGCTGTTATATGGACTTAGACCATGCATTAAGAATTGAGTGCCCCACCAATCTGACCCATGAAAGCAATGATGTTTAAAGGGCGACTCATGAAAAGTGGGAGAGGTCAAACCGCATGAGTCTGATGATGATGCAACACTCCATTCCAGAAACCATAAGAGGCGGTATATCTGAGTATAAGAATGCCAAAGAGTTTCTGAAGCAACTGGCGAACTGATTCACGGCTAGTGAAAAGGTTTAAACGAGAACTATTTTGACCAAGCATGTTTCTATGCGCTATAAAGGCGAAGGGAACATTAGAGAGTACATAATGGCGATGTCCAATCTTGTGATAAGTATGAGGGCCTTTAAGTTGGATGTCTCTGATGACATATTGGTGCACCTAATCTTGATCTCACTTCCTGCACACTATAGTCCTTTCAAGATCTCCTACGATACTCAAAAGGAGACTTGGACATTGAATGAGCTTATAGCTCAATGTGTGCACGGAGAAGAAAGACTGAAATAAGAGCGGACTGACAATGCTCACTTGACATTTAATTCCAATGGTAATAATTCCACCATGAAGCAAAAGAGAGACAAAGGTAAAGAAATTGCAACTCCTCGTGGGACTTCACAGCCTAAGAGCCAAATAGGGCATGATTCGACTATTACCTGTCACTTTTGCAGGAAGGTGGGCCACTTAAAGAAATCATGCCCAGGATACGCCGTGGTGTGTAAAGAAAGGTAAAATTATCAACTTCGCTTGTTCTGAAGTTAATTTGGCTTTGGTATATAGTGACACTTAGTGGATTGATACGGGAGCTACTACTCACATATGTGTCACATTGTAGGACTGCCTCCACTACCGAGCGCCAAATGATGGTGAAAGATATATCTACGTAGGCAACGGGAACAAAGTTGATGTGGAAGCTATAAGTATCGTTAGGATTTATTTAAGTTTTAGTTTGTTTTTGGATTTAGAGGAAAATTTTATTGTACCATCTTTTTTACGGGATTTGATTTTTGTTTCATGTTAGGAAATTTTTTGTTATTCTTGTTCATTTGGAAATGGATTATTTACTGTTTCTTTAAACACAAAAGTTATTGGCACTGGAACTTTAATAACAACCAATAACAAAAATTTGCATTCAAGTAACTTAGGTGCTAAACGAAATTAATTAATGAGAACTCATCGTTATTGTGGCACAAGCAATTAGGACACATATCTCAATAGAGAATTTGGAGTCTTGTGTCTGATGGAATTCTCGATTTTCTTGATTTAACGGTGCTTAAAATCTGTATAGAATGCATTAAGGGAAAACAAACAAACAAATGAAATAAGGGTGCATATAGAAGTAGTGAACCTTTAGAGCTGATACATACCGACATTTGTGGTCCATTCTCTAAGACTTTTTGGAATGGACACTCATATTTCATCAGCTTTATGGATGACTACTCACGATATGATCACCTTTACTTAATTCATGAGAAGTCTTCATCATTGGACATGTTCAAAATTTTGAAGCCGAAGTTGAGAACCAACGAGGCAAGAATATTAAAGCTGTCAAATATGATCGTGAAGGTGACCACTACGGTAGATACGATGGATCAATCGAACAACGTCCATGGCCTTTTGCCAATGCCAGAATGACATGGTGAGAAGTATGATTAATCACTCTTCTCGGCCAAGGTCACTTTGGGATGCTCTTAAGACTGCAGTTTTCATATTTAATACCAAACAAAGCAGTAGATAAATATTGAACTGTGAAAGTATTTGTACAACCGAGATATGTTGATAATGAGATAAATGAGCACGTATATCATATATAATATCACCTTGTATATATATATTCATCGAGGAGTGACCTCGTAACTTGACTTGTAACTTGAAACTTGTAAACTTGTAACTGGTTTATGTGCTCGATATTTGGAATGAGAATTCAGTCAGTAAAAAGTCAGGTTATAAACTTCCGGTATCAATTTCCACAAAGGTTGAGATCATAAGTATAAGATTTCAAGGAATGTTAGAGATCTAATAAGATACAAGAATTCATCCAGATTGGATTACAATAATATAACAAGAAGTTAGTTGAATTAAACTCGAATGAGTTAACAAGAAGGTAATCGAATTAGAAGTTCATTACGATAACAAGAAGACAGATGAATTAAAGTATCATTAGATATAACTAGAAGAGATTTGAGTTTAGAATAAGAATAACAAATGTTCAAAGGATATTTCATTTGTTTGAACAATGAGTTTTTCAAGGGAAAATAATGAAGAATGGTAAATTTGACCAAAGTGCAAATTTGTACGCATTAAGCCCACAAATAAGACCTAAAGGGTTTCATCAAATTGTAATCAAACCGAAAAGGAAAATGTAAGATTCTCATATTTGAAAGTAATGAATGACACAAAACTAGTGATTGACAAATTTGGAAGTTGAAAATAGAGTAACTCTAGGATTCAAGAGAAGTTAACAAATGTTGGTGTCTAACAATCTGTGCACTAATTTACTAATTTACGCATTAAAATTCACACATAGTTGTACACGTATTAAAACATGTAAATATACTTAGTTGTTTAGAATTAATCCGAAGAACACTTAAACGAAAAACCATGAAAATTGAAAATAGCAAGACTAAGGCTGCCAATGCAATCTCCTTAAGACAATATTTCCGAGGCTGCCTACGGTGCACAATATTCCTCAGTAGTCTCCCAAGATACAACAATCTTGATCTTTTGTTGTTTGCACTAACAAAAAGGCCACGGGCGAGATGGAACAAACAGTACTTCGACTTTGCAAAATATAAAATAAGAAGAGGAGGAGAGAAAATTATTCTGCTTTTTATTGCTTGAAAAATATATGAATTCAGAATTGGCCAGATTCTTATCCTATTTATAGATGCAAAAATGTCTTTTCGTAAAAGACACAATGTTTCGGTCCAAAGGGTACCTCATCGGACCCAACATACACAACTCTTCTCTCAACTTATTTCATTCACTTATAAAAACCCCAACAATCCCCCCACATAAATGAAATTGTTGTTTGAGTCCCAATACATGAGACTTATCATGTCGAACTGTTCTTTAGGAATAATACCGCATCGGAATAGGTGAAATCGTTTCATTTTGAACCTTCCCTAGTTAAAGCATATCGAATTTACTTAGCTAATCGGTGAAATATTTGATCTTGAACTGTCAGTTGTTGGTGTAAACCAATACAATAAACTTAACGCAGTATTAAACCGATTTTTTACCAAACTCTCGGTTGTGTTCATTTCAGTCATGAACATAATTGAGTTCTGCGAGTGCATTAGAGAATTCAGCCTATAAAGAAATTCTCAACGAGTCGAACCAACTCACACTAACATGAGTGACCACATCTATCAATAGTATCCTACCATCACTTGTCCTTGACAAGGTATATACGTCATTAAAAACGTTTGCTTAACCTTATAAACGTGGTATGCTTGCACTTATTTCATCATAAGAATGGGATAGAGTTATACTCTTAAGTGCTTTCCTTTAAGTTGGCCAAGACTTCTTGTCCTATTGAACTTGGTCCGTGGGATCTCCAATCGCCAAGTTAGGTTTCTATACAAGGTAACTTAGTCTAGTTTAGGCTTAAAGCCCATTCCCCCTCGATGCACATTCTACTCTATAGATAAACCTTTGATATCCGGAATCAGGATTATCTCTTGACTTCATAAAGTCCATTCTATTTGAAAGTAGATGTCTCTCGGTATTGAACAACGACAACGAATATGTTGTGACTTTAACATTATAAATAGAGTTTGTTGAGCTCTGTGTATGATAACGCCGGGAAAAAGTCGTTATTATGTTCTTTCTTAATCCCAAAATACTCGATTTGATATGAGTTTTGTGTGCCTTTTGCTTGTTTTTGTCTTTTGGCCTAGCTTTCGGCTTTTGTGTGTTTTCTTTTGTTTTTCGTCGTTTTTGTCGTGTTTTTATGTTTGTAGGTTTGAGGATTTTGCAAGGCTAAAGAGAAGTCCGAGAAGATATGATTCAGTGCAATTCCATTAAATCAAGACTCGGTGGCAGTAGATGCAAGTCGTGCCTTAGCTAAAAAAGATCTTCAAAGGAAAGAGAACTCAAAGCAAATTGTACAAGAATGTAGATAGCTTCTCACTAAAACATGCAAAAGTATATCATGGATGATCCAAATGAGCTGAATTTGCTCGGAAGAGAGTGTGGCAGAGCAGAAAACTCATTACCCATATCTCACTGCGGCGAGAATAAACCTCACCGCGGTGAGACCCCTGTTCCAGCATCTCTGAATCTGCGGCAACACATGGGGCTTTTTGTATTTTTCCCCCTTGATCCCACTTGTAAATATAGGCTTCTTGGGGGACTTTTTGGTCTTTGTTACCATAGTTTTTGGGGTAACTTGGGCACTTTTAGGTGGTGATTTCTCTTGCTAATAGGGCAAGAAGGTTGAAACTTTCCACAACTTCTTCTTCACTTTACCATAGCCTCCATTGACACACTTTCACTTTTCTACTCTCCAATGAAGACAAAAAGGCTTGAGGGAGAAGTTGTTGAAGATTTCAACCACTAAGCTTACTCTAACTCTTATTACTTTGTTCATTTACATTTATGACTTTCATTAATGTATTGGATGATTTATTTTGTGATACGAGTAGCTAATTCCTCTTATCTTGGGTTTTATTGATCCTATGTTTTATTCTTGATTAAATGATGATATGATGCTTATATGTGTTCGTTAATCCGATTTCGTGCTTATTGTTCGTCTTATGGTTTGACCAACTTTGAGGTGAAATTTATTGGTTCTTGATTGCTAGACATAGTGATTTTGAGGATTTGATTATGATACTGGATTGTGATTCGATTATAGGATAGACATATACCTAGGACGTTTCGTATTCGTTTAAGGTTTGAGTTTAATGCTTCGATTAGATCTTAGTCCATTTAGACATAAATTGGATTAGTTTAACTCGATGGGTTCGTATGCAACTCGAAAGATACATACGAACGCCCTTGAATCCTTGAATAGCAAACACGAGCATAAGATATCAATTGTCGAGTCCTTTGTCTTGAATTGAACTAGGTGATATAAAATCCTAGAAGCCTTTATCATACTATCAAGTCAAGTGCTAGTTAAGTGCGTAAATCTTTCATAATCACTTTATCTTAGTTTTAATATTCAAACCACCACCCCTTTATCAAACTCGATTCATATGAATCTAAGTAGAAGTAACAAGAAAGTAGTTGGATAATTAATTGAACAAATCCTTGTGGGTTCGACATCCCTTATCACTTTATTACTTGTAGCGACCCTATACTTGCATGTATAGCGTACTAGTATTTGGAGCGCGCCGTTGCGGGGATTTGTAATGATTGTTTGCCAAATTATATTCTTGTATAGCTTGGATTTGTTATTTACTTGGTGATCTTTGTTTTCTTAGGTACCCTTCTCTTAGTGCATGCCAAGATCTTCAAATTCACCCGTTGCTCTTGTTGATCCGAAGATCGAGAGGACCTTTAGAAAGCGAAGAAGAAAAAGGAAAACGGTAAAACTTTACTTATGGAGAATCAAGGTGTCAATCCAGGTATGGGGAACCCATTACAAATTATTCCCCCCGAAGCCAAATAATAGAAATCGATCTATTAATGAGTATGGAACACCTAAATCTGATGGGCTCGGTTCTAGTATTGTCATGCCTACCATTACGGCATCTAACTTTGAGCTTAAGTCGGTAATGTTCAACATGTTGAATGCCGCAAGTCAATTTGGAGGCCAACCGAGTGAAGATCCTCATGTTCACTTGAAGCAATTTATGATGATTAGTGATTCATTCATCATAGCTGGTGTAACAAAAGAGGCCTTATGGTTGATGCTATTTCCATATTCATTGAGAGATGTCGGAAAGGCTTGGTTGGATTCTATACCGCCCAACTCCATCACTTCGTGGTTGTTCTTACCGAAAAATTCTTGAAGAAGTTCTTCCCTCCCCCGAAGACCACTAAATTGAGGAATGACATTCTATCATTTCGGCAAATAGAGCAAGAATCTTTATATGAAGCGTGGGAGAGATTCAAAGAGCTAGTGAAGAAATGTCAACACCATGCCATACCCGAATGGATTCTAATGCAAACTTTCTACAATGGATTGCATGGGTCCACTAGAGCTTTAATCGATGCAACCGCGGGTGGTGCTATATTAGCCAAGACTTCTGATGAAGCCCACGAAATTCTTGATACAGTGGCCTATAACAATCACTCATGGACATCCTAGAGGGCAATCCCCTCAAAGTCGACTCCCTGAAAATTAGAATTGGATGCAATCACGGCATTAAGTGCCCAAATGACGGCCTTGAGCAAAAAAGTAGACAAACTTGGTCAAAAGTCGAATGTGATCCAACAAGTGCAAGCCATTCCACCTAGTTGTGTGACATGTGGAGGAACTCACACATATGAAATGTGTTCCAGAAATCTCGAGTCGGTGAACTACCTTGGGAACAATTATAGAAACAATCAAGGGAATCAATCATATCACAACAACTATGTTCCACATTGGCAAAAGCATCCAAACTTCTCTTGGAGCAATCCGAATAATAGCCAACAACAATATCAAGAGGGCCAGCACCTCCCAGGTTTCAAGAAAGACAAAAGCAACCCGTAGAATCAAAGCCATCGTGGGAGGATGCATTTGGTGATTTCATGAAGCATACCACCAAATATATGGTTAACAATAAACAGTTGCAAGAACACTCGGGGGCATTAAGGAATCTTCAAACGCAAATGAGGCAAGTTGCACAAGCTTTAAGTGAAAGACCCCCGAGAGCTTTGCCGAGTACAACCGAGTCGCCGAATCAAGGGACAATTGAGCATTGCAAAGCTATTTCCTTGAGAAGTGGAAAAGAGTATGAAGGTCCGGTCATGCCAAATGAGAATTCGATGGAGACCGATGTGACTCAACAAGGAAATGAAGAACCATTGACTAATGAGGTGGAATCGGAAAAAGAGTTACCTAAAGAACCAATTCTTTCAACACCAATTCCGATAAGCAAGCCAACCCCTCCCTTCCCTCAAAAGTTTTAAAAGAAGAAAGAGGAAAAAAAATTCGAAAAATTCTTGGGAATTTTGAAACAATTGCATATCAATATCCCTATTGTAGAAGCTCTCGAGCAAATGCCAAAGTATGCGAAGTTCATGAAAGGTGTGCTATTAAAGAAAAAGAGGTTTGGAGAATTTGAAACAGTTACTTTGATCGAGGAATGAAGTGTCATGGTCCAAAAGAAGCTTCCTCCAAAGCTAAAGGACCCGAAAAAATCACCATCCCGATTGCCATTGGAGATAAATACCAAGGGAAAGCCTTGTATAATTTAGGTGCAAGCATAAACCTCATGCCTATGTCGGTGTTTAAGAAATTGGGTATTGGAGAAGCTCGGCCGACTACCGTGACGCTTCTACTAGCCGACCGCTCTATCACGTACTCGAAGGGTAAAATCGAAGACGTGCTAGTTAAAGTCAACAAATTCATATTTTCAGCCGACTTCATCGTTCTAGATTGTGAGGCCGAAGAAGATGTCCCAATCATCCTAGGAAGACCATTCTTAGCCACGGGACAAACACTCATAGACGTGTCAAAAAGAGAACTCACTATGCGTGTGGAAAACGAGGAGGTTAAATTTAATGCTTTCGGTGATATTCCTAATTCTATAACCCCTAATGTTTGCTACATGATTGACAAGGTGAGAAAGAATGAGTCACGGAATGATGAAGTCCACAAAGAAACCAAGAAAGACAATCCGCTCAAGGTGGTCCTAAGGAAGAGAAAAAGGCATCGAAAGAAGAATCCGGAGGTAAGAAAGAAGATCAAGTCGAAGGAAACAAAGAAGGATGGACAATGTTCTCCTATGCTCTTAGCTTGCGGTGGCATGAAGAATGGAGTAATGAGAGTCAAATGGAGTCTGATAGGGATTCAAAGTCACCCAAGTTAGTACCGATGTATCAAGTCAAGCTAACGACTATAAAAGCGCTTCTTGGGAGGCAACCCAAGCTTTTTGTTTTGCTTTTCTTTGTTGTTTGTGTTGTTTTTGTTGTTGTCGTGTTGTGTCGTTTGATTCTCATTCCCAACTCTCTACCTCAGCCTCACCGCGGTGAGCTCAATTGCTCACCGCGGCGAGATGATGCTTTTAAAAAAAGAAAAGTTGGGACTCCAATTTTATGCACTCACCTTATCTTTATTCTCTATGCTTGCTTGTTTTAATAGAGTCGTGTTCAATCACTTACCGCTTTGTTTTGTGTTGTATTATCGCTGTTTTGTTTGTATGCCTGTTTTTCTTTTGTTCGTGGTTTTTTCGTCTCGACATCCTTCTGTTTTTCTAAATTCACACAATGTGGACATTGTGCGTTTTAAGTTTGAGGGTGGGAGAGAGGTCACAAGTACTTGCGTACATGCTAGGTTGACCCACCAAAAAAAATTCAAATTCTTATTATTATTATGTTTCTACAAAATTTGAGCACATTGGCTAAGGCTATGTTGTATTTGAGGTGGATAAATAACTTTAGTGATAATAGGTTATATGACTCCTTTTGTGGAACTTAGATTCTCTCCAAACTTTAGTTTGAAAACTAAGTGTGAAAAGAGCAAAATGCCTAAGTTTGGGGGAGTGAACCATTTTCAAGAATGAAAAACCTTTGAACACCTAGCTCTCAAAAGAAACGAGTAGAGAAGTTGCTAAAATATATGCAATTCTATGAGAGAAAAGAAAGGCTAAGCCTTCAATTGATGAAATTCATGGTTCGTTTTTGTAATTACTCTATTTCGTCGTAATAGTGAAAGTTTTGTAATAGAAAATCCTTGTGATGTACAAAGGAAAGAAATGGTGCTAGTAACCCACAAAGAAAAATGTTTAGAAGCACAAGCAACCATCAATAATGCTAGATTTTGTTGGTCCCAAAAGTGGTCAATGAGGTCTAGAGGGGGGGGGGGGGGGGGGAATAGACCTCTGAAAACTTTAAAACTTTTTCTTTAACTTTCCAAATCAGCAGACTAAGCTGATCGAGATTTGTAAGACTACTAAGCTGATCGCGCACAAAGCTTTGAACAGCAGAGTTGACCACTCATCTGATTTTTACTCAGCTGATTTCAGATGTTAAATCAGAGTTTTAGAAACTAGTTGGCAGCGGATATTCAAAGTGTTTTTCACCAAGCTGTTCCTCTTTAAGTTTTCTTACTCAAAAGATTTTATCCCCAGTTTTTACAACTCCTTTTAAAATCTTTTGGTTAAATCGTATGTTTGAGTTCTTCAAAAAAATATGCAAAGTGAAGCAAACATTAAATCAAACACACAGGATTTTTATAGTGGTTATATGGATGAAAATCCTTTAGTCCACTCTTCCAAGTCACACAGATCTTGGGTTATACTAGAAAACACAAAGTAATCAAGTATACAATGCTTGCGCTGATCAACAAATGAAAAGCCACAAGTGCGCTGTAAGAAATCACACAGAAATCCTACACTCCGAAGCTAGATCACTCACTTAGACGGATCTACACTCCTCACGCTATTTTCAGTACAAGTAATCACTCAGAAAACCTATACTAAGAAGTTATATCACTCACAAAGATGGATATACACTCCTTCTATTTTACAGCTGAAAGTCACTCAGACAGACAACTAAGTTCTCTGTTCTTCAACGAAAAGCTTTGTCAACAAATGACTTCGGCTTGTGATCAGATGACTCAACTGATGGATCTTGCTCTTATGATATGTTCTTGAGTTGTGCAAGCTCTCTCTTTAGATCTTCAGTTATGTCTTCTATTTATACTCCCAGATTTTGAATTTCTGCCCGTTGAAGGTTGGCAGGAATCTACAGTCCTCGAGTTCTGGTCCTGACACGCGGAACGGCTCCCTGCAACTGTTGCACTGTACACTCTGCTGTACGGATGTTTGCTTTATGTCAGTCGCATTTAATGCACTTAGCTCTTAGCCGTTGACAAGCTTACTGACCGTCTTCACTCTGCTGGTGGAAGTACTCTGCTGATGATCACTCTGTTGATCACTCGGCTGATGGCTTCTCGGCTGATTCAAGAACGAACACATCTGTCTTGACTCGGCTGATACTACCCATCTGATATCCCACTCGGCTGATTCGGTCTTTTAGCTTCTAGACCATGAGATAGGTTTCACTAAGCTGTTCAGTTCTTAGTTGATGACTTCCAGACCCTTTTTGTCATCTTCAAAACCTTCTCCAATATCAACCAACAATTTCCCCCTTTTTGATGACGACAAAACCTTCAACTAAGAACCAATCTAAGTCTTCAGATTTAGTCTTCATACTTTGAGATGGAAATTGAAATTCTTTTGGTCTGATACAACTTTCAAAAATTACCACTTGATCACTTGATGGTTCTTTTTCCCTTTCTGATCTTCTGTTTAAAGGGTTCTTAGTTGCATCCTTTATCTTCCCCCTTTTTGTCATCAACACAAATACTTAGTTGCATCTTTATCTTCCCCTTTTTCTTCTTTAATCCCTGAAGATTGCAGACTCAGTATGTTGAAGACAGGTAGGTAAGTACTTGGCTGTTGGAGGTAGTCTTCGTTGCTGTTTATCACTCCAGCTAGAAAATTCCCCCTAACTTCAAGAATTTTTACTACTTGATACCATTTGTGGTTTGATTTCACTTGTAGTCTGATGCTACTTGTAGTCTGATACTACTTGTATGGATGCAAATCAAATTAGTCAGCTGATATCACTTGTCGATGTGATAACACTTGCTGATACCACTTGGTGTAGTACATTCTTGAATGTCACTTGGCTGTTGAGTTCCAGTCGGCTGATGAGAAGCAGTCTTCTGATAACTTCATTTTGACTTATTGAAAACTTCATCTTTATTTAGGAGAACCGCTAGTCGTACACGTTCCCCCTGGGTTCAAGAATCCGTGGTCAAGTAGTCTGATGAGAGTCAGTCTTGACATATACTCAGCCGTTTGAATTCCAGTAAGCTGTTCTGGGTTAGTCTTCTGATGAGTTCCCCCTCAACTTATGAATCCAAAATCAACAAACCAATTTCTTTGTCACATGGTTGACTGATACCACTTGAATAGTTGGTGATACCACTTGTTGTAATCAGTTGTTGGTCTCTAATACCACTTGGTCTCTGAAACCACTTGTTAATCTTCAACTTTTCAACCTCTTGCGTTCCTTGAAATCTCCAGATATAGAGTCTACCTACTTGAATTATACCAATTTTTGATACCACTGATTTGATAACACTTGTTGGTACATGCTTGCTGGTAAGACCACTTGTTGAGCTTGATGAAATTTGCAAGGCAGTCAACTCATCTTTGTCATCTCACATGAGCTTCACCTACAAAACAGATGACTGTTTTTGGTACCCCATATTTACTGGGTCCAGCAGGGTTAGTACAAACATGTGATGATCTAGTGACTTATGTTTTATCATGATAATACCACTTGTGATGATACCACTTGTTGGTTTTTCCACACTTGTTTGTTATAATGGTCATGATTAAAACATAGCTCATAAGCAAGGTAAGATGCATGAAATATGTGATAAGCATGCATATTGAAATGAGGATGGCAGTCAGTACAGTGAATATGATCAGCATGATAATATGAATGAGTATGAAGCATGTTATAATAACAGTTACCATAGTGTGATTCAAATTCTTTGCCAGATAGTTCATTTTAGCCTCAATTTCTTACCTGAGTTATTTACTAACTCTCCTTAGATTCAACAGACTTGATATCACTTTAAATTTACTCCAATCAGCAGCCTATTTCGGCTTACTCGGCTGATGGGTTTTAGTAGTCTGATTAGTCTTAGGTAGCTTACTAGGTTTTCTAACCTATTGAGCATCAGTAGACTTGTTCTCTTAAGTCTCTGATTTCTTTTTAGAGAATGATGCAATTACTTCTTTTAAGTTCATTTATACATTCAAAACACATTGCATACTCAACTTTTAGAGTTTCATTCTCATGCTCAAGCTTTTTAGTAGTCAGCTGATTCTTGAGATTTTTCAATCTGAAGTTTCAGTGATCTGATTTGCTCTTTTCAGCAGAGTCATCTCTTCATTAAGCTTGACAAATGTACAAACGATATTTGAATTTGAAATTTAGCATTTATTCAATCGATTCAAATAGTACATTACATTAATCAGTAGAAGTTACCCCAATTTTCAGAATCATCAAATTCTACGGCAGTTAAGCATATTGTCTCAGGTACTTCTTCAAATTCTTTATCAGATGACTGATGGTCTGAATAAGATGTGCAGGAGTTTATTAGCTTTGCTGCATCAGCTAACTTTGATTTGCTCTTACTAAGCTTACGCTCCTTTTTAGCACTCTTCTCCTTTGTAGCAAACTTCTCAGATGATGAGGTTGGATGGTCTTTGATCAAGAGTCCAAACTCCTCTTCGTCGCTGTCTTTAAGTTTTGCTTTGGAGGAACCCCTGTTTTCCTGAAAAAGATCAGAAGAAGATGAAGTAGCATTTTTATATTTTAATTTCATTTTCTTCTTGTAGAACTTCTCAAAATCTTTTAGCAGCAGGGCAACGTCGTCAGCAGTGTATTTTTCTGAACTCAGCACAGTCTTCTGTTTTGACTTGTCTGCTGATTTTCTTGACTTGTCTGACGCCATTAGAGCAGCAGTAGGGTCTGAACTGGTTGACACTTCTAATCCCAATCTTGGCATATGATACTCATACGCTTTGAGAGATGAGAACAGTTCGGAAAGAGAAATCTTCTCTAAATCCCTTGATTCTTCCATGGCTGTCACCTTCATGTTGAATTTAGGTGGCAAGGCCTTCAGAACCTTTGTTGTGATTTCCTTGTTCGAAAATTCTTTACCAAACCTTAGAACTTCATTCAGAGCTTTGGTAAACCTGGTATCCATCTGATCAATCGTTTCACCAGATTTCATTTTGAAATTTTCAAACTCCTCAAGAGCCACACTGAGCTTATGTTCTTTGATAGCGTCGTTTCCTTCGCTTAGCTCGCAGACTTTATCCCACATCTCTTTGGCAGTGTTGAGATGCTTGATCTTTTGGAAATTGTCTTCGTCTACAGCTCTGAACATGATGAACTTCTCCTTTTTATCAAGATTTACTAACTTGTTTTCTCTAGGTGTCAGCTCATCCAGCTCTTTGTCAACTATCTGATCTGGTTGGCCAGCAACCTTCACAGTCTTCTGGAATCTGAATGGTCCTTTTGTAATACATGTAAACATGTCATCATTATAAGCAGCAAGAAAGATTTCCATTCTGATTTTCCAGTTTTCAAAGCTCATAAGACCAATGTGAGGAACATGGTTTATGGCATCCATTTTTCAAAAAGTTTTGATTTTCAAAATATGCTCTCTTTTTGAAAAATTTGAAAAACACACTTTGGATCAAGCTCGTTGATCAGGCAGCTGATTCAAGATAAACCACCTACCCTGATGCTACTTGATGGTATCAGGTAAATTACCAGAGCAACCTGAAATACCAGAGCTACCTGCTCTGATACCACTTGTTGGTCCCAAAAGTGGTCAATGAGGTCTAGAAGGGGGGGGGGGGGTGAATAGACCTCTGAAAACTTTAAAACTTTTTCTTTAACTTTCCAAATCAGCAGACTAAGCTGATCGAGATTTGTAAGACTACTAAGCTGATCGCGCACAAAGCTTTGAACAGCAGAGTTGACCACTCATCTGATTTTTACTCAGCTGATTTCAGATGTTAAATCAGAGTTTTAGAAACTAGTTGGCAGCGGATATTCAAAGTGTTTTTCACCAAGCTGTTCCTCTTTAAGTTTTCTTACTCAAAAGATTTTATCCCCAGTTTTTACAACTCCTTTTAAAATCTTTTGGTTAAATCGTATGTTTGAGTTCTTCAAAAAAATATGCAAAGTGAAGCAAACATTAAATCAAACACACAGGATTTTTATAGTGGTTATATGGATGAAAATCCTTTAGTCCACTCTTCCAAGTCACAAAGATCTTGGGTTATACTAGAAAACACAAAGTAATCAAGTATACAATGCTTGCGCTGATCAACAAATGAAAAGCCACAAGTGCGCTGTAAGAAATCACACAGAAATCCTACACTCCGAAGCTAGATCACTCACTTAGACGGATCTACACTCCTCACGCTATTTTCAGTACAAGTAATCACTCAGAAAACCTATACTAAGAAGTTATATCACTCACAAAGATGGATATACACTCCTTCTATTTTACAGCTGAAAGTCACTCAGACAGACAACTAAGTTCTCTGTTCTTCAACGAAAAGCTTTGTCAACAAATGACTTCGGCTTGTGATCAGATGACTCAACTGATGGATCTTGCTCTTATGATATGTTCTTGAGTTGTGCAAGCTCTCTCTTTAGATCTTCAGTTATGTCTTCTATTTATACTCCCAGATTTTGAATTTCTGCCCGTTGAAGGTTGGCAGGAATCTACAGTCCTCGAGTTCTGGTCCTGACACGCGGAACGGCTCCCTGCAACTGTTGCACTGTACACTCTGCTGTACGGATGTTTGCTTTATGTCAGTCGCATTTAATGCACTTAGCTCTTAGCCGTTGACAAGCTTACTGACCGTCTTCACTCTGCTGGTGGAAGTACTCTGCTGATGATCACTCTGTTGATCACTCGGCTGATGGCTTCTCGGCTGATTCAAGAACGAACACATCTGTCTTGACTCGGCTGATACTACCCATCTGATATCCCACTCGGCTGATTCGGTCTTTTAGCTTCTAGACCATGAGATAGGTTTCACTAAGCTGTTCAGTTCTTAGTTGATGACTTCCAGACCCTTTTTGTCATCTTCAAAACCTTCTCCAATATCAACCAACAGATTTGTATTGTAATATCATTGTAATGCACAAAGTGCTATCTTATCATTGTATATCAAAAGAAAAGCAATTTTGTGAGAAAGAGCCAGGAGCTAAATTTGTCAATTAATTCAAGAATAGGGTCAACACTCTTAAATTGCCTACGACATAGTTTCATGATGTGATTTGAGCATAAAGTTTGAAATCTACGGTTAGGAGAGATTCTTTGTCAAACCTTAGGAGTCCATGCAAATAGAACTGATGATTTTACTCTATTGGGGCTTATTCACCTAAGATAGAACCTAGCCAAAGCCATCACACACACACGTGGAGCTTGTTTGAGAAATAATTTGAAAGTATTAAGTTTTGGCATTTTTATCTTAAGCATACACGTTTTGTATTTGTTTTTGCTTTCTTTGCTCGAGGACGAGCAAGTGTTTAAGTTTGGGGTTGTGATAACGTCGTGAAAACGTCGTTATTATGTGCTTTCTTAATCCCAAAATACTCGCTTAGATCTGAGTTTTTTGTGCCTTTTGCTTGTTTTTGTCTTTTGGCCTAGCTTTAGGCTTTTGTGTGTTTTCTTTTGTTTTTCGTCGTTTTTGTCGTGTTGTTATGTTTGTAGGTTTGAGGATTTTGCAAGGCTAAAGAGAAGTCCGAGAGGATATGATTCAGTGCAATTCCATCAAATTAAGACTCGGTGGCAGAAGATGCAAGTCGTGCCTTAGCACAAAAAGATCTTCAAAGGAAAGAGAATCCGAAGCAAATTGTACAAGAATATAGATAGTTGCTCACTAAAACATGCACAAATATATCATAGACGATCCAAATGAGCTGAATTTTGAGTATGTTATAAATGAAGGAGTTAGCTATGCTACAGAATTTATGGATTCGCAATATGAGTTAAGAATCAAAAGATATGCTGCTCAGAAGAAAGTGTGGAAACTCACTGTGAATCTGCAGCAGCACATGGGGCTTTTTGTATTTTTCCCCTTTGATCCTACTTGTAAATATAGGCTTCTTGGGAGACTTTTTAGTCTTTGTTACCATAGGTTTTGGGGTAACTTGGGCACTTTTAGGTGGTGGTTTCTCTTGCTAATAGGGCAAGAAGGTTGAAACTTTCCACAACTTCTTCTTCACTTTACTTTAGCCTCAATTGACACACTTTCACTTTTCTACTCTCCATTGAAGACAGAAAGGCTTGAGGGAGAATTTGTTGTAGATTTCAACCACTAAGCTTACTCTAACTCTTATTACTTTGTTCATTTACATTTATGACTTTCATTAATGTATTGGATGATTTATTAAATCCTATGAGTAGCTAATTCCTTTTTTCTTGGGTTTTATTGATCTTATGTTTTATTCTTGATTAAATGATGATATGATGATTGATATGATGCTTATATGTGTTCGTTAATCCAATTCCGTGCTTATTGTTCGTCTTATGGTTTGGCCAACTTTGAGGTGAAATTTATTGGTTCTTGATTGCTAGACATAGTGATTTTGAGGATTTCATTATGAAATTGGATTGTGATTCGATTCTAGGATATATATATTTAGGTCATTTCGTATTCGTTTAAGGTTTGAGTTTAATGCTTTGATTAGATCTTAGTCCAAATAGACATAAATTGGATTAGTTTAACTCGATAGGTTCTTATGCAACTCGAAAGATACATACGAACGCCCTTGAATCCTTGAATAGCAAACACGAGCATAAGATATCAATTGTCGAGTCCTTTGTCTTGAATTGAACTAGGTGATACAAAATCCTAGAAGCCTTTATCATACTATCAAGTCAAGTGCTAGTTAAGTGCGTAAATCTTTCATAATCACTTTATCTTAGTTTTAATATTCAAACCACCACCCCTTTATCAAACTCGATTCATATGAATCTAAGTAGAAGTAACAAGAAAGTAGTTGGATAATTAATTGAACAAATCCTTGTGGGTTCAACATCCCTTATCACTTTATTACTTGTAGCGACCCTATACTTGCATGTATAGCGTACTAGTATTTGGAGCGCGCCGTTGCGGGGATTTGTAATGATTGTTTGCCAAATTATATTCTTGTATAGCTTGGATTTGTTATTTACTTCGTGATCTTTGTTTTCTTAGGTACCCTTCTCTTAGTGCATGCCAAGATCTTCAAATTCACCCGTTGCTCTTGTTGATCCGAAGATCGAGAGGACCTTTAGAAAGCGAAGAAGAAAAAGGAAAACGGTAAAACTTTACCTATGGAGAATCAAGGTGTCAATCCAGGTATGGGGAACCCATTACAAATTATTCCCCCCGGAGCCAAATAATAGAAATCAATCTATTAATGAGTATGGAACACCTAAATCTGATGGGCTCGGTTCTAGTATTGTCATGCCTACCATTACAGCATCTAACTTTGAAAAATAAATTAAGAGAAAAAGTAAGAGAGAGAGTGTAAAACTTGAATAACGTGTAAATAGCTAATGGTGAGATAAATAAAGAATAAAGGTATTTTAGGTATATAATTTATTTTTCCCCTAAAAATGAGGCTATTTAGTAGGTACCTTAATATGTGTGAAAACATGTAAAATGACAAATAATTTGGGACAGAGGGAGTATATCTTAGTTTTAATATTCAAACCACCACCCCTTTATGAAACCCGATTTATATGAATCTAAGTAGAAGTAACAAGAATGTAGTTGGTAATTAATTGAACAAATACTCGTGAGTTCGACATCCCTTATCACTTTATTACTTGTAACGACCGTATACTTGCAGGTATAGCATACTAGTAGTTGGAGCGCAACAATTTATCACCGCTTGATTATCACATTTTACGTATGGCTGACATAATTTTCAGTCATATTAGAATATCTTCCATAAATTGTGTGAAGCCACTGTAATTCTTCACTAGCTTTATCCAATGCTATGCACTCTAATTTGATAGTGAATTGAGCTATATGCGTTTGTTTGGAAGATTCTCAAGAAATAGTTGTGGCTCCTAAATTGAATACATATCCGCTTATAAACTTTGATTCCTCTACATCAGAAGTTTCATTTGCATTACTATATCCCTCATGGGTTGTTGAATATTTTTCCAAAATATAATGCACATAAAAATGTATTATTACAAGATTCAAGCATTTTCATTAATGCATCTCCTTAGTTTATTAACTAAAGAGACGATGTCTGGCCTCTTGCATTTTATGATATATGCGTGACATCTAATTTTATGAGCATACTCAAATTGTGATACTCTATCACATTTGTTCTCGTTTAGCACACAAGATATAAATTAAATAAAATTATAAAATTCCTTAATTTCATAAGTATTAAACTTCTCTATCACTCATCCATGCAATGCGCTTGAGATAATTTAATGTCATCGCATGACCTCTTAATCATAATTGATTAAACCGAAGTTTTTCATATCATAAGTTAATATTTTCTCGGTGGATTTAATATTCTCAATATTAGTCTCAAATATTAACATATCATTTACGTATAAACAAACCGTGATACTCAATTATCCAATTTGTTTATACGAACACATTTGTCATATTAATTAATATGGAAAGTCAAAAAAATTTGATGACACTATCACATTTTTCTTGTCATTGTTTAGGAGCTTGTTAAACATCAACAAGAAGATGACACTATGTTTTCTTTTCCTTTAACAACGAGACCCTTTGCCTACTCCTCATAAATATTATCATTTAATTCACCATTAAGGAAGACAATTTTACCGTCCATTTAATGAAACCTCGTACTGTATAAAGCTATTAGAGCTATTAACATTCAAATGGATGTCATCCTAATCGCTACTGAATATGAGTCAAAAAAGTAAAAGTGTTTCTTTTAATAAGGCACATTGGCTACTCGTCTAGCCTAGTTTTTATCGATTGACTTATCGATAATTTTAAACTCTTGAACTTAAAAACCCGTCACATCCAATTGGTTCACTCCTTGAGGTCTACCAATTTTATGATTGTAACTCGTTGTCCATCGCCTCTTTCCAATACACAATATTGGAACTCGACATAATTTATTTATATGTTGGAGGATCATCCTCTAATATATAAGTTAGAATGTCTAGATTGAAGTACTTGGAGCTTTTAGCTCGTTTGTCTCTTCAGCTTATTAACGAACTCATGTTGATTGTCAACAAACTCATATTGATTTAAGATATTGATCTCTTATGTATATTCTCGCAGAAAGTTGACCCTCTTGATCAAAATTAATTAAATATTTTCGCAAAATATTCTATGAAATTTAAAAAATATTATAGTCTAAATGGATTAGACTATAGTGTTTATTAATTAACTCTAATTATAAATTATAAAAAGCTTTATGTAAGTAATATAATAAATAATATTACTTTATTATATTTTAATATCAGTAAATTACACTTACTAAAAATAAATCTGAACCAAAAGAAAGATCAGTTTTTAAGAAATGATTCACAAATCCTTCTTACATTCTTAATTAATGTTACATCACGTGACTCGGTTCACATGATTACATTTATTTCAGATTTAAACACCAAAAATCTGAAGTGCTACTATTTATCATATAAACTAGTAACAATTAATATTTTTAAATCATTTTCTTTTTCGGTGGTGAAACTGAACCTGACCCAAGTACCCTCCATATTTTAAGGTATTATTTTTTCTTCCCTTCCATAACTAATATGGAATTATATTTGATTTTCTTGTGTGAAACTCGAATAAATATGCGTTTAGACATCTAAAGAGTTTCCCCTCACAAGTTATCTGGTACACCTAAATTTATACAATAATATTACCCGCACCTTCTTAGATTTGATTATTCCGTTTAAATACATATTCAATTGAATCGAGTTGAGCTAGGTGAATTATTTTTACGAATTATTCCCAATTAACTACATGTAATTCCAAAAGTTACTATAATTAAAGAGTCAACATGAACGATAAATTTTATATGTACCAAAGCCAGTTTCAAGACAATTAAAGTGAAGCAATGCTAAACATTAGGAGTCAAGCACAAACCAATTATTTTGCAATAAAAGCAAAGATACAAGATAACAACAAACATATTCAATTTCCTCAGGGCGACGTGCCGAAAAAACATACGGAAGTAAGAAATGGAACCCTCACCTTAATCGAAGATGAATATATATTCTACCAGATGTCTGGAGCTGCAGCCGTAACCTCGGTGATTGTCTCGATGCCTAGTTACCCAATTGCATTAGCCTTTGTCACATCACCTCCACCGGATGTCTTTTCCTTTTCTTTCATTTATCTATCCCAACCCATAGCTTTGTAAACTCACCATAGGCCTCCATCAATAACCGCTCTAAACCTCACAAATACCACATTAATATTTAGCACCAGCCCCAACATGGATTCTCCAAAAACGTTGCGTAAACCCACCATGCACGACACTATTGACCTCGACCCTTTTCATCTAATCATCGCCTCTTTACAAGAGGGGTACCATTTGACTCCTTACATCACGATGATTGACATAGACTACTTAATTGTGAAATTTGGTTGTCATATGAAGAAGTTAGGAGTAAGTATATATATAAATAGATACAAGTGTGTAATGTATGTGGGAATCCGTGTGTGCAAGAAGGAATAAGGAAGATGATTGATATTTATACTAACAAGATGAGTGGAATTTGCAATTGAGCCCTCCAACTATTGGTTCCCGATATATGAAGTTAATACAAGTTTTTTCATTTTACACTGGTCAACAAGGGAAGTAGAAATTGCTAAAATATTGGAAAACAAACCAAAATAGTAGCATAACAATAAAAGAAATAATTGATGACTGAATTTAAGTGAAAATTTTCTTTCATGGAAATAGGTAGCTTACATTTCGAAGGTGTGCTTATAAACATGCAAAAGGACTTGAACGTTTGAAAGTGTTGCGTCTTATTTTACATAGGGGTGATTACATCCACAGTCCGTCAAATTTGTATCATTTGAGATTTTTCAGTGATTGCAAATAGATTTCCGAAATTTAAGTTGCAGACATGTCATAGAGGGTGATGATTTAAATGGATGTATATAACACAATCTTTACCCGCTTTGGGTGTTTCCTCAAAAAAAAAAAAAAAAAAAAAAAGGACGGACAATTGAGATGCAGACATGTCATGCATATGATTTAAAAGATTCTATTGTACAAAAAATTATTTAGTATAACTGCTACACCACATCATCATGATTATGTGGTGCAGCAAACCAACCATATTCGGACACGTCGAGTACAAATCCCACGTCAGATTAATTGGTTCAGTTCTAACGGGGTTGACGGAGAAATTAACTTCTCCATCTTCGTCCAAAATTCAGCATGGGAAAAATATTTAGAACCTGAATTTGAAAACCCACGTTCTGGGGAAAATAAAACACCTCTCCCGTGTTTATTTTCTTCAAAATTTCAGATCAATTTTGGGCAAGGAAATCATCAATCTCACGTCACATTTGAAGAATTTTAGGAATTATAATGGATGAATTTTATTCAGCACCATCATTATTACGAAACCATCATTGTGTGAAATTACATATTTTGGGTAATGGAGATAAACCAAGATGAAAGCAAAGAGCCTAATGATAATTATCATGGTGATAAAGGCAACGATCTACATGTATTCCCCTGTTCTTGATGAATTAATAATTGCTTGAATATTCTTTTTCCCACAAGTTTTCCATGTTCTTTATATACCACAATTATTGGATTAATTATTTCTTTTGGGCGATGTTTTTTGTACATATGATGTTCTTTATTTTTTTTGCTAGAAAATTCTTGAACAAGAGCCTTGTGATTTTAGTAAAGTTTGTGTTCTTGAAATGTTTGTCATATAACTGGTGATTATGAATGAGATTTTGAGATTGTTTTTGTAATGTATGTGAATAAGGAGTATCTTGAGTGCTTCAATGGTATTGTTTTTGTTATGCGGCAATATTCAGCTCTTCGTATGAACTCTTTGTCTAGGATTGAAGTCTAGGATCTCTTTTGAGGAGTGCACTTGTATTTTCTTTATGAACTAAGTCTCCCACTCTTGGTTTTATTGATTATGAACTTACTTTAATTAATGTTCAATGTTTGATATTTGAACCTGCTTTTATATAGTTTATACTTTCTTATAATTGAGCTTATTAGATTAATTGTTAATACATCTTCTTTGCAGAAACTAATATAAATAGAGATGATGAGAATGCTTAACAAAATCCCTCACAAGATAAGATAATTCACTTGGATGAAGATGATGGAGAATCCAATCAACATCAAGATCGAAAAAATTGCAGCTTTGTCCATCGCGGTGAAGGTGAGTATGGTTTGAAATTTGGCATGATAGTTTACAATGAAAATGAAGCATATGAGCTTTACAACAGATATGCTATAGAAAAAGGTTTTAGTATCCAAAAATATCATAAACGATACATATCTGGTACTAATCAACTTCGACAACGAAGTTTTGTTTGTTCCAAACATGGATTTCGATATCATGATAGAGCTTTTGAAATAAATTTCATAAAAAGACAACAAATAGATACTCGGACTGGGTTTATGGCTTGTATTACATTTAAGGTAGACAAGGGAGTTTAGGAAATTGTTCGGTTCGATGATGACCATAATTATGCTCTTGCTCCTCCTGAGCACATGCATTTGTTGAGGTCTGGAAGAAGTATACCAAATGCCACTAAAGGTTTAATTGATTCATTTGTTGATGCGGGTATTGGACCAACAAAAACTCGTAGTCATATTGCGAATGAGGTGGGTTGGGAAACAAATATAACATTTACATCACGAGATTGTCATAATTATGTACAGTCCCGGAGATTGAATCTGATTGAACCCACAGATGCCCAAATGCCTGTCAATCATTTTAAGCTTAAGCAAGCTCAAGATCCGATGTTCTTTTACACAATGCAAATAGATAACAATAACCGCTTGAATATTTTTTTTCTGGAGGCACGGTATATTAAAATTAGATGGTGATTGCTTTGGATATGTTGTGATTTTTGACACCACCTTTGGTACTAACAAACATAACATGGTTTGTGCTTTGTTTGTGGGAATAAATAATCACTGGCAAAATGTGTTGCTTGGTTGTGCATTTCTTTTAGAAGCCTTTTTAGAAGCAATGGGAAAGGTACCAAAAACTATTGGTTCCCTTTATATGAAGTTTATACAAGTTTTTTCATTTTACACTGGTCAACAAGGGAAGTAGAAATTGCTAAAATATTGGAAACCAAACCAAAATAGTAGCATAACAATAAAAGAAATAATTGATGACTGAATTTAAGTGAAAATTTTATTTCATGGAAATAGGTAGCTTACATTTCGAAGGTGTGCTTATAAACATGCAAAAGGACTTGAACGTTTGAAAGTGTTGCGTCTTATTTTACATAGGGGTGATTACATCCACAGTCCGTGAAATTTGTATTATTTGAGATTTTTCAGTGATTGCAAATAGCTTTCCGAAATTTAAGTTGCAGACGTGTCATAGGGGGTGATGATTTAAATGGATGTATATAACACAATCTTTACCAGCTTTGGGTGTTTCCTCAAAAAAAAAAAAAAAAAAAAGGACGGACAATTGAGATGCAGACATGTCATGCATATGATTTAAAAGATTCTATTGTACAAAAAATTATTTAGTATAACTGCTACACCACATTATCATGCTTATGTGGTGCAGCAAACCAACCATATTCGGACACGTCGAGTACAAATCCCACGTCAGATTAATTGGTTCAGTTCTAACGGGGTTGACGGAGAAATTAACTTCTCCATCTTCGTCCAAAATTCAGCATGGGAAAAATATTTAGAACCTGAATTTGAAAACCCACGTTCTGGGGAAAATAAAACACCTCTCCCGTGTTTATTTTCTTCAAAATTTCAGATCAATTTTGGGCAAGAAAATCATCAATCTCACGTCACATTTGAAGAATTTTAGGAATTATAATGGAGGAATTTTATTAAGCACCATCATTATTACGAAACCATCATTGTGTGAAATTACATATTTTGGGTAATGGAGATAAACCAAGATGAAAGCAAAGAGCCTAATGATAATTATCATGGTGATAAAGGCAACGATCCACATGTATTCCCCTGTTCTTGATGAATTAATAATTGCTTGAATATTCTTTTTTCCACATGTTTTCGGAGTTCTTTATATACCACAATTATTGGGTTAATTATTTCTTTTGGGATATGTTTTTTGTACATATGATGTTCTTTATTTTTTTTGCTAGAAAATTCCTGAACAACAGCCTTGTGATTTTAGTAAAGTTTGTGTTCTTGAAATGTTTGTCATATAACTGGTGATTATGAATGAGATTTTGAGATTGTTTTTGTAATGTATGTGAATAAGGAGTATCTTGAGTGCTTCAATGGTATTGTTTTGTTATGCGGCAATATTCAGCTCTTTCGTATGAACTCTTTGACTTGGATTGAAGTCTAGGATCTCTTTTTAGGAGTGCACTTGTGGTTTCTTGATGAACTAAGTCTCTCACTCTTGGTTTTATTGATTATGAACTTACTTTAATTATTGTTCAATGTTTGTTATTTGAACCTGCTTTTATATAGTTTATACTTACTTATAATTGAGCTTATTAGATTAATTGTTAATAAATCTTCTTTGCAAAAACTAATATAAATAGAGATGATGAGAATGCTAAACAATATCCCTCACAAGATTAGATAATTCATTTGGATGAAGATGATGGAGAATCAAATCAATATCAAGACCGAAAAAATTGCAGCTTTGTGCATCGCGGTGAAGGTGAGTATGGTTTGAAACTTGGCATGATAGTTTACAATGAAAATGAAGCATATGAGCTTTACAACAGATATGCTATAGAAAAAGGTTTTAGTATCCAAAAACATCATAAACGATACATATCTGGTACTAATCAACTTCGACAACGAAGTTTTGTTTGTTCCAAACATGGATTTCAATATCATGATAGATCTTTTGAAATAAATTTCATAAAAAGACAACAATTAGATACTCGGACTGGGTTTATGGCTTGTATTACATTTAAGGTAGACAAGGGAGTTTAGGAAATTGTTCGGTTCGATGATGACCATAATTATGCTCTTGCTCCTCCTGAGCACATGCATTTGTTGAGGGCTGGAAGAAGTATACCAAATGCCACTAAATGTTTAATTGATTCATTTGTTGATGCGGGTATTGGACCAACAAAAACTCGTAGTCATATTGCGAATGAGGTGGGTTGGGAAACAAATATAACATTTACATCACGAGATTGTCATAATTATGTACAGTCCCGGAGATTGAATCTGATTGAACTCACAGATGCCCAAATGCTTGTCAATCATTTTAAGCTTAAGCAAGCTCAAGATCCGATGTTCTTTTACACAATGCAAATAGATAACAATAACCGCTTGAATATTTTTTTTCTGGAGGCACGGTATATTAAAATTAGATGGTGATTGCTTTGGATATGTTGTGATTTTTGACACCACCTTTGGTACTAACAAACATAACATGGTTTGTGCTTCGTTTGTGGGAATAAATAATCACTGGCAAAATGTGTTGCTTGGTTGTGCATTTCTTTTAGAAGCTTTTTTAGAAGCAATGGGAAAGGTACCAAAAACTATTGGTTCCCTTTATATGAAGTTTATACAAGTTTTTTCATTTTACACTGGTCAACAAGGGAAGTAGAAATTGCTAAAATATTGGAAACCAAACCAAAATAGTAGCATAACAATAAAAGAAATAATTGATGACTGAATTTAAGTGAAAATTTTATTTCATGGAAATAGGTAGCTTACATTTCGAAGGTGTGCTTATAAACATGCAAAAGGACTTGAACGTTTGAAAGTGTTGCGTCTTATTTTACATAGGGGTGATTACATCCACAGTCCGTGAAATTTGTATCATTTGAGATTTTTCAGTGATTGCAAATAGCTTTCCGAAATTTAAGTTGCAGACGTGTCATAGGGGGTGATGATTTAAATGGATGTATATAACACAATCTTTACTCGCTTTGGGTGTTTCCTCAAAAAAAAAAAAAAAAAAAGGACGGACAATTGAGATGCAGACATGTCATGCATATGATTTAAAAGATTCTATTGTACAAAAAATTATTTAGTATAACTGCTACACCACATTATCATGCTTATGTGGTGCAGCAAACCAACCATATTCGGACACGTCGAGTACAAATCCCACGTCAGATTAATTGGTTCAGTTCTAACGGGGTTGACGGAGAAATTAACTTCTCCATCTTCGTCCAAAATTCAGCATGGGAAAAATATTTAGAACCTGAATTTGAAAACCCACGTTCTGGGGAAAATAAAACACCTCTCCCGTGTTTATTTTCTTCAAAATTTCAGATCAATTTTGGGCAAGGAAATCATCAATCTCACGTCACATTTGAAGAATTTTAGGAATTATAATGGATGAATTTTATTAAGCACCATCATTATTACGAAACCATCATTGTGTGAAATTACATATTTTGGGTAATGGAGATAAACCAAGATGAAAGCAAAGAGCCTAATGATAATTATCATGGTGATAAAGGCAACGATCCACATGTATTCTCCTGTTCTTGATGAATTAATAATTGCTTGAATATTCTTTTTCCCACATGTTTTCCGTGTTCTTTATATACCACAATTATTGGGTTAATTATTTCTTTTGGGCGATGTTTTTTGTACATATGATGTTCTTTATATTTTTTGCTAGAAAATTCTTGAACAAGAGCCTTGTGATTTTAGTAAAGTTTGTGTTCTTGAAATGTTTGTCATTATGAATGAGATTTTGAGATTGTTTTTGTAATGTATGGAATAAGGAGTATCTTGAGTGCTTCAATGGTATTGTTTTTGTTATGCGGCAATATTTAGCTCTTCGTATGAACTCTTTGTCTTGGATTGAAGTCTAGGATCTCTTTTGAGGAGTGCACTTGTATTTTCTTTATGAACTAAGTCTCTCACTCTTGGTTTTATTGAT
This sequence comes from Penstemon davidsonii, assembly GCA_034814905.1. Taxonomy (NCBI): domain Eukaryota; kingdom Viridiplantae; phylum Streptophyta; class Magnoliopsida; order Lamiales; family Plantaginaceae; genus Penstemon; species Penstemon davidsonii. The sequence goes on along the minus strand of JAYDYQ010002685.1, from coordinate 7,241,246 downwards.
TATGAACTTACTTTAATTATTGTTCAATGTTTGATATTTGAACCTGCTTTTATATAGTTTATACTTTCTTATAATTGAGCTTATTAGATTAATTGTTAATACATCTTCTTTGCAGAAACTAATATAAATAGAGATGATGAGAATGCTTAACAAAATCCCTCACAAGATTAGATAATTCACTTGGATGAAGATGATGGAGAATCCAATCAACATCAAGATCAAAAAAATTGCAGCTTTGTCCACCGCGGTGAAGGTGAGTATGGTTTGAAATTTGGCATGATAGTTTACAATGAAAATGAAGCATATGAGCTTTACAACAGATATGCTATAGAAAAAGGTTTTAGTATCCAAAAACATCCTAAACGATACGTATCTGGTACAAATCAACTTCGACAACGTAGTTTTGTTTGTTCCAAACATGGATTTCAATATCATGATAGAGCTTTTGAAATAAATTTCATAAATAGACAACAATTAGATACTCGGACTGGGTTTATGGCTTGTATTACATTTAAGGTAGACAAGGGAGTTTAGGAAATTGTTCGGTTCGATGATGACCATAATCATGCTCTTGCTCCTCCTGAGCACATGCATTTGTTGAGGTCTGGAAGAAGTATACCAAATGCCACTAAAGGTTTAATTGATTCATTTGTTGATGCGGGTATTGGACCAACAAAAACTCGTACTCATATTGCGAATGAGGTGGGTTGGGTAACAAATATAACATTTACATCACGAGATTGTCATAATTATGTACAGTCCCGGAGATTGAATCTGATTGAACCCACAGATGCCCAAATGCCTGTCAATCATTTTAAGCTTAAGCAAGCTCAAGATCCGATGTTCTTTTACACAATGCAAATAGATAACAAAATTCGCTTGATTTTTTTTTTTTGGAGGGACGATATATTAAAATTAGATGGTGATTGCTTTGGAGATGTTGTGATTTTTGACACCACCTTTGGTACAAACAAACATAACATGGTTTGTGATTCGTTTGTGGGAATAAATAATCACTGGCAAAATGTGTTGCTTGGTTGTGCATTTCTTTTAGAAGCCTTTTTAGAAGCAATGGGAAAGGTACCAAAACAATTGGTTCCCTTTATATGAAGTTTATACAAGTTTTTTCATTTTACACTGGTCAACAAGGGAAGTAGAAATTGCTAAAATATTGGAAAACAAACCAAAATAGTAGCATAACAATAAAAAAAATAATTGATGACTGAATTTAAATGAAAATTTTCTTTCATGGAAATAGGTAGCTTACATTTCGAAGATGTGCTTATAAACATGCAAAAGGACTTGAACGTTTGAAAGTGTTGCGTCTTATTTTACATAGGGGTGATTACATCCACAGACCGTGAAATTTGTATCATTTGAGATTTTTCAGTGATTACAAATAGCTTTCCGAAATTTAAGTTGCAGACGTGTCATAGGGGGTGATGATTTAAATGGATGTATATAACACAATCTTTTCCCGCTTTGGGTGTTTCCTCCAAAAAAAAAAAAAAAAAAAAAGGACGGACAATTGAGATGTAGACATGTCATGCATATGATTTAAAAGATTCTATTTTACAAAAAATTATTTAGTATAACTGCTACACCACATCATCATGCTTATGTGGTGCAGCAAACCAACCATATTCGGACACGTCGAGTACAAATCCCACGTTAGATTAATTGGTTCAGTTCTAACGGGGTTGACGGAGAAATTAACTTCTCCATCTTCGTCCAAAATTCAGCATGGAAAAAATATTTAGAACCTGAATTTGAAAACCCACGTTCTGGGGAAAATGAAACACCTTTCCCGTGTTTATTTTCTTCAAAATTTCAGATCAATTTTGGGCAAGGATATCATCACTCTCACGTCACATTTGAAGAATTTTAGGAATTATAATGGAGGAATTTTATTAAGCACCATCATTATTACGAAACCATCATTGTGTGAAATTACATATTTTGGGTAATTGGGATAAACCAAGATGAAAGCAAAGAGTCTAATGATAATTATCATGGTGATAAAGGCAACGATCCACATGTATTCCCCTGTTCTTGATGAATTAATAATTGCTTGAATATTCTTTTTCCTACATGTTTTCGGTGTTCTTTATATACCACAATTATTGGGTTAATTATTTCTGTTGGGTGATGTTTTTTGTACATATGATGTTCTTTATTTTTTTTGCTAGAAAATTCTTGAACAAGAGCCTTGTGATTTTAGTAAAGTTTGTGTTCTTGAAATGTTTGTCATATATTTGGTGATTATGAATGAGATTTTGAGATTGTATTTGTAATTTATGGAATAAGGAGTATCTTGAGTGCTTCAGGTATTGTTTTTGTTATGCGGCAATATTCAGCTCTTCGTATGAACTCTTTGACTAGGATTGAAGTCTAGGATATCTTTTGAGGAGTGCACTTGTGGTTTCTTGATGAACTAAGTCTCTAACTCTTGGTTTTATTGATTATGAACTTACTTCAATTATTGTTCAATGTTTGTTATTTGAACCTACTTTTATATAGTTTATACTTTCTTATAATTGAGCTTATTAGATTAATTGTTAATACATCTTCTTTGCAGAAACTAATATAAATAGAGATGATGAGAATGCTAAACAATATCCCTCACAAGATTAGATAATTCACTTGGATGAAGATGATGGAGAATCCAATCAACATCAAGACCGAAAAAATTGCAGCTTTGTGCATCGCGGTGAAGGTGAGTATGGTTTGAAACTTGGCATGATAGTTTACAATGAAAATGAAGCATATGAGCTTTACAATAGATATGCTATAGAAAAGGTTTTAGTATCCAAAAACATCATAAACGATACGTATCTGGTACTAATCAACTTCGACAACGAAGTTTTGTTTGTTCCAAACATGGATTTCAATATCATGATAGAGCTTTTGAAATAAATTTCATAAAAAGACAACAATTAGATACTCGGACTAGGTTTATGGCTTGTATTACATTTAAGGTAGACAAGGGTGTTTGGGAAATTGTTCGGTTCGATGATGACCATAATCATGCTCTTGTTCCTCCTGAGCACATGCATTTGTTGAGGTCTGGAAGAAGTATACCAAATGCCACTAAAGGTTTAATTGATTCATTTGTTGATGCGGGTATTGGACCAACAAAAACTCGTAGTCATATTGCGAATGAGGTGGGTTGGGTAACAAATATAACATTTACATCACGAGATTGTCATAATTATGTACAGTCCCGGAGATTGAATCTGATTGAACCCACAGATGCCCAAATGCCTGTCAATCATTTTAAGCTTAAGCAAGCTCAAGATCCGATGTTCTTTTACACAATGCAAATAGATAACAAAAACCGCTTGAATTTTTTTTTTCCTGGAGAGACGGTATATTAAAATTAGATGGTGATTGCTTTGGAGATGTTGTGATTTTTGACACCACCTTTGGTACTAACAAATATAACATGGTTTGTGCTTCGTTTGTGGGAATAAATAATCACTGGCAAAATGTGTTGATTGTTCGTGCATTTCTTTTAGATGCCTTTTTAGAAGCAATGGGAAAGGTACAAAAAACTATTGGTTCCCTTTATATGAAGTTTATACAAGTATTTTCATTTTACACTGGTCAACAAGGGAAGTAGAAATTGCTAAAATATTGTAAAACAAACCAAAATAGTAGCATAACAATAAAAGAAATAAATGATGACTGAATTTAAGTGAAAATTTTCTTTCATGGAAATAGGTAGCTTACATTTCGAAGGTGTTCTTATAAACATGCAAAAGGACTTGAACGTTTGAAAGTGTTGCGTCTTATTTTACATAGGGGTGATTACATCCACAGTCCGTGAAATTTGTATCATTTGAGATTTTTCAGTGATTGCAAATAGCTTTCCGAAATTTAAGTTGCAGACGTGTCATAGGGGGTGATGATTTAAATGGATGTATATAACACAATCTTTACCCGCTTTGGGTGTTTCCTCAAAAAAAAAAAAAAAAAAAAAAAAAAGGACGGACAATTGAGTTGCAGACATGTCATGCATATGATTTAAAAGATTCTATTGTACAAAAAATTATTTAGTATAACTGCTACACCACATCATCATGCTTATGTGGTGCAGCAAACCAACCATATTCGGACACGTCGAGTACAAATCCGACGTCAGATTAATTGGTTCAGTTCTAACGGGGTTGACGGAGAAATTAACTTCTCCATCTTCGTCCAAAATTCAGCATGGAAAAAATATTTAGAACCTGAATTTGAAAACCAACGTTCTGGGGAAAATGAAACACCTCTCCCGTGTTTATTTTCTTCAAAATTTCAGATCAATTTTGGGCAAGGAAATCATCACTCTCACGTCACATTTGAAGAATTTTAGGAATTATAATTGAGGAATTTTATTATGCACCATCATTATTACGAAACCATCATTGTGTGAAATTACATATTTTGGGTAATGGAGATAAACCAAGATGAAAGCAAAGAGCCTAATGATAATTATCATGGTGATAAAGGCAATGATCCACATGTATTCCCCTGTTCTTGATGAATTAATAATTGCTTGAATATTCTTTTTCCCACATGTTTTCGGTGTTCTTTATATACCACAATTATTGGGTTAATTATTTCTTTTGGGATATGTTTTTTGTACATATGATGTTCTTTATTTTTTTTTTTGCTAGAAAATTCTTGAACAAGAGTCTTGTGATTTTAGTAAAGTTTGTGTTCTTGAAATGTTTGTCATATATCTGGTGATTATGAATGAGATTTTGAGATTGTTTTTGTAATGTATGGAATAAGGAGTATCTTGAGTGCTTCAGGTATTGTTTTTGTTATGCGGCAATATTCAGCTCTTCGTATGAACTCTTTGACTAGGATTGAAGTCTAGGATCTCTTTTGAGGAGTGCACTTGTGGTTTCTTGATGAACTAAGTCTCTCACTCTTGGTTTTATTGATTATGAACTTACTAATTATTGTTCAATGTTTGTTATTTGAACCTACTTTTATATAGTTTATACTTTCTTATAATTGAGCTTATTAGATTAATTGTTAATACATCTTCTTTGCAGAAACTAATATAAATAGAGATGATGAGAATGCTAAACAATATCCCTCACAAGATTAGATAATTCACTTGGATGAAGATGATGGAGAATCCAATCAACATCAAGACCGAAAAAATTGCAGCTTTCTGCATCGCGGTGAAGGTGAGTATGGTTTGAAACTTGGCATGATAGTTTACAATGAAAATGAAGCATATGAGCTTTACAATAGATATGCTATAGAAAAGGTTTTAGTATCCAAAAACATCATAAACCATACGTATCTGGTACTAATCAACTTCAACAACGAAGTTTTGTTTGTTCCAAACATGGATTTCAATATCATGATAGAGCTTTTGAAATAAATTTCATAAAAAGACAACAATTAGATACTCGGACTGGGTTTATGGCTTGTATTACATTTAAGGTAGACAAGGGAGTTTAGGAAATTGTTCGGTTCGATGATGACCATAATTATGCTCTTGCTCCTCCTGAGCACATGCATTTGTTGAGGTCTGGAAGAAGTATACCAAATGCCACTAAAGGTTTAATTGATTCATTTGTTGATGCGGGTATTGGACCAACAAAAACTCGTAGTCATATTGCGAATGAGGTGGGTTGGGAAACAAATATAACATTTACATCACGAGATTGTCATAATTATGTACAGTCCCGGAGATTGAATCTGATTGAACCCACAGATGCCCAAATGCCTGTCAATCATTTTAATCTTAAGCAAGCTCAAGATCCGATGTTCTTTTACACAATGCAAATAGATAACAAAAACCGCTTGAATTTTGTTTTTCCTGGAGGGACGGTATATTAAAATTAGATGGTGATTGCTTTGGAGATGTTGTGATTTTGGACACCACCTTTGGTACTAACAAATATAACATGGTTTGTGCTTCGTTTGTGGGAATAAATAATCACTGGCAAAATGTGTTGCTTGGTCGTGCATTTCTTTTAGATGCCTTTTTAGAAGCAATGGGAAAGGTACCAAAAACTATTGGTTCCCTTTATATGAAGTTTATACAAGTTTTTTCATTTTACACTGGTCAACAAGGAAAGTAGAAATTGCTAAAATATTGTAAAACAAACCAAAATAGTAGCATAACAATAAAAGAAATAATTGATGACTGAATTTGAGTGAAAATTTTCTTTCATGGAAATAGGTAGCTTACATTTCGAAGGTGTGCTTATAAACATGCAAAAGGACTTTAACGTGTGAAAGTGTTGCGTCTTATTTTACATAGGGGTGATTACATCCACAGTCCGTGAAATTTGTATCATTTGAGATTTTTCAGTGATTGCAAATAGCTTTCCAAAATTTAAGTTGCAGACGTGTCATAGGGGGTGATGATTTAAATGGATGTATATAACACAATCTTTAACCGCTTTGGGTGTTTCCTCAAAAAAAAAAAAAAAAAAAAGGACGGACAATTGAGATGCAGACATGTCATGCATATGATTTAAAAGATTCTATTGTACAAAAAATTATTTAGTATACCTGCTACACCACATCATCATGCTTATGTGGTGCAGCAAACCAACCATATTCGGACACGTCGAGTACAAATCCCACGTCAGATTAATTGGTTCAGTTCTAACGGGGTTGACGGAGAAATTAACTTCTCCATCTTCTTCCAAAATTCAGCATGGAAAAAATATTTAGAACCTGAATTTGAAAACCCACGTTCTGGGGAAAATGAAACACCTCTCCCGTGTTTATTTTCTTCAAAATTTCAGATCAATTTTGGGCAAGGATATCATCACTCTCACGTCACATTTGAAGAATTTTAGGAATTATAATGGAGGAATTTTATTAAGCACCATCATTATTACGAAACCATCCTTGTGTGAAATTACATATTTTGGGTAATGGAGATAAACTAAGATGAAAGCAAAGAGCCTAATGATAATTATCATGGTGATAAAGGCAACGATCCACATGTATTCCCCTGTTCTTGATGAATTAATAATTGCTTGAATATTCTTTTTCCCACATGTTTTCGGTGTTCTTTATATACCACAATTATTGTGTTAATTATTTCTTTTGGGATATGTTTTTTGTACATATGATGTTCTTTATTTTTTTTTTGCTAGAAAATTCTTGAACAAGAGCCTTGTGATTTTAGTAAAGTTTGTGTTCTTGAAATGTTTGTCATTATGAATGAGATTTTGAGATTGTTTTTGTAATGTATGGAATAAGGAGTATCTTGAGTGCTTCAATGGTATTGTTTTTGTTATGCGGCAATATTCAGCTCTTCGTATGAACTCTTTGTCTAGGATTGAAGTCTAGGATCTCTTTTGAGGAGTGCACTTGTATTTTCTTTATGAACTAAGTCTCTCACTCTTGGTTTTATTGATTATGAACTTACTTTAATTATTGTTCAATGTTTGATATTTGAACCTGCTTTTATATAGTTTATACTTTCTTATAATTGAGCTTATTAGATTAATTGTTAATACATCTTCTTTGCAGAAACTAATATAAATAGAGATGATGAGAATGTTTAACAAAATCCCTCACAAGATTAGATAATTCACTTGCATGAAGATGATGGAGAATCCAATCAACATCAAGATCGAAAAAATTGCAGCTTTGTCCATCGCAGTGAAGGTGAGTATGGTTTGAAATTTGGCATGATAGTTTACAATGAAAATGAAGCATATGAGCTTTACAACAGATATGTTATAGAAAAATGTTTTAGTATCCAAAAACATCATAAACGATACGTATCTGGTACAAATCAACTTCGACAACGTAGTTTTGTTTGTTCCAAACATGGATTTCAATATCATGATAGAGCTTTTGAAATAAATTTCATAAAAAGACAACAATTAGATACTCGGACTGGGTTTATGGCTTGTATTACATTTAAGGTAGACAAGGGAGTTTAGGAAATTGTTCGGTTCGATGATGACCATTATCATGCTCTTGCTCCTCCTGAGCACATGCATTTGTTGAGGTCTGGAAGAAGTATACCAAATGCCACTAAAGGTTTAATTGATTCATTTGTTGATGCGGGTATCGGACCAACAAAAACTCGTAGTCATATTGCGAATGAGGTGAGTTGGGTAACAAATATAACATTTACATCACGAGATTGTCATAATTATGTACAGTCCCGGAGATTGAATCTGATTGAACCCACAGATGCCCAAATGCCTGTCAATCATTTTAAGCTTAAGCAAGCTCAAGATCCGATGTTCTTTTACACAATGCAAATAGATAACAAAATCCGCTTGAATATTTTTTTTCTGGAGGGACGATATATTAAAATTAGATGGTGATTGCTTTGGAGATGTTGTGATTTTTGACACCACCTTTGGTACTAACAAACATAACATGGTTTGTGCTACGTTTGTGGGAATAAATAATCACTGGCAAAATGTGTTGCTTGGTTGTGCATTTCTTTTAGAAGCCTTTTTAGAAGCAATGGGAAAGGTACCAAAACAATTGGTTCCCTTTATATGAAGTTTATACAAGTTTTTTCAATTTACACTGGCAAACAAGGGAAGTAGAAATTGCTAAAATATTGGAAAACAAACCAAAATAGTAGCATAACAATAAAAAAAATAATTGATGATTGAATTTAAATGAAAATTTTCTTTCATGGAAATAGGTAGCTTACATTTCGAAGGTGTACTTATAAACATGCAAAAGGACTTGAACGTTTGAAAGTGTTGCGTCTTATTTTACATAGGGGTGATTACATCCACAGTCCGTGAAATTTGTATCATTTGAGATTTTTCAGTGATTGCAAATAGCTTTCCGAAATTTAAGTTGCAGACGTGTCATAGGGGGTGATGATTTAAATGGATGTATATAACACAATCTTTATTGTACAAAAAATTATTTAGTATAACTGCTACACCACATCATCATGCTTATGTGGTGCAGCAAACCAACCATATTCGGACACGTCGAGTACAAATCCCACGTCAGATTAATTGGTTCAGTTCTAACGGGGTTGACGGAGAAATTAACTTCTCCATCTTCGTCCAAAATTCAGCATGGAAAAAATATTTAGAACCTGAATTTGAAAACCAACGTTCTGGGGAAAATGAAACACCTCTCCCGTGTTTATTTTCTTCAAAATTTCAGATCAATTTTGGGCAAGGAAATCATCACTCTCACGTCACATTTGAAGAATTTTAGGAATTATAATTGAGGAATTTTATTAAGCACCATCATTATTACGAATCCATCATTGTGTGAAATTACATATTTTGGGTAATGGAGATAAACCAAGATGAAAGCAAAGAGCCTAATGATAATTATCATGGTGATAAAGGCAATGATCCACATGTATTCCCCTGTTCTTGATGAATTAATAATTGCTTGAATATTCTTTTTCCCACATGTTTTCGGTGTTCTTTATATACCACAATTATTGGGTTAATTATTTCTTTTGGGATATGTTTTTTGTACATATGATGTTCTTTATTTTTTTTTTTGCTAGAAAATTCTTGAACAAGAGCCTTGTGATTTTAGTAAAGTTTGTGTTCTTGAAATGTTTGTCATATATCTGGTGATTATGAATGAGATTTTGAGATTGTTTTTGTAATGTATGGAATAAGGAGTATCTTGAGTGCTTCAGGTATTGTTTTTGTTATGCGGCAATATTCAGCTCTTCGTATGAACTCTTTGACTAGGATTGAAGTCTAGGATCTCTTTTGAGGAGTGCACTTGTGGTTTCTTGATGAACTAAGTCTCTCACTCTTGGTTTTATTGATTATGAACTTACTAATTATTGTTCAATGTTTGTTATTTGAACCTACTTTTATATAGTTTATACTTTCTTATAATTGAGCTTATTAGATTAATTGTTAATACATCTTCTTTGCAGAAACTAATATAAATAGAGATGATGAGAATGCTAAACAATATCCCTCACAAGATTAGATAATTCACTTGGATGAAGATGATGGAGAATCCAATCAACATCAAGACCGAAAAAATTGCAGCTTTCTGCATCGCGGTGAAGGTGAGTATGGTTTGAAACTTGGCATGATAGTTTACAATGAAAATGAAGCATATGAGCTTTACAATAGATATGCTATAGAAAAGGTTTTAGTATCCAAAAACATCATAAACCATACGTATCTGGTACTAATCAACTTCAACAACGAAGTTTTGTTTGTTCCAAACATGGATTTCAATATCATGATAGAGCTTTTGAAATAAATTTCATAAAAAGACAACAATTAGATACTCGGACTGGGTTTATGGCTTGTATTACATTTAAGGTAGACAAGGGAGTTTAGGAAATTGTTCGGTTCGATGATGACCATAATTATGCTCTTGCTCCTCCTGAGCACATGCATTTGTTGAGGTCTGGAAGAAGTATACCAAATGCCACTAAAGGTTTAATTGATTCATTTGTTGATGCGGGTATTGGACCAACAAAAACTCGTAGTCATATTGCGAATGAGGTGGGTTGGGAAACAAATATAACATTTACATCACGAGATTGTCATAATTATGTACAGTCCCGGAGATTGAATCTGATTGAACCCACAGATGCCCAAATGCCTGTCAATCATTTTAATCTTAAGCAAGCTCAAGATCCGATGTTCTTTTACACAATGCAAATAGATAACTAAAACCGCTTGAATTTTTTTTTTCCTGGAGGGACGGTATATTAAAATTAGATGGTGATTGCTTTGGAGATGTTGTGATTTTGGACACCACCTTTGGTACTAACAAATATAACATGGTTTGTGCTTCGTTTGTGGGAATAAATAATCACTGGCAAAATGTGTTGCTTGGTCGTGCATTTCTTTTAGATGCCTTTTTAGAAGCAATGGGAAAGGTACCAAAAACTATTGGTTCCCTTTATATGAAGTTTATACAAGTTTTTTCATTTTACACTGGTCAACAAGGGAAGTAGAAATTGCTAAAATATTGTAAAACAAACCAAAATAGTAGCATAACAATAAAAGAAATAATTGATGACTGAATTTGAGTGAAAATTTTCTTTCATGGAAATAGGTAGCTTACATTTCGAAGGTGTGCTTATAAACATGCAAAAGGACTTTAACGTTTGAAAGTGTTGCGTCTTATTTTACATAGGGGTGATTACATCCACAGTCCGTGAAATTTGTATCATTTGAGATTTTTCAGTGATTGCAAATAGCTTTCCAAAATTTAAGTTGCAGACGTGTCATAGGGGGTGATGATTTAAATGGATGTATATAACACAATCTTTAACCGCTTTGGGTGTTTCCTCAAAAAAAAAAAAAAAAAAAAGGACGGACAATTGAGATGCAGACATGTCATGCATATGATTTAAAAGATTCTATTGTACAAAAAATTATTTAGTATAACTGCTACACCACATCATCATGCTTATGTGGTGCAGCAAACCAACCATATTCGGACACGTCGAGTACAAATCCCACGTCAGATTAATTGGTTCAGTTCTAACGGGGTTGACGGAGAAATTAACTTCTCCATCTTCTTCCAAAATTCTGCATGGAAAAAATATTTAGAACCTGAATTTGAAAACCCACGTTCTGGGGAAAATGAAACACCTCTCCCGTGTTTATTTTCTTCAAAATTTCAGATCAATTTTGGGCAAGGATATCATCACTCTCACGTCACATTTGAAGAATTTTAGGAATTATAATGGAGGAATTTTATTAAGCACCATCATTATTACGAAACCATCCTTGTGTGAAATTACATATTTTGGGTAATGGAAACAAGATGAAAGCAAAGAGCCTAATGATAATTATCATGGTGATAAAGGCAACGATCCACATGTATTCCCCTGTTCTTGATGAATTAATAATTGCTTGAATATTCTTTTTCCCACATGTTTTCGGTGTTCTTTATATACCACAATTATTGTGTTAATTATTTCTTTTGGGATATGTTTTTTGTACATATGATGTTCTTTATTTTTTTTTTGCTAGAAAATTCTTGAACAAGAGCCTTGTGATTTTAGTAAAGTTTGTGTTCTTGAAATGTTTGTCATTATGAATGAGATTTTGAGATTGTTTTTGTAATGTATGGAATAAGGAGTATCTTGAGTGCTTCAATGGTATTGTTTTTGTTATGCGGCAATATTCAGCTCTTCGTATGAACTCTTTGTCTAGGATTGAAGTCTAGGATCTCTTTTGAGGAGTGCACTTGTATTTTCTTTATGAACTAAGTCTCTCACTCTTGGTTTTATTGATTATGAACTTACTTTAATTATTGTTCAATGTTTGATATTTGAACCAGCTTTTATATAGTTTATACTTTCTTAATTGTTAATACATCTTCTTTGCAGAAACTAATATAAATAGAGATGATGAGAATGCTTAACAAAATCCCTCACAAGATTAGATAATTCACTTGCATGAAGATGATGGAGAATCCAATCAACATCAAGATCGAAAAAATTGCAGCTTTGTCCATCGCGGTGAAGGTGAGTATGGTTTGAAATTTGGCATGATAGTTTACAATGAAAATGAAGCATATGAGCTTTACAACAGATATGTTATAGAAAAATGTTTTAGTATCCAAAAACATCATAAACGATACGTATCTGGTACAAATCAACTTCGACAACGTAGTTTTGTTTGTTCCAAACATGGATTTCAATACCATGATAGAGCTTTTGAAATAAATTTCATAAAAAGACAACAATTAGATACTCGGACTGGGTTTATGGCTTGTATTACATTTAAGGTAGACAAGGGAGTTTAGGAAATTGTTCGGTTCGATGATGACCATTATCATGCTCTTGCTCCTCCTGAGCACATGCATTTGTTGAGGTCTGGAAGAAGTATACCAAATGCCACTAAAGGTTTAATTGATTCATTTGTTGATGCGGGTATCGGACCAACAAAAACTCGTAGTCATATTGCGATTGAGGTGGGTTGGGTAACAAATATAACATTTACATCACGAGATTGTCATAATTATGTACAGTCCCGGAAATTGAATCTGATTGAACCCACAGATGCCCAAATGCCTGTCAATCATTTTAAGCTTAAGCAAGCTCAAGATCCGATGTTCTTTTACACAATGCAAATAGATAACAAAATCCGCTTGAATTTTTTTTTTCTGGAGGGACGATATATTAAAATTAGATGGTGATTGCTTTGGAGATGTTGTGATTTTTGACACCACCTTTGGTACTAACAAACATAACATGGTTTGTGCTACGTTTGTGGGAATAAATAATCACTGGCAAAATGTGTTGCTTGGTTATGCATTTCTTTTAGAAGCAATGGGAAAGGTACCAAAACAATTGGTTCCCTTTATATGAAGTTTATACAAGTTTTTTCATTTTACACTGGCAAACAAGGGAAGTAGAAATTGCTAAAATATTGGAAAACAAACCATAATAGTAGCATAACAATAAAAAAAATAATTGATGACTGAATTTAAATGAAAATTTTCTTTCATGGAAATAGGTAGCTTACATTTCGAAGGTGTACTTATAAACATGCAAAAGGACTTGAACGTTTGAAAGTGTTGCGTCTTATTTTACATAGGGGTGATTACATCCACAGTCCGTGAAATTTGTATCATTTGAGATTTTTCAGTGATTGCAAATAGCTTTCCGAAATTTAAGTTGCAGACGTGTCATAGGGGGTGATGATTTAAATGGATGTATATAACACAATCTTTATTGTACAAAAAATTATTTAGTATAACTGCTACACCACATCATCATGCTTATGTGGTGCAGCAAACCAACCATATTCGGACACGTCGAGTACAAATACCACGTCAGATTAATTGGTTCAGTTCTAACGGGGTTGACGGAGAAATTAACTTCTCCATCTTCGTCCAAAATTCAGCATGGAAAAAATATTTAGAATCTGAATTTGAAAACCAACGTTCTGGGGAAAATGAAACACCTCTCCCGTGTTTATTTTCTTCAAAATTTCAGATCAATTTTGGGCAAGGAAATCATCACTCTCACGTCACATTTGAAGAATTTTAGGAATTATAATTGAGGAATTTTATTAAGCACCATCATTATTACGAATCCATCATTGTGTGAAATTACATATTTTGGGTAATGGAGATAAACCAAGATGAAAGCAAAGAGCCTAATGATAATTATCATGGTGATAAAGGCAATGATCCACATGTATTCCCCTGTTCTTGATGAATTAATAATTGCTTGAATATTCTTTTTCCCACATGTTTTCGGTGTTCTTTATATACCACAATTATTGGGTTAATTATTTCTTTTGGGATATGTTTTTTGTATATATGATGTTCTTTATTTTTTTTTTTTGCTAGAAAATTCTTGAACAAGAGCCTTGTGATTTTAGTAAAGTTTGTGTTCTTGAAATGTTTGTCATATATCTGGTGATTATGAATGAGATTTTGAGATTGTTTTTGTAATGTATGGAATAAGGAGTATCTTGAGTGCTTCAGGTATTGTTTTTGTTATACGGCAATATTCAGCTCTTCGTATGAACTCTTTGACTAGGATTGAAGTCTAGGATCTCTTTTGAGGAGTGCACTTGTGGTTTCTTGATAAACTAAGTCTCTCACTCTTGGTTTTATTGATTATGAACTTACTAATTATTGTTCAATGTTTGTTATTTGAACCTACTTTTATATAGTTTATACTTTCTTATAATTGAGCTTATTAGATTAATTGTTAATACATCTTCTTTGCAGAAACTAATATAAATAGAGATGATGAGAATGCTAAACAATATCCCTCACAAGATTAGATAATTCACTTGGATGAAGATGATGGAGAATCCAATCAACATCAAGACCGAAAAAATTGCAGCTTTCTGCATCGCGGTGAAGGTGAGTATGGTTTGAAACTTGGCATGATAGTTTACAATGAAAATGAAGCATATGAGCTTTACAATAGATATGCTATAGAAAAGGTTTTAGTATCCAAAAACATCATAAACCATACGTATCTGGTACTAATCAACTTCAACAACGAAGTTTTGTTTGTTCCAAACATGGATTTCAATATCATGATAGAGCTTTTGAAATAAATTTCATAAAAAGACAACAATTAGATACTCGGACTGGGTTTATGGCTTGTATTACATTTAAGGTAGACAAGGGAGTTTAGGAAATTGTTCGGTTCGATGATGACCATAATTATGCTCTTGCTCCTCCTGAGCACATGCATTTGTTGAGGTCTGGAAGAAGTATACCAAATGCCACTAAAGGTTTAATTGATTCATTTGTTGATGCGGGTATTGGACCAACAAAAACTCGTAGTCATATTGCGAATGAGGTGGGTTGGGAAACAAATATAACATTTACATCACGAGATTGTCATAATTATGTACAGTCCCGGAGATTGAATCTGATTGAACCCACAGATGCCCAAATGCCTGTCAATCATTTTAATCTTAAGCAAGCTCAAGATCCGATGTTCTTTTACACAATGCAAATAGATAACAAAAACCGCTTGAATTTTTTTTTTCCTGGAGGGACGGTATATTAAAATTAGATGGTGATTGCTTTGGAGATGTTGTGATTTTGGACACCACCTTTGGTACTAACAAATATAACATGGTTTGTGCTTTGTTTGTGGGAATAAATAATCACTGGCAAAATGTGTTGCTTGGTCGTGCATTTTTTTTAGATGCCTTTTTAGAAGCAATGGGAAAGGTACCAAAAACTATTGGTTCCCTTTATATGAAGTTTATACAAGTTTTTTCATTTTACACTGGTCAACAAGGGAAGTAGAAATTGCTAAAATATTGTAAAACAAACCAAAATAGTAGCATAACAATAAAAGAAATAATTGATGACTGAATTTGAGTGAAAATTTTCTTTCATGGAAATAGGTAGCTTACATTTCGAAGGTGTGCTTATAAACATGCAAAAGGACTTTAACGTTTGAAAGTGTTGCGTCTTATTTTACATAGGGGTGATTACATCCACAGTCCGTGAAATTTGTATCATTTGAGATTTTTCAGTGATTGCAAATAGCTTTCCAAAATTTAAGTTGCAGACGTGTCATAGGGGGTGATGATTTAAATGGATGTATATAACACAATCTTTAACCGCTTTGGGTGTTTCCTCAAAAAAAAAAAAAAAAAAGGACGGACAATTGAGATGCAGACATGTCATGCATATGATTTAAAAGATTCTATTGTACAAAAAATTATTTAGTATAACTGCTACACCACATCATCATGCTTATGTGGTGCAGCAAACCAACCATATTCGGACACGTCGAGTACAAATCCCACGTCAGATTAATTGGTTCAGTTCTAACGGGGTTGACGGAGAAATTAACTTCTCCATCTTCTTCCAAAATTCAGCATGGAAAAAATATTTAGAACCTGAATTTGAAAACCCACGTTCTGGGGAAAATGAAACACCTCTCCCGTGTTTATTTTCTTCAAAATTTCAGATCAATTTTGGGCAAGGATATCATCACTCTCACGTCACATTTGAAGAATTTTAGGAATTATAATGGAGGAATTTTATTAAGCACCATCATTATTACGAAACCATCCTTGTGTGAAATTACATATTTTGGGTAATGGAGATAAACTAAGATGAAAGCAAAGAGCCTAATGATAATTATCATGGTGATAAAGGCAACGATCCACATGTACTCCCCTGTTCTTGATGAATTAATAATTGCTTGAATATTCTTTTTCCCACATGTTTTCGGTGTTCTTTATATACCACAATTATTGTGTTAATTATTTCTTTTGGGATATGTTTTTTGTACATATGATGTTCTTTATTTTTTTTTTGCTAGAAAATTCTTGAACAAGAGCCTTGTAATTTTAGTAAAGTTTGTGTTCTTGAAATGTTTGTCATTATGAATGAGATTTTGAGATTGTTTTTGTAATGTATGGAATAAGGAGTATCTTGAGTGCTTCAATGGTATTGTTTTTGTTATGCGGCAATATTCAGCTCTTCGTATGAACTCTTTGTCTAGGATTGAAGTCTAGGATCTCTTTTGAGGAGTGCACTTGTATTTTCTTTATGAACTAAGTCTCTCACTCTTGGTTTTATTGATTATGAACTTACTTTAATTATTGTTCAATGTTTGATATTTGAACCAGCTTTTATATAGTTTATACTTTCTTATAATTGAGCTTATTAGATTAATTGTTAATACATCTTCTTTGCAGAAACTAATATAAATAGAGATGATGAGAATGCTTAACAAAATCCCTCACAAGATTAGATAATTCACTTGCATGAAGATGATGGAGAATCCAATCAACATCAAGATCGAAAAAATTGCAGCTTTGTCCATCGCGGTGAAGGTGAGTATGGTTTGAAATTTGGCATGATAGTTTACAATGAAAATGAAGCATATGAGCTTTACAACAGATATGTTATAGAAAAATGTTTTAGTATCCAAAAACATCATAAACGATACGTATCTGGTACAAATCAACTTCGACAACGTAGTTTTGTTTGTTCCAAACATGGATTTCAATATCATGATAGAGCTTTTGAAATAAATTTCATAAAAAGACAACAATTAGATACTCGGACTGGGTTTATGGCTTGTATTACATTTAAGGTAGACAAGGGAGTTTAGGAAATTGTTCGGTTCGATGATGACCATTATCATGCTCTTGCTCCTCCTGAGCACATGCATTTGTTGAGGTCTGGAAGAAGTATACCAAATGCCACTAAAGGTTTAATTGATTCATTTGTTGATGCGGGTATTGGACCAACAAAAACTCGTAGTCATATTGCGAATGAGGTGGGTTGGGAAACAAATATAACATTTACATCACGAGATTGTCATAATTATGTACAGTCCCGGAGATTGAATCTGATTGAACCCACAGATGCCCAAATGCCTGTCAATCATTTTAATCTTAAGCAAGCTCAAGATCCGATGTTCTTTTACACAATGCAAATAGATAACAAAAACCGCTTGAATTTTTTTTTTCCTGGAGGGACGGTATATTAAAATTAGATGGTGATTGCTTTGGAGATGTTGTGATTTTGGACACCACCTTTGGTACTAACAAATATAACATGGTTTGTGCTTTGTTTGTGGGAATAAATAATCACTGGCAAAATGTGTTGCTTGATCGTGCATTTCTTTTAGATGCCTTTTTAGAAGCAATGGGAAAGGTACCAAAAACTATTGGTTCCCTTTATATGAAGTTTATACAAGTTTTTTCATTTTACACTGGTCAACAAGGGAAGTAGAAATTGCTAAAATATTGTAAAACAAACCAAAATAGTAGCATAACAATAAAAGAAATAATTGATGACTGAATTTGAGTGAAAATTTTCTTTCATGGAAATAGGTAGCTTACATTTCGAAGGTGTGCTTATAAACATGCAAAAGGACTTTAACGTTTGAAAGTGTTGCGTCTTATTTTACATAGGGGTGATTACATCCACAGTCCGTGAAATTTGTATCATTTGAGATTTTTCAGTGATTGCAAATAGCTTTCCAAAATTTAAGTTGCAGACGTGTCATAGGGGGTGATGATTTAAATGGATGTATATAACACAATCTTTAACCGCTTTGGGTGTTTCCTCAAAAAAAAAAAAAAAAAAAGGACGGACAATTGAGATGCAGACATGTCATGCATATGATTTAAAAGATTCTATTGTACAAAAAATTATTTAGTATAACTGCTACACCACATCATCATGCTTATGTGGTGCAGCAAACCAACCATATTCGGACACGTCGAGTACAAATCCCACGTCAGATTAATTGGTTCAGTTCTAACGGGGTTGACGGAGAAATTAACTTCTCCATCTTCTTCCAAAATTCAGCATGGAAAAAATATTTAGAACCTGAATTTGAAAACCCACGTTCTGGGGAAAATGAAACACCTCTCCCGTGTTTATTTTCTTCAAAATTTCAGATCAATTTTGGGCAAGGATATCATCACTCTACGTCACATTTGAAGAATTTTAGGAATTATAATGGAGGAATTTTATTAAGCACCATCATTATTACGAAACCATCCTTGTGTGAAATTACATATTTTGGGTAATGGAGATAAACTAAGATGAAAGCAAAGAGCCTAATGATAATTATCATGGTGATAAAGGCAACGATCCACATGTACTCCCCTGTTCTTGATGAATTAATAATTGCTTGAATATTCTTTTTCCCACATGTTTTCGGTGTTCTTTATATACCACAATTATTGTGTTAATTATTTCTTTTGGGATATGTTTTTTGTACATATGATGTTCTTTATTTTTTTTTTGCTAGAAAATTCTTGAACAAGAGCCTTGTGATTTTAGTAAAGTTTGTGTTCTTGAAATGTTTGTCATTATGAATGAGATTTTGAGATTGTTTTTGTAATGTATGGAATAAGGAGTATCTTGAGTGCTTCAATGGTATTGTTTTTGTTATGCGGCAATATTCAGCTCTTCGTATGAACTCTTTGTCTAGGATTGAAGTCTAGGATCTCTTTTGAGGAGTGCACTTGTATTTTCTTTATGAACTAAGTCTCTCACTCTTGGTTTTATTGATTATGAACTTACTTTAATTATTGTTCAATGTTTGATATTTGAACCAGCTTTTATATAGTTTATACTTTCTTATAATTGAGCTTATTAGATTAATTGTTAATACATCTTCTTTGCAGAAACTAATATAAATAGAGATGATGAGAATGCTTAACAAAATCCCTCACAAGATTAGATAATTCACTTGCATGAAGATGATGGAGAATCCAATCAACATCAAGATCGAAAAAATTGCAGCTTTGTCCATCGCGGTGAAGGTGAGTATGGTTTGAAATTTGGCATGATAGTTTACAATGAAAATGAAGCATATGAGCTTTACAACAGATATGTTATAGAAAAATGTTTTAGTATCCAAAAACATCATAAACGATACGTATCTGGTACAAATCAACTTCGACAACGTAGTTTTGTTTGTTCCAAACATGGATTTCAATATCATGATAGAGCTTTTGAAATAAATTTCATAAAAAGACAACAATTAGATACTCGGACTGGGTTTATGGCTTGTATTACATTTAAGGTAGACAAGGGAGTTTAGGAAATTGTTCGGTTCGATGATGACCATTATCATGCTCTTGCTCCTCCTGAGCACATGCATTTGTTGAGGTCTGGAAGAAGTATACCAAATGCTACTAAAGGTTTAATTGATTCATTTGTTGATGCGGGTATCGGACCAACAAAAACTCGTAGTCATATTGCGATTGAGGTGGGTTGGGTAACAAATATAACATTTACATCACGAGATTGTCATAATTATGTACAGTCCCGGAAATTGAATCTGATTGAACCCACAGATGCCCAAATGCCTGTCAATCATTTTAAGCTTAAGCAAGCTCAAGATCCGATGTTCTTTTACACAATGCAAATAGATAACAAAATCCGCTTGAATTTTTTTTTTCTGGAGGGACGATATATTAAAATTAGATGGTGATTGCTTTGGAGATGTTGTGATTTTTGACACCACCTTTGGTACTAACAAACATAACATGGTTTGTGCTACGTTTGTGGGAATAAATAATCACTGGCAAAATGTGTTGCTTGGTTGTGCATTTCTTTTAGAAGCCTTTTTAGAAGCAATGGGAAAGGTACCAAAACAATTGGTTCCCTTTATATGAAGTTTATACAAGTTTTTTCATTTTACACTGGCAAACAAGGGAAGTAGAAATTGCTAAAATATTGGAAAACAAACCAAAATAGTAGCATAACAATAAAAAAAATAATTGATGACTGAATTTAAATGAAAATTTTCTTTCATGGAAATAGGTAGCTTACATTTCGAAGGTGTACTTATAAACATGCAAAAGGACTTGAACGTTTGAAAGTGTTGCGTCTTATTTTACATAGGGGTGATTACATCCACAGTCCGTGAAATTTGTATCATTTGAGATTTTTCAGTGATTGCAAATAGCTTTCCGAAATTTAAGTTGCAGACGTGTCATAGGGGGTGATGATTTAAATGGATGTATATAACACAATCTTTATTGTACAAAAAATTATTTAGTATAACTGCTACACCACATCATCATGCTTATGTGGTGCAGCAAACCAACCATATTCGGACACGTCGAGTACAAATCCCACGTCAGATTAATTGGTTCAGTTCTAACGGGATTGACGGAGAAATTAACTTCTCCATCTTCGTCCAAAATTCAGCAAGGAAAAAATATTTAGAACCTGAATTTGAAAACCAACGTTCTGGGGAAAATGAAACACCTCTCCCGTGTTTATTTTCTTCAAAATTTCAGATCAATTTTGGGCAAGGAAATCATCACTCTCACGTCACATTTGAAGAATTTTAGGAATTATAATTGAGGAATTTTATTAATCACCATCATTATTACGAATCCATCATTGTGTGAAATTACATATTTTGGGTAATGGAGATAAACCAAGATGAAAGCAAAGAGCCTAATGATAATTATCATGGTGATAAAGGCAATGATCCACATGTATTCCCCTGTTCTTGATGAATTAATAATTGCTTGAATATTCTTTTTCCCACATGTTTTCGGTGTTCTTTATATACCACAATTATTGGGTTAATTATTTCTTTTGGGATATGTTTTTTGTACATATGATGTTCTTTATTTTTTTTTTTGCTAGAAAATTCTTGAACAAGAGCCTTGTGATTTTAGTAAAGTTTGTGTTCTTGAAATGTTTGTCATATATCTGGTGATTATGAATGAGATTTTGAGATTGTTTTTGTAATGTATGGAATAAGGAGTATCTTGAGTGCTTCAGGTATTGTTTTTGTTATGCGGCAATATTCAGCTCTTCGTATGAACTCTTTGACTAGGATTGAAGTCTAGGATCTCTTTTGAGGAGTGCACTTGTGGTTTCTTGATGAACTAAGTCTCTCACTCTTGGTTTTATTGATTATGAACTTACTAATTATTGTTCAATGTTTGTTATTTGAACCTACTTTTATATAGTTTATACTTTCTTATAATTGAGCTTATTAGATTAATTGTTAATACATCTTCTTTGCAGAAACTAATATAAATAGAGATGATGAGAATGCTAAACAATATCCCTCACAAGATTAGATAATTCACTTGGATGAAGATGATGGAGAATCCAATCAACATCAAGACCGAAAAAATTGCAGCTTTCTGCATCGCGGTGAAGGTGAGTATGGTTTGAAACTTGGCACGATAGTTTACAATGAAAATGAAGCATATGAGCTTTACAATAGATATGCTATAGAAAAGGTTTTAGTATCCAAAAACATCATAAACCATACGTATCTGGTACTAATCAACTTCAACAACGAAGTTTTGTTTGTTCCAAACATGGATTTCAATATCATGATAGAGCTTTTGAAATAAATTTCATAAAAAGATAACAATTACATACTCAGACTGGGTTTATGGCTTGTATTACATTTAAGGTAGACAAGGGAGTTTGGGAAATTGTTCGGTTCGATGATGACCATAATCATGATGCTCCTCCTGAGCACATGCATTTGTTGAGGTCTGGAAGAAGTATACCAAATGCCACTAAAGGTTTAATTGATTCATTTGTTGATGCGGGTATTGGACCAACAAAAACTCGTAATCATATTGCGAATGAGGTGGGTTGGGTAACAAATATAACATTTACATCACGAGATTGTCATAATTATGTACAGTCCCGGAGATTGAATCTGATTGAACCCACAGATGCCCAAATGCCTGTCAATCATTTTAAGCTTAAGCAAGCTCAAGATCCGATGTTCTTTTACACAATGCAAATAGATAACAAAAACCGCTTGAATTTTTTTTTTTTCTGGAGGGACGGTATATTAAAATTAGATGGTGATTGCTTTGGAGATGTTGTGATTTTTGACACCACCTTTGGTACTAACAAATATAACATGGTTTGTGCTTCGTTTGTGGGAATAAATCATCACTGGCAAAATGTATTGCTTGGTTGTGCATTTCTTTTAGAAGCCTTTTTAGAAGCAATGGGAAAGGTACCAAAAACTAATTTTACTTATCAAGATCAAGCTATGGCCAATGCTATTAAAGAGGTACTTCCGGAAACTTGTCACAGATTATGCGATTAGCATATTTCCCAAAATGCTACCAAAAAAATTCCTCATCTTTATGGAAAGCCTGATTTTAAGAAAAAGTCCTCTAAGTGCTTTCATGGTTGTGATACGGAAGAGGAGTTTGAATCGACTTGGAAAGAGATGATTGAAAAATGGAATGCTTTTGAAAATCAGTGGTTGAAAACTCTTTATAACCTCAAGAAAAAGTGGTGTCCGACTTTTAGTCATGATTTTTTTTCAGCAAACATGAAATCAATATGAACAAATTTTTTCATCGTATATCTCACAAAACACTCACACTTATAGAATTTGTTGACCACTATGAGGAAAGTGTTTAAAAACAACGAGAATCTCAGACAAATGAGGATTTTCGCAGCAATCAAGGAAAGCCTCACATTTGTATACTAGTAGGGATCCTAAATCATGCAGGGGATGTGTATACATGCAAGATCTTAGGAAAGTTCAATAAAGAATTTGAGAGTGCAGCAGCATAGAATATTGTTGAACACTTCAGTGATGGAAGTGTTGATTTTTATACACTTCAAAAAGAAGGATATCATAGAAAGCACGTTGTTCAATTCAAGCCTTTCGACTTTACTATTTCGTGTGGTTGCAAAAAGTTTGAGGCCATGGGCATATTGTGTTGTCATATTCTACGAATGCTCAATGTGAAAACAAATCTTACACGAATTCCTCAACAATATATTGTTATAAGGTAGACAAAGGGTGCTAAAGAATGCATGACCATCGATAGGTACAATGAACCAATCCAAACTAACTCAAAGGAGTCAAAAACAATTTGTTTAAACAAATTGATGCTAAAGGAATTTTATGCCATGAACTTGGTTGCATTTGATAAGAATACGGTTAATCTGAAGAAATCATAGAGCATCTGATTCATAAAGTAACCGAATATAAAAGGTCTTTGGATGTGTCTAGTGGTGATTCAGTTGTTGAGCCTAATGACACTTCCTCTGAAAAGTTAACAGTACTCAATCCCCCATCTTTGAGACCCAAATGAGAAACAAATGCCAGGATAAAAAGTTGCAACGAAAAGCGTAAAAGAAAAACTATAAAAGTTGCTGCATGTGAGGTACTACAATCTGAGGGAATGATGGAAAGTAACTTAAAGTGCAATCGTACCAGTACTTTTTTATTCTTTCATTATAATTTATTGATTCTCTTTACATCAATGAAATAGGTCAAGTTAGGAAGACCTCAATTAGCATGCTTTCTTCTGAGGTACCTCTGATAGTTTACATCTCTTAGGCTCAGTTCGGTAGCCTTGATTCATTTTTGGCCCAATTGACAATTTGGCCCAGCAAATTAATATAAGCCAATTATATAATTGGGATTGTAGATGTAATTATGGGCTCAAACCGATAAAATAAAAATAAGTTTGGTTATCCGATTAGCGTGAAATTCCTATTGTGCCCCCCGTAACTTTAAAATCCAACCATTGGATGTAGAGTGATTCGTGGACGTCGGATCTAGGACTGAGACATGGGGGTAAAGGTAAAGTACTCCCACATTTGAACAAAAACTCGCCGTCACCTATTTTCTCTCTTCTCTCTCCTCTCTCATATCCCATTTCTTCCCGTGTCCACGTTTCTACCATTTTCGAAGCTCTGGAGTTTCTGGATAACAACCTAAGTGCCCTTCGTCGCGCAGTTTGAGGTAATTTTGTCTCTCTCACTTTTAATCTAGGGTGATTTTACGAATTAGATGAACAATTACCTAAGGTTTTTTATTTGTAATTTAATGATGCTTTAGCTATAGTTTATTATATGTAGATTCATTTTTTTGTGATGGGGTCGAGCTCTACGAGTACCGTGCGTAGCAACAATACTGGCGAAGGGGTGGAAGTTCCTGGACGGACCCGCCTTTGTGGATACACAGTCCGCATGTTCACTTTACGGACAAATCAAAATCCCGGAAGGCGTTTTCTATGTTGTCCAAAGCTTCATGTGAGTACTTAATCCTATCTTCATGTGTCTTTTTTTTTCTATTTGTATATTTATAGGCCATTACGAATTTGCATGCTAATATGTTTGAATTTCTGTGCAGGGTAAAAATTGTGATTTTTTTTAGTGGGTTGATCAGTACGTGTGTGATCGTGCTGCTACAATTATCCCGGGGTTACTGGTGCGATTGAATCAGTTAGAAGACCACAATTAGATTGTGGAAGCAGAAAAAAAAATCGGTTACATGAAGAAAATAGGCATTTACTTGAATGTGTTGTGCACTTGCAAGTCGCAAATAACGCATTGCGGTACAAGTTCAAACTTGTAATGATATGTGATGTTTGTTGTTTGTTGGCTTACATTTGGTTTGTATGTGTTTTAGTCATTGACATATGTGGTGATGTTTTGTGCTTCTGGCTTGTGTTTGATTCCAACTTATAACTATGATGAGTTTATATGATGGTCTTCATATAGTTTTGGATAATTGAAAAATATATTATGTATGTACATATTTGATGTTTCATGATGCACTCTTGGTCTTCAATTTGGGGTATGAGATTTTTGTTTGCTGATATTTTTTGTATGATAATATTGGTCGATTATTAGCAGCTTCAGGGCAACTGAACTGAGCCTTTTTATGTTGCTTTATTTTATGATATGACTAGTCTTTTGAATGTATGCATGTGCATGAAATAAAATATGTTGCTATATATTTTGTAGTTACTTTCATTTGTTACATTTATATCATAAATATTGAGTGGCTTATCAAAGTTTGAATAAATGGGTTCAGAATTGATGATTTTGAAGAGGGGGGTGGGGGTTCTTATGTTTGCATTATTTGGTGTGATTTCACGTAAAATATTTTGCAGTTGTATATTTTGTGATGCTCAATAGGTTCAGAATTTATGGTTTTTCTTTCTCACAATTTTGTCATATTTATTGCAAGTCAACTGAACTTTTGAGAATATGGTTGAGTATAGATGTTTGTGGAATGGTGGGGGGGGGGGGGGACTCTTAATTTTGCATATTTGAAAATGGTTTTGTTTGGTAATGATTTTTGTTGTGTCCCATGTTGTTCAGTTGGGTTGCCTTGATTAAATTTGCAAGAGCTTTGAAAATTTTGAATGCTTAAGACATCCATGAGACAAAATATTCATATGAACTTGTACTATATTTTGTAATGCTTTTCATTTGATAAATCTTGTCCTATTATTGCATGGCATATCAAATCTTTATAGATTAGTTGAGTATTGAAGTGGTGTGATATATTTCGTGATTCTTTTCATTTGTCATATTTTGTCCTATTCATTAAAAGATTAATATTTATTACATATCATCATTGTAGAGTATTGAACATTCTATAAATTTGACTTGTTTTGTCCTCATTAAATTGTAAATTCTTTGGGGTAAGTGACATTAATTACAAATTGTCATTTTCATGAGTATAAACTCTATTAAATACTCTTATCACTTATTATTGTGATTATATATTACCAATGGGGGCTGGTAATAAATGCAAACCAACCCTTCATTATGATACAAGACTCTTAATTCCAAGGGTCATTGTATTCTATACAAGGAACCTCTATTGTGTTAACCAAACACAACATTCTCAAATCAAATTGAAGAGGAATAAGAAAAGGTATTTCATTTTATTCAATTCTTGATGACTAGTATTTTTGTTTACTGTTTTAAAGGAATTTTATTTAAAATACTTATAATGTTCTCTATAATGTATTTTCAGCAGGATGCCTCTCACACAGAGTCAACGTGTTGATTATAATTCACAATTTGATTTATGGAGCCCAAATGAACGGGCATTCTTCATTTGGAGGTTGTTTTCATATGCACAGAAGGGAAGGCATATCTGGAATCCAACTGAACTCAATAATGTTTTGAAGAAAATTGGCAAACGGATGAATGATGAGTATCACCCACGCTGGTTCAGCGGGCCTGCACTTTGTCTGAGACTCCATCACGTTTGGTCCGAGTTTTTGGACTTCTCTAACTTCGTTATGAACCCGTGGATTGATTATGACCCTTGGGAGTGAAGGTTCATGTCTACGATGCGTATTGGGATACTGTGGACCCGCAAGTAAGTATATGCTTCCATTATCTACTGCTTTAATTTATGCCATATTTATTAATGCATGAATGGTTGCTTGCAGAATGAGCCAGCAAGTTGGAGGAGATACCGGTTGTATGGGGAGCCGCAATACATTAAGTTGAGGTTCATCTTTCACGTCAAAAATTGTGCAAATCTCCCCCTGAAGTGGTTGGAAGTCCAGAATGGCCTATTCACATTCGCGCCAATGATCCAGGTAATGTTCCTGAGGCTGCTGCCCCTCCCCAACCCGTGCTTCCAAATGAACAAGTTGAGGTTGTTCGTGATGATGGTCAGAGTGTTGGGGAAATGGTGGATGTGACTAGGTTGATTCGTAGTGGTGTTATTGTGGACTCCTTCTTCATGGTTATGGGTTGTCTCATGAAATGAAGTTTATCTGGTTGGTTTGTTTTTTTATAGGGATGTGTTAGGGTGGTTATTAAGGTATTATGGTATGTATAGTGGTAGGACTTTTAACTTGTGTATATTTTTTTTTTTTTTGTGTACTGATTTTGTTGGCCATATATATATATAGATCATGCCAATTTATATGTAAGCAATTGGGAACAAATTTTCAGAAATATATAAGTTGCCTATTGCTATAGTTTGAATTCGTACTTAATAGTAAAATGCATGTAGAACAACCATCTATAGTCCATGTATAGCCATAAATATTTCCAAATTTTGTTTACCTATCAATAACAGTGAAGGCCAATATCATGTAACCTTCACATGCACATATGATAAAAGTAATGTAAACTTCACATGCACAATAGTAATGTAAACTTCACTTGAAATTGTAGCTATTTATCTACAGAACAAGCCTTGGGATGTATAAAAGTAAAGGCCAAAAAATCTTCATAAAATATGTCAAAGGCTGCACAAAATGAATTGAAATGACAAATGATTTTTTGCAATTCTTTTTCAACACACCATTTCTTTTAACCACATTCACACACAAGTTCTTTTAATTTTTTTCATTATGTGCCTCAAATAACAAATTCAAATTCTTGCAATATGGTTTAAAAAACCAAAGGTGTTTTATGTCCTGTACATAATTGTTAGATTCCAATTGTTTTTCTTTGAACTATGCAAACAAATTGACACCACCACGAATTATAAGTATTGCAGAAACACCCCTATGAGTTCATCATAACTAAGCATCACCATTAATTCCATCGAATTTAATTACAATACACCATAAAATTAACTACAGTTTAGTTTGAATCCATCATATTCCATACTTATCAACAACCTTCCAAACTCAAAAGCAAAGTATAACGGTTACATAATCACAAATATGCAAACATCTTTGCAAGCCAAAACAAAAGATTGGATCCAAATCCAATATTAGGTTCCCAATGAATTTAGCCTCAATTTATTTTGCCTTTAAGCATCAAGTTGGCCTGAATTTCACGGTTGCGTTCGGAAGAACGCAGGAACAAACTGGCGTGCTTTGGATTATCCATTAGTTTGAAACAAAGCAAATTCATTTCTTCCTCACTTAGCCCTGGTACCGTTTCGAGTGCGGATATTACTTTTGAGGCCTTTTCATCATCCGTATCTTCTTCTTTCTTAATTTTGGAAGCGAAACTCCCAAAAGCCGCTTTTGTATCCTCAACAAAAGAAGTGAGAAATTAAGCATACGGATGAGGAGTTGGAGTCGTTTAAGGGTCTTCCTCTTCTCCTTTTTGATCTTCAATTTTTTATTCTTTTCAGTCCCACCACTATTTCCCCTAACTTCCTTCAGTCGTGAGTTCAATCCATATAGGCCTCCATCAAATGCGTCTGTTGTCAAGTCGACACAAGGACTACCATCAACATATGAAGGCGTATAGCAGTCATTCAATGGTTCTTTTTCTTTCCCGAACATACCATCGGAACGGTCTTCATTCAATAATATGTCTTCTACTACGTCAACAAACCCTGCAGCATCATCTCCCGTTGCTCGATCTTTCCCAAACAATTCACACCAATCGTCATAATATCTCCATGACTTAGCTCTCATATTACACGCCTCTTTGTTAGCCTATAATAAAATATGTAATCATTAATAATTTGTCAAACAATATTATAATTTCGAAAATTAATTTTACTGTAGTACATTCACATATTCTTCCCATACATCATCATTGACCTCAATCACTTTAGCACTATCATTCCAACAAAATCCACTCGTACTTAGCATGGCAATTAACAAATAATATTGTTTTTTCCATACAGTGAGTTTGGAGTTGATATGTCTCACCCCTATGTTGCAATTAGGCAACTTTGCATTCATTGCGGTTTAGAGCTTGTAGGTACCCTGCCTTGAAACCATTGTCAGCTTTCCAACCATTCGACACCAACTTGTGCAAACAAAGTATCAAAGTTTGCTCCTCCAAGTTGTTCAAAATTCTCCGAGGACCCTGTGGTTTTCTGAATGGGTGATTACGTATGTGAAGTAATATAATAATTACCCTAACATTGAGATTAATAACAAAATATTATACATCATACATGACAAATCAATATTAAACATCATACCAAATATTCAACAAACATTCAAGAAAATAACATTCAACAAACATTCAATTCAAAGAAAAGAACATTCTAAAAAAGTACAACCCCCTCAACACGACATATCATACAGACCAAATACATAAAAATACTACAATCCCGAATTACACTCAATGTACTTTCTATCCACTTGGTTACTGACGCCTCAACAACCACTCGTGGTACATTGCAGCCATATCCTCCCGCTTAGCCATCCATGCTTATGACGGTTCAACCACATCGATGAACTCACCATTGTCCCCGCCACTATTTCCTTCGTCAGCAATATCATCACTTTCCTCGTCACTAGAACAATTTGAACCTGACATATTTGACATAGTCATTAGCTGAAAATTATGAATGAGAATGCAAGCCATTATTATCCGGTTTTGAATCTTCAGTGGATAAAACGCATTGCTCCTTAGTATTAAGAACCTCTTCTTTACTTGGCCAAAACAACGCTCAATAATGTTACTAGCCATAGAATGCTTCATGTTGAAATATTCTCTATGATTTTGAGGAGCATCCCGTCCAACACCCCATTCCTTTAAATGATATCGAACTCCTCGATACGGTGTTAGGAACCCCTCAACGTTGGTGTATCCGTTATCGCATAGGTAGTACGTGCCTAAGATAGTATGAACAAAACTGCCATATAAGTATTAAATTTAATTTGTTTGTTAAAACATTCAAGCCCCAAAATCAGACACTACCCGTTGAAACACGTAGTCCGTGTCGTCGATGAATAGCATCTCTAAGAACCCTCCCATCAGCCGCAGAACCCTCCCACCCAGAAAGAATATAAGTAAACTGCCCATTCACATCACACGCGACTAGTACATTCGTTGCAATTTCACCCTTCCTTGATCTATAGCGCGGTTTATCAATCAAAGGAACTTGAATTTTTACATAACTTCCATCAAGTGCCCCAATACAAACCTAAAAGTGGAATAAATAAAATCAAGATATTGTATACAAGAAAATATAGGAAATTAATGTATTTTATATATATATAATATATACCGGAGAACAACGCCAATGATCATCTTCAGAGTCTTCCCGTATTGGATTCGGTTGGGACAGTAGTATAGGATGAAGCTTGACTAAACAATTTAGGACACGATAGAAACACTTACTAATGGTATCCCCATAACGTTTATAGTCAAATCCGACAATGCGATTCTTCTTATGGTGGGCTAAGATGGACAAGAATATTGGAACTTGTTCAGTGTGTGGGACGTGTTTAGTGTCCTTTAGACCTCCAACATTACGCAACAAGTTACAAAACTTAGCAAAGGCATTCATTGTGAACCTTAAGTTAGCCTTACATTTCACATCACTCTTCATTGTTAAGCGACGTAAATAGTCATCTTGTTTCGGCTTCCTACGAATCATGCTATATCTCTTCTGCTTTTTACTATCCATATGTACTTTGTGTGCAATGATGCAAATACATATTAGAAACACACATCTCCAAAAAAATGGTGGAGCATATTTAGCAATTACTTGAGTTCTGCGAGTGCATTAGAGAATTCAACCTATAATGAAATTTTCAATGAGCCGACCCAACTCACACTAACATAAGTGACCGCATCTATCAAGAGTATCCTACCATATTCCACTTGTTCTTGACAAGGTATAGACGTCATTAAAAGTGTTTGCTTAGCCTTATTAATGCAGTAGGCTTGCACTTATTGCATCATAAGAATGGGATAGAGTTATACTCTTAAGTGCTTTCCTTTAAGTTAGCCAAGACTGGTTGTCCTATTGAACTTAGTCCGTGGGATCTCCAATCTCCAAGCTAGGTTTTCGTACAAAGTAACTTAGTCTAATTTAGGCTTAAATCTCATTCCCTTCGTTGCACTTTCTACTCTCTAGAATAACTTTTAATATCCGAAATCAGGATTATCTCTTGACTTCATAAATTCATTCTATTTGAAAGTAGATATCTCTCGGTATTGTATCAACGAAAACGAATATGTCGTGACTTTACCATTATACATAGAGTTTGTTGAGCTCTGTGTATCACCGATTATCGCATTTTACTATGGCTGACACAATTTTCAGTCATATTAGAATATATTTCATGAATTTTGTGAAGCCACTCAAATTCTTCACTAGCTTTATCCAATGCTATGCACTCTAATTTCATAGTGAATTGAGCTATATGCGTTTGTTTGGAAGATTCTCAAGAAATAGCAGTGTTTCCTAAAATGAATACACATCCGCTTATAATTTGATTCCTCTAAATCAGAAGTTTCATTTGCATTACTATATCCCTCATGGGTCGTTGGATATTTTTCCAAAATATAAAGCACATACAACTGTATTATTTCAAGATTCAAGCATTTTCATTAATGCATCCCAACGAATCTTGCTAAGATTGCTCATGTATCTCCTTAGTTTATTAACTAAATAGACGATGTCTGACCTCTTGCATTTTACGATATATGCGTGACATCTAATTTTATGAGCATACTCAAATTGTGATACTCTATCACATTTGTTCTCGTGTAGCACACAAGATATGAATTAAATAGAATTATAGAATCCCTTAATTTCATAAGTATTAAACTTATCTATCCTCATCCACGCAATGTGCTTGAGATAATTTAATGTCATCGCATGACCTCTTAATCATAATTGATTAAACCGAAGTTTTTCATATCATAAGTTTATATTTTCTCGGTGGATTTAATATTCTCAATATTAGTCTCAAATATTAACATATCATTTACGTATAAATAAACTGTGATACTCAATTATCCAATTTGTTTGTATGGACACATTTATCATATTTATTAATATGAAAGTCAAAATTTGTTGATGACACTATCACATTTTTCGTGTCATTGTTTAGGAGCTTGTTAAACGCCAATAAGAAAATATAAAAGTTTCGCAAACTATGTTTTCTTTTCCTTTAACAACGAGACCCTCTGGTTACTCCTCATAAATATTATCATTTAATTCATCATTAAGGAAGACAATTTTAACGTCCATTTGATAAAATCTCGTACTGTATATAGATATTCGAGCTATTAATATTCAAATGGATGTCATCCTAATCGCTAGTGAATATGAGTCAAAAAAAGTAAAAGTGTTTCTTTTAATAAGGCATCAACCTAGTTTTTATCGATTGACTTATCGAAGTTTTTAACCTCTTGAACTTAAAAATCCGTCACATCCAATTGGTTCACTCCTTGAGGTTTACCAATTTTATGATTGTAACTCGTTGTCAATTGCCTTTTTTTATTGGAACTCGACATAATTTATTTATATGTTTAAGGCTCATCATCTAATATATAAGTTAGAATGTCTAGATTGAAGTACTTGGAGCTTTTGTTTGTCTCTTCAGCTCATCAACAAACTCATGTTGATTGTCAACAAACTCATGTTTATTTAATATATTAATCTCTTATGTATATTCTCGCAGAAAGTTGACCCTCTTGATCAAAATTAATTAAATATTTTCGCAAAATATTCTATGAAATTTGAAGAAAAAATATTATAGTCTAAAATGGATTAGACTATAGTGTTTATTCTCGCAGAATAAACAATTTATAATTAACTCTAATTATAAATTGTAAAAAGGTTTATGTAAGTAATATAATAAATAATATTACTTTATCATATTTTAATATCAGTAAATTACACTTACTGAAAATAAATCTGAACCAAAAGAACGATCAGTTTATAAGAAATGATTCACAAATCCTTCTTACATTCTCAATTAATGTTACATCACGTGACTCAGTTCACATGATTACATTTATTTCAGATTTAAACACCAAAAATCTGAAGTGCTACTATTTATCACATAAACTAGTAGCAATTAATATTTTTAAATCATTTTCTTTTTCGGTGGTGAAACTAAATCTGACCCAAGTACCCCCAACATTTTAAGGTATTTATTTTTTCTTCCCTTCCATAACTCATATGGAATTATATTTGATTTTCTTGTGGGAAACTCGACTTAATATGCGTTTAGACATCTAAAGAGTTTTCCCCCACAAGTTATTCGGTACACCAAAATTTATAGAATAATATTACCCGCACCTTCTTAGGTTTGATTATTCCGTTTAGCTACATACTAAATTGAATCGAGTTGAGCTAGGTAAATTATTTTTACGAATTATTCCCAATTAACTACATGTAATTTCAAAAGTTGATCTAATTAAACAGTCAACAAGAACGATAAATTTCATATTTACCAAAGCCAATTTCAGGACAAATTAAGTGAGGCAATGCCAAACATTAGGAGTCAAGCACAAACTGATTATTTTGCAATAAAAGCAAAGATATAAGATAACAACAAACATATTCAATTTGCTTAGGCGTTGTGCCGAAGACGCACGGAAGTAAGAAATGGAACCCTCACCTTAATTGAAGACGAATATATTTTCTACCAGATGTCTGGAGCTGCAGCCGTAACCTTAGTGATTGTCTCGATGCCTATTTACCCAATTGCATGAACATAGCTAGCCTTTGTCACAACACCTCCACCGGGTGTCCTTTTCCTTTTCTTTCATTTCTCCATCCCAACTCATAGCCTTGTAAACTCACCACATGCCTCCATCAACAAGCTCTCTAAACCTCACAAATGCAACATTAATATTTAGCACCAGCCCCAACACGGATTGTCCAAAAACGTAGTGTAAACCCGTCATACACGACACCATCGACCTCAACCCTTTTCATCTAGTCATCGCCTCTTTACAACAATGGTACCATTCGACTCCTTACATCACGATGATTGACTTAGACAACTTAATTTTGAAATTTGGTTGACATACGAAGAAGTTAGGAGTAAGTATATATATAAATAGATACAAGTGTGTCATGTATGTGTGAGTCCGTGAGTGCAAGAAGGAATAAGGAAGAGGATAGATATTTATACTTACAAGATGAGTGAAATTTGCAATTGAGCCCTCCAACTATTGCTTCCCTTTATATGAAGTTTATACAAGTTTTATTATTTTACACTGGTCAACAAGGGAACTAAAAATTGCAATTAAGCCCTCAACTCTTGCAAGTTTTCATTTGAATATATGAATTTATTTTTTTATCTAATTGGGTCCTCAAAGTCACAAACCTTTCAATTAAGTCTAAGAATATACATTTTATCTCAAACAAGTCACCAATATTATTTAGTTATCTAGTTTAAATGATTTATTAATGTAACATATAAAATTTAGTCCCATATGAATTGTGAGCGTTACAATCACTCCATATTACATTGACTCATTTCAATTAAACCCAACGAAATTATATAATTTATTTGAAGAAGAAAATGAGAATTAAAAATTATTATTTATTCATGGATTTGTGGGGTGTTACATAAGTAGAGATGTAATTAAATGCTCTTATTAGTCAACAATGGTAAACTTTGACTTTTGAGGGCAATTTAGAAAATTAATAAAATTTACTTTGAAAACAACAATTTGCAATCTTGCAATATCGGTAGCCTAAAACTAAATAATGTCAACATATAACGGATAAAAACAAATCCGAAATGATAGCCACGTAGTAAGATAGGATGCTCAAGTAAAATGTATAACTCTAGCATCCCCAACAAATAGAGTTAATGGAAATTTACCTCCACGATATTCATAATATTCAATTTATCTCCCTATAATTTGAAAAGTGCACTTTACCTCCCCCCTATAATTATCTTAATATAGTTTCACACCGTCTCCCTTGCATTTTTATATGTGGCACTTTTCCCCCTATGGTATGATAATGTGAAAGTTTATATCCCTGGGTTATGTTAAATGTGGTAATTTACCCCCTATATTATGATAAATGTGACAATTTACCCCCCCTCCCCCCATGTTACAAAACAATTTGCATGCTCACTCTCAATTTTAGTATGTGAGTTACACCTCGACTGAAGAAGATAAATTGCTCCTTTAAAATTTTTACAAGGGATAAAGTATTTTTCTTCAAATCACAGGGAAATAAATTTCAAGGGGTAAATTGGCATTAACTCCCAACATATATGCATGTTGTCATAAAAAAAAAAATTAAAAAAAAAAAAGGCATTGCTATAAGATTGTCAAGAAAAACAAAAATTGACCTTCAAATCGGTGTGGAAGAAACAAGTTTGCCTTTGGAGATTCTAGGCCCCGTTTGGATCGGTTTTGGCTCTGTTTCGGTGTTTCAAAATTGTTTCGGTTGTTTTGGCGCAAACATTTGAAACACGGTTTGAATTGATTTTGGTTGGAATATTGAGATGGTAAAATATTAATAAATTAATAGATAGTGGGATGTGAAAAATTGAGATGTGATTTGGAATGGTTTTGGATATTGGTGTTTGGGGGTGAAAAGTTAATGACAAATGTCACATCAAAGACTTTATATAAGTAAGATATAGTATTAAATAGTGTAAGATAAAGAAAGAGTACAGCAGAGTCACAAGACTCACAACTTGTCTTTGACTCCTTTATCATCATATTAAATCAGAATATGTCGGTGCCCCATTTGTATTTGGGCCTTGAGCCAAACACATGTTTGATTGAAAAAATGGGCCAAATGCCTAAGTGATCCATTTTGGCCCAAATGTTGGGCGAAACACTTGGGCCTAAATGGATCCAAACGAGGCCTAGGTGATTCATTGAGTACCCAGTAATTTCTGACTAGTTAATTTCATCTCACTATTTGTTACATACTGTTCAAACTTTTATTAAGCTCTTACTACATATATACAATCATTTATCATTGAATTGTGATGTCATTACATATTGGTGTATGAATCTGGAGTAATTTTATTTGATCTCTTTTTATTTCTATACAATTCGACATACTTGACCAATTAATCGTGAGTATCTTTATCATATCAATTATCAAGATTAAACGCATTTTCGTTTTAGACAAGACTAAATCACCATTTAATGTTTCATATAGATCATCAAAATCCCATGAAGCATAATTAAATGAATAAAAATTTACTCTCTACATTGAAACAACCTTTTTCAATAATTTAAACATAAGAATAAATACCAATACATACACGAATGTATAGCGCTTCTCATTCTCTTTCCCAACTCGATCTAGACCCTAATAGGCTAATATAAAAATCTTAGTTCAAAAAAAAATAAATAAATAAATAAATTAAACACACACACACACACATCTATATACAATTAGGTGGCTAAAGAGAAAAAACAATGAGGAATAAAATAATGTGTACCGTGTGGTTGATTGATCGAAGAGATCAATTGAGAAGTGGGCACAACATACACGAGACAAGCATTTGTGGGTTCACACTTTTGGTAGTCCACAAACGACTTTGAAACAACAACAAACAAAACAACATTAGGAAACCCGCGGTATTTGATGACACTTGGATACTAACAAAGTTGTCTATTTATTGTGGCGAAAAATGCTTCAAGACTAAAGTCTTCGGGGTTTAAATCTCATAAAAATGCATGTTATATTTTCTAATTTAATATTAATTTTGTCGATAAATATTTTGTGTATTTCTTTGTTGGACATTCTTCGTCAAATTTACCAAATTGTCGATAGATATTCTGTGTAGTTATTTTAACCTCCAATTAAATCTAAGAATTGTCAGGTTGTTGCTAACTTTTAAGATTTAATTTTTCTCGTGATTTCATATATGGGAATGCAATGCGGTAAATAATTTTTATCATACCAGCAAACTCTTTTACATAAAAAAAAAAATATATAAATAATAAATAAGCATCGATTGACGTCAGAGCTAATGCTAGTTTACCTATACGTGATATGCATAATGATCAATTTACCACCTATAATTTGAAAATAAGCACTTTACACCCATGCAAAAAAATTTAAGGAGCAATTCACCTTGAATATTCTATCGGAGAGTATAACTCACTCGCCAAAATTGTGAGTGGACATGAAAAGTGATTTTGTAACATAAGGGTGGGTAAAGTGCCACATTTATCGTAACACGTGAGGGATAAAGTATTACATTTATCATAATATATGGAGTAAAGTGCCACATATAAGTAGGGATGAATTCATATTTTTTTAAGCTTAAAAGTGTTAGGAACGCAGTGTGAAACTAGCTTTTATAAGATTATATGAAAATAATGTTATTTTACAAATTACATAAAGATAAATTGAACATTATTCTTATCACAGAAAGTAAATTGTCATTAACTTGTTGACCCCAACTTGTACTCTCCAAGCTAGTTTACTCACTCCTTCAGCGACGAGAATTATCTAAGTACATTATTCCATGAATTAAGTTATAGTATTGATGTAAATTTTGATGTTTCTATTAAATTAAATTCACGTGTACATTAGAATCTTGCAGCATTTTTCTGTTATTGTACTGCTACTTTTTTTTTTCTTTTTGATAATTATTGTACTGCTACTTCTAGCTATAGTAGTCACGTATATTAATTAGTCACATTGTTACTAGTAAAATTTTGAAAAGAAAACTGTAGCAATAGTTTTATGCACAAAATTATTTTTTTTTTTGTCATTTATAACCGTGTTGTTAATTTTTTTAATACATTAATCATCAATGAATTATTTTAATAATTGCTCAAGTTTAAAGAATTACGAATAATAAATCAGTATTAAACACTAGTATTAAATTAGAGAAAAACTCACATTAGTAGGAGTTGAATCCAGAACCAGGTCCTAGGCCTAACTTTGCTTGTTGAATGTTAAATGTCATTATAACAGCGTAACTAGACGATTTTCATTGAGAGGCGAGCTACGAAGATTGCAACCAATATCTTTTTGGTATTTACATAAAAGGATAAAGAATAAGTAACGTAAAGTAATATATATATTATTATTTTTGCACAAATATTCGAAATTACGTAGATTTTTCAAAAACTTACACCCACTTAAATAGTGTCTGTCTATATTTTACTTCCTCCGTCCCATTTATTTTGCTCATTTTTCTATAGTACTCTGTCAAACTTTTCAATCTTTTAGGTGACTTATCATATTAAATTATTCACATTTGTGGTGTATTAAATCTTTTAAATATTAACATTTATGGTGTCATATGATATTATCAACTTATTAGTGAAATATATTTTTTAAATTATTTATTATAATTTTTATAAATTTATTCAACTTGACCAGTTGGTCGTACCAAGGGAGCAAAATAAATGAGACAGAGGGAGTATTAGGTAAAGATTGTAATCAAGTTTGTGCTAGGCGTCAATAGGAAAAATAAAAATTTAGTATGTAAATAGTAAAGGGTCTGTTTGTTTCACTTTTCAAACAATATTTCAATGTTGTCTGAAAAGTCAAACAAACAAGTCTATTTTCTGAAAAAAGATTGTCATACAAGTTGTTTTTCTCAATTTTCAAAAACAATATATATGTTCTTAAAATTTCTTTGTTATTTCTAAAAATATATATAAAAACTCTAATTTTATTTGACAATATGTAACATTTCTCTTACCCTACTTTCCTCACATAAAAACTCTTATTTAACATGAAGTAACATATCTCATGCCACAAGTCCATACTTCTCTTCTTTCCATAATTTCTATAAAATTATAAGAAAAAAGTTACTACTTTAAAAATAACACATACTATTCATTTCATCCCTAATCTAAAGAAACACTTTTTTTTCTTTCAATTATACAAAAATCGATAATATCTCAATAATTCTCCGAATCACTGAAACTATACTTTATGTAGGATGTTAATTCTGATAAAAATAATTCATTAAAAAAGAAAAAATCTTGTTTTAGGATATCTAAAAAAATATGAATAAGATTCAAAACATCGAAGTGGATTCGTCGAAGTCGCCCCGACTTAGCTCACCCCTATTACTTGTGGAGGAGCCTAGAGCTAGGAGGCGTACATGCTACCGAGTCAGATGTGGATCCATTCAGTCGGATCTTACCAAATTAAACTCAAATCTAGAGATTTTTACCACATCAATATCATTTAACCCTTTGTGTTAAAACTAATTTCACAAGTAGTTTATCATTTCTAATATTACATTCAGTTTCTAAGTACTGCAGACAATTATTTATGTATAATTAGTTTTTCCAAGTAATAGTTAGATATATAATGTTTTTAAAGTTCTTAGGGTTTGTTTGTTTGGATACTCATTTAACATCATTATTTATCATCCATTAAGAATACAAATATAAAGATATTTAAATTAATTTTTTAGTTAAAACTCCAATTTTATCCTGTCATATAAAACTTCAATCAAATGACCCACCCAGATAAGGAAAATGTCGACAGAAAAAGAAAGAAAATCTTAATCACGTGCGAGTATGACGCGGTGACACTCCAGAAAGTACAACCAATAAACCTAATGCTTACACAAGCAATTTGCAGGTGGTTACTCCAATGGAAAAGGGCAAAATTTCAATAGTAATCCTCTAACTATATTTAATATACATTTAGTCCTTTAAATTTATCAATTTCAATTTTAGTCCTACGCTTAACAAATTTCTTCCTCTAACTTTCGTTAAGTTTCACTTTTCATCCTCCATTTACAAATTTTTGGTCCTTTAACTTTTAATAAGTTTCTTTCGTCCTGTAATTACAAACTTTTTCTCATGTAATAGGACAAAATTTTAATTACAGGACGAAAAATGAAAATTATTGAAAGTTAAAGGATTAAATTTATTATGCATAAGATTAAAATTGAATTTGAGTGAAAGTTATGGACTAAATGTAGATTCAATATAGTTATAGGATTAATTTTAAAATAAATCAAAATCACAGGATCATTTTTAAAATTTTGCCAATGAAAAAGGAATTATTCTATGTAGCTCTAGAATATTGTACAACGTTCATTAAGGAACCAGTACTTCGTAGCCCACCTAAATTGTCTGCATTCAAACACAGCTGCCACTAAAATAAAGATGGAAAACATAAACAAACAATAAAATCCCTATCTTTAGCCTTGTAGTTTTCACTTCTGTATTAATCTTCTGTTTTCTTGATAAGGTTTATGTAATAATGCAAACAGTATTAAACCTTGTTTATTTGATTTTTTATGAAGTATTTTTCTGTTTATCGGCAAGTGAGTTATTTTTTAAAATTTGTGCTTTCTTTTTCTAATTTGAAAACTTAAATAAATAATATTTTTAAAATGTACAAAAATTGAGAAATATATATATATATATATATATATAT
Organism: Penstemon davidsonii; assembly: GCA_034814905.1. Lineage (NCBI taxonomy): Eukaryota > Viridiplantae > Streptophyta > Magnoliopsida > Lamiales > Plantaginaceae > Penstemon > Penstemon davidsonii. Next base: position 7,200,538 of record JAYDYQ010002685.1, on the reverse strand, counting down.
ATATATTGGAAATTCTTATATAAATTTGATCTATGAGAATCGTATAGACCTTGTGGTCATAAATTCACTACATCATTAATTGTGATGAATTTTTTTTTTTTTTTTTTTTTTTTTTAGAAAACCCGGAGGTAATTGTGATGAAGTCATACTCCTAAAATTGATAATGTGGTGAATTTATGACCACAATGTTTATGCAATTTTCATATATATGATCTATCTGAGAATTTTTCACATATACTATGTACGAATATATACTTTGATTGGTTGATATATGTTGCAAAACATGGAAATTAACAACTGATTAATATGATTATTGGTGTCATTGTCTTGCAAAATATGTATGTAATGTAATATAATTTATTTATTAAGTGAAAACCTCACCCATGATGAATAATTATATATTGACGTTATAAGGCCATCTCCAGTCGAAGGTCGTCGGCTAGAGATGGAAATTTTTTTGGAGGGCAAGCGGGCATGAGGGCATGAGGGCATGAGGGGGGCATCGGGCAAGCAAGCTCCAGGCTGGCGGCCACCCTATATTTATATTTTTTAAAATTTTAATTTAAAAAAATAATTTAAAATGTGTTTAAAAAAATTAAATTATATTAATTATAATTTGTCACTTTTTTTAAAATAAAATAGAACATGTATATGTGTGTGTAAAAATCCTTAAAAGTTTGTGTAAAAATTGTTACAAAATAGTCAATTTTATGTAATTGGTCACTTTTTTTCTTAAATAAATTAAAATCTTTATGTGAGTTTGTAAAAAAATTGGGTGTATTTTGATAAACTACGACTTAGTTTAAAAAAATATAGTTATTGTTATATTAACATGACTTAACAAAACTTATTATTATTGCAACTTAATTTAAAAATACAATTACAAGATCAAGTAAACAACTTAACAAATACGATTACAAAGGAACACCTAATTCGAAAATGGCCCGTGTGTTGTCCACAAGTGTTCGACTAAATATTTTTTTAATTGCCTATTGACTTCTTTATTATTATTATTATTATTCTTATTATTATTGCCGATAATAATAGTATTTTTATTGTTATTGTTATTGTTAAGTGAGAGTGAGAAAAATTTAAAATTAAATTAAATGTTTTGGATTGTTTGTTCGGTTGGAGATGACAGACTAGATAAAACAGGCAAGCAGGCAGGCATGAGGGGGCTATTGCCTGCCTCGGCTGGAGATGGCCCAACACATTTGCGATAAAAATGCAGAATCCAATCAACCAATAGGATTCATCCTACTTTTCAGTCCACGTGTTTCTCTCATTTCCCCAACCAGCATATTCGAGTATTTTTTTTTCATATAATTATTTATTCTAATCTTACGTATATAATGAAACTGAAAATAGAGGACTGAAAAGGAGAAACAGCAGCAGTAATCAAAACAGAAAGAAAACAAAAGAGAATCTTAGCCGTTAAAAAAACCTCGCATAGACCACTCAGTCGAAATCCCCTCATTTTCCCCACCGGAAAATTCATCAACCCTAGAAAATCAACCGGAAAAGAAGAAACCTAAACAAGAGATGAATTTCAAGCCGCCGGAGGCACGGTCCTCCTCCTCGACGGTGATTTCCTCCGGCTCGGTCGTTACGGCGGAGAAAGCCTTCTCCTTCATATCTAAGGGGTGGCGCGAAGTCCGCTCTTCAGCCGACGCAGATCTCCAGTTGCTTAAGAATCGTGCTAACTCATTCAAAAACCTAGCCGACCGAGAACTCGAGAATTTCATTAATTCCGCTTCCAAATCTCCCTTCATTGTTCCCACAATTACCGCCTCTGCCACTTTTAATCCCGCTCCCCCTGCCGAAATTGACTTCGTAAAGAGGTTGCAGCCGAAATTATCGGAAATTAGGAGGGCATATTCGTCACCCGATTTCAAGCTTTATCCACGGCCGCAGATTAAGATTGATTTGTCAGCTATTAAGAATGCGATTGTTGCGGAGGTGGAGGAGGATGAACAGGAGGAGAAAGAGAGGTTCAGTACATGGAGGAGGGTGAGGTATAAGGAGAGGGAGAGAGAGGAGCAATTTGGGGAGTTTTGGGAGCCGATAAGGACCCTGAAGTCGAGGCTCAGGGAATTGGAGAACAAGAGCTCCAGTGAGATTCTTGAAGGAATTAAGAATAGTGAGTTTGTGGAGAAATTCAAGTCAAGCTTGGTATGCATTTTCTGTTCCTTTCACTTAATGAATATTCCCTTTATAAGGTCTGAGTGATGCGAGTGCAAGAGATGATGATGATTTGTCTGTGTGTGAATATAATTGTCGTTAAGTAAGAGTTGGTGCCATTGGTTATTTTTATTTTGGTTGCAATGAGAAATAAGGTATAGAACGAAATTGGTATTGTATGACGAAAACTAGTGTTTTATATTCTAAGGTTTTCCCATAAGTAGAGTTAGAACATGGAACTATGAACTGTATATATATATATATATATATATATATATATATATATATATATATATATTGAAAAATCAGTTGAACTAATCTGGCTCCGAACATCAAATCAATACTCATTTGAAAAACCAGAAAAAATTATGTTCTTTCCAATTTACATTAGTCCTCTATTCACAATAGAGATTTTTATATTCACTTCTCCTGTTTTCTTTTTACTTTCTTCAATAAATTGATGTTCTTTTTGAAAAGTAATTTGACGTTTGCTTATATTGGAGACATTCAATTCTTGTAATAGGTATTCCAGAACATGTCATAAAAAAATCATGTTACAGAGGGTTTCTGGTGGCAAATTGTTGGATAGTCATCTTTCTTAAACTCAAGATACTTTTTCCCTATGCTGTGACATGATTTGGGAAGTAAAATTTACTTGATGGAGGAGAAATTTCTCTCTAATTTACTACTATCGTTGCCTAGACGACGTGGGTTAGTCATTTATGGTTTGAAATTTATCCATTTAGGTCCTAATACAAAATATTGACTTGAAAAACTGGATGTGTGAATGAACACATGGAATTCTTTTCGGATTTGAATGCCTCCAAGCGACCTTTAAAAAGTTTCTTGAACTTTTTTAAATTTATTCATTCTTGATTATGATGTAGGTTACTTTACTCCCTCATTATTTATTCTCTCTAGTCTCCCATTTTTAATCATATGATGACGGGCCCCATTTGAATCCAACTTTGGAATGGGTTAATTTGACAGTATTTTCTTGTTATTGTGATCCGTTAATTGACCCTAATGAGGAGGAAGTCTCATCTCAGTTGCACTCCATGTATTGGAGTTCATCTTTTATTTATAGCTGCTTTATTAGCTGGCTTTTCTTCTCAGTTAAGATAACAAACGCGAGAGCTTGACTCTTTTGTCCAGCTGTGATATAATTTTCTGATCATTATTACCATTTTAAACTGGGAATGGGTAATGGTTAGTTTGAATGTTTCATAATCTAGTGCTAAGTTGTTGGCTTTTGTGGGCACTTGAATTTGTTGGACTGACTTTTGCTTGTTTGCTTTTTCAACCTGTTTTTGCAGAAAGCAATTTGCAAGGATCCGAATGAGTCAAAGGTTTGTCTGTTATTCTTTATAAACTACACTTGCTTATAGTGGATGTGCTCCCCCCCCCTCCCCCCCTCTCTCTCCCCCCAGTCCCCCCCCTCTCTCTCCCCCCAGTCCCCCCCTAGACTAGCATTCTGTGTTTTACTTGCTTAATCAAGATTAGAGAAGAAATAAGAACTAATTGTGCAAGGTTGGGTTATCAACATAAATTTTGAAATTCCAGAAGCAAATTGCTGTAGAAGTGAAGCTCTGAATTATCAATTGATATTTCGGAAACTTATCATTGAAAGGGAATTAAAATGAAGTACAATCCTATTATTTAAAAAAATATAATATGTAGTCGTCTATGATTTCCCAAAGTTTCTCCACACCTATGATTTACTAAGTAGTTTCTATTTCTTTTTCCTGTTCTTGATTCAGGAAGTTCCACCCCTGGATGTGCCAGAACTTCTTGCATGTTTAGTGAGGCAGTCTAACCCCTTGCTGGATCAACTTGGCATTAGCAGAGGTATACAATTCCTGTGCAATAAATTATGTTAGTAGCATAAAGTCAGCTTGCAAATTAAGTGACATTATCCATCAAGAAGTTATTTTCTTTGTGAAGCTAGTTTTTATAAACGAGTCTACCTGTCAGATCATAGTTTAAGTTCATTATAAAGTGCTTCTATATTATTTATTTCTATGTAATGTTTCTAGTTTGGTTTTGTAGATCTATTCTTGGACCGTTCGAGATTGCAATAATTTGAAATAGATCATTGTGAGAGTCGAAGGGTGGACATATTTTATTTACCATATGAAAATAGTGGTTGAATTAGAAGTTTATAGCTAATAGTTGGAGTTTGGCATGCTTGTTATGAGAAAAGAAACACTCTGGGAGTTTGAAAATTGATGGATGGAGGGCTGAGGGTAGACGGTAGAACTAGCACTCCCTTGGTTAGGTAGGTGGGTGGGGAGGGGGGGAGGGGGTCTATGGAATGGGTCCATAGTTTGCAGTGAGAGATTTAATTTTAAAAACTACTTACTGGATTTGTCGTAAAAGTAGGACTTTCTTCCGTATTTTAAAAAGAGGAAAGAGGTTCTTGGTTTTTTTTGCTGTGGGAGATTTAATTTTAAAAACTACGTACTAGATTTGTCGTACAATTAGGACTTTCTTCCTTATTTTAAAAAGAGGAAAGAGGTTCTTGGTTTTTTTCCCCCTGGAAGAGTCATTGCATGTAACGTTTTTTTCTCCTCTTTTATTGTTAGTCAACAAAGGGTTTTAGGATGTTAACCTAGTATTTCTTACATTCCTTGTTATTCCTGATTAGTGAACAATATCTGAGTGATGTCAGTAAAACATTGATGAAATTGATGAGTTTTCCCTTGTTCAATAAAATAGTTCCATTTCATGGAAATATCATCCTGGATCGTTCTTTTTTCCTCGCTGCTTGAACTTTTATAGGATATAAATGTGTTTTAGTGCAGCTGAGCTCATAACTCTTGTATTTCGGTGACAGGCATATCAGACAAGATAGTGGAGAGCTTGTGCAGTAAACGGAAAAGTCAACTTCTATTGCGTTCCTTACCTACAGGAGAGTCGTCAATTCTTGCAAGTGAAAATATTAATGATGAGTTGGATTTGAGGATAGCCAGTGTTCTCCAAAGTACAGGGCACTGTTATGAAGGTGGCTTTTGGAGTGACCTTGGGAAACATGATGTGTCAGACTCGGACAAGAAGAGGCATGTGGCTATCGTCACCACAGCCAGCCTTCCTTGGATGACTGGAACAGCTGTAAATCCATTATTTCGAGCAGCTTATTTAGCGAAATCTGCTCAGCAGAATGTCACACTTTTGGTTCCATGGCTGTCTAGATCTGATCAAGAGCTTGTTTATCCCAACAGCTTGACGTTTACTTCACCTGAGGAGCAGGAATCTTATATACGGAGTTGGCTTGAAGAAAGGGTTGGCTTTAAAGCTGACTTCAAGATATCATTCTACCCAGGAAAGGTATTTTCTGATGTGTTTATTTATTGTCAAATTACATTCAATTGTATTTGATGTGGCCTATACATTCTTATGCATCTAACTAACCATTCTGCAGGAAGTGTTGAGAACCTACCTCCATTCACCCATTAATAGTATTATATCATATTTACCATATTTTAGCGTAATGAGTGATTGAACTACATCTATTTATCTATATAAAGTTTACAGAACAGAATCATATGATTAGGAGGTGTAGAACTTTCATGGACTTATATAGTTGCAGGGCCACTGCTTCATGCAATTTGTAGTGAAGTTCAGATGATTGATTCATTTTTTAAATATTTCTATTTTCCTCCCTAGTTCTCGAAATCAAGGCGGAGTATTCTACCAGCTGGAGATACTTCGAAGTTTATTTCATCAAAGGATGCTGACATTGCAATCCTAGAAGAACCAGAACATTTGAACTGGTACCACCATGGTAAACGTTGGACTGATAAATTCAATCATGTGGTTGGCGTTGTTCATACAAATTATTTGGAATATATCAAGAGGGAGAAGAATGGTGCTCTCCAAGCTTTTCTTGTTAAACACATAAACAATTGGGTTGTGAGAGCATACTGTGACAAGGTAAAGGTCCTTTCTCAAATGTCCTTGTCTGACACCCTCTATTTTACTTATGTGACTTTTCATCAAATTATTTTACCTGATAAACCATAAGTAGGGATGCTGTTGTAAATAACATTGTTATTATTCTGTATAGGTCCTCCGGCTTTCTGCTGCTACTCAGGATTTACCAAAGTCTGTGATTTGCAATGTTCATGGTGTAAATCCCAAGTTCTTAAGAATTGGAGAAAAAGTAGCTGAAGAAAAGGAGCGCGGGGAGCAAACTTTTTCCAAGGGTGCGTATTTCTTAGGAAAGATGGTTTGGGCAAAAGGGTATAAAGAGTTGATAGATTTGTTAGCAAAGCACAAAAAGGACCTTGATGGCTTCAACTTGGATGTATATGGAAATGGAGAGGATGCTCATGAAGTTCAAAGCACTGCCAAAAGGCTTGATTTGAATCTCAACTTTATGAAAGGCAGAGACCATGCAGATGATTCCCTTCAAGGGTAAGTATCCTACGTTGACCATCTCTGTGTGGCCATGAATATCAAGTTAATTAGATTTCCAAGTGAATTAAAATAATTTCTTCATTTTTGACTTCGTGATTGGCTTATGTGCCGTAAATTGAATTTCTCTCTCAATTTTCACTGTGTGAGTTTGTATGGCCTTCAAATTCTCATTATCCAAACACAATTCAAGGGGGCATCTGTGTCGAGTATAGCCAATATCTTGGATCAGTTTTACTGTGTGTTAAGACCTGGAAATTTCCCATGCAACAACACACAATACCTCGGGATAGTTGACTGAATTACAAATTAAACTTAGACTAACATATGTGTTGTATAACTATAATTAAAGTGTTACAATCAGATTTTGATTCGAGCAAAACAGATTTTGCTCATCATTAAACTTGGCTGATTTTGGGCCAAGTCAACTTGTTCAATAAAATAACAATATTGTTTGTGAAAATGTCGACTTTGACAAATGTTTGTCTTTCTGCAGTTACAAAATCTTCATAAACCCAAGTGTCAGTGACGTTCTCTGCACAGCTACAGCGGAGGCTCTAGCAATGGGAAAATTCGTCGTTTGTGCAGACCACCCATCTAATGATTTCTTCAGGGAATTCCCCAACTGTTTAACATACAAGACTCCAGAAGACTTTGTCGCGAGAGTAAAAGAAGCTATGACTAATGAACCTCAGCCTCTTACACCAGATCAAAGGTACAGTCTTTCATGGGAAGCTGCCACCCAAAGATTCATGGAATATTCTGAGCTTGACAAGGTTTTGAATAATTCGAGTAGGAGTAACGGTATGAAAAAATCGACATCATTGCCGAACCTAAATGAAATGGTTGATGGAGGATTGGCATTTGCTCATTACTGTCTAACTGGAAATGAGTTCCTTAGGTTGTGTACTGGTGCGATCCCGGGAACTAGGGACTATGATAAAGAGCACTGCAACGATCTTCATCTCTTGCCTCCACAAGTAGAGAACCCTATTTATGGATGGTAGATAGATACAAAACTATATTTTATATCATTATTTGGGTCATGTATGTATGGGGTTATGTGTTTAGGATATGTTTCATGGCCATATTCAGTTTTGTTTTGGTCTGTAGTTGTGAAAGTGTACAATATTTAAGGATTGTTGTATTGAATGTAAATATAGCTTCATTGTAACTTTTCATAGTTGCCCAAAATGCAGACGAGCAAAACGCATGTACATGCCTTAAGGGACTGTAGGTCTGCTGCTAAAGTTTTGGATTTAATTATCAATCCCACCCATTTGATGGCGTTTCATAGGACGCAAGAAGATAATTGGTTAAGGGATGGTATATCTACACGTTTCAGAAGCTCTACAATACCGAATGTTCCTTGGCCATTAGTGTTTCTAGCGATTGTTTGGTCTATTTGGAAGGCTAGGAACAAGTTCATTTTTTATGGATAGCAAGAGACGTCGGGAGCTACTTTGCTTGTGATCAAATCTATAGTTAAGGAGTGGGCGAGTGCATATCAGTCGGGTGCTCCTCAAAATCTGCGGCCACATACTGTAACGAAGTGGGTTGCGCCTAGGTCGGGATGGTACAAGTTAAACACAGACGGAAGCGTATTGACAAAGGTAGGAAGAGCAGCAGAGGGTCTCTTGAGGAATGGGAAAGGTGTTTGGAGTTTTGGTTATGGTATGAATCTGGGCGATTGCACCATTACTGAAGCCGAGTTGTTGGCGCTTCGTAAAGGACTACTAGCTTGGGAAAGAAAGGTTGAGAAAATTGAGGTGGAACGTGATTCTCAAACCGTGATCAATTTGGTAAAGAGTTCGAACCCGGATCTTCACCCCCTTGGAGCGATAATCGAAGATTGATCAGGAGTTCTTGGACAAGTATTCTGAGACATACCTTAAGGGACGACAACAAATCTGCTGATGCTTTAGCAAAATTGGCTATGATCAACCTGTTGGAGTGATGGAATGTAACCTCCCACCTAAAGGCTTAATTGAGCTGCTAGAGGAAGACTGGATAATTTAGTTTATCTTTAGTTTTCTTTTGTAACCAAAAAAAAAAAAAAAAGAATAGTTGCCCAAAAGAAAGTCTACTTGTGGATCGGGTTGCATCAGTATCCCCTCATCTAGATTGGACAAAAACTCATTTGTATCTGGTCATTTCTATATTGAGGCCAAATTAAGCCTCAATACATCTTAATAAAATCCTAAATCCATGAAAGACAGTAATTGACATATGTTGTCTATTTTTGTCCCCCTTGAAATCACAGCATTCACATCAATTTAAACTATATTTCATATTTCAAAATTTTCAACATAAAATCTATTCAAAAAGGTTTAGTTGATTTTTTTTTTTTTTAAATAAACCTCCAGTGAAAATGAGCAGAGGTTTACTTCCAAGTTCAAAATCGCTGGCGGGCTTTTGAGTTGGGTTGCGAAATTATTTTAAGGAAAGTCAAAATTAGGAAATTATTTCAGCCCATATGAGTTGGGTTGTTAAAATAAACCTTCATTTACTAGTTTTAAGATAGGGCTTAGTTCAAATGTTTTAAACCCACTAGAAATTGTGGTTGATAGATCCAATTGACCAATTCTTTCAATGACAAACCATTTCCATTTAAGAAATACGTTGTTTTGTGTTAATTTGTGGAAAATTTTTGATTCTGTCCTTTTTTATTCTTACTTAATTTTGAGTGGAGTCTTATTATTTTGAAGAATTTGCCTTTTTCATCATTTCGCTTGTTGCACTTTGTTAGATTGCCATAAGTTTACGGGAATATAAAGAAATGCTTAGAGTTAAATGCCTCCACTTAATAAATTAGTTAGATATTATTCTTGTTCAACTCATCTAAAAGTTTGAGCTATTAGAGACATGGGATATTTAATATTCATGACTTAATACTTTCCTTCATATGAAATCGTTATATATTGTTACTCAATCCAAACACGTGTTGGCGGTATACATTTATACTCAAGCTTAACATCCTCTGATATTATATTGAATGTTCAACTCATTTAAAAACTTAAATATGGTATTAGAGCCACATGTAAATATGGGACACCTCCTCGTTCATATGTTGGACTTCATTCTTTTAACCCACATGCTCCTTTCAGATAACAAAAATTGTGTCATCAAACTTATCATTATTCGCGAGTTGGACCTTTAAACTTACGTATCTCAAAGTTAGACTTAAGTGTGTCACGTAATGAGCTGGCTTTTTTCACACGTTCAACTCGCCCACACAAAAAGAGGAAGTGTTGAAACTATATACCAAATTGAGTTGAATATCAAGACCAAATACTGCTTGTAAGGTATTGAACAACCATCACCTCTTGAGCTAGCTTTTTATATGAGTTAATCCCAAATCATATAAACTAACTTTTAAGACATCTAGTATCTATGACTTAACATATATAAATTGTCATGCATGCATCAAATTGATTTATAGTACAGAATTATCTACTATGTTTAATTTGACTGATAAAAAGATAAACATTACCAATTGATTTGAAAGATACATGCATTTTGCACGATGTTCATAGTGACTGATTAGTATTATAAGTATTAAATTAATTATTTTCCTAGGATCTTCAATTTGTCCATACTTTCCGAGGCACAAAACCCACGATAACCCTATTAGGTTAGGCCACCGACGACTTAAACATCATGATTTATGTATAGTAATCATAAAATTCAAGATTATAACTCTTTAAGAGAATGTGCTAGTCAATTATTTAATTGTATAAATAATTGGAGTATTCCTTTTCTTTTTCTTTCTTTACTTTTTTGGATTTTTATTTTTATTTTTAAATAGTTTCCACAACTAGAGATCTATAGCATTCATTCAATAACTTCAAATTTTATTTTAACACCAACGGATAAGCCAAATTAGTTTCATATCAAGCAAGGACTTTATCATCAAACCAAATGTTTAGTGGGCCCGTTAATTAATACGTAAACTTGACTATTATTAATATAAGGCTTATTAAATAGATCTGTTTTTCTACATCATCATAAGCTAGAACAACTATTTTAATAGGATTTACAAATCAAAATTTTCAAATTTTACGTTTTTTTTTCTTCAATTTAATATATTATTACATCAACAAATTTATTTAATCACTAGCGTATAAACAACTAATAAAAGTACTAGCATTAAAATAAAAAAATACTCATACATCTTATGAAATTCGAATCTAAAACCTTTTCGAATCTAAAAGTACTACATATTTATTATTATCTCACACAATATGAAACTGTAAAATAATATATGAAAGAGCACAGGCACATAAAAGAATATCGGGGTTTATTAATATTATTATAATAATAACTCGTGTATTTATTGGCTTTAGTCACTTGACTAAAATTGTTAGTGCTTTCTATCTTTTCTAGAGATAACAATTATTAGTCTTGGCAAGTATGATGAATTTAGGATAACATCTTTAAGGTCACCATCCATTTCTTTTGGGGGTAGAATTGATAGTGCAGTCTATGTCTTTAATAGGTGCAAAATTACCACCCCCATCATATCTCATCTTTCTTTAAAAAACTATTATCTATAAAATCTAAGCATAAACTTCAAAGTAAATAATTAAAATGTATAACTAAGGAATATCAACGTGTTAATTCGCAATTCTCAAGCATTAAGATAGACACATACCTTTTTTTTTTAAAATACAATCAGAAATTATTTCAATAACTGGCAAAGTACAAATTAAGAATTATAAATAGTAAATCATTACCAAACACTAGTATTAAACTAGAAAAAAATCCACATTAGTGGGAGTTGTCAGTGATTAACACTAGACTACGGTCTCATTGCGATGCACATATTTCGTACAAGTATATTTTGAAACTACGGAAAAAAAATTCTACAAGAAACATTCTAAACTCGATATAATAAATTGATCATCCCCGTAAAAGAATAATATCATAGGGCCTATGTGGTTGGATTTTGGTTCGGTCTTGTGGGTTTTGCGAGACCGTGCCTAAACCATTCAAAATGAGTTTTTGTCAGATCCATGAAACTCATCACAAACCTATTTAGAAACTCACACCCAAACTCTTGAAACCTATAAAACTTTGATTGACACATACCACCTATTTTTTCCTTTCAAATTCTATAAAAAATACATTGATTTGACACCTACCGCCTACTTTTTTCTCCAAACTCCAACATCCAAACACAATCCAAGTGGTGTTTCAACTTCTTCAAAATCAAACCTAACCAAATGAGATTTAAAATATTTCACTAAAACCACCCAAACCGCTTTTTTCAAACTAAGATCCGCGAAACCAAGACACAACCCTTCCAAATATGCCCTTACAATTTTAATTAGGTTTCACAGCTTAATATATTTAATGTTTCATATCTCCTCCTCAAGAGTAACATAATTTTTGAAGAATATGCTTTTGGTTGATGGGAATGGTTAAATCCCTTCAAACACTATTTAATTATCTTTACATAATGTCAATTGTTTCATAGTCTTCGATATAATTGAGATATGTCAAAAAGTTAATATGAGGACCCCTGTTTTGCCTACCTAACAAACCAATATTTTTTGGCATTGTTTGGATGTTGATTTGCCACGTTTACTGTAATTAACTGTACGTACAAGTGTTTAAATATCTAAATACACAAATATCTCTTAGCTTTAATCTTGCATGAAAATCAAGTAAGAAAGTGCCACGTCTAATCATATAATAAAGACCATTTCATGCAGAAATACATGGAAAATATATGGGGCCTGAAATTGGGAGTTTCATATAGGTGTTAGGTGTTATTAATATAATTTACCACAAAGAAAAGTGAAACCCCAAAAGAAATTCAACAACTTTTTTTCCACAAAACATTAACTCACTGATATAACGATATATATATGAATGTTGACATGGATTGTTATGTGGCAAATTATGTTCATAATTGACTTCAAATTATATATATTTCGATCATAGTTCAAATTTGTTTCTCGACCATGATAAATCTCAATTCTTCAAACAAAGCATCTGTTATTCATTGATCTACAGATTAAATCAATCAAGTTCTTCAAGCACAAGGCCTTCGACCAAAAGATTAGTTGTGTTTTTATCACAAAGCATTCGACCACAATATTGTATATGGTCTGCGACCATAAATTAATCATGGCCTTCGAACAATCCTGCAAGATCTAGGTCGAATTAAGTGAGGTTCGACCCAAAGATATCCGACTCGAAGATATCCGACCCGAAAGATCCGATATGGAAATCTATAAATAGTCAGCATTTATTACTCATAAATAGGCAGCGATAACTTCAGGATATTACTATTTGCTCGACTTGCTATAATCAAAGACAATTCAAGCTTTAGCATTATAAATGATCTAAGTCAATTAAAACTTCAGCGTAACTCGGTCGATTTTCTCGGAGCACAGGGTTAGGTTCCTCAAAGTTGAATCTAATTTAATCTGATAAATTTGTATTCAACACTGAGAAGTCGTGATTAACGATAAGTGACGCACTTAGCATTGACTAATTATTCAGACGAAATCACGCTTCATCAGTTGGCGCCGTCTGTGGGAACCACTAACTAGTACTCGAGGAGGAATGACGACAAGATCTAAAGCAGCAATGGCGAATGCCGCAGCACAAGAGCGAGAGAGGCAAGGAGACAACATTAGTGAGGATCGGATCAGCATGCAGAATGAACGTGAAACGATTGCAGGTCTATCAAGACCACCAGAAGAAGTTTTCAAGTTCACCAGAAAAGAGCTGAAGGAGCTCATAGACAGTGCGCATAAAGAGTGGGTGAGTAGATCGAAACTCCATGAAGTCGAAGGACAAAAGATCAAGGACCCAGAGCATCATAATGAGAAACCAAGGGAAAGTCAAGCAATTTCTGAAGAAGTAAACAGCAGGCCAAAGGAGAGGCCTATTCGACCTACAGAAAAAAATATAGGAGAACATATGGAATTTTCAGTCGAAGTAAACAAACTGGCCTCGCAAGTCAAGTGTTTGACAAAAAAGTTGGAAGACAAAGAAAGACGAATAGATGATGGCCCAACCAATCGAACGAATAAACGATCGCCATTTTGCGATGAAATATACTTCGAAAGATTGCTATCTAATCAGAGAATGCCCACTGGATTGCCAAGATATGATGGAAACGGGGACCCGGAAGAGCACATTGTTCAGTTTACACATATAGTGCAGCTACATGACCTCTCAGACAACTTAGCAGCTATATTGTTCACCACGACTTTATCTGATGTGGCTCAAAGATGGTTTGGTTGGCTTGAAGGAGGATCAATCAATTCAATCGATCAACTCTATGACAAGTTCATTCATCAATTTGCAAGTGGAAAGACTATTAAACCACCAGCAAACCATCTGTACTCAATTGTTCAGCTCACAGGAGAAACTTTCAGAAAATTCATGCAAAGATTCAATACTGAGCTACTAAAAGTCGAAATGCCTAGAATCGATTTTCTCCTAACAGTTTTATTCCAAAACGCAAAGAACAGGGACTTCGCCAACACAATAGTTAGGGAAAATCCAGAAACTTACGAAAGATTGATGGACATTGCTAGTCAATACATGACACAAGAAGAAATGAACATCATGAGAGGAAATTTCTTTGGTATTCAAAGAGCAACCGAACAACACGTACCAGTAAAAAATTTCGAGAGAAACCCTAATCGAAATTTTAGGACGAATGACAAAAAATTCGATCAAAGGAACCAACGAAGAGCAAGATCACCCAATAAAAGGTCGAACATGACAGATGGATCAAATTTATTTACTCCATTGAAAAATAGCCAGACTCAAATCCTGATGGCTATACAAGATCAAAATTTACTGAGAAAACCGCGTCCACATAAAGAACAAACCCATTCGAACAAGTATTGTCGATTCCACAAGCAAAGAGGTCATGAAACTAATAATTGCGTTCAGTTAAGAGATGAAATCGAAAGGCTAATCTCTGAAGGACATTTATCCAATTATGTCATAAAAGATGGTGTTGAATCCAATACAGTAAGAGTTCCAAATTTCAAAAATGGTTGTCAAAGATCGAGATCTCCAAATAGAAAAAATCAAATTTCGAGTGGAGATCAAAGGCAAACTAACGAGGCTCAACCTGCAAGGGTAGTAATAAATATGATATCGGGTGGACCGGCAGGAGGAGATAGTAAAAATTCGAGGAAAAAGATTGCAAAATCTCTTTCGACAAAAAGAAACAAGGTCCATACGATCAATTCAATTGCATCAGGGACTAGTAGAATTACTTTCGACGACTCCGATTTACATAACGATTACACATTGTATAATGATCATGACGTACCTGACTGGCCTATGGTCATAACATCAGAAATAGGTAATTGCACTGTTAAAAGAATCCTAGTTGATTCAGGAAGTTCAGCCAACATTTTGTTCCTCGATGCGCTCACACAAATGGAATTGGGAGTAAGTTCGTTACAACCAATCAACACGCCATTGTCAGGTTTTGGAGGAGCAGAGGTGATACCACTAGGCACGTTATCCTTATAAACAACTTTGGGGAATGATCATAATAGCAGAACAAGAATGATCAAGTACATGATCGTTGATTCGCCTAGCGCCTATAATGTGATCTTAGGAAGACCGGCTTTGAATGTGTTTCGAGCAGTTCTATCCACGTATCATCAAAAAATGAAGTTCCCCACAAAGCAAGGCATTGGAGAAGTGATAGGAGATTCTAAAGAAGCTTGGGACTATTACACCGTTTCAGTTGATAAAAAGAAATTGGTGCTCCATCGAGTAATATCCATCGAAGAAGCAAAGGACCTTCCACTTACAAAAAGATCAAAAGAGGAAAAAGAATATATAGATTCATCTTCAATCGAAGAAACTGCTTCTAGAAAGCGGAAATTCGAGACACCTAGGGTCGAACCTGTCGAAGGATTCAAAGAAATCGAACTAATCTCGGGAGAATCAAGCAAAACAACCAGGATAGGTAATCAATTAAGCGAAGGCTTGGAAGTCTTGTTGATACAGTTTCTTCGAAAGAATGTCGATGTGTTTGCATGGTCGATGAGTGACTTACAGGGCATCGACCCTAGCGTGATAGTCCACAGATTAAATATAGATCCATCTGCTCGTCCAGCTAGACAGAAAAAAACGAAATTTTGGTCCAGAAAGAAACAAGATAATAGAGGAAGAAGTAGATAAACTCTTAAAAGCTGGATACGTTGTCGAAATACAATTTACTGATTGGTTGTGCAACGTGGTTTTGGTTCCAAAAAAGGAAGGGAAGTGGAGGATGTGCAACGATTTTACCGACTTGAATAAACTTTGTCCGAAAGATCTCTATCCTCTACCCAGAATCGATACATTAGTCGATTCTACTGCTGGATGTGCAATATTAACTATGATGGATGCTTTTCAAGGTTTCTATCAGATATTTATGGCACTTGAAGATCAAGAAAAGACTGCTTTCGTTACCGAGAAGGGCGTTTACTGCTTCAAAGTAATGCCATTTGGTTTAAAAAATTGGTGCAGGAGCATTCCCATGCAATCAACCATCCAAATATTCCAATAATTAATGCATGAAGTTGAAGAGTTGAGAAAGTCATAACAGAAACTTCAGTCAAATTCAAATGCATGTATCTCTCAATCTAGAAGGACATATAAAACGAGTAGTATATGTATGGAACCCTCTGGAAGTCTAGTTTCCAATGCAACAAACGGTTCGTAATTTGGAGCTATATTGAAGAAGTTATGAAAGTTCTGGTCAGAGGTGGCAGTATAGTACCTAAAGAAGTTCACCTACGGGTTCAATGAACTTTAGGTGGATTTTCTGAATATATTCACTAATCCTTAGTATTCCTAAAGTAATTTATAAGTATTAAGAGTCTAATAATATTTAACAAGTTTCTAAGAAGTCTTTTAATTTATCTAAGTCTTATTTATTGCCTAAGTTGGAGGGTTGTTCCAACTTTATAAATAGTGGATTGTAATGTCCTTTGTAACAAGTTAATTTGAGTGGAATAACATTTGAGTCTAAGACTTTGTTCTTATACACTTAGC
This sequence comes from Penstemon davidsonii, assembly GCA_034814905.1. NCBI lineage: Eukaryota > Viridiplantae > Streptophyta > Magnoliopsida > Lamiales > Plantaginaceae > Penstemon > Penstemon davidsonii. The sequence continues at coordinate 7,183,906 of JAYDYQ010002685.1, read as the reverse complement.
CCTGTATCTCTTAGGTGGATTCCTTTGAGTGGTGAGCTAACATAAGGCCCTGTATCTCTAGGTGGATTCCTACGAGTGGTGAGCCTATAAATCGTTTCTCACTTGTGTTACCTTCTCCTATCCACCATTCCCGGCATCAGATTTGGTATCTAGAGCCCAGGTTATTCATGGCTGGTCGTGGTAACCGACGCAAACCAAAAGTCAATACTACCCCAGTTCGTGAGAGAGACCTTCGAGATGTTGAGATGGACGATTTGAGAAGACAAGTCGAGCAACTCCAGCAACGTTTGTTGCGTTTTGAAACCAAAGATCATGATGTTAGTCATGATTCTGAGGGTGATGCTTCTTATGAAGATGAAGAGACAAATCCTTTCGCGGATACTCGCAGCCGCATATCTAGTGACTCGAGTAAACCTCGACAAAGAACTCCAAGGCAGAATTTACCTCGGGAATATGATGTGAAGGTCGATATTCCAGAATTTGCTGGCAAAATAAATGCGGAAGAATTTTCAGATTGGTTGCACACAGTAGAAAGAATTTTTGATTACAAGGATGTACCCGATGATCGCAAAGTAAAACTTGTAGCCATCAAACTCACAAAGTATGCATCCATATGGTGGGAACATTTAAAAAATCGACGAGCACGTGAAGGAAAGAGCCGTATTGTCACTTGGGATAAAATGAAGAAGGAACTTAAGAAGAAATTCTTACCCGACAATTACCGTCAAGATATCTTCTTGAAGTTACACAATTTTCAGCAAAAGGATCTTACGGTGGAGGAATATTCAGCGGAGTTTGATCACCTTTTAATGTGTTGTGACATAGTGGAGCCGGAGGAACAAACTATTGCTCGCTACCTCGGTGGCCTTCGAACTGAAATTCGTAATGTAATTCAATTGCAGCCATATTGGACTTACAATGATGTTTTCAAGCTAGCGATCAAAGTAGAAAAACAGTTGAAGGAAGCGCATGGAAGTGGTTTTAGATCGTGGGCGAAAGAAAGTTCTACTAGCAAAGAAGACAATGAAATTTCCAACCCTTTGCCGACAAAAACGAACTTGAATAAGCATGATCCAAAATCAGAAATTATTAACAACTCCACTCGCACTAAATCTAATTCTCCAAATTCTCGTAAGTGTTTCAAGTGCCAAGGATTTGGTCATATTGCTTCCGAATGTCCAAATAGAAAAATAGTCTCTCTTGTTGAAGAAAATTTTGATGAAGAACTGGAAGAGGAAACAAACAAAGAAGAAGATGAGAACGAGATCACATTTGGAGACCAAGGAGAGTCACTTATTATTCATAGATGTCTTAGTTCAGCCAAAGTAGGTGAGGACACTTTTCTTGAAGAAAATATATTTCATACTACCTCTCTTAGCAAGGTGTATGATGTGGTTTTTGAGGGACCCCCTACATATGACGAATCCGAAGACGATGAGTTTACTGTTGATGATCGAGGTGAATTATTGGTTCGTCCTAGCTTAGATTCAAATTACATGGAAGAGATGAGCAACAAACCATTCGGATCCAACTACGATTCTCACATCGAGATATGCAAAGTTATTACGTACGATAATTTTTTTGAAAATTCCATTGAAGTTACAGCGGAGAGTGCTCTTAAAGTTTCCAAAACTTTAAATGCTAAACCTCAAGTGGAAAAATATCTTATTAGTGAAATTCAAAAGGAGGTGGCTAAAGGATCTTTGGATGATGACCCCTTATTTATAAAAAGTCAACACGAGATTGATTTCATTATTGGTGAATCGTACATTCATGACATTCGTTTCTTTTCGGGATGTCACTATGCTCATTGGATGGAATATTTCAAGTCCTCAAAATTAGTTTCATGCTCAATTCAAGACTTTCACATTCAATTGGTGAACTTAATTTTTCCGATGTTTAAAAAATTGATCAAGCTTCGAGGTAGGATCTTTACTTATCAAGGAAGAATGATGTGGAATTTATTAAAAGTGTGTATCCTAACAAAGCTCTTGGATGTTGGTGCTGCACTAATTCTATCAATGTCCTCGGTGATTTTCTTTGTTTTGCTACAAGGAAAAACAGTGAAAAACTCAGGGACGAGTTTGCACGCAGCAGAAGCGTATGGTGCAGGAGCATTCCCATGCAATCAACCATCCAAATATTCCAATAATTAATGCATGAAGTTGAAGAGTTGAGAAAGTCATAACAGAAACTTCAGTCAAATTCAAATGCATGTATCTCTCAATCTAGAAGGACATATAAAACGAGTAGTATATGTATGGAACCCTCTGGAAGTCTAGTTTCCAATGCAACAAACGGTTCGTAATTTGGAGCTATATTGAAGAAGTTATGAAAGTTCTGGTCAGAGGTGGCAGTATAGTACCTAAAGAAGTTCACTTACGGGTTCAATGAACTTTAGGTGGATTTTCTGAATATATTCACTAATCCTTAGTATTCCTAAAGTAATTTATAAGTATTAGGTGGATTCCTTTGAGTGGAATAACATTTGAGTCTAAGACTTTGTTCTTATACACTTAGCCCTGTATCTCTTAGGTGGATTCCTTTGAGTGGTGAGCTAACATAAGGCCCTGTATCTCTAGGTGGATTCCTACGAGTGGTGAGCCTATAAATCGTTTCTCACTTGTGTTACCTTCTCCTATCCACCATTCCCGGCATCAAAAATGCAGGAGCAACTTACCAAAGATTGGTCAACAAGATGTTTGAACCCCTAATTGGAAAAACAATGGAGGTTTACGTGGATGATATGTTGATAAAAACCTTGAAAGAATCTGAACATTTGGCACACATCGAATAAGCGTTCGACATAATGAGGAAGTATGGAATGAAGTTAAATCCATCAAAATGCACTTTTGGCGTCCGAGCTGGGAAATTCTTGGGTTATTTAGTAAACGAACGAGGAATTGAAGCTAATCCTGAAAAAAATCAAGCAGTTCTGGAAATGAAACCACCAAGAACTGTCAAAGAAGTACAAATGCTTGTTGGGAGAATAACGGCTTTAAATCGATTTATATCACGAGCGGCTGATAAAAGCTTACCGTTCTTCAAAATACTCAAGAATGTGAAAAAATTCAACTAGACCGATGAATGCGACATTTCATTCGACAAACTGAAGATATACTTAACCTCTTCACCTCTCCTAGCAAAACCTATCGCAAATGAAGTTCTATATTTGTACATAGCAGTATCAGATCAAGCAATTAGCTCGGTGTTAGTAAGAGCGGAAGGAAAAGAGCATAAGCCAATCTACTACGTGAGCAGAGTGTTACAAGGGCCCGAGAAGAACTACATGGAGATAGAAAAATTTACACTTGCCCTAATGACTACAGCACGAAAATTGAGACCATACTTCCAGTCCCACAAAGTAATCGTGCTGACAAGTCAACCATTGAGACAAGTTTTTTCAAAACCTAACGCTTCTGGAAGACTGATCAAATGGGCAGTTGAATTAGGAGAATACGATGTCGAATTTCAACCAAAAACCGGAATAAAAGCTCAAATATTGGTGGACTTCATACTGGAAAATGCATCATCAGACCCGTTGGCACCAGAGGCAACATGGATGCTCCATATAGATGGATCATCAACGTCAACAGGAGGAGGAGTTGGAATCTACTTCCAAGGACCGGACGACATCGAATTAGAGTTCGCTGTAAAACTAGATTTTCTGATAACTAATAACGAAGCAGAATATGAAGCATTAGTGTCCGGATTAAAAATGGCCTTCGAAACTGGAATTCAGAAGTTAATAGTTTACACTGACTCACAATTGGTCGAAAGACAATTCAAGGGTTTATTTGAAGCCAAAGAAAAATTGATGATTCGATATCTAGCTTTAGCTCGTGAGTTGGCAGCTAAATTTGAAAGTTTTCAGATCGAATATATTCCCAGAGCAGAGAACACTCGAGCAGATGCTCTGTCAAAATTTGGAAATTTAATCGAAAGTATCAAGCAAAGAAAAGTTACCTTGATGGTATCAACAAAAGCCTCAATTGATAACCGTATCGAAGAAAACCCAGCAGAAATCTTGAATATTGAAGATACAGAGGAGAGTTGGAAGACTGAATTCATCAAGTATCTAAGTGACGGTGTTTTACCTCAAAATGTAAATGCAGCAAAACGATTGAAATACCGGGCTCCTCGTTATACGCTTATTAACGGCGACTTATACAGAAGATCAATCTCTGGTCCTTTAGTAAAATGTCTTGCCCCTGCACAAGCAAAGTTAGTATTAAAGGAAATACATGAGGGATCTTGCGGAAATCATTCAGGTGGTCGGTCTTTAGCTCTAAGAGTATCAAGACAAGGTTATTACTGGCCAAGATTGATCGAAGAGGCAAACGAATACGCTAAAAAATGTGCAAAATGTCAAATTCATTCTAATATTCCTCACCAACCGGCTCAAAATATGGAACCAGTATCGGTCGCATGGCCCTTCGACCAATGGGGAGTAGACCTGGTGGGACCGCTTCCAATGGCTAAAGGACAGATCCAATATTTATTTGTGGGGATTGAATACTTCAGTAAATGGATCGAAGTCGAAGCCCTTGCTACTATATCTCAGACGCAAATCATCAACTTTTACTGGAAGAAAATTGTAACTCGGTTTGGTTTGCCGAGAGTTATTATATCAGATAATGGAGGTCAATTTGTTGGAGCTAAAGTTAAGGCATGGTGCGATAAGCATGGAATACACCAACGGTTTACATCGGTAGGATGTCCACAAACAAATGGGCAAACAGAAGTAACTAACAGAGAAATCGTCTCGTTTCTAAAGAAAAGACTTGAAAGAGCTAGTGGAGCATGGTTGGATGAGTTACCATGGGTATTATGGGCAAATCGAACAAAGGAAAAAACGGCCACCGGAGAAACCCCGTTTAGTCTAGTATATGGTTCTGATGCCGTAGTCCCTACTGAAATACAAGTGCCAACAACAATAATCGAGTTATACGGAGAAAAAGCCAATGACGAACGAAGAAGGTACGAGGTCGACCAAGCCGAAGCAAGAAGAGAAAAAGCTTTAGCAAAAATCCAAGCTTATAAAACTACGATGGCCAAAGCTTACAACAAGAATGTGCGTTTGAAAACATTTCAAGTAGGAGATCTGGTGTTAAAGAAAATTGAGGCATCCAAAGACACGGGAAAATTAGATCCAAAATGGGAGGGACCTTACAAAGTAATCGAAGTCGGAAGAAAAGGAGCATATAAATTGGAATATCTGGATGGAAAGCCAATCCCGAGGACATGGAATGGAAGAAACTTAAGAAAGTTCTATAGTTTTACTTTCGATATGATCATGTATGATCTGTTTTACACTTTATGGTAGTAGCAACTTTAAGATTACGTTTTTATGTATTTTGGATCATCTCCTTGATCGAAATTTCATTAGTTTGTATCTTCACAAGGACAAATCAATGGAACTGAATTATCTTTTCTGCTAAATTACAAGCATTGTTATTAAGCCTCTTAAAAATCCTTACACTACGAAGTGTTAAGTTGATCAATTGATTGCTTCGAAAGCGTCAACCTCTTCGATAGCTTCAGAGCCTCGAAAAAATCCTTACACTACGAAGTGTTAAGTTGATTGATTGATTGCTTCAAAAGCATCAACCTCTTCGATAGCTTCAGAGCCTCGAAAAAATCCATACACTACGAAGTGTTAAGTTGATCGATTGATTGCTTCAAAAGCGTCAACCTCTTCGATAGCTTCAGAGCCTCGAAAAAATCATTACACTACGAAGTAATTAAAGCTGACAAATCGAATAAACCTCTTCTTCGATGTCTCACTAATTCGATCACTTCTCGGATATGCTCTTCTTCGACCAATTTCAAGGTGTGTTCTTTTGCATCTTCTTCGATAAGTCTTCGACCAAGGCAGAGAAGATGTAAAAATTATGAGAGCTGGAGAGTAAATAATAGCCACATATTTATAGGAGATAAAAGGTTAATTGCGTTTTTGGCCCTTCGACTTAATATGATAATTATTTACCACGACCACCATTTTTCGAACAAAACAAACTTACCCTTAATGTTAGTGAAATTACAAATTACACCCAATGCAGCAAAATATATTACTTTTCAGGATGAGATCTAAATAAATTTTATGTTCATACTAATTTTAGTCGAAGAAAAGCTTATTACTTATCGTTAAAATTTTTTGCGTCGAAACAATCTCGACTCTAAATATCCACAAAATTCAGAGCTTCAAATTTAAATTGAATCACTTGAACTTGGGGGACTATTGATATAACGATATATATATATATGAATGTTGACATGGATCATTATGCGGCAAATTATGTTCATAATTGACTTCAAATTATATATATTTCGATCATAGTTCAAATTTGTTTCTCGACCATGATAAATCTCAATTCTTCAAACAAATCATCTGTTATTCATTGATCTATAGATTAAATCAATCAAGTTCTTCGAGCACAAGGCCTTCGACCAAAAGATTAGTTGCGTTTTTATCACAAAGCATTCGACTACAATATTGTATATGGTCTTCGACCATAAATTAATCATGGCCTTCGACCAATCCTGCAAGATCTAGGTAGAATTAAGTGAGCAAGATCTAGGTCGAATTAAGTGAGCTTCGACCCGAAAGATTCGATATGGAAATCTATAAATAGTCAGCATTTATTACTCATAAACAGGCAGCGATAACTACAGGATATTACTATTTGCTCGACTTGCTATAATCAAAGACAATTCAAGCTTTAGCATTATAAAGGATCTAAGTCAATTAAAACTTCAGCGTAACTCGGTCGATTTTCTCGGAGCACAGGGTTAGGTTCCTCAAAGTTGAATCTAATTTAATCTGATAAATTTGTATTCAACACTGAGAAGTCGTGATTAACGATAAGTGACGCACTTAGCATTGACTAATTATTCAGACGAAATCACGCTTCATCACTCACAGGATTATTGCATTAATGATCCCTGACTCAGCTCCATGAATATATCTACGTGGTCGAAAGTCCCCCTTAGTTATCTTATATATAGGATAATAGGAGATAATTGCATTTTTGGTATCGCATTTTAGGTCAATTCCCATTTGGAGTACACCATTTTTTGTATTTAACACATTTGGTACACCGTTTTAACAAATTATGACACTTTGGTACCGCCGTTAAAATCACCGTTAAGTAGGGACTTGGCAGTTAAGTTTTATTGTAAAGTTGATGTCATTACTTATATTGACTGAGATTTTTACCCCATAACATTTTATGTTACCAAAATAGCCCCACATCTCTAGGTTTAGTGACGATTTTAGTCCACATAGTTTCCATATTTCAAAATTTACTCGAATAAGACCACGTCCGGACCAATTTGGATTTTACTAATTATATTTAAATAATTAATCTAATTTATATATAATATTTTAACATAAACCTCAAAAAAAATTAAGAAAACATATTCTTTTCAAATCTAAGATTTATATAATGATATTAATCTATTTAATATTTATTAAAATAATAAATTATATAACTAAAAATTAGTCATATTTATTAAAATAATAAATTATATAATTAAAAATAATTAATATTTATTAAAATAATAAATAATTATAATTTAAATAAAAAACTAAAAACACCTACCCGCTCACCCCCCCCCCCCCCCCCCCCCCCCCCCACCAATTCCCAGCCAGGCGGCGGCCTTGGGAGGGGGTGGGTTTTTTTTTAAATTATAAATTATTTATAATTTATTATTTTAATAAATATTAAATAATTTTTAGTTATATAATTTATTATTTTAATAAAATATTAAACAGATTAATACTATTATTGAAAAAATATATTAAAAAATAATTTTTTTTAAAATTTTATTAATTTATAAATATTGTTTATAAAATTAAATTATTTATGTAAATATTATAAGTAAAATCTCAAATTGGTCCGAGCGTGGCCTTATTCGAGTCAATTTTGAAATTTGGCAACTATATTGACTAAAATCTTCACTAAATTTGGATATGTGGAGATATTTTTGGTAGCCTGAAATGTTATTGGGTAAATTTGCCAGACAATATAAGTAATGGCATCAACTTTGCAACAAAATCTAACTGTCACGTCACCAAAAAATATATTAAAAAATAATTTTTTTTAAAATTTTATTAATTTATAAATATTGTTTATAAAATTAAATTATTTATGTAAATATTATAAGTAAAATCTCAAATTGTTCCGAGCGTGGCCTTATTCGAGTCAATTTTGAAATTTGGCAACTATATTGACTAAAATCTTCACTAAATTTGGATATGTGGAGATATTTTTGGTAGCCTGAAATGTTATTGGGTAAATTTGCCAGACAATATAAGTAATGGCATCAACTTTGCAACAAAATCTAACTGTCACGTCACCACTTAACGGTGATTTTTAACGGCAGTACCAAATGTGTCACAATTTATGAAAACAGTGTACCAAATGTGTTGGACACAAAAAATGGTGTACCCAAAGTGGAATTGATCTAAAGCAAGGTACAAAAAATACAATTCTCTCATAAGAATAGTCTTTGACTCCAATTGGACCAAATTCTAATTTTTGATAATTTTGAATTATTTTTATTGTCTTAATTATTTATATTAGTTAACCAATAATCATAATACCATATATATAAATCCGACAACATTTATGTTATTTATGATTTTATTATGGTGAGAAATTCATTTAAACAGTCAGTTACTACTTACTAATTAAACCCATAATTTATGCCAACATAATGATCGATTTTATTATGCATGTTAAGAAAATCATAAAAACAATCGGTTGCTAATAAAACCTGAAATTTTTGCCAATCAACCTTAAAATTAAAAAATTTACCATGGTAAGAAAATATAATTAGTAATTAAATTTAACCTAATATGAATATTTAGGCTCGGTAATTAATGCCTTTTAAAATTCTGATATGCGATATCAAGCCAATTTTCCAAAATTTTCTAAGTAACGGATTAGATGGTACATGGTATTTTAAATTTATCCTCCTTATAAAAGAAAAGTTTGATCTCTCAATTCATTGTATGTTTTTGTTTTTTGTTTTTTTTGTTTTTTTGTTTTTTGTTTTCATCTCATACATTTTGTCTTCTTTTCATTCATCTTTTTTGGTTTTTATAATATAATTATTTTATTATCTATCCACTCACCTCTTGCATTGTATGTAGTTTATTTTGTATTATATACATTCATTTCTTTTTTTTATGTTGATTTCATGATCAATAAAGGTAATAACAAATGAATAAATAAGAGGAGAGGGACATATGCAGTGATTTATTCACGACCTAGAAAAAAACGCGTTTAACATAACTAAGATTACAAGATTTGGGAATCATATAGGAGACGTCACAACTGAAATTTTAATTGTTGAGTTAAATTTTTAACATTGAATTTTTTCTCAAGAAATTCGATTATAGTTTCATTGTCTATCTATGAATACTTTTAGAATAATGATTAACTTATTTACAAATGTTATACTTTCTAATATAATGATGTACTCACTATTTCACATGTTATATGCCATTACTATTTATTATTTAAAATATTATGACATTTTAAGTCTTTTTTTTTTTTTTTTCAGGTGACCTTTTGAGTTCTATATATATTTAAAGCATTGATTGAATTTTAATATTCGAAAATTTTAACCTTTTAATTTCTACTAAAATATGTGATAATGCATTCGATAGTTATAGAAATAAACTTAAGAGTGTTCTTCTTAGTTTAAAAAGTTTAGTTAGGGGGGAGGGTGGTTTCAATTTAGTCAAGTGATTTAATTATGCAAATTATGCTCATTTAATTGATTGGTCACAATTCGAAACTTAAATCATTCCTTAAGTATAGTTGTAACGTATGTTGGTCCCGAGTGGTCAGAATAAAGTCTGGGGGGAAGGTGAATAGACCTATGTACCTTTAAAAAATTTCTTTAACTTTTCTTATCAGCAGAGTAAGCTGATCGAAACTTATGAGACTACTTAGTTGTTCGCGCACAAAGCTTGTTCAGCGTAAGTTGACCACTAGTCTGATTTACTTATCTGTTGAGATAAACTCAGAGTTTCAAAACTTGTATGCAGCGGATTTAGTCAAGTATGTTTTTCAAACAAGTTTTTCCTTTTAAAGATTTTACCCCAGTTTTATAACTCCTTCTTTTAAAAGCTTTTGGGCATGTTTGTTTGGGTTTCCCAGAATTTTTTCGTGTTTGGGAAATGCCAAACAAACATGTTTTCTATTTCCCGAAATAAATTTTTCATCCATTAATTTTCTCAAACTACTTGTTCAAAAGTCAAACAAACAACAATTTTCTTATCTCTAAACAAAACCTATACAAACTCTACTTTGATTTGACATAAAGTAACCTATCTCTTACACAATTTATCTCACATAACAAACATGATTTGACATAAAGTCTTACACATCTTACACCTACAACCCAACTCTTCCAAAAAAACCTACACCTACTTTATTTCTCAAACCACTCTCTCAAAACCCAAACAAACAACATTACGTAAATCGAGATTATTTCACAAACCACTCTCTCAAAACCCAAACAAACAACATTACGTAAATCGAGATTATTTCACAAACCTACACTAATCTCCCGAACTACTTTCCCAAACGCCAAACAAACAGGCCCTTTGTCTTTTAAAGTGTTTGTTTTCTTATGAAAATATGCAAGTATAAAACAAGTAATCAAACACAAGGAATTTTTATAGTGGTTATATAGACAAGATGTCTTTTAGTCCACTCTTCTAAATCACGAAGATTTAGGTTATACTATGAACACTAAGTAAATAGTACACTCTGCTTGCACTTTTACAACAAATGATAAAGCCACAAGTTCGCTATAGGAAATCACAAAGAAAACCTACACTCTGAAGTTATATCACTCACTTAGATGGATATACACTTCTCACAACACTCACTGTTTACAGAAATCACTAAGATTTGTAGTCAACAGATGACTCAACTGATAGTGTTCTGTTGTTTTGAGACTTAAAAAATTCTGATCGTTGAATGCTCTCAAAATGTTGTGTTCTTTTTTTAATTCTTGAATCTCGAACTATTTATACTTATGTTTGAATTTTGCCCGTTGAAGTAATACAGATTTCAGATCTTCCTCGAGTACTGGTCCCTGTTTCTGAACGGCTCTCTGCAACTGTTCACTGTAAAGTTTGATGTACGGATCTGTCAATCGCATTTAATGCACCTTGCTGATACGAGGTTTCTCTTCAATCATTTGTCGTTAATACCCTTCTCTTTCAGCATTTATTACGCCAAGTGCAAATGACTTTCTGATCACTTTTATTCTTCTGATCGAATCGACTCTGCTGATTCAGATCGAACTTATCTAATTTGACTATGCTAAAATCCACCAGTCTGATTCCAAGCTCAGCATCAGATCAGTAGTCTCCTGGACCAAAATTCAATCTTCTGATTTTATTTTACTTCTCGATTGAACTTTTCAAAGGTATCCTAAGCTTCCATTACTTAGCTAATGACTTTTGGAAATCATCAAAACCTCCCTTCACTTCTTCATCTTCATCCAACAACGTAGCTTATTACAACTCAAGACCTTTTTTTAGTGTATGTAGGAAAAGAGACCATTATTACCATATTCTTCTTGGGTGCAAATTGCCTTTTTTTATTTTTTTATATATTCTTTGGTTTTTTGTGACATTTTTTTTCTACTTACTTCCAATCGAGCATCCTATTTATATTGTCCTATATTTGTTAATATTTTTATGTACAAAGGAATTGTTGTTCTTTGGAAGAATTCTTTCTATATGAAAAAATTAAAAATTCATAACTTTAATACTTACTCAGATTTTATAATTAAAGTGATAACAAATTTAATCTCTATAATTCGCTAAATACTTTATTTTTCATTGTGGGTGTAACATAATTGATTCAAGAATTAGATCAATACCATTTGAGCTATTATTCTTTATCATTGTTTTTTAGTCATTTCGAGCATGGTACGTAACTTAATTATTATTTTGCAGCACCACTTTCGAATCTTGGCCTATATAGCCAATATCTATCAAAGTTTATTTACTAAATAATACATCTATCTTCTTGAAGAATTATTACTTTGAAATGATAGGTCCTTCTTTTTACTTTTCTTTTTTCTTGAACCACGAGTGAATCTAAATGAGTTACAAAATTTCCTTTGACCCATTTTGTTGGTTAATGATCCACCAACAAAAAAAAATCAATTTTATTACTTTTGTTATTTGAACTAAAATGTTATGTAAAAATTGTACTAAAATGCAACAATTATCCTATAAATAAATTTTCTTTTTGAGTTGGTGTACATAAAATAAAAATAATTCTTATTTGTACCTATAAGATTTATTGATCCGTTATAAGACTCTTTGTAATATCTTTGATTATTTGCATAACACGGGAATTTGTAGTCACAATATTTTTTTTTGTGTGTGCATAGCACGAGATTATATTAATAACTCATCTTATCATGAAAGTGTTGTTTAGAATAATAGTTTAATATAATTTTGTGCATATCACGGGAATAGACTAGTTATTATATATATATATATATATATATATATATAAAGAAAGCATGCACACCACGAGCACTTAAATGTAAAGCCAAAACAACAATTTCTTGGATAACCTAATATCTTACTATATAATAGCACAATGGGATTCAACCCTTGGAAAATCAAAAAAATGTTCACAAACCATACATACCCTTAATAGTCTATGTATTTAGCGAGTTTTCGCAGGGTAGATCCTGAGTTTTCGGTGGTTCTAAGACAATTTTAAATTGTGATTCTCAATTTTTTACGTACAACTAAATTATGTTAATAACTAATACAATTTTTTAAGGCAGCGTATTAAACTAGCAACAAAACTATTAATTAAAAAACAAAAAACAATCAAAACAACTCAAACAATTAATCAAATATGATCTCGCTTTGTATATGTTCAAAGGTTCCGCTTCACATTCATCATCACACTCTTGGTTAATTATGATTATCCCCGTTCAAATTCTCATTAATAATTTCATTTATATTTTGAGTGGGTTATTCGTTCATCAAACTCTCACTTTCTCCAATCACATAATTTCATATTCCTCATTTGAAAAGTCATCTTCCGATTTTTCAGCTAAAGTTGAACCCGAATCCAAGTGAGTTGCATTTCAATTTTGGTAATAAACTTTTTTCTTTTTTTAAGGGCATCTGTAATGTCTTTTAGGATCCCTTCCCCTCCCCCCTTTTCACCACTTCCCCTTCCATTTTCCCATCCAATTTTCCACACCTTTAGCATAGTCATCTACAATGTATCAATCTCCCCTATCTATTTAATTCCAACTAATTTTATTCCCCACTCGCACTTAATAATAATAATAATAATAATAAATGAAAGAATAAATATGTAAAACGGTGTTTGACCTTATGTAATTGCATTTAAATTATGGAATCGTATTTTTTATATAATCGTATTTTTTAAATGCCTAAATGTGATTCAATTTGTAATTTTTAAATTAAATCGTATTTAAAGAAATGTTATAAAATTTCACACAATAATAAATTAAATCAAAGAAATCTTTATTAAAGTTATATTTTTATTAATTAAAATTTCATATTTTTAAATTAAAGTTCCATTTAAAAAAATCAAATGACACCTATTTTATTAATTAAATTAAATTTATAATTTTTAAAATAAAAAACAAAAAATAATTTTTGTAATTATTTTTGAAGCTTATTGAAAATAAACAAAAAAAATAATGGGATGCAACATGTGGCTGACAAATGTCGGCCACCCATTGCATGGGCGGTCGCGTAGAGTGCACGCGCCCACATGGCAAGTGACCGACCTCAAGGGGTTGGCCAAGGGGAGGTCCCCTTGGCTAACCCCTCAAGGGAGAAGGTCAACCTCATCTCCACCTCACTTTTTTTCCCTTCCCGGCCCCTCTACATTATTTCTCATTTTTTCATCCCTTCCCATCCCTTGCCCTTCCTGTCTGGACATTAGAGATGCCCTAATGAACTTATAATCAAGTGCACATGGTTACCAACCAAATTTCAAAAGCACTATTTCACAAATAAATTCTAAAAGCAACACTTCAGCAAGCCCATTAAACATAAACCAAATTACAATCTCAAGATGAGAGGTTTTTTATGAGATTATGAATCGTTAATTTTTCACTTTAAATAATTTTCATGATATAGTGATTAATGTAGTCATGTATTCAACATCTCAAAGAAAGAAAGATAATTGGAGAATTTATGTTTCGGTGGCCCAAAGCGGTCGTTTGTGCGGCTTGGGTCATGATGTGCCCTGACTAAGTGCATGATGTCTATTGGTAGAAAAGTATATATCTTGATATCCATTTTTTGGCCTAAATATTTTCATATATATGATAAAACTTTCAATTTTTTTGAAATGGAACCCTCAAGCCAAGCAGGGGCAGAGTCGTAATTTAACGTTAAGGGGGCGAGATTAAGTTAGACATATTATTCAAATAGTTTTTGAATTTCTTTATAGCCGAAATGAATATTATATTATTGACAACTTAAATATAATATATATAATAATCTAATAGGAAGTGCGTGAAGTTAAGTACGTAGTTCTGAAACATGAGAAAAATAATCATTCAACCAATACAAAGTCACAAAAATATAAGAGATATATATAATGACATGAATTTGAATGTAATTTCTTTAATAATTGTGACTTCCCCGGCCTGGGAATCGGGGTAGGGGGAGAGGGGTGGGTGGGTTGGGTGGGGAATTCTTTTTTAAATTATAATTATTTATTATTTATTATTTTAATAAATATTAAATAGTTTTTAATTATATAATTTATTATTTTAATAAATATTAAATAAAATAATGCTATTATATAAATTTTATATTTAAAAAGAATATGTTTTCTTAATTTTGGTGATAAGTATTATTTACTTTATTAATATTATTTATAAATTAAATTAGTTATTTAAATAAAATAAGTAAAATTTTCAAATTGGTCCGCACGTGGTCTTATTCGAGTCAATTTTAAAATTTGACAACAATGTGGACTAAAATCGTCACTAAATTTGGATATGTGGGGCTTTTTTGGTAACCTTTCTATTATGGGGTAAAATTATCAGTCAACATAAGTAATGGCATCAATTTTGCAATTAGACTTAACTGCCACGTCACCCCTTAACGTCAATTTTTAATGGTTGTACCAAATGTGTCACAATTTGTTAAAACTCCGTACCAAATGTGTTGGACACATAAAGCTATGTACCAAAAGTGAGAATTGACCTATAGCTCTGTACCAAAAATGCAATTCTCTCCTATAGTTAACATACCTAAATAAAAAACTATTGGAACATGTTGAAATTAATGATATTTGTTACGTAAGATAAATTATTTTATGCTAGATTGAAGAAGATTATGCGTAGATTTTTTTTAGAGATATGACATTTTTTTTAAAGATGAAATTATTCTTGAAAATTGAAAAAAAAAAATTGTTTGATTTTTCAGAGAGCTCTGAGATGTTCTCTGAAAAGCGAGACAAACGTGCAATTAATATTTCCAAAATACTACTAATGTATATCTAATTTACATGATGTGGCAACATAAAAGAGTGTAAATCAAATTAAATTATTTGATATTCGTTCAATAAAAGTTCATTTGAGTTTAATTCGTTATGTAAATATAACATATATATTTTTGAATGTGCAATATTTTCGTTTGATAACCGTTGAAGCTCATAAACTAAAAAATTAACAAAAATACATGTAAACAGTTATTCGATATCCGACTCAAATTCGATAAATCCTCATTTAAGCTCAATTAGTTTTACAATTAAAACAAACTTAAACATAATTTAACAGAAATTAAGTACAAAATTTAACCTAAATCAAAAATCAAAATAATAATAGTAATGGTGTTCAATGTAGAAATGGACGAAACGTGTCCATGCAATAGCGACCCCTGGTCGGAGATAATTATGAAAAAAGCAGTTTACCGAAAGCCACACGTCTGTCTTTTTATTGGTCCTCAGCTTGTGTGGGCCCCTTTTAATTCGTGGAATTGCACCATCACTAAACTACACGGCTTTCCCAAAAGGGTCCAAAGGGGTTTGATGGGATACGTGGGCCCATATGCACCACGGCCGGCGAATCTTATGGCTTTATTGGGCTTAGGTGATGTATGGTTGACGCGTGTACAGTTCTTGTGGGGCCAGAAATTTATCATCAACCCCGCCTTAGCTAAATGCTAAAACATTGAAAAGAATTAGGGCAAGAAGAGGAATGGAATCACTATAAGATTTATAATATATTAATTCACGTGTGTTTAATATATTTGGTTAAATTTGTTAAAAAGACCCGTATTTAGGGGATAAATAATTATGTTTAAGGAAATGATTATCTTGAGACATCCAGAAAAGAAAACATAAGCAAATAAAAACAAGAAATATGTTTAAATTTTACTGTATTAAAAAAGTGTGTAAACAAATTATTATAGTGACGGATGATGTATTATGTCATTAAATACTTGACACTAACCAAGATTCAGATTCTAGACAAGAATGTAATAAAAAAAAATAGCAATCTCCAAGACAAACTTTAAATAATGCAGAGAGGAATGAATACATTGACAAAGTTAAAAATGCTAAAAAAGAATCGTGCAATGAACAACGTACATTAGTTAGATGGATTCTTAAAACTCGGATGATCCTATAAGAATAATCAAAATGTTAGTATTATTCATTAGATGTGATATATCAAAGCATTATTTATCGTTCACTAACATTTTGTTACTTATTAACTTTATATTTAGGTTCATTACTTTTTGATCCTGTATGCTCAAAAATGCATGAAATGAAAAAAATGCCCAATTGCGTTCACTGTAGAGTTGAAAGATTTGAGTACGAGTCTAGAATTTTTTGTTGTGACAATGGGAAAGTTATATTAAAATTCCAAATAAATTGTTTGATTGTAAACTTCTTAATTAGAAGAGGCCATCAACTTCCGGAATAATTGTTTACTTTACATCATTGGGTGTTAACAAGTTAAAAGACTTAATATAATTACAAAAAAAAAAATGGTAGCTAATTAGGACATTTAACAATTTAATAGGGTTATTTTAGTTTCCTATGGTCCTTTCTTCCAAGTAAGATGAACAAATTAGTTTTCATAAATTGAAAAAAAGGAATAAATAGATTTATTCTTATGTAAAAGACTTAAACTCCCTAAAGTAAATGAACTTTAATCAATACAAATTATAAGGAGATGATCTCTTATTAATATAACATTGAAACTTGTAGAAATGAATAAACTATTTTCTCTTTTATATATCAAGCTTATAAAACATAAGAATAAAAATAGTATACTCTATTTGAAAATACTTAAAATTTATTTTAAATTTGTTCTTATAAAAAATTATACAATAAGCTCTTACTAAATTATACAAAATTTATGAGATAAAATAGAAAATAAGTGTATATATAATTATCATGTTCCTAATAAAAGTTGATATTTTATGGGCAAAAATTCAATTGTCATACCATAGAATAGGCCAAAGTCCATTTTTCATACCAATCGAACGAAAATCATACTGTAGAATAAACGGACGTTTCAAAAATCATACTTCCATCAAGTTTTTTAACGGAATTGCCACGTGGTCTGTTAAGTCGCCTTGAGCGGGAAAAAATCTCACGTGCCAGGCACGTGTGGTATGAAAAATGAAAATTGTCATGTTCTATGGTATGAAAAATGAATTTTTGCCCATTACATTTTATTTAATTAGACATAGATATATATTCAATCAATTTTTTTACTCACCTCCTAAAATGATATCAAATATGCATTTCAAATTACTCAACTACTCGTGTGTTACACTTTTAGTATGATTCGACTTAAAGATTGAATGGTCTTTCCTAGGATCAACTTCGACGAGTCCTAATAATTTTTTTCCTAGTACACTCATTTACTAGTTAGGAATGTTGATCGATTTCATTGATACAAATTCCATCTAATGTGAGACCTACACGTAAAATATAATACCTACTAAAGGCCATATGTCCCTTTGGTTAATATACATTGCAATATTTGTTTAGATGAAAATGTATGGTCAAGAACAAACAAATTAAAATTGAAGGTTAAGCAAAAATTCAATTTTCATACCATAGAATAATCCAAAGTTCATTTTTCATACCAATCGAACGAAAATCATACTTCCGTTTCAAGTCAACTTAACGGACACGGGGCACTTCGGTTAAAAACTGACGGAAGTTTGGCTTGGTATGATTTTCGTTCGATTGGTATGAAAAATGAACTTTGGCCTATTCTATGGTATGAAAATTGAATTTTTGCCATATTTTATGTTAAATTTATATTTAATTATCATTTACTCTAAATATTCAAATACATACAATATATGGTTATATTAATAATGGGTCATTATTTACTTAAATTTATTGTCAAATTGGAAATAGGTAAACACAAATTCAAAATGTAATTTTCTTATTGGGAAACATGATAATTATAAATGAAACCCGTGGAAAACTTTTTTTTTTTTTGCATGCATCTCCTAATATTTAGTTTACGGTATAACTTTTCATATAACTAATATTTCAAATAATTTACTAAGAGATTAGTATAATAACTAAAATCTACAAAAAATAAATTATCAGTTTTTATTAGGAAACATGATAACTATATATTCACATATCTCATATTTTATTCATAAATCTTAGTTTTCGGTCAAACTTTTTCATGAATAATTAATATTTCATATAACTTAATAAGCTATTACTATAATTATTAAAACCTATATAATAATTTAAAGTTATAATAAAATTGATAGAATAGTGTCCATCAAGCCAACTACTTTGGTTGCATATAATTTGTAATAATTAAAAGAACTATTCAATTCGATTAATAAATGTATTTATTTATATGGTCAACTCCATCTTATAAATAATTATCTAACATAAGGATGAAAGTCCTTAGATCACAAGGTTATGGACAGCCTGTGGACTGATCTCCAAGACCGTGATCTAAAACTAATTCAAAGGTCGTAGAATCCATTTGATATGGGATATCAGTGGATTCGGTTAGACCCTAATGAGTGTGTATACTCCGATAAACTGGGGGTGTTGGGGTCCACGAACGTAGTCGATACACACGAGTGGGTCGCTTATTGGGATGACAAGCGCACCGAATACCCCAATTAGGAAATAACTCATCGTGGAAGCAGTAGTCGCATATCGGGGATAAAGTTATTGTTATTTACAATAGTGTACGAGGAACGATCCTTATTACTTGAGATGATAGGGTTTATCTGGTGCACGGACGTCTATACTTTGATGTAAGTCTCGACTGACTAGAGTCTACCTGTGGATTCATGTTTTGTATAGACGAACGTGTATGCAGGTTCATATCATCAACAGATGATCCGTTGACCCGACTTGATAAGTTGGGAGCTTCTCCTATGAATCTCTGTGAGAAACGTATTCCAGTAAATCCTTGGCCAAGGTATCCAACGACTTTATGAATGTAGCTCATAAAGGTTAAGTCGAAGATAATAGTTTCGAGACCAGAATTCATAAGAGCCAAGACGCATGAGGTTGACCGATCAAATATCCACGCCCTTAGTCTTGATTTGGGAGACCAACTAACTGAAGGATTAAGGCGTACATGGTAATTGTAAAGGTTAATGGTTCACTGAATTAATTCACCAATGATTGGGCTCCACGGGCTTGTAGCCAAACATCGACGGTGGAATGTGGGAGAATTCCCAAATTAGCAAGGGTATTAATTTTGGAATGGTCAATCGACAGAGTGTTCGATTGATTCAGAGTATAGGTTTACTCGAATAATTAAATATATATTTGATTATAACCTGCGACCAATTATGTGGTGAACCTAAGGAGACATACACAAACATATCGAGCGAAAATAAGAAACGAAGAAAGTTGGACTCAACTGGGTCGTTCCATTTGGGCGCGAGAATTCGATCTTGGATTAGATCAAAATGTCAAATTAAATAGGTTTTTAATATGAAAGATAGAATTAATTAAACTTGGAGTTTGATTTAATTAAATAAAGATTAATATGAATTAATTAATTGGATTAGGAGTCCAATTTAATCAATTAGGATAAATGTGTTTTAATTAGTGGGCAAATTAATCATGGAGATTTAGATGGGCCCAAGACTAATTAAAAGAAAAGATCATTTAATTAATAAAGTCTTGCATTAATTAAAAGACTTAGCTCATTTAGTAGATAGATCTTATTAGGAATCCTATTAGGATTAGGATTAAAAAATCTATATAACCCATTAATTCTTGCAAGACAATTTATTCACCACTTAGCATTTTTGTAGCACACAAAAAGCAAGAAATCAAAATCTCTCTCTCTTCCAAAACCCTGAGTCGCCGCCCCTACCCCTGACAGAAGATCGACTTTTGTCTTTTCTTCTCGAGTTTCACATCTTGATTTCTTCTGTGTTCTAGCCGATAAGAGATTTCAAGGTTTTCGTGTGTATGTAGTGTACTGAACCGTAGAGGCACAACATGTGGGGCGCTAAGCAAAAGAGTGGGACTAAATTGCAAAAAGGAGAGGAAATCGCATACTACGTCTTTGCACACTATGAAATAAATTATTGGAGCTAATGTCAATTTACCTACGTGATTTGAAAAATAACACTTTACCCCTATAAAAAATTTAAAGAAACAAATTACCTCCTTCAGCCGGAGAGTGTAACTCACTTGCAAAAATTGAGAGTGAGCATGAAAAGTGCGGCTGTAACATAAGGGGGTAAATTGTCATATTTATCATAACGCATGGGTTAAATTGTCACGTTTATCATAACACAGGGTGGTAAACTACCACATTATCATAACACATGGGGGTAAATTTTTTTACAGATCAATGTTTGGCTCGGAGGTGGTAGGAACGAGGTATAATTGAATCCATCGATTTATTATATCTGTTTAATAGTAGTTTAAATATAGCGGACTGTATCCTGGCAAGATTCCCAATGGGAGCCTAAAAGTTTTATATTTCGGCTGCATGAGGCTTGTTTTCCCGTAAGAATCCTAACAGTGGTATCAGAGCCAAATCCGGCTCTATATTTAAATTAATGAGCAAACTCTGTTGATTGAATATATGGATAATTTTTCGAATTAAAATTTAAAGAAGCCGGTAGATTTACATTATTGCCCTTACGTGAATTTTTGCATGTCGCAAAGAGTATACATAAGTAAATGGGTATGAATACTCATATAACGACTAAATATAAAATAACTAGTCAATAAAATATAAATAATTAAGATTCCACACAAATGAGTCGTTGTATAACCAAAATGTGATACACGAGCACTAAAACATATTTCTAAATCAAAGATTCAAAGATTGAGCTCGACTAGGTCGAACTTGACTGAGATGCTAGAAATAATAATCGACTTTCGAATCTTGATTAACGAAATCAAATTTAGTAGTTGGTTGCTAGGCAATCAAGAGGGATAAACAATTGCAATGGATTTAATCCATTTAAAAGTGTCTGGAAACACTAAAGTATTAGTGGGAGATAAGAAGTTTCTTGTATTTACCCTCACGGGTAGATGTACATTGTGAAGTCCAATTCCGAATTGTTTTTCAGAATAAAGAAGAGAGCATAATCAATGAAAGCATGTCAGAGATTTAAATTGATTCAAAACTGAACATGCTTGGGCAAATAAACTGTTGATTATTTAATGGAGAATTAGATTCTCAAAATGTAAGACTCGCTCGAAACGTCGTCAGTTATTGAGCATTCTGGACATGGATATGTCCATTAAGAGATCTTACAAGAAATTTCTTATTGAATTAAATAAAACTTGATCGAGAAATCGAAGATACTTAACTAAGTATCAATTAAGCCAGTTCCAAAACATATCAAGTGATATGGGTTTTGGTATTGTACCTTCATACGCCATCATGCGCATATTGGGTCTCCCGCTTATGTGAAAAAACTAGTGGAGATAAGCTGGAAACAAAATCCATCTTATGCAAATTCATGGGGTATTAAAAAACTTTAATAGGATACGAGTTCATGATCCAGTAAGACAAACAACCTTTGTCTCAAGGAAAACTCACTTATTGGAGAAGGATTTCTTGGTAGACAAGAAAGAAAATAACATAGAACAAGATGAGGTTCATGAAATCAACCCATCACTGCATGCAATGGGAGAACCTGAGCATGAAAATGAACCAACTAGTACACATGAACTTCGAAGGTCTGAATGAAAACGTAGGGAACATGAGAGGTACTACAGTCTGCTGCATGAGACTGGACAGTCTGAGATTATCGAAGGACTTACAAAGAAGCTATGCAAGACATAGACAAAGAAAAATGGCGTGAAGCCATGAAATTCGAATTGGACTCCATGCACCCTAACAAAATCTGGACCTTGGTAGATCCACCAGTGGGAGTGGCTCCCGTGGGTTGCAAGTGGATCTATAAGCGAAAGCTTGGAGTGAAAGGAGAGGTTATTAGTCACGACTAATCACGAAAGGATACACTCATAGGCCATGCATTGACTTTGAGGAAACCTTCTCGCCTGTAGCAATGCCCGAATCCATTCGGATATTCCTGGCCATAGCTGCATGGTACAACTACGAAATATGGCACATGGATGTGAAGATTGTTTTTTTTCAATGGGGACATTGATAAAGAGATCTACATGGAGCAATCAAAAGGATATGCATCCAAAGGAGATGAGCACAAAGTGTGCAAACTCCTAAGGTCCATATATGGACTTAAGCAAGATTCCCGAAGTTGGAACATACGTCTTGATAAAAAATTCCAAACCTTTTGGATTTATCAAGAACGTGCTCGAACCAAGTGTGTACAAGAAAGTCAGTGGGATTACCGTTGAATTTTAGTGTTTTACGTTGATGACATTCTGCTAATTGGAAATGATGCAATAATATTATCCGAAACGAATACACAATTCTCAATGAATGATTTGAGAGAATTATCCTTTCTACTGGGTATAAGGATCTATATAGATAGATCAAAAGGACTGTTAGGGCCTCTCTCAATCACAGTACATAGATAAGATACTAAAGAGATTCAGTACGGAATAATCCAAGAGAGGGTTGCTTCCGATTAGAATAGATATTGCTCTCTCTAAGTATATGGCCCCTAAGACCTTTGAGGAGAGAAGCAAGATGTCTCATATACCAAATGCCTTCGCGATAAGAAGCAAAATGTATGACATTTTATGTACAAGACTAGACATAGCGTATGCCCTGAGCGTAACTAGCCGCTATCAGTCTGACCCTAGAGAGTAGCAGCACTGGATAGCCGTAAAGGGAATTCTGAAGTACCTGAAATGGACTAAAGAATTGTTCTTGGTGTACGGCAGGGGAGACTTGAAATTGGAAGACTGTACTGATTCTAGCTTTCAATGTTACTTCGAGTCAACATCTGGATATGTTTTTGCCTCAATGGTGGGGTGGTAAGTTGGATACTACCTCAAATTCAACCACCGAGGCATAAAATATTGTAGCATATGAAGCTGCAAATAAAGGTGTTTGGATGAAAAACTTTGTTCAAGAGTTGGACGTCGTACCTAGCATTGCCGAGCTCATTACTATCTTATGTGATAATAATGGAGTTCTCTCACAAGTGAAGGAGTCGAGATCTCATCAGAAATCCAAGCACGTGCTAAGATTTTTGCCCTCAGAGAATTTTATTTTTCATACCAAACGTTTACCTACTTAAGACATTTGGTACAAAACCTTCAAAAAAGACACATTTGATACCAAGATTGAAGGACTTTTTTCACATTTGCTTGAGATTTAATAATGATTTTTGGTATGCTTAAAATTATGCTCCAATTTTTTTCCCATAACATGCTTATGTGCCCTATATCATATCTGAAAGTTATTGTGGCATGATTCCTTGTAGATTAGAGATATGATTTAATTTTGATTAATATCCCGAAACTTTGTTAATTTTCTGCGGATTATTTATTGCGTTTTATGAACTGAAACTTGTACCATTAGAAAGCTCTTGTTTCTTCGATTTTGGTATTAAATATGTCTTTTTTGAAGGTTTGACTCCAAATGTCTAAAGTAAGTAAAAGGTTGATATGAAACATGCAATTACATCGAAAATAATCATTAAAGGAAAATGAGCTTTGTTTTGGAACATCCAAAAGAAAATAAGTGCAAAAAATAATTGAACAGATCAAGTATTTCTTTCATTTCAAAAAAATTCAAACAAGCGACGCTAGAAAAAGGATAAAAAAATCTAAAAGTTAATTTATTTTTTAAACCACTATTAAAATCAGGAGACAAACAGACCCCCAATATATATGCACTATAATGAATGGATGTTATGTATTCCATTTTATAATGTATATAGTATTAAAATATAGATGCATAATATCCACACGTAGGCCACCGGTTTGGGGAAAAGAAACAAAAATAAAAAGAGAATGTAGACCTTTGAGGGAGAATCTTAGGAAATGAGGGGTTTCATAGGAAATAAAACAAACTTGATGATATTGATATGATCGGAGAATGACATTTGATCACGCCACCCCAACTAAATTAATAACTTCCACAACCAAATTGTTTACGCTCGTTAATGAAACCTTTACTTTTTAGTTGAGTTAATATGGTAATTTAAAAAAGAGTTTTTACCCACCTTTAATCTTATAAAAGTTTTACACCGCTTTCTTGACATTTTTATATGTGACACTTTATCCCCTTGTATTATGATAATGTGACAGTTTATCCCGTACGTGTGTTATGATGATGTGACGATTTAACCTTATGTGTTATGATAAATGAGACAAATTATCACCATATGTTATGATACATGTGGCAATTTATTAAGTTTTACACCGCTTTCCTAACATTTTTGTATATGACACTTTATCCCCTTGTATTATGATAATGTGACAGTTTATCCCGTACGTGTGTTATGATAATGTGACGGTTTAACCTTATGTGTTATGATAAATGTGACAAATTATCACCATATGTTATGATACATGTGGCAATTTATTACCCCCTTATGTTACAAATATTTTTCAGGCCCATTTTCATTTCAGCAAGTTAGTTACAATCTCCGGTTGAAGGAGGGAAATCGCTCCTTTAAAATTTTTACAAGGGGTAAAATGCTCTTTTTTCAAATCATAGAAAGGTTAATTGAACATTACGCATTTTACAGGGGGTAAATTGACATTAACTCTTTTTTAGTTGGAAGATATATCAAATAACATGCCTAAAATGAAAAGGTAATGTTTATTTTTCAACCATTAATCTTTTCTTTTTTTTTTTCTGTCTTTTTTTCCTTTGGTATGACAAGAGCTTTACATATATGCTAAAAAGTTAAATTTTTAAAACTATGAACTTTCTATTCTACATAGAGTGTATGGTTTTTGGAAAATTTGTACTTGGGACAATAAAACCTTTTTCTGCAACGTTCGAAAAAAATTCTAAACAAAGAGGGTTTGATTATTAGAAACTTCCAGCTAGCTACAAATCGAATAAATTAAATATATAATAGCCCATCTTTTTATATTTTCTTTCTTTCTTTTTTTTCTTTGGTATGACAGGATCTTTTTATAATATAATATTTTTTTTAAATATAATTTGATAGTAGTTCGTAAATATGATAAATACAAAATCAATAACTTTAAAAATTGCTTAGTTAAGAAATATAAAAATTCCATAAACAAGTTTGCATTTTCCATGCGTTATTCGATTTTTCTAGGACCACATTTTCGTTTGGTTCTTAAAGTCATGGACAAAGGAACATGCAAATGGGGTCCTCTAGTTAGTCATCAAGATGGGCTATTCCTTTTCATTTTTATTAACAAAATGAGAAATGGTATATCTTTTTTCTATATCTATGAATTTGAATTTTGAATTTGATCCTTTTCATTTTTATTAACAAAATGAGAAATGGTATATCTTTTTTCTATATCTATGAATTTGAATTGTGAATTTGATAGAAAAAAATAGTGTCGTTCACAATTACCACATCAATCATAATCATATGATTCTTCAATTTATCAATTAAAATAACCAAATTCACTATATTTTACATTTCACACTATTTCATTGGTAATTAAGTTATAAAGACATTATATATGTGGTAATTTCTTTTATATAAATTAGGTTTTGTCTAAATTTTCCATTATATATACATACAATGGAGGTAGCAATAGAAATATAGAGTAGCCTTTTGGGCATTAAATAGGTTTTATGGTAGTTGGTCCCGCATGCCTTGGCATTTAAATTGCTTTATATTCAAACTCTTCCATCCACCACATAATATATGTACCAAGATTAAACACCAACAAAATAAAGAAATAAACAAAAACAAAACAGACAAAATAGATTCAATAATGAAGCTGCAGGGGACCCCCCTCAAACCACCATTTGGAAAAATGGTTAACCCACAGCATGCAGAGATCATCTTCTTGTATCTTATATTGGCAAAATTGCAGTTTTAATCTCAACTAATTGGACCCTCGACATTTTTGCTCGTGTACATTATAAAATCACACTTTTAATATCAAACTTTAAAATATATTGTAGTGCTTTTGGTTCAACAATATATCAAACTGAATTGTTGGTTTCAATTTCTCAAAATACTTTGTATTGTTGATCTCATAAAATAGTCTCTAGTTGTTTAATATTTTTTTCAAATTATATCATTGTCTTAGTTTTGTACTTTTACTCCTAAATAATATTGTGGAACATAAAGTATGAGGAAAAAACACTTTTGATACTAAATTTTAGTCCAAAAAACACATTTGATACCAAACTTTTTGAAAAAATACATTTTATACCATGATTCACATCATCTTGACACATTTACTTTTGCCGTCAATTTTCGGACGGAATCAGCACGTACCGTCAATTGTGGATCATTAAAATCCGTGCATGTTTTCCCTCCCATTGTCAACTTAACGGGCACATGAGCGATACGTGCTGAATTTCGTCCGAAAATTGACGGAAAAACTAAATGTGTCAAGATTGTATGAATCATGGTATGAAATGTGTTTTTTCAAAAAAAATTGTATCAAATGTGTTTTTTGGACTAAAGTTTGGTATCAAAAATGTTTTTCCCTCCATAAAGTATATATAGTCATTAAAAAAAATTGGTTCTTGTTATATTATAAACGAGCTAATGCTAGGCAATTTACCCTCCTGTGAAATGCATAATGTTCAATATTATACCCCCTGTGATGATTAGAAAAAAAACACTTTACCCCCTGCAAAAATTTTAAAGGAGTAAGCTACCTTCTTAAGCCGGATAGCGTAACTCACTCTCCAAAATTAAGGTGTGCATGAAAAGTGTTTATGTAACATAGGGAGGTAAAGTGCAACAATTATCAAAATAAATGGGGGTAAATTGCCTCATTTATCATAACAAGGGGTAAATTGCCACATTTATCATATCACAGAGGGGTAAAGTGACACATATAAGAGGTGCAGTTTTATTAATTCGTATTTTTTTATGTTAAAAAATATCAGGAAGACGGCATGAAACTTTTATATAATTACAAAGGATAAAATGTTATCTTTGCTCTTTTACAAATCCCAAGAAGACAAATTGAAAATTATGCAAATCACAAGAATAAATTACCATTGACTCTATTATAAACTACAGAGTCAAAACTCAAAAGTGTTAACAATCAAGTTAGGTGGAAGTTCTAACGCAATTTTATTTTTTCTTATTTTCCTTCATTTATTTTTTTAGTATACTAAATACCATAATTTATCTAGGGTATATGTGGATGGATTTTGGCCCAATCTCGCAGCAGACAAGGCCAAAACCCTTCCAAACGAGTTTTCGTCAGACCCATGAAACTCATCACAATTTTATTTTGAAATTCACACTCAAACTCTTGAAATCTATAAAACTGTGATTTGACACCTACCACCTATTTTGCCCTTCTCAAACTCTATAAAAAATATTGATTTGACACCTACTACCTATTTTTTTTCCAAATTCCAACATCCAAATTTAATCCAAATGGAGTTTTAACTTTTTCAAAATCACAAAACCCAACATCCAAAACTTAATCAAATGAGATTTCAAAAGTTTCACCGAAACCACCAAAATTATTTTTTTTAAACCGAGACCCGCGAAACCGAGTCAAAACCCTTCCAAATAGACCCTAAAGTTTGGAAGGGGACGTTTCCTCGTTTTCAGCTGATCCTGTGTAAGTGTATAAATTATATCTTCTGACACACATTGCAATGGCATTTTCAATCATGTAAATTAACGAACAAACATCAACATCTTTCTCATTCTGAAAGTAAATTTTATTTTTTCTATGCGCAGGAGGCCTGGCACTGAAGTTCCCTTGTTTGATTAATTCGCAGGTACTTCATTCAAAAGCCACCAATTAAAATACTCCAATGTAGGAAAAAAAGAAAAAAGGTACATGCATCAATATCACCAAGTTTTAGCATGTATCTAGATATATAGTGGTAAAAGAAAATTTATTGTATAAACCTTGTGGTTAGAATTTGCATGACATCAATTATTGTGGGATAGGATATTTTATTCTAATCAGAAGATGTAGGAATTTTTTGTAAACCAGATGTAGATAAAAAAATTGTAAGTACTACATACTTTTCTTGAGAAAATTGCATGTTCACCCCCTAAACTTACAGTCAAGTTCAATTTTCCTTGAACTTAATTTTTTTGTATTGTACATCCTGAACTTACATTAGTGTTACGTTTTCCCCCCTGAACTCTTTTCCGACTAAAGTGTTCAGGGGGGAAGTTCAACACTAAAGTTGAGGGTGAAAAGTGCAACAAAGATGTAAGTTCGGGAGGAAAAGTGCAACTCGACTATAAGTTCAGGGGGGAAAGCACACTTTTTATGAGGAAAAAACACTTTTGATACCAAACTTTAGTAGAAAACACATTTGATATCAAACTTTTCGAAAAAATACATTTCATATCATGATACACACCCTCTATACACATTTAGTTTTCCTGATCAATTTTCTGACGGAATTCAACACGTGCCCATTAAGTTAATTATAATGGTGGGTCTTTAAAACTCGTGCATGTTTTCTCTCCCATTGTCAACTTAATGGGCACGTGAGCGGCACGTGCTGAATTTCGTCCGAAGATTGACAGCAAAACTAAATGCGTCAAGAGGGTGTGAATCATGGTATGAAAATGTGTTTTTCCAAAAAATTTGGTACCAAATGTCTTTTTTGGACTAAAGTTTGGTATCAAAAATATTTTTCCCTCCATTTTTATTGGAAGTATTATTTTTCCTTCTTTAATTAGTAAAATCACCTCTTTATACTTCAAATGATAATTATCAACTAGAAAATCCATGATTTCACATTGTCAAATGAACTATTTTTCTTTTTACAAATTTTAACAACTTGAAACCTCCATGATTTGAAGAATGTAATGAGAAACTTGCAAAATGAACTTAAACATGAAATTATAGTGTATGCTCGATTTTATACTCATCTCCCACTTTGTAATGTCTAAATAATACTTCTATATTTGTATATATTTTATAGTATTTCCACTAAATCTTTTGTTTTTTCTGTATTATATCTTCTTTTTTATTTTTTTATTTACCTAGGGTTTAATCCATTTTGAGGCGCGTCAACCACATTAAGTGGGTACCTCTCCCAACAGGGATTCGAATCTGAGTTCGCTACTTTGTAGAGATTGGTCCCTTCCACTAGACCAATCACATGAACTTACACCCTTATTGCCATAATTTTTTATTACAATAAATTAGACATAATTTTTAAATTGCCATATTTTTTTTAACTTTGAATTATAATTGGTTGCCAAAAAATGAGTTTTGCCTCCTAACCTTACATCAAAGTTGCCATTTTTTGCCTGAACTTACACCCTTATTGCACTTTCCACCCTTAACTTTTGTGTTGCACTTTCCCCCTGCACTCTTTGATCCAAAAAGATGTCCGAAAAGAGTTCAGGGAGGAAAGTGTAACAATAATGTAAGTTTAGGGTGTACAATGCAAAAAAACTTAAGACCGGTGGAAAAGTATAAGTCGACTATAAATTCAGAGGAAAAAGTGCGATTTTCTCACTTTTCTTTAACAAGCCCTTTGCTTTTTTAATTCCTTTATTTATTTATTTTCAAATGAAATGGTAAAAAATAAATAGAAGAGAAGTGATACATATGTGGTAAATTAATATAATGATGGGCATCTTTTTCCCAGCCTTTTTAGTCCCATCTCACTCTCTCCTTTCTTTCTTTCCTTATCAAGAGTTTTGCAGAGACTCATTCATTTTCATTCTGACACTCATATTAATATACACTGACAATATAAATAGATAACTCAAAGTCTCAAACAGAGCTCTTCGATTATGGCAGTCTTTCTCTTTCTCTGTGTTTTTTTCATGTATGTATTATATACTATTTCTCATCTTTTATCTAATTAATTTGTTGATTCTTTTGTTTGTCACTATGTACTAAAATTCTGCTTTCATTAACTAATTTGCAGTAGATGGCGATGATGGAGCACGTGCACACTCGATCAGATTAATTTCCAAGGTACAAAATACAGAGGAAATTAATAATTTTTTAATTAATTTGTGAAAAAAATGTTGATTTGTTTTTTATAGCTTGAAGGTACTGATTGTAGTACCGTATGTTGGACTTTTTGGTGTGAAGGTTCTTTAAAGGGTAATAATAATAAACTTTTATTAGTTTTATTTATTAACCTTTGAATTTTTCAGGGCTCATCAAATCAGAATAATATTATTTTTTTGGGCAAATAGCTCCTAGCTTCATATCTTTTCAACAGGTACATACCAATCATATATTCATATATATTTACAGTTTAGGTTCAACGATGTTTTGTTTTGTCGTAAAGTCGAAGTTTCAAAATTCTAGAGATTTTGAGTTTAAATTTCATCAGGGGTGTGAGTATTTTTCTAATTTAATATTGATGTTCGGCCAATTAACGTAGTCTTTTCCTTTTATTAGATTGAATAAAAGGGACAACTTTTTAAGGTAAGGAGTATATTTTCTATATATCGATGACGACGTACTTTCACGGAAACTCGGAAATCCAAGGAGGAGGAGGAGGAGGAGATGGGTTACAAACCCTCATTCTAATGAACCCTTCCTATATCGGATACACCGACAACCAACAACCACAACCACAACCACAACCACAACGACCTCAAACCAACAACAACAACCTCATATTCTTCAACAACTCTACCGCCACTGGAAACACCCTCAACCTCCCCCACCACCACCACCCATCGTCGACTCAAACCCAACCATTCCTCGGAACCCCTATCCAAAGCAACGACATCTCATCCTTTCACCACGGACTCCTTCCTCGTATCCACCACTACAATATGTACAATTCACAAATTGATCACATAGGGGAAGCGCGTGAAGTCACACGCGCTCAGCAAGGTCTTTCTTTGAGCCTTTCTTCTCAAAACCCTCCTCCGGGATATGGGTCGGTACGAGTGGATGACGTGAAGGTTTCGGGTGGATCGCCTTCGTCGGCTTCCGGAGTTTCTAATGGTGTGAATCATGGTTTGATTTTGAGCTCTAAGTATATTAAGGCAGCTCAAGAGCTTCTAGAAGAATTTGTCAATGTTGGAAATGGAGGTAAGATTGTTGCTGAGTTGTCAAAGAATATTGGAGAGTCCTCTGCCGCCGCGGCCGCCGCCGCAAGTGGAGATGGACAGAGTGGAGGAGAGGACTGCAGTGTAAAACGTGGTGGGGCTGAGCTCACTACAGCTGAAAGACAGGAAATTCAGATGAAGAAAGCAAAACTTGTTAACATGCTCGATGAGGTAATTAAGCTCGTGGTTTCTAATTTTCAATAAGTTTTAATCAAAAACATCAAAAAAAGTTATGTTTTAAGTTACTGAAACAAAAATATAGAGTAATTTCTTGTTCGATATATTCTTTGAGTCATGATTTATTTCAATGTTTCTAAAAGAATTCGAAAAGTTTTCAAAAAGTTTTAACATTTGACCGATAGGGACATAAAAACGAAATTTTAATCCATGAGTAAGCTTGTGCTTGTTTGTGAATTGTGTGTTTTTGGAAAGGCAACAAATTTGATGATTATTGCTTGACATGTACTACAATAATGGCTTTCTTATTTTACAACTGAAAGTTTTCAAAAAAAATTAATATAGTTTGATTTTCTTGTCAAATTTCCTCTTTTTACTAAGTCCTGTTTCATGGTCAGCATTAATTCAGCAGCATAAGATTTCCAATTTATTTCTCCCTGCTTTACCAAAAAATATTTTATATATTTTATTTAATTAGAAAAAACTCTGTGTTATTTTATTAGCCGAAATTCCATTTGGACTAATTTTTATTAACAAAAAAATCCTCTCAAATTGGAGTACATAGTATTTTATCGGAAAAATAACAATTATATCCCAAAAAAAATGCTTAAACTTCCATATTGAACTAAAAACTTGACAATAATTCTCCTGTTAACTTTGAAAATTAACAATAACCCCCCTCTTCACTTAATAAAATTAACAATAATCTCCTAATTGAATTATGAAGAAATTTTAAATGGGAGATTTTGCTGATAAAAAAAGAATACAGGGGTTTTTTTGCTAATAGAAATAATACACGGAGTTCTTTTTTTTATCAATTAGACAAAGCATAAGCATTTAGGGCCTATTTGGAAGGGTTTTGGCTCGGTTTCAAAAAAATTATTTGGCTGGTTTCGGTAAAACCTTTGAAACCTCATTTGGTTAGGTTTTTTATGTTGGGTTTTGTGGTTTTGAAAAAAACTGAAACCCCACTTGGTTTGAGTTTGGATGTTGGGGTTTGGGGAAAATAGTAGGGGGTTAGGTGTCAAATCAATGTTTTTTCATAGAGATTATGGGGGGAAAGTAGGTGGTAGGTGTCAACTCAAAGTTTTATAGATTTCAAGAGTTTGGATGTTGGTTTCTGAATAGTTTGTGATGAGTCATGGTTTGGCGAAAACTCATTTGATGGGGTTTTGGCCCGGTCTTGCGAAACCCGCGAGACCAGGCCAAAACTACCACATAGACCCTTAGCTCCTCTTTACCATATTCATAATTTGGTTTCTTGACTAAAATTTCTAAGTTCTTTTTTTTTTTTTTTTCAATCCTGTTTAATAGGTTGATCAGAGGTATAAACAATACCACCAGCAGATGCAGATAGTAATCTCATGGTTCGAACAAGCAACCGGAATTGGCTCTGCGAAAACATACACTGCATTAGCTTTACAAACAATCTCAAAGCAATTCCGGTGCCTAAAAGATGCTATCTTGGGCCAAATCCGAGCTACGAGTAAAAGCTTAGGCGAAGAGAACAGTTTAGGAACAGGGAAAATCGAGGGCTCGAGGCTAAAATATGTCGATAATCAGATACGACAACAAAATGCTTTACAGCAATTGGGAATGATCCAACACAATAATGCTTGGAGACCCCAACGAGGATTGCCCGAACGATCGGTTTCTGTTCTTCGTGCTTGGCTTTTCGAACACTTCCTCCACCCGTAAGTTATTACTACATTATAAATCATGTTACATGAATTATGATTCTTGATTTTGATTGAATTTTTGTTTGTAAAATGTGTCCAGTTATCCTAAGGATTCAGATAAGATCATGCTTGCCAAGCAGACCGGGCTTACCAGAAGTCAGGTACTTTCCATATTGATATACTTCTAGTCAATGGCAATTTAACACATGTGATATTCATAATTTTATACGTGGAGCACTTTACTTCTCTGTGACAGTTTACCATCTGTGATAGAGCAAAAGACAAAAACATCCCCTATGCTTTGTCTAACTCCCCAAAAATCCCCTGTGTTATTTTAACTCCCAAAACCCCCTATGTGATCTCAAATAAGTGCCAAATACACCCCCAAACAAGAGAGTGTGTTTCAAACGCCAAAATTGCAAGTATTTGTTCACATTTTGTTTTTGATATAACAATTTTACCCGTGACATCGAAAGATAAAAACACCCCTTATGTTTTGTCTAACTCCCAAAAAAAACCCCATGTGTCATTTTAAATCCCCAAAACCCCCCTGTGTTTGATTTTAAATACCACATTCGACCCAAGTAGTATATATTTAATTTTTCAAAAAGAATAAATAAATTAAAAAAAAAAACAAACACATAGGGGTAATCTTGTCATTCCACCAAAAGTCAAAAATAAAATTATAAGTATATACTACTTGGGTCGAGTGTGGTATTTAAAATCAAACACAGGGGGGGTTTTTGGTAATTAAGATAACACAAGGGGTTTTTGGGAGTTAGACAAAGCATAGGGGGTATTTTTGTCTTTTGCTCTCCGTGATATGATAAATGTGGCAAGTTATCCTCCATGTTACAAAACACTTTTCATGTCCACTCTCAATTTCGGCAAGTGAGTTACACTTTCCTGCTAAAGGGGATAAATTGCTTTTTTAAAATTTTCACAGGAGTAAAGTGCTCTTTTTCAAATCACAAGGAGTAAATTGAACATTATGCATTTCACATTGATAAATTGACATTAACTCTATTATATACATACCTCCATCGAATGGAAAATATTTTTTTGTCCAAAAAATTGTTCAAAGTCATAATCAAAGTTGAATAAGGGTGAAAATGTCATTTTATAAAACTTACATTCTAGGCCTTGTAAAATTATGATAATCATTGAAACTGAAAGGATGATTTCTGTTATTTCAGCTAACCTAAAGGATTTGTGAGTAAATTTCCCTTGAATTTTAACTTGTTCATAGAGTTTCAACACCATGAACTAAAATTTTCATACATTCTCATCGAAAACACAAAAACCTTTTTTTTCTTTTTGGTTGAGCGAGACAAAAATATAAATAAAACTCGAAAAATTTCTAATATTTAACCGACGGAAACATTGTAATGTGAAAAAATGATTTATGATTGTTAGAACCTAACCTTATAAAATTTAACTTCACATCTCAGAAATAAAATTAAAAAAAAAACGTAAACCTCAAATCTACAAGAATTTCAATCTTATGAAAAATCTGCTAAAACCTCATCTTAAAAAATGAGAGACCAAAAGAACAGGAAATTTTCATACATTCTCATGGGAAATACAAAAACGTTTTTTATGTTTTAGTTGATCGAAACGAAAATATAAAGCAACTTCTATTGCAATTTAATTATTTCGAGATATTTTCTGGAAATTTTCAAAAAAAAATCTCGAAAAATTTCTAATAACGTCCTATCAATTCAGGTGTCTAATTGGTTCATCAATGCTCGAGTTCGGCTATGGAAGCCAATGGTAGAGGAAATGTACACTGAAGAAATGAAAGAAAACGAGAAAAATGGCTCCGAAGACAAAACTGAACAAAACCAAGATTCAACCTCAAAATCCCCGAAACAAGACAACCCCATCATTAACCAGACCACACCTCCACCAACATCAATGGCGATAAATTCAGGTTTCAACCTAATCGGACCATCCGAAATCGAGACCACAACCCAACAAAGTCCAAAGAAACATCGCTTCAACATCTCATCAATTGAAACCGATTCAACCGATCAAATGTCAATGAAATTCGAAATCGAGAGGCAGAGCAGACCAGATGGGTTCACATTCATGGCCGCACCAACAAATTTCATTGGCGGGTTCGGGTCATACCCGATTGGCGAACTGGGTAGATTCGGACCCGACCAATTCCAATCTCCATATTCGAACAATGGCGTTTCTCTAACGCTAGGTCTCCCGCACTGTGAAAATATCTCCATGACTGGGGCCCACCAAACATTTGAAATCGGTGAATCGAATGATTTTCATACGATGAATAATAACAATCAAACATCTAATGTTTATGAAAACATTAACATTCAGAATCGGAAGAGATTTGCTGCGCAATTGTTGCCGGACTTTGTAACTTGAAGCAAAGTTGAGGTTTGTATTTCACTATTTTTAATCCTTTTTTCTTTTATAGAAAATAATTTAGGGAGAATTGGGATTACATGATAGTGTAGAAGAAACAGGAGCATAGATATATATATATATATATATAGATATAGATAGTATATACGTATATATATATATAGTTATATATATATATATATATACATTTGAAGAGAACCATTTTGAGTTCTTTTTAGGCAGGTTTCACTAAGTAGGGATTTAGAAAATTATTGTTGTATATTAACTTTGTTGATGCAGATAAATAGAATGATTGTGATAATGGATGTTGGAATAAAGGGTTGTTATTATGTTTTGTTTTGAAATTCTTAGTGTATTTTCTTATTTTTTTTTGTTTTTTGAAATTCATGTAAGAATAAAGCAGAATCTTAGGGCGCAAATGAGTCAGAGTAATGTTCTAACAATATGTTGTTTAAGTTTAGTTTGATTTGATTCTTGGACGAACTAAGCTTAAACGAGTTTTGATCGAGTCGAACAAGAATCGAGATCAAAAAACACGTTTTAGTTTATTCAGTTGAGTTGGAAAGAGCTACACGAACTTACTAAACAGAAAATGTTGTTCGGATCGATCTAATATCTATAACAAAATGAGCTTTTATCGGATAAACTCGAGTCAAGATTCGAATAACTTGGTTTATTTTCGACCCTACTTACCGAAAACATAAAAAGAATATCAAATAGTTACAAAATTTAAAGGAAAATAGGGTCCATGGGTGATTAAATATAGGTGGAAGGTATAAAATTCAAGGATAAGCTTTATAGAAAAGGATGAAGAAAAAAGAATTTTTAATGAAACATAGTCCACAAGCATAAGACAAAATATCAGAGCTCAAGTCTTATAGTTGTTTGACAATTTGATCAATTGATAATAATAACAATAAACAAAGTAGGTTAGTTGATTCTCTAAATGAAATATAAACAATATTAAAAAGAATGACCTCTGATTGATGCACATATTGTTTTTATTCAATTCTTACTATCCCTTTATCATTCTTATATTTCTCATACTAGTTAAGGTAATTATAATAGTTTTTAGACCCATAAACAAGAATCTCAAGTTGTAATAAGAGCAGGGCACATTTTTCTGAAGAGCCTTAAAATTTGTAAAAATCACAAAAGAAGTACAAAATCTTCAGAAAATACAAAGAAATATACTACACAAGATGCAACTTTTCTACTAGTTTCAACTTTCAAACATGAAAGCAATTCTGTGATCTAATGCCTCCTACTTGTATCTTTTTCTCATTGTTAGTTGATGACAAATGTTCTATTTGATATGCACAAAAACGAGAGCGAAGAAAATCATACTGTTTTAGTAGTTTTATTGTTGTTTCCGTCCAGCATTCCCAACCTCCGCTTCGCAACTTTCGACCTACGACACCACACTTCAAGTGCCTCAGTCAAATCTGGATACCGAATTTGCTCATTTTCCAACCACTCCACTAAAATCTCCGCCTGATCACCAGAAGGCAATGTAAGAATCAATGAAACAAATGCCGATTCCAAGGATGCCCAAATCTCGGTATGAGTATCCAAAAACGAATCAGTTTCCTCATTGGAGGTCACGGAATCAAACCAACATTTCATCAATCGTACAAAAGGAAGCCAGATTTTAACCATGTGAAGTCGCTTATTGGTTGGCAAAACTACGTTTCCATAACCTATAGCTTCTAGAACTTTACTCGTCACTTCAAGAACTCTCGAATTTATCCCGTTTACTTCACCTTTTAGAAGTTCATGTTCGGTAACTTTCAATATACTTGTTGATATCTCTACCCAAGTCTGGACAAACTCTCTTGAAATTTCTAACTTTGACAGTATTTGAAAAACCCATGATAAATCGGTTAAAATGGCAAAGAATGAGTCCATTTTCCCTACTTCCGCGACCAATTCTTGAGTATCGCCCAACAAAGATTCCACGAGACTTGCAAATCTGGCCAACATTTTATTTACACACTGACGAGTTTCGAGTCTAATCTGATCATCGGCGGTTAATAGAGGAACATCATCGTCTTCAGTCAGCATGTATTCGAGCTGCTCCTGAGCTGAGGTTTTTAAATCATTCATAGAGGATGGGGGTGATGATGTGGCGAAATGGACGGCTGATAGAAAAATCTTGACTATAGCCGAACGATTGACTGGCTGGAGACGAGCAAGTATTTGCTCGGCTTGTGAGCCCAGGGCTGGTATAATTTTCAAGATTTCTTCCTCCTCAGATTCTTCCCAAGGGACTGCATCCAAATAGTTTATGCAAGTAGAGACAATTTGTGAGCATCCAAGCTCAACTGCCACACGTATTGTGCCAAGTGCAGTTTTTACGCTACTTATGTCGTCTGATGTTATGTATAAAAGTCGAAGAACTGTAAGGTGATAGTCGAAATCAGATTCTTGGCAATGAACTTCAACACAGTTACGTGAGTCGAGAATCTGGCCTGTAGGCCAATTATCAGATAGCCTATCAGCAAAGTATTTGCTTTTGTTTATGAGAATGTCTGTGTGACAGTAAATCCAATCATCACGGCCTTCCTCTGTTCTAATCCTTACAACAACGTCACTTGTAGATCTGTCACCAATCTTGCTTAGCCCCTTTGATTCATTTTTCTAAATGATAAATAGAATGAGTGAACGTATTGTCAAGTATTTTCATGTAAACCATATGATGGAGGAGGGTTCTAGTGAATGTATGTTATAAGTCCTACTATGCAGAAGTATAATTAACTTGATCAAAAAATAATGTAGAAGTATAATTACACTAAATAACCCTAAAATCGAAATCATATCACAACTTTATAGAAACCATGAACCTCAATATCCTAAGCCAATCCCCATAATGTTTCAAAGATTGCACTGAAATTATCCAAACCCTTTTATCGAAACCAAAACCAAGCGAAACCGAGCCAAAACCTAGCCAAATGGAGCTTAGTTTTTCTGAATAATATGCAAGAAACTATAGCTATTTTATCACTTCCTAAAAAATGCCTATAACCACCAAACCATATAACAGAGTAAGAGAACTCACAGATATCTCCATTTACTACATTTATATGGCTAGCAATTGTAGCTTTTAAGCATTTACACCTATAAGCAACAAGGAAAAGAAACAATAAACCAATTAGACCGTTGATTTGTGGAAGATATTGGGCAATCATATTAGCAAAGAGGGTGCAATTTCATCTCACAATAAGCAAGGCAAATATATCCATGCATTAGCTTTCATGTTCGCAAGGTCATTCAGACAATTAAACTAATGCGTATCCTACTTTTTCCAATTTTCATAAAATGTTTGTCCTGTTATTTTGTCATGAGCCAAGAACATGGTTTAAACATTTCTTCAAAGGAAATGCACTATTTCACACTTTATATTTTTGCTCAAGTTAGATCCTCGATTTGGTGTTTTTGTACCGAATTCCTCGATAAAGAGAATTTGGCATAAGTATCTCACATATGAACCACATGAATAATAGTTTAAACAGGACATGGTCGAAAGATCACAATATATGGCATTAGAAATGTTCAAAATAACTCAAAATAAAGCAACTAGACAGTGCTCCTGTATTGAAAAATTCATAATGCCATAGTTCTACCCAAAAGAAAGTTAAGACTGTGTTTGGTTCTTAGATTTCAGTGGGCAAGAATAATGTTATTCTTCTTCCATCAAATTGGTAGAAGATATGTTTCTTCTCATTTTACTCACCGAAATCCAAGAACCAAACTCAACCTAAATGCATAAAGAAAATAAGTTCAAGACCAAGCTTAATATAAATCTATAAAGACAAACAAATCAAAGAATAAGAAAACATTATAGCAACCAACCTGCAATTAGAGATAATGGGAAAACGCAGACCCTAAATGAGAAACCCTTTTCTTCTTAAACCCTATTAAACTAAAAGAACATGAATGTAATTTGAATTTTGAATTGGAGGAGAAGAAATGCACTGGAGTTGTGCAAAGAAGAAGATTGATTTGCAGGAAATTGAGTCTTGGATTAAAACTGAATAAATGAGAAAAATATAAATTACAAGCCCTATTTATAAACTAACAAACTAATTAAAGGCGGGATAAGCCCAAAAGATAAAAGTGCTAACACGACTTAAAGCTAACTAAAATACTAATTGTAACATTGCAACTTAATCCCTAAATTACATCTGAATTGGGGAAAATTCAATTAAACATGCCCTTCTTCTATTCCATCTTTTTCCTGGTGCATTGGTTCAAATTGGTGTTCAATTTTCGGGTGCTTGGTGATCAAAGAATCAAACAAAAAGCCCAATGGCATTATCTTATTAATTGGGCCAAAATTGGACAACCGTCACTCAATATTCAGTCCCATTTTTGAAAAATTTGCCGATTTGAGCAATTAAGGGCCTGTTTGTTCGGCGTTTCCCAAAATTATTTCGTGTTTGGGAAATGCCAAATAAATATGTTTTCTACTTTCAGAAATAAATTTTTCACCTCTCAATTTTCTCAAACTACTTTCTCAAAAGTCAAACAAACAACAATTTTCTTATCTCTAAACAAACCTTATACAAACTTTATTCTGATTAGACATAAAGTAACATATCTCTTACACAATTTATCTCACATAACAACATGATTTGACATAAAGTCTTACACATCTTACACCTACAACCCAACTCTTCCAAAAAAATCTACACCTATTTTATTTCTCAAACCACTCTCTCAAAATCCAAACAAACAACATTACGCAAATCGAGATTATTTCACAAACCTCCACTACTCTCCCAAACTACTTTCCCAAACACCAAACAAACAGGCCCTAAAGATCTAGGTTAATTATAAATAAATATAATTATATATGAATATTTATTTATTAAATTGAGTAACATTATTAGTAATATTTAATATTTTACCACCAACTTAAGCAGGTATTAGCTGATAATTCATTCATAGTTTAAATTTTATGCATATGTTCACCTAAAAACATGAATATTAGTTGAGAAAGTTTAAAACATGAGCTAAATTAAATAAAATTGTAACTTTAACAAACTTATTTTAGAAAATAATAGTGATATAAATTTTAAAAGTTGAGATTCTATTAAATCAGAAAAAAAATTCGATATTCGACTATATTATGACATGATTCAATGGACTCTAAAACATAATTTTGAACAAGATTTAGATCCGACTCGAATCATATTCAACATAAATAGAGTTGGATATGGGTCAACATTGATCCAACCCCGAATCCGACTCATTGACAGCTTTAATCGTGGCCTTACGTACTACTAATTTGATGTTGTAATATTATTTAATTTTTAAAATATGTATATACATTATAATAGGAAGGAAAAAAAAAGGTTTTGATTTAATTTTTTTCTTGGATAATTTGAAGTTTTTTTCACGCCACAAATGCTATCTTACAAATCATTTGTATAGGAGAATTTACTCTCTTTTGTCCCAAAAGTTTTACTCCATTAACTCGGTTTATAGTCTTCTTTTTTTGGGTTTTTTGCAAGTTAACTCCCTGTGATATGTCTAATGGGCAATTTACCTCCCTGTGAAATAAAAATAGGCAATTTAACTCCCTGTGAAATTAATAATGAGCAATTTACCTCCCTGTGATATAAAAATAGGCAATTTACCTCCCTATGAAATGAAATAATGAGCAATTTAACTCCCTGTGATATGAATTAATGAGCAATTTAGAGGGAGGCAATGTGCTTCTTTTATAAAAACACAGGGAGGTATCTTGCCATTTTTCTTATCACAGGGAGTTAAATTGCCTATTTAGAATATCACAGGGAGGTATTTTGCCCTTTTATTTATCACAGGGAGTTAAATTGCCTATTTAGAATAACACAGGGAGTTAAATTGCTATTCACTCCTTCTTTTTTAATCTTTTTAAGTGACATATATCAACTTGAATTTTTACCTTTATGGAGTCTTAAAGATTTTGAGTATTACTTTTTTATTTTTTTAAATATTGTTCAAGTTTGGTTTAACAGTAAAATTTTAAATTGCGATTTAATATGATTTATAAACTAACTTAACTTAGATGAGTTTTGATCGTGTTGAACACGATCGAGTTGAATTCAACTAAAATGATATATTTACATATATTATCACTTTTTAGTTTATCCAATCTACCTGGAAAGAGTCGCAAGAACTTAGTAAACAGAAAATGTTGTTCAAGTTTGATTTGATATGTAAAATGAAACGAACTTGTACATAATAAGCTCACTTCGAGTTTCGAATAACTTGATTTGATTCGACCCTATCTAAAGTAAACATAAAAAGTATGTCAAAATGTAACAAAGATTGAAAGGAAAATAGGTCCATGGATGATTCAATCAAGGGGCAGCCCCCATAAAATCTTCACAGAAAAAGGAAAGGAGTAGAGCCTTAAAATTTATAATAATTAAAAAAGAAGCACAAAATCTTCAGAAAATACAAAGAAATATACATAAGATACAACTTTTTCACTAGTTTCAGACACAGCAATTATGTAACCTAATGCCCCCAAATTGTATCTCATTCCTCATTGTTAGTTAGTTGATGGCAAATGTACTACTATTTGATAAGCACAAAAAACGACATCGAAAAAAATCATATTGTTTTAGTACTCTTGTTTTTACCATCCACCATTCCCAGCCTTCGCTTAGCAACTTTCGACCTATGACACCACACTTCAAATGCCTCAGTCAAATCTGGATACCGAATTTTGGTGGAGTCCAACCACTCCACTAAAATCTCCGCCTGATCACCAGAAGGCAATGTTAGAATCAATGAAACTAATTCCGATTCCAAGGATGCCCAAATCTCGCTATCAGACATCAAAAACAAATCATGTTCCCCACTCGGGATCTCAGTATCCACCCAACATTTCATCAACCGTGCAAAAGGAAGCCACATTTTGACCATGTCAAGTCGCATTTTGGTTGGCAAAACTACGTTTCCATAACCTATAGCTTCTAGAACTTTACTCGTCACTTCAAGAATTTTTGTATTAACCCCGTTTGCTGAAGTTTTTAGAAATTCATGCTCGGTAACTTTCAATATACTCGCTGATGTCTCTACCCAAGTTTGAACAAACTCTCTTGAAATTTCCAACTTTGAAACT
Organism: Penstemon davidsonii; assembly: GCA_034814905.1. NCBI lineage: Eukaryota > Viridiplantae > Streptophyta > Magnoliopsida > Lamiales > Plantaginaceae > Penstemon > Penstemon davidsonii. Next base: position 7,140,906 of record JAYDYQ010002685.1, on the reverse strand, counting down.
ATTTGAAAAACCCACAATAAATCGGTTAGAATGGCATAAAATGAGTCCATTTTCCCTACTTCCGAGAGAAATTCTTGAATATCGCCCAACAAAGAATCTACGATACTTACAAATCTGGACAACAATCTATTGACACATTTTCGAGTTTCTAGTCTAATCTGATCATCGGCGGTTAATAGAGGAACATCATCATCTTCAGTCAGCATGTACTCGAGTTGCTCCTGAGCAGACGTTTTCAGATCGCTCATCAAAGATGGGGGCGATGACGTGGCGAAACGGATGGCCGAGATAAAAATCTTGACTATGGCCGACTGATTGACTGGCTGGAGACGAGCAAGTATTTGCTCGGCTTGTGGGCCCATGGCTGGTATAATTTTCAAGATTTCTTCCTCCTCAGATTCTTCCCACGGGACTGCTTCCAAATAGTTAACGCAAGTAGAGACAATTAGTGGGCATCCAAGCTCAAAGGCCACTCGTAGTGTGCCAAGAGCATTTTTTACGCTACTTATGTCGTCTGAGGTTATGTATAAAAGTCGAAGAACTGTAATGTGATAGTCAAAATCATGTTCTTGGCAATGAACTTCAACACAGTTACGCGAATCGAGAATCTGGCATGTTGGCCATGTATCAGATAGTCGGTCAGCAAAATACTTGCTTTTGTTTATGAGAATATCTGAGTGACAGTAAATCCAATCATCACAGCCTTCCTCTGTTCTAATCCTTACAACAACGTCACTTGTAGATCTGTCACCAATCTTGTTTGGCCCCTTTGATTCGTTATTCTAAATGATAAATAGAATGATGGAAAGTATTGTCAAGAATTTTCATGTAAACCATATATGATGGAGGAGGGTTCTAGTGAATGTATGTTATAACTCCTACTATGTGGAAGTATAGTTACAATCCCCAAAAAGTGAAAATATAGTTGAGTTACACTGAGTATTTTGAACGGAACTTAGGGTTCATTCAGTTAGTTTTTGGCTCGGTCTCACATTTTTGTGAAACTGGGCCAGAAACTCATTCCAAATGAAAGTGTGAGAATAGGTTTCGCAAAACTCGTGTTTCAACTTATATATCCAAACGTAATAAACCTCAAACCTATAAAAGACATTGATTTGACACCTACAACCTACTTTCCCCCCTCAAACTCCAACATCTAAACCTAATCCAAATCATATCTCAACATTTTGAAAACCACAAAACCCAACATCCAAATTTAATACAAATAGTGTTTCAAAGGTTTCACTAAAATTATCCAAACCCTTTTATTGAAACCAAACCAAGCCAAACCGAGCCAAAATATAGCCAAATGGACCTTAGTTTTAACGATAATATGCAAGAAACTATAGTTAATATATCATTTCCTCATAATTTTCCTAAAACCAAGTTTGTTAAAGCAAGCATGACACCGAACCATATAAGAGAGTAAGAGAACTCACAGATAACTCCATCTACTGCTTTTATATTCCTAGCAATTGTAGCTTTTAAGCGTTGCTACACCTGTAAGCAACAAGGAAAAGAAGCAACAAACCAATTAGACCGTTGATTTGTGGAAGATATTGTGCAATCATATTAGCAAAGAGGGTGCAATTTCATCTCATAATAAGCAAGCCAAATATAAAATTCGTAACGATTATGTAAAATACACCCTCACCCCATTCCATAGCATTAACGTTCATGGTCTGTCCTGTTATTTTATCATGAGCCAAGAACATGGCATAAACATTCCTTCAAAGGAAATGCACTATTTCACACATTATTTTTGCTCATGTTAGATCCTAAATTTGGTGTTTGTATACCCAATTCCTCTCTAAGGAGAAATTGGTCCAAAATATCTGATGAACCACATGGATAATGGTTTAAGCAGGACATGGTCAATAGATCACAATATATGGAATAAGAAATGTTCAAAATAACTCAAAATAAAGCAACTAGAAAATAACTAGTAAATAAGTTCAAGAACAATCTTCATCTTACACTAAAAAAGCAAACAAATCAAGAATACAAAAGAATTAGCAGCATTGACTAGCAAAACACTATATAGCAAAGAATGAGTCTTTGAAAGAGCAACATCATTTTGCTTATTGTCAAAAATTCCAAACAAGAGAAAATATAATGCGAACCCAAAACCAACCTGCAATTAAGAATATCTGAGAAACCCATATCCTCCATTTTCTGAACCCTCGCTCCCACTCACAAATTAAACTGTTAAATGGGGTAGTATGTAATTAAAATGTGAAAAAAATAATATAATAAAAACTGTAAAGGGAGAAATTATTTTAAGAGGGTGACAATTTCTTTGGGGAGATTAAATACCAAGGGACAAAGGATTATAGTGAAAATAATCATACGAATGTTTGGGTGTTTGGTGAGTTTGCTGAAAGGGCAGAGAATCAAACATTAATGGGCTTTTCTTGTAATTGGGCCAATTGGGCCATGGGCCTCATAACATGTGACAAAGACGCTTAAAGGGCCAAGTGATAAGAGAGTCTTATAATCAATGTTTTCAAAATTGGACAATTGTGACTAACCAAAGGGCCGAATATCAATCCGAATCTACTCGATATTCCTTTTGATTTATTAAAAAAATTGTTTGATTAGATATATTTGATGGATTTATTTCAATTACGAAGAATTGTAATTCGAAATTTGTGGAGCGAATATGAGTTTATGTCAATCTGATAAGTTAAATATGTACATATAATTCACAGGAGAAGTTTTACTACCCACCCACTTTCCTTTGACCCAAGAGCCCGAGATTGATGGAGAAATTATTTATGACAATCGCTGCGCCACTTCATTGAGTACATGTGGTCTTACCATCTTCCTACTAAGTCTCATTTTGGATCAATTTTATCTCGATTTCGCTTTGTTTTGTTTTGAAGGGTTTCACTGTAACTTTTAAAATATCATGTGGACTGGGTTGGATGTTGGGTTTTAAGGTTCTTAAAATGTTGAGATTTGATTTGTATTGAACTTGGATACTGAGAATTTAACGGAAAAAATATGTGGTAGTTATAAATTAATGTTTTTATTATAAAAAAAATCGATGGTAGAAATCAAATCAATGTGTTTTATAGACTTGAGTTTAGATTTGAATATATATAATTGGTTAAAACTTGGATTTTACGAAAATTATATCTAAACTTTATTTGAAATGAATTTGATCAAGTTTCGTGACATCACGACACTGGGCCAAACCCATACCTGTCTGAGGGCCTAAATTTCCTATATGAGTTCCTTTAAATGTAAAAGTACTCAGGCTATACATGTGAGACAAACTTAATTTTATTTTATGTTGGTCTCAAATGGTCAGATGAGGTCTAGAGGGAGGGGTGGTGAATAGACCTCTTCAAAATTTATCTTTTAAAATTCTCTAACTTTTCTGTCAGCAGACTAAGCTGATCAGTAATCGTAAGTTGACTATGCTGATCTCGCACTAAGCTTTGAACAGCAGAGTTGACCACTCTTCTGATTTCACTCAGCTGATTTTATCAAAATCAGAGTTTTAAAATAACTAACTTGCAGCGGATATTTCTAATGTTTTTCACAAGTAGTTTTCTTAACTTAGAAAAAGTTTTATCCCCAGTTTTATAAACTCCTTTTTTTTTTTAAAACCTTTTCAATCAGTTAACTTTTTGTGTTAAAGTATGCTCTTTGAAATATGCAGAAAATAATGCAAGTATAACACAAATGATTTTTATAGTGGTTATATGGATAGAAATCCTTTAGTCCACTCTTCCAAGTCACTTAGATCTTGGGTTATACTATAGTCACACATATTACAGTATACAATGCTTGCGCCTATCAACAAATGAAACGGCCACAAGTGCGTAATAGGAAATCAAAAAGAAACTCCTATTCTCTGAAGTAATATCACTCACTAAGATGGATATCTACTTCTCACAACACGATTCTAACAAAATCACTCAGATTTATGTGTATATTCTGTTTTCTCTCTATTCTGCTTCGTCAACAAATGACTCGGCTGATGAGTGTTCTGTTCTTGAGTTTGAGACTTAGAAGAATTCTGCTTCAGATGTTTGCTCTCAAATGTGTTGTATATTCTTCTTCAACTCACGAACTGAACTATTTATACTTGAGATTTGAAAATCTGCCCGTTGAGAGATCGACAGGTGTCCAAATCATCGAGTACTGGTCCCTTCTGCAGAAACGGCTACCTGCGACTGAACACTGTACACTCTGTTGTACTTGCTGTCAGTCCGCATTAAATGCACCAAGCTGATACTAGGTTTCTCTTCAATCATTTGTCATAAATACCCTTCCTCTTCAGCATTTATTACTCCAAGTGCATTTATTACCGTTGCAATAACTTCTGATCCACTTCCACTCTGCTGATCGAAATCACTCGTCTGATGTATACTCGGCTGATCCCAAACTTGAACTAATCTGATTTGAGTCGTCTGATAGTCCACCAGTCTGATTCCTTTCTTCAGCAACAGATCAGTAGTCTTCTGGACCATATTTGACTAATCTGAAATAATTCTTCCTTGGTCAAATATCTTCTAAGGTTTGTACTAAGCTTCCATACTCAGCTGATGACTTTGGAAATCATCAAAACCTCCATTCACTTCAAAGTCTTCATCTTAATCCAACAATTTCCCCCTTTTTGATGATGACAAAACTTCAGCTAAGTACCTGTACCTAAAACTAAAGTTGAGTCCTCAAAAATTTCTGAGATAGAAATTATATGTTGGAAGCTTGAACTTTTATAGATGATTTTGAAATTACAGCACAAGTTACAAGCAAAAGAACTTAAGTGAAAAATTACAAATGAAGTAAGCTGGTTACATAATTTCAACAGATGACCTAGTCTAGTAATCCTAGTCTAGTCCTCAGCTTCTTCATTTTCTTCTTCTTCTTCCTCTTCTTCAACTTCAACTTCATCACTACTTTCATCTTCACCACTTGAAAATGCATCAGCAAGGTTCTTTAATTTTTCTCTTCTTTCATCAGCTTCAAACTTTGCTTTGATGTCCTCAATCCTCTTATACTTAACATATGGATTAAGCTGTTCTTCAGCAGAGTACTTAGAGGCAGCTAACTCCTTGTCAGTCTTAGCTACATCCTTGGGCTCTACTTTATCATCAGCTTCATCTTCAGCTTCCTCTTCAAGTACTTCTTCTTCACTTGGCTTTCCAGCAGCAGCCCGTTGGTCTTGTACTTGAATAGTTGCAGCATCAACAGTTCTCTTAGCTGGTTCCTCTTCCCCCTTTTTGTCATCAGCAGCAGGGTTGAGTTGATCAGGAGTTATGTTGACAGCAGCACAAAGCTTCTTGATGTTTTGATCCATGACTTGTTGTAGATCACTGTGATGATTCAGAGTAGTTTCCATGCGAAGTTGATTTGATTTTATCTCACCAGATTGGTCATTTAAACAATCAACATTCAGTTGAAGTGTTGATATTTCACTTTGAGCTTTAGTAGTGACAGCAGTAAACTCTTGCATTAATGCAACATTCTTCTCTATCTCTGCTTCACCAACTTGCTTCATGACTCTTCCAATCCCAGCAATGTCAGACTCATGCCTTTGAAGAGTAGAGTGCATATGACCCACATCAGCCTTCACGTCTTCAATGTTTCTATTCAAGCTCAATATACTCTGAGTCAGCATCAGGGAGTTGTCTGGTGGTAGAGGAAAGTTATCAATGGCGTCCTTAACCATTTTTGCAGTCTCTTCCTGCATTTGCTTTATCATCAGCTGATTCCTCAACTCCATCTCCTTCATGGCAGTTTCAATCAGCATCTGCATTGACTCCATCAGCAAAGAATGCATGTCAGCAATGGGAGCAGGGTGTGATGATTCAGCAGGTTCTTCCTGTTGAACAGGTGCTTCATGAAGAACAGGACTATCTTCAGCTTTCCATTCTAAAGCTAAAGGAACTAAGTCCTTGACCTCAGCAGGCAGCTTTGTTGATGTATTCAAATTAATTTCCTCAGCTTGCTGGTCTTTCTTTTGTTCTTCACTAGCTGGCTCATCAACAATGTGAATGATCTCAGTACCATCAGCAGACACAACTGTCTTCTGACGAATCAAGTCAGCTGGCACGAAGGGTGAAGTAGTCTGTTGAATACTCAGCTTTTCTTGATAAGTACTGATCTCTGAGCCATAGGCAATTTGCTGTAAACTTGGTAAACTGGGCGTTGTACTTGATGTTCATGGTTCGTACCTTGATCTTTCAGCCCATTTCTCCAATGTTGTGTAAACAGCAATCTTGATTGCTCTATCAATGCGGTCATCAGCAGGACCAAGTTTCTTTGGCAATGAATCCTTGATAGCAGTCGCCTCCTGACTTACAATGACTCTTGCAAAGTCATGTAGTCTGTCTCTTACAAAATCTGAGTCCAAAGCTTTTGCAACAGAGGTGGTTTGCAGCCAGTTTAAGACCCATCGTCCTTCTGATGCAAACTCCTTCCAGGCTTGGATCTCTTTCTCAGATTTGTTCAATCTGTACTCTCTCCATCTGTTATATCTGATCTTTTCAGGGAGAAAAGTAGTCCTTGATTGAAGCAGCTGATTTAGCCTTTCTAGCTCAACTTCAAATTTCTTGAAAGCAGCAGAGTCACCTTGAACTATTTCAATGGCTCTCCTGACTTCAAATTTCTTTCTTTTGATTGGCTCTGCCCTTGGTAGAACGAACTTTCCTTCCTTGGGTTTTCCTCCAATCACTATGCCTTCTGACCGTCTTGGTCCATAGGCATCTTTCTTGCTATCTTCCAAAGCTTTAGCCAAGTCTGCTTCCTCCTTGGCAGCTAATTAAGCTTCTGTCATATTCTTGACATCAGCTTCCTTCTTGCTAGCTTCTAAAGCTCTCTTAAGCTCAGCCTCATCACGTTTTCTTTGCTCAGCTTCTTCGCGCTTTTTCCTGTGATAAGCTGACACTTTTTCCTTGCCAGTTCTTCTCTTCCTGGCAGTTCTGGATTCAACAACTAGTGCCGCAGCTGTTGGTTCTGGAGCAGCAATCGGTTCAAGGATCTGCACTTCAGGATCCTTTTGAGGTTGAGCAACCTCAGCTGTTGGTGCAGCAGTCTGTTTTACTTGATCAGCTGACTTCACTTCAGCAGACTCCTTTTCTGATCCAACAGGCCTCTCAGCAGTTGGAGGACTTTCTCTAACTAGCTCAGAAAGTTCAGTATCTTCATCAACAAACGTCATCTTCTTTCTGGCAGTTTTCTTAGTAAAAGGAACAGCAGCAGATGTGGCAGTATCTTTCATAGCGCTCCTTGTCCTTTTAGCCACGTTCTCAGCTGGTATCTCAGCTGAAACGGTTCTTTCAGGAGATGATTCAACCTCCATTTCATCAATTTCCTTGACTGTTTCATCAACAATCAAGTCAACAGCATCCTTTCTTTTAGACATGACTGTTCTGGCTTGAACAGTTGTCTTGCTCTTCTTGCCTTTATCAGCAGCCTCGTTAGGCTCAGAAGCCTTCATCTTTTGTTGCTTCTTCTCTGGCACAACAGCAGGCTCCTTTGATCGTCCAGTTTTCACTGGGTCATAAATCTTTAACTCCTTTGCCTTATGAATTTCCTTTCCATTAGTCACTGAACATCTCAAGTTCACCAGCAGATGACTAAGGAATATCCTGTGCAGAGTCAGACCACGTTCCTTGTGATTAGCTAATATGTACCAGATGTAATTAGCCCAATTCATCTTCAAGCCGTAGAAAACAGCTATCATAGTGTGAAAACGCTTCATAGGTACACTGTCCAATGAGAATGTGCAATTTTCCAGGACCTTGGCAACCAAATCTGCCATACGCTGAAATTCATCCTTCAGCTGATTCTTCTTGATACTTCTTGACCAAACTTGATTCTTCTTTGAGGCCAAATTCCAGAAATCTGCCTCAAACGGTTCAGCTAGGGTTGCAATTTCAGTCGAGCCTTCTTGAGATAGTCCATATCTCTCACTCAGTAATTTGGGGGTTATACAAATAACTTTATCCCCAACCTTTGCAGTAATCTCCTTCTTTTCAAAATCAGGTTTCTCTTTTGAACCATAGAACTCCATAACCTGGTCTTTGAAAATCATATCTTCATGGGCTTCCATGAAGTTAACCAATGTAGCCGCCTTGAATTTTTCCAAGATTTCTTTCATCAACGGTGTGCCAGTCGTGTGATACGTCAGGTAATTCAAGAACATACCTTCAGCAGCAGCTTCTTTGGCAGACATTCTGAAAAAGATTAAGGAAAAAACGGAGAGAAATTTGCAGTAGATGAGTGCAGAATTGCTCTGAATACTTTTGAAATTTTGAGGGTGCGTAAAAGCTTAGTAAGCTGATCAGATCTGAATTTATAGATGTTGGTTTCTTGTCGGTTTCCGTGATTAGCGTCAACCGTTAGATCAGTTACTGAAAAGCAGATCGTGTGACCGTGATACGCGGATTTCAAAATATCATTAATTATGTCAGACAGGTGGGAATTTGAAACGCCACTTGTCTGTTACTTATAAAAGCATGCTTTTGATAAAAACGTTTTTAGTACAACACTTAAGTATAAGCTGACATAAATAAAAACAGATGAGTAAAATACTTATCTGATAGACGACTTGTCTGATACAGTATATCACTAGTGAAGGCCAATATCTAGTGATCTTCCTTTGCTTTTTGTCAATCCAGCAAGATAAATAATCTTCAAATCTTCAAGAATTAAGAACAAATCTTCTGATTAAAGCAACTTCAACTAACTGTCATTGAAGATTTCATCTTTAAAACAGGAGTACCGCTAGTCTTACACGTTCCCCCTGAATTCAAGAATTCATCAGTCAACTAGTCTGTTGAGAGTCAGTCTTCTTGAAGTGTAACACTTGTTGATATCAGATTAGTAAGCTGTTGAACCCAGTCTTCTGATAGGTTCCCCCTCAGCTTATGAATCCAAATTTAACAAGCCCAGTTCCACTCTTAGAGTAGAAAATCTTGCATCACTTAATGGTTTGGTGAAAATGTCAGCAATCTGACTGTCTGTATGAACATACTCAATAATAACATTTCCTTTTTCAACATGGTCTCTGATGAAGTGATGTTTGATCTCAATATGCTTAGTCCTGGAATGAATAGTAGTATTCTGAGTAAGTGAGATTGCACTTGTATTGTCACAGTAGATAGGGATTCCACTGATTTTGAGATTATAGTCTTCTAGTTGATGCTTCAACCAAAGTATTTGTGCACAACATGCTCCAGCAGCAATGTATTCAGCTTCAGCAGTAGTTATGGATACTGAAGTCTGTTTCTTACTCATCTATGAGATCAGACGATTGCTTAAAAATTGACAAGTGCCTGTAGTACTCTTTCTATAAATTTTGCAGCCAGCAAGGTCAGAATCTGAATATCCAGTAAGTTCAAATCCTGATTCTCTTGGGTACCACAATCCCAATTCTTGTATGCCTTTGAGATACTTTAATATCCTTTTGGCAGCTAAGAGGTGAGATTCCTTAGGATCTGATTGAAATCTCGCACAAACCCCAACATAATACATAATATCAGGTCTGCTAGCTGTTAAGTATAACAATGACCCAATTATGCCTCTGTACTTGGTAATGTCAACTGATTTGCCACCTTCATCCTTGTCCAGACGAAGACCAGTAGACATTGGAACATTAACAGATGAGCTAGTTTCCATACCAAATTTCTTGAACAGATCTTTTGTGTACTTTGCTTGATTAATAAAAATACCATCAGTTAGCTGTTTAACTTGTAATCCAAGAAAGTAATTCAGTTCTCCCATCATGCTCATTTCAAACTTGTTCTGCATTAGCTTAGAGAACTTTTCACACATCTGTTTGTTAGTTGTACCAAAAATAATATCGTCCACATATATTTGTACCAACAATATATGATTATCCCATTCAATAGTGAACAAAGTCTTATCTACTTTACCCTTACGAAATCCTTTGACTAAAAGAAAATCAGATAAAGTATCATACCATGCTCTTGGAGCCTGTTTCAGTCCATAGAGAGCTTTCTTCAGACGATAAACTTTGTCTCCTTGTTGATAAGCTTCAAAACCAGGAGGTTGTTCAACATATACTTCATCTTGCAATTCTCCATTGAGAAAAGCAGACTTCACATCCATCTGATAGACAGTGAAGTTCTTGTGAGCAGCATAGGCTAAGAATAATCTGATTGCTTCAAACCTAGCAACTGGTGCGAATGTCTCATCAAAATCAATGCCTTCTTCTTGGCAATAACCTTTGGCAACTAGTCTTGCTTTGTTTCTGGTAACAATACCATCTTCATTCATTTTATTTCTGAATACCCACTCAGTGCCAATTACCCTTTGATGAGTAGGTCTGGGAACTAAGTACCAGACTTCATTCCTTTCAAATTGATTCAACTCTTCTTGCATTGCTTCAATCCATTGAGAATCACTAAGAGCTTCATCAATCAACATAGGCTCAATTTGTGAAAGAAAACTTACAAACATTGTTTCATTTGTAGTTGACCTTCTAGTTCTCACTCTATCCAAAGGATCACCAATCACTAAGTCAGGTGGGTGATCTCTGAGCCATCTGAGATCAGGTTGCAAATCTGGATGTTGTCCTCTAGATTGATCTTGCAACACTACTATTGGAGTCTCAGTAGTAGTCTGTTGTACAGACTCTGGTCTGTCAGCTGTTTGCAACTCCTCTGTTAGACAATCAGCAGACTGATTTTGAACAGCACTTGAGTTAACAGCTTGAGTTAAATCAGGTAGTATGATGGGTACATATTCTTCCTTTCTTTCCACACTCATTTTCTGAAAGTCAGCAGATATCTCTGGATTTGCACTTTGATTCTTTTCAGAAGATTGGCTTGGTTCATCAAATACTACATGAATAGATTCTTCTACAAGTAAAGTTCTTTTGTTAAAGACTCTATAAGCTTTACTAACAGTAGAGTAACCTACAAAAATAGCTTCATCAGCCTTTTCTGCAAATGCAGTAAGGTGATTTTTCCCATTATTCAAAACATAACATTTACAACCAAAAATCCTAAGATAATGTAAATTAGGCTTTCTGTTGTTCCATAGCTCATAAGGTGTCTTGTTTTGACTTTTGTTGATCATACATCTGTTCTGTGTATAACATGCTGTATTTGTGGCTTCTGCCCAGAATATTTGGGGCAGCTTTGCTTCAGCTATCATTGTCCTGGTAGCCTCCTTTAGAGTTCTGTTTCTCCTTTCAGCAACTCCATTTTGTTGAGGGGTTCTGGCAGCAGAGTACTCATGATTGATTCCTCTGGAGTTACAATACTCTTCAACAGTAGAGTTTGTAAATTCAGTCCCTCTATCTGATCTGATCTTCAATATTCTTTGACTCTTCTCATTCTGGATCAGTTCCATCAGATTAGTAAGATGTTCCTTGGTTTCACTTTTCTTCTTCATGAAAATCACCCAAGTAAATCTTGAAAAATCATCCACAACAGCCAGGCAGTATTTCTTTCCGCCATTGCTGATTGGATCAATAGGGCCAAACAAATCCATATGTAACAGCTCCAAAATTCTAGTTGAAGATTGGTGCTTCTTGCTTTTGAAAGTGGACTTCACTTGTTTACCCTTCTGACATGCGTCACAAAGCTTGTCTTTGCTCATGACTGTCTTTGGAATTCCTTCTACCAGATCATTCTTTATCAATCTGTTTATGGTCTTGAAATTCAAATGATTCATTCTTTTGTGCCACAGCCAACTGATTTCACTTGGTGTAGAAGCCACCAAACAAACATTAGAATTCTTGTCCACAGAATTCCAGTCGACTACATAGATATTTCCCTGTCTTCTTCCAGATAAAATAACCTTCTTTGTTTCAACTTGTTCAACATAGCACTTATCTGATGAAAACATTACAAAAAACCCTTGTCACAAAATTGACTTATGCTCAGCAGATTGTACTTCAGGCCATTAACATAAGAGACGTCAGATATCTCTATGTTTTCTTTGATAAGCTTTCCAACAGCAACAACCTTGCCTTCTTTGCTGTCTCCAAAAGTAACTCTTGGACCATTCACAGCAACAGCATCTGCCAGTTCATGTATGTCTCCACACATGTGCCTTGAACATCCACTGTCCAAGTACCATTTCTTCACTACTTTCCTCCTACTCCTAATCCTAACCTACAAAACAAAATAAAATTGTTTTAGGTACCCTTTATTGAGAGGGTCCTGGTGGATTAGTGTCACCTTTGACAACACAAGATGTTAAAGTCTTAGGCTTCTTAGGCTTCAGAGTTTTAGCAGGAGCATGAGCAACTTCATTTTCTTCATAATCAGCAGGCATGTTATGTTGATAATCATTATGATGAGGATAAGATGCATGATAAGCAGGGTAAGCATGCATTGGTTGATGAGCAGGATGTGCAGCATAATATGGTGGATAATGAGGTGCAGCATAGTAAGGTGAATAAGCAGGTTGCACATAGTAAGACTCATTTCCATACTAAGCATTATTGTTATAATTTCTTTGCTTCTTAGGTCTGCTCTTTACTTGCTCTTTAACAGACGACTTAGGTTTACTAGTCTGATTGGTTTTACTCTTATCCACAGACTTCTTTGGACTATTCTGCTGTTTAGTTTTACCAGTCTGTTTTTCATTTTCAGGCTTTTTACCCTTTTTAGCCTTAGGAGGACTCTTCTCCTTTTTCTCAATTTCCAGTGAAGTAGATTTAGCAGTCTGAACATACAAGATAATGTTACTATTATCAGCAGATATAAATTTCTCAGCTCTGTTCAGTTCTAAATTTTCTTTTACCAAGGGTGTACTCTGTTCAGTTGATTTATCTATTGACACAACAGACGACTTAGGAACAGATGACTTATTAAGTAAAGATATTGTAGCTTCGAGTTCCATGATTTGTCCCTTGTAAACTTCACATTCTGCTTTCAGAGATTCATATTCATGCTAAAGCTTTTTATACATAGCTGATTCGTTAGGTTTTTCAACACTACGTTTCAGTTTAGCATTTTGCTTTTTCAGCAAGATCATCTCGTCCTTAAGCTTAGCAAATTCATTAAGAACATCTGTTTTGTTGTTCATCATTTGTTCAAATGAACTAAATAGCTCAAGTTCACTTTCAGAGAGTATTACCTCATTGTTAGAATCATCAGATTCCTTGGCCATGAGACAGAGCAGTGCATGTGTCTCTTCAAAAACAGAGTCATCACTTGACGTGCCCGATTCTGAATTCGACGAGTAGATGGATGCCATCTTTTCAGCTTCAGCCAACATCACTTTGCTTTTCTGGTATCTCTTCTCTCTTCTCTCTTTCCTTTGTTTCTTTTCCTCCTCAGTATACTTCTCAGCTTTAGGATATGGGCAGTCCTTGATGAAATGTCCCAATTTCCTGCAATTATAGCACATCATTTTGGATTTATAATCATCCTTAATATCATGATAATTAGAGGTAGGTTTAGAAGTAGAAGCATTGTTATATTTGTTCTTCATTTTTCTTTTATAGAACTTTTTGAACCCGTTCAATAACAAAGCAACATCGCCAGCAGTGTACTCCTTTTTGTTGAGCACTGTGGTCTCATCAGATGAGTCCACTTCTTGGGGGGGTGGGGGGGGGGGGGGGTGGGGGGGGGGGGGGGTGGGGGGGGGGGGGGGTGGGGGGGGGGGGGGGTGGGGGGGGGGGGGGGTGGGGGGGGGGGGGGGTGGGGGGGGGGGGGGGTGGGGGGGGGGGGGGGTGGGGGGGGGGGGGGGTGGGGGGGGGGGGGGGTGGGGGGGGGGGGGGGTGGGGGGGGGGGGGGGTGGGGGGGGGGGGGGGTGGGGGGGGGGGGGGGTGGGGGGGGGGGGGGGTGGGGGGGGGGGGGGGTGGGGGGGGGGGGGGGTGGGGGGGGGGGGGGGTGGGGGGGGGGGGGGGTGGGGGGGGGGGGGGGTGGGGGGGGGGGGGGGTGGGGGGGGGGGGGGGTGGGGGGGGGGGGGGGTGGGGGGGGGGGGGGGTGGGGGGGGGGGGGGGTGGGGGGGGGGGGGGGTGGGGGGGGGGGGGGGTGGGGGGGGGGGGGGGTGGGGGGGGGGGGGGGTGGGGGGGGGGGGGGGTGGGGGGGGGGGGAGCGAGTCACTTCATTTTGATTTCTAAAACTACCCTAAGTTCATGTCTAATCTTTTCATTTTTGCTCGTGCTTTTCTGAGGTTCTAAATGCGATTGCCCGACTGTATCTTTTCATTCATGGAGTGTAATTTACCATAAAATTTTCTTCAATCATTTTAGCCTTATCCTTAATATGGCTTATTGAAGTCGTACCCTTAATTACATTTAATCTGACTCCTTGATTGTTTTCCTTGAGAGCTTATCTACACTCTCAATGAACATGTCTTTGTCTATTGGGGATTGACTTCTTGTATCCTATCAAGCTTTTATTTTGATCCCCTATTTTTGTACTCGTTATGAGTTTACCCCTCCTTATTTCATGAAGTACTTTCCCGTATCGACTTCGTAACCAAAATTATTTATTTTTGTCGGATTCTATGAATGTTATTATTCCTTGTCCTTCTTTTTCCGAGCCTATTTATTCAATTGTGATCGTTTTGAAACTATCCGTATGATTTCATGTTACTCTTTTTCGTCGTATTCAATTATGCAATATTTAAATTTCCTGAAGGAATTGAATTGTCTCGGTTTCTTTTTGAACTTCACGTTTTCATTGTTGTCCCTTCATAAATTGTTGTTCCTTTGTCTATTTCATTCATTTTTGCGAGCCGCATAAATCAGATCAATTTATTCTCAATTTCTTTTGAACTTTGGACTTACCTTCTATTTGTTTTGAACTTATTTTTAATCCCCGTCTCGCTCAATTTGATCGTTTCGATGTTCTCAGATTTCACTATTGAGCTTTACTTGTAAACTATTGCAGCTTGTTGCAATCATTATTGAAATGATCTTTAAATCGCGTCATTTATCTTGACTTGCTTTTCAAATGACCAAACACACTTTAATGTTTTAGTTATTATCATCATGATACTTGTTTCGACTTTCTATTATCCTTATCGATATCCTTGCTTTGATCTTCTTTTTACTTACACCGTTTGAAATGGTGAGACTCATCCCTTCCGTTATTCTTATCGGTGCGCCTTAATCCTTCTCCTTGTCACTTATATCGAAATATTCATTTGGTTATCTTTCTTATCGATATTTTGGCCCTTTTGCAATCTTCGTTGATTCTTCTATATGTTGTCATTGCTAATTCTTGTCTCGTCGTATTGAGCACCTTGATTCGCTCATCTTTTCTAATCCTTATCGTGTCTCTTCATTTGACTCATTTTGTTCCTTGCGAGAACCCCAAGTCAAATGTCATTCAATACCTTTTGAATTCCCACGGCTAAACTGATCTTATATATTGTTATGTGAGTAGTTTTTCTTTTGAGAAGAATCTTAATCCGCGGCATAGGAGTTGGAATTATCGTCGTATCCAATTCTATCGTGTCATGATTATACGTAACGTATATGAAGTACTACATCGATCATCCTCGTGAACCTGACTGCATATCTTAAGATCCTCAGAAATATCTAACGTACAAACGAAGACATGTTTGCATACTCATCTAGATGAAGAAACAAGTGAATTCCATTATGGCGCGGCCAGAGTATAAAAAGGCGACTTGGGAGTTAGAGAAAAAGATACGTCAGAGTTTTGAAAACATCTAACGTATGAGAGAACATTTTTCGCACACTCATTTTAATCAAGAAGGCTGCAGATTCCACAAGTAAAAGTTTTATGATGCACACAGACTAAGGAAGAAACATTTCGGGAGCTAGAAAAGAAGATACGTCGGCGTTACCCGGATCACGCGAATCTCAAGAGCGAATTTGGGGAACAAATTCTTTTAAGGGGGGAGGATTGTAACGCCCCAAAAATTTCGGACCCTTTTGATTGGATTTTTAACCCAATTTCATGTGCCACGTTTTATTCTTGAAGTTAAGCATTAATTTGAACTAAAATATACAATTTAATTAAATCTTGTGATCTTTTGAACTTTGAAATAATCCAAAATATAAAAGTTACTTTAAATTAGATTAAGGCCTTTTTGAAATTTTTTGGGCTTGGATGCACAAAATTTTTTTTAAGGGGTAAAATGTAAGTTTTTAAAACATTAGGGGGCAAAGTGCAAATTCGCCCCTGACTCTTGTAGGCTGCTAATAGCAATAATTTCTCTCCTAGGACAGCCTAAGGGCTGCTAAATCATGGTCTTGGGTGGAGGAATTGTTCTACCCAATGTATATATGCATTGTTGGAATTAAAAGATTAAGCATGATATCTCCCTCTCTTCCCAATGTGTATATACTTGTCATGTACACTTAAGACCAGATTTTTATCCTCTCAATTATCTCATTTACATACACATTATATAGTATAAAGAAAATAAGAAAGAGAAAAGAGACAACACACTAGAAAGATACAATTTTCGGATTTACACAACCCAGTCTAGGGTTTTTCGACCATTCCGTCTTCGTCCACCGTTGGATCATGCCCAAGTTTTTCGTGAAGGTCCTAAACACGTGGGGCTACATATTGACCATTCGGATCTTCGTTTTCATCTCTCGAAGTTAATCGGCAGACATTTGAAATTGGTGAAAAATAAGGATTTGAGGGCTTTTGTTATGAACCACCACCGGAGCCGCCACCACTGCCACCGGAGCCGCCACCACTACCTTCGGAGGTCTGGAATTGAAGAGAGCTTCACACCTTCATTGCTTTGGGTAAAGATTTGCCTATGCTTGTGTTCTTTAATCTTTGTGATTTTACTTTCTTCTCTTTAAAGTATATATTGAAGAAGTTTAATTTATCCTTGTAGCTTTTGTGATAAGTTGTTGAGTTTATATTTAATATTAGATATTTAATGACTTTGATGTGGTTTTGTGTAGATATTGCTTATATGTTTGGATCTTGATTTATTTTTGTAAGAAAGTTAATGTTTTTAATTTTCGAAACTTTAAGGGGGTATTTTTGAAAGGTTTTAAAAGTTTAAGGGTTAGGGCTGCGATTTTTTTGGGGGGGGGGGTAAGAGTGGACTGAAAATCTCTGTTTTGTTTGATATTTGGTTTGAGTTTACTTAAAAATTATTAGTTTTAAAGTTGCTCCGAGTTTATTTGCAAAAAGGGAGTTTATGAGACTTTCGGGGTTATTTTTGTAAATCTGAAAATAAGGGGGGCAAAGGTGCTGTTTTGTCGCTGTTTTTACATAGTTACTTTTACAAACTTTTGATTAATTGATTTGAAGTAGTGCTTAGGTCACTTGTGTTTTAAAATTGAAAATTTGTAAAATTTTCCGAAGAAAATTTATATTTAAAGAACTTTTTTTTTTTTTTTCTCATAGTTAGTTTGTGAAAAGTTATTAAAACTTATTTTTAGTCTCAGTTTTATATTGAAAATATGCTTGATTATTTTTAAATATTGCTTAGATGCTTGGATCTTGAATTATTTTTCAAGAAAGTTGATTTTATTAAGTTTTTGAAAACTATGAGGGTATTTTTGAAAAGTTTTAAACTTGTGGAATTTTTAAAGATTTGATTTTTGAAGTAACAAGATACTTAATATTCTGTTTTTATTTGATTTTCGATATGGGTTTAGTTAAAAATCCTTTAATTTAAAGTTTGTTCCAAATTTTCGCAAAAATGGATGTTTTTAAAAGTTTAGGGGCTGTTTTGTAAATATGAAAAATGAAGGGAAAAATTTGTTGTTTTGGCGCTGTTTTATGTAATTAGTATTTTGAGTTTTGAAAACAATTACTCTTAAGTGGAGTTGATGTCGTAAGTTCTAAGCACTTTTGTGTGATGTGTTAGTTTAGCGAATCCTTTTGTAGGATTTTCATTAATTATGTTTAAGTAAGGTTGTTAGATAAATTCTAAGTCGTATACGTACTTGCTCAGGTTTCGGATACGCTTCATTTGTGGAGTTTAGTCGCTATACTAAGCGACAAAGGTGAGCGTTGTGTGTTTAATTTGTATGTCGGTTCGATTTGCTAGTAGATCGTGTCCAAACATTTAATTATGCTCTTAATAATCAAAGCATGTGTTATATTCTAACTTTCCTTGCATGTTGTCACGAATATGTTGACTTATTAGGTCGACATTACTCGCATGAAATCACTTAGCATTTCAACATGATTATACCAATACATGATACACCCGAATCTACTAGTTGCAAATATATTTTACTAAATTATCATGATACCAAAATGGCATTCGATAAATTGTTAAATGTTGATAATATGTTAAATCTGTTTGATATGTTATGTTTTCGTTTGTTTCCGATTTGTGTGGGCCCTTTTGATTGGTATATGGACCCGATGCCAACCTGGACGGCAACGGCCGGCGGGATTGTCACGGTTACCCATAGGTCTGGCCTTACAATCCAAGTGGGGAGGAACACTTGGGAGTAAGGACGAACTTAGGCAAAGACATGTCGATGCACTTTAGATAGTAAGGTCGCTCCTTACTTGGTGTGTTTGGATGGACATCAGACTGAGGATGGAGGGTAAGTGGAGGACGACATCAGTAATTCTTGATTATGTGAATTTCGTGTTTCTTTCGTCTTGAATATATGCTTAATTTGCTTGATAACATGCTTACGTTGTATAATATGTTGCATCCACACATCATACCATGCAAATTCGCACCACAGCCTCACTAAGTTGGACGATTAACTTATGCGTTCCATGTTTCACTCTTTTCAATTTCATGTGTTCTGGAAAATAATAGTCGAGTTGCGGTTAGGTCATCACGATTACGGTCCCACCCTAGTTTTGGGAGAGTAGTTATATTTTGTTGTCGATTTAGGTTCTTTCTCGATTTTGTTTAAAACCTTGCTTAGAAAATTTGAATCGTTAAAGTTGATTTATATTTTCGCAAAAGATACAAAATTTTCATAAATTACTTATTTATCTCTCTCGGTTGATTTTGTTCAAATTTTTTTGATATGTTATGAATAAATGTTTCCGCTTTTAAGCCTCTACTTTGGAAGTTGATTTTATTTTCGTCAAAAAAAAAAAACTTAGTATTTTAAATTGTTCTTATTTTATTTTAAACCGCTTCCGCTTTAAAACTTTTGATTTATCATTTCTGTTTTAAAAAAAAAAAATTCGATATTTTAACTCTTTTTTAAAATAAAAAAAAAAAATTGATTGTTATTAGACGGACCCGCGGAGCCGGGCCGTCACAAAAACTTCTCGTGTTTGACAAATACGAAGACGAATGATATTAATTTTATATAGGTAAAATAAAAAAATAAACTAAAGGCGTTCGATGATGTATATTCCTTAAAACAAAATATGGAATGAGCTAAATAATTTCTTATGATATTATTTCAGAACAAATTTTACAAGATTTCGTGACTAAATCATTCATTTTTTATATTTGATTACAATTTGAAGGCCATCATTTTTTAATATAAATTAATAATTTTAACTAAAAAAATCATAGAAAATAAATTGAATATGAGTCATTAATATATGCTATTTTATGACATAATGAAGTTAATTTTACTCTGATTTATAACAAAATACTCATGAAATTAATTAGACACGTACAACGTAAGTGCACTTTTCTAGTAATATAAAAAAATGAAAAAAATGATTTATTTTACGTC
The DNA here is from genome assembly GCA_034814905.1 of Penstemon davidsonii. Taxonomy (NCBI): domain Eukaryota; kingdom Viridiplantae; phylum Streptophyta; class Magnoliopsida; order Lamiales; family Plantaginaceae; genus Penstemon; species Penstemon davidsonii. The sequence continues at coordinate 7,121,333 of JAYDYQ010002685.1, read as the reverse complement.
GCCATATTATCAGTACAGCTCCTTATATACAAGGAATAGCACCACAAATAAGTCAAATTAAGGCTGCAAACTTAGGATTGACAATTGAAACAAAAATAAATGTCAAGTGGAATCGCTACTTCTAATACTCCCAAAATTTCAGGAACAAAAAATGAAGAGTTTTGACTTTATTTTACGAGTTTTGATTTTGAAAAAAATGATTTAGATGATTTCGATGAAATCTTGATACTTAATTTGGATTGAATTTTGTAGCTTTTAAAAAGTTGAAATTATGTTTGAATTGAATTTGGATGTGGGATTATGAAGAAAGAGGTATGTGAAAGCTGTCAAATCCATGTTTTTTTGTAGAGTTTGAGATGAAAAAAAAAATTGTATGTGTCAAATCAATATTAGGATTGCAAATGATAATGAGCTTCGGTTTCGAGATTTTGGGCAAATATTTCTACAAGTTTGACTGAGTCTCATTAATTTTGCTCAAACTCCATATGAAAGAGTTTTCGCCAAATTTCGTGGGACTTTTGAAAATTGGCCAAACTCTTCCATATAAGCCTAGAGGACATTTTGTTTGCAGATATGACTTTTTTGCTTCAAGTTAAATTTTATCCTCTAAAAAAAATAAAAACTTTAAAAAATATAAAATAAAATTAAGTCAGACTTAATAAGTTTATGTCTCACATGTATAACCTGAGTACTTTTACATTTAAAGGAACTCATATAGGAAATTTAGGCCCTCAGACAGGTATGGGTTTGGCCCAGTGTCGTGATTTCACGAAACTTCATCAAATTCATTTCAAATAAAGTTTAGATATAATTTTCGTAAAATCCAAGTTTTAACCAATTATATATATTCAAATCTAAACTCAAGTCTATAAAACACATTGATTTGATTTCTACCATCGATTTTTTTTATAATAAAAACATTAATTTATAACTACCACATATTTTTCCGTTCAATTATCAGTATCCAAGTTCAATACAAATCAAATCTCAACCTTTTAAGAACCATACAACCCAACATCCAACCCAGTCAACATGATATTTTAAAAGTTACACTAAAACCCTTCAAAACAATTTTCGGGATTAAAACAAAGCGAAATCGAGTTAAAATCGATCCAAATAGAGACTTAGTAGGGAGCTGGCAACACCACATGTACTTAATGAAGTGGTGCAGCGATTGTCCTAAATAATTTCTCCGTCAATCTCGGGCTCTTGGGTCAAAGGGAAGTGGGTGGGTAGTAAAACTTCTCCTGTGATTACATATTTGTGGCATGAGATGAATTATGTGAAATAGTATTATTAGTTAAGAAATGTAGGCAAAAGTCGACTAATTTCCCACCACAATTTTTTCAGATCATAATGTCAAGTTGACACCCTCACATGATAGCCATATTGAGTGGTAATGGTAAAAGCTCGCAACCATAATGGAATTTCGTAATTTTCCTAGAAAGTTAATTAATACCAATATGTTTGCCTTTAAATTGTCACAAAAAAAAAAAATGTTTGCCTTTGAATAGCGTTAAAGGTCGTGAATTGTATAAAAATGTGTTTTGGCTGCATGATTGGTAATGTAAGTTCATATATATGTTACAACTTATAATAGTGTTTTTTGGTTATTGTTTTTGGTTGACGACAAATTAAGTTATTGTTATTGGATATAGATACATACGTTACCAATTTGGTTTCAAAGATAAGAAAATCCTTGTCTTTTTAATTAAAATTCGTTAATTAATTAACTAACTAGTACTCATTCAAAGATGTCTTAGTCGATGAAGATGACCATGCAAGATTAAATATTTTACATGAATTGTAATTCTTATGACATTATTGTTTCTTTATGTGAGGCTTACGTCTGTATTTTAGCAACTTGATGGTGATTTTTTTTAGTTGTTTTCTACAATTGTATTGTATTTGCATCTACTTTATACGTCGAACATCTAATCTTTTTTGGGATCCAATATAATCTCCATTTTAAAACTTTTCATCAGTATTATTTTCTAAAATAAATTTGTTAAAGTTATAACTTCATTTAATTTAATTCATGTGTTCAAACTTTCTTAACTTTATGTTTTTAGATGAAAATATGCATAAAATTAATTTCTTTTTATCTACTAAACTGTGTATTACAGTCGAACCGAAGAGTGCATTGGGTATAGGTCCTATAGGTCCTCCCTAGTGTGGTATTCGAACTTGAGTTTCGCGTACTTGGTTCAACCACCTTGGGTATAAAATTAAATTATGAATAAACAATTAACTAATATCTTTTTTAGTTGGTTTTAAAATATTAATAATGTTACTTAATTAGTTTAACAAAAATAAGCACAAATACTTTTTATTTATTTACTGTCGAATACAAATATTTAACGTATCAAATCGACATAAACTCATATTCGCTCCACATATTTCGAATTACAATTCTTCGTAATTGAAATAAATCCATCAAATATATCTAATCAAACAATTTTTTTAATAAATCAAAAGGAATATCGAGTAGATTCGGATTGATATTCGGCCCTTTGGTTAGTCACAATTGTCCAATTTTGAAAACATTGATTATAAGACTCTCTTATCACTTGGCCCTTTAAGTGTCTTTGTCACATGTTATGAGGCCCATGGCCCAATTGGCCCTATTACAAGAAAAGCCCATTAATGTTTGATTCTCTGCCCTTTCAGCAAACTCCCCAAACACCCAAACAGTCGTCACTATAATCCTTCAGCCTTGGTATTTAATCTCCCCAAAGAAATTGTCACCCTCTTAAAATAATTTCTACCTTTACAGTTTTTATTATATTATTTTTTTCACATTTAAATTACATACTACCCCATTTAACAATTTAATTTGTGAGTGGGGACGAGGGTTCAGAAAATGGAGGATATGGGTTTCTCAGATATCTTTAATTGCAGGTTGGTTTTGGGTTCGCATTATATTTTCTGTTGTTTGGATTTTTTGAATAGTTACAATAAGCAAAATGATGTTGCTCTTTCAAAGACTCATTCTTTGATTGCTATATAGTGTTTTGGCTAGTCAATGCTGCTAATACTTTTGTATTCTTGATTTGTTAGTCTTTTTAGTGTAATATGAAGATTGTTCTTGAACTTATTTACTAGTTATTTTCTAGTTGCTTTATTTTGAGTTATTTTGAACATTTCTTATTCCATATATTGTGATCTATTGACCATGTCCTGCTTAAACCATTATCCATGTGGTTCATGTATCAGATATTTTGGACCAATTTCTCCTTAGAGAGGAATTGGGTATACAAACACCAAATTTAGGATCTAACATGAGCAAAAATAATGTGTGAAATAGTGCATTTCCTTTGAAGGAATGTTTATGCCATGTTCTTGGCTCATGATAAAATAACAGGACCGACCATGAACGTTAATGGTATGGATTGGGGTGAGGGTGTATTTTACATAATCGTTATGAATTTTATATTTGGCTTGCTTATTATGAGATGAAATTGCACCCTCTTTCCTAATATGATTGCACAATATCTTCCACAAATCAACGGTCTAATTGGTTTGTTGCTTCTTTTCCTTGTTGCTTACAGGTGTAGCAATGCTTAAAAGCTACAATTGCTAGGAATATAAAAGCAGTAGATGCAGTTATCTGTGAGTTCTCTTACTCTCTTATATGGTTCGGTGTCATGCTTGCTTTAACAAACTTGGTTTTAGGAAAATTATGAGGAAGTGATAAATTAGCTATAGTTTCTTGCATATTATCGTTAAAACTTAGGTCCATTTAGCTAGGTTTTGGCTCGGTTTGGTTTCGATAAAAGGGTTTGGATAATTTTAGTGAAACCTTTGGAACACTATTTGTATTGAGTTTGGATGTTGGGTTATGTGGTTTTCAAAATGTTGATATGATTTGGATTGATTAGGTTTGGATGTTCGAGTTTGAGGAGAGAAAGTGGGTGGTAAGTGTCAAATCAACGTTTTTATTAAGAGAAGGTAGGTTGTAGGTGTCAAATCAATGTCTTTTATAGGTTTGAGGTTTATTACGTTTGGATATATAAGTTCAAAATTTCACGTTTTTTGGCGTCTGGCGTTTGACCAATATATATGAAGCTGGACAAAATACATATTGGCCAAACGCCAATAGCTTCGTACATATTGGCCAAACGCCAAACGCCAAAAAACGCGAAATTTTCGTGCTGAAAATTTCGCGTTTTTTTACGTTTGACGTTTGGGAAGGAACAAACGCCAAACGCCATGCTTATCTTCATGGTGTTTGGCGTTTGGCAAACGCCGATAAGCATGTCGTTTGGCGGATAAGCATGTCGTTTGGCGTTGTTCATAACCAAACGCCAAATGCGCACATGGCAGAATTTAAATTCGAGAATGCATTTTTTATTTAGATAGTTTGTGTATTAATTTTTGTTTTACTTGTAGGAATGGACAAAATTATAATATATCTTCGATATGGCGGTGATTTTACACGCCAAATGGATGGTAAATGGTATTGGAGTGGTGATATAAATTCTGTGAAAACAATAATGGTGGATAGGAGAATTTCGTTTGAGGAACTGGTTGATAAAATTTGCGAGAAGTTGAATTTAGATCGGTATACTGATATTTTTGAGATACAGCGCAAATGTGTTGATAACGAAATAATGAAAGTATCAGATGAAGAAGATTGGGAGATAACAAAGCACTATGCCCATAGTTCTATTGATTTAAATTTGTACTTGATTTTTTCTCCGAGAGAAGAAATTCTGAGGATAGAGGTAACTCCGGGGAGAAAAGAGAATTCGAAGAAACTTATGACCCGGGGTAAAGAAAAAAAAAATCGTAGACAAAGTTAGTTTCAATTACCAACTTGATGGATGTGTTATAGGAGGATCAAGTGCACAAGATGATGTTGATGAGGAGATCATTGCCTCTAATCCAACTTTACCTACAGTGGAGGAAGTTGAATCACTACGTCGTACTCCTGTATATTGTCAATGGTCTCCGTATGACAACGAAGGTGGTAATGTTGGTTATGACCGCCGTAACTTTGACAGCGAATGTGGTTATGGTGGTGCTAATGTAAATGGTGAACACTGTAACTTTGACAACGAAGGTGGTGATGTGGGTGGTGATGATGTAGGTGGTGGTTATGGTCAAGCGCCTAGCCATGAAGAATTTTACGAACCACCTAGCCATGAAGGCTTTGATAACGCTGATGATGTCGCAAGAAATTATTCGGGATCAAATTACAGTCAGGGGAGGAGTGATCGATCAGGATGGACAGTTGGTCAACGATTTAGAAACAAAAAAGAGTTCATGGATGCACTTTATAAAATTGCTGTAAATAAAAAATGGGAAGTTGGATCGTATAAGTCTGACCCTGATAGGAAGATAGCTCGGTGTAGGACTCCTGGTTGTCCATGGCGTTTATATGCGACTAAGGAAGAGCACAATGATGAATTTGTTATTCGGACATATAGAGACGTTCACACTTGTGGGATATCGAATAGAGGTGCCGATCATAGACAAGCATCAAGTCGTATGGTTTATGGACGTCAGGATTATATCTGAATGCCAATGAACCCCCAAAACCAGATGCACTGATAAACTTCATGCGTGGCCAAAAAAATGTTCGCATTAGCTATCAAAAAGCTTGGAGGGCGAAACAAGTTGCTCAAGAGCATATTATGGGGACATTCGAAGAAAATTTTGCCAATCTACCCTCCTATGCTTACATGATTGAGCAAAAGAATCCTGGCACGTACACTCGCATCCATACGGACTCCGAAAATAAGTTTAAATATTTCTTCATGGCTTTAGGAGCGACTATTCGAGGATTCCATTTCCTAAGAAATGTAATTGTAATTGATGCAACATTTATGGGGCACAAATATAAAGGAACCGTTCTAATTGCAAGTGCGACGGACAGTGAAAATCGTTGTTATCCAATTTCATGGGGGGTAGCTGATGGCAACGAGGATGGGGCGTGTTGGACTTGGTTTCTAGAGTGCTTGAGAGAGGTTGTACCAGACAGAGACGATCTGATTATTGTTTCAGACAGGGGCAAAGGAATTATAAAAGCGGTAAAACATGTTTACCCTTTAGCTGATCATGGGGCATGTTACTTCCACCTCAAAACGAACTTGATAAAAAAGTTTGGGAAAGATGGGGTAACCGGGTATTTTTACAATGCTGCTTTCGCGTACACTGAAAGTGAGTTCCGAAAATTTTTTGGTTACTTGAAAACCAAGAGTCCAGCATGTGCAGATTGGCTACAGAACGAGGTGACGTTTGAGAAATGGGCGAGAATCCACCATCGCGTGAACATATATGAGGTAATGACATCTAACCATGTTGAGGTCCTTAATAATCGGATCAAAGATGCAAAAAATTATCCCATATGTTACTTTCTCAAATTTATTATTAATTTGATGGGAAAGTGGTTTAGAGAGCGTCGTGAGGAGGCTGGGAAATGGATGTCTGTACTTACCACATCGAAGGAGGATTTGATAAATGAGCGATATGAAAATACATCCAGGTGGCGCAAATGTGCATTAGGGTATGAAACATGGAAAGTGGAATCTACTGAGTGGTCTGGAATTGTGGATTTAGCGGAAAGAACTTGTTCATGTGGCGTTTTTCAGATTGAGCAAATACCGTGTGAGCACGCAATTGCAGCTGTCATGGGCAAGCGACCAAGAGATAGTGGTCAGTATGTGTATGAGCTTGTTAGCCAATACTACAAGGTCATAAATACGCGTCAAGCATACTATGAGCTCATAGAACCCGTTCCAACGAAAGACCAATGGATGAACATCCCCGATGATGTTATGGCGAGAGTAGTGTTACCTCCAGACGCCGTCATAACCCGTGGAAGGCCTAAAACGTCACGATTTACCTCTCCCCTTGAAAATTTAAAGAAAAAATACAAGTGCTCAATTTGCAAAAATACCGGTCACAACGCATCTAGATGTCCTCAACGCGGCCAGAGTTCGGGCAATAACGAAAGTGAATCTTAGATGTTTAGTGAACAATGTTTGTTGTATTTGATGTTTATTGAACAATGTTTGTTGTAATTGATGTTTATTATTGGCATGTACTTGAAAATTGTAATTTTTGAAAAGTTAGGGACCAAAATACAAATTCGTAGTGAATGAACATTTTTTATTCACATCGCGGTGTAACAACTCACACCGCGGTGTATTTTGTCCAGAAACATTCTGCAACAGTATACACCGCGGTGCAACTTTTTGCACCTAGGTGTATACTGTTCACACACCAAAAAAAAAAAAAAACTACACATGACATTTGGCGTTTGAACTACAAACGCCAAATGTCAATGAACATGACATTTGGCGTTTGACATATCAAATGCCAGACGCCATATAAACCCTAACCCTAACTCTGACCCTAAACCTAGCCTCGTACATATTGGCCAATTTTGTAAGATTTGATCAATTTATCACCCGAAAGGAGAAGTAACACTTACAATAACATTATATCCTCCGTAAATCATAACTTCGTAAAACAGATCCACTTACATATTTCCAACCTACTCTAACACACTGTACACTTCTCAATTGGATTTGATGAAACTTTCGGGTCCGCTAGAAATTTCAAGTTTCATTTCACATCACTTCTAACATATCAGCTTCTTAATAGTTAATTCTTAAGAGAAAAAAGAGGAGCCAAACCCTAACCCTAGCTTCGTACATATTGGCCAATTTTGTAATATTTGATCAATTTATCACCCGAAAGGAGAAGTAACACTTACAGTAACATTTAACCCGAATTTGCATATTGGTCCCTACTTTTCAAAAATTATAATTTTACCCCCAAAATTTATAAATTCATAATTGCGATTCAATCCATTAGTTGCACAAAATTAAAATGTTCATTCACTACGAATTTGCATGTAACCCGAATTCGCATTTTGGTCCCTAACTTTTCAAAAATTACAATTTTACCCCCAAAATTTAAAAAAATTCATAATTGAGATTCAATCCATTAGTTGCACAAAATTAAAATTTTCATTCACTACGAGTTTGCATTTAACCCGAATTTACATTTTGGTCCCTAACTTTTCAAAAATTACTATTTTACTCCCAAAATTGTGATTTTAACCATAATTGCGATTCAATCCATTAGTTGCACAAAATTAAAATGTTCATTCACTACGAATTTGCATGTAACCCGAATTTACATTTTGGTCCCTAACTTTTCAAAAATTACAATTTTACCCCCAAAATTTACAACTTCTGGTCCCTAACCGAATTAAATATTACAAAGAAAAAAACTATTACTTTGTAGATTTATTTTTCCTAACATTTGGGACATAAGGAGTTCTTAAATGTCTACTAGGCCATCTTATCCTATCTTCTCTTCCTTTTTGCCTTGGTTTATTCCTACCCAAATTATCATCACTATCGACTCCGAGATCACCATGATCTGAATTCTCTTCCGCATTATTACCCTGAAAATGCGTATATTAAGAATTCATATCAAACATTATATATCAACAATCCAAAACCAATTTAATAAACACAAATTCATCATTTGGATAAACACAATTCCAAAACCAATCTAATAAACAATAAAGTCTAAAAACAATTTAGATAAAATTCAAGAATCCAGAACAATAAAATCCAAAACCAATCTAAAAAAATCTAGAACAATAAAATTCAAGACAACAACTAAACCTGATCCTCATCATCATCGTCGTCCCGTACATTATTATCCCCTCAGTCCCTCAGCATCATTCGATGAAGTCGATGCAGAGTTACTTGCATTTGCGTCTGAGTTTCCTGCACAGAGTTCAGCTGCCCAACTATCTCGTTTGCACGGGCAGTCTGTCTCTGCTCTATCTTGTTCTGATGATCCCACAGTCTCTGCTCCATATCGCGTGCCCAGGCAGGAACTTCTTCATATCTTGGTTCCGAAGATGATGGTTGTGGTTGACCTTGAGAAGTAGAGACACCATCTTGGTTTCTTCGGACACGCTTCCTTTGTCGGCGCACATGAGCAGGAGCAGGAGCATTGGCATCTTCTTCATCATCAGGATCAGGTAGGCTGGGTGGCCGGTTGAGGCATTCGGGAGCTCCCTCATCATCCCGAACAACCACATAAAGTTCTCCGAAATACTCAGCTAATAGGCGATAACTGGGACTGCGGTTATTCGGACTAACACTGTCGGATAACTCTTTAGCTAACATATAATACTCCATCTCCGACTCCGTGTCATCCGGCAGTAGCCGTTGGATCACAACCTGAAAAAATAAAAAGACACAAGTTATTTAAAATAAATATTTCAAGTGATATGTCGAAAAAAAATTATTAATAAAAACGATTAACATACCGGAACATTCCCAAAGAACCTGTCCATGTCATCACAGTTGGGCCAATTACCGCCCCCCATATCTCAATGTAACATTCTTGGATATCTCGGAAGAGCTGGGTCGTGCCTTGGATGACAATTGGCCGCATCGGACATGCCTTCAATGGCTTCCAACATCCAATATTGTTCACATTCAAAACATTATTCAAAATATCCAACATTTACGAAAAAAATAACTAAAAAGAATATATGGAAATCAAGAATTGATTTTACAAACATACAAGTAAAATGTGTGGGAAGCCGCCCGCATTCCATCTACGGATGCGGTCACCGGAGGTCATATGGCGGTCGGAGCACATATGTGCCATAAGCTCATCTATGGTGACACTCCATAGCTTCTCTCCCCAGGGATATCTCTCGCAAATCGCGAGATCGTCACATACCTTCAATATAAGCAAATTTATATAAAATTATTTTTAAAACTTTAAAGAAATAATAAAAATTAAAATTAAAGTTTACTTACCGCTAAAACGTTGTTTGGAACCTCTTTGATGGGCCGAACGGGTAACAGCAATGCTGATATCACCCATGCGAAGACTAACTTGCATACGGTCTCGGGATTCGCATTGCGACTCACCATTGAAGAAATCTTCGTTCTGACAGCATCAACGGGAACTTGCATTTCCCCCCACTGACTAAAGTATCGGTTCTTCAAGTTACCCCCTTCGTCGATGGTTTGGGAGTCAGCATCACTCAGTCTCCCAAATCGCAACCCCGATACCAGGCTAAATTCTTCTACGCCGAAACTGACTGGCTTTCCTTTGATAAAAAACCAGTATTCGTATCTACTCTTTCGCTTATCGGGCAGTTGTAGGCATATTCGAAGCATCAGACTGTGCAAGACCGATGCCTTAAATTTGCCCTTCCCGTTTAGGCGTAGAAAACTCCCAATCTGGGGGTAATCATCTATAATCCGCTAATGATCGGCTTGTAGCATTTTTGTAATCTCCGGAACTTCACTCCATGCCGTGCGCTGTGTTATCCTTCCATCTACGACCACAATCTCGTAGTGAAAGGGAGGTAATTCTGGTACGGCCGAGGTGGGTAAGGTAGCGTATCCCTACAAAACAAACAACAAAAAATGTCAAATTTTTCATTTTGTTCTAGCGTTTGGCGTTTGGGACATATTCATGGCGTTTGGCGTTTGAGAACCCCAAAAGCCAAACGCCATGAATAAACGCCATGAATGTTCATGGCGTTTGGGAACCCCAAACGCTAAACGTCATGTACATATTCATGGCGTTTGGGATCCCCAAATGGCAAACGCCATGAACATTTTAGCTCTCCGGATGAATTTGTTCATGGCGTTTGGCGTTTGGGAACCCCAAACGCCAAACGCCATGAACTCGTAAAAAATATGGCCGAATTGAATTGAAAAAGAAAGTCTCGAAACTTACCCCAAATGGTCATTCTTGAGCGTTTCTCTCACCATCATCGATTATCCTCATGTTTGCCATTTCCAATTTGCAAGAATTTGAGAGACAAATTGAAACAGAAAGTTTGAGAGAAAGAGAGTTTGAATGTAGTGTAGAGTTTGAGAGAGATAGGAATTTTTTTTGTTTTTGTTTTGTTTTGTTTTTGGGGGTTGGGTGTTTTTGTTTTGTTAAAGAAAAATGGGGGAGGGGGGTAAGTTGTAATTATTAGTAAGGTTTTAATAATTATTAATAATTTTTCTCTTTTTTTTTTTTTTTTTTTGCTGAAAATAAAGGTTAAGAAAGGTTTGGCCTTTTTGTAAATTCTATTTGTGAAAATGGCCTTTCTGAAATTGGCTCCATAGAGAACGAAATTGAATCAAACACAAGAATTGCCCCTAACTACGAATAATCCAATAAAAATAATCAAAGTAACATAGTTTCATAAAATACCCTAAATCCTAAAGAATTAGTTCATGATACATATATGAAGAAAAATAATAAAGAAAAACAAATCTGAGTTCATGTGGTTTTATAGACAAAACGATGAATCCGAGATAAAGATCTTCAATATTGCGTTCTTCTTGCTTTGGTGATCTTCAAGACTTCTCTCTTTTCTTCTTCAATCTTTCTCCAAGTAGATCTTTGATATTCTATTTGTATTTTCTATGAGAAAAGTATGTTCAAAGCTGATCAAAGATGTGTAATTTCGTGACCTAGAAGTCCTTAAATAGATCTACCAAGTTGAGGCCTAGTCGGAGACTTTGGGCCCAAGTTTTCTCTTAAAATCCGGCTAAAAATCGCATAAACTTTGCGCAACAGTTTTGCAAGTGGCATAACTTTCAGCTCCGAACTCCAAATCAAGATCCGTAAAGTCTGTGTTGTAGCTAACTCTTTCCTCTACAATATAGTCTAATTTTAGATCAATTGGAACTCCCTTGAAAGAATTATGGTCCTCAGAGTGAACAATAACATTTCTGGCAGCTTTTTTCCTTCTTCGTTGTTGCACTACTTGACTTGGTTGGATCATTTTTCATCATTATTCACTTTCAACCACGTCCTTAGGTCCACATTAACTTAGGCCTACAATATGAACACAATATATAAGAAAATATCTCAATTCATGCACAAAACAATAAAACCAATGACTCGAGCGAACAAAACACAAAATTAACTAAAATTGCCTAAGATTCTACTAAAACTCGAACAAAAATAAATCAACAAGTAAAGAAAATAGACTTGATAACACTGTTTTCACGGAGTTATCACCTCTCAATGTTAAAATATCACATAATGAAAGAACTCTATGTTTAGAATTAATGCCTTCCGGTTTATTTTATGAAGTATTATCGACTTTTCCAGTGTAAATGACATTAAATTTTTTTAACAATATTTAAAACCAGGATATTACGTACACGGAGTTTGTTGGATGCAATATTCAAAAATAATATATGATGTGTTTTTTGGATATAACACCACTTTTTTTGTGTGTATTAATATTGTCAAACATATATGTTAATCTACACAAAATTTAAGTTAAACGACTTGTTATTTCATATGTAGACGTGCTACCAAATATTTATGAGGGAATTGCACTTTTCATACCAAACTTTTGCCTACTTTATACATTTCATACCACACCTTTCAGAATGACACATTTCATACCAAAATCAATCAACCTTTTTCAATTTTCATACCACCGTTAAATTTTGGATGGAATCGGACACGTGCGGCGCACGTGTCCGTTAAGTCACAATTTTGAATTCTTAGGGGGGGATATTTGCAATTGGTCAGGGGGGATTTTTGCAATTATTTTCCACCATCTCCACCACCTCCACCACCTCCACGTAATTTTCAATTTCCCGGTGACTCCGGCCACCATTAAACCTCTCCTTGGTGGCTACGGCTTCGTCTTGACCTCATCTACAAAGATCATACACTATTTCGTTGTTTCATATCGATCCCGTAGCTTGTATTTCAAATCTAAGAATTTTAGTGTTTTCGGTTTTTGCTCCGCCGCCGGCGGAGGAGGTCGACCCACCGTCTAACACTTAGTTCCGTTCATTCCCCTTGGTGTAACGGTTCTTTTGCCACCAATCTCATCCATTTTCATCAAGTATTGAAGAAATCCCCAATTTTTAAAATTTAGGTTACTATTCATCATCTTCCACATTAAGAAATCTGGAAAAAAAAATTTTCCTTTTTTTTTTTTTTTTTTTTATCTGAGAGTTAACGGACACGTGCGCCGCACGTGTCCGATTCCATCCAAAATTTAACGGTGGTATGAAAATTGAAAAAGGTTGATTGATTTTGGTATGAAAGGTGTGGCATGAAATGTATAAAGTAGGCAAAAGTTTGATATGAAAAGTGCAATTCCCTCAAATATTTATCTATATTTATATCTATACTTAACTTACTATAATAATACTAAAAGTGTAAATAATTTAAGTTTTTTTCTTTTTTTGTGAAGATAAAAATGCCCTTACTCAAGTTGCAAAGTGACATTGATAAAATATAATTAGACATGGATTTTCCTTAAATTTTCTCATAAAAAATTGGTAGGAAAATATTTTAAGAAAATTTGTAACTTTCTTTCTTGCGAAGTGCTAACCAAAGACCATACGGAAAAATAAAAATTACCTTTCTAAAAATGAATGGAAGAAAAATTAAAATACATTGTCTTATTATAGTTATTTCCTACATTAACTCCAAATATTTAGAAATTAACTCACTTTTACAATTTCAATCTTCTTATCCTATAACACACAAATATACAAAACACTATTTTTTTAATAGTTGCAAAAATATATATGTAAAATTATTATAATGTATCATCAATTTTTTTTTAAGAAAATATTATTTGTATCATTAAAAGATTTAGTAAAATATAAAATTTCTAAAAAAACTCAAATACTCTTAAATATCATAAAGGCTACACAACAAAAAAAAAAAGTTAAAGTAGAATCGTATCTTACCCATGAATGAACAAAAAATGTTTATGACTTAGCGAAGTAAGTAATATTTATTTGGCTTAAGAAATAGAATATAAAGAATATCCAAGAGCATGCATTATCTCAAATTTTCATGAAATTTTTTTCGCGAAAAACGTGTGATAAAAAAGGGGGTGAAAATTGGTGAAACCGATAAAATAAATACTATGTAATTAATGAGAACATGTGAAATCGATCCGGGTGAAATTTATGAGCACTTGTGATTAAGTGAAATAATGGGTGAAATCGGTAATAAAAAGTGCCGATAAAATTGATAAATACATGCGAAATCGATGAAAATCCTGGTGACATTCGTGAAAAATGGAAATCTGGGGGGGGGGGGGGTGGGGGGGGGGGGGGGTGGGGGGGGGGGGGGGTGGGGGGGGGGGGGGGTGGGGGGGGGGGGGGGTGGGGGGGGGGGGGGGTGGGGGGGGGGGGGGGTGGGGGGGGGGGGGGGTGGGGGGGGGGGGGGGTGGGGGGGGGGGGGGGTGGGGGGGGGGGGGGGTGGGGGGGGGGGGGGGTGGGGGGGGGGGGGGGTGGGGGGGGGGGGGGGTGGGGGGGGGGGGGGGTGGGGGGGGGGGGGGGTGGGGGGGGGGGGGGGTGGGGGGGGGGGGGGGTGGGGGGGGGGGGGGGTGGGGGGGGGGGGGGGTGGGGGGGGGGGGGGGTGGGGGGGGGGGGGGGTGGGGGGGGGGGGGGGTGGGGGGGGGGGGGGGTGGGGGGGGGGGGGGGTGGGGGGGGGGGGGGGTGGGGGGGGGGGGGGGTGGGGGGGGGGGGGGGTGGGGGGGGGGGGGGGTGGGGGGGGGGGGGGGTGGGGGGGGGGGGGGGTGGGGAAACAAATAAGTTAAAATTATTTCACAAATAATTTATAATTATCAATATATTCTCAAATAATATATTGATATAAAAATAAATTATAATTGTTTCACAAACAAATTATAATTATTTTTCACAGTTAAATTATCAATATTTCCTCAAATAAATTGATTTGAAAATAAGTCATATTTATTTCGCAAATAAATTTAAATATTTTCACAAATAAATTATCAATTTTTTTTCTCAAATAAAATATTGATTTGGTAGTAAATACTAATTAATATTTTATCTCCACATAAATGTTATTAGTATACGCTTCTAATATATCTCGCATATGTATAAGTCTCACTGATTAATCAAATGTACATGAGCTATAAATCACATACTCATATGAGGTCCACAATTTAATGCTCATGTCATTACATTTTATTCAAATTGTTATCTAAGTAATGACATATATCATTTACTTCCAAGGTTAAATAGGGACTCCTATTTATCCAATGATTCGCAGCCAATTTTAAAATTCATGTATTAAAATCACATTTCAACAATCATGTGAATAGGTACAACTCAATCCGTAAAGATGCAATGCTATAAATGCATCCATTTATAATTCTTTCGCAAAGAATTCCATTAAATTACTTCCGGTTATCCAAATCATTGAAATCAAATTTTGTAGTTAGACTTGAAATATTGATGACACAATATCTAACCAGAATGATTTTATATTAGCACTCATTCATGACATCGCCGTAGATGTACGAAATCGGCATATCAATTGAATGGTTATGAACTTCCATTTAATTCAATTGATGATTTCTAATCTCGAGAATAAAAGATTATTCACTTCATTATAACCCAATTTCTTGATTTTTACACGACCTCATAATGTTAATCTATATTATATACTATTATGCTATTATTATATTACTATTTACTATTATTATTTTATTATTATTATATTTACTAAAAGTGTGAATAATTTAAGTTTTTTTCTTTTTTTGTGAAGACAAAATGCCCTTACTCAAGTTGCAAAGTGATATTGATAAAATATAATTAGACATGGATTTTCCTTAAATTTTCATATAAAAAATTGATAGGAAAATATTTTAAGAAAATTTTTAACTTTTTTTCCTACTAACCAAAGACCACACGCAAAAAAAAATTACCTTTCCAAAAATTGAATGGAAGAAAAACAAAAGGACATTGTCTAATTATAGTTATTTCCTACATTAACTCCAAAAATTTAGAAATTAACTCACTTTTACAATTTCAATATTCTTCTCCTATAACATATACATATAAAAAACACTATTATTTTTAATAGTTGCTAAAATATATATGTAAAATTATTATAATGTATCATCAATATGTTTTTAAGTAAGAAAATATTATTTGTATCATTTAAAGATTTAGTACAATATAAAATTCCTAAAAAAATCAAATTCTCTTAAATATCATAAAGGCTACACACAAAAAAAAAAGTTACAGTAGAATCGCATCTTACCCATGAATGAACAAAAAATGTTTATGACTTAGCGAAGTAAGTAATATTTTTCTGGCCTAATAAATAGAATATAAAGAATATCCAAGAGCATGCATTACCTCAAATTTTCATGAAATTTTTTTCGCGAAAAACGTGTGATAAAAAAGGGGTGAAAATCAATGAAAATTGGTGAAACCGATAAAATAAATTCTATGTAATTAATGAGAACATGTGAAATCGATCCGGGTAAAATTTATGAACACTGGTGAATAAGTGAAATAATGGGTGAAATCGGTAATAAAAAGTGCTGGTAAAATTGATAAATACATGTGAGATCGATGAAAATCCTGGTGACATTCGTGAAAAAATGAAAATCGAATCAGTGAAATCAATGAAAAACGGGTGAAATATATGAAAAAGGAGTTAAATCGGTGAAAAATAAAAAGCTAAAGTTTGTGAAATCAATGAAAATTCAGGTGAAATTAGTCAAAAAAATAAGTGAAATTAGTGAAAAATATGTTAAACTGGTAAAAACAATTAATATCAGTAAAAAGAAAAAAGAAAAAAAAAAGAGTTTAACTAGCAAAAATAGGGTGAAATTAGTAGAAAAATAGTTTTTTTTTGTTTGAACAGGAGAAAACAAAAGAAATCGATGAAAATGGGAAAAACAGTGAATAATAGGTTATACTTGATGAAGAAATGGGTAAATCAGTAAAAAAAAAAAAAAAAACCAATAAAAATCAATGAAAACCAAATTAAACTAATGAATATAATAATGTGAAAATAGCTTAGGTCGGTAAATAAATATTTTTCAAATGACAGAGTAAGAGAAATAATTTGAGATCTACTTGAAAGTAATTGAAGATGTATAATTATTTGAATTGAAAATTCGGTAAATACATGTGACATCGATGAAACTTGGGGTAAAATTAGTGAAAAAATGGATGATATTGGTGAAATCAAAGAAAAAATGATGAAAAAGGTGAAAAACGGGAAAATCGGTGAAAAAGGCTAAAGTCGGTGAAAACATGTGAGATTAATTTAAGTTCATGTCAAATTGGTGAAAAAAATGTGAAAATTGGGTAAACTGGTAAAAACAAGTGAAATCAATAAAAAGAAAAAAGTTCAACCAACAAAACAAGGTCAACCCATTAGAAAAATGGTTTAAACCAAAAAAACTACAGAATCGATGAAAATGTGGAAAACAATGAAAATATGTTGTAATCAATTAAAAACGATAAAACATGTAAAAAGAATATTAAACCAATAAAAATAAATGAAATATGCAAAAAGATAGATTAAAACAGTGAAAAATCAATTAAACTAATGTATTAAATAAGTGAAAATGGCTTAGATCGGTAAATATATGCATTTCAAATGATAGAGTAAGAGAATAATCGAAATCACTTAAAAATGGAACCAATTTCATTCGATTAAAAACTAGGAATCTTACTATTTTTGTTGTCAAATAATGCAAAATATTTGGATAGGTTCTTAGTATATAAATCAACATAATTATTTTTATTGAATCATTCTTGATGTCACATTTGCATTACAATTTGTGATGATAAAAACTACTCGTGTTTGACAAACACGAAGACAAATTATATTAATTTTATATTGGTAAAATAAAAAGCTAAAGACGTTCGATGATGTATATTCCTTAAAAGAAAATATGGAATGAGCCAAATAATTTCTTATGATATTATTTTAGAACAAATTTTACAAGCTTCCGTGACTAAATCATTCATCATTTTATATTTTATTACAATTTGCCATCATTATTTTAATATAAATTAATAATTTTAATAAAAAAATCATAGAAAATAAATTGAATATGAGTCATTAATATATGCTATTTTATGACATAATGAAGTTAATTTTACTCTGATTTATAACAAATACTCATGAAATTAATTAGACACGGACAACGTACGTGCACTTTTCTAGTAACAATGAAAAATATTGGCCACTAATTAATGAAGTATTCCACCGCTTCACATATATGCCAATTAATTAAAAGGTACTCATGAAAGCATTAGTATGTTTTTAATTACTTTTGAAAATAGCGTTTCCACTGATTGGACCTCCTTTTCGCAAGAGTTCGAAACCTTCGACTTCAGTAATCCACTACTTCAAAAATCAAAATTGTATTTTACTGATGCATTGATTCACATACTCATATGCCTAATGGTTAAATGGGACCTAGTCTTGAATTACATATACCTCTTCATAAATTGAGCCAGCTATTAGCATACATCAAATCTATATATAGATTCAAACAATGTAAACATCAACTGGATTTTTCTAGGGTGCGGGCATGTGAGTTACGCCCTCACATGCGGGAAGCCTCATCAAGCCGTTCATTTGGCTCAGATTGATCTGGGTCGTTGATTAGGTAACTTGGTCAAAATGAATTTGTAACTATTGACTTTAATTAAATTACAATATACCTAAATTATCCTTTCACTTATTTTTCTTCTAAAAAAATAAAAAAATAGGCTATGATATAAAAATACCATTTTACCCCCGATTTTGATAATTGACTTTGACAATTTTGCTAATTGACCCCTATGTTCCGCGATTTTACGAATTGAATTATTTTGCTTCTAAAAATAAAATAAAAAACCGGCTATGATATAAAAAGACCGCTTTACCCCCAATTTAGATAATAATTGACTTTTACAATTTTGCAAATTGACCCCTATGTTTTGCGATTTATGAATTGAATTATTTTGCTTCTAAAAAAATATAAAAAAACTGCCTGTCATATAAAAAGACCGCTTTACCCCCAATTTTGATAATAATTTACTTTGATAATTTTGCAAATTGACCCCTATATTTTGCGATTTTACGAATTGAATTATTTTGCTTCTAAAAAAATATAAAAAAACCGCATGTCATATAAAAAGACCGCTTTACCCCCAATTTTGATAATAATTGACTTTGACAATTTCCCAGATTGACCCTTATTTTTGCGATTTTACGAATTGAATTATTCTGCTTCTAAAAAAATATAAAAAAATCGCATGTCATATAAAAAGACCGCTTTACCCCCAATTTTGATAATAATTGACTTTGACAATCTTGCAAATTGACCCCTATATTTTGCGATTTTACGAATTGAATTATTTTGCTTCTAAAAAAATATAAAAAAAACAGCCTGTCATATAAAAAGACCGCTTTACCCCCAATTTTGATAATAATTGACTTTGACAATTTTGCAAATTGACCCCTATATTTTGCGATTTTACGAATTGAATTATTTTGCTTCTAAAAAAATATAAAAAAACCGCCTGTCATATAAAAAGACCGCTTTACCCCCAATTTTGATAATAATTGACTTTGACAATTTTGCAAATTGACCCCTATATTTTTCGATTTTACGAATTGAATTATTTTGCTTCTAAAAAATATAAAAAAATCGCCTGTCATATAAAAAGACCGCTTTACCCCCAATTTTGATAATAATTGACTTTGACAATTTTACAACTTGAACCCTATATTTTGCGATTTTCCGTCTTGAATTATTTTGTTTCTAAAAAAATATAAAAAAACCGCCTGTCATATAAAAAAATTGCAAAAACCCCCAATTCGTAAAATCGCAAAATATAGGGGTCAATTTGCAATATTGTCCAAGTCATGTATTATAACAATTGGAGGTGAAGGCGTCTTTTTATATGACATGCGATTTTTTTATATTTTTTTAGAAGCAAAATAATTCAATTCGTAAAATCGCAAAATATAGGGGTCAATTTGCAAAATTGTCAAAGTCAATTATTAATAAAATTGGGGGCAAAACGGTCGTTTTATTTGACATGCGGTTTTTTTTATATTTTTTTAGAAGCAAAATAATTCAATTCGTAAAATCGCAAAATATAGGGGTCAATTTGCAAAATTATCAAAGTAAATTATTATCAAAATTGGGGGTAAAGCGGTCTTTTTATATGACATGTAGTTTTTTTATATTTTTTTAGAAGCAAAATAATTCAATTCGTAAAATCGGAAAACATAGGGGTCAATTTGCAAAATTGTCAAAGTCAATTATTATCAAAATTGGGGGTAAAGCGGTCTTTTTATATGACAGGCGGTTTTTTTTATATTTTTTTAGAAGCAAAATAATTCAATTCGTAAAATCGCAAAATATAGGGGTCAATTTGCAAAATTGTCAAAGTCAATTATTATCAAAATTGGGGGTAAAGCGGTCTTTTTATATGACAGGCGGTTTTTTTAAATTTTTTTAGAAGCAAAATAATTCAATTCGTAAAATCGAAAAATATAGGGGTCAATTTGCAAAATTGTCAAAGTCAATTATTATCAAAATTGGGAGTAAAGCGGTCTTTTTATATGATAGGCGGTTTTTTTATATTTTTTTAGAAGCAAAATAATTTAATTCGTAAAATTGAAAAACCTAGGGGTCAATTTGCAAAATTGTCAAAGTCAATTATTATCAAATTAGGGGTAAAGCGGTCTTTTTATATGACATATGGTTTTTTTATATTTTTTTAGAAGCAAAATAATTCAATTCGTAAAATCGCAAAATATAGGGGTCAATTTGCAAAATTATCAAAGTCAATTATTATCAAAATTGGGGGTAAAGCGATATTTTATTAATTGAAGATTTAAAGGTTATAAATGTCTTTTATTAATTGAAGATTATCTCAACTTTTATTTAAAATTAAAAAAAAATAGGGTAAAATGGTCTATTTACAGACCGAGTCAACTCGCCGAGTTACATATTAGTTACGCCCGCCACATGGCATGATTTCAGGGCCGTCCCGCATGTGAGGGCGAGTTACCTTGCCCGCACCCTAGACGCTCCCCAGTTAATAATTAACCACGTGATTACGAGAAGAGAGAGAAAATTAAATTAGTAAAAAACTGGGGAGAACCGGATAAGTTATATTTAAAGTCGGGATTATTGCATTTTTGATACCACAACTTATGTTCACTAATATTTCTACTCCATAACCTATCGGGCTGACAATTTTGATAACATAGCTCCAATTTCACCGAAAATTCTGGTTCACATTGCAGGTAAATTTTAAAATCGACCCGAATTAACCCACATGACTTTTAATTTTAGGATTTTGACATAATTCAACAATTTTCTTTTTCTTTTTAAGAAAAAATAGTTTTTTGGTCATTTAAATTTCGTTTTCATTTTGGCTAAACCAAATATTAGAGTCATAAGTTTATTGACTACAATTTAAATGGTGTCCACGTTTAAAGTAAATGTCAACTGGTGTATTGGATGATATATAATAGTATAATAGTACTAGTGTATATTGCCATGAGCGAATGTAAATAGGGACTATGTTAGTATAATTAAATTTTGGGTACATATGTTTAAACGTCCACATAAAAAAAAGTAGTATTTTCATGATGATATAGGAGAATAATTTTGACACATGAATAATTAAAGTAGTGAATGTGAAATAAATTTTCATGAAATTATAAAATAAAAAAAAAATATTCATAGAAATATAGTTCTCATGATGCTAAAAAAATTATGTCTTGACATATGAATAAAAGTTGAGTACATATGTTTGAAATATTTATTATAAGAAAAGAATGTAGAATATTATTCATATTAAAGTATAGAAACGAATGATGTAAATTATTTATTGATAAAAAATATGAAAATTTTATTTAAACAAAAGAAAAATAATTAATATTTTCTCTCTCTTCACATATGTTTTGTTTAGCTATTTTAACTAGACTCAGAAGTAATCTCAAATATGAGACTAGAGTTGAGTCAACCTGAAATTTAATCTCCAAAATACAAGCACTGGGAGGTTTTTTTTTTTTTTTTTTTTTTTTAAATAAAAGTTTGGGTCCTATTAAGTTTAGCCTCCACAATTGGAGATGATCTTAACCATCCCAAAACCCTTACCCATCCCAATCCAAACTGCAAGCCCAAAATCTAATTTTCATCATCTTCCAACTCCCAACTTCTAGCCCAAAAGCTAGTTGTCTTTATCGAGAGAGACATATATATTCTGGCATTCAAATAATGTTATCATGAACCGATTTTAGAAAATGAAAAATCATGGCAGTCAATTTAGTGAATGTTTTGGGTTCTTTTGGAGTCATAACGGGGTATCATATAAAATAACTTGTAGGATTATTTTTATCAAACTTTATCTTCTCATTTTTTTATCTTGTCATATATTTTCCTGCGAATGAAAATAATTTTTAAGTTTAAATGTTTGATTGAAATCTTTTTATTTTATATTTACTTTAACCCTCTGCATAAAATTCCTAGATTCGCCCCTGCCCCGTACTACGCAGACAATATATAATTAAATAAAATAAAATACAAATTTCTAAGGTTGTCAATGGGTCGGATCAGGATCCATTTATGTCGAATCAAATTCATGTCGGATTTGGATCTCACTCCGATCTAGATTTCTCAAGTCCATTGGATCTTGGCCGAATTAAATCGGATATCGAATCTTTTTCGGATACAATAAAATCTTCATTTTCAAAATTTACACCAGTATTTTTTCATACGGTTTTATTTAATTTATCTCATATGTTCAAACTTTATTAGCTATTATTTATATTTTTGGATGAAGATATGCATAAAAATGTAATTATGAATAAATTATTAACTTTTATCATCTCTTAACCTAATTGTAAGTTATTATTTAATGTTTGTAGATACATGAAAGTTACGTCCAATCAAATAATGACACTTGTAAAATAATTTATTAGTTATCAATTAATTTTCTATTTTGGGATTTTACTATATTAAATTCCAAAAGTAAATAGTTAATTTAATTGATTACTAATAATTATATTGGCCAATTATATCACGCCATTTGTCAAAGTGATGTCATTAAAGCCAATTAAATCATATTTTGGCCTTATAAGTAAGTGGCCACTCAAAGGTATTTTGACCAATTAAATATAGTCTTCCATCCCAAGGAATTAAGGGTCAATCAAGTCGTGACACGTCACCAAGCTGCTGTGAAGGAGACTCATCGAAATCTATATAAAGAGGTCTTGTAAATTAATTTGAGATACACATATATACATACATATAGATAGATACATACATACATACACACATATACTCTCATATTCTTATCAAGCTTTGAAGCTCCGTCAAGCTCTGCAAGTTTAAGTCTTCGACTTTCAAATCCGTGATTCCATCCACAAGTATTGGAGAAGGTCACACCAAACGATTCAAGAACATGCTCAAAGCCCTTGAATCCATACACTTGAAGAATCCCCAAATCAAGGAGGAAGTCACTCATACGACTCAAGAACAAGCCTAGTGCCCTTGAATCCATACATCTGCCGAAGAGAAGAATCACAGGATTTATATATAGGGATTGTAACCACTTTTAATTATATCAAATATATTGTTATTTTGTTACACTTATTTTATTGTCTAGTTAGTTTTGCAGACTTTAAAATTTGTTGTAAACAATGTTACTTATTTTAATAAAACATGATATATATATATATATATATATATATAAATATATCGAATCTCTAACCGGCTTAAAATTCTAGTAAATCGGGTCAGATTCGGATCAAATTCGGATTGAAATCCGCCCCATTGACAGCCCTACAAATTACTTTAATGTTCGATTACTACCGTTTACATGTTTGTATAGAATTTCAACTTAAATAGTACTCTTTTGGGTAACCATTAGGCGGTGGTGGTGGTGGTGGTGACGATGGTGTCAAACAAGTTCATGTCTTCTTCAATCAAGTTAACCCATGCTTCGATGCCTTCCCCACAAGGAGTACTAATCAAAATCACCAAATTCTTAAAGGGCAAGGTCGTGGGACAAACCCAAACAGGTTTACCCCAACCAAAATCCACATCGTACACAGGAAACCTGCACCAACTGCTAAAATTAAAGAACTCAATTTTCCCAGATGAATAAAGATCAGCCGATTTAGTGTGACGATTTAAATACTCCCCATTTTGCACTTGCTTGATCAAATGGTTGTCGATTTTTCTTATAGCGGCCCTCAACTTCTTTGCACATCCCGATATGCTCGTATCCTCTTGTTCAGAGAGTAATGCAAGTGCATGACTCCAAGAATTTCCAAAAGCGTGTTCTGATAATGGCGGGATCGATCTTTGCCTCAAGTTCACTGCATGAACTGCAGCGAACACTGTCTTAATTGTCGCGTCCTTTGATTTCATGACATTGTGCAAAATGAAAGCTGAAACAGTTTCCACTCTTGTGGGACTCTTCAATTCCTCAGAAGAAGCAAATTGTTTAATGTTGTCCAGCTTTTCCTTGTCGAATACAAATCTTTTGGTGGTGATTTTTTCTCGTATGATTCCTATGTTTGAGATAACATGACCAGAGCCACAAGAGAAGTCTCTTGCTGGATAATGGAGTGCGAAATCGAAACTAGGCTGGATGACATTCACTATAAGAAAAATGAATTTTAGTGATAAAATATGAAAGTAACATTTGTTAAAATTGTGACTTTTTAAATTTACTAGAAAAGTATACCTGCGTTGCATGTGATTAACTAATTTCCTAAGTTAGTTGAATTATATAATATTTTTTTTTATCATATTATAGTCTTAATGACACACCACATAATTTTTTTGACTAAATCACTTTAATTATTACTCTAATGTTACCAAGAACTTAAAGTTGTTATCATGAATACATAAAATCAAAACTTCAAAATAAAAAATGAACTATAATTACTAAATATTTCTAACCTAAAACCACATGTCTACATAACTATAATTCTAACTACCATTTGTACGAATGGACAACACCATTTTTTTCTTCCTTGACTTTGATATTCCATCTAAACCAATTTTCACATATTTAACCCATTTTTCTTAATCAATTCCACCAGCTTGGTCAGATATACCTGTTTTTTACTAAGTTCATCCATTTTCAATTACATGTCTAACCCAGTTTTTTACCAATTTAACTCGTTTTTACTAATTTTCCTTAATTTTATCGTGTAAACATATTTTATCGATTTAACCCGCTTCTACACTAAGTTTACCATTATTATTTTCTTATTTTAACATGTTCTTTCATCGATTTCATCCGCTTTTACATTGAGTTTACCAATTTTTTATGTTTTAACCGTTCTTTCATTGATTTCACCCATTTTTTGTGGTTTATCCCATTTGTTAATCAATACACTCATTCTCTTCGGTTTAACCCAATTTTAATCGATTTTTGTTTATAATTTAACCTTTTAACGATAATTTCACTTTTTTTGTCTATTTAACTCGATTTTTTTGTTTTTGTTCTTTTATCGATTTGACCCATTATTTTTATCCCCTTTTTAGCTGATACATTCATTTTTTACCGGGTTACTCGTGTTTTGCCAGTTATCCCGTTGTCTAATCAGTTTTATCATTTTTTTGTTGCTTTAACTCGTTTTTCTTCGATCTAACTCATTTTCCCATTTTTTATCACCTATTATTGAATCAAATTTTACTTGTTTTCTTCAGTTTTAACCATGTATATGTTTTGACTTAAACCAATTATAAGTTTTTTAGTTAACTAAATAGTACTTTATTTTGTTCATACAACACAAATGTGACATTTTTTTCGAGGTCTTTTATGGTTTTTAGGTTATTTGATGATTGATAATTTCTTAAGAATTGTACAAAGAAGTATCAATTGCATTTTTTTGTTATTTTAACCCATTGTTTGACCGATTTCACCCATTTTTGTGTTTTATCCCATATGTTAATCAACTCACCTACTCTCTTCGGTTTAACCCAATTTTAGCCGATTTGACCTATTCTTTGCTAATTTAACCTATTTTCTCACATACTGCACCTTCGGTTTTTGTCAATTTAACTCATTTTTTTTCTTGTCCCCCTCCTCCCCCCCCCCCCCCCCCCCCCCATTTTTTTGGTACCAGTTTCCCTGTTTTCTACCGGTCATTATTTTTTTTCTTTAACTCATTTTTCTTCTATCTAACCTATATATATTCCCATTGATTTTACTATTTTTTATCATATATTTTTTAATCGAAGTTTACTTGTTTTCACCTATTTTAACCAGTCTATGTTTTGACTTATTTTGGTTTAAGCCAATTATAAGTTTTTTAGTTATAGTCCTTTCTTTTATTTAAAAGTGGCATTTTGTTTTTTGGTTCTTTAATTTTTTGAGGTTCTTTGATAAGTAATAATTGCTTAAGAATTTTCCAAAGTAATATCAATTTTATTTGCTTTTACACCGAGTTTATCATTTCTTTTGTTATTTTATCCCATTGTTTCACTACTTTTTCACTCATTTTTTGTTGTTTATCACATTTCTTAATCAATCCACCTTATTCTATCTAGTTTAACTAAATTTTTGTCGATTTTATCCCATTTGTTAATTAATTCACTCATTCTTTCTGGTTTAACCCAATTTCAGTTTGAGTATACTTATTCTTTTGTTGATTTAACCTATTTTCTCACATATTTTACCTTTTTGCCAATTTACTCATTTTTTTGTTTTTGTTCTTTTATCGATTTGATCCATTTTTTTTATCCCGTGTTTAGCTGATGTCATTCATTTTTTTTAATCGGTGTTACCAATTTTTTGTCGGTTTACTTTGTTGTTCTATCAATTCACTACTTTTTCTACTATAACTTGCTTTTTTTTCAATCTAACCCATTTTCCATTGATTTACCATTTTTTATCATACACTTTTTAATCGAATTTTACTCGTTTTTATTGATTTTATCTATTTCTATGCTTTGACTCTTTTTGGCTTAAGCCAATTATATGCTCTTTTAGTTAAACCTAATTTTTTCTGAGGATCTTTAATAAGTGATAAATTTTTAAGAACTTTCTAAAGAAATTTTCGAAGTAATATAGAGTAATAGTTTTTTTTTTAAATTAATATTTTAATGAGTTGTAAAACTTTAAAAAATAATTATAATAAGGTTGATGTAAGAGAGACTTCTTGTCTAATTATACTTCTAGGATTTTTTATTTTACCTTTTTGCCATAAAATTAAATATCACAATATAATTTAAATAGGGGTATATTAGTCTTCACAAAAAAGGGAAGGAATTTTCTTCGCCAAACTCGTACTTTTATATGTATAAAGATTTAGTGACAAAAATATTACTTTTGGGGATTTTTTTTTTGGTACCACATGATAGGTTATCTTGCAACTTTGGTATCATTGGACACGAAAAATGCAAATTTGATATCACAATTAAGTTTTCGTTGCAACTTTCATACCAACCCCAATTTTTCTATGGAGTTAATGGCATTTTACCTCCTATAAAATGCATAATGTTCAATTTATCTCACTGTGATTTGAAAAAGAGCAATTTACCCCCTTTTAAAAAAATTAAATAAGCAATTTACCCCTTTCAGCAAGAGAGTGTAACTCACTTGTCGAAATTGAGAGTGGACATGAAAAGTGTTTTGCAACATATGGGGTAAAATGTCACATTTATCATAACACAGGGGTGTAAATTGTCACATATATCATAACACAGAGGGGGTAAATTATCACATTTATCATAACACAAGGGGTAAAATGCCACATTATCATAACATATGGGGGGTAAAATGTTCATTTTTAAATTATAGGGAGGTTAATTGAACATTATGAATATTATAGGGGGGTAAATTGCCTCTAAAGAAAAATTGGACATAGTATGAAAGTTGCGATGAAAACTTAAGCTGTAGTATCAAATTTGTATTTTCGTGTCCAATGGTACCAAAGTTGCAAAGTGACCTACTTATCATATGGTACCAAAAAAATAAATTTCCCATTAGTTTTGTCGCTGCAACAAAAATGACAAGTGCAATAGTAACAAAATATATTTAGCTTACCAACTTCTTCCCCACGGCACATAGAAGCCCATGCGTTGATAAACGCAACCACAGACGAGCCATCGGCTATTTTATGAGACAAACACACCCCAATGGCAATCCCACCACAATCAAAGAAACTAACTTTCACTGATAAAATGGATTTCTCAAATTGGTCTAAAGGCTGCACGGGTAGGAATTGTTTGAGTTGTTCCATTTCGGGATCTTGTGTGATTTCCGAAAGGCGGGCATGAACTTGGGCTTCGATGTAATTAGCCCCGGCATCATTACAATCAATGGATGATTGTTCTTGATTCAGTCTTCCTCCTAATGGGTAGAATATAGTTAAAATGTTGGATAAAGATTGTTTAAGAAGTTGAGATATGTTTAATTGGCCCTGTTCATAGAAGAAAATAAGGGGAACAAAAATTGGTGGTGCAAGTTGGTCTAAAAGTGATAGCTTAACATTTCTAAGGTTATTGGAAGTTGGAGATGATGGCTTGATTGACTCCTTGGAGATTATTTTCACATTTGGCAATGCCATCGGATTTTTTTTTTTTTCCACAAATTTTTTGAGTGTGAAAGAGTGATTGATATGGATTTCAAAGAAAAATTCTTAGTCCCTTAAATGAAGTATATTAAGATGGTATTTATAGAGGAGTGAATAGCAAATTAACTCCTTGTGTTATTTTAAATAGACAACTTAATTCACTGTGATAAATTAAATGGCAAAAGTAGCTATGTTTTTATAAAAGAAGCACATTGTCTCCCTTTTGATTGTTACATTTTTACAAGGGGGTAAAATGCCCATTATGCAATATCACATGGAATTAAAGTGTCCATTTATGTATATCACATGGAGGTAAATTGCCTATTTACACATATCATATGGGGGTAAATTAGTGAGGTGAATACGTTGTTAAGAGTAAGGTTAAATTAGTCATTTTTTACATGAAAATGAAGTCTCAATCGCATTATAGAGTATGTGTGCATACCTCCATTTGCAGGGAGGTAAATTGCCTATATATTTTTTTTCATATGGAGGTAAAATGCCTATATATTTTTTATATCACAAGAAAATAAATTGTTCATTAGACATATCACATAGAGTTGACTTGACAAAAACCCATTCACAGAGAGAAAGATGTGGCATATTTGGATTACTCTTTAATAACTAACTTAACAAGTACTCAATTCTACTACAAATTTGATATATCTATAAGTAATCTTGATAAAGAAAAAAACAGAAAAATTAATCTATACCGACTTCTTGATTAGTCAATATCTTAAAAGTATTATAAAATCGTGAAACAAGTCGAATAAAATTGTTTTATATAAGTAATTTAATTATGTTCAAGTAAAATTGTTTTACAAGTAATTTAATTATTTTCAAGTCAAAATTTCAATTCAATTACGTAAACTTTTATCTCTCTTTGTGGTTCAGAGAGGACATGCTTTCAAAATTATTTAGGTGTGAATTTTAAGAGAGGGCTTGTTGAGTTTTTTTTTTTTTTTTTTTTAATTTGAGGTGCTAAGTGGTAATTTTGTGTTTAGAGGTCCAAATTGTCCCTTTTTCGTGTTTCAGGGGAGCAAGTTGATGAGTTGTTCTTAATTTGGGAATGCTAAGTGCTAATTCTTTTTCGAGGGTGCAAAATACCAATTTTTTGTATTTTGGGGTGCAAAGTGCCAAAGATCCAAAAATGAATTACCTATTTTGTCCCTAGGTTTTTTTAGGAAAATAAAATAGGGTGTAAAGTGTTGAATTATTCATATTTCGAGAGTGCAAAATGCTAAATCTATGTTTCGAGGGTGTAAAGTGCCTATTTTTCATGTTTCGGGGGTGTAAAGTGCAAACCCCCCCCCCCAAATAATTATAACTTGTTTCCATCCACCTCCCATCCATTTAAATTTCCATGAAAATTATTCTTAAATGACTGAATTACCCTTGACTTTGGATGTAAAAATCTTGAGTTATTATAGTTTCCCCAAATTTATTTGTTTTTTTTTTTCACTATTTTTTTTCGTTTTCTCTCTTTTCTTCAAAATTAGATTTGTTAAAGTAATATAACATTTCTGAATCAAGACACTTTGTAAGATTTGGGAAGAGAGATTGACACACCAAGCTTATCTAATAACAGTCGATATTGACTAGCCACCTGCTTATCTGCGATCACTATATCATCGCCTAGAATAGCATATTGAGTAAACGGACCCTTGTTTGGATACACTAGCTCTGCTGCCACCCAAACAAGAAAATGGTGTGACAACGAGAAAAGTGCCCAGGAACCGTAGTAACCTAACGGCTGTCCAACCACAAAACTAACAAGATTGGGACCTTTATTCGGTCTAGATCTAAGAAGATTCCCAATATCGAAGCTATTTAAGCGGTATAATTTATCTTCAGTTAAAAGGATTAAGATTAAGTTATTATATATATATATATATATATTTACTTTGTAACATGGAAAAATTCAAAAAGTCTAATTAAAAAAAAATTATAAAAACTTAAGAAAAATGAAAATCATTGCATGTAACTTGTAGGATCATAATACAAAGTTTATAAATTTTACAATAAATAGTAAAATACTAAATACCACAACTTATAATTGAATGAGGTTAGTTTGTTAGTAATACTTACTTGGTACATCAACATGTTAAATTGGTAAAGTAACGTATATTTACCATGAATACAAATTGTACAATTATCACACTATTCTTAATAGAACTTGAATGAAGGTGTCACCATCCCATAATTAGAATTAGTTTTCATGGTATCTTATTCCTCTTCTCAATGCTCTTTTCATTTTATAGGGTGTAAACGAGCCGAGTAGTATCGAACGATACATTGTTCAAGTTTGATTTAAATTTTATTGAGCTTGATATTTTGTGTTTTGGGGGGGGGGGGGGTGGGGGGGGGGGGGGGGGGGGGGGGGGCGGGGGGGGGGTGGGAGGGGATGGGGCGGTGGGGGGGGGGTGGGGGGGGGGGGGGGTGGGGGGGGGGGGGGGTGGGGGGGGGGGGGGGTGGGGGGGGGGGGGGGTGGGGGGGGGGGGGGGTGGGGGGGGGGGGGGGTGGGGGGGGGGGGGGGTGGGGGGGGGGGGGGGTGGGGGGGGGGGGGGGTGGGGGGGGGGGGGGGTGGGGGGGGGGGGGGGTGGGGGGGGGGGGGGGTGGGGGGGGGGGGGGGTGGGGGGGGGGGGGGGTGGGGGGGGGGGGGGGTGGGGGGGGGGGGGGGTGGGGGGGGGGGGGGGTGGGGGGGGGGGGGGGTGGGGGGGGGGGGGGGTGGGGGGGGGGGGGGGTGGGGGGGGGGGGGGGTGGGGGGGGGGGGGGGTGGGGGGGGGGGGGGGTGGGGGGGGGGGGGGGTGGGGGGGGGGGGGGGTGGGGGGGGGGGGGGGTGGGGAAAAACAGAATAATGACGTTTTCATAACTAAAGAAAGCAGGAACATAAAATTACAAAAAGAAATTCAATTGAAAGTATAACTCAAAGTACTTACTAATTAGAGATAGGTGGTTGGAGGTTTTGGTCCATATCTAAATCCCTTATCGTACCCTGATTTCACACCCATAATTTTATAAAGAGCACAAATGAAGTAACTGCATGCACTATAACTTTAGTGTCAATCATCTCTGAGATCAGCCAGCTTTAACTATACAATCATACTAATGAAATTGAAAAGAAAATTTACCTGAGCAATACCTAACCTTGAATCAGCCAGCTTTAACAACTATAGTGTCTTACATTTGGATTGGATTCCTAGGAATCAGATTTTGCAAATAGTCATGTACCTGAAATTGTAAAAGTTAAAATTAGTATCAACTTTACAATTGCCCCGTGTGTTTAGTTCCAAAGTTCCATTTAAATCAAATAAAACTTAGCTGTAATATCATAAGAGCATTAAGCGAAAGCATATCTATATAACTAAATGCATTGCTACTTCAACTAACCACATAATAATATTAATAGCATATATCACCTAACCACATAATAAAAGTTCACAATTCTGAGCAAAGCGAGCATGAAAAAGAAGAATGGGGACCTGGATGGTTACTCCCGAAGAATCGAATATAGTTGCCAATTAAACTTGACCAGATATGTTAGCTTCACTTTAGAAAGGTAGATAGTCAGGCTTGAGAGAAGAGCCATCATGACAAGTCATTAATTACCAAGATAAGTTTGAAATTTACCACAGTATTCCTGCTATAAGTCACTAACTACCAAGATAAGTTTGAAACAATAGACATATCTAACCATTCAGAAATCATCTAAAAAATGCAAAACAACATGTAAAATGAGCAAGATATTAAAGGACTCTTATGGAGTCAAATATGTGCAATGCTTCATTACCTGATTTTTTTGGTAGAAAAAAGGCACGGCACAATAAGCCAAAGTTATCCTAGTAAACAATGTTATGCATCAATCCATAGTCTAAGGGAGTCAGTAATCCCAGTCTACAAACCTTATGAAGATCTAAAAATTGATTTATCTAGAAATTAATGCTAAACAAACTAGTATAAGTTTAATAAAGAATCAGAAAAAAGATCTTCAGTAGTTCAAACTGCAAAAAATGTTCAGAAAAAGAATAGAAACTCCGATTAAAACCTTTCAAAGGGAGAAAGTAAAAGTAGCCATGTAATAGAGGGAGAGGGAGGGAGAGAGAGAGAGAGAAGGGGCGGGGGCGCATAAAGAAGGAAAAATAAAATACCGGTACCTTGAAAATCTTACTTATGGTGGCTGTGAGAGATAAAGTGGGAGGTGGAGGGGGAAATAGAAGAGCCATTTTCTGTATAGCAAAATTATCCTAAGAGACAATCATAAAGCCAGTTAAGTTAATCGTATGCCTAAGAAAGTTAACTGCTGGACACCAAACATCATATTTGTGATACATAAGTGTGATATTAATAAAAGGTACCTTTTCAGTTGATATCATGCCAAATTCAGCACCCCCCCCCCCCCCGGTGCGCTTGACTCCTAAATAAATAACTCAACATCTTTAATAAACCGAAATAAAATCTCTGAAAGAGGTACTATATCAGGGATCAGACAAGTCCATAATTATGTTGAGGTACTGCATTTCACTCAATAATTAATCTTAAATAATAATATAATTAAGAACAAAAGGTCCTATGATGAAACTAAATGGACAGTGCATCTTGTATATATGTCATATGAAACCACAAAGAAATAGGTTTAGTCTTACTTCCATTCCACTAAAGTTTCAACCTGAATTTAACAGCAGATTAAAAAAACAGGCAGAAGATTTTTACCTCTGAGGGACGAGCATTTTCTGTTGGCCTTGTACACTTTCTGTGAACTGCATTCTTATGTTGCTTTAGTTCAGTATTCATGAGACCAACCCTGTAAGACATAATTAAAAGGTAAATCATTTCGTATTCTGTTCATTTGGGGAAAAATGAAAAACGAGGTAGTGCACTATTGCTGATTACATGGTACAGCTTACAGGAGCCCTTCTGAAAACATGAGAAATCTCGTGTCCAGTGTCATTCCATGGTATTAAACTCCTAGCTTTGTCTTGGCTGCTACTCGCACAACCTTGTTGGCCAAAATCACTAAGCAGACAACCAACAAACTCCGAAGGACTTACGCCTTCGTTGCTATATGCTTTAAGAGAATACACCAATGTGTTTGTAATGTCAAAAAAGACTTCAGCATCTGCAATTTGTTCCCTGGGTTTTTTGTACTGGAAAAGAAAAAGCAAATGTGTCCGCCAAAACTTATAAATAGATTCAAGTTAGAGCAAAAAGTTATTCAAATGAACAAGCGATAACATATCAATAAGATTAGTCTAATAAAACAACAAGTACCTATTTCTGAAAGAACAATATTGTGATTTGAATAAATATCCTAAGTAGCAAAGTACTGAATTATAATTTTCAAATTCAAGTCTTAAACACATTCTCATCATTCTTATGTTGTTGAAGGGCCCCCAACAACTTTACCATTTGTAGCATAACTATCATAAACCACCTTCACAAATTCAACTCCTTCATAGATTTCAGATTCTCCACAAAAATAAAAATGAAAAAAAGAAAGAAGAAAAATTGCAAGAAAGAAAAGGTCCTTGCTAATAGCACCTTGCCGATGCAGGCTATCAACTTCTTCAATTATTGACTTGAACTTATCTGAATCAACCTCTGATAAATCATCCCTCTCATCTGCATGAGAAAAATATGCATACATTACTAATCAAACGCGATTTTAAACCACAAAGAAAAATTTGATTAATTAAAGTTGAGAAAGCATATAATTTAACTTCACATTTTTTACTGCCCTTGAGCAAGAAATTCTACTGAAGTTCTTAATACTGATTATAGATGATAAAGAAAACAAACCATATGCAACATCATGCTTAGGTAAACAAAAGCCATTTAAATCCTAAATATAATCAACATGAAACCAATATAAATCAATTAAATGCTCATTTTAATTTGGCTCAAACTCGATTAAATAAGTAACAAATGACAAAAGATACCACAACACAGATATAAACTAAGCAATCTCTTCACAAAATATAAATGTTAACACAAAAACCGGAACGAAAATGAAATTACCGGCGAACCAGTGCTTAATTTTGAGGTATTTCGATCGGAGCACCCTGCGTTCAACAGTACTACCTTCTTCTGGGCATCTATTTGTTGTACCTTGCTCACTACTTCGTTTAATCCGAGTACTACTGTTAATCAGCTCATTTACTCTTCGCACCATAATTATTCGTAAAAATTAGGGCTCATAATTATTCGTAAAAATTAGACGGTGATACAAGGAGAGCGAGCTAGCGTGAGTCAGCGGCGGTGATATGGGAAGAGAGAGAGAGAGAGAGAGAGAGAGAGCATGAGGTTGCGGATGTGATACGGGGAGAGAGAGAACGACAGCGGTGGTGATACGGGGAGAGAGAGCAATTGTGCAAATATCTGCGTGAGAGTGAAATGTGCCAGAGTGAGAAAGTGGATAAATATTTTTGACAGCCGCGTATAATAAATGAAATGAAAAAATAAAGTACTGTTTATTTTTTTAAAATTAAAATTAGAAGGGATTTGGGCACGAAATAGATAGACGTGCTCCAACAATTGTAGACGGAAGAAATTTAAAGCGTGGCCAAATATAAAGTATTTAGGGACGAAAAGTTTAGAATGTATCTTAATATTGTAATAAGGGATGAAAAAGTACGTAGCCTATTAGTATCATCAATTGTGCATGAATTCCTTTCGTAGGTGAACAGTTTTGAGCACGAGATACAATTTCGTCCCATAATGTGAACTTTTGTGATGAAATCTCCACCGTAGCTAAGAATTTCGTCTCCAAATACAACATTTCTTGTAGTGGTACCTCCACCTTCGGTGTCTCTACATCAGTAATTCGGATCAAAATTACTACATTGTAAATGTGTTGTGGACCGTACTAGTATTGTTTAGTTAAAGATCCCAACTTTAACTCATTACGAACTTTTTAGTCTATTAGCTATAACTTAAATCCTCCAATATAACATATATACTTAAGTCATAGTCTCATTTTGATTATACATTTATTGCTTAATATAATCCTGCTTCGTAGGGAGTTTATACTCTTTTATAATTCTAGTATTTATTCATATTCTAGCATGAACATAAATTCTTTTTGATTTATGAATATGCTTAGGCTTTTCATTAGGAGTAGCTAATCTAGTCGTTAGGGCTAGGATTTAATGGATGATGTATTACATTTATGACTCTATTGGGTTTTATGCATGTTTATGTTTGAATTAACCTGCTTTATTCATGTTTCAACAATTGATCTTCACTTAACTCTTAGCCTTTGAATAGTTTAATTAGTTAGTTTAATCATTATTCTTTTTTTGCTTAGTAGTTAACTAAATAATTTTGCAATCATCCAATCAACCAGTAATTAGGAACCTGTTTGTCATTAATATGATATAACCTGAATTAAACCTTGGAAATTCCATGTGGGTTCGATATTTGATCATATGATCAATATAGTCAGTAAAAGTGAATGAAAGCAGTTTTCTGAGCTTCAATGCATATTTCAACTCTCGTTAAGGTAACTATATATACTCTTGCTACTCATTTTGAGTTGCATATTGTAAGAATTCATGATCTGGATTGAAGAACAAATTTGGATTGGGTCAGATCCAATGAAGTTCTTGCTCATGCTCTGTTGAAGACTCAACTAACGGATAAATTCAACAATTTAGCCAATATTTTTAAAAAGAAAACTATATCAGATAGACTCATAAGATAGATCCAAATCTTATTTTTTGAAAAGAAAACTCTTCATTAAGTCAAATTTATTCCATAAGATAGACCCACGTTTTTTTTATACAAAATCGGTTCCCACTTTTGGCTACAACAAACCCACTAAGTATGCCGAGTCAAATTTGATATCAGATAAAATTTGTTGTTAAATAGAAAAGCCCACGTTGATTTTGATCTGATAATCCAATTTTCACACTCTAACTGAACCTTTATTTGCTCAATTTTTTTATAATATTTACCTATAAATAGGGGGAAAATGCAAGATTTGTTGTTATAGGGACCAACTTGAAGTATTTTAAAAATGATTTCTTGAAATATATCGATCCAGAACGACCTATTTTTTTACAAATTGAGTGTTTTTTGCAAGGTTTTTAAAAATACAAAGAAGTTTGACACAATAAAAAATTTACAGAATAGTTTCTTGCAAATTTAGCATAACACAGGGGAGTATTCTATAATAGCGACGGGAACAGTGATGTTATCGTCGACTAGAATTATCTAACAGTTCAAGTACAGTTGATATAGTTGAAGCACAGTCAAAATATGGTTTTTGGGGATGGAATTTGTGGCGTCAACCTATAGGGTTTATGATTTTTCTAATTTCTTCTCTAGCCGAGTGTGAGAGATTACCTTTTGATTTACCAGAAGCAATACCTAACCTAACTAATAAGAAATTCTCTCTTGACAGTGGTATATGTTGTATATGTAAATCCTAGATGTGAAAATAGGCGTAATTTGTCTAGAAAATGAAAGGGTATAAAAAAACGAAAAGAATAGGCTATAGTAGGGCTGGGTAAATGGGACGGAAGAAAACGGGTTTTTTTCGGGTTCGGGACATCCCGAAACCCGGTCAAGAAAAATCGGGACGGGTTTCGGGTTTTGATCCCATCCCGATCGGGGAACCCGGTCCCGATTAATAGTTTAATTAAAATAGATTTATATATATAAAAAAAGTTCAATTATCCAAAAATCTAATACCTAATAGACTTTATTATGACTTACGGGATATGTTTGATTTGCACACTTTACTTTGGTAATTTGGATTGTTGAACCATGTTATTTGGAGTTGTCACTTTGATTTTACTAATTTCATTGTGTTGTGAGCTTGTGATAATATATTTTTCTTTTTTTGAAATAGTTGTGGTGATATGTTTGAATTGGTTTGTTGTACAGTAGACTAGTAGTCATGATATTTTGTCATTTCATTTTAACAGTTAGCTCCAAAAAAAAGGTTTAATTTGCACAATTTAAATTTGCAACTTAGATTCCCAGGACTCCCGAACCCGTCCCGAAATCCCGAAATTAAATCGGGTACCCGAAACCCACGGGACCTTGGTTCATCTACCGGGTTTCGGGACTTAAATTTGATATCCCGAAACCCGAAATCCCGTCCCGAAGTACCCGAATTCCCGAAAACCCGTCCTGATCCCACCCCTAGGCTATAGGCGTAAATCAATATGCAAAAATAAAAAATAATAAGAGCCAATTGCATTTATCTCTATAAATAGAGGGGTTTATCTCACGATTGATATACACTTAAATTGAAACAAAATCCACTAGCTATCAGTCAGAAGCTTTGCAACCTTTTCTCTTCCAATTAATTACAAAAACATTAGTTTGTATTAATTTAGCGAAAAATCAATTTGCATTTGATTCATCCACGAAAAAAAACGGGCTTGTTTGTTTGGCGATTCCCAAAATTATTTCGTGTTTCGGAAATGCCAAACAAACATGTTTCTTACTTTCTTAAATAAAATTTTCACCTCTCAATTTTCTAAAGGACCATGCTAGCATCACAGCCAATTATCATAGCCCAACATCACAGTCCATAATATAAAATTGCAAAAAAAACCCATAATTAATGATCAAACAAAAATAAACCCTATTTATAAAATAATTCATCAATTTCAAACCATATCTACGACTTTTGCCAAGAAAAACTTGAAAATATTATTTTAAAATAAAACCCTAAAACCCTAAACCCTAAACCCTAAATCAAACCCTAAATTAAACATTATGTAATAAACCCTAAATTATAGGCATTGCAAGTGCTTTTAAATTATGAGCTTATATTTTTATTGTAATTTTTAAGATATTTTATATACAAATATTGATAAATGATAAATTATCATTTGGAAATTAATGAATTATTTTTTATATGAGTAATATTGTATAATTTATGTGCTCTTTTGTAATTTTTGAAAGTTGAGTGGGTTGTTAATAGATTAAAAGATTATTTGAAGAAAAAAACTTGTTAAACAAGTAGTAGGTAACACATTTACCTTCAAAAAAATAAAAAATGGGCTGTACAAAAGGCTGTGAAGTTTGAGGCTGTGATATAATCATTTTCCTTTTCTAAACTACTCTCTCAAAAGTCAAACAAACAACAATTTTTTTTTATTTCTAAACAAAGCCTATACAAATTCTACTATGATTTGACATACAGTAACATATCTCTTACACAATTTATCTCACATAACAAACATGATTTGACATACACATCTTACACCTACAACCTAACTCTTCCAAAAAAATCTGCACATACTTTATTTTCTCAAACCACTCTCTCAAAATCCAAACAAACAACATTACGCAAATCGAGATTATTTCACAAACTTCACTACTCTCCCAAACTACTTTCTCAAACACTAAACAAACATTAATTTTAGTTTGTCTACGGCATTCCGAACAATAATTTGATTAGAGATGAAAGTATTTCGAGTTTTAGAGTGCACTAAAATTCGAGACAAAACAGAATCTGGACTTATTTTATCATGGGGTAATTGACTTTAGACACTGCTAACACACAAATCCTAGCAGAGCCGCAAAATTTGTTTAAAGAGAACGTGATCCGCAACTCAACCCAATATCAATAACATTGTTCCGGTTAATTTATTTACTTTAATTGTAGTTTACAAAATTGTATTTCTAACACTATTCACCTAAAAATTGATAACTTTTAACAATTAAATGATGGGATGCCTATATTTGATTTTCAAAGTTGGACTTGCTCGGAAAAGTTAAAGTTTACTATGACTAGCTGACAAATATTTTTGTGGAGTGACCTCAGCAGATAATTGTGCCGTGTCCTACGTTAATGTACGTAAGCTTCCACTCTAATGTTAACAAAAACATCTGAAGATAACATTTTCATTTTTAAAATTAATAAATGGGTCGTCAATCTTTTCCCCTACAATTTTGGGATTTTGATATCATTAAGCTAAAGTAAATGCAACGATGTCATCTACCATATCTAGGTTCCTTCACTATCTCTACCTCTTTTGCTTTTTCGTTTCCTCTTTTTTGTTTCCTATTGTATTTAGATTCAAGTTGCTAAAATATGATCACATGGATGTAGAGACTGTGGGGTATCGTTAATGAGTTAATTCTATTTAGCCCATGTGAAATGCATAATGTCAATTTATCACTATATAATTTTAAAAATAGCACTTTATCCCCTGTAATTTTTTTAAAGAAGCATACCTTATTTATTTCGAGAGTGTAACTCATTTGCTGAAATTGAGAGTGAACATGAAAAGTGTTTTGTAACATAGGAGGATAAAATGCCACATTTAACACAACACGGGGAGGGTAAACTGCCACGTTACCATAAAATAGGGGGTAAAATATCACATATAAATTTATCAGGAAGGCGGTGTGAAACTTTATTAAAGTTACAATGGATAGAGTGCTCTTTTTCAAATCACAAGAAGATAAATTGAACATTATGAATATCTAAGGAGATAAATTGTTGTAGCTCTATCGTTAATGGGTAAATAGTTAATTCTATATGTTGTAGGTCCAATCACGAGATGCAAAATTTACCATTAAAATTGCAATTCGGTTCCCCAAATTGGATAAATTTGTATCATTCTAATTTTTAATTACTAATTTATGAAAAAAAAAATTATATTTACTGTTATTTGCAAAACAAATCATTATGCTCGTTTCAATTACAACTAGCTTATTCCCGTGCTATGCACAAAATCAAATAATTTTTTTCATT
Organism: Penstemon davidsonii; assembly: GCA_034814905.1. Lineage (NCBI taxonomy): Eukaryota > Viridiplantae > Streptophyta > Magnoliopsida > Lamiales > Plantaginaceae > Penstemon > Penstemon davidsonii. Next base: position 7,081,231 of record JAYDYQ010002685.1, on the reverse strand, counting down.
TATATCAAAATAATTATAATGTGTTTTGATCACTACAATTTTTTATGCCCTGATAATTAACTTGAATACCTTTTTACAATGCTAAAATATTTGCAAATGTATAATTTAATCAAAATGAATGTTTCATATATCTTTTTCTTCATAGGATATGGACTAAGAAGATTGACAATGCTTTAACTCAATAATATGAAGGGAAAATTACTTAAACTATCCCTCAAATTTATTGTAAATAAGTTTGGGAAATTACAAAATACCCATAGGTATTGGATTCCTTACATGTATCCTCTTATAATGTTAATTTATGACGCCACATGTTGAGATGTCATAATAAAAGTAATTTTTATTTAAGAAATACATATGATATTCTTTCTTTCTTTTTTCTTAAAAAAAAAAATCTCAACTGCCCATCATGTTTAGTGTATTTACATGACCACCCTCAAACTTTGAGAAATTACACAAAATACCTCAAAGGTATTGGATCCCCGCCTTCATCTTCTATGCGACGACATATCGATCGTGGCGAGCTGCTAGCGCCCGGAAGGCGAACGGGGGAGGGGAAGGGGAAGGGATGAGTTTGGGTTCTATGCGGGTGATGGAGACGTGTTGGGGGTTGGGGACGACCGGGATAGATTTTTTTCCTTCTTAAAAGATTAATAAATATATTTATTTTAAGAGATTATAAAATAAATAAATTTTCAGGTAGCAAAATAAATTTTACATTTATTGTAATTTTAAATTAGGTATATTTATTTATTCATTATCAAAATAAATATATTTTTTTATTTTATTAAAAATTATAAATGGCTTTTTCATTTATTTTATCTGAATTTTATTCATAATAAATACCATTTGCACTTTTTTTCTTCTATAATCTCGTGCTCTGCACAAAATGACATGAAATTATTATCCTAAATAATACCTTTTTGGGCAAGATTATTATAAAATGACATGAAATTATTAATGATATTTTAGGGCACCGAATGAGCAAATATCATCATAATTCTTTTTATCTCAATTAGTTATGTATTAATTGATAGCTTAAGTTTGTTTTTAAATTTGACTCCAAACTAAATTATACCGATAGTCATAACAGAGATGCAAAACGCAAAACAAAAATATATTTGTGATGATTACAAAATTATAAATTATTTGAATATAAGATAATCAAAAGAAGAAAAATAAATAACTTTTTTTTTCTCAATAAACACGTTAACTTAAAAAAATATAATAAGATCTACTAAAATTAAGGAAAGTAGTCAGATGCTACACTTCACATGACCAAAAAACTCAGTCTCATAAGTTGATAAGGTTTCCTTTACGGGAGCTTACCCATCCCAGTTTCAGTTACATCCAAGGGAACAGCTTAGCAGAGGGACTCACCCGCTTTTCACGGAAAGAAGAGGCACATATTGGGCTTGCAGATATAGCGAAGGCTTTCCAGACATTGGTAGCAGTGAGGTGATGACATTACCATCGTCTTATTGGAATCTGAAATCTCAGGGTGTATGGGAGTGGCTCTACTGTTAAGAAGATAAACAGAATTAGAGTTACCACTTTCTTTCATTTCGGAATGTGGGACGACAATAGAGGTTCTCGCTTTCAGAGTTTAGGTACAGGCCCATAGATAGGATGGAGGTTCATTTGATTCGCGCTTGATTACAAGACAAAAAGCTCAAAAGAGAAGGCCAAGGAAAAGATATTTACTTTTTTGAGAAAAAAACTTCATTAATATTCAAATCAAGCACAAATAATTAAACCAAAAAATAGTAATATTGAACAGAAAACTTAGAAATGTAACTCTATAATGGAGAGATAAGTGAGTACTTTTCATATTTATTCAACAAAAGTATGTATGATAAGAAAATTTACATTTATTTAAATTTGTACAAATATAAGACCACTAAATTAATAAAAAAAAAGGAGGGGAAATCTAATTACATAAATGAAAAAAGAAAAGATACAATCAAATTTCTGCAAAAATGAAACAAATTCCTTTTTGCTTGGTCTGAAACTGTTACAAAAAAAAAAAAAAAAAAAGGGGCAAAGACACAAATAAGAGTAAATTGATATAAATCATCCATTAAGCCATAAATTAAAAATAATTCAATCAACTATTTCAGATAAAGAAAAAATAGCTTTGAGTGAATTCGGATCGGTTACTTGGTACTCAAATGCCAATCACGCAAGAGATTAACTAAAAAGAAAAAAGAAAATACAATATTAATAATTAAAAAATGATAACATAAACAACAAAAATATGTTACTTACTTGATAAACATGTAATGGATATGCTAAGAACTCTGTAACCAATTACATTGAAAAGAAGAAAAATATATAAAATTAGTGAAGTGAAACCATATAAAAGAAGGTTAGATTGTAAGTACTTATTAAATAGAAAAAAGAAATAAACTAAAATCGACAAAAAGAAGATGATTGGTACAACATACAACTTTGAAGATCTGAATATCAATGGGTATTATATATTCATATTTGAAAAGATATAATTAAGGTTGATGGCATAAATTACGGGTTTAATTTGCAAATGATTGTTTAAAATGATTTATTGGCTTAAATTGTGGGTTTAATTAGCTGCTAATTGTTTAAAATGATTTTAATACCATATTCAAATCACATATGACATAAATGTGTTAGGTTGTATATTGTTACCTAATAATTATTTAAGCCGGATTTCAAAATTTGAATAAGATAAATTAAGAACTATAATGTAATTAAAATCTCCTATTTTATTGGCAAATTTTTTGGTAACTGAAAATGCAGCTAATGATAAGGTATGTACGACCGTTACAAAATTTATCTTTCCTAGTATTAAGCCTACAATTTGGGAAATTTATATATATTTTTTTAACTGATCACGCTACATTGATGTAGATTAATTAGGTTATAGAGAGTAGTAAACTTAACAAATATGAGAGTTCTAATTAACCAAAAATTAAATATTACACTAATAAAAATAATTCAAAATTACCAGAAATTAGAATTTGGTCCAATTGGAGTCAAAGACCATTCTCCTATATATATATATATAAGATATATAAGATATATAAGATAAGATACCATTCTAGAGTATATTAAGTGTCCCGGTTTGCACCCACAATTTATGTGACTTGTAGATTATTTTTAAGCTATCTCCCCACTCTTAATAATTATAAGACGCTCAAGATTCACTACAAGAAAATTGAGCATAAGTGACAAAAAAATAAGTGATAATGTGGAAGTTGTCACTCTTTGTATGCATTTAGTGATAAAAATATTAATTTTGTCATAATAATAATGGTGAAAATTGCAATAGTGACAAAATATGTTTTTAAGTTGTCACTAATCGCTATTAATGACAAATATATGGTGACTTAAGTCGTCACTATTGACAATTAGCGACACCCTTTTAGTGACAACCTAGTGACAATAAATATTGTCACTATGGTTTAGTGACAACTTTTTGGTTGTCATTTTTTGAGTATCGCTAAATGTCAATAGTGACAACTTTTTTTACAATTCTTGTCACTAGTATGTTTATGAAAATCATTTTAGTGACAATATTTGAGTTCTTGTCACTTAATATACTTAAAAAATGACAATTTTAACATTGTCACATAAAATTTTATCACTAAAATTTATTTTTTGTAGTGATTCCTATATTATTTAGATATCTTATTTTCACTAAGTATTTTGAAGCTTATATCTTTCCAAAAGAAATTAGTCTTCCTAATTAAAGTGCAAGTCTACCCAAAAAAAAAAAAAAAAAATTAAGTGCAAGACTAGATCTTGCCTTTAATTTAATTTGGCTAATTAAATTACTAAGTCAAATTACTTGCAAGCTAGAGGTTTAGTCCTAACTAAATTACTATTGGACCGATGTAATTAAATAATTAATTAGCTCAGTTTAATATAATTAATTGGGCTCTCATCTCTATTGATTAAACCCAACGTTAATGGACTTGGATTTAATTAAATTAGGAGTCCAATACTAATTAATTACATTCTCTTTCCATTTTTAATTATTCCATGGGCCTAAAACCATTTTGGCCCTCGTATATCTGGGTCGATCCAATCTTCCAGAGTTCTTCCTTTCCTTGTTATCGCTCTATGTGTGTTATGGGTTTACCCGTAGGTCCACCACATAATTTTTATGGGCCCAAATTAAACTATTGTTTAATTGTTCAGACAATTAATTGTTCTTTTAATCAACTGAAATCTCGTCCAATTGATCACTCTCCAAATTGACAACCCATTAATTTGAGAGTTCTCCCACACACTCATGTGTATCGACTATACTTATCAGGTTATTGAACTTAATTTCCTCAAGTTCTTCTGAGTAAAAATCGTGAGAGTCTAACTGAATCCATCAATGTTCTATCTCGATTGATTCACTTACTCCGAACAAATTGTATTCACGGTATAGGGGATCAGTCCATGGGTTATCCCTTAAATGTAGATCTAAGAATATTCATTCAAATGCTAGATAATTATTGTACAAGATGAAATAGGCCTTTTATAGTAAGTTCATTACAAATAGTACATAGTGCAAACCCCTAAAAGTGAATTTGTTGGACTCTATTCCATCAGGGTCTCATGAGCTTATGGCTATATATCGATCATGAGGTGTAGATATTCTTGAAATAATCGAAATTAATTCAAGATTGGGCAGTTGAAAGTGTTTAAGATAACAATTTAATTGCTCGTAAATTAAATTACAAGTTCACTACAATGTTTCGAACCCATGTTTGAATTCCTGTTGGGAGAGATTTTCACTTTATATGTCTGATGCGCTTCGAAAAGAATTAAACCCTTGAAAAAAAATCACAAGTTATTTGTGGACTTGCGGCCGAATAAATGGTGAATCAAAAGGGTCGCATAAAATACAAGTGAGACGCATCAGTTGAAAAAATATACTGAATAATAACTATTTGATTTGAAAAGTTAAATTAATTAATTAAATTTTAATCAAAAAGAACTTTAATTAGAAAGTCAAATTAAATTTATTGAAATGAAAGCACCATATTTAAATGATTAATTAGTTAATTAATAAATATCTATGAAATTGATTTAATTGATTAAGGAATATTGGGCAAGATTTAATAATTTAAGTTAGTTAATTAAATAAATTAAGTTGGCCCACTTTAATCAAATTAAGGCTAACAAGTTGGGCTTGTAGCTTGGATTAGAAGGATTAGGTCATGGATTAGCTACACAACTTAAAAAGAGAAGTTTTGCTACACTCATAAAGCGATTGTTTTGATACTGCTACATCAAAAATATTTGATTTCCTAAATTATCTTTATATATATATATATATCTTATCTTATCTTATCTTTTATATATATATATATATATATGAGAATGGTCTTTGACCCATTTTGACTAAAATTCTTTTTTCTGGTGTTTTTGAATTTTTTTTTATTATCTTGAAAATTGTGATTGGTTGGTATAATATTGTTAACTCGAATTTTTTTTATAAAGTAACTAAAATCATGCCTTAATATTAGCTATGAGTTAATGGAAGTTTTCAAATTTCAAGAATGGAAGTTTTCAAATTTCAATCTTCTTTTTATATTACAAAGAGTCTTACCTGTTTTAATGACAATAAATCATTGATTCTAATCCGGAAAATAACAATTAAAATATGAATGTATTTTGTCTACTTCATATAAATGTTGACAAATTACATATTTCCTAACATAATTACGTCCATAATTATCTCTTTTTACATATTTATCTCCACCATAATATAAACCATATTCCATCTTTCTCAACACCTCCATCGTAATTTTTGTTTTCACTTTTTGTCGGTTCTTTCATTTTTCCTAACAATTTTCTCTTCAATTTTTTTTTCTTATTCCTTGTTGGCGACATTATTAAGCCCAATTGTATACTTTTTATATTGTTATCCATTATTTTTAATGAATTCTTATTTAATTTTGCATTGTTAGTGGCTCAATTGAGGTCCTTGATGATGGATATATATATATTGATATATAAGGATGCATGTATTGTTTCATTTTGATCATAACTTAATTCTTTTCATTAATATTACATATAATATTCTTAAAAAATATAAGTTTCCTACTAATGTCTGCAGGTGATATATCTCCTTCTAAGTTATGCATGTATGGGTTAAGTTTTGTTTTATGGTTCAAGGCGGCTACGGTAATTCATTTACATTAAACTTTTTTTTCACTTTTTATCGGCTCTTTCATTTTTCCTAACAATTTTTGTTGGCGACATTACTAAACCTAATTGTATGCTTTTTATAATATATATGTAATTATGTTTTAATGTGTTATCCATTATATTTTATGAATTCTTATTTAGTTTTGCGTTGTTAGTGGCTCGATTAAGGATATTCTTTGATGATGAATATATACATATTGGTAAGGATTCATGTATTGTTTCTCTTGCATCCTAACTTAATTATTTTCAGTAATAGTTCATATAAATTTTTAGAAAATAATAATTTCCTATATAGTTTGCAGGTGATCAAGAAGCTATGAGTTAAGTTTTGTTTTATCGTTCAAGGCGCTAAGGTATTTACATTAATTTATTTTTTTCACTTTTTATCGGCTCTTTCATTTTTCCTAACATTTTTGTTTTATCGTTCAAGGCGCTAAGGTAATTACATTAATATATTTTTTTCACTTTTTATCGGCTCTTTCATTTTTCCTAACATTTTCTCTCCCAATTTTAATCTTATTCTTATTCTCTTTTGTTGGCGACATTATCAAGCCTAACTATATGTTTTTTATATGTTGTCATTTCTCTATATATGCTTTTAAACTAAAATGGTGTTTTTATGTTGGTTTAATTATTTATCAGAATAACTAGGGCGAGCAGATCGTAAATGACCTTAGAAAGTAAATGTCTTTCCTATAAATAATTATATTTATGTGGGGTTTCAATCATGATTAAAGTTTGGTGATATGTTTCGATCAGTTTAATACTATAATTAAGTTTTTGATAATTTTATCAAATAATTCTTCGACTAACCTAATATTTGAACACTTTTTTTATATTGAATTGTAATGCAATAGAAGAGTTCACGGAGCTATAGTAATATGACTATTTTTATTTTTTTTAATATTGTATCCTCTTACCATGCTTATTTTTCTTGTTTTTTTTTGTAGAAAAAATAACAAAATAAGAAAAGTCTAATTCTTGATGAATAACACAAAATGAATATTGTCAAGTTTGTATGAAAACTAAATATACGAGATAATCATAAATATAGCATCTTTAGTAGGTCATATTTGTAAGAAGGTAATAAACTTGAGTGCTTTTTCGTAATTAGACCTTTGTAATTAGACTTTACCTTGGAAGAGTATGCGTAATTTACACTATCTTAATTTTACCAAAAAATATAGCTTCCTTATATTTTTAAAATATCACATTTCTATATCTACATTTGTTCCACTACTTCAACAACTGCAAACTGCAAATGTTCAAGCTATTATATTTATTATATGTTACCCTGCCAGTTAATTTAACTTATGAGAATGGTCTTTGACCCATTTTGACTAAAATTCTTTTTCGTAATTAGACCTTTGTAATTAGACTTTACCTTGGAAGAGTATGCGTAATTTACACTATCTTAATTTTACCAAAAAATATAGCTTCCTTATATTTTTAAAATATCACATTTCTATATCTACATTTGTTCCACTACTTCAACAACTGCAAATGTTCAAGCTATTATATTTATTATATGTTACCCCGCCAGTTAATTTAACTTATGAACATTTTCTCATGCGTAATTTATTAAATATAGAATAAATTATTAAATACTCATGCGTAATTTACTAGGTTGTTTTATATTCGTAAGTGTTTTCATGTTTTTTATCTTGAGTATATTCAGTTTTGTTGACAAGTATTATATATATTCATTGGTAAATTCATGACATTTGGATTTGCACTTAAATTAAATTAGTAATATTTAAGATATTACTTTTAAATAGCTTATTATAAATATAACATTATCACACGTATATTTTAATTAATGGTTTTGTGCATAGCATGAGAATAGGCTAGTATACATAAATATATTAGAACAGTGTCTGACTTCAATTAGATATATTTTGACTAAATTCTATATTCTTAGAATTTACCACATTATATTTCATGCAACATTTTTCATTTAAAAAAAAAAATGTTGCCTAGCTAGCCCTTTCTCTTCCAAGTTAGAGGTTAATTTTTCCTCGAAATAAGACTAAATAGATGTCCTATGATTTGTCCGATGCATGCTACTATCCAGTGTTATTCGAAACCTGCACAAAACTATTTTGTGAATTATTTTTGCACCAAACTCTCTTGTACTTTCAAAAACCCTGCATAAAATACACAATCTCCGTTAGTTACTAACACCGTTAATTTTTGCATAATTTTTTTGGGTAAAACTTCCTTGTACTTTTGAATGTTTGGGTAAAACTCCCTTTTACTTTTGAACGTTTGCACATAACTATCTTGTATTTTTGAATGTTTGCGTAAAACTCCCTTGTACTTTTGAATGTTTAGACAAAACTCCCTTGTACTTTTAAATATATCTAGGGTTAATTTAGGTAATTCAATTAAAAATTAACGGTTTTAGTAACTAACGGAGATTGCGTGTTTTATGCAGGATTTTTAAAAGTACAAGGGAGTTTGGTGCAATAAAAAATTCACAGGATAATTTAATGCTGGTTTTACATAACACAGGGTAGTATCGTGCATTTTCCCCCTCGAGTAATTAATTAATTTGAATTGTTCTAAGGGTCACATCATCTTGTGATCTTATCATCTAAAATATCAGGCTGTGAATGAGCTCATAATAATTTTCTCACAATTCTCATAATAATTAAAGATTTGTAGAATTTTAAAAATCAACACTTCATTAAAGAATCTAATGACTCGGAGGGTGAATAACCTTTCCCTCCTCCCCCCCCCCCCCCCCCCACCCCTCTCCCCCTAGTTTTTTAGTCATCTCTAATGACTCATTCTATCACACCCATTTAATTACAAATTTTATTTTACCTCACTATCACTACTTATTCTTATTATTATTATATGATCCGCCGTCACTAGATACGATCTGTAGATGTCAATTGCCAACTTTTAAATGACTTAGTCGAACATGTGTGGGACACACAATGTCAAAATTAAGGTCTATGTTTCGGCGTATGTAATCGTATTTACATATTTGATTTCAATATGTAATTCGTAGGGTTGTAATCATATTTACAAAAATATGTTTAATTTCAATATGTAATTGTCATGATTATATCGTATTATTTTAAATAACTTATCGTATTTACAAAAACATGTTTGATTTCAATATATAATTATCATGACTGTATCGTATTATTTTAAATAACTTTTTTTTAAACAACTAGTACAACGAAATTAATTCATATGTATTTCACAAATAAAAAATTAAACAAAAGAATATTGACCATAATAAATTATATATATGACAAAGATAATTATTTTGAAATAATACACAAATTATAGGTTTTTGTTTTTAAAAAGAATTATTTTCGGGTGATAAATACAACCCCAAAATTATTAAAACAAATCAATATTAAAATAATAGCCATTGATCAAAGACGGCATGCTGACTCCTAATGTTAATTAATTAAATGAAAGTTATATTTTTATAATTAAAAATAATTATCTCCAAATAATACACAAATTTTAGGTTTAAAAAAGAGAGAATGTGATGGAAAGGGCTTGGGCTGTGAAAACTTCTCCTCCCCCTGACCCCCTTGAAGGTCCCTCTATCTTATTTGCCCTCTCCTCCCCCTATTCATTAGAGTTTGTTTTTCCCCTTCCCCCCACATGTCCTCTAGGGCGTTTCCCCCCTAATCATTAAAGATGCCATTAGAAAATTTTAAATTATATTATAACTCGAGGAGTACGAAATCATGCAAGAGCTTATACACATATTCTTAGGTGCAATTTGTTGGTCCAAAAGTGGTCAGATGAGGTCTAGAGGGAGGGAGGGAGGGGGGGGGGGTGAATAGACTTCTAAACTTTTAAAACTTTTCTCTAACTTTTCTGTCAGCAGGGTAAGCTGATCTTACTCGTGAGACTACTATGCTGATTTAGCACTCAGCAGAGTCGACCACTCGTCTGATTTCACTTATCTGTTTCAGATACATTCAGAGTTTCAAAACTTGTATGCATCGGATTTTAACAAGTATGTTTTTCAAACAAGTTTCTCTTCAAAGTTTTACCCCAATTTTATAAATTCCTCTTTTAAAAGCTTTGTCTTTAAAACGTTTGTTTACTTATGAAAATATGTAAGTTAAAAACAATTAATCAAACACAGGAATTTTTAAGGTGGTTATATAGACACAAAGTCTTTTAGTCCACTCTTCTAAATCACACAGATTTAGGTTCCACTCGAAACACAATGTAACTAGTACTTGAGCTTTTACAACAAATAACAAGCTTCAAGTAGAACACTCAGCTCTCAGGTAGATCACTTGGAAAAACCTATTCTGAAGCACTCAACAACTAGAACACTTATGCTTTACAACAAATGATAAGCCATAAGTAAGAACTCTCTGTTCAATCTTGGAAAATCACACAGATTAACCTTGCTCACTCAATATAGGAAATCACTCAGAAGACCTATACTATGAAGTTATATCACTCATCAAGATAGATATAAACTCCTTTTATTATCACTTGAATGTCACTTAGACAGACAAAGGTTTTATCTTTGTTCTTCAACAAAAAGCTTCGTCAACAGATGACTTCGCTTATGATCAAACTACTCAACTGATGGATCTTGCTCTAAAGATGTGATCTTGAATTGTGCAAGTCTCTTTTCAATCTTCAGTCCCTGTTCTATTTATACTCTCGGATTTGAAATTCTGTTCGTTGAAGGTAGGCAAAATTACACTTTAATCCTGAGCAACGATCTTCTTTCTGATGGCGACATTTGCAGACTGTTCACTGTACACTCTGTTGTACGGATATCTACTTTATGTCCGTCGTGTTTAATGCACTCAACTTGTTACCGTTGATAAGCTTACTAACTTTTTTTTTTTTTTGATCTACTAGACTGTGTATTTACAGCTCGGACCGAAGAGTGCAAAGGGTATATGTCCTCCCCAGTGTGATGTCTCCAGTAGGATTCCAACTTGAGTCTCGCCTCTGGGGGTCGCAAGTCACTACCACTTGGCCCAACCACCTTGGGTATAAACTTACTAACCGACTTCACTTCACTGATGGGATTACTCTGCTGATAATCACTCTGCTGAATGATCACTCTGCTGATGGCTACTCTGCTGATTCAAGAATGAACACATATATCTTGACTCGGCTGATGGTAACCAATTTGATCTTCACTGATCTGATATTCCACTTAGCTGATTCGGTCACATAGCTTCCAGATCGTGAGAGAGGTTTCACTAAGCTTTTCAGTTCTTAGTTGATGACTCCTTTTTAACCTTTTAACATTTTTCCTTTTTGTCATCTTCAAAACCTTCTTCAATCAATACCAACACAATTCAAGATCAATCCTTTGGCATATTGGAAAATATATTTATGATAAAGCAAACAAGACACATTCTTTCAATTTATGGAAGCATTGATAAATCAAGGATCTTGAGCCTTCTAAATTTACTATGATCTCCTGTGCTCATAAAAATAATGATATCATACCATAAGGCCATATCATGACGATATGTCTACAGAGATATTTAATTATTAATTCATGTTACATCACTAATTATGATCTTCAATAGCTTAAGACATCGTATTCGTATGTTTTCCCATCAATATAATTGCTAAACATTTAATATTTTCGTGATCCAACTACGAATATGAATGAATTTTTTTTATATCCCTCCCCATCCTGTGTGCCTATCTCATTTCATGATAAGAATACACTGTACGATACAAAATAACTGAAATAAAAAGACAAAAATGGTACGGGCATGAACATTTATCTCACAATTTATTTTTTTATTTTTGGTTTTTCAAGGATTTTAATCTCTTTTGAGGTATTAAATTTCACTGCATGAATTTGGCTTATTCATTTACATGGTTTTGATCTAACTCAACCTCAAAAGCTATCTTATAGGTGAGGATTGTCTTATTAGACCTTATAAGGTGGACATAACTCTGATTTTCAACCCATGTTGGATATTTAGACTCAATACTTTCCCTTTACATGTGGGCATGCTGAATGTGTGGGTTAAACAAGGCCAACACGTGATATATTAATACCCAACCTTACGAATTGCGACATGTGGGTATAGGCCCAACACACGAATAATTACATTCTGGGCCTTTGTTAACAGAAGGAATAATGACACTCCAGACCTTATTAACTGGAGGGCAACCCAAACCAGCTTTGTTATCTGGGCAATGTATGTGGATAGATAATAAAGTCCATCATACGTACAAGGAGGAGCTCATCGCGATAGGAGGTGACTCACTTTAACCTGGGGCTTTGATACCATATTAAATTTCACCGCATGGATTGGGCTAATCCACTTACCTGGCTTGAGTCTAACTCAACCTAAAAAACTAACTTATAAGGCGACGGTTGCCTGAGACCTTATAAGGTGTACTTAACTATAATTTTCAACTCATGTGGGATATTTAATCTCAATAGACGCGTCAGATATATTATATGAAAAGTTCTTTCAATAAGGATTCGAATTTGGACCGCTACTTTGAAGGTATTATATAGTCCATTCCACTAGACAAATAATATGTTGGTACTTCACAATTTGTAAATATTTGGCAATTTTGGTTCTTTTTCAGCCCAATTACAAAAATCAATGTCACGTGGAGTTGTGACTTGAAATTAGGGATTTTGACCGGACAATTTTCCAATATTACATAGTGAACCCCCTAAATTTTACTTATTTTTAATATCAAAATATTGTATATTTACCCCTCGGATTACAATTGAGCATTTTCAAATTTTTAATTGCATATTTACCTTCACAAGTTTGGAATTTTACATTTTGACTGAATTTTAAAACTAATAATTACATATCCATCCCAGATGTATTAGATAAAATTGTACAAGTGTCCATAAAGTTAGAATATGTAGGACATATTGAACTAAAATAAATTGCCAAAACAATTTCAATAAAATAATCAATAAATTATTTTTATAAAAATAAAAAATATACTCTCAAAATTTACAATAAAATAAAATAACTAAAATATATTTTGTCTTAGATAATTATACCCATTAAAAGTTTTCAAATAATTAAATCAATGAACTCTGTTTTTAATACTTTGAAAAACTCATTTAAATTTCAATAAAGAAAAGCAATAGCATGTTCCGCTACTCTAAACTCACTAATTTTAGACCCGTCTTTAAGAGCATGAGATTGGCAAAATGAAATAAACAATAATTATCTTTTTTATTTAACTAAACGGCGAATGAAATCATAGTATCAGAATACTATATATTACTCTATTAATCACAACGAATTAATCACATTACAATAAATAAATAACTATTAATTGGTAATTACTCACACTTCATTTGGATTCGAACAAAAAGCCGTGCCTTGAGGCATCAAATTTATCATTGAGGTAAAGCCTTGTTAGCTAAATTAATTAGAGTTAATGACAAGAGTGGAATCGCATTTTCCGTCTCCGGTTGATTTTTGCACATTCATCCCTCCTAATTTTTTTTGTAGCACATGTATCCCTCTTATCAATGTAGTGTATCACCTGTTCATTTTTTGGCTATTTCGCGATAGATACAACCTCTCATACATTACTTGAAGGTCTAATATTAGGTGAAGGGATAAAAATACCCTTCAAGTAATGCACGTGCTTTGCACGTGAGACCATATTCGCTGTCTAATAGCCGAAAATGAATCGATTATACCCTAAATTGATAAGAGGGATGCATCTGCTACGAAAAATTTAGGAGGAACGAATGTGTAAAAGGTGGCCCATATGCAGGACGAAAAGTGTGATTCACTCTAATGACAATTTACCCCTTGTAATTTGCCTAATGTTCTGTTTAGCTCCCCATAATTTGAAATTGAGCACTTTACCACCCCTACCCCCCAATCTTATAAAAGTTTCACACCGCCTCCCTAATATGTGGTACTTTACCCCTTATATTATGATAATTGTTGCACTTTACCCCCATATTAGAAAAACACTTTTCATGCTCACTCGCGAGTGGGTTACACTCTCCGGATGAATGATGTCAAATGAACATTATGCATTTTCACAAGAAGTAAAGTGTTTTTCTTCAAATTATAAGAGGGTAAATTAAACATTATGCATTTCAGAGGGGATAAAAATTGCCATTAACTCACATTAATTATCACCTTGAGGAGATGGTGGCCAACTTGCCTCCTTTGTACACGAGAAACTTCAGAATTCGATGAAACAATAAGCACCCAAATCATGAAGAATGCTGACATGGCAAAAATCAATTGGTTCACAACTTGCACTAGATTTGGTTTTTCTGAATAGTCACATCCTTTGTTCAGCCATGGAAGTATCAAATAGTACCAGAAACTCTAGTATGAACTGTAAGCCTTAAACCCAATTGGATTGGTGGGTGACACATCATAAAGAATCCAAATTGGCCCCACAATTTTGAACCCTGCCTTCAATTATACCTAAATTGAGCTACTTACAAAAAACCCAAATGGATAGCAGAACTATCCAAATTAGGTTAAATGGAGCATTAAGGTGAAGAAAAGACATTATGTTATTAGATAAATTCAGCTTTATTGAGTCTTGAACAACTGTAAAAGATTAATTCTCAGTAGAGCAAAAGATAAAAATACCCCCTAAGCTTTGTCTAACTCCCAAAAAATCCCATGTATTATTTTAATTTCCAAAAAATCCTCTGTGATCTCAAATAAGTGTCAAATACACCCCAAAAAAAGTGAGTGTTTTTCAAACGCTAAAATTGCAAGTATTTGTTCACATTTTGTTTTTTATATGACAATTTTACCCCTGACATCGAAAGACAAAAACACCCTCTATGCTTTGTCTAACTCCCAAAAAACCTTCGTGTGTCATTTTAACTCCCTAAAACCCCCCTGTTTTTTATTTTAAATACCACACTCGACCCAAGTCTTAATTTTTCAAAAAGAATAAATAAATTTAAAAAAAACAAAGACATAGGGGTAATCTTGTCATTCCACCAAAAGTAAAAAATAAAATTATAAGTATATACTACTTGGGTTGAGTGTGGTATTTAAAACCAAACACAAGGGATTTTTTGGGAGTTAAAATAATACAGGGGTTTTTTGGGAGTTAGACAAAGCATAGAGGATGTTTTTGTCTTTTGCTCTTTCTCAGTACTTCCCACCACCTCTCCCAATTGATACTTTTACAAATTTATTTTATTGACTTGATTCAGTGTCCCAAATCCTCTATATAAATAGAGGCATCTCGAACATTGATATTCATTCGTATGTGTAAGAGTACTTAATTATAAGAGCTTGTTTCACATTCTTCTCTCGTTAATTCAGTCATACTTACTTTGTGTGAGAGGGTTTTTAAAACAAAGTAGAGAGAAATAAATAGAAGTAGTTTTCTATATTCAAAATGAGTAACAATTTGGCTTTTGCATTTGGCCTTCTAGGTATAACTAAGCAATATATATATATATATATATAATATTCATCTCCTCTTGATGTTCTATATTTTAATATACCATGCAAATGCATGCATATGGATATATATATTACCTTAATTAATTTCTTCACTTTTATATGTGCAGGCAACATTGTCTCATTCTTGGTTTTTCTTGCACCAGTGTGAGTACATATAATTAATTTCTTTTCATCAACGTTACATTTGAATATTTTTATGGGATTAAATTGAAAAACTTATATAGTTTTCTTAATAATTGGTAGGCCGACATTTATTCAAATTTATAAGAAGAAATCAACTGAAGGGTTCCAATCTGTACCATACGTGGTGGGATTATTCAGTGCAATGATGTGGATATACTATGCATTTCTCAAACCGGACACCACACTTCTTATTACAATCAATTCAGTTGGTTGTTTAATCCAGACCATATACATTTGTTTCTATCTCTTTTACGCGACAAAAGATGCTAGAGTATGTCCTCATCGATCAAATTAATAATTATTTCTTATAACTTTTATTGCATGTCTTTTCAAGAAATTTGATTGAATGCTATGTGCTCGATCAAATTAAATTAATTATTTCTTATAACTTTTATTGTCTTTCTCAAGAAAGTTAATTGATTGCTAGAGTATATCCTCGATCGATCGATCAAATTAAATTAATTATTTCATATAACTTTATTGTCTATTTCAAGAAATTTTATTGATTATATATATTGGTCACAGATGCAAACTTTGAAGGTTCTTCTTCTGCTAAACGTAGTGGGGTTGGGATTGATAGTGTTACTAACTCAATTTCTAACGGAAGGTTTGACCCGTGCTAGCATTGTTGGATGGATTTGTCTCGTGTTTTCGTTATGTGTATTTGTCGCACCTCTATGTGTCGTGGTAAGTAATTTATAATTTGTACATTTAATTTTCTTTTATGGCATTACTATAGACATGTGTAAGTTCTTTCTTAAGATTCTAATGTAAATTAAGTATATCATAGACCATGCATAATTTAAATTTATGTTTGATATTCATTTGCAAACATTTCGACTGCAGAGACAAGTTATACGAACCAAAAGTGTTGAATATATGCCGTTTCTTCTATCATTTTTCCTCACTCTTAGTGCCGTTATGTGGTTCTTCTATGGCTTATTCCTCAAAGACTATAACATTGCTGTAAGTATATGTACTTCTACAAACTATATAAATAAATACAATTTTAGCACTTAATTAATTGAACATCCCTATTTGTTTTTCTTATTTTTCCTACAGATTCCTAATGTTCTAGGGTTCGGTTTTGGAGTTGTGCAAATGGTGCTATACAAAATGTACAAGAATGCAAAGAAAGTTGTGGAAGAAAAGCTTCCTAATATCCAAAGCCAAATAATTAAAACTAAAGACCAAAAGATTCCTGAATTGAAAGAGAAAATTATTGATGCTGTGAAGCTGAGTGCAATTGTGTGTTCGGAGATAATTCCAGGGGTTATTCCGGTGGTGGTTCCGCGCCTAGTCAACGATTATGGAGTTAACTTGGATGGAGAGAAGAAAACTATGCCTAAAAATGAAACCATGGAAATCTCTAACTAAAAGCTTAATTTCAAAATATATATATATATTGGAAGTTAGTTATGTTGAACTGGTTTGATTTCCCAGGGGCTAACTAATTAGTGCTATGACATTTTAGAGTGAATTGTTTCAGTTTGTGTTATGTAGTATCATCATTAATTATCTTCAAGTGTAATATTATAATATCTATTAGCAATGGAACTTATTATATAACATTAATTTTGCAACAATAATGATTTTTATCGACACATTATTAGACGTTAATGATAATTAGGGTGAGTTTGGCCTAGCGATTCGAAAAGCAATTATAGGAGAATTAATTTTACTAAAATTGATTTTGGTAATAATTAATTGTAATAAAAATTAATTATAGAATAATTGCTTTTGTATAATAGCTTTTGCAAAAGTAACACTTTAGTGGCTTCTAAAATAAGTTGATTTTTTGCTTCTCGAGATCCCAAATGTGATTATGAACTTGGGGGCCAAACATCAGGAAAATCACGATTGAGCAAAAGTAATTTTTATAATCGAGGCCAAATACTTAAAAAATCACAATAGAGATTTATAAGTGATTTTAAGAGCTCCAACCACTGGGCCAAACTCACCCTTAGTAATTCATAACATGCAATATACAATAGAATTGTCATTGAATTGTTGGAACAAATTTTGTTCTTATTAAACATGTGCCATAATTTGTCAACAATGGCAATTTAAGTTGCTATATATAAATTTATTTATACTATTGTGTTTTGGAAAAATTATAAAATTAGTCCCGTAACTATTGCTCGTTGTCAAAAAAGCTCCGTAACTTTTTAGACTGGCAGTTTAGTCCCATAAGTTAATATTTTGGCAATTTTAGTCCTATTCGGGCTTGATTTGCAATTTTTTGCTACCGTGTATGCCATGTCACCCAACACTTCGACGTGGAAAATTAAAGTCGATGGTTGACGTGGAAATTTGTAAAATTAATCCCGTAACTATTTTTCGCAAAAAAGTCCTGTAACTTTTTAGGCTGACAATGTAGTCATGTAACAAAAATATTTCGGCAAATTTAGTCCAATTCAATCCAAATTAATGTTTTTTTCCACTATGTCCGCCAAATCACCCGCACAGCTCTTTTCACGTTAAAAATTAAACCATACTTAATATACATTCTAACTTAGATTCAATGTAACATTTGAAGTTATTAAAGTACCAAAATTATTACCAATATTACATAAAGTACAAAATCAAAATGGTCTAATATAACAAATTCTTATGAGACATCTTAGTCGAACAACCATTCGCTATTACATAAAACCACTCATTTGTTATATCATATTGCCTTTAATTGCAAAAATGCTCAGACACGAACAAAATCAACCTTCAATAATACAAATTTTCCCCAAAAGTACAAGTTAAAGATCAAAATATGATCGTAGTACATATAAGTTTATTATCAAATTACTTGACTAAAATACACAAATTTTTCCCAAAAGTACTTGTTGGATGAAGATGAAAATTTAGAGGATTGTTTTGATGATAACAAAAGTGTCATCAACTAAGTAATGGAAGCTTAGTAAACATTTGAAAATTCAATTTGAAAAAACGAGTAAAAATAAGATTAGTAGAAGACTGAATTACGGTCTAGAAGAAAAGTGACCAAATAAGCTTAGTGAGAATCTCAGATCAGTGAGGATCAAATTGGTGGATTTCAGCAGAGTCAAATTGGATTAGTTCGATTGTGATTCAGTATAGTGGATTCCATCAGCTAAGTAAGAAGGGTCAGAAGTCATTCCATCGGTAATAAATGTTGTCTTAGAAGGGTAGTAGCTGCAAATGATTGGAGATATAAATTCAAATTACCTCGGATTAACAAGGTGCATTTAATGCGACTGACAGGAAAGTACATTCCGTACAGTAGAGTGTACATTAAACAGTTGCAGGCCGCCGTTCAGAATTATGACCGTTACTCAAGGATGACTTTGCAATTTTGTCTCACTTCAACGGGCATAATTCAAATCCGCGAGTATAAATTGATCAATATTCAAGAGTGAAGACAACACAACACAAGAGATAAATCTACGAGCAAATTTCTATGTCTAAACTCAAGAAGCAGGATCATCAGCCTAGTCTTGACGAAGCTTTCATTGAAGATCAAGTTTAAACACTTTCAAATCTAAGTGATTTTCAACTGTGTATTATGAAAAGTGTATATGCAATCTTTGTGGAGAGATATAACTCGTAGTTAGGTTTTCTGAGTGATTTTCTAAACAGAACCGAGCGTTCTAGCTTGTTGCTTATCATTTGTTATAAAAGCACAAGTTCTTGTACTGGTACTGAGTGTTCTAGTATAACCTAAATTTTTCTGATTTAGAAGAGTGGATTGGGTGGGGGGGGGGGGGGGTGGGGGGGGGGGGGGGTGGGGGGGGGGGGGGGTGGGGGGGGGGGGGGGTGGGGGGGGGGGGGGGTGGGGGGGGGGGGGGGTGGGGGGGGGGGGGGGTGGGGGGGGGGGGGGGTGGGGGGGGGGGGGGGTGGGGGGGGGGGGGGGTGGGGGGGGGGGGGGGTGGGGGGGGGGGGGGGTGGGGGGGGGGGGGGGTGGGGGGGGGGGGGGGTGGGGGGGGGGGGGGGTGGGGGGGGGGGGGGGTGGGGGGGGGGGGGGGTGGGGGGGGGGGGGGGTGGGGGGGGGGGGGGGTGGGGGGGGGGGGGGGTGGGGGGGGGGGGGGGTGGGGGGGGGGGGGGGTGGGGGGGGGGGGGGGTGGGGGGGGGGGGGGGTGGGGGGGGGGGGGGGTGGGGGGGGGGGGGGGTGGGGGGGGGGGGGGGTGGGGGGGGGGGGGGGTGTGGTGGGGGGGGGGTGGGGGGAGGGGGGGGGTGGGGGGGGGGGGGGGGAGTAACCACTGAAGATAATTTATCTTCTCTTGTGACATCGGGAAGGACAGATGTGAGACTTGGTGTTAGTGATTCCAGATTGTTTGATACATCCATTTCACCTTTAATTCTTTTTCACCATCACGAACGATTGCTTCAAGAGAAACTACAACAGGTTTGCTGTGTCTTTCTTTTTCATTATCTAGCTTAAAACTTAACCATCTAGTTGGCATTTACTTTCTAGTGTTTGCTATCCTTTTCTGCTGCAATAAGTTCTAAGACTTAAACATAATATATTTTCTGAATATAACAAGAGTTGGCTTATCCATGACTGAAGTATTTGCTATTCTGTGCCAAACTGATGATTTAGATGAGAGGGCTTGATTCTTGCTTGTTTATGATTTTTTCTGTTTTCTTGCTAGCACAAAGTGGAATGTGAAATATCTCAAAGTTTTCTGATTTTCTGGCTCATAAGTCTGTGTGACACAATGTGTACAAAATTGGGCAATGAAGCGTAGTTTGGAGAAAAGAAAACGAGTAATTCATTTGGGGATGCAAGTATATTATTGATGATGCTAGTTAATCAGCGTGTATACATTTTGTTGTATTGCCATCTTATGTTATTCTTGTGGTAATTGTATTATTGTTGTTTCTTCAAACCTTTTTCATGTGTTAGGAACATCAAAGCACGATTGACTTTATACTGATGTCGGAGTCCCAAAGTGAGAGTGAATCTGGGCAACCAAGGTCTTCAGAAGTTTTATCTCATCACACGTGCCATTGCAGGTATGTTATGTTCCTTATATTAAAAAAAGTTCACTCTGAGAGAATGTTATGCATATTACTTTGTTAATCCTTGTTGGGGCTAATTTGGTTGACTCCATTGATAATTCGATTCTTTGACAACTTTTTGTTGGTAACTGGATACTACATAATTTGTGTGGTGCCTTTCATAGATTGCTTATGTATCCATTATCATACAGAATCGCGAGTACAAGTCCAATAAGTTGGCTGATGGATGGCCCTCGGACACTGAGGCATGACTTTTCTACTGCTTTCTGCGAAATAAATCTGAGGATTACTGTTTACAACTCCTCAGAAGATCTTTTATCAGTTCGGATAAACACCGTTGATTCTACACCTACGGTTATTCCAGTTAGCAGTGCAGCTTCAGTTTCAGGAAACGAAGAGGGTTGGCACGATTTGTCTCATCTGAGTGATATTAAACTGACGTCTGATCTCATGAGATCTAAAGTTGGAAAGGCCCTATCATTTGAAAGTGTTTCATCTTTCGTTTGGTCGGGATCAAGTTCAACTCGATTCAAAATTGAGCCATTGTCTTCAGCTGAAGTTGTTCTACAGGTTTGTGTGTTTTCTCCAGGTACATTTGATTTATCGAATTACGCGTTGCACTGGAATGTTTTGGCCTCCGGTGAAGGAGGAGATGATGAAGCAGGATCAAGAGTAACGTCAAGTGGCACATGCCAGGGGCATTCGTATCATATTACGGTACTGCAAAAAGATTGAATTAAGCTGTAAGTTATTTGCTGCCCAATTTTACGACTGGAGAATTGTTTGTAATAATGTTGTACCTCACGACATGTAAATCAAGATGATTTAATATTGTTCTGAATTTTATTATAATACTAGGAGTGTATACATAAAATGTACTTGCAAAACAAACGATTTGAGAGAAGATGCCTATTAATGAGAAATTTTCCAGTGTTTGTATGGTTTGGTTTAGATGTTGGCGCGATAGATGAGGTTGACGAAGCTGCTATGCCCAGGGTTTGTATGTTTGATCGGTATTTTTTGTATTTAAACTGCGAATTTAATTTTGTGTTCGATATATCAATGTCCACAGTTTATTATGATTTGATTTGGTTCCATGGTTGAATGATATTGGTGGTAATGTTTTAACCATTTCAGTTTTTCTTAAATTGTAGTATTATGACCGTGACATGACAAATGATCAACTATTTTATTTTGGTTTCACGTTTATGTACGATTACCAATTGTATATGGCTGTTCCAATTCGAAGATTTAGGACAGAATTACATGGCTCAAGATTTTTTGAAATCGAGACACAAATTGAATGTAATATAGTGTGACATTAAAATGGGATAGATTATCTATTTAAATTATTCATGTGGACTTATACAAGTTTTAAATAGGATCATATGATGATTGCTGCATATAGTTGGTGGTCATATTACGTGGACTAGCACTACATTGCAAGTATAACTTTTGTAAGATATATGCAATAATTAGGCAAATATTAGCACTGCGTTGCACGTCTTGATTTAGGGTTAATTTTTTTTCAAAAAACACGGCGGAGGATGAGGAAATGATTCAGGAGCCTAGAGTCAAAGATTCCTTTTAATAATTGAAGAATCTAAACACAATTGATGTATGTTTCGGTCAGTTAAATATTGGAAACTTTTCGTGAATTTATCGGAAATGTTTTGGAAACACTATAAAAAAGTTGTAAAAAAAAGGTTACTAAATTAAGAAAAATAATGAAGTTTAAGGCAAAAAGAAAGTTTCGGAATTACACATTATTTCCATTTAGGTTGATTCCAAAACAAAAATTTTTTGATGTTTTCGACTGAAAAGATGGAAGTTTTGATATATGGTACTAATCCAAGAGAAATAGAAGAAAAAAAGGTTTTAATTTAAATTATGTAATACATCACTAAGGCAATAGCCACTCCCATATCAACAAAGTAAATTCACAAAAGAGAAAGCATAAAACAAAAATAAGTGATCGCCATATTATATGCATTGTAAAATTTGAGTAGTTAATATTTTGCGCTCTAAAAATACATCATTCCTGCATCTTGAATCCAATAATTGAATACTGACACATTGTACCCTCGAATACATAAAATGCCAATTATCGTAAAATTATGAAAATGTGAATAATAAATCAAAACAATCATCTCTGCCATGGACGAACCGAGAGAATGACAATCAAGATAACAATCAACAAAATCACAATCCCATAACATGCCCACTTCCTGGAACTACGCTGCAGTTTCTTAGCAGTCACAAGCTCCACAGTACCTCCTCTCACAAAAGAACTAGCTCGATTCACCTGGTTCTCGATATCGTTTAGTTGTTCCCCTTGACTCTGCACCAAAACCGCCATATCCAAGAAAACTTGGTGTAGTTCCATCAAGTTCTTCTCTATTTCTCTCACTGCATCGTGCCTTTCTTGAATCTCCATTATCGTGTCCATCACTTGACCCCTACCTTGTTCTTGTATTGCCTTTTGAAGGAACGTTTCGCTCTCCCCTGTTTCAATCAAATTGTCCAAAACCTTCTCGTCCGGATTCTCACCCGTTACGGTGTAGTACCTAGTAAAAATATTTTGCGGGTTTCCATTAATTGGCGTATTTGTTATCTTCGTTATGCATGACACCATGGATCAAAATTTTGTTTCGGGTGTATGTTTCGGTCAGCTTAATATTAGAAATTTTTCGATAAATTTTTTGGCAAAGTTTCGGAAACATTAGGAAACACTTTGGAAAAAGCTAATAAAATAAGAAAATATGAGAGTTCTAAGGCAAACAAATAGTTTCGGAATTACAGGCTATTTTCGTTTTCAAAAATTAAAATTGTTTCATATTTTCAACGAAAATGAAGGAAATTTTGTACATGCATGACACATTATCTCATAGCACAATGTAGTTGGCAATTAGTGTATGTTTTGATCTAATCGTGTGATGTGTAGATTAAGGGCAAAAGTGAATTTAAGATGTTTAGAGTACAGTAGGTCTGTCTTTTTTGTTGTTTAGTCAGTTCGCGGGATAAATCTAAAATCGTTTATCTTGGATCGAACACATATAATTTACAAATCTAATAACTTTTACCAACTCATAATTAAGTATCATTTGTCACAATTGACCTATCAACTTAAATAAATTTCAAAAATTTATAAATATAAACATATTATTAATATTTAAACGGTAAAAAACAATTTCAAAAAATTATAAATATAAACATATTATTAATATTTAAACGGTAAAAAACTTTAGAGCTAAATGAAAAATACTCCATGTGCTTTGTCGAATTGGCAAAAAAAAAATAGCCGTAGTATTTTTATTAGCAAACTCCTCTCGGTACTTTTTCCCTAATTTACAAAAAAAAACCCTTGTGTTGTTTTTATTAGAAAAATCCCCTGTGTTATTTATTATTAACATAAAACTCTATTTGAAATTTCTTCATAAATCAATAGGGAGGTTATTGCAAAAAATTTAAATGAACAGGGGGTACTATTGTCAATTTTTTCGTGAATATGGGTATTTTCGCATTTTCTTGTGAAAGGTATAATAGTAACTTTTCATGCAAAATATGTACTCCGGCTTGGGAGCGATTTTTTCGCTAGTAAAAATATCATTGAGGGGTTTTGAGTAATAAGAATAATACAGGGGAATTTTTGCTAACTAAACGAAACATAGGAAATAAAAAAAAAAAGAAAAAACATAGGAGAAACTTCAAGAAAAGAAAGATTCAATTTGATAAGTCAATTAAAAGATTAAAAAGTTTGACAATGTTTTGTATCTATCTAATGGAGGAAAATTGTTCGGAATATATGAAAGAAAGCATTATATAATCATATTTTTTTTTTTTTTGAGAAAATATATTGTGATCATATTAACATTATACTAATATTGAAGAAAAGTTGTTTCTAATTTTTGCAACATTACCTTCTCTGTACAGTTTCCCTATACTCAGCTCCCATTTTCTGCCTCAGGTCATTGAACCGTGTCATAATGTCATGCAACTTGTTCCTCAGCCCATTAACAACAGAGGTCCGGGTCCGATCCGATGAGCTTCCGGCAGTGCCGGCCCAACCCATAGGCAGTTCGGGTGTTTGCCTAGGGCCCCCAAATTTTTAGGGCCCCTTTCCCCCCTAGTCGGCTATGTTAATTGTTAATGGTCTGTCCAACTTGATGTTTGTCTTTTTTTATTAATTGAAGTCCAATGAATATCAAGGCCCTTCTCCACGCCACATAATAATAATAATAATAAAAATAAAAAGATTAGAATATAGGAGCTACGTAGAGCATAGCAGTTTCTTTATCATTAATTCTTATTTCACACACAAAACAAAATAACATAAATAATTTAGGAAGATGGAGCGTTTCACCAATATTTTTCTCTATTAAGTTTTCACTGCCCACAAGTAAAAATATCAAATTGTAATTTTAAAACTTCGAAAGAATGTTGTAATAATCTTGAAAATGCTTTTAAATATGTTTAAATATCAGACGTAGATGGTTCCGATTTATATTATAAACTAAAAGTGCTATCAAAAGTTATTCCTACCCATATAGACAAGCCAAATGACATATTTAATCATATAAATTTGATTAGTTCTTATCCAAATTCGTATATTTGTTACAGAATTATATTCACTATACCTGTAACAGTTGCTTAGCTGAAATAAGTTTTTTTCAAATAAAAATTAATAAAAACATGTTTACATTCGACAATAACACTAGAAAGATTAAGTGACTTGACTATTTTGTCCATAGAAGAATTAGAATATGAAGAATAAACACTTTTGCGTTTAAAAGAGCATGAAAAATAAATTTTACGTAAAAAAAAAAATTACACAAGGGCCCCGATATTTTATTTCGCCTAGGGCCCCCAAAACCCTTGGGCCGGCCCTGGCTTCCGGGTCCGCAACCCGGAACGCTCCGATTGGCGGCATTGGAACGGTCCAATGCTTCGAGTCGTACTTTCACGACTTTCGCTTTTTTGAGAGAATTGGAAATATCCGTATCCATATCCGATCGGAGTTTTTTCACAGCATTGGCATTGTGAAGAGTCTTGCTCTGTTCGTTTGACGATTGGAGTTTGTTGTAAATTGATTCGAGTTCGCGAAGCTCGTCTTTGATCGCTTCCACGTCTTCGAAGAATCGGTCGAGGTTCACTCCGGCGCCGGAGTTGGTCGACATTTCGATTGCGTGTCCGGAATGTGGTGGCGCCGGAGATTCGCGGAATCGAGAGAACGAGCTTGAGAAAAGATCGTTCATTTTGATTTAATGGATTGATTATTGGAAGATGAAAGAAAAAATTGGGAGGAATGTAATAGTGAAATGGAGAAGAGGTGTGGGTTTTATGTGATGATGTTATTGTCACTTATTGAGCTAAATGCAAAATAAACTCCTCTATTTTGGCTAATTGTCGAAAGGAGTCGGATCAGGTTCGGTCGAACACAAAGTAATTACATGACAAGTGCAGTGCACTTGTTTTGAGATTTGATGTTCGATAAGTCAATATGAGCTTATTGTCAATATTTCAAGTCAAAAGGGGTGGAGACTATGGAAAATTCTTATACAGACCTGGCTTGACCAAACATATCCAACCACATGACAAGTGTATTGGACTTACTTTGTGATTGGTCACATTCTCCTAGGAGTTTCATCCAATCATAAAGTATGTTTACTGCACTTATCAAGTAATTACTTAGAGTGCGGTTGAACCCGATTTGAGTAAGAATTTTTCGAAAACTATTGTCAATTTCTAGGGTGAATAGTGAATATATCAAATTTGGTGGCCAGGGATATAATTATCATTTTTCCTTCAAAATATGTACTTCCAGTTGGTAGATAACTTTTTGCTAATAAATAAGTTGCAAGGAGAGTGTTTTGTTAATAAAAATAATACAAGGAGAATTTTGCCAGTTAAACTTTCATTGCAAGGAGAGTGTTTTGTTAATAAAAATAATACAAGGAGAATTTTACCAATTAAACAAAGTATAGGGGTATTTCTGCATTTCAATATGATGTTATTGGAGAATATTAGGAGAGTTTTTTTTTTTTTTTTTTTTTTGAGACGAAGAATATTAGGAGAGTTGAAGGGGTAAGAAAAGACTTGTTCGTCAAAACTGCTTCTTTGTTTCTTTTTTTCTATGGAAAGTCAACTGATGCAGATGTCTTTTTCTAATAATAAAAGGGCAAAGTGGATAAATCATGGACAGGCACGCAGGACAATTGGGCAAGTTGAGGAATTATCTTTACTCGTTTTTATATCGGTTTAATTAATAATCTTCTACGTTGTTATGAAAAAGTTTTGGCTGAGTTTTGTTTTATTTTGGTTTCAATTAGTTATGAAAAATGTGAAATGCGATTTGATTGAATTTTGATTGTTGAGATTTTGTGAAGAAAAATTAGTACTACGTAGAAGAAAAATTAGTACTACGTATCATATCGAATTATCAATAAATATGTTATTTATTATCGTGTGCAGAGGGGTGTAATTGAGTCGAGTAGTGTCGAACTTGAAATTTTGTGTTTGAGCTTGATTTGACTGGTATTCGAGTCGAGCTTAAACGAGCTTTTATCGAACGTGCTCGAGTCGAGTATCGAGTAGCTTGATATTTTACATATATATTATTAATTTTCTTATCGAGCCGACTTCAAAAAGTATCAAACGAAAAATGATGTTCAAGTTTGATTGATTAGTGTGACGAACCGAACTCAAACAAACTATTATTAAACATTATGGAATCTGTCATACACTTAATAAGCTGGGCCATTAATGTAAATATTTATGGCTCCCCTTAAGTTTGGCGTAAATACAATTTCCGTACAATTTCTTTTCCTGAGGTTAAATATTCCCAACTATTTCAATAAGTACAAATACTCTTCTTACTTTAAATTTCAGCTTAAAGATATTTTCTCTTGCTAATTAGTTTTCTAAATACTAGGAAAGTGCACGTATATTGTACGTGTCTGGTTCATTTCATAGGTTTTTTTTTTTTTGTAAATTAGAGTACAATTAATTTTATTTTAATTCATTAGCTTAATTTATTTTCCACCGGTTTAACTTGTTTTTGAATCGATTTTATTCATTTTACCAGTTTAATACTTTTTTTACTATTTTACCCATTTTTATTAGTTATAACTTATTTTCACCGTTTTTACGATTTTATCCCTTTTTTCCCCTTTTTTTCCCTTTTTTTTTTACTGATTTCACATGTTTTTATCATATTAACATGTAAAAACATATTAACATGTTTTCACACATTTTTTCATTGATTTCACGTGTTATTTTCACCAATTTCACCTGAATTTTTATTGATTTGATATGTTTTCACCGACTTTATTAATTTTTTCACGAGAGAATTGCAATTGTGGTACCAAACTATATACCGATTCTCACTTGTGGTACCATAAAAATCGAGGCCGACACATTTGGTACCACAATTTAAGAAATTGAATCACTTTTGGTACCACCGTTAAAAATGGACGTTAATTGATGACATGGCAGTTAAGTGTTATTGCAAAATTGATACAATTACTTATATTGACTGACAATTCTACCCCATAACATTTTAGGTTGTCAAAATAACCCCACATCTTCAAATTTAGTCCACATTGTTGCTCAATTTCAAAATTGGCTTGAATAAAACACATGCGAACCAATTTGGAGATTTTATTTATGATATTTACATATTTATTTAACTAATTTAGTTTCATAAATAATATTAAGAGACCAAATAATACTTTAATATAAATCCGACAAAATATTAAAAATAAAACATATTTTTTTAAAATCTAAATTTTATATAATAATATTAATATATTTAATATTTATTAAAAAAGTAAAGTAAAATATTATTAACAAAATAATTATAATTAAAAAAAAAAAAAGTAAAACTCATCCCCTATTCCCCTCCCCCCCCCCCCCCCCCCCCCCTAACCCAGATCGGTGGCCTGGGACAGACGATCCCAGGCCGACGGCGGCCTGGGATTGTGGTTGGGGGGAGGGGGGTTTACGGGGGGAATGGGGTTGGGTGGGGGTGGGGGGTAGGGATGGTGATGGTGATGGGGTTTTAGTTTTTTTTTTAAATTTTTTTGAATTTTAATTATTTTGTTAATAATATATAACTTTATCATTTTAATAAATATTAAATATATTAATATTATATATATAAATTTTAGATTTTACAAAAATATATTTTTATTTTTTAATATTTTGTTGGATTTATATTAAAGTATTATTTGGTCCGTTAATATTATTTATAAAATTAAATTAGTTAAATAAATATGTAAATATAATAAGTAAAATCTCCAAATTGGTTCGCACGTGTCTTATTCGAGCCAATTTTGAAATTGGGCAACAATGTGGGCTAAATTTGTCAGTAAATTTGAAGATGTGGAGTTATTTTGACAACCTGAAATGTTTTGGGGTAGAATTGTTAGTCAACATAAACAATGGTATCAATTTTGCAATAACACTTAACTTCCACGTCATCAATTAACGTCCATGTTTAACGGTGGTACCAAAAGTGATTCAATTTCATAAATTGTGGTACCAAATGTGTCAGCCTCGATTTTTATGGTACCAAAACTGAGAATCGGTATATAGTTTGGTACCACAATTGCAATTCTCTCATTTTTCACCGATTTCACATGTTTTCCACTAATGTTGTCGTTTCACCGATTTCATCATTTTTCACGAATTTTCATCGATTTCAGTGGACATTTTTTTACCAGTTTCACCCAAATTTTTACCAACTTCGCAAGTGTTCACCAATTTCACCCGAATTTTCATTGATTTCACATTTTTCAATGATTTCATAGATTTTTTTTTATCGATTTCACCATTTTTCACCAATTTCACCCATTTTTTACGAAAAGAATTCCATGAAAATTCGAGTTATGCATGTCTTGATATTATTGAATATTCTTTATTATATTTTTATTCTAGCCAAAGTAAATTACGTGATTAGCTAAGTCATAAGTATTTTTTATTCTTTCATAATAAGATGCAATTCAATTTTAATTTCTTTTTGAAAAATAATGATATTTAAGAGAATTTCATTCATTTTAAATTTTTATATTTAGAGTGTTTATGACTTATGTTGTACTAAATCTTTAAATTAACATTTTCTTACATAAATAAATCTTAATGCTAAAATGTAATAATTTATATATATATTTTAGAGGCTATTTAAAAATAACAGTGTTTTCTTATTGTTCGTTTTTATCTATTATAAGAGAAGAAGATTAAAATTACAAAAATTGATGTAAGAGAGAATTTATAAATTTTAGGAGTTTATGTAGAAGATAAATATAATAAGACTTTATGTCTAATTATACCTCTTCAATTACTTTTAGTCTTTTATATATTTATTATCTTTAATTAAATATCACTTTACAATTTAAATAGGGGTATTTTAGTTTGTACAAAAAAGTTAAGAAATATTCATGTTTTTATAATAGTAGGGAAAAAATGTTCATAATAAAATTAAACTTTAATGGGTATATTTAATTAACTCAAAATAAACATCAAAAAGTAATATTAAGACAATATTTTTATTTTATTTTTATACAAGTATTTAATTAATAATTTCACAAGTCGACCCACGGTTCAATACTCTGCACAAAAAGTGAAAACAACAAGATAAATGGGACTTTTGGGTAAGTAACATTATTAACAAGTAAAATAGTCAAGCAAAAGTATTCCTAATATTCCACACAAATCAAGCAAAGCATAATAACACAAAACAATGGCCCGAACATAAATAAGCAAAGCCCCATATGTACTTCTGGTGCATGTTACCTAAAACAAAAAATTCCTAAATCAGAAAAAACAGTTATTTTCCTTTATGTTACTTCAAAAGTAGCTGCTTCAAAATTAATTACTCGAATTTCGATATTTCTTAGAAGAGGGAAACTATACATTAAGCTCCCATTGAATATCCACCACAAGGCTTACAAAGAACATCATCTAGTTTGGCTCTTCACCAAAACTTCCCTTAACCGTATCTCTTTCTTCATTAGATAAACCCTCCGATTTCTGCAAATTCCGGAGTCCATTGTCCATTTTTATCCACCTGGCCCTACGTATCAGTTCTCCATATTGAGGTCCATGAATCTCTCCATTAACACATAAATTTACATCTCTTACAAATTGTGGAACTATATTCCGTGATGGAATCCTCACAATGCACAAACAATCAAGAACAACTATGGCATGGCTGCATAACCCGTCAAATTCGAACTTCTTGCATCTACATATAACCAAACCATCACCTGATTCTGCGTAAACCTTAAAATTTCTCATGTAATGACCAAGTTTATAGACTTCGCATTCAACATGAAAACTATTCCCACTCCCATAAACAGTTGTAGAATCAATATTGGTCATAAGATATTCCGACTTCTTATATTCAACACGGAACGATTCAAAAACTTCTGGGATATAGATATTTTTTGCATGCCATAGCATCGGCCTGCCAACAAGAGCATTGTCTGTGTAATTACATTTTTGTTTTTTCTGATAAAGTGGGTAGCAGTCATCTCTAGTAGCCTTTGGAGGTTCTTTCTGAATCACGCTGGTAATAAATGGAAAATTATATTTTCTAGCATTCCTCAGGTGATTAAAATTAGAATGTATGCGATCAATATCTTTGTAGATGTCTTCTTTTCTTTCTTGGTACACAGTGGATATGTCATCTTTAGAAGCTCCATTGTTAAAACTGCAAGTTATGAAATTCCAAACACAACCTTGTCGATCAAATAGGCTAATTATAAAAAGGAAGACCGCATACGAGGGGGGTTACATCACAATGTCAATTAGATGCTTTTAGGGGACAATCAACATTTGTTCAAGTCTTTCTAGATTAAGCTGGGAATACTGACTATAAACACTTAAGGATCATCACTTCAGATGATAGGGTTTCAATTTTCAAACATCATTTCAACGTATTAATTATTATGATTCATTAGGCTTGTCGTGCTTGGAAACTCATCCGATATGAAAACAAGTTTGGCTGGTACACTAATAATATAGCTCAAAATGCAGTGATGATTTACAAATCTAGAGTAAGAAATACGGGTTCATACTTGCAATAACTATAACCCATAGAAGATAATCATAGAGTGTTCTTTCTAAAGTGCAAGCAAGTCAAGAAGAAAATGAAAGCTGATAATTGGATTTAGAAAACTAAAATACATGCAGTAGAAAAGAACAATGCAAAAGGAATAGTATCTTACCACTTCCGAGAACATTCTTCAGATAGCAACCGACACCGCTTATAATTCAGAGAGCTTGTTGTTTCTTCTGGAAGACCATTACTATTATCTTTTTTCATCCACTTTAAGAGGTGACAGTTTGGGATCTCATTATGCAAGCTCTCAAGAACTGCAATAGCGTGACAACAGAGAATACCAAAATACGAGAATTGCAGCTGCAATTCATTTCCCCGTCATCAGGATATGCAGTCAATTTGTGCTCTCTTTCGAAATGTCCCATCTTTTCTATTGTATAAGTATACACCTGTCTTCTCTCATCCCAATAGTGAGTATCAAAATCAACCGTAAGAGCCCTAGATTTTCTAAATTCATGTTCAAAGGCACAAAAAAACATTTGACGTGTAAACTTTCCTCGCATGGCTCAATAAGGGTTCATCTTCCTCATCCTCTTCAGAACTTTCTGTATAATCACTGAAAGGAAGAATAGGCTATACTTTCTTTAGATCACAAACTATCAAATTGCAGTATTATGGATAGATAGAGAAAATCAAACTAAAGATGAAGCCCTTATAAAAGAAGACAAATTCCCATTTTCTAGATTTTATAAAATGAGAAAAGCTAACCTTTCTTCCTCAT
The DNA here is from genome assembly GCA_034814905.1 of Penstemon davidsonii. Taxonomy (NCBI): domain Eukaryota; kingdom Viridiplantae; phylum Streptophyta; class Magnoliopsida; order Lamiales; family Plantaginaceae; genus Penstemon; species Penstemon davidsonii. The sequence continues at coordinate 7,048,593 of JAYDYQ010002685.1, read as the reverse complement.
CTTCCTCATCTTCATCTTCATCAACATCATCACCATCATTGCCTTTTCCTTCTCCTCCACTGTCATCACTTGCCCACTGCTATCATCAGAATCATCATTGTCTTCATATGCTTCACCATCATCACTCCATTCAGATTCTCCCAATGCATTAATATCCTCAACATTACTATGCCGATAATAATGAGAATCGTTCTCCAATCGCTCAGCCTCATCTTGAAGAGAATGCCCCTATGCCTTTCCAAGAGGTGGTATAAAAGATCTTTCTAGCATATAGGCAAAAAGACACAAAAGAAGGGATGTATCAGCAAGTAAAGCAATCTCCACAGCCAGAGCTTTCATCAAATAGCAATAAATCCACTCCCAATTTATAGGTCTCAGGGGCTCCGACAAAATTCTCATTGCTGAAGACATACAAAAAAAAACTGTATTTGTAATAGATGATAAAGCATACCACAAAAGAACAAAGAATCTAACAACATGACATTGAGGAAAACACTTGAAACGTTAAGAAAAAAGATAAAAGATTTGTGATTAAATGATGCATATCCAACTACAAAATGGAAGTACACAGTAATAGATGAATAACTAAATGTCAACACATTCCTTCTTCCATTATTTAATGTGGCCTCCAGGTGAAATAGAACCATGTCATTAGCTAATTATTTGACCAAACCGAGTACATAAATTTCGTTTCCCCTAAATTTGACAGTGTCGTGTGGTTCTGTTGCTTTCAATTAAACTACCATAAACTCATAACCTATTTTTTCCTTTTCTTTAAAACAAAATAGATATACTTCTACATAATCAAGAACTGCAATCATCACATAAAGGTTGAAACATATAAAGAAGTACTATCTTTCTTACCTTTTTTTCTTCTTCTAAAGTGACATGATTTCACACATTGTTCTTTCTAGTACTAGTACCAACAATCGAATACTCAACCAACAACAACAGTGATTGGTCTAGTGGAAGTGACTAGTCACTACAAAGTAGCGAACCCATGTTCGAATCCCTGCTGGGAGAGGTTCCCACTTAATATGCCCGACACACCTCGAAAAGGATTAAACCCTTGAAAAACAAAAAAATAAATAAAAAAATACTCAACTAACACAAAAGATGAAAGCAGACAGATACCCACACATTTGGCATCAGAAATCTAAGATTCTATAAAACTCGAATCAAAAAAAAGTTTCCTTTTATGTTTGATAGACTTTCACCAGCCAAATTTATGAAACTCAAATAGAACTTTAGAAAAACAAAAAAAATTATCTAAATTTTACCCAACACTAGAAGATATTCAAAGGTGATTGAAAATGAAAAATTAAATACAAATTGGTGTATTTCCACTGCGCGTACGGCATATCAAATTGAGCTAAGTAATCAAACAAAGTTACAAACAAATGAAAAAGGTACATACTACGGCAGTATAGACGAAGAATTAACGAAATTGGAATGAGAATTTAACACTTTTACCTATTTCGTGAGGACCGATAGAGAGAAAGCAAAATGAGCGGGAAAATTGGGGGAGAACCGGGAACTTTGATTTGGGAGCATTGTCCTCGGTCTTCTGATTTCTGAATCGTGTTTATATATAAAGAAAAGGGAAAATTGTTCAAATTAACCCTAAAGTTTAGTGTAATTACTATTCACCCTTTATGTTTGGGAAATTACGTAAACTATCCTTAAAGTATTGTATTGATCACAATTACCTCATTTTTCTATGAACCGATTACAAATTACCATCTTACGACATTAATGAAAAAATGGGTGAAAATAGAGGGGAAAAAAGGTGAAATCGTTTTGTCACCTTTGAGATTTGTAATTTCTTAGATTGTATCCAATAGTATTACTGGAATTCAACTTTTTTACTTGTAAGAGGTTAATTGTGATTAGTCAATACTTCATGAATAATTTGAGTAATTTCTCAAACATGAAGTGTGGTTAATGTATTTACACTAACAAGGATAGTTTGAGTTACTTGAAAAGAAGCTTATAAATTTGGGAGAACAAGACAACCACATCTTGAAACTTAATGGGTCTGTTTGTTTGGTGTTTCCCAAAATTATTTCATGTTTGGAAAATGTCAAATAAATATATTTTCTACGTTCTGAATAAATTTTTCATCTCTCAATTTTTTCAAACTACTATCTCAAAAGTCAAACATACAACAATTTTCTTATGTCTAAGCAATACCTATATAAACTCTACACTGATTTGACATAAATCAACATATCTCTTACACAATTTATATCACATAATAAATATGATTTGACAAAAAGCCTTACACATCTTACACCTACAACACAACTCTTCCAAAAAAACCTATATTTATATCATTTCTCAAACTACTCTCTCAAAACTTAAACAAACAACATTATGCAAATCGAGATTATTGCACAAACTTCAACTACTCTCTCAAAGTACTTTTCCAAACACCAATCAAACAGGCCCAATGTAATTACTGTAACAAAAAAAAAATATTAATGTAATTATACAAACCACCCTCCATGTTTGAAAATATTTACAAACTACTCCAAAGTCGGATGCCCAACCAAAAATACTAATGAAATTGCTTGAGTAACAAATTGCCCCTCTATTATTATGTAAATTATCTATAAGAAATCACAAAAATTAGAGACAATCTATGTTATTACAGTAAACCTAGATGATAGTTTGAGTAACATTCAAGTAAGGAATAGTTGTAACTTTAGTTGCTACCCACAAGGCATCTTAAAACTCTTTATATGTCAGACATAATTTAATGAATCAAATATTTGAGAACAAAACATAACTTGTCAAAGGATGTCAAAAAATTAGTGTCAAATGAGTTGTTTCAGAAAGTTTGGTATCAAATGTGTAAAGTAGGACAAAATTTGGAAATTAAAGAGTACCTATCTCCTAAAATTCTTCTAAAAAATACTCTCTCACATAAATGATTTGACACCACTATTTTTGGACTAAAATGTAAAGATATAAAAGTTAAATTTTTGTTTTACTCTTACCTATTATAAAGTTGCTGATTTGAAAACTAATCATCTGCTCTTTTCTCACAAATTTCGACAATCAATATAATATCATATTTAAATATATAAAATTATTGATTTGACACCTACTAGCCTATTTTTAACAACAAAACTCAATACAAAAAACATAAAAATTCAATATTTGTTATTTTATTAATACTAGAAAAATGTGCGTACATTGTACGTGTCTAGTTAATTATATTACTGAATTTTATAAACTAAAGTAAAATTAACTTTATTATGTCAAAAAATTGCATAAATTAAAGACTGACCTACAATTTATTTATTATTTACATTATTATGTCAGAAAAAATGATGACTCTAAATTATTATAATCAAATTTTAAATTATGATTGATTTAGTTATGAGATCTTGAAAAATTTGTTCTATAATAAGATCATAAAAAAATTATTTAGTTCATCACTTAATGTCTTTGAATTTCTTATTCAACCAATATAAAATTACTAAATAAAGTATCAAAAAAAATTTCATTACAACAAATACAACAATTAATATTATTTATCTTCGTATATGTCAAATACGAAAAATTTTCATCATCACGAATTTGTAATGTAAATGTGACACCAAATATAATATAATAGAGACAATTATGTTGATTTATACACCAAAAGTCCATTTAGATGGTTGGATTTGGATCGGATGGACTTGGAATATCTAGCTCAAATATTTTGCATTGTTTGACAATGAAAAATAGGGGTGAACGCGGTTGGGTTTTGGCGGGTGACAATGAAAAAATCAACCCGACCCGACATATGCGGGTTGCCAAAATTTCAAACCGCATCCGTATTTTTAAGTTCATAAACCGTACGGTTCGGGTGAGGCGGGTGCGGGCAGTTTGGCGGGCGGGTTGGCTGGTTGAACCATTTAATTTATTTAATGCTTAAGTATTTTTGTTATATAGTATATTCAACTAATTTATACTACATAAAATTTAATCTGGCTAGAAAGAATAAAAATAAAATAAGATTGGACAAACTCATGGTTAATGGCCCATTTTGCCAAACGCAACTATAATTCCTAGCTAGAAAATTCTCAAATCCGGTTTGGTAAACAAAATTAATCACGGGTAGAGTGATCTTTATGGGTAGGATCAATTCCTGCGATTGTTTTATAAGATGAAACTACGTACATACAGTGCAAAAAATAACAAAAAAAAAAATTAATTAATGGATGTATAAGTTACAATACTCATTTTATTTATAGAAATAAAAAAAATGATTTAAATATTCTAAACTCAAATGTTCTCCAAACTCTTTTTGTCTACTGCAAATGAAAGGGAACAACAGAGCACATAAAATAAGGTAGGTGTTGCAAGATCTTTTACGGAATTTGGTACTTGGTTAATAACTATGAATAACTCAAACTTTGAAACCTTTGATGTTCCTCTTTCCTCTTGATCGCTCAAATTTCCTACCCTTGGCTCGCACGTATGGCTTGGTGTGACTTATGAGTGATGAAAATTGAGAATTGATTTTGAATCTTGATTTTTGAGGAGAGGCGCGATGGAGAAGAGAAATGGAGAGTGGAGCAGGCGTGAAGCTTAGAGATAGAAAACCCTAATTCTTTTTCAATGTTTTGTTTGGTAAGTGGTGTTGGATAGAGAAAACATGAAATATTTGGATGGGTCGGGTTAGGGGCGGTTTTTAACCACTAAAACCGTCACCCGACCCATAACACTTTCAGGTGGTCACAATTTAACCCGTTGCTAGTTTTATAAGAACAAAAACCGTCGGTTCGGGTTGGGTCGGGTCGGGCGGATCCATCGGGTTAATGAACACACCTAACGAAAAATAATGAATCCTAGTTTTTGATCAAATGGATTTTGGTCCATTTTTGAATATATTTCAATTTTTTTTCTCTTACTTAGTCATTGGAAATGCATTGTTTTACTTACCTATGTCGTTAGTTTACTCCATTTTTTATTAGTTTAGCCCATATTTTGGTCGATTTTCATTCATTTTGTACCGGTCTAATATATTTTTACCAATTTACCCATTTTTTACTGGTTTAACCTATTTTCACTATTTTCACTATTTTCATGTTTTCGTCGATTTCTTTTGTTTTTTCTAGGTGAAACTATTTTTCTACCGGTTTCACCATGTTTTTGTTGGTTAAACTCATTTATTTTACTGATTTCACTTTTTTTTCACTTTAACTTATTTTCACCTATTTCACACTTTTCACATATTTTTTTCACTTTAACTTATTTTCACCTATTTCACACTTTTCACATATTTTTTTCACCAATTGCACCTAAATTTTCATTGATTTCAACGACTTCACATTTTTCGCTGGTTTTGCCCAATGTTTCATCATTTCACCCAAATTTTCACCGATTTCACATATATTTATCAATTTCACAGACACTTTTTTTTTTTTATCAGTTTCCACGTTTTTCCACTAGCTTTCCCAGTATTTCACCAATTTCATCCGAATTCACACGTTTTTTCACCAATTTCATAGATATTTTTTATCGATATCACCACTTTTCATCGATTTAACCCATTTCTCACAAAAGAAATTTCATAAAAATTCGCGGTTATGCATATTTCAATATTATTTATATTTTGTTTCTCTAACCAAAGAAAAATTATGCACTAAGCTAAGTTCATCATTTTTTGTTATTTCATAGGTAAAATATGATTTTTTTTAATTTTATTTTTGGTAGCAAAATTGTATTTAAAAGATTTAGACGGTTGTTTGACTTATATACTAAATCTTGAAATTATACAATTATTTTTTTTACTTAAAAAATATATTGATACTAAATTATAATAATTTTACATATATATTTTAGGAGCCCAACAATACAATCCTAGTAGTGAATTATAGTGAACTTTCTAGCTTCATGATAATAAAATTGACAAATGACTAGAAAATATAAAAACACTAACACATTTTTTTTTGTCAAATTTCTAATATTGAATATGCAAGTTGTCGTTGTTTTCACTTATTTGAAGAAAATTAAAGCTGATAGAAACATTTGTACCTTAGGTTCCATACAGTAAGATGAATTTATGATTTTTGTAATATTCGAAATCATACTTCACCCTCGACGTATACTCATACTTTAGCAATTAATTTTCTAAAATTTGCAGTAAAGCACATCAGCTTACAAATTATTACAATGTACCTATTTTCTAATAAAGTTAATATATGTTTAACTTAAGAAAAAGTGAAGATAAAAATAATTTACATGATTGTATATTCAATACTTAATACATAATAAGTAATAGCTTGTTTGATTGTTAGGAAAGTGAACGAGAATGAAGAAAATGTAATCAAATAAGGACAAAGAGTTTTCTAATAAGTAATAACTTGTTTAGTTGAGGGAAATGTAATTTTATTTTGACATATTGTGTTTCTTGTTAGCAAAAAGGAAATTACAAAATTTTCTTTCCTTTAATGTAGAAAATATTTTCTTACCAATTTGACAGGAAAATCCATATCTTATTATATTTCACTAATATTACTTTACAATTTGAATAAGGGCATTTTCGTCTTCACAAAAAAACTTATATTATTCACACATTTATAATAAGTATAGATAGATATATTTACCATCTCAATATTCTCAAGAAAACCAATTCAAATCAAGTTTTAATGGTTTATTGGATTGTTTTTCACCATAGCAAATTTATGTTTTAAACTATAAATCTTAACCTAATAAACATAAAAGATATAAAAGACATGATATGATATTTACCAACATCAATTTGACATCTACCACATATTTTTTCCCTTAAAAACCCAACATTCAAACTCCTTTCATATCTCAACTTTTTAAAAATCACAAAACACAACACAACACAACATTAAATCTCAATCTCATTTTATTTTAGGAAAACAAACAATTAATTATGCAATTAATTTACTTAATTTTTATCTACACTACAAGAAAATTGAGCATAAGTGACAAAAAAATGAGTGATAATGTAGAAGTTGTCGCAAATTGTATGCATTTAGTGATAAAAATATTAGTTTTGTCATAATAATAATGGTGATAAGTGCAATAGTGACAAAATATATTTTTAAGTTGTCACTAATAGGTATTAGTGACAAATATATGGTGACTTAAGTTGTCACTATTAAAAATTAGCGACACCCTTTTAGTAACAACCTAGTGACAATAAATATTGTCAATAGGTTTAGTAACAATTTTTTTATTGTTACTTTTGGGGTATCGCTAAATGTCAATAGTGACAACCTTTTCACAATTCTTGTCACTAGTATGCAGATGAAAACCATTTTAGTGACAATATTTAAGTTCTTGTCAATTAATATATATAAGATGTGACAATCTTAACATTGTCACATAAAATTTTATCACCAAAATTTAATTTTCTTGTAGTGCTAGGTGTCTTTTTTTTGTGACTTTCCTTAAATAGTGCACTATTTGGCGCAATGAGCTATTGCGCTATTACCCATATAGCGCACACTGAGCGCGCTATATGGAAATAAACTGCGTAAGGCACAGTGAGACGACGGGGCTGGGCTATAGCAAATAGCGCGCTATAGCGTGCACTTTTGACTACTATGCACTGAAATCATCCAAACAATTAAAAACATGCATAATACGGCAATATAGACGGAAACAGAAAGAAATTCAAGAATTTTTTACCTCAATGGAGAATTAAGCACTTTTACCTAGTTCGTGAGACAACAAAATGGCGGGAGAAATGAGGGAGAACAGGGAAACACCACCTAGTCTGCTCCGTCTGTATATATAAAAATTGGAAATTTTGTGTATAATTTTGGCTAATAAATTGATATATGGTGACTTTTTTTTCTTTCTTTATTAATTTGAATTTTACTTCTGTTACTATTATTTATTTATATTCATTTACTGTGTACTAACTATATAACATATGTTATCACTAAGTTATATTAGCTGATACAATTAGATTTCTAATTATATATATATATATATATGTATATATTTAAAATGATAAAATTAACAACACAATACTTGTTAATATTTTCCACTACAACATCACACAATATATCAACTATTATTCTTTTGACATATTATTTATGAAAGTTTCAATCACTAATTCGCCATTAATTATATATCAGCTCGTGAAATGCCTCATCAAATATGATACATTAGGGTAAACACTATTAATGGTTTTTCTTATCATTAACTTTTTACAGAGTCATCTCTCTTAAGTTTTTTTTTCCACGTTAGTCCCTACTAAGAGTTATTTGTTTCACTTTGACCCTTTTCAGGCTGAGGAACTAAGGCTTCGATGTCCAGTGACCTGCACCTGAGGGTGTTTTTGTTCATTCACTATGATGGTGTTACACTTAAATCCCCTATAAAACCTATATTGCAGGTCACGAGACTGAAAGGAATAATAGGCTATACTTTCTTTAGATCACAAACTATCAAATTGCCGTAATATGGATAGATAGGAAGAATCAAGCATAAGATGAAGCCCTTATAAAAAAGACAAATTCCCATTTTCTAGATTTTATAAAATGAGAAAAGCTAACTTTTCTTCCTCATCTTCCTCTTCATCATCTTCATCTTCGTCAACATCATCACCATCGTTGACTTTTCCTTCTACTCCACTGTCATCTTCTTCTTCGTCTCCTCCACTGTCATCACTTCCCTGCCCACTACTCAGGGGCGGATCCAGGATTTTTGGTCGGGGGGTAAACACAAACAGTTGAACTTAAAGTTTATATTATTCACGAGAAAATATATGACGTAATACAAAAACGAGGAGGTGGAGTTTGACAAAAATAAACTTTAAGAGATACTTTAATTACATATGATTTCCCGTTGTAGTCCCATAAGAACCCAAAATATCTACATATTTACTTTAATAATTGACTACGACGAATTTTCATATTTTGAAATCGGTCCATGATAGGATCGTTTGAAATACTACTAAATATGTCTCTCTCTATAAAGACAACTAAACTATCATTTAACCATTGATCGCCCATTCGGTCAGGAAGTCGATTATTTACTATCTTCATAACCGAAAAAGTTCTCTCCACTGATGCAGTTGCAACGGGTAGAATAAGTGTCAATGTCACAAGTTTGTAAACCATCGAGAATGCGACGTTCCTTTTAGTTGCAACCATCTTCTTGGCAAGATCACTAATCCCTTTCAAGCTAGAAAAATCATCACTTGATCGAACATCTCTAATATAATTTTCAAGTTGATAGGGAAGGACCTAGAGCTCAAGAAAAGAGAAGTCATTTGGATAAAATTCGACAAGACGTACAAATTTTTCTTTGTCAAAAGCCTCAAAGCGATTGGATGGGTTTAAGCATGCAACACAAATAAGCAACTCCGTGTTTACTTCATTGAAACGGTTGTTCAACTCTTGCAATTGTCTATCTATCACCTAATTGAATCTCTCAACTTTGTAATGATGCTCGATATTCACTTGTTCAATCATACTCCTTGGCCTCCCATACAGAACATAGATATTACTCATTGAAGGAATTTCAATTTCATGCTTAGAATAAAAATAAGTAACTTCCTCCAACAAATGTCTCCATCCATCTTTTTTTGTCTCTTGAAGACGATCCTTAGCTAATTTGACTAACTTTATAGCATTCACTATATCTTGATCTTTTCTTTGTATAACTAATTTGCTCTTGAGAGTTAGGTAGAATGATGTATTATTATAGTGGATTGTACTATTAATTGGACTATAATTTTATTTGGGTTGAGAATTTTGAATTGAGCCCTAGTCCCTTACTGCGTCTTCACCATCATCTCTCCATTCAGATTCTCCAAATGCATTAATATCCTCAACATTACTATGCCGAGAATAACTCGAACCGTTCTCCATTCGCTCAGCCTCATCTTGAAGAGAATGCTCCTGCGCTTTTCCATGAGGTGGTAAACAAGATCTTTCCAGCACATCATAAGTTAGTGATCCCACAAAACAGAGAAACCAAAGAATGGATGTATCAGCGAATAAAACAATCTCCACAGCCAGAGCTTTCATCAAATAGCAATAAGTCCACTCCCATTTTACAGGTCTCGAGGGCTCCAGCAAAATCCTCATGGCTGAAGACATTAAAAAAATCACAGTATATGTAATAGATGAAAAGCATAACACAAAAGAGCAAATATCTAACAACATGACATTGAGGAAAACACTTGAAAGTTGAAACCTTAAGAAAAAAGATAAAATATTTGTGATTAATTGATGCATATCCAACTACAAAATGGAAATACACAGTAATAGATGAATAACTAAATGTGAATTAGCGTTTAACACATTCCTTCAACCGTTATTAAGTATGATCTCCAGGTGAAATAGAACCAAGTCATTTGCTAATTATTTGTAAGTGTCGTCTGGTTCTGTAGCTTTAAACTATCATAAACTCATTACCTACTTTCCTTTTCTTTAAATTAAATTTATAGTTTTTGGAAATTATGGCTTAATTTCTATTAAACAAAGATGGGATATATATACATGTACAAGACTTAATCAAATATTCTACATCTAGCTAATTACATAGTCTATGGGATTTGCTATTAATCAAATATTCTTCATCTAGCTAATTACTTGATCTATGGGATTTGTTTGTCAATTCAATATATACAACTCCTGAATAGGAAACTAATAAGATAATTTACACAATTAAATAATGAATGAATTAATTTTTCTAATATGCCCCCTCAAGATGGAGCTCCTGTGGAGAGTCCAATCTTGATCTTCAATAGTTCAAAACGGTTGCGTGGAAGAGGCTTGGTCAAGGCATCAACTAATTGATCTCCTGAGGACACATGGGTGACACGTAAAGCTCCACTTTGTACGTGATCCCTAATAAAATGATAATCAATCTCAACATGTTTCAATCGTGAATGGAAGACAGGATTGGAGCAGAGTTGAGTTGCACCAATATTGTGACAATAGGTAACCGGAGCAACATGAATCCAAATGCCAACTTCAGTTAGAAAAGAACAAATCCAACGTAACTCAGCAGTTGTTGCAGCGACATAACGATATTCAGCTTCAGTGGACGAGCGTGCAACATTGCGCTGTTTCTTGGAGGACCAAGATATCGGATTGCGACCGAGGTAAACAATATAAGCACTGGTGGAGGTGTAGTCGTCCTTATTTCCAGCCCAAAAAGCATCTGAGAAGGCGTGAAGAGATAACGATGTTTGACGGTGCAAGACAAGACCATGATCTACTGTACCAGAAAGATAGCGAAGTAAGCGCTTGCCAGCATTCCAATGATCAGTAGTAGGTCGATGCATGAATTGGGACAACTTATTAACTGCATATGCGATATCAAGACGAGTGAGGCACAAGTATTGGAGACTTCCAACAATAGTTCTGTATTCAGAAGGATATGTCAAAGCAGTGCCAGAAAGAACTGTAAGAGTTGGCTCGGTGGTAAGGGGAGTGGTGACAGGTTTGGCCCCTGTCATATTTGTGCGAGCAAGAAGGTCTGTGATATACTTCCGTTGACAGAGAAGTAAACCAGTGGAGGTAGTAACAACTTCAACACCAAGAAAGTATGACAAACCACCGAGATCTTTGATAGAAAATCTTTTGCTAAGAAGATCAATAAAATGTTGAACTGTAGTTGCATTGCATCCAGTAATAATTATGTCAACATATACAAGAAGATAAAGTTGATTACCGCTATTGTTGAGGACAAAGAGTGATGTGTCTGCATGAGAGTTGGTAAATCCAGATGCTACAAGAAATTGTCGTAACTCGTGGTACCAGGCTCGTGGTGTTTGTTTAAGACCATATATAGCCTTATGTAACTTGTAGACATATGTAGGATTATCACGGTCAAGAAAACCTAGTGGTTCTACCATGAAAACATCTTTAGATAGGTGACCTTGTAGAAATGCATTGTTTACATCAAGTTGGCGAAGAGGCCACCCACGACTAACCGCAAGACTAAGAACCAAGCGAATAGTGACAGGTTTGATAACCGGACTGAATGTCTCATGATAATCAACACCGGGACGCTGATGGAATCCCTTAGCAACTAGTCGTGCTTTGTACTTGTCAATTGAGCAATCGGGTAAACATTTAATTCAAAAAATCCATTTGCAACCAATAAGATTTTGCATTGAATTAGGTGGGACAAGTTCCCATGTTCCATTTCGCACAAGAGCATCATACTCCTTAGACATAGCCTGATGGCAGTTAGGATCTTTGAGGTTATGGTAACGGAAGGATTAAGTTTTTGGATGGGTTTATGGATATTGTTTCGAGCACGAGTTGTCATAGTGTGGGTGTTGGTGGGTGGGTTTGGAGGAGGTAGGTTTGGAGAGAGTGGTAAGGGCGAAGAGGGTTGACTTTGTGGGTTGTTATTTGTTTCTGTAGAATGTTCTAGTTGATCAAATTGTGGGGTTCGATCTACTGAAGTTGAGAGTTCGGTTATATGATGTGGAGTTTCAGAGGGTGATGTTGAATAATCGACTGGAGATTGCCAGTGAAGTGGATCCGAGCCAGGGGCGAGACTATGGAGGGCATGTTGAGTGGCGCAACTGTAGTCGAGATAAGTGATGCTGATGGAAACCAATTTGGGAGTGTTTCTGGACTTGGTCAACTAAGATGACTTTGAATGGAAAGACAGATTCCACAAATTTGACATGACGGGATGTGTAGATTCTGGAGGTGGTAGGATCAAGACAGAGATAGGCACTTTGGGTGAGGGAGTACCCGACAAACACACATGGGATGGATCGAGACTCAAGTTTGTGACTAGAATAGGGACGGAGCCATGGATAACATAAGCAACCAAAGATACGGAGTTTTGTGTAGTTTGGTGAACATCCAAAAAGGGACTCAAAAGGAGAAGAAAGTGAAAGTGTGGGTGTGGGCATGCGGTTAATGAGATACACAGCTGTTGCAAATGCATAATTCCAATATGTGAGCGGAAGTGAGGCGTGAGTGAGAAGGGAGAGACCAGTTTCAACAATATGTTGATGCCGGCGTTCAGAGAGACCATTGTGTTCAGGTGTATGTGGGGGAGAGGTAAGATGAGAGATTCCGTGAAGTGGCAGAATGCGATCTAATGCTTTCTATTCCCCGTCATTATCTGAGTAAAGAGTTACAATGGAGTGTTTGAAGTGATTTTCTACTAGTGCTTTGAAGCGGAGTCACAAACATGAGATTTCTTCTTTAAAGGGTAATACCATATTTAACGTGTGAAATGATCAACAAAAATAACATAATACTTGAACTCTTCAACAGAATAAACAGGAGAGGTCCAAACATCAGAAAATATGATTTGTATGGGTGGTATGAAACAATTGTAGATGTGGAAAAGGGAAGCTTGTGACTTTTATTGCTCAAACATGCATTACAGTGAGAGTTATGTGACATAGAATAAGGTAAAGGAAAGGTTGACATAATATGCTTAAAAATAGGTGATGATGGATGACCTAATCTAGAGTGCCAGTTGGAAGAAGTGGTCTTGACGCTAGAAAAGGCAACTAGTGGAGAAGACAAATTTGGAGAGGAGGTTGGCCACTCATATACACCGTCTTTAGTGTTTCCCGTCAAAAGGATTGCCCCCGTTCTCAGGTCATTCACATGAAAAACAGTGGGTAAGAATTCAATCTAAACATGATTAGTGTTGCAAAATTGATAAATAGAGATAAGGTTCTTTTTCATATCAGGTACACATAAGATATTATGTAAATTAAAGGTGCAAGTTGGGGTAGGAAGAGTTATGGAACCGGTATGGGTAATGCGAAGACCCGAGCCATCGCCTATCATAACGTCATCAGACCCTGTATAAGGAGTGTGAAGTGAAAGATTATTTAAGTCCGCGGTAACATGGTGCGACGCCCCACTATCAAGTAACCATGTGGGGGTGGCAATGTTCTCAACGGATGCATAGTTTGCACGTGGTTGCCATGGAGATGTAGGACGTGAAGTACGTGGTTGCGTTGCTGATGGAGCCGGTGAGGATTGTGCATTAACAAGTTGATAAATGGAGCATCGCTTGACAGTGTGTCCTTGAGCACCACATCCTTGGCAATACCCAAGATATGGACGTGGTGGAGGTCGATCATTACGATAAGCATTGGATTGTTCTTGATAAGCCGGTGTGGAAGTACACCAAGAAGGAGAGGATGGTCGTCGAATTCGATTGTTGCGTTGATTGACAGGGTTGGCGGTAGCAGGAAAGAATGATGGTGGTGCGTGTGATTGTTGGAGAGACGCTTCCTTGTTGATGAGTTTTTCTTGAATTTCATTAAAGGATATAGGGGTTTCACGAGCATTAACTGCATCGACAATTCCTTTGTATTCCTCACCAAGGCCATCTAGAATCTTATCAATGAGATCTTCTTCATCAACAGGTTTTCCAAGAAGAGCAAGTTCATCAGCCCGATTCTTGATGAAGTGCATATATTCAGAGATGGTCTTAGAACCCTTAACATAGTTCTTCAATTGGTCCTTGATTTGTTTGATGTGGCCGTGAGATGGTTTGGCATAGGTATTAGCCAAAGTGGTCCATGCCTCTTGACAGGTGGTAGTGCGTGCAAGAAGAGGTTGGATAGGTAGAGAGACTGCACCAAGTAGTGCACTAAAGAGAAGACGATCTTGATGTTTCCAAGTAGTGTAGGCCGGATTTGGAGTTGAGTTACCATTAGCAGTGACGGTATGTGCAGGGCTGGGGTGGGAACCATCAATGAAGCTATAAATATCATATCCTTCTAATAGACTTTGGATTTGAAGGCTCCAAGTGATATAGTTGGTGGTGGTTAGTTTGGTGATGTTTGTAGTGTTGATGATAATCAGAGGAGTATTTGGTTCTTGAAACTTTTGAATAGTGGTATGAGTGGTAGATGATCCAGAGGCTTGTTCTGAAGCCATTAAGGCAGAATGTGAAAAGAGAAAAAAAAATGGTGAAGAATGGATTAGGATCGTGGCTGCTGTGATACCATATAGAAGTTGGAGATAATGGCTTTATATCTATTAAACAAAGATGAGAAATATATACATGTACAAGACTTAATCAAATATTTTACATCTAGCTAATTACGTAGTCTATGGGATTTGCTATCAATCAAATAATCTTCATCTAGCTAATTACTTGATCTATGGGGTTTGTTTGTCAATTCAATATATACAACTCATGAATAGGAAACTAATAAGATAATTTACACAATTAAATAATTAATTAATTAATTTCTCTAATAAAAGTAGATATACTTTTACAGAACGAAAAACAACAATCATCACATAAATGTTGAAATATATAAAGCAGTACTCACACATTTTTCTTTCTAGTACCAACAGACTACAATTGAACAATCGATAGCCAACCAAAACCAATATGAAAGTAGACAAACACCCACACTTTTGGCATCAAATATCTAAGATTCTAAAATTAGAAGCAAATAAATATTTTCATTGGTGATTGAAACCAAAACATAGCATCGAGAAAACTCAAACAGAATTTTAGAAAACCGAATTTTGACCTAATTCTAGAAAATATTCATTGGTGATTGAAATGAAAAAATAAATACAAATTGGTAAATGGAGCTAGGTAATCAAACAAACAAATGAAAAAGGTACATATTACGGCATTATAGACGAAGAAATTAAGAAATTCAAGGTAATCTTACTTACCTCAATGGATGATTGGAGTGAAAATTTAACACTTTTACCTACTTCGTGAAGACTGAGAGAGAGCGCGCAAAATGAGCGGGAAAAATGGGGGGAGAACCTGGAAACACCACTTTGCCTCGTGTTCATATATAATAAATAAAAGTTTAATGTAACTACACTAATCACCCTTTATGTTTGAAAAATTACACAAATGACCTCATTTGGCATTAATTTCTAAGGGCCTGTGCAAATAAAGTTGATGGGGAAAATCGGGTCAAATCGGTGAAAAAAATGTCCGAATTGATAAAAAAAACGAGTGAAATTGTCATGACATTTGGCATTTGCCAAACGCCAAATTGGCTTTGGCTTTTGGCAAATGCCAAACGCTAAATGTCATATGAAGATGTTCTTGACATTTGGCGTTTGACATTTGTCAAAAGTCAAACGACAAATAACATCTTCATATGACATTTGGCGTTTGACGTTTGGAAACCCCAAACGTCAAATGCCAAAAACGCGTAAAAATGCAGAAATCAGATCCGAGAATAAAAGAAGGGGCAAAACTTACACCAAATGACCATTCTCCTTCGTTCCTCCTCTCCCCATCATCTCTAATTGCATGTGTCATCTCTAATTTGTGAAATTCTTGGGAAAAAATTGAAATTGAGAAGTTAAGAGAGATGAGAGAGTTGATAGAGTTTGAATTTGAATTTGAGAATTGTGTTTAAGTTTTAGGGTTAAGGGGTTTTGGCTATGTGTTAAAGAAAAATAAAATAAAAAATAAAGGTCAATGGCCTTTTTCTAATTATAACATTTCGGAATGGCCTTAGGCCAAATTACCCGGTGTCCAATGTTATTTCTGGAATTCATTTATTTTTTTAAATGAAATTAATGTTGTAAAAGGATCATTGTGATGAAGTTAATACTTTAGGGTAGTTTGAGTAATTTTCTATATATAAAGGATAGTTAGTGTAGTTACATCAAACTTGAAAGATAGTTTGAGTTATTCTTCTAAAAAGAATAGGTATTTGCTTACAGATTTGGGGGAATAGCAACTATACCTTACACAAACCACTCTCCATACTTTGAAATATTCACAAACTATGGGGCTTCTAGGATATGAGCATGGTAACATGCCCTTTCACGCGGGCAACTATTGGGAGCGTTACGCGTGTCCAAAAAATTATTATTTTAGTTTTATGAAATACGAAATGTCCATAATAACCCTTCAGTATTTTATTTGGGCCATGTCTTATAAATGAAGACAATATATGGGCAATGTCAAATAAATGAAGGCAATCTAAGTCCAATATTGTTTGAGAGAATAACATATATGTATTGGGCTTATATTTATCCAAAACATGTTTACAATATATCAACAAATTTTATTTGACCCAATTATTCTAAACAGACTTCATAAATTCAAGTTTTGTACTATATTTTGATAAACATAAATTTTCAAATAGTGTTTATAATTTTTATGCTCATCCTTTAATATACTAATTAAACAAAAAAAATTATATTTTGCTGGATTTAATGTATGGCCACAACATATTTTATAATTGTGTTACCTAATTATTATGAATAATTATTAGTTAACACAATACAAAAATTAAATTATTTTAGGTGTTATCGAAGAAGATTCAAGAGTGTTTAAAAATTTGCTTCAATTAAAATATTCTATAAAACAACATGGTCTACCCAAAAAGAGAAAGTTCAGGTGCTATATCATATTTCGAATTATTTTTTTTATTTATCCTACTTTGTAAGAACTAAAAATTGAAAAAGAATTGTAACAATTTATTCAATACTTTTGAAGTGGTGGGGGGGGGGGGGGGGGGGGCTGCTTCTAGGGTATTAACTTAATAAAAAAGTTATATATTGTTTGATTTAATAATATACTATTAAGGTAATTGAAATTGAATCGATATTTCGATCGATTATTGACACAAGTCAACAATATTGATTCTATGGTTATATACCGCTATATTATTAATTGAAATTAGATCGATTATTGATCAAAGTCAACATTGTTGATCATAGGGTAATGGATAATTATGTTAATCATAATTCAAATTAATATTTGTCCCGATTATTGAACGAAGTCAACATTGTTGACCATAAGGTAATATATAATTAAGTTAATCGTAACCGAAATTGATAATTGACTCGATTTATTGACCAAAATCAATATTATTGACCTTAGGGTAATGTATATTTAGGTTAATCGTTACTAAAATCGATAATTGGCTCGATTAATTGACTGAAGTCAACATTGTTGACCTTGTGTAATATATAATTAGGTTAATCATAATTGAAATCGATAATTGGCTCGTGATCAACGTCAACATTGTTGACCATATGATAATGTATAATTAGGTTTACAGTAACCGAAATCCATACTTGTCCCGATTATTCACCGAAATCAACATTGTTGACATTAGGGTAATGTATAATTAGGTTAATCTTAACTAAAATCGATAATTGACTCGATTAATTTACTAAAGTCAATATTGTTGACCTTAGAGAAATGTATAATTAAGCTAATCGTAACAAAATCGATTAATTGACTGAAGTCAATATTGTTGACCATATAGTAATGTATAATTAGGTTAATTGTAACTGAAATCGATAATTGGCTCGATTAATTGACTGGAGTCAACATTGTTGACCTTATGTTTAATGCATAATTAGGTTAATCGCAACCGAAATTGATAATTAACTTGATCAATTGATCGAAGTCAACATTGTTGACCATAGGGTAGTGTGTAATTAGGTTAATGGTAATCCAAAACGATACTTGTCCCGATTATTGATTGAAGTCAACATTGTTGACATTAGGGTAATGTATAATATGGTTAGTCGTAACTGAAATCGATAATAGACTCGATTAATTGACCAATACAAACATTGTTGGCCTTAGGGTCATGTTTAATCATAAATAAAATCGATAATTGGTTCGATTAATTGACTGAAGTCAATATGTTGACCATATGGTAATATATACTTAGGTTAATTGTAATTGAAATCGATAATTGACTCGATTAATGGACCAAAGTCAATATTGTTGACATTAGGGTAATATATAATTAGATTAATCGTAAACCAAATCGGTAATTGACTCGATTAATTGAACGAAGTCAACATTGTTGACTATATGGTAATGTATAATTACCCTATTGTCAATATTGTTGACAATATGGTAATGTATAATTAGGTCAATCGAAATCGATACTTGTCCCGATTATTGATAAAAGTCAACATTATTGACCATAGGGTAATGTATAATTAGGTTAATCATAACCAAAATTGAAAATCGACTCGATTAACTAATCAAAGTCAACACTGATGACCTTATGATAATATGTAATTAGGTTAATCGTAACCAAAATCAATAATTGACTCGATTATTGATTTAAGTCAACATTGTTGACCATATGGTAATATATAATTAGATTAATTATAATCCAAATTGATATTTGTTTCGATTATTGACCAAAGTCAATATTGTAGACCACATGGCAGTGTATAATTAGATAATCGTAATCCTAATCAATACTTGCTCCAATTATTGAGTGAAGTCAACATTGTTGACCATAGAGTAATATATAATTAGGTTAATCGTAATCCAAATCGATACTTGTCCCAATTATTGAACGAAGTCAACATTGCTGACGTTAGAGTACTGTATAATAAGGTTAATTGTAACCAAAATCCATAATTGATCCGATTAATTGGCCAAAGTCAACATTGTTGACTAAATGGTAATTTATAATTAGATCAATCGTAATCTAAAATCAATACTTGTTTCGATTGACCGAAGTCAACATTTTTTTACCATAGGGTAATGTATAATTATGTTAATCGTAATTCAAATTAATAGTTATCCCGATTATTGAACAAAGTCAAAATTGTTCATCTTAGGGTAATGTATAATTAAATTAATCGTAACCGAAATCGATAATTCACTTTATTAATTGACCTAAAACAACATTGTTGACCATATGATAATGTATAATTAGGTTGATTATATTGTAATTGGAATCGATCGATAATGGGCTCGATTAATGAATGATTAGAAAAGTGGACTTGTATACTTGGTCAAAATTCTGTTATAGATAAATTATTTTACTTTGTTTAACCCAATTATTTTAAAATGAGTTAAATAAAAATAAAAATTGAATAAATGAATAATATATAATCATCGCCTGACCTACAAAAATGATTTTTTTTTTTAAAAGTGGATATCATGAAATAAAAATGAAAAAAATTAATTGTGTCATAGTTAAAATTAATAGTGCAAAAAATCATTATCATCCATTTAAGTTTTTGGTGTCTTCTCTCCCACATCATTTCTCTCCTCAACAACCCACATCCACCATGGTTAGATCCAGTTTCCTACAACCCACCACCAACACAACCCTATTCAGATCCAACCTTCAACAACCATAACAATCACCTGACCTCCAACAACCATAACCATCGCCTGACCTCCAACAACCATCACCACCACCTACTAGATCCAACCTTCAACATATTTCGCCGCCTGCCATGTTGGGTTTTTGATGGTTGAATCAATTGTAAAATTGATATCGAATTGATTTTTTGATATCTTATTTGTTTTTGTAGTTAATGGGAGGAGAGTAATTTTTTGAGAGGAAAATTTTATTCAATTGATTCCTCTTACATCACATTTGAGTAGTGTACTCATATTTATACTTGTCTATGGAACACTCTAGAATATCTAGTTCTATCCTAGTTTCTAGTATAATCTATATGTTCTAGATTTATCATCATTTATCTTAGATACCTAGGATTTATTGATATTATTCTAGATTCTTATACCAAATAGACACTAACTTATACATGAAATATCTTGATCTAACTTGAACTTTCTAGAACCTTCAAGCAAAATATCTCACATTTCAACACTCCTCCTTGAGATTTTTGCTTGATAATCCAAGCTTATATCTAAGTATCTCAAATTTTGATTATGGAAGTGTTTGATTGTATTATGATGTGCCACATGTGCAAATGCATCTTTGTAGCTGGATCTCATTTTATATGCATTTCTCATTGCAACCCTCTTGGTCTGTGCTTGTTGACTGTGCTATTTCGATTTGCTAATGTCTTATAACTCTTTTTTGCACGAAGCACCTTTTTGTTTTTAGGTCCTCCCATCAGTTTCCGCGTTTGTTTTATGTTGTTCTTTTTTATCTCCTCCTTTATTCCAACTTTCCATTTCTCATATTGAGAAGTTCCTTCGTAATTGCTTGGCTCAATAAGTATCATTTGACAACTTTCAAATTTATCCGTAACAGATTTGAATTTTTTCGGAGATTCAAATGATTTGCTCCTGGAGAAGTATTCCATCATTTGTTCTTCTTTATTGTTGGATATTTCCGGACCTTTCTTTGTCTCCTGTTGTTCAGGCATTATTGGTGCTTCTGGATTACTTATATCCACATCTTTATCCAAATTCTTAGTTGCAGTTTCAAAGGTGCAACCATCATCATCATCCGTTATCTTTTCAAAGTAGAGGCAAATAAATCTTTTGTGGGCATTCAATGGAAACTTCTCAAGCCCCCAATCTGTCTCTAACAATCTTAGCACATAATTCAACGTCTGTGTATCGACTTGGTCTTTGATATATTGCAGGCGAGAGACAAACGCACTCTTGATTCGTTGCTTAATTCCTCGCTCTTCTCTTTCTTGTTTCGCCATTGAAATGCTCTCCAAACATTGATATTTTTCTCGAAGAATCTCCCATGCTTCTTTGGCTGTAGTCGTAGCGACTATCTTGATGAAGATTTCTTTAGTAACGGTAGCTTGGAGGAATGTAAGTGCCTTCATATTCTTTTTATATTCTTCTTTGTTCTTCTTTTGTTGGGGTACGGTAAGAGCACCATCATCTTTCGGTTCTTCATAACCGTTTTCAACAATTTCCCATAACTCATTTGCTACGAGAAAAGCCTTCATTCTTACAGCCCAATAGTCGTAGTCTTCACCGTTGAAAATTGGTAGTATTGATGAACCCATTTTTTGAACTTTATCCCTCAAGATCAATTAGCTCTTGATACCACTTGTTGGTTTTGTGATGGTTGAATCAATTGTAAAATTAATATCAACTTTAATTTTTTGATTTGTTATTTATTTGTAGTTAATTGGAGGAGAGTAATTTTTAGAGAGGAAAATTTTATTCAATTGATTCCTCTTACATCACATTTGAGTAGTGTACTCATATTTATACTTGTCTATGGAACACTCTAGAATATCTAGTTCTATCCTAGTTTCTAGTACAATCTATATGTTCTAGATTTATCATCATTTATCTTAGATACCTAGAATTTATTGATATTATTCTAAATTCTTTTACCAAATAGACACTAACTTATACATGAAATATCTTGATCTAACTTGAACTTTCTAGAACCTTCAAGCAAAATATCTCACATTTCAACATGCCGCCGCCTTCCGCCACCTAGTGATGACCGATTCCTAGGTCCGTGCGACGACCAGACGCTCTGACCAGCACGATGGCTGATCTGGGTAACGCTGTCGCCGACTGTTTGGAAGGTGTGGTGGTGCCTGGTGGGGTGGTTTCTGAAGTTTTATAATATTATAATTTTGACCCCCTTAATTTCCAATGTTTATTTTATTAGGTTGAGTGAAAGTTGAATCCCAATTTTTCATATTTATTTTAATTTAGTCCTAATATCTTATTTAAGTCCTGATTTACTTACGGATCTAGTACCTCTCCGATTGAGGTTTAATGGAAGTTGGATTTTGTTTTAATTGGTTTTGTTCTTTTCTTTGAATAGGAGCTTGTAGGAGCATTGTCAGTCACATTCGATTTCAGTTTTTCTATTCATTCTTAGGTTTATTAGAAATTCGTAAAAAATATGGGATTCTTTTAGAGGAAATCCGGTGAAATCAATTTTTTTTTTCAATTTGAAATGTTGACCATAATGTAATGTATAATTATGTTTATCGTAATTGGCTCAATTAATTGATCAAAGTCAACATTGTTGATCTTGGGATAACGTATAATTAGGTTAATTGAAATCGATAATTGACTCGATTAATTGATCGAAGTCAACATTGTTGACTACATGGTAATGTATAGTTAGATTAATCATAATACTAACTGATATTTGATTCGGTTATTGATCAAAGTCAACATTGTTTACCACAAGGTAATGTATAATTAGATTAAGAATAACACAAATCGACACTTGTCGCGATTATTGAACGAAATCAACATTGTTGACTTTACGGTAATGTATAATTAGGTTAATTGTAACTGAAATCGATAATTGACTCGATTACTTTACGGTAATGTATAATTAGGTTAATTGTAACTGAAATCGATAATTAACTCGATTAATATAATTAGGTTAATTATAAGTGAAATCGATAATTGACTCGATTAATTAATCAAAGTCAACATTGTTGACATTAGGATAATGTATAATTAGGTTAATCGTAACCGAAATCAACAATTGGTTCAATTATTTAACCAAAGTCAACATTGTTGACCTTAGGGTAATGTATAATTAGGTAAATCGTAGTTCATAATTGGTGTGATTCAATTGTCGATTCGATACTTCGATTAGACCTAAATCGTATTGTGCATAATGAAATAGTCAACAGTGTGACTTTGGTCAATCGTTCTACTCAATTGTCAATCCAATACTTCAAGTAATCCTAAATCATGTCGTATATAATCAAATTGTCAAAATTGTTGACTATTGACAATCGCCCGATCAATTTTAAATTTTTGATTATCAATAGTATTTTGTTTTTATGAAATGATAATTACATATATACATAATGTATCAACATAGTATTGACATTTCATATTTACCTTTATATTTAATAATCAATTTTAGTATATGAAATTATGAACATATACATGCTGATCGATTCTCAATATCGTTCTAGAAACCATAAAATTTTTTTTGAGAAAACTTAAATTTTCATTTACACCATAAATGAAATAAGTTTTAAAAATCATGAAAGCTAAACCAATTCGAAATAAATTAAAAAAAATTAAGAACACACACACACACACATATATATATATTTATATATTTATATATTCCATTAATTTCATCTTATCTTTCTTATTTTAAAATGAATTATATTACTCGCTTCGAATGAGATTAAGTCATGTCCAAAATTTGAATACCTTTGAAAAAAAATTATATTAACAAAATAACATCTTAATAACTATAATTAAAAAAAAAGAATGACACACTATTTCAGTTGAAAATTATAATGTCATTATTTGAATTAATTTTATAGTTATTAAATATTTATAATGTTCTGGTTACTTTGTTTAATAATTAAATTATTTATTTATTTATCATATATGATTCAACTATTTAATTTTTCTTCATGAAATAAAAGAATAGTAGTGTTGTTAATTTGAGAAAGAACATTGTTAATGGAGGTAGTAAGGTGAGAAAATATGGGCTGATGGACTGCGCCTAGTCAAAAAATTATATTAACCTATTTTTTTAAGAGCATAAGGATAATTTAGTCAGTACATTTAGTGGAGAAAACTAAAAGCATTTTTTGCAGTTACCAAGATCCACGATTGGGATTTAATAGAAATTAAATGAATGGTAGGATGATATGGCCGTATGTCTGGGCAAATTTCAGCCGCCCGCATGCTAGAAAGCTCGCACAAACTACTACTTCGAAGTCTGACGTCCAACCAAAAAAGCTAATGAAACTATTGAAA
The DNA here is from genome assembly GCA_034814905.1 of Penstemon davidsonii. Taxonomy (NCBI): domain Eukaryota; kingdom Viridiplantae; phylum Streptophyta; class Magnoliopsida; order Lamiales; family Plantaginaceae; genus Penstemon; species Penstemon davidsonii. The sequence continues at coordinate 7,024,227 of JAYDYQ010002685.1, read as the reverse complement.
GTATCAAGTTGCCCCTCTATTATTATGTAAATTACCAACAAAAAATCGCTAATCTTAGAAATGGACTTTTTAACTACAATAAACCTCAGGGATGGTTTGTAATTCTTTCAATTATTTATATTTATATTCAAATTAAGGAATAATTGTAACTCTAGCTGCTACCCACAATACATATTCAAACTCTTTAAGGGTTGGACATAATTTATGATTCAAATATTTGACAACAAAACATAATTTTTTAAGAGACGTCAAATTGTATTATCAAATGTAGCGTTTCAGAAATTTTTGTGTCAAATGAGTACATCATGTCAAAGTTTGGTAATTAAAGAGTAATTCACTCTAAAAATTCTTCTCAAAGACCATCTCACGTAAAATAATGATTTGACACCACTAATTCTCAACCACTACTTTTAAGAAGAAACAAATAAAAATATCTAAAAGTTTTAATTTTTTTAACTCTTACTCATTGTAAAGTTACTGATTTGAAAACTTATAATTTGTTTTTCTCCCACAAAATCCAATAATCAATATAATATCATATCGCAAATCATATAAAATTTGTTTTAGTTTAATCTAATTGACGGTTTATATGGGTCATAAATTTTTTTTAAAAAAGTAATAAACTAGCTTAAATACGACTGTTTTCAAAGAGTCTAAGTAAAATTAGGGTCAAGAAAAGGCCAAATTGTTAGTGGCCTCAAAGGTAGTCATGGTACATGTTAGCTAAAAAAAACTGAAAAACAGTAGTTATTTTTCTTTCTGTTACTTGCAAAATAGTTGCTTCAACTTCAATCACTCGATTTTTCGATATTCCTTAGAAGACGGAAACTATACATTAAGCAAAGAACATCATCTAATTTGGCTCTTACTTCAGCAAAACATCTCTTTCTTCATGAGATAAAGCCTTCTTTTTCTCGAAATTCCGGAGTCCATCGTCCATTTTCATCCACCAGGCCAACCATATCATTTCTTCATACTGAGGTCCATGAATCTCTCCATTAAAACATAAGCTTAAATCTCTTACAGATTGTGGAACTATATACTGTGATGGAATTCTCACAATGTACAAACAATCAAGAACAATAAGACTCATTTTCAATGAAATTATTTTTTTCAAAAATACTCTTTCAAATAAAGTAATGATTTGACACCACTAATTCTCAATCACTACTTTTAGGTCATTTCCAGCCGAAGGGAGGAGGCACGCAAGAGAGGGGTCGTCGGCTTGAGATGAAAAATTTTCAGAAGACAAGGCGGGAAAGAGGGCAACGAGGGGTCATCTAGGCAAGCGAGCAGCGCGGCATTGTGCGTCCAGGCCAATTGGTGGCCACACTTTATTTTCTTTTTTGTTTTTTAATTTTAAAAAATAATTTAAATGTGTGTAAACAAATTTAAATTATATTAATTATACATATATGTGCGTAAAAAAATTAATTGGTCACTTTTTTTTCTAAAATAAAACATATATATATGTGTGTAAAAATTCTTAAAAAATTTGTGAATGCCTTATAAATTTTGTAAATATGTGTGTGTGTGTAAAAAAATTAATTGGTCAATTTTATATAATTGGTGTAAAAATTTTATATAAAATTTTTGTGAATGCCTTATAAATTTTGTGTAAAAGTCCTTAAAAACTTGTGTAAAAAAATTGGTCACGTTTTTTTTTTTTAAATTAAAATATATATGTGTGTTGTGTGTGTAAAATTGGATGTATTTTGATAAACTACGACTTAGTTTTAAGAAAATATAGTTATTGTTATATAAAAATATGACTTAATTAAATTTATTATTGTTATTGTTAAGTGAGAGTGAGGAAAGTTTGAAATTGAATTAACTGTATTGAATTGTTAGTTCGGTTGGAGATGACACACTAGGCAAGACAGGCAATAGGGGGAGTTTTCCCCTTCGATTGGAGATGGTCTTAAGGGTATAAAAGTAAAAATACCCAAAAGTTTCACTTTTTCAGCTCTTACCTAAAACTCCGTGCAAAAAGTGAAGTGAGTAAAAAATAAGGGACGGAGTTAGTATAAAGAAAAGGGAAAATTGCTCAAATTAACCCTAAGGTTAATTTAGTGTAACTACTAATCGCCCTTTATGTTTGGGAAATACGTAAACTATCCTTAATCTATTGTATTGATCACAGTTACCACAATTTTGTATGAACTTATTACAATTACCTTCTTACGACACTAATTTATGACAACGTAATAAACAAAATTGATGTGAAATAACGGGTTAAATTGGTGAAAAATTGTGAAATTGGCGATTTTTTTTTTTTACTGAAATCGGTGAAAAACAAGTGATGTTGATGAAAAAATTGGTGAAATAGAGGGAAAACAAGTAAAATCGTTTTGTGACCTTTGAGGTTAGTAATTTTTTAGATGGTGTCCAATAATATTACTGGAATTCAGTTTTTTTTTTTTAATTGTAAGAGGTTAATTGTGATTAGTCAATACTTCACGAGTAATTCGAGTAATTTCTACATGAAGTGTGGTTAGTGTATTTACACTAAACAACTAAACAATGATAGTTTGAGTTATTCTCCTTAAAAAGAAGGGTATAGCTTATAAATTTGGGAGAACAACACAACTACACCTTGAAACTTAATGTAATTACCGTAACAAAAAAAATTTAATGTAATTACACAAACCACCCTCCATGTTTGAAAATATTCACAAACTACTCCAAAGTCGGACGACCAACAAAAAAATCTAATGAAATTTTTGAAAGTAACAAATTATCCCTCTATTATTATGTAAATTACCTATAAGAAATCACAAAAATTAGAGACAATCTCTGTAATTACAATAAACCTCGATGATATTTTGAGTAACATTCAAGTTAAGAAATAGTTGTAACTTTAGTTACTGCCCACAGTGCATCTTCAAACTCTTTAAAGGTCAGACATAATTTAATGAATCAAAATTTGACATCGAAACATAACTTATCAAGGGGCCGTCAAATTTTAGTATCAAATGAGTTGTTTAAGAAAGTTTTGTATCAAATGCGTAAAGTAGGGCAAAGTCTGTATTAAAGAGTGACTACCTCTAAAAAATTCTTCAAAAAAAATACTCTCTCACATAAAATAGTGTTTTGCCACCACTATATTTGGGCAAAAATGTAAAGACAAATAAAAGTTTAATTTTTGTTTTACTCTTACCCACTGATTTGAAAACTTATCATCTACTTTTCTTTCTCAAATTTTGACAATCTATAATATCATATTTAGACCATATAAAATTATTAATTTGACATCTACCATCCACTTTCATTCACCAAAACTTAATACAAAAAACATATTCAAAACATAAAAAACCAATATTTATTATTTTATTAATATTTTACCATCTCAATATTTCCATGAAAACCAATTCAAATCAAGTTATAATGGTCTATTGGATTGTTTTTCACTAGGGGTGAACGCGGTCGGGTTTTGGCGGGTGACAATGAAAAAATCAACCCGACCCGACATATACAGGTTGCCAAAATTTCAAACCGCACCCGCATTTTTAAGTTCATAAACCGTACGGTTCGGGTGAGGCAGATGCGGGCGGTTTGGCTGGCGGGTTGACGGGTTGAACCATTGAATTTATTCAATGCTTAAGTGTTTTTGTTATATAGTATATTCAACTAATTTATACTACATAAAATTCAATCTGACTAGGAAGAAAAAAAATAAAATAAGATTGGACAAGCTCATGGTTAATGGCCCATTTTGCCAAACGCAACTATAATTCCAAGCTAGAAAATTCTCTAATCCGGTTTGGTAAACAAAATTAATCACGGGTAGAGTGATCTTTATGGATAGGATCAATTCCAGCGATTGTTTTATAAGAAAAAACTACGTACATATAATGCAAAAAATAACAAAAAAAATAATTAATTAATTGATGCATAAGTTACAGTACTCATTTTATTTATAGAAATAAAAAAATGATTTAAATATTCTAAACTCAAATGTTCTCCAAACTCTTTTTGGATACTGCAAATGAAAGGGAACTACATAGCACAAAAAATAAGGTAGGTGTTGCAAGATCTTTTACGGAATTTGGTACTTGGTTAATAACTATGAATAACTCATACTTTGAAACTTTTGATGTTCCTCTTTCCTATTGATCGCTCAAATTTCCTACCCTTGGCTCGCACGTATGGCTTGGTGTGACTTATGAGTGATGAAAATTGAGAATTGATTTTGAATCTTGATTTTTGAGGAGAGGCGCGATGGAGAAGAGAACTGGAGAGTGGAGCAGGCGTGAAGATAGAGATAGAAAGCCCTAATTCTTTTTCAGTGTTTTGTTTGGTAAGTGGTGTTGGGTAGAGAAAACATGTAATATATGGATGGGTCGGGTTAGGGGCGGTTTTTAACCACTAAAACCGCAACCCGACCCATAACTTTCGGGTGGTCACAATTTTAACCCGTTGCTAGTTTTATAAAAACAAAAACCGTCGGGTTTGGGTCGGGTCGGGTTGAGCGGGTCGGGCGGGTCCATCGGGTAAATGAACACCCCTATTTTTCACCATAGCAAATTTATGTTTTAAACTATAAATATTAACCTAATAAACATAAAAGATATAAAAAACATGATATGATATTTGCCAACATTAACTTGACATCTACCACATATCTTAAAACCCCAACATCCAAACTCAATTTAAATTCATATCTCAACATTTTTAAAACCTCAAAATACAACATTAAATCTCAATCTCATTTTATTTTAGGAAAACCAACAATTAATTATGCAATCAATTTACTTAATTTTCATCTAGGTATTTTTTTTCTTGACTTTCCTTAAATAGCGTGCCATTTGGCGCTATGGGCTATTGCGCTATAGTCCAAATAGCGCACATAGCGCGCACTAAGTGGAAATCAGCTGCGCAAGGCGCAGCGAGGTGACGTGGCTGGGCTATAGCGAATAGTGAATAGCGCGCGCTATGTGCGCTTTTAACTATAATGCACCGAAATTATCCAAATAATTTTTTTTCGAAGCCAAAACTATTCCAAAGTAGCCTCAATAGCACTTTGTTTCCCATTTACCAAACTTATTCCTAATATTTCAACGAAATCAAGCAAATAATAATAATGCAAATAGTCATTACCTCAAATGCATGCAATGTTCCGAACATGCATAAGCAAAGTTTCAAAAGTACTTTCTAGTACATGTTAGCCTAACAATATATACATCAGAAGAACTACTTGTTACTCAAGATATCTTTGAAGATCCACCACAAGGCTTACAAAGATCATCATCTAGTTTAGCTCTTAATTCAGCAAAACATTTCTCAATAGCATCTAAAGCTTCATCAGATAAAGAAGCCATTTTCTGAAATTTTTGGATTGCATCGCCCATTTGCATCCACCAGGCGAACCATATCAGTGGTCCATATTGAGGTCCATGAATCTCTCCATTAACACATAAACTTACATCTCTCACAAATTGCGGAACTATATATTGTGATGGAATCCTCACAATGCACAAATAATCAAGAGCGGCTATAGCATGGCTGCATAATATCCCGTCTGAATCGAACTTCTTGCAGCTACATTTAACCGTACCATCATCTGATTCTGCAGAAACCTTAACATATCCCTTGTGATGACCAGGTTTATAGACTTTGCATTCGACATGAAAACTATTCCCACTCCCATAAACAGTCGTAGAGTCAATATTGGTCATAAGATATTCCGACTTCTTATATTCAACACGGAACAATTCAAAAACTTCTGGGATATAGATATTTTTTGCATGCCATAGCATTGGAGTGCCAACAAGAGCATTGTCTGTGTAATTAAATTTTTGTTTTTTCTGATAAAGTGGGTAGCAGTCATCTTTAGTAGCTTTTGGAGGTTCTCTTCGATAATCACCGAAGATAAATGGGATATCATCCGTGCTGGCAGTCCTCAGGTAATTAAAATTTACGTGAACAAAATCTTTGTAGATATCTTCTTTCCTTTCTTGGTACACAGTGGATATATCATCTTTAGAAGCTCCAGACTTGACACTGCAAGTTACGATTTTCACAGTGTCTATTAGATGCCTTTGAAAGGACTATCAACATTTGTTCAAATCTTACATAGAAATGATAATCAGATAGTGATACAACTCTACAAACCAATTAAGAGAGAAAATGAATAATACATATATACACTTATAAATAGAACGTAATAATTACATACGAATGAAATGGGATCATCTTAGATTATAGGGTAGTCGACTTTTAAACATCATTTTAAACCAATAATTATAAGATAAAGACTTGTTGATTCATCTTTACAACAAAATTCCAGCAATCATATTGATAGGTATAAAGGAGGAATTTTTTTGTTAATGCATTTTTAGGCTTGCCATGAAAAAGAATGAAATGCTTGGAAACTTGTCAGATATGATAAAAACAAGTTTGGCTGGTACACAATCACTATAGCCCATAGAAGAGAACAAAGGTCGATGTCATTCAATAACATTCCGACAAACAAGTTGAATCACTTTCTTATAATGAAGTAATGGAAGCTGACATTTGGATATAGAATTTAAGAATACTACAATTAATGAAACATAAGAAGCAGTTTAAAAGGAATGGTATCTTACCGCTGAAAGCATGTTTTTTCTTCTAGAAGATTATCAATTTTCATCCACCTCGTGAGGTGAAAATTTGGAATCTCATTAATGCACAAACTCTCAAGAACCGCAATAGCGTGACAACAGAGAATACCAAAATGTGAGAAGTAATTGCAGCTGCAATTCATTTCTCCGTCACAAGGATATGCAGTCAATTCGTGCTCTCTTACGAAATGGCCCATCTTTTTGAGTTTATATTCAGACACAAGTCCTCTCTCATCCCAATCGTTTGGCCCAACCTCAAGATTAAGAGCCCTAGATTTTCTAAATTCATGTTCAAAGGCACGATATACATTTGACGTGTAAACTTTCCTCGCATGACTCAATAACGGTTTATCATCCTCATCCTCTTCAGAACTTTCCGTACAATCACTGAAAGGAAGAAGAGGCTATAGTTTAGATCACGAACTAGAAAATCGCAGTAATATGGATAGTTATTCACAAATCTAAACATCGAATCTATATAAAAAGAAGACAAAATCCCATTTTCTATAATTCCATAAAATGAAAAAAAAGCTACCTTTCGTCCTCATCTTCCTCTTCATCACCATCGCTGTCTTCTCCTTCTCCTCCATCGTCATCTTCTTCCCCACTATCATTGCTTCCCTGCCCACTACTATCATCAGTATCATCATTATCTTCATCTGCTTCACCATCGTCACTCCATTCAGATTCTCCAAATGCATTATTATCCTCAACGTTACCATGCTGATAATGACCAGAATCGTTCTCCAATCGCTCGGCCTCATCTTGAAGAGAATTCCCCTGTGCTTTTCCAAGAGACAGTATAACAGATCTTTGTAGCATATAGGCCAAAAGAAACCAAAAAAGGGATGTATCAGCAAGTAAAACAATCTCCATAGCCAGAGCTTTCATTACATAGCAGAAAATCAACTCACGAGGCACAGGGTCCGATCGATGCAGTAAAATCTTCATTGCTACAGATATGCAAGAAAATCACAGCATTTGTAATAGCCGATACTACATAACATAAAAAGGAAAAAAAATCTAACATGACATTGACGAAAAACACTCGGAATAAGTAAAAGGATAGAAAGTCTGTGATTAACTGAATGTCCAACGACAAAATGGCAGTCCACATTAATAGATGAGTAACTAAATGTCGATTAGTGTTTAAGACGTGGCCTTCTTCCCTTATTTAATTTGACCTCCAGGTGTAATAGAACCAAGTCAATTGACCAAACCGAGTACATGAATTGTCTCCCTAAATTTGTAAGTGTCGTGTGGTTGTTTGCTTTTAAACTATCATACACACATTACCTACTTTTCCTTTTCCTTAAAACAAAATGGACACACTTCTACAAAAATAAGAACTGCAATCCTCACATAAAGGCTGAAATATATGCAGTAGTACCATCTTCCTTACCAAAATACTACAATTGAACAATCGATTGTCAACCGAAACCAATATGAAAGTAGACAGATACCACATTAAGATTCTAAAACTACAATCAAATATTCAATTCACATTTAATAGAATTTTACCATCCGAATTAAGAAACCAAACATAGTATCAAAAAACCCAAATAGAAACTTAGGAAAATCGAAATTTTACCTAATACTAGAATATATTCGGGGGTGAATGAAAGTGAAAATTAAAATAGACTCCATTAAATGGAACTAAGTAATCAAATCAACCAAACAAATTAAAAACATGCATAATACGGCAGTATAGACGGAAACAGAAAGAAATTCAAGAAATTTTTACCTTAATGGAGAATTAAGCACTTTCACCTAGTTCGTGAGACAGCAAAATGGCGGGAGAAATGGGGGAGAACAGGGAAACACCACCTAGTCTGCTCCGCCTGTAGGCTGTATATATAAAAATTGAGTGAATAGCAAATTAACTCCCCGTGTTATTCTAAATAGGCAATTTAACTCCCTGTGATAAATAAAAGGGCAAAATACCTCCCTGTGATATTCTAAATAGGCAATTTAACTCCCTGTGATAAGAAGAATGGCAAGATACCTCCCTGTGTTTTTATAAAAGAAGCACATTGCCTCCCTCTAAATTGCTCATTAATTCATATCACATTAAGTTAAATTGCTCATTATTTCATTTCATAGGGAGGCAAATTGCATATTTTTATATCACAAGGAGGTAAATTGCTCATTATTTCATTTCACAGGGAGTCACAGGGAGGTAAATTACCCATTAGACATGTCACAGGGAGTTAACTTGTAAAAAACCCTATAAAAATTAGATAATTTGTGTATAATTTTGGCTAATAAATTGATATATGGTGATTTTGTTTTTTTTTTGGTTATTAATTTGAATTTTACTTATGTTACTATTATTTATTTATGTTCATTTACTGTGTACTAACTATAGCATATGTTATCACTAAGTTATATTAGCCGCTAGAATTAGCTTTCTAATTATTTTTTTTTTTTCAAATGATAAAATTATTAACACAATACTTGTTAATATTTTCCACTACAACATTACACCATATATTAACCATTAAGTACGAAACAATGGGAATGATGGAACTGGTGAATACAAATGAATTACTCTTTGGAGTTTTTCACCGGACTCGTATCATGATTTTGCCTTCTGCAATTCGTTAACATCACCAAAGAAAATGAGTATCACTAACTTAACCCCTTGATTGTGGACTCGAAGGGTGAGTCAGGGCCTAAGATCAGGCCGAAAGGCGTAGTCGATGGACAACAGGTGAATATTCATGTACTACTCCTTGTTGATCCCCAGGGACGGAGAAGGCCAGGTTAGCTCAAAGATGGTTATCACTTCAAGAAAGTAAGGTACCCCTTTATTCTTTTGACATATTATTATGAAAATTTCAATCACTAATTCGTATTATTTATATATCAGCTAGTGAAATGTCACATCGAATATGATACAATATTCTTAATCATAATAATGAGTAAGTTTAGAGTCGTTTTAAGTGACAAATTCATATAATAATCCAGGTTTGGAAATATTCACGAACTACTCCAATGGCAGACGCCCAACAAAAAAACCTAATGAAATTGTTGAAAGAATTTCCCCTTTATTATTATGTAAATTACCTATTAGAAATTACAAAAATTTAGAGACAATCTTTGTAATTACAATAAACCTCGATGATAGTTTGAGTAACATTCAAGTTAAGGAATAGTTGTAACCTTAGTTGCTGTCCACAATGTATCTTCAAACTCTTTAAAGGCAATACACAATTTAATGAATAAAATATTATGATAGGATAGTGCCCAACAAACCAATACTTTTAGTTTGTAATAGGACTATTCTATAATAAATGATCGTTGGAATTAATGATTCATACGCACGTTTATTTATAACTGTATAGAATGAACAATGGCCAACTTCGTCTCTCGCGAATACATTTAAGCGATTGGATGAAACCCTAAGATCACATTCGACTATGGGACGATTCACTTCAGTATGAGTGCAATCATGAAACAGTCTTTAAAGTCGTGATCTTAAAATATGTCATAGATTCCGAACGAGACGGGGTATCAAAGGAATCGCTAAGAATTGTATGATTATGCATGATTCACATGGAGTGAATTTGTAGCGTTTCATGAACAAGACATTTGATGTCAGTGCATATGAGTAGGTGGTTCGATAGGAGATCGAATGCATCGAACGACCCAAATAGAGAAACCCATTGTGGAAGCGCGTGTCGCATATCGGTGATGGGATGTTTCTCAGGACTTATAATAGTGTACGATTTAGTCCTACTTGAGATGCTATGGCGAATTCGGTGCACGGATGTACGTACTTTGACTTAGGTGCCGATGACGTAGCCTGGTCATTGTGTGCCTATTTTGGGTACGTATAGTCGTGTACGTGGGTGGTTAGTATCGATATGGAATCTACCGACTCATCGTAATGGATGAGAGAATTTCCTGTACGTTTTTAGATAATATATTCCAAGAAACCCATGGCCATGGTCAGTGACGGATTTGGAAAGGGGTTTTCAAATTTAGCAGTCACACTGGAATTATTATCCAGAATTAGAAAGTACAGAATCGAGATAATTAGAGGTGCTGATCAATTCACTCACCCTAGGTCTCGATTGGGAAATTAAGTCAATTGAAGGACCGTATGTACATGGCAGTTAGGGGAGGTGAGGTTCACAAGATCAATTCACCTGAAGTTGGGCCGCACGGGCTTGTGGCTAGACATCGACCATGAGGTGTGAGTACTCCTGAATTAATGGGAGATTAATTTTCGAGGGGTCAATTAAAAGTGTTTAATTGATCGGAACAATTAATTGCTCATAATTAAATCATGAAGGGTTTGTGGGCCTGCTGCCAATTGATGGTGAACCTAGAGGGTCACACACAAAACAGTTGGACAGTGACGGTCATAAAAGAAAATAGTTGATTTAAGGGAGTTAAATCAATAACTGAATTAAAGTGTTAGTTCGATTGGAAGGATAATTAATTAGAAAGTCTAATTAATTAAATATTAATTAAAGTGTTAATTAATAAATTGGAAGAGTTAATTATTTAATTAATTTTGGATTAATTAAAATAGCTAAAGGGGGCGATTTTCTTGAGTAATTAAAAGAGTTTAATTGTTGCAAGAATTAGTTTCTTGTTGGACAAGGAAAATGAAAAGATATGGTGCATATCTTGTTTCCTTATGTGATAAGGAAATAATAAAGATAAGCATGATATGAGATATGGATTCTTCTAATATAAATATCTCATCATATCTCACAACAAACTAATGAAATAATGTTCATTTGCTGAAAATTCTAACCCTAACCGCCCCTAGCCCTAGCCACCCTCTCTCCTCTCTTCTTCCCCATCTGGATCTAGATCTAGATCTAGATCTGCAATCCTCCATTGACAAACCTTCAAGCTCTAGTTCTAAGCCTGTGACTTGAACGTGTTGCTACAATCCAGCTAGTGTGGATACACTCTAGAGGCGAAACACTTGGATCGCTTCTATGGATCAAAGAGAAGACCGGAGGTTACCACCACCGAACCCGTGGTGAGGTAAAATTGCGATTTCACCCCTCTAGTTTTGTTTAATGTTTTGATTAATTGTTTTAATCAACCTTTTCGCATCTGTAATGTGAAAATCGACTGATGGGTACCTTGAAAAAAATTTTAAATTCCACACTTTTGTTGTTCTGACAACCGAGGTATACCAACATATTAGATAGCAAAACATAAATTGTTATTAATCTAAAAGTAACTTGTATGAGATTTGAATATTGATTGTAGTGATTAATTAGAGAGTGTTGAAGTAAAATCAGATCTTGTATTCTCTATTAATTGGTATTGTAAAAACGTACAAAAAATATAGCAAAGACCCCCTTTATATAAACATAACTACCAGGGGTAAAAGTGTAAAAATACATACAGGAAACTAACTAATTCTATACATACAGCTATAAACTAAAAACGTGAATACGCTTAAATAATTATAGATAATTACTTTCAACCTAACGGCTAAATCAATTTAGGCATTCTCTTCTTATCCATCCATTCCTCTTTTGTTCATATCTTGAACAATAGGTGAAGAAAACATTTTTCCTGTTAATACCCCCATTCCCCACAAGCTGGTGTGTATATGTTTCGAACACCAAGCTTGGACAAAATTGCAATGAAATGAGCTCGAGGTAGAGGTTTGGTGAAGATATCCGTTGTCTGGGCAGAGGATGAAATTGGCAGCAATTTCAAATGATTCCTTGCCACATGCTCGCGTATGAAATGTAAGTCAATTTCTATATGTTTAGTCCTTTCATGAAAAATAGGATTATATGCTAAATGAAGAGCATAATGATTATCACAGTAAACTGTAGGAAGTTTTGGTTGTTGAATCTGTAAATCTCTTAATAACTGCGATATCCACAAAATTTCACTAGTTATGAATGCCAATGACCTATATTTTTCCTCTGCTGACGATTTGGATACCGTTGGCTGCCTTTTAGCCTTCCATGAGATAAGAGAATCACCTAGATAAGTACAGTAACCAGTACTTGACCTTCTGGAATCAAGACAGGACCCCCAATCTGAATCACAAAACCCTGTTAAATTACAATTAGACAACTTAGCATAATATAAGCCTTGACCAGGGGTGGCTTTTTGGTACCTTAAGAGATGATGTGTAGCAATCAGATGAAAATTTGTAGGTTTAGATACAAATTGACTTAATTTATGAACCAAAAATGAAATGTTTGGTCTAGTGATGGTCAAATATATTAACCTACCAATTAATCTCCTATAGGGAGATAGGTCAGGGAGTAAGTCAGTATTATCAGAATGTAAATTATTCTTAGGATCCATAGGAATAGAGACTGACTTTCTAGCAAGATAACTAGTGTCTTGTAGTATTTGAAGAGTATACCGTCTTTGGGAAAGTATAAGACCAGGTCTTGAATAGGCTGGTTCAATACCCAAGAAGTATTTGAGTTTCCCCAAGTCTCTAAGTTTGAAAACAGAACCAAATTTGGACTTAGTTTGAAATATGAGTGTAGTATTAGGTCCAACTAGTAGTATATCATCAACATAAACAAGAATAGCAATGAAAGAAGAATCAATACCAGAGGTAAAGAGAGAATAATCTGACCTTGATTCTGTGAAACCCATAGATTGAAGAACCTCAGTTAGTTTATGGTTCCATTGCCTACTAGCCTGTTTCAATCCATAAATAGACTTTTGCAATTTGCAAACTAAAGTACCTGACTGACCTGAAGAGTCTGTTTGTAGATTAGGAGAGTAACTTTTTGGGAGAGACATGTAAACCTCCTCATCAAGTTCACCATTGAGAAAAGCATTGGTAATGTCCAGTTGGTGAAGATCCCAATTCTTGGCCATAGAGAGAGAGATAACATGGCTCTAACAGTGATAAGTTTAGCTACTAGAGAGAAAGTGGCAGTGTAATCTACTCCATCTTGTTGAGTGAAACCCTGAGCAACCAATCTAGCCTTATACCTTTCTACAGAACCATCAACATTTCTTTTTATCTTAAAAATCCATTTACAACCAATAGGTGTTTTATTGAAAGGAAGTGTTTGAATAGACCAAGTTTTATTTTGTTCCATAGCATGAAGTTCTTCTTTAATAGCCTGAATCCACTCATGGTGTTTAATAGCTTGGTTGTATGTGTTGGTTCAGTTGATATGGAAATGTTAGCTAGTGATGTTGAGTTGAAATATTAGAATAATCTAACACTGTAGATAAGGGATATTTGGTTTGTGTAACAGTGGAAGAATTACAGTCCTGTAGATAAGATGGTGTTTTGGGTTGTCTACTGGATTTTCTAACATCTGTAGCAGAAGAAGGTGGTAATGGTTGGAATTGTATATCCATATTAATAGACTCAGTGGGAATAGTATCAGAAGAATTTGATATATCATGAAAGTGAAAAGGAGATATATTATCAACAGGAGTAACCAATGTAGTATCTTTAGTAAATTTAGCAAATGTTTTTTTATCATGAAAAGGAAAGACATGTTCATGGAATACAACATTTCTAGAAGTACAAATTTCTAAATTATTTAAATCTAGTAGTTTATATCCTTTAATACCAGGTGAATAACCTATAAAAACACATTTTCTTGCCCTTGGATCAAATTTTGTTCTATGTTCTTTCAGTGTAGATGCAAAAGCCAAACAACCAAAAACTCCCATAAAATCATAATCTATATTAGTCTTATATAGTTTAGTGTAAGGACATATATTGTTTAGCAAAGGTCTAGGAATCCTATTCATTAGAAAAACTCCTGTAAGTATACATTCATTCCAGTAATTATCAGGTATTTTAGACTGAAAAAATAGAGAACGAGCAATATTTAAAATGTGTGATGTTTCCTTTCAACTACTGCATTTTGTTGAGGGGTCTCCACACAAGAAAATTGGTGGAGAATATCCAAATCAGAAAATAATTTGGTGAATAAAAGCTCTTTAGCATTATCACTTCTGAAAGTCTTTATTGTTGTTTGAAATTGATTATGAATTAGTTTAATGAACTTAGGAACAATGTGATGAACATCAGATTTGTGCTGCATTAATAATACCCAAGTGAATCTATTGTAATCATCAACCAAAGTAAGAAAAAATTTGTAACCATTATGAGAAGTTACTTTATAAGGTCCCCAAATATCACAATGGATGATATCAGAAGGACTGACACATTTCTGTTTAGCTAAATGACATATTTCACAAGGTTGTTTATTGATACTAGTGATAGGAGGTAAGTTCAAAACAGAATGTGATATATGTAATCTATCTATGGAGGGATGTCCTAATCTAGAATGCCAAGTGTTAATAGAAACTTTATTACAAGATGAATGAACATAATCAATAGTGTGTTGTAGGAGATTGAGGCATCTATTAGGTCACTCTTGCCAATATTCATCAAAGATGTCAGTTCCTGGATAATAAAATGATCCCTCTTAAATGTGATGTTATAGTTGGAAGAATGCAAGAGTGCCCCAACAGATAGTAGATTAAATTTAAAAGTAGTTACATATAAAACATCATGGAGAATGATATCATTATCTATGAGAACAGTCCCTTTAAAGAAAACAGGTATGACAGAATTGTTTGGTAAAGTTATGCTAGTGTGAAAATCAGCAATAACATGAGTGAAGTAATGTAAGTTATTACATATATGATGTGATGCTCCGGAGTCAATTATCCATGAATTTTTATAACTACTGGAATTAATTTGAATAGTAGAAGAACATATACCTGAGTGAGCATTAGCACTTAAATTGTGAGTTGAATGTGCAGCAGTAGTATTGTCTGAATGGTCTTGAGAACAAATAAGTTGAGTAGTGAACATGTTGGAGAGTTGGGTAAATTGTTCAGGGAAAAAGTGTGAACAAAATCTTGAAGACTGGTAGTAGGAGTAGTTAACTCTGAACTGATATTGTTTATTTTTGGATTCTATTGTGTGTTAGTTCTTGTAGAAGTCTGTTTGTAGCCTGGTGGGAAGCCATGTATCTTAAAACATGTTTCAATTGTGTGTCCAGGCATCTGACAGTGGGTGCAATAAGGTCTACCAGGTCTCTGATATTGGGGTTGGAATGGTGGTCTATAAGGTGGCCTGTAGTTGGTATTAGTGGGGTTAGAGGATGATCTATATGGATGATTTGAAGTAGGTGTATGAAAGGAATTTGATGGTGATCTAACAAAAGGATTAGATGGTCCAGTTCTACTGGCAAAGGACATAGAATTGAGTGAATCAGAAGGCTTGGAATAAGAATGTAATGCTCTCTGTGTTTCTTCTTGAGAAACCAGAGAATATGCTTTTGGAACAGTGGGGAGAGGATCCATGAGAAGCAATTGACTTCTTGTGTGAGATAGAGATTCTTGAAGTCCCATAAGGAATGTTAGTAAGTATTCTTTTTCAAAATAATCATTAAGTCTTCCATAAGTACATTTTGGCCTGAAGTTGGTGAGTTCATCCCATATGATCTTCAATTTAGAGAAGTATGCATTGACAGATAAGTTTTGTTGTAAGTTCATGAGATCTCTTTTAAGCTGGAACATTCTTGGACCACTGGCAACTTCAAATCTTTGTCTAAGTTCTGTCCACATATCAATTGCCAAAGTATGATATTGGACAGTATGATTGATTTCTTTTGAAAGAGAGTTAAGTATCCAACTGAGTACAACAGTATTGCTTCTGTCCCAATAATTTGCCAAAATAATATCATCTGTAGGTCCAGTGAGAGTCCCATCAATAAACCCCAACTTATTTTTCACAGTAAGAGATAATACCAAGGCCCTGCTCCATGATTGATAATTAGTTTCATCAAGTTTTTCAGAAACCAGTGAGATGGCATGCCCATCAGCAGGGTGAAGATAGAAGGGACTGGAAGGGTTTTCAATTTGTGCCCTTGTACGTGAAGATGTGAGTGCTATGGTATTGGAATCAGTGGCGGAAGAAGAAGAACTCATTGTATAGAGTGAGAAAAGTAATCAAAATCTTGAAATAAGAGAGATGCAAGAAAAGGGGTTTTCTGGAAACCGAATGTATATGGAGAAATTGATGGCAAAGGGAAATTTGAACTGGATTATTGACAAATGAAAGATCTGGAAAGATGATAGGAATCTTGAAAGATGACAGAAGAAGACAGATTTTCAGGTGGGGAATTCTTGATGAATCTATATTGTTTTGAAGAAAAACGAAGAAGAGAAGAGGAAACTTGAATGAAACCCAAACTAAAACAGAAAACTGATCCCAGAAAAAGAGATACCTGAAGGAGATCTGGAATGAAAAACAAAGAACAAAGCACTAGGAATTAAAAACTGAGAAGAATGGTAGAGAAAGGCATAGCTGAAGATGAATTTATTTCTTTACTGATACCATATTAATCTAAAAGAAACTTGTATGAGACTTGAATATTGAATTGCAGTGATTAATTAGAGAGAGTTGAAGTAAAATCAGATCTTGTATTCTCTATTCATTGATATTGTAAAAACGTACAAAAGATATAGCAAAGACCCCCTTTATATAAACATAATTACTAGGGGTAAAAGTGTAAAAATACATACAGGAAACTAACTAATTCTATACCTACAGCTATAAACTAAAAACGTGAATACACTTAAATAATTACAGATAATTACTTTCAATCTAACGGCTAAATCAATTTAGGCATTCTCTTCTTCTCCATTATTCATCTTTTGTTCATATCTTCAACAATAGGTGAAGAAAATATTTTTCTTGTTAATACTTGTCAAGGGACGTCAAATTTTATTATCAAATGAGTGTTTCAAAAGTTTACATAGGGGTTGGATGATAAACACATGTGCATAAGAGGACAAAAATTGTCCTCTCATACACACTTGTCGCTCATCCAGCACTCCAATGGATTGAATCCACCGGGGTAGGTACATTATTTCCTAAAAGTTTGATATTAAAAGTAGGACAAAGTTTGGCAATTAAAGAGTAACTATCTCTCTAAAATTCTTCTAAAAAATACTCTCACATAAAATAATGATTTTACACCACTATTTTAAAGATAAAAAATTTTAATTGGGCAAAAATATAAAGATAAAAATGTTTAATTTTTGTTTTACTCTTACCTATTATAAAGTTTATGTTTTGAAAACTTATCATCTAATTATCTCCCTCAAATTCGACAATCAATATAATATCATATTAAACCGTATAAAATTATTGATTTGATATCTACCACCCACTTTTATTCACCACAACTCAATACAAAAAACATATTCAAAACATAAAAATCCAATATTTGTTATTTTATTAATATTTTACCATCTCAATATTCTACCATCTCAATATTCTCATGAAATCCAATTCAATCAAGTTCTAATGGTCTATTAGATAGTTTTTCACTATAATAAATTTATGCTCTAAACTAAAAATCTTAACCTAATAAACATAAATGATATAAAAGACATGATATGATATTTACTAACACTCATTTGACAACTATTACATATATTTCCCCTTAAAACCCTAACATCCAAATTCAATTCAAATTCATATCTCAACTTTTTAAAAAGGATAGCGATATTGCCAGAGCACATATTGTTGCTGCCAGAGCAATTTTTTCATTATAACTAATTTACCCTTCATATTAATTAAAGAGAACTTAATTATGGAATGAAAATCACCGCCAATAAATAAAGTCCCAAACTTTCCTTCTTGTCTGTTCATCAACATCACTATCAGTATTCATTGTCTTCCTCACCGGAAAACTCAAATAAATTGTTGATTCTTTTTGTCTTTATAAAAAAACAATGAGCTCTCATATTAACCATAGCGAAAATTGAAAGAAAACACAAGGAACTAGAAATAGTGGAAGTTAAGATTTTTATTGAGCTTCAAATCACGCTAAAAATATAAAATTTAGTTGTCTAATTAAACAATTTTGCAGGCATGGGCTAGGTACGAAAAATTTAAAATTTATTGTCTTCAAGTTTATTGGGAAGGGTGGAAATCCCAGAAAGATGAATTTTGAAATCCATTTTTATATATAAAGGATTTTGTTGATGAACAAATGTTATATTGCTCAGTGCTACGGAACATCAATTAGAAACGTTTTTTTACCCAAGGTGGTTGGGCCAAGTGGTAGTGACTTGCAACCCCCAGAGGCGAGACTCAAGTTCGAATCCTACTAGAGACATCACACTATGGAGGACCTATACCCTTAGCACTCTTCGGTCCGAGCTGTAAATACACAGTCTAGTAGATAAAAAAAAATTAGAAACGTTTTTTTAAAATTAAGAAAAAGAACATACACCATGATAGTTGTGGTGGTTTAAATGGGTGGGTGAGCAGATTCCGGCAATGGTATGGAGAGAAGGAAAAGAGAGAAATATGTGAATTATTTTTCTTGTTTTCAGTTACAATAATAAATGAAGGGCAAATTAGTCATAATAAAAAAATTGTTCTGGCAGCAACAATTAGTGCTCTGGCAATATCGCTAGCCTTTTAAAAACCACAAAACACAACACAACATTAAATCTCAATCTCATTTTATTTTAGAAAAATCAACAATTAATTTACTTAATTTTTATCTAGGTATTTTTCTGACTTTCCTTAAATAGCGTACTATTTGGCGCTATGGGCTATTGCTATAATCCAAATAGCGCACATAGGACGCGCTAAGTGGAAATCAGCTGCACAGGGCGCAACGACGCGATGTGGCTGGGCTATAGCAAATAGCGCGCGCTATGTGCGCTTTTAACTACCATGCATTGAAATCATCCAAACAATTTTTTTCCGAAGCCAAAACTATTCCAAAGTAGACTCAATAGCGCTTCATTTCCCATTTACCAAACTAGAAGATATTCGTGGGTGAATGAAAGTGAAAATTAAAATAGACTCCATCAAATAGAGCTGAGTAATCAAATCAACCAAACAAATTAAAAACATGCATAATACGGCATTATAGACGGAAACAGAGATATTCAAGATTTTTTTACCTCAATGTTGAATTAAGCACTTTTACCTTGTTCTTGAGACAGCAAATTGAGCAGGAGAAATGGGGGAGAACAGAGAAACACCACATTGATTTGGGGCCTAGTCTGCTCCGCCTGTATATAAAAAATGGATATTTTGCTTATATATATTTTGTGTATAATTTTGGCTAATAAATTGATATATGGTGATTTTGTTTTTTTTTCTTTCGTTATTAATTTGAATTTTACTTCTGTTACTATTATTTATTTATGTTCGTTTACTGTGTACTAACTATAACATATGTTATCACTAAGTTATATTAGCTGCTACAATTAGATTTCTAATTATATATATATATTTTTTTTAAAATGACAAAATTATTAACACAATGCTTGTTATTATTTTCCACTACAACATCACACAATATATTAACCATTAAGTACGAAGCGATGGAAACGGTGAATGCAAATGAATTACTCTTTAGAGTTTTTTATCGGGCTCGTATCATGATTTTGACTTTTGCATATCATTTACGTCAGGTATACCAAAGAAAAAGAGTCACTAACTTAACCCCTTGATTGTGGACAAGGAGGGTGAGTCGGGGCCTAAGATCAGTCCGAAAGGCGTAGTCGATGGACAACATGTGAATATTCATGTACTACTCCTTGTTATTAACACAGGAAGATTTATCAATGGCGGAGAAGGTTGAATCAGAAAGAATTGAAGAAGATGATGTGCTGAAGATGGAAGGAAGAAATGTTACCGTTAGGGATTGAAATCCAATTTGGGATTTATTTATTGAAAGCGTGTTTTATTATTTGTTCAATTAGTTAGTTACCAGTCAGTTTTATTTATGTTTTGTATTTCCTATTTTGCCCCTAACTGTGAATGTATATAAGGCAGATAGTTGTAGCTTGTATTCAAATTAATTCATTCAATATACAATATACATTTTTCTCTCAAATTGTTACTTTACAAATTATTTTGTTTCCGGCAAACATCTCCGATCAATCTCCGATCAGTCTCCGGTGAAGTTCATTCCACCAAGTAATTTCAATCATTCAATGTTTAGTTTACATAATTAACACTTGTTGATCCCGAGGGACGGAACATGCTAGGTTAACCGAAAGATGGTTATCGATTCAAGAAAGTAAAGTGCCCCTTTATTCTTTTGACATATTATTATGAAAGTTTCAATCACTAAATCGTATTAATTATACATCAACTAATGAAATGTCACATCGAATACGATACAATAGTCTTTATCATAATAATGAGTAAGTTTAGAGCTTTTTAAGTAACAAATTCATATAATAAATATAAACAGATTAACTACTTGAACATGGTAACTTAGTCAAAGTTGAAATATTTGTACTTATATAAATTTCAGATAAATTTGTATGACACATACTTTTTTTCATTAGAATGTTTATCTACAAACAAGATGTTGATGGTTTAGTCTATTTTTATTGACTTTTTGTTTAACGTTTTACCTTATAACTTTCTCAATTTTACGTAACATAGAAAAATTGTGATTAATTTTATTTTTGCGGATCCACAACAAACATCATGATCAATTGCATGAATGCCACCCATTACCTTTTCATGAAAGACATGTGTATTGCTAGTAGTAGTCTTGCTGTATGAATAATTGAACTCATTTCATAATTTGTACAAGTACAACAATCAATAATCAAGAATAAAAAGTGATATAAAATAGTATTCACCACAATCTATATTTCTCTTAAAATTGTCAACTTAAAGTTGTCCATCCATTATATCATAAGTTTTATAACAAAATATGTATTACTCTGAAGGGCATGTCTAAGAGGGTGAAAACCAGCCGTTCACATTTGAGTTGATTTAGGTGAGTTTACCGTTTTACCCTCAAACCTTTTAATGATATACCACCATCACCATTCAAAAGATTTTATTCATGTATCAAATTTCATGTTCACCATCACCATTTTCAATTTCAGTACAAGCTGCTAAACATTTTATGATGTATACTCCGACTTTCATTTTATTCCTGAAAAATTCTATTTCATTTTTCCTAAAAATGGCAGCGAAAGTAGTTCCATATTACCATTCGATTGAAGTCCCACAACTATGTCATAAAAAGGAAAAAATCCACCAACTCTCCCTTGTTCTTCCTTGAAGAAATTTGTTGCAAGATTTAGAAAATCCCCCTTCGAGTTATTTTGTCACGTTGTTTGATTGAAAAATTAGATTAAAATTAAAATTCGAGATTTCAGTTGCTATTGTTCAATTGAATGTTGGAATAGAATTTTTGGGTTGTTCATCAATTCGAAGACCTGGATTAAATCTGAGAAACTGTTGAATAAATCGAAAATTTAGCATGAAATCATATTCTACGTCAAATTTCTCACAAATCTCGTGATTAAATCGGATAAAACCAATTGAAAATGAAGAAAAAAATACCAGATTTTGTAACCGGATTGCTCTGACCCGAATTACGGAGTAACGGGTCAGATACGACCCGGCTAGAATCCAACCACGCCCACCAGCAGCGAACGGCGTGTGCCGCGCGTGAAATTTCTGGTTTTTTTATAATTTCTGGTTTTTTGATAATTTTTATTATTTTTTATCATGTTGAAATTATTTTTAGTAAATTTTTCTTTGTTCAGAAACTGAAAATTCAATGAAAAATATTTATTTATCAAATTTAATTATGATTTTTTTCATAAAATTACTTGAGACACTGATAAAATTTTGAAGTTGCATCACTCTCCCTAGTTACCATTGAATATTAAAATTATATTGGTCCAAGTTTTAAAATGTTAGTTTTGTTATGTCTAACTTAAATATAAATTTGATTCAATTAAATATAATATTTGGGAAGAAAATGAATATGATGTGCACAAAAGTACAAACATCAAGAATTATAGTATTTTTAAATCATAATCGAGCAAATACATGTATAATATTATTTTTAATTATTATCTAAGTTTTATATTAATACCTAAACAAAATGAAAATAAAATTCTAAATGTTTTCTTTATCAGTGTACATGTGCCAAATTACGTAACTCTAATATCTTTTCATAATTATGCTTATATCTTCCCAATTATATTTGAGTTGGAGAATTTGTAACATTATGTTATTTTAGGTGTCAAATAAATTATTTCAATAATATAAGTTCAACTTTAAATTTATATGATTTAAATATAATTCAATTTTATTTTTATTAATAGTAAAAAAACAATATATATGAATAATGATTCAATTACCGGAACAACTATCGGTAAGGATTACGATTAACCTAATTATACATCACCTTAAGGTCGATCAAGTTGATTTTGGTCAATTATTGATTTGGATTACGATTAACTTAATTATACATTACCCTAAGATCAACAATGTTGACTTTGGTCAATTAATCGAGTCATTAGTCGATTTGGATTACCATTAACCTAATTATATATTACTTTAATGTCAAAATATAGACTTCGGTCACTTAATCGAGTCATTTATCGATTTCGATTACGATTACAATTAACCTAGTTATACATTACCCTAAGGTTGATAATATTGACTTTGGTAAATTAATCGAGCCATTTGTCGATTCGGATTACGATTAACCTAATTACATTACCCTAAGGTCAACAATGTTGACATTAGAATTAATCGAGTCATTTGTCAATTTGAATTACTATTAAAAATGTTGACTCGAGTAATTTATTATTTGAACTACGATTAACCTAGTTATACATTACTAAGGTCGACAATGTTGACTTTGGTCAATTAATCGGTACTCTATCGATTTGTGTTAAAATTAACCTAATAATACATTATCTTAAGGCCAACAATGTAGTCACTTGTCGATTTGGATTACAATTAACCTAATTACATTACCCTACGGTCAACAATATTGACTTTGATCAATTAATCGAGACAATTAGCGATTTAGATTACGATTAACCAAATAATACATAACAATGTTGAGCCTTGGTCAATTAATCAGGAAAACTACCGATTTTGATTATGATTAACCTAATTATACATTACCCTAATGTCAACAAAATTGATTTTGGTCAATTAATTTAACCATTTGTCGATTTGAATTACGATTAACCTAATTATAAATTACCCTAAGGTCAACAACATTGACTTTAGTCAATTAATTGAGCCATTTGTCAATTTGAGTGATTAACCTAGTTGTGCATACCATAAGTAAAATCATGAATTAATAAACTCAAAATTGTAAAACTTTGCACTTTAAATATTTTTTTAACACTCAATCAAACAAAATATTTATGCATTAACAAAGAAAAGTTATGTAATTTGGCACATGTATACTAATAAAGAAAACATTTAGAATTTTATTTACATTTGGTTTAAGTATTAATATAAAACTTAGATAATAATTAAAAATAACACTATACATGTATTTACTCGATTATAATTTAAAAATAATAATTCTTGATTTTTGTACTTTTGTGCACAATATATTAATTTTCTCAATATTATAGTCCTATAAATAATTAAAATGTGAATTTGTAAAATTATAAATTAACCCCAAAATTTCAAATATTTGTTCAATTGAATCCAATTTATATTTAAGATAGACATAACAAAACTAATAATTTAAAACTTGGACCAATGTGTAATTTTGACATTCAAGAGTAAACAGGGAGAGTTATGCAACTTAATAATTTTATTAGGATCTCAAGTGATTTTCTGAAAAAATTCAAAATACAATTTGACCAAAAAATATTTTTCCTTGAATTTTTAGTTTATGAACAAAGAAAAATCTCCGAAAAATAATTTCAACATGATAAAAAATAATAAAAATCACAAAAAAAATCTGAAATTATTTTCTGAACGTAGCGATGGTCGCCTCCGAGAGAATGGTCCGGGGATTGGGCTTCACGCACGGAACGCGCGTGGGCGAGGTTGGGGTCCAGTCGGGTCATTTATGACCCGTTTCTTAGTATTTCGGGTCAGAGCAACTCGGTTACAAAATTCGAATTTTTTCTTCATTTTCAGTCATTTTTACCTGATTAAAACACGTGATTTGTGGAAAATTCGATGTAGAATATAATTTCATGCTCAATTTCCGGTTTCATCAACAATTTTGCAGATTTAATCAAAATTTTCGAATTGATGAAGAACCGTAAAATTCTATTCCAACATCCAATTGAACAATAGCTAAGTTTTATATTAGCATTAATAAGTTCAACGTATTATTTCATCTGCATATTCACATATTTCATGCTCTAAAAAATGACAACTCTTGGGGAAGAAGCATGCCACACGAAATTCTGATTTTCCAAATTATTGGGTTTTCCAATTTCTACAACATTAATGTGGAAGTAAAGCTGGGAAAATGGAACTCTATTGGAGAATATGGAACTATGTTAAGTACAAAAGATTGCAGAAATTTTGGGGATGAAAGAAGGGAAGTTGTGGGATAGACAACGGATTCAACAATTTTGTTTTATCCAAAACTACAAAAGGGTAAAAATGGTAGTTCCCAAGTCAAACTCACAACTTAAACAACAAGTTGCACAAGATAAACATGACTCTGAAGGAGAACATACCGGATTCGGAAATCAGGTATTTACCTTGCATCATGTACTAAGAGCAAGTAATTAGGTTAACTCTTTTGAGAATTATATGGGTGATTCTTGAAGAGTTGAGTTAAAGTGGTCAAGTTGATTATTCAGTCAAGTTGATTTATGAATTGATTACTTTAAATTTGGAGCAGAAAAGGCAAAATACATAATAAGAACAAGCACGAAAAGGAAATTTTCATTGATATTCATGCCTTCTTAACACTTGGAGTTTCTGGCTTTGAAGTTGCTTGATCAGAAAGCTGTGACTTTTTATCACTTTCTTATGGTAGGCATTTTTCGTGAATCTCACAATTGCTATATGTGTAGTTGGTGGTTTTTGTTTTGGTTTCCCAATGGTTTAATCCCTTTCGAGGCGGGTTGGGCACAATAAGTGGGTACATCTCCCAACAGGAATTCGAATATGAGTCCGCTACTTTGTAGTGACTAGATCTGTCTCATAATTATTCAGGAACATCTTGAAATTGGATTAGTTCGTAAAACCCTGGTGAATCTCTTATTAGGTACATTGGTATGAGTCATGAGGTGACATTTGATTTATTCGAACATTAATTACCCAATATTGATTTTGATGTGAATAAGTTTATTCTATGGTTGAATTTCTCTTTTTTTTTTTTTTATTACAATCTATAAACAAATCAAGAGAGATGTGAAAAATGGTTATTCTTAATGGGTCTCAAGCATGTGTTAATGTTTAATTTTCCAAATGTTCTCACATAATGTATTCAACATCTAACTAAAAGATAGTGTGAAATAAATATTCTTGAAAAACTGAAACACGAAAAAATGAAAAACAAATCAATTTAGAGAAATAATTCGAACGAGAAAAAGTTGGACTGGGGCATAATCATTGGTTTTACTATCAAAATTAATTATACTTTAAAATTGGTTCGCCTAATTCTACCCAATGATACTTCTCAAAATTTAAATAAATTATCCAATGATAAAAATAATAACAAATGTAGACATGTTCTATAACTAATCATTGGAAGCTAATGGGTAAACGAGTCGAGCAGTATTGAACGACTCACTTTTCAAGCTTGATTTGAACATATTTTGTATTGAGCATGAAATTGAATTTGATTGTTAAAAACGCGAGCTCAAATTCTTATCCATATCTGGATTGACCGATTCCAAAATAACTATATGGCAAGTGCAAAATAAGTGCAATACAATTGTTTTGTAATTGGATGTGTTTGATCAAGTGAGGTCTGGTCAAAAATTTATCTTAATATTCTTACATGTACTTACCAATTTTAGTTTATCGAACCGAACTTTTTATCAAACAAAAAATGATGTTCAAAATTGTTAAATTTGTGTGACAAATCAAACTCAACAAGCTAATTTTTACCGAACGAACTTAAACCAAATATCTAATACCTTAATTTGATTTTCAGTCCGGCTAAAAGTGCTACTTAAACATGACATAACAAATATTCTGTGAACCATATATATGCGTGGATCAAATATCACATGGAGCTAGCCCATATGGTCCAGGTCCCTTTAAAGATATTCCGGCGGATTTGGTGGATTCATGTAAATTGGTATCTTGAGCCTAAATGGTGGTCATGACCAACATTTCTGCATATCTAGTAGTAACTAGTAAAGATAAATCGGAATATCTTTGAGATAAAGAAAATAAAAATAAAAAACAGAGAGAAGACAGGTCATTTGTTGTCAAAAAAGTTTTTGATTACGTATTTTTCTCAATTAAAATGAAAATCCGTGGCATTTTTTCATATAAAATTAATATGGGGGATTTTCTGCCAATAAAAAATAATGCAGGGGGTGTTTTGACATTTTACTCAAGTAAGTTTGCTATTTAGGGATTTTCAATGCTAGAAATGAAATGTAGGGTTGGATCACCACTAATAAATATATCCTTACATAACTAGAAACCTTACTATACGATTGTATAATAACTGATTCTGATATAATTGATTTTAGAAAAAATGTTTATACTATACTAAAAATACAGATTTTCATGAAATTACCCCAATTATTTTGACATTAGAGAACACGTACTATCAAATAATATTATCTAACTTGCACCTTAAAATAAGACTTAAAAAAAAAAGAGTAAAATTGACAATATCTCAACAATGTATAATATTTTTAAATCTTCCGTGGGTATAACAAAGCTTATGTTTTGCAGTATTATTGTTGGAATTGCAAAAGTATGATTAGAGATATAATAAAATTTTAAGCAAACGAATATTATTTTTTATTTTTCATTTTTTTATTATAGTAGTATACATACATATAATAGAAAAAAAATAACCATGTTTGCAAATGGTTTCATGATTTATGTTTTGAGTTTTGACATCACTTCTTTAAGTTTATGTTGCAATTTTGCTCTCAATTCTTTTTTGTTTGATTTAAATTTTAACAAAGAAACTCTTAATACTCAAATTTCAACAAAGAACTCCTATTACTCAAAGTAACTATTACATTCTTAATCATCATGTGTTAAACTTTGAGCTTTCATACAGAATAATTAATTGAAAGGATGTAGGAAAAAAATGGTAAGTAGCATTTGTTTGATTGAGATAGTGATGTTTAGTTCATCTTACGAGAGATACCTTAAAGCTACATTTCATGAGGAGCCTTTAAGTAAAATTCACATTTAAAGTGACACGTGTGAACTTTTTCAACTATGAAGATAGTGAATAATCGACTTTGTAATTGAATGGTCGATCAATGACTAAATGATAGTCTATTTGTCTTTATTGGTATTCCAAATGATGTTATCAGGAGTCAGGACCGATATCAGAAAATGAAAAATTACCGCGATCAATAGATGTTTTGGATTCTTTTGGAGTCATAACGGGATATCATATGTAATTAAATAACTTGCGAGGTTATTTTTGTCAAACTTCACTTCCTCATTTTTTAATCTCGTCATGTATTTTATCGTGAATAAAATATAAATTTTAAGTTTTACTATTTGATTGAATTTCTTTTTTGTATTTACATTAGCCCCCAACATAAAATTTCTGAATTTGCCCCTAGATGAACTGATATCTACACTTATAAAATCTTCTTCACATAGAAGGGAGTTTTAATGATAATAGAGTGTGACTGGCAGAGTGAAAAATCTGAGATTACAAAAATAATTGTTATAATAATACTCGCTATGTATATTATTATTATTTTTGTTTTTTTGTGGCAACGCTTAAAAATTGAGTTAAATGTAAAATATCAAGAAAATTGTATTTTTGGTACTAAGCTATAGGTTAATTCCCACTTTTGGTACTGAGTTTTATGTATCCAACACATTTGATATAGAGCTTTAACAAATTGTGACACATTTGGTACAACCATTAAAAATTGTCGTTAAGTGGTGACGTGACAGTTCAATCTAATTGCAAAGTTGATGACATTATTTATGTTGACTGATAATTTTACCCCATAACATTTCAGGTTACCAAAAACGCCCCACATCTCCAAATTTAGTAACGATTTTAGTCCACATTTTTGTCAAATTTCAAAATTGACTCGAATAAGACCACGTGCCGACCAATTTGAAAAGTTTAATTATTTTATTTAAATAACTAATTTAATTTATAAACAATATTAATAAATTAAATAATAATTTAACATAAATATCACCAAAATTAAGAAGACATATTCTTTTAAAAAAAAAAATTTGTTTCTCAAGGGTTTAATCCATTTTGAGGCGCGTCGGGCACATAAAGTGGGGACCTATTCTTTTATAAAATTTATATAATAGTATTAATATATTTAATATTTATTAAAATAATAAATAATTATAATTTAAAAAAAAAAATTACAACCCCACGCAACCCCTCGCCTCCCCTCCCCAATTCCCAGGCCGCCGATGACCTGGGAATTGGGGTGGGGAATTTTTTTTTTGAAAAGAAAAATTATAATTACTTATTATTTAATTAATTCTCTCACGTGGGATTACAATTATTGTTCCAGCAAAAATCATTGAAACCCACGTGATTTTGTCTCACTAATTTTAGGAAATTTTTTATTTTCTAGAATGTAGAAATAATCCAAAACGTAAAGGGTGTATGTGAATGAGATTTGGCCCGGTCTCGCGGGTTTCGCGAGATCGAGCCAAAACTCTTTCAAATGAGTTTTCGTCAAACCCATAAAACCATCAAAAACCCATTCAAAAACTAACACTCAAACTCTTCAAACCTATAAAATATTGATTTGACACCTACCACCTACATTTTCTCCCAAATCTCACTAAAAAAAATATTGATTTGACACCTAATACCTACTTTTTTTCCCTAAACCCCAACATCCAAACCCAATCCAAGTGGGGTTTCAACTTATTCAAACCACAAAATCCAACAGCCAAAACTCATCCAAATGAGGTCTCAAAGATTTCATCGAAACCACCCAAACCATTTTTTTTAAACCGAGACCTACGAAACTGAGCCAAAACCCATCCAAATAGACCCAAAATTGCGTTTTCTATGGGTGGTCCACTTCTCATTATCCGGATACGAATTCACCTCTTTGTGAACGGCAATCAGTGAACGTCGGACTTTTCTTCTTTGTCCACTTCTCATTTAATGATCAGATGACTTCTCTTGTGCATGTTTCGATTCATACCTAAAATTCAAATTTCATAATATTATATGGTGTGAAATGTATTTTAAGGTATCATTATTCTAAAATTTGTAAATTACTACACTTTCTTTCATATGTTGCATTCATCAACTATGTAAAATAGTGCAAAAAAGACACTTTTACTATGCTACTATAAGTATGTTGTGACTCTCACCTTCTCAAGGACTCGATAAAAACAATTTTAGTTAGATGATATTCAATATTGCAAGCTAATTTTTCTGTTTTTGACATTGATCTTGATTTTTGAGACACTATGATTATTTGCTTGAAACAATTTGAATTTATATTGAAAAAGAATCATGACAATTTCTTTTTAAATATAATTGTATTTTAGATAGTCTATGTATGAATATATATAGTACATAATAATGATGTCACACCGGTTATACTGGTCGAACCATTGGTCGAACTGATCGAACTAGTAACCACTAGGGCTTCCGATTTTATGGCCGGTCCGCTTTTAAAAACATTGGTTAATATAGGAATTATTGTCAATTTTTTTGGTGAATATGGGTGTTTTTACATTTTATGGTGTATGTATAATTGTTATTTTTCATGCAAAATATGTACTTTAGCTCGGGATAATTTTTTCATATTAAAAAATTAGCACAAGGGATTTCTAGCTAATTAAAATAATACGTTATGGTTTTTGCCAATTAAACAACACATATGGGTTATTTTTGCATTTCACTCGTATAAAATTGTTATATATTTGGGCATTACTTTCAATTTTTGTTCATTCTAAATAATTTCAGTATTTGTCACTTCTGAAATTGACTAGATCCAGTGACTCTGCTCAAAATTAATAACAAAACAACAATTTAAAGAAAACAACAATTCAAATACTTGTATATGCCAACAAATGTGGGCCTAAATCATTAATTGGTTAATGTTAAATACTAGGACGAATATATGGGCCTGAATCATTGATTAATGTACCTTGTGCCCTGGAGGTTAGGGAAAGGTCGGTGATATTATCAGAGCAAAATTTATTGTTGGCAGACCATAATTAATTAAATATCTTATTTACCCTTTTTCAAAATACCTCAGTTAACTCATTTCCCTAGGCCCTCAAGCTATCATGCGCAGTCATGGAGGTTTTTTGTCCTTTTTTTTAACCATGATTAACGCAATCTTTTGAAAATCTTTCAATATTAATCATTAGCCCCTTTAGGAAAAATTAACCCATGTATTCTAGTTCATATTAATTCAAACTTGACGTTGACATGTTCTTGGTGGCCACGTATTTGCAAAATAAGGATATTAATGTATGGACAAAAAAATAATCAGATTAACAAGATAATAGAAAATGAAGAGGAAATGGGCGAAAAGCACTGGCTTGTTATCTGGATTGAATGATAGGAAACTTGAGGAGGAAAATATGCCTCGACGGGGAATTTTTGTTGTAGGTACTAGATAGAGAAAATATTTTTCTTTTCTGGATAAGGAAACTCGAAAGTTTGTCATAAACGTAAGAAAAAAGCATATATCAAAATTTCGTTTCGAGTATATGTTTCGGTCAGTTAAATATTGAAAAGTTTTTGAGAATTTTTCGGAAACGTTCCGGAAACATTATAAAAAATTATAAAAAAAAAAGTTACTAAATTAAGAAAAATAATATAGTTTAAGGCAAATAAATCGTTTCGGAATTACAACTTATTTTCGTTTCCGTTGATTCAAAAACGGAAAGTTTTCGATGGAAAAGATGGAAATTTTGATCCATGAAAAAAAGACAACAGGATGAACTCATTGAGAAGGGTAAATAAGAAAATTAAAAAATTATGCTCTGGCAGCAACAATTGCTGCTTTGGCAATATCGTTACCCTTAGGACCCGTTTGTTTACTCTGGAATGGCATATTATTTGGCAATCTAATTCCTTGGAATCAGATAATAATGTTTGGGCAATTTTTTTGAAATTTGGGAAATGAAATATATTCCAACAAATCAGGAATTTTGCCATGAAAATATGGGAATGTGAAACCCAATTTTTCTATGGTATTATGATTCCTTTCCTCAGGGATTTGATACTAAAAATAAAAAATACATTATTACCCATATATTCTTTCTTAATTATGATAGTTTTATTCTTCTCCCTACATAATATTTCTCTCCCATAGCCATTGTTTTTTTGGGCGTTCTTTTCCTTCTTCAACTGCTTAAATCACATATTAAATTATCACGTTCATTTACCTACTAGTTGAATCTACTGAAATAATATAGAATATTGTTTAAATCTGCATTGATTTGAAAATATGTATATAGTTATATGTCAATTCACATGCCAAATCCAATGCTTATGCTTCATAGCACATTCATTCCAAATTGTATGCTTAATTTTGTTATTGCTTTTGAAAGCGTTAACTTATTTATAACTATTATCACACAACATGTTTTGTGATAGTTACATTCTTAGATTATTATGATATATATATAGCTGCAACTATATACGACTCTCCTCTAACCCTAATTTATTTTATGTTCTTTAATTTTTACTATATATTAATTATATTATATGATATATTATATAAATTATTAATTGATATATTATACATATTTTTTTAAATCAATAGATTTTTAATAATACTATATAATAAATGTTGCTTTAAATTGATTTTTATTTAATATATGAGTTGGGGTATCTTTGTGAACTTTTTAATTATGTAATCCATTCTTTGCTATTACCAAACATTTGAAAAGAAATTCAATTAATTTTCTTGGTACAATTCCAAGTGTAACCCAAACACTATAATGAAATCATATTTCTGGATATCAGATTCCATTCTTGTCAAACAAACGGGTCCTTAGTGCATCATAAAAAATTGGGGAAATGCATGTACGACGTACGACTTATCCGTGTCTAGTTAATTTTATGAGTAAATTTTGTAAAGTATAGTAAAATTAAATTTATGATGTCACAAAATAGCACAAATTAATGACTAATATTATATTTAATTATTATTAAAAATTTTATTTCTTAAAAAAATGATGACTTTAAATTATTGTAATCAGATATAAATTGATGATTGATTTGTTCATAAAATTTTGTAAATTTTTTTTCTAAAATAAGGTCAAAAAATTATTTAGTTCATTCCATTATAATAGTTTTCATTAGAATCACTATTTTAAGAGCACTATTTATTTGTTTTAATTTGAAATGCATTTGTTTACATACTTATTTCTCACCTATTTAATTCAATAGCTTAATCCATTTTCACAGGTTTAACCCTTCTTTTTTACCGATTTCATTCATTTTACATCGATTTAATATATTTTTCTTCTTCGATCCACCTGTTCTTTTATTGGTTTAACCTTATATACATTCATTATTTTCCCCAATTTTCGTCGAATTACTTTATTTTTCCGGTTTCACCCAATTTTTGCAGGTTAAACTATTTTTTTCTTTTTACAGATTTCACTTGTTTTCACCTATTTCACACTTTTTTCCACTGATTTACTTGTTTTTCACCAATATCACCTCATATTTCATGATTTCACATGTTTTCATTACCGATTTTACCTTTGTTCTCCAATTCATTGATTTTACACCCATTTTTAATGATTTCATCCGTTCTTCACATGCCTTATCCGGTTTCAACGAATTTCATCCAAATTTATTCGATTCCATATGTATTTATCAATTTCACATGCGCTTTTTTTTTTTATTGGTTTCACTCGTTTTTCACCAATTTCACCAAACTTTTATCATTTTACATGTTTTAACCGACTTTTATCGATTTCACCAATTTTCACTAACCGATTCGCCCATGAAAGAACTCTATGAAAATTCGAATATGACCGACTTCATCCCTTTTTCACGAATTTTACCCGAATTTTTATCGATTTCACTGTATTTACCTATTTCACGAATTTTTTTTACTAGGTTCACACGTTTTTCCACCAACTTTATGAGTATTTATATTCGATGTTATACATGTCTTGATAATTTGAGGTTATGCATGTCTTGGTAGTGTTCCAACTCTAGCTATCAGCATGTCCGGAGTACTGTCGAGGAAGGAGGCACAAATAGTAAAGAGACCAGCGTATATATTATATTTATTTTTGTATGATAGGAAGTTAAGTTGTTCAGTAAAATATTTATGAGGCTAACTAGCAGGAAATAGGGCTGTCCATTGTGCATATATCAATCTGAATCTGATCCGTATTTGGTCCAACTTAGTAGGATCTTTGTTTGATTAGAAATTTGGTAGATCTAATTCGATTATGAAGATCTGTTGATGCAGGGTAGATACCGAATTTCTAAATTTGGTATGATCTACTTCAAGAATCTGGATAGTACTACATGTGAAACCCCAAAAATAATTATCGGGGTGTAATTTGTCATTTCTAAAAGTTAAGATATTTTTTACGTAAACCTTTAATTTTAAACTAAATTTAATGATTAACATCCCTAATTTACCAGTTACGTGTTTCAATTGAGATTAAATAATTAATAAGACTCGATCGAATTAAGTTAATAATTAAGGCCCAATAAAATGAGGTTTTTATGAGTTGCAATTAAGCCAAAATAACTATCTAATGGGCTAAGTTAACCAACCCAATTAATTTAATAATAACTAGGAATTAATTAATTAACAAAGCTAGGTTAATTATGATAAAACAAGATAAATAAAGAAAAAGGAAAAGTAAAGAACAGGTGGAAACGACCGTTGCCAGAGCCAAATTAGAACCACCACCACTACCACCAAATGGAGTCTCGGTCATCGCAGGCCTTCGCCTTAGGTTCTTAATTCAGAATTACATCAAATTCTCCAAAACATCTTGGTTAATTAGGTCAGTGTTCTTGTGCGAGTTTACATAGTGCTGCTTGAAGCGTCTTATTGAATGAGTAACTGCGTTTGTGACTTGAAATATGCGAATACTGTTGTGCGAGTGTTGGTGCTTTGTTCCTGTTTATCGTGTGCATCATTGAGTCTTATCACATTCATTTGAGCCCACTATGCGGTTTAATGAGATGTCTTTATATGAGTCTTATCACATTCATTCGAGCCCACTATGCGGTTGGATGAGATGTCTTTTATCATATTCCTTTGAGCCCACTATGCGACTGGATGAGATGTCTTTGCATGATTTTGGTTACATTCATTCGAGCCCAATATACGGTTGGATGAGATGTCTGTTGCGTACATCCATGTGATGCGTCTCTGGTATGCGTACTGGAAATGGTTATTTGATTATGTTGCTTGCTCGCTGCTATCACCTACATTTGCACACGGGCTCACTAAGTTGGATGATAAACTTCCCACTCTTTGTGGATTACTTTTTCAGGTACTTTCGACAGTTGAAGTGTGTGGCAGTTGGTGATCCGGGATCCGAGTCGGTCGTATCCTGTATATTTTGAAAGTCTTGTTTGGATTATTTTAGTTTGAAGATTCCATATATGGCTGGATAGTGCTTACACATTTTTAATTAGATTGTTTAAGTATTGCAGTATTAAGTTTGTTTGATATTTTTTTACGATTTTTAAGCTAATTCTACGTTTTTAGTTAAATGTTATCCGCTACTAGTCTAGTTTAAAGAGGGAAAAACACTTTTGATACCAAACTTTATTCCAAAAAACACATTTGGTACCAAGCTTTTTAAAAAAACACATTTCATACCATGATTCACAAAATCTTGACACATTTAGTTTTGCCGTCAATTTTCGGACGAAATTCAGCACGTGCCGCTCATGTGCCCGTTAAATTGATAATGGGATGGAGAATATGCACGGGTTTTAAAGACCCACACATGAACGACACGTGCTAAATTTCGTCTCAAAATTGACGGCAAAACTAAATGTGTCAAGATTGTGTGAATCATGGTATTTAATGTGTTTTTTGAAAAAGCTTGAAACCAAATATATTTTTTGGACTAAAGTTTGGTATCAAAAGTGTATTTCCCTCCTAGTTTAAATTGCAGGTTTGGTTGATTGGTTTATTTTGATGACCCAATTCCAATCGAGGGTCGTCTTTGGCCCGAGGACATGGCTGGGAAAAAATGGGCGTCACACTACAAGCTTCCACGGCCCACAAATGAAGGCCATGCGTCGTTGGAGTGCCAGCAGAGCCGTCTCCAATGCTAAATTCTTAATGATATTTCTTGCACTCAGTGATTTTCTTGATTATGAAGTAAGAAATAAAATTCGTGTGTCTTAAATAGATGTAAATGTTTCAGGCTTGTTAAAAAATTAATTGAATTAAAATTGTCGTGATCAGTAAAATATAGGGGGAATTTTTCTTGAATACCAAACATGCCTTTGCTTAACAGTTCACAATGACTTTTTCGACGACATTAAGGTATTTTAAGTTTTTCTTTTTTGACAAATAAGGTATTCGATGTTGTCTAGAGTGCAAAGTGGGGACATTAAAATATTTTGAGTGTGCAAAGTAAAATAATTATTTTTTAGTGTGTAAAGTGATAAATTTGCCTAATTATGGGGTGATAAGTGGAATTAAGCATTTTTTTAGATATGGAAAGAGCAAAAATATTACAGTAGATAGGTTAATTTATGTCAAATCATATTTGTTATGTCATGAGATAAGTTTTGTAAGAAAAATGTTAGTACTTTATGTTAAAATCAAGGTAGAGTTTGTGTACGTTTTTTCAGATATAATTGTTTGCTTGGTTTTCAGATATTTGTTTATGAAAATTCAGAGTTGATAAACTCATTTCTGAAAGCAAAAAATGTTGTTTTGTTAGCTTTTAAGAGAACCTCGAAATACTCTAAAAAACCCTTGACAAACGGGCTCAAGGATTTTGTTTGGAACAACGTATTGTAAATTTGCAACACAAAATATGTAAATGGACGTGTTATTGGAGTATATAAGAGAGTATTAATTACAAAAATAACATAAAAATGTTTTTGATAGGATAAGAAATATGCGAAAAAAGTCATATTCATGGGAATATTTTCACTTAGAAAATATATTTAAAAAAAGAAGAAGTTATTTTTATGATCCCCTATCCCCAAGTGCCTGTAGGATCGGCCACTGCTAGTTTGATCATCTATTAATAGACCAAGTGGCTCTTCAATTTTTGCAAGCCAAAATTAAATATTAATCGAAAATATTTATATTAAAAAAAAAATATTAAAATGAAAAATTCAATGGAGTCTTGCTCTCATTAGTGATGCAACACAAATACCAATTCCAACCAAAAATTCAAGGAGTCTTGATTTCAGACTAATTGATTTTTATATACAGTAATTGATTTTAGAAAAAAAATGTTTAAACATTAATCGATTTGGCGTTTGTTCTACTAAAAATACATATTTTCATAAAATAACCAAACTTATTTATACATTAAAGAACATTATCCAATAATATTATCTAACTTGCACCTTAAAATAAGACTAAGAAAAAATAAGAGTAAATTTCACAATATCTCATCAATGTATAATCGTAACTATATCTTCCACGGGTATATTCCGCAATATATAAGGTTATGTTTTGAAGTATTCACATTTGCAAACATGGTTATTGAAATTGCAAATTTATGATATAGTTATACAATAATTTTAAGCACTCGAATATAAATTTTTCTTAAAAAAATGAATATAAATTATCTTTGCTAGGTAAGACACAAATTCTTCAGATCGTCATTTTGAAGGCACAAACAAAGTGCCCGTTAGGCAATATTATATGAGGGTAAAATTCACATTACGCATATCACATAACGTAAATTATAAGGGATTATTTGTTAATGTATTGTTAAATTGATCATTTTTCACATCACAATGAAGTCTCAGTCGTATTATAAAGCGCATATGCAACACCTCACGAACAACGAGGTAAAACGCTTATTATTACATATCCCAGGGAGGTTACACACCTAATTAATTATTTATACACACGATGGAAATTTTTTCAATTAAACATATCACAGGGAAACTTGCCGAAAATCCAATTTCTCTTTAAACATATGCTTTTCATTCACATAGCAAAGAGCAGGAGGATGAACCACTAGCGGATCCACCTTGGGAAAAACCCTATGTTGGCCTCTTTTCATACACACATAATATGTAGCATACAAAAGGGTGTGAACGCAAGTACACGCTTCAAAAGTAATATAAAACAATAAGAACTACCGAGTATCGAACCCCAACGACTAGGCACAAGGTGAGTATATTGAGCTAGCAATTCCTATGATGTTCACGTAAGTCAGTTTGCAAAGGGACGATATGATTGGATTGGATTTGACTAACGCTACTAAGGACAAAGGAAATAAACTAATTAAACTAACTACACTATAAGGGAGGAAATCAGTAGAATAGAAGAGATCAAAGCAACTATTTCACTTAGGGACTTCACTTATGTGCCTCGATTGGGTAAATTACTAATGATGGTTGATTCAATTAATGCCCGTAGATTCATTTTAATCTTGTTTATCTTTCGACCTCACAAGATCCTATCAATCTACTCAAATCCTCTATCTTCGGATCACTCACGAACCCCACTATCACCCAAGGTTCTAAGGAAAGTCCTAATCCACCTATTCCTAGCAGACTTTAAGGTGTACTGTTGTCACCCGGGACCTAAAACTAACCCAAGTTATCCCACTCGGGACCTAAAACTAACCCAAGTTACCCAGAATATAGAGAATCTAAGTTATTTGATTCATTCACGAACGAACCCACTATAATGTGCATGAGCCATCTAGGTATATTTCTATCCTAGGTTAATCGAACTTGTTTAACCCCCTAATTACCCTTCCGAGTCTCAAAGGAGCTAAAATCAAGCACAATCAATCAAGATACGACCAATTAGTTCAATCAATGAATGAATTCAACGTTAAGAACTAGTCTAATCAATGACCAAATAACTCAATTAATTGATGACCCATGCTAGTAATTATTATCCTAGGATTCTAAAGTATCCACGTGTATCTTTTCAAGTTGCATATGAACCTATCAAGATTAACTAATCCAATTAATTCCTAAAATGATTAATCTAGCAGATGCATTAAGCTCGAACCTATTAGGATATACATGAGCTTGGTATTTCTATTCTAGGACCAAATCACTATCTAATTTCAACTATGATTTTAAATTTACTTTTCAAGCACATCAAATACCAATAAATAATACCTAATTGGTGATCAATAAATTAGATAAACAACCATACAAGCATAGAATTAATAATTAATTCATCAATTAATCATGAATCAAAC
The DNA here is from genome assembly GCA_034814905.1 of Penstemon davidsonii. Taxonomy (NCBI): domain Eukaryota; kingdom Viridiplantae; phylum Streptophyta; class Magnoliopsida; order Lamiales; family Plantaginaceae; genus Penstemon; species Penstemon davidsonii. The sequence goes on along the minus strand of JAYDYQ010002685.1, from coordinate 6,985,338 downwards.
ATGATTAATTAAACTTAACATTCAACACATAATTTCAATCCCTAAGATTCATAATCCCTAGATCACAATGGTTTAACCACACATATTCATAAATATAAATATCACATCAAGTAAATAAATAACTAATACTTCATAGATAAAATAAGATTAGAATTCACCAATAGAGATGGGAGAAATGCTAAAATGTTGGATTAATTGAAAGCTCATTCTTCAAATCCTTGAGATCCTCCTAAAGTTATCTACTTTAATATACTCCTAAGTTATTTACAAGAGAGAAATTGAAAAGTCTATCTAATGGGTGAAATTGGTGAGAGAGGTGTAAGATGGGGGCTAAGGGTTTTCAAAAGAGGGAGATAGTCAATTCTCTCAATTACAATGATTAAATACTCAAACCCTCATATCTTGCAATTACCCATGTACCCCTAAGATATTACAAAATGATGGAGGAAACCCGAAAATGTCTAACAAATTCGCAAATCGCAACTTTCAGCACTTTCCTATGGCCTCAGGACCTCGTAGCTCCCGTGGCCAGCAGTGAGTTCCCATGGCCGCAGGACCTCGAGGCTCATGTGGCCGCAGGAGTCCGGTCCTTTTCTGACGCACCTCATTGTGAGTAGCATGTCTTTCAATTTCGAAGTCCGATTGCGGATCTGTAAACTCCGTAGTGTAGATAACTTTCTCTTATACATCATACTAAAATTTCATGTTCGTTGGACCACTCATCAAATATTTATGATTGTTGGAGTGAGAATCTATCTACGTCTATTGCACAACTTGCTCCAAATTCTTCTCCTTTTGATCGGCATCGTTCGTGTTCTCCTTCAGTCATTACGCTCTTATTCATAGGCCCTACAAAACATAAAAAATACAATCAAAACTCACCAACAACCACCAAAACACACAAGAACCAAACAAAAGACCAAAAACCAGAAAAGCAAGAAAAATACACAAAAACAAGCAAAAATCGAAGCAAATCAAGTTGTTTTGGGCTTAGAAGGCACATAACAATGATGTTTTCATGGCATTATCAACCCCTCAAATTTTTATTTTATTTTTTATTATAGTAGTATACAAATATATTAATATCGAGTAAGAAAATAGCACAAAGTTCATTTCATCCGACCCACTTAAAAACTTGACCCACTAAAATCCTAATTCCTTACTTATCCCAACCCAAATCACAAGCCCAAAATATTCATCTCCCAACCCATCTCCCAAGTGGTAAGTTGAGGTCTACAGGGGGGTGGAGGGGTGTAGACCTCTAAGCTTTTTCAAAATTTCTCTAACTTTTCTTATCAGCAGAGTAAGCTGATCGAACTGGTGAGACTACTTTGCTGATTGCGCACTTGGCTTAAACAGTTGATTTAACCTGATTTCGTCTTAAGGTTCAATATTGGGGGGGGGGGGGGTGGGGGGGGGGGGGGGTGGGGGGGGGGGGGGGTGGGGGGGGGGGGGGGTGGGGGGGGGGGGGGGTGGGGGGGGGGGGGGGTGGGGGGGGGGGGGGGTGGGGGGGGGGGGGGGTGGGGGGGGGGGGGGGTGGGGGGGGGGGGGGGTGGGGGGGGGGGGGGGTGGGGGGGGGGGGGGGTGGGGGGGGGGGGGGGTGGGGGGGGGGGGGGGTGGGGGGGGGGGGGGGTGGGGGGGGGGGGGGGTGGGGGGGGGGGGGGGTGGGGGGGGGGGGGGGTGGGGGGGGGGGGGGGTGGGGGGGGGGGGGGGTGGGGGGGGGGGGGGGTGGGGGGGGGGGGGGGTGGGGGGGGGGGGGGGTGGGGGGGGGGGGGGGTGGGGGGGGGGGGGGGTGGGTTTGAGGGGGGGGGGGGTGGGGGGGGGGGGTGTGGGGGTGGGGGGGGGGGGGGGGGGGGGGGGGTGGGGGGGGGGGGGGGGGGGAGGGGGGGGTGGGGGTGTCAACAGATGACTTCACTGTTTTAGTGTTCTGCCTTAGAGTATTTGAGACTTGGAAAATTTGCTTGTGAATTGCTCTCAGTTGTGTCTGTCTCTAACTCTTGAATCCAGAACTATTTATACTTGAGGATTTGAATTTCTGCCCGTTGAGAAATGACAGATTTTCAGAACTTCCTCGAGTACTGGTCCTTGTTTCAGAACGACTTCTGCAACTGTTCACTGTACAGTTCTGTTGTACTTTCTGTCAAGTAGCATTTAATGCACCTTGCTGATCCGAGGTTCCTCTTCAATCATTTGTCTTTAATACCCTTCTCTTACAACATTTATTACACCAAGTGCATTTATTACCGTTGTAATAACTTCCTGATCACTTCCACTCTACTGATCGAATCCACTCTGCTGATTTAAATAGAACTCATATGATTTGACTCTGCTGAAATCCACAAGTCTGATTCCGTACTCAGCATCAGATCAGTAGTCTTCTGGACCAGAATTCAACCCTTCTGATTTTACTTGTCTTCTCAGATTGAATTTTTAGAGGCTTGCTAAGCTTCCATTACTTAGCTGGTGACTTTTGAAAATCATGAAAACTTCCCTTCACTTCTTCATGTTGGATGAAGATGAAGACTTAGAAGTGAAGGGAGGTTTTGATGATTTCCAAAAGTCATCAGCTAAGTATGGAAGCTTAGTTAAAACCTTAGAAGATATTTGACCAAGGAAGAAGTTACTTCAGACGAGTCAAATATGGTCCAGAAGACTACTGATCTGTTGCTGAAGAAAGGAATCAGACTGGTGGATTTTCAGCCAACTCAAAATAGATGAGTTCAGTTTGGGATCAGCCGAGTGTACATCAGACGAGTGATTTCGATCAGCAGAGTGGAAGTGGATCAGAAGTTATTGCAACGGTAATAAATGCACTTGGAGTAATAAATGCTGAAAAGGAAGGGTATTTATGACAAATGATTGAAGAGAAACCTCGTATCAGCTTGGTGCATTTAATGCGGACTAACAGAAAGTACAGCAGAGTGTACAGTGATCAGTCGCAGGTAGCCGTTTCTGCAGAAAGGACCAGTACTCGAGGATTTGGACACCTGTCGATCTCTCAATGGGCAGATTTTCAAATCTCAAGTATAAATAGTTCAGTTCAAGAGTTGAAGAAGAAGATACAACACAACTGAGATTAAAATTCGAAGCAGAATTCTTCTAAGTCTCAACCTCAAGAACAGAACACTCAACAGCCGAGTCATTTGTTGACGAAGCAGAAAAGAGAGATAAACAAATAAATATACAAATCTGAGTGATTTTGTGAGAAAAGTGTTGTGAGAAGTAGATATCCATCTTAGTGAGTGATATTACTTCAGAGGATAGGTTTTCTTTGTGATTTCCTATTGTGCACTTGTGGCCATTTCATTTCTTGTTTGGCGCAAGCATTATATATTGTAAACTATGTGTTTATAGTATAACCCAAGATCTAAGTGACTTGGAAGAGTGGACTAAAGGATTTTTATCCATATAACCACTATAAAAATCCTGTGTGTTTATACTTGCATTATTTTCTGCATATTTCAAAAGAGCATATTTAAACACGTAAGTTAACTATTGAAAAGTTTTAAAAGGAGTTTATAAAAACTGGGGATAAAATCTTTTCTAAGTTAAGAAAACAACTTGTAAAAACACTAGATAAATCCGCTGCAAGTTAGTAAATTTGAAACTCTGATTTTGATAAAAGCAGCTAAGTAAAATCAGAAGAGTGGTCAACTCTGCTGTTCAAAGCTTTGTGCGAGATCAGCTTAGTCTAATTACAATTCTTGATCAACTTAGTCTGCTGACAGAAAAAGTTAGAGATTTTAAAAGATAAATTTTTAAGAGGTCTATTCAACCCCCTCCTCCCCCATCTCTAGACCTCATCTGACCACTTGGGACCAACAAGTGGTATCAGAGCAGGTGGTTCATCTGAATCATTTGCCTGATCAACGAGCTTGATCTTAGAGTGTTTTTCAAAGGTTTTCAAAAGTTTTCAAAAGAGCATCTTTTTGAAAAGAAAAACTTTTTGAAAAATGGACTGTATCAGCCTTGTTCCCCACATTGGCGGTATGAGCTTTGAGGACTGGAAAATACGCATGGAAATTTTCCTTGATGCTTACAATGATAATATGTACAGGTGCATAACCCAAGGTCCGATAAGAATCACCAAAACAATCAAAGTTGATGGCCAAGATAAGGTTGTTGACAAAGAACCTGAAGAGATGACAGCTGAGGAAATCAAGCTGAAAAATCTTGACAAGGTTGGAATCTTCATCATGACCAAAGCCCTCGACAACGAAAGGTTTGACAAGGTCAAACATTGCAAAACATCTAAGGAGATGTGGGATAAGGTCCGTGACATGAGTGAAGGGAATGACTCAATCAAAGAACACAATCTGAGTGTTGCCCTGGAGAAGTTTGAGAACTTCAAAATGAAACCTGGAGAAACCATTGACCAGATGGATACTAGGTTTACAAAGGTGTTGAACAACGTGCTAAAGTTGGGAAAGACGTTTACTGATAAAGAGATCACTCTTAAAGTCTTAAAGGTGCTGCCACCCAAGTTCAACATGAAGATCACAGCTATGGAAGAATCAAGGGATCTGGGAAAGATCTCATTGACGGAGCTGTTTTCTGTACTCAAGGCGTACGAGTATAAAATGCCAAGAATAGGTATAGAAGAGACCTCAACTTCTGGCCCCACTGCTGCCCTGGTCGTTGCAGAAAGATCGAGAAGATCAGCTGGGAAGATAAGAGAAGTGGACTTATCTGATGAGACCACAGTGCTCAACAAAAAGGAGTACACTGCTGGCGATGTTGCCTTGTTATTAAATAGGTTCAAAAAGTTCTATAACAGAAAAATGAAGAACAAATATAACAATGCTTCTACTTCTAAACCTACCTCTTATTCTCATGATAGTAAGGATGATTATAAATCCAAAATGATGTGCTATAACTGCAGGAAATTGGGACATTTCATCAAGGACTGCCCATATCCTAAAGCTGAGAAGTATACTGAGGAGGAAAAGAAAGCGAGGAAAGAGAGGAGACACCAGAAAAGCAAAGTGATGTTGGCTGAAGCTGAAAACATTGCAGCCATCTATTCGTCTAACTCAGAATCAGGGACATCAAGTGATGACTCTACTGGAGAAGAGACACCTGCACTGCTCTGTCTCATGGCCAGAGAATCAGAGGATTCTGATACTGAGGTAACTCTCTCTGAAAATGAAGATGAGTTGTTTAACTCATTTGAGAAAATGATGAAAAACAACACAGATGTTGTTAATGAATTTGCAAAGCTTAAGGAAGAGATGATTGTGCTGAAAAAGCAAAATGCTAAACTGAAACTTAGTGTTGAAAAACAACAAGATTCAGCTAAGTATAAAAAGCTTTCGCATGAATGTGAATCTCTGAAAGCAGAATGTGAAGTTTACAAAGGAAAAATCATGGAACTTGAAAAGATAATATCTTGTCATGATAAGTCGTCTGTTGCATCAGTAGACACATCTAATGAACAGAGAACACCTTTAGTAAAAGAGAATTTAGAACTGAACAAAACTGAGAAGTTCATATCTGCTGATAACAATAATGTTATTTTATATGTTCAGACTGCTAAATCTACTTCACTTGAAACTGAAAAAAATGAGAAGAAATCTCCTAAGGCTAAAGAGGGTAAAAAGCCTGAAAATGAAAAACAGACTGGTAAAACTAAACAGCAGAGTAGTCCTAAGAAGTCTGCTGATAAGAGTAAAACCAATCAGACTAGTAAAACTAAGTCGCCTGTTAAAGAACAAGTAAAGAGCAGACCTAAGAAGCAAAGAAACTATAATAATGATGCTTGGTATGGAAATGAGTCTTATTATGTGCAAATTGCTTATTCATCTTATTATGCTGCACCTCATTATCCACCTTACTATGCTGCATATCCTGCTCATCATCCAATGCATGCTTACCCTGCATATCATGCATCTTACCCTGCTTATGAGCATTGTTCACATCATAATGATTATCAACATAATATGCCTGCTGATTATGGTGAAGAAAAAGTTGCTCATGCTCCTGCTAAAACTCAAAAGCCTAAGAAGCCTAAGACTTCAACATCTTGGGTTGTCAAAGGTGACACTAATCCACCAGGACCCTCTCAATAAAGGGTACCTAAAACAATTTTATTTTGTTTTTTAGGTTAGGATTAGGAGTAGGAGTAAAGTAGAGAAGAAATGGTACTTGGACAGTGGATGTTCAAGGCACATGTGTGGAGACATACATGAACTGACAAATGTTGTTGCTGTGAATGGTCCAAGAGTCACTTTTGGAGATAGCAAAGAAGGCAAGGTTGTTGCGGTTGGAAAGCTAATCAAAGGAAACATAGAGATATGGCGTCTCTTATGTTAATGGCCTGAAGTACAATCTGCGAAGCATAAGTCAATTTTGTGACAAGGGATTTTCTGTAATGTTTTCATCAGATAGGTGCTACGTTGAACAAATTGGAACAAATAAGGTTATCTTATCTGGGAGAAGACAGGGAAATATCTATGTAGTCGACTGGAATTCTGTGGACAGGAATTCTAATGTTTGTTTGGTGGCTTCTACACCAAGTAAAATCAGTTGGCTATGGCACAAAAGAATGAATCATCTGAATTTCAAGACCATAAACAGATTGATAAAGAATGATTTGGTAGAAGTGATAGGATAGTGCCCAGCAAGCCAATTCTCTTTAGCTTGTAATAGGTCTATTCTGTAATAAACAATCTTTGATTCTTATGAATAATACACACGTTTATTTATAACTGTATAGAATAAACAATGGCCAAATTCATCTCTCGCGAATACATTTAAGCGATTGGATGAAATACTTAGATCACATTCGACTATGGGACGATTCACTTCGGTATTGAGTGCAATCATGAAACAGTCTCTAAGGTCGTGATCTTAAAACACGTTCCAAGTCATAGATACCGAACGAGACGAGGTATCGAAGGAATCGCCAAGACTTGTACGAATATGCATGATTCACATGGAGTGAATTTGTAGAGTTTCATGAACAAGACATTTGATGTCAGTGCATATGAGTAGGTGGTTCGATAGGGGATCGAACGCATCGAACGACCCGAACAGAGAAACCCATTGTGGAAGCGCATGACGCATATCGGTGATGGGACGTTTCTCAAGACTTATAATAGTGTACGATTTAGTCCTTAGACTTGAGGTGCTAGGGCGAATTCAGTGCATAGGTATATGTACTTAGATTTAGGTACTGGTCACGTAGCCTGACCATAATGTGTCTAAGTTGGGTGTCTATAGTTGTGTACGCGAGTGGTTAGTACCAAGATGGAATCTACCGACTCATCGTAATGGATGAGAGAATTTCCTATACAATTCTTAGATAATAGATCCAAGAAACCCGTGGCCACGGTCGGTGACGGATTTGGAAAGGGGTTTCCAAATTTAGCGGTCACACTGGATTATTATCCCGAATTAGAAAGTATAGTTATTGAGATAATTAGACGTGCCGATCAATTCACACACCCTAGGTCTCAATCGGGAAATTAAGTCGATAGAAGGACCGTATGTACATGGCAATTATAAGAGGTGAGGTTCACAAATATCAATTCACCTGAAGTTGGGCTTCATGGGCTTGTGGCTAGACATCGACCATGAAGTGTAGGTACTCCTGAATTAATAAGGGAGATTAATTCTGGAGTGGTCAATTAAAAGGGTTTAACTGATCGGAGCATATAATTGCTCATAAATTAATTCACGAAGGGTTCGTGGGCCTGCTGCCAATTGATGGTGAACCTAGAGGGTCACACACAATACAATTGGACAGTGACAGTCATAAAAGGAAATATTTGATTTAAGGGAGTTAAATCAATTAAATGAATTAAAGTGTTAATTCAATTGGAAGGATAATTAATTAGATGGTCTAATTAATTAAATATTAATTAAAGTGTTAATTAATTGAGAGATAATAATTAATTTGATTAATTGGGCTGATTTAATTAATGGTTAATTAAATTAAGTTGCAAGACATGGGCCTTTAATTAAAAGCCCATAAGAAGTCTTGCATGATAAGGGTGGGGCGATTTTTAGCTAAGGATAAGAAGGGAGAGTTTATGTTCTTGTATGACAAGGAGGATCCAAGAAGATATATGAGTATATCTTGTTTCCTTATAAGATAAGGAAAAGATCTTGAAGAGATATCTACAAAGAGAAGGTTTCTTCTCTTATAAATAGATATCTCCTTACAACTCTTCCACAGAGACTTGAAAAAGGAACTCTTGCACTCAAAAACCCTAGCCGCCCCTACACCCTAGCCGTCCCCTTGCACAGCGCCGCCCCTCTCTCTCTGTTCTTCCATATCTGGATCTAGATCTGAATCTAGATCTGTTCTTCCTCCATTGACAACCTTCTATTTCTAGTTCGTAGCCTGTGAATAGAAGGTGTTGCTACAATCCAATTGGTGTGGATACACTCTGGAGGTGAGACAATTGGATCACTTGTTGTGAATCAGCAAAAGCCGGAGATTGCCGCCACCTTGCCTGCAGTGAGGTAAATCGCATATCTCCTTCTTTATTCTATTGTAGATTTGTTTGATTCAACCTTTTCGCATACATAAGGTGGAAAAATATCTTGGGTCTGCTGGGTTGCCTGGAAAAATTTTAAATTCCGCACTCTCGTTGTTTTGACAACCGGGGCATATCCCAACAGTGGTATCAGAGCCAATTCCATTACTATTATGCGAAAAGGCCTGAACATAAATAAATATATGGATATTTGTGATTGTTATGTTCTGTGTGATGATTCTTGCTTGTTATGATATGATCTTTGATTGGGTAAAATCGCATATTAAGATTTGGGGCAAATTTATAGTTTTTGAAACTTCAGGACTTTTTATGCAAATCGCGATTTTGTGAAATAAAGGGCTGGAAATTTATTTTCTGTTTTCTGGAAATATTTGAAAAATCTGGACTGTTTTTGCAAATCTGGTCTGCACGTATTTTTGGGTCGTTTTTGCAATTTCCAAAAATTAAAGGACTGTTTTGTAATTTCCAAAAGTTCAGGGGTCTGTTTGCGAAACTAAAAATTTTCTGGATTCAAATTTTAATTTTCTGTCCTCTGGCCGATTTGTAAATTGGGGCTGTTTTGCAATTATCAAATCTTTGGGGTTAAAAGTGCAATTTCCGTAAGTTGAGGGGCCGAACTGCAATTTTCAAAATTTGAAAAATCCGAATCTGATTTTATGCGGAAAAATTGTTTTGTTTACCCGAAAATTGATTTTGTCATAATTAGTAGTGACTAAAGTAAGAATCATAGGATATTATTTTTAAAAGGAGTTTTAAAAGTAAGAAAGAAATACGTAAAAAGTTGTTTGCTTGTTTCTTGCTCTACGTGAACTGTTTACGTGGTTTTCGATCGTGCCGAGCCTTGACCCTAGGGTAGATGTGATTGGTTTAATTTATTGTTGTTTTTATTGGGCCTGCGAGCCTTAAGTTTTTGGGCCACTTTGAGCCTTTGTAATAGATAGGGCTTTACTGTTTTAAATAGTTTAGGATGGAGGCCCATTACAAGCAAGGTGGGAGCCCAAGAAGGTATGAAGGCCATGTATGCATGGTTATTTTTGTAATAGCCTAGGTCCATTAAGAACCCTTTAGATTGACCAATTGGGCCAACATCATGGCTTGATGATGGCCCACATAGGAGGCTCCCGATCGAAAACATAGTGTGGTAGTATGCATGCTAGGCTTGTATGTTTTAATTTATTTATCGATTTATTTATTTAGCTTGTATGTGATGCGCGCTAGAATCTAGATCGTAAATAAAAGATAAAGCATAACTTATGCGGTGAGATCTCGAGGAGAGTTACTTTGAACTTTCAAACCCGAAAACCCCCTCTCGAATTAAATATTAAGTCATATTGGGTACATTTAAAATGAAGTTTTAAAGATCCAAGCCTTCCATCAATAGGAACTAGCGTGAGTTATCTACTTATTGACGGAGGTGATCCAGAGTCTGGCACCTGAGTCAAAGAAAGGGACAATACGCAAAATTCCTTGACTCCTGTTTTTAACTAAACTAGACAAGGGTGAGGACTCGTTGGGATGTGAATATCGACCGATAACCAGTTACGGGGATTTCACGACCGGGCCTGTTGCTCATCATGATTGATGGGATAGACTTAACGATTAGTAACACTTATGATGTAGCAGTGCTAGATAAGTGAGAAAACCGAGGCAAAATAGCTTGAAGGTTGTGTAGTGACACAATTGGTAAAAGTATACCTACCTGGAGAATTAACTTTATGGCCACGAGTCGTGGGTGCAATTAATGTCTGCTGGGACGTCAAGACCTACTAGGAAATAAGATTTCCCGAGCAATCAAAGGGGTGATTGTTTCGACAAAATAGTGGGAGAACTTTTTCAAAACCAAGACCAAAATTCGTTAATTATAAGTATTAGGCATAGATCAGTCAGCTAAACATTGTCTTCTTTCCATTTATAGATATTTACTGAACAATGTCTAAAAATCCATTATCTGCATCCTCGACGCTAATAAACTAAATGGGTCAAACTTTGTCGACTGGATGAGAAACTTGAGGATAGTCCTCGACTCCGAACGTCGGAGCTATGTACTCGACACGCCTATGCCTGCTGCACCCGCAGCACGAGCTACTGAGGAACAACGAACCGCCCATGCTAAAAGGGTTGATGATGATCTTCAGGTTCGCTGCCTCATGCTAGCTTCAATGTCAAATGAGCTGTAGAAACAGCATGATGGTATACCGCTTGCTAGAGATATACTTCTCCACCTCCAACAGATGTTTGGAGAAAGGTCTCGTACCGAAAGGTTCGCAGCCACTAAGGAGTTGTTTAGTCTCAAGATGGCTGAGGGAAGTAGTGTCAAGGATCACTGTCTGCGTTTCATCAACTTGGTTGAAAAACTGGGGCGATTGGACGTGGAATTGCACGCTGATCTTAACACTGACCTCCTTCTCCATACTCTGCCTCGCTCGTTCGACCAGTTCGTGTTGAATTTCAACATGGAAGACAGAAACCTTGCTCTTCACGAACTGACCAATCTGTTGGTTACGGCAGAAGCCACTCTCAAGAAAGAGAAACCCGTGATGATTGCTCACCAATCGAAGGCTGCAAAGCCCAAGAAAGGTAAAAAGAAGAAGAAGGTGTTCTCTTCTAAAGCAGTCACCAAGGTTGTCGAGAAAAAGCGCAAAAGCCCAGAAGACGAATGCTTCCACTGCAAGAAAGCAGGGCACTGGAAAATGAACTGCCCAGACTACCTGAAAACGGTAGCCAAAGGTATTTTCTTGGTTGAAGTTAATATCTCTATTAACTGTGCATCTTGGGTGTTAGACACCGCAGCGGGTTCTCATATCTGCAATGATTTGCAGGTGATGGGAGCAGTAAGAACACTTAAGCCCGGGGATAGGATCCTGCGTTTTGGAAACGGAGCAAGAGTTGCTGCAGAGGCTATAGGAGACGTGGAGTTAGTAATAGGGAATTTTACTTTACTTTTAAAAGACTGTTTGTACGTACCAACAATTATTAAAAAACATTATTTCTATTCCGCTATTAGATAATGATGGTTTTAATTTTTCCATTATGAATGGATCTATGAGCATAATTAAAAATGGTTTAATTTATGCTAGTGGTACTTTGATGGATGGTCTATATTCCCTTGAACCTACAAACTCCAACGTTTTGCACATACAATCAAGAAAAAGAAAATACGATAATCACACACCACAACTTTGGCACGCTAGACTTGGACATATCTCCAAGAGTAGGATCCAAAAGTTGGTTTCCTCTAAGGCTCTTGAAATACAGAACTTAGATGAACTTCCGACTTGCGAATCTTGTCTCAAAGGAAAGATGACCAAATCACCCTTCACCGGGAATCCTGAGCGAACCAAACAAACATTGGATTTAATCCATACTGATGTTTGTGGACCACTGAGTGTCAGTGCAAGAGGAGGATACTCCTACTTCGTCACATTCACTGACGACTTCAGTCGTTATGGATACTTGTACTTGATGAAGTACAAATCCGAAACTTTTGAAAAGTTCAAGGAGTTTCGAATGGAAGTAGAGAATCAACTTGGACATAGTATTAAAGCACTTCGATCTGATCGAGGAGGAGAATACTTAAGTCAAGAATTCCTCGATTATCTAAAAGAGAATGGGATTCTCGCTCAGCGAACTCTCCCTAGGACGCCCCAACTCAATGGAGTGTCTGAAAGGAATAATCGAACTTTGTTGGACATGGTTCGTTCCATGATGAGCTTCGCTGAACTTCCCTTTTCATTTTGGGGCTTAGCCCTATTAACTGCTTCGAAGATACTGAACATAGTACCTTCAAAGTCAGTGCCAACAACGCCACATCAAGAATGGTATGGTAAAGCACCCGTATATTCATATCTACGAGTATGGGGATCTCCCGCCTATGTTAAGAACAAGAAAGGAGATAAACTGGATAATAGATCTAGTTTGTGCAAATTTGTGGGGTATCCAAAGGAATCCATTGGATACTTGTTCTACGATCCTAAAGAACGTAATACGTTCGTGTCTAGGAATGCCCACTTCTTAGAGGATGACTTCCTCACCAACAGAAATGGGACAATCATAGAACTCGATGAAGTCCAAGAATCGGACCCATCCTCACAAAAAGTGGGAGCTGATCCTGATTTTACTGAACCTACTAGTACACCTTTACTTCGAAGGTCTGATCGAGTTCGTAAAGAACCAGAAAGATTTGGTTTCATTCACGAAAACGATAAGTTGGATACTGATCCAAGGACTTATGAAGAAGCTATGTCTGACATAGAATCGGGTGCGTGGCTCGAAGCTATGCAATCCGAAATGGATTCCATGCATTCCAACAAGGATTGGACCTTGGTCGATCCACCTGAGGGAACTATCCCTGTAGGATGCAAATGGAACTTCAAGCGTAAGCTTGGAATGAATGGAGAGGTAATAACCCATAAGGCTCGCCTAGTGGCGAAAGGTTATTCTCAAAGGCCTGGAATAGACTATGAGGAAACCTTTTCTCCAGTAGCGATGTCGAAATCCATTCGGATACTATTAGCCATAGCCGCGTGGTACGACTACGAAATATGGCAAATGGACGTAAAGACCGCCTTTCTCAATGGAGACATTGACAAGGAGATCTTTATGCAACAGCCCGAAGGCTTTGCGTCCAAAGGAAGCGAGCACAAGGTGTGCAAACTTCAAAGGTCAATTTATGGCCTCAAACAGGCGTCCCGAACCTGGAACATACGATTTGATGAGACAGTCAAAGCTTTTGGCTTCATCAAAAACGTATTTGAACCTTGTGTGTACAAGAAGAATAGTGGGAGTTCGGTCCAATTCATAGTTCTCTACGTCGATGATATTCTGTTGATCGGGGACGATATCAGAATATTAGCGCAGACGAAAGCGTGGTTATCCGCGCAATTCTCCATGAAAGATTTAGGAGAGGCATCTTACGTATTGGGGATACGTATCTATAGGGATAGATCGAAGAAGATGTTGGGACTCTCCCAATCTCAGTATATCAACACGATATTGAAGAGATTCAATATGGAAGAATCCAAGAGAGGATTGCTTCCAATGAGACATGGAATCTCTCTTTCCAAGTCAATGTGCCCTACAACTGACGAAGAAAAGAAGAGAATGTCTCTCATACCTTATGCCTCTGCTATAGGAAGCATAATGTATGCGATGTTGTGTACTAGACCAGATGTAGCACACGCTCTTAGTGTAACGAGCCGCTATCAGTCGAATCCAGGCGAAGAGCACTGGACTGCCGTTAAAGTAATTCTTAAGTACTTGCGAAGGACTAAGGATATGTTTTTGGTCTACGGTGGTAGTGGAGAATTGAAACTTGAAGGATTCACTGATTCAAGTTTCCAGTCTGACGTGGATGATTACAAATCCAATTCTGGATACATATTCCGCCTCAATGGCGCAGCGGTGAGTTGGAAAAGTTCCAAGCAATCCACCACTGCCAATTCAACCACTGAAGCAGAATATATTGCAGCATCGGATGCAGCAAAAGAGAGTGTTTGGATGAGAAACTTCATCCAAGAGTTGGATGTAGTTCCTAGCATTGCAGAGCCTGTAGTAGTCTTCTGTGACAACAACGGGGCGATAGCTCAAGCGAAGGAGCCAAGATCACACCACCAATCTAAACACGTAATGAGGAAATACCATGTGATCAGGGAGATCATTGGTAGAGGAGACATACACGTGGATCGTGTCAACTCAGAAGACAACATAGTTGACCCACTAATGAAGCCACTTTCGCAAAAAGCGTTCGAGGGACATCTTGTAAAGATGGGTCTTAGAAATGTTTGTGAATGGCTTTAGGGCAAGTGGGAGATTGATAGGATAGTGCCCAGCAAGCCAATTCTCTTTAGCTTGTAATAGGTCTATTCTGTAATAAACAATCTTTGATTCTTATGAATAATACGCACGTTTATTTATAACTGTATAGAATAAACAATGGCCAAATTCATCTCTCGCGAATACATTTAAGCGATTGGATGAAATCCTTAGATCACATTCGACTATGGGACGATTCACTTCGGTATTGAGTGCAATCATGAAACAGTCTCTAAGGTCGTGATCTTAAAACACGTTCCAAGTCATAGATTCCGAACGAGACGGGATATCGAAGGAATCGCCAAGACTTGTACGAATATGCATGATTCACATGGAGTGAATTCGTAGAGTTTCATGAACAAGAGATTTGATGTCAGTGCATATGAGTAGGTGGTTCGATAGGGGATCGAACGCATCGAACGACCCGAACAGAGAAACCCATTGTGGAAGCGCATGACGCATATCGGTGATGGGACGTTTCTCAAGACTTATAATAGTGTACGATTTAGTCCTTAGACTTGAGGTGCTAGGGCGAATTCGGTGCATAGGTATATGTACTTAGATTTAGGTACTGGTCACGTAGCCTGACCATAATGTGTCTAAGTTGGGTGTCTATAGTTGTGTACGCGAGTGGTTAGTACCAAGATGGAATCTACCGACTCATCGTAATGGATGAGAGAATTTCCTATACAATTCTTAGATAATAGATCCAAGAAACCCGTGGCCACGGTCGGTGACGGATTTGGAAAGGGGTTTCCAAATTTAGCAGTCACACTGGATTATTATCCCGAATTAGAAAGTATAGTTATTGAGATAATTAAAGGTGCCGATCAATTCACACACCCTAGGTCTCAATCGGGAAATTAAGTCGATAGAAGGACCGTATGTACATGGCAATTATAAGAGGTGAGGTTCACAAATATCAATTCACCTGAAGTTGGGCTTCATGGGCTTGTGGCTAGACATCGACCATGAAGTGTAGGTACTCCTGAATTAATAAGGGAGATTGATTCTGGAGTGGTCAACTAAAAGGGTTTAATTGATCGGAGCATTTAATTGCTCATAAATTAAATCACGAAGGGTTCGTGGGCCTGCTGCCAATTGATGGTGAACCTAGAGGGTCACACACAATACAATTGGACAATGACAGTCATAAAAGGAAATATTTGATTTAAGGGAGTTAAATCAATTAAATGAATTAAAGTTTTAATTCAATTGGAAGGATAATTAATTAGATGGTCTAATTAATTAAATATTAATTAAAGTGTTAATTAATTGAGAGATAATAATTAATTGGATTAATTGGGCTGATTTAATTAATGGTTAATTAAATTAAGTTGCAAGACATGGGCCTTTAATTAAAAGCCCATAAGAAGTCTTGCATGATAAGGGTGGGGCGATTTTTAGCTAAGGATAAGAAGGGAGAGTTTATGTTCTTGTATGACAAGGAGGATCCAAGAAGATATATGAGTATATCTTGTTTCCTTATAAGATAAGGAAAAGATCTTGAAGAGATATCTACAAAGAGAAGGTTTCTTCTCTTATAAATAGATATCTCCTCACAACTCTTCCACAGAGACTTGAAAAAGGAACTCTTGCACTCCAAAACTCTAGCCGCCCCTACACCCTAGCCGTCCCCTTGCACAGCGCCGCCCCTCTCTCTCTGTTCTTCCATATCTGGATCTAGATCTGTTCTTCCTCCATTGACAACCTTCTATTTCTAGTTCGTAGCCTGTGAATAGAAGGTGTTGCTACAATCCAATTGGTGTGGATACACTCTGGAGGTGAGACAATTGGATCACTTGTTGTGAATCAGCAAAAGCCGGAGATTGCCGCCACCTTGCCTGCAGTGAGGTAAATCGCATATCTCCTTCTTTAATCTATTGTAGATTTGTTTGATTCAACCTTTTCGCATACATAAGGTGGAAAAATATCTTGGGTCTGCTGGGTTGCCTCGGAAAAATTTTAAATTCCGCACTCTCGTTGTTTTGACAACCGGGGCATATCCCAACAAGAAGGAATTCCAAAGACAGTCATGAGCAAAGATAAGCTCTGTGACGCATGTCAGAAGGGTAAACAAGTGAAGTCCACTTTCAAAAGCAAGAAGCACCAATCTTCAACCAGAATTTTGGAGCTGTTACATATGGATTTGTTTGGCCCTATTGATCCTATCAACAATGGTGGAAAGAAATACTGCCTAGCTGTTGTGGATGATTATTCAAGATTTACTTGGGTGATTTTCATGAAGAAGAAAAGTGAAACCAAGGAACATCTTACCAATCTGATGGAACTGATCTAGAATGAAAAGAGTCAAAGAATATTAAAGATCATATCAGACAGAGGGACTGAATTTACAAACTCTACTGTTGAAGAGTATTGTAACTCCAGAGGAATCAATCATGAGTACTCAGCTGCCAGAACCCCTCAACAAAATGGAGTTGCTGAAAGGAGAAACAGAACTCTAAAGGAAGCTACCAGGACAATGATAGCTGAAGCAAAACTGCCCCAAAGATTCTGGGCAGAAGCCACAAATACAACATGTTATACCCAGAACAGATGTATGATCAACAAAAGTCAAAACAAGACACCTTATGAGCTATGGAACAACAGAATGCCTAATTTACACTATCTTAGGATTTTTGGTTGTAAATGTTATGTTTTGAATAATGGGAAAAATCACCTTACTGCTTTTGCAGAAAAAGCTGATGAAGCTGTTTTTATAGGATACTCTACTGTTAGTAAAGCTTACAGAGTCTTTAACAAAAGAACTTTACTTGTAGAAGAATCTATTCATGTAGTATTTGATGAACCAAGCCAATCTTCTGAAAAGAATCAAAGTGCTAATCCAGAGATATCAGCTGACTTTCAGAAATTGAGTATGGAAAGAAAAGAAGAATATGTACCCATCATACTACCTGATTTAAACCAAGTTGTTAACTCAAGTGCTGTTCAAAATCAGTCTGCTGATTGTCTAACAGAGGAGTTGCAAACAGCT
Organism: Penstemon davidsonii; assembly: GCA_034814905.1. Classification (NCBI taxonomy): domain Eukaryota; kingdom Viridiplantae; phylum Streptophyta; class Magnoliopsida; order Lamiales; family Plantaginaceae; genus Penstemon; species Penstemon davidsonii. Next base: position 6,968,028 of record JAYDYQ010002685.1, on the reverse strand, counting down.
GACAGACAGAGCCTGTTCAACAGACTACTACTGAGACTCCAACAGTAGTGTTGCAAGATCATTTAAGAGGACAACATCCAGATTTACAACCTGATCTCAGATGGCTCAGAGATCACCCACCTGATTTAGTGATTGGTGATCCACTGGATAGAGTGAGAACAAGAAGGTCAACTGCAAATGAAACAATGTTTGTAAGTTTTCTTTCACAAATCGAGCCTAAGTTGATTGATGAAGCTCTTAGTGATTCTCACTGGATTGAAGCAATGCAAGAAGAGTTAAATCAATTTGAAAGGAATGAAGTCTGGTACTTAGTTCTCAGACCTACTCAATAAAGGGTAATTGGCACTAAGTGGGTATTCAGGAATAAAATGAATGAAGATGGTATTGTTACCAGAAACAAAGCAAGACTAGTTGCCAAAGGTTACTGCCAAGAAGAAGGCATTGATTTTGATGAGACATTCTCACCAGTTTCAAGGCTTGAAGCAATCAGATTATTCTTAGCCTATGCTGCTCACAAGAACTTCACAGTCTATCAGATGGATGTGAAGACTGCTTTTCTCAATGGAGAACTGCAAGAAGAAGTTTATGTTGAACAACCTCCTGGATTTGAAGCTTATCAACAAGGAGACAAAGTATATCGTCTGAAGAAAACTCTCTATGGATTGAAACAGGCTCCAAGAGCATGGTATGATACTTTATCTGATTTTCTTTTAGTTAAAGGATTTCGCAAAGGTAAAGTAGATAAGACTTTGTTCACTATTGAATGGGATAATCATATATTGTTAGTTCAAATATATGTGGACGATATTATTTTTGGTTCAACTAACCAACAGATGTGTGAGAAGTTCTTTAAGCTGATGCAGAACAAGTTTGAAATGAGCATGATGGGAGAACTAAATTACTTTCTTGGATTACAAGTCAAACAACTACCTGATGGTATTTTCATTAATCAAGCAAAGTACACAAAAGATTTGTTCAAGAAATTTGGTATAGAAACTAGCTCATCTGTTAGTGTTCCTATGTCTAATGGACTTCGTCTGGACAAGGATGAAGATGGCAAATCAGTTGACATCACCAAGTACAGAGGCATAATTGGGTCACTGTTATACTTAACAGCTAGCATGCCTGATATTATGTATTTTGTTGGGGTTTGTGCGAGATTTCAATCAAATCCTAAGGAATCTCATCTCTTAGCTGCTAAAAGGATATTAAGGTATCTTAAAGGCACACAAGAATTGGGATTGTGGTATCCAAGGGAATCAGGATTTGAACTTACTGGATATTCAGATTCTGACCTTGCTGGCTGCAAAATTGATAGAAAGAGTACTACAGGTACTTGTCAATTTCTAGGCAGTCGTCTGATCTCATGGATGAGTAATAAACAGACTTCAGTATCCATATCTACTGCTGAAGCTGAATACATTACTGCTGGAGCATGTTGTGCACAAATACTTTGGTTGAAGTATCAACTAGAAGACTATAATCTCAAGATCAGTGTAATCCCTATCTACTGTGACAATACAAGTGCAATCTCACTTACTCAGAACACTAATAGTCACTCCAGGACTAAGCATATTGAGATCAAACATCACTTCATCAGAGACCATGTTGAAAAAGGAAATGTCAATATTGAGTATGTTCATACAGATAATCAGATCGCTGACATTTTCACCAAACCGTTAAGTGATGCAAGATTTTCTACTCTATGAGTGGAACTGGGTTTGTTAAAATTGGATTCATAAGCTGAGGGGGAACCTATCAGAAGACTGGGTTCAACAGCTGACTAATTTGATAGCAACAAGTGTTATACTTCAAGAAGACTGAATCTCAACAGACTAGTTGACTGATGAATTATTGAATTCAGGGGGAACGTGTAAGACTAGCGGTACTCCTGTTTTATAGATGAAATCTTCAATGACAGTTAGTTGAAGTTGTTTTAATCAGAAGATTTGTTCTTAATTCTTGAAGATTTGAAGATTATTTATCTTGCTGGATTGACAAACAGCAAAGGAAGATCACTAGATATTGGCTTTCACTAGTGATATATTGTATCAGACAAGTCATCTATCACATAAGTATTATTTTACTCATCTGTTTATTTATGTCAGCTTATATCTAAGTGTTGTATTAAAAACATTTTATCAGAAACACGCTTTCATAAGTAACAGACAAGTGGCGCTTCAAATTCCCGCTTGTCTGACATAATTAATGAATTTTGAAATCCGCGTATCACGATCACACGATCCACCTTTTCAGTAACTGATCTAACGGTTGGCACAAATCACGGAAATCGACATTAAACCAACCTTTATAAATTCAGATCTGATCAGCTAACTGATCTTTTACGCACCCTCAAAATTTTCAAGAGCACTAGAGTCTTTTTGCTTTCAATTCAAACTGCAAATTTCTCTCGTCTCTCTCCTTAATCTTTTTCAGAAAAATGTCTGCCAAAGAAGCTAATGCTGAAGGTAGATTCCTGAACTACCTGACTTATCACGCAACTGGCACTCCAAAAATGAAAGAAATTCTGGAGAAATTCAAAGCTGCTACACTGGTTGATTTCATGGAGGCCCATGAAACAATGGTGTTTAAAGATCAAATCATGGAGTATTATGGTTCGAAGGTAAAACCTGACTATGAGAAGTTGGAGATCAAGACTACAGTTGGGGGAGTAGATGTTTGTATAACTCCCAAGCTGCTGAATAATAAATATCACTTATCTCTTGAAGGCTCCACAGAAATCTCTACTCTAGCTGAGCCCTTGGAAGCAGATTTCTGGAATCTGGCTGCCAAGAAAAATGAAGTGTTGTCTGGAAACATCAAGAAAACTCAGCTGAAGGACGAGTTTCAGCGAATGGCATATTTGGTTGCCAAAGTTTTAGAAAATTGCACATTCTCGCTGGATAATGTGCCTATGAAAAGATTTCATACCATGATTGCTATCTTTTATGGCTTGAAGGTGAACTGGGCAACTTTCATGAGGTATATATTGGTTGATCACAAGGAGCGTGGTCAATCCAACCACAGAATATTTCTTAGTCATCTGTTCATGAATCTTGGTTGCAGTATGACCCATGGAAAGGTCGTACATAACGCAAAGGAGTTAAAGGTTTATGAGCCTATTCGCTCAAAGACAACTGATGGGACTCCAGAAAAGACAAAGGAGCAACCTAAAAGGAAGGTTGCTGCTAAGCCAAAGAAGCCAGCTGTTAAAGCAAAGAGGAGCAAGACAACTGTTCCTAAGGCATCTGTTCAAACAGCCAAGCCAGCTGTTCAAGCTAGAACAGATTCGCCTAAAGATAAGATAGTTGCTGATTATATTATAGATCAGACAACTAAGGAGATTGAAGAAATGGCCTATGACATCTCTCCTGAAAGAACTGTTTCAGCTGAAGTGCCAGCTGAAAATGTTTCTAAAAGGACAAGGAGCGCTTTGAAAGATACTGCTACATCTGCTGCTGTCCATCACACCAAGAAGACTGCTAGAAAGAAGATGACGTTCATTGAAGAATCTACTGAACTTTCTGAGCTGGTAAGAGAAAGTCCTCCAACAGCAGAGAGGCCTGTTGGATCTAAGAAGAAGTCTGTTGAAGTGGAGTCAGCTGCTGAACAAGTAAATCAGACTGCTTCTGCACCAACAGCTGAGGTTGCTTAACCTCAAAAGGATCATGAAGTGCAGATCCTTGAACCAATTGTTGCTGCACCAATAGCAATTGTCGTTCCAGAACCAACAGCTGTGGCACCAGTTGTTGAATCAAGAGCTGCCAGAAATAAAAGAACTGGCAAAACCAAAGTGTCAGCTTATCACAAGAAGAAGCGCGAAGAAGCAGAACAGAAGAAGCGTGATGACGCTGAGCTTAAAAGAGTTCTTGAGGCTAGCAAGAAAGAGGCTGAAGTCAAGAAGATGACTGAAGCTGAATTAGCTGCCAAGGAAGAAGAAGACTTGGCCAAGGCTCTAGAAGAAAGCAAGAAGGATGCATACGGACCAAGACGGTCAGAAGGCATCGTGATTGGCAAACCCAAGGAAGGACAATTTGTTCTACCAAGGGCCCAACCAATCAAAAGGAAGAAATTCGAAGTCAGAAGAGCACTTGATGTTGTTCAAGGTGACTCTGCTGCCTTTGAGAAGTTTGAAGCGGAGCTTGAAAAGATGAATCAGCTGCTTCAATCAAAAACAACCTTTCTCCTAGAAAAGATAAGGTACAACAGATGGAGGGAGTACAGGTTAAACAAGTCTGAGGAAGAAATCCAAGCATGGAAGGAGTTTGCTGATGAAGGACGTTGGGTTCTAAATTGGCTGCAGACTACCTCTGTTGCAAAGGCCTTGGATTCAGACTTTGTCAGAGACAGACTACATGACTTTGCAAGAGTCATTGTAAGTGAAGAGGCAACTGCCATCAAGAATTCACTGCCAAACAAGCCAGGTCCTGCTGATGACCTAGTTGATAGAGCAGTTAAAGTTGTTGTGTATACAACTATGGAGAAATGGGCTGAGAGATCGAAATATGAACCTGGTTCAACAAGTGATATGCCTACTCTACCAAGTTTACAACGCATTGCCTTTGGCTCAGAAATCAGTACATATCAAGAACAACTAAGTGTTAAACAGTCCACATCACCATTTGTTACAGCTGACTTGATTCATCAGAAGACTGTTGTGTCTGCTGATGGTGCTGAAGTTATTCACATTGCTGATGAGCCAGCTGATGAAGAACACAAGGAAGACCAGCAAGCTGTGGAGATAAATCTTGACACATCCAAGTCATTGCCTGCTACTGTCAAAGAGATTCCTTTAGCTATTGAGTGGAAAGCTGAAGAGAGTCCAGTTCTTCATGAAGCCCCTGCTCAACAGGAAGAGCCTGCTGAAGCATCAACCTCTGTTCCAACTGCTGACTTTCATTTTTCACTAATGGAGTCAATACAGATGCCAATTGATAATGCTATGAAGGAGATGGAAAAAATAAATCAGCTGATGTTGAAGCAAATGCAGGAGGCTACTGCAAAGATGGTGCAGGAAGCCATAGAGAATTTTCCTCTACCACCAGACAATTCCCTTGCACTGACTCAGAGTATTTTGAGCATGAACAGAAGCATTGAAGACGTGAAAGCTGATGTGAGTCATCTGCACACCGCTCTTCAAAGGCACGAGTCTGACATTGCAGGAATTGCTAGAGTCATGAAAGAAGTTGGTGAAGCTGAAATAGACAAAACTGTTGCACTTATGCAAGAGTTCACAAGTGTCACCAACAAAGCTCACGATGAAATGTCAACACTTCAGCTGAATGTTGACTACTTAAATGACCAATCTAGTGAAATGAAGACTACTCAACTTCGAATGGAAGCAACTCAAAATCATCACTCTGATCAACTCCGAGTTGTGGATCAAAACATCAGAAAGCTTTGTGCTTCTTTCAACGTCTCTCCTGATCAACTCAACCCTGCTGCTGATGACAAAAAGGGGGAAGAGGAATCAGCTAAGAGGAGTGTTGCCACTGCAATTGTTCAAGTACAAGACCAGAGAGCTGCTGCTGAAAAGCCAAGTGAAGACAAAGTACTTGAAAAAGAAGCTGATGATGAAGAGACTGATGAAGAAGTAGAGCCCAAGGACGTAGCTAAGACTGATAAAGAAATAGCTGCATCTAAGGACACTGCTGAAGAACAGTTGGACCCATTCAGGAAAACTAGCAGAATTCAAGAAATCAGAAGAAGAGTTGAAGCTGCAGGAAGAAACTTGACCAATGCTGATCTGTTTTCCAGTGGAGAAGATGAAGATGATGAAAGTGAAGAATTTGAAGAAGAGGAAGAAGAGGAAAATAATGAAGAAGCTGAAGACTAGACTAGATTTTCTAGACAAGGTTTTATGTTGAAAATTTGTACCAGCTTACTTTATTTTGTAATTTCACTTAAGTCCATTTTCTTGTAAACTTGTACTGTAATTTCAAAGAATATCTATAAAAGTCAAGTTTCCAACATATAATTTCTATCTCAGAAATTTTTGAGGACTTAACTTTAGTTTTAGGTACAGGTACTTAGCTGAAGTTTTGTCATCATCAAAAAGGGGAATTTGTTGGATGAAGATGAAGACTTAGAAGTGAAGGGAGGTTTTGATGATTTCCAAAAGTCATCAGCTAAGTATGGAAGCTTAGTTAAAACCTTAGAAGATATTTGACCAAGGAAGAAGTTACTTCAAACGAGTCAAATATGGTCCAGAAGACTACTGATCTGTTGCTGAAGAAAGGAATCAGACTGGTGGATTTTCAGCCGACTCAAAATAGATGAGTTCAGTTTGGGATCAGCCGAGTGTACATCAGACGAGTGATTTCGATCAGCAGAGTGGAAGTGGATCAGAAGTTATTGCAACGGTAATAAATGCACTTGGAGTAATAAATGCTGAAGAGGAAGGGTATTTATGACAAATGATTGAAGAGAAACCTCGTATCAGCTTGGTGCATTTAATGCGGACTGACAGAAAGTACAGCAGAGTGTAAAGTGATCAGTCGCAGGTAGCAGTTTCTGCAGAAAGGACCAATACTCGAGGATTTGGACACCTGTCGATCTCTCAACGGGAAGATTTTCAAATCTCAAGTATAAATAGTTCAGTTCAAGAGTTGAAGAAGAAGATACAACACAACTGAGATTAAAATTCGAAGCAGAATTCTTCTAAGTCTCAACCTCAAGAACAGAACACTCAACAACCGAGTCATTTGTTGACGAAGCAGAAAAGAGAGATAAACAAATATACATACAAATCTAAGTGATTTTGTGAGAAAAGTGTTGTGAAAAGTAGATATCCATCTTAGTGAGTGATATTACTTTAGAGGATAGGTTTTCTTTGTGATTTCCTATTGTGCACTTGTGGCCATTTCATTTGTTGTTTGGCGCAAGCATTGTATATTGTAAACTCTGTGTTTATAGTATAACCCAAGATCTAAGTGACTTGGAAGAGTGGACTAAAGGATTTTTATCCATATATCCACTATAAAAATCCTTTGTGTTTATACTTGCATTATTTTCTGCATATTTCAAAAGAGCATATTTAAACACGTAAGTTAACTATTGAAAAGTTTTAAAAGGAGTTTATAAAAACTGGGGATAAAATCTTTTCTAAGTTAAGAAAACAACTTGTGAAAAACACTAGATAAATCCGCTGCAAGTTAGTAAATTTGAAACTCTGATTTTGATAAAATCAGCTAAGTAAAATCAGAAGAGTGGTCAACTCTGCTGTTCAAAGCTTTGTGCGAGATCAGTTTAGTCTAATTACAATTCTTGATCAGCTTAGTCTGCTGACAGAAAAAGTTAGAGATTTTAAAAGATAATTTTTTAAGAGGTCTATTCCCCCCCCCCCCCCCCCCTCTAGACCTCATCTGACCACTTGGGACCAACACTTCATCTTAATCCAACAATTTCCCCCATTTTTGATGATGACAAAACTTCAGCTAAGTACCTGTAACTAAACTAAAGTTAAGTCTTCACACAAAATTTCTGAGATAGAAATTTAGTTGGAATTTGTAATCTTTTATTGATTTAGAACTTATTACAACATATTACAAGAATTGAAAAAGTTACAAAAAGAATTTACAAAGTGATAAATAGAAATAATTAGTCTTTTGATTCTTCTTCTTCTTCATCATCTTCACTTTCACCACTAGAGAAAGTTAGAACTAGTTTCTGGACTTTGTCAGCAGCCTTAATTCTAGCTCTTATTTTCTCTATCCTCTTTGTCTTTCTAAAATGGATCTAGCTGTTTTTCAGCAGAATCCTTAGAAGCAACAATCCTCTTGTCTTCCTTTGCCGCATCCTTGGGTTCTTCTTCTTCAGCTTTATCATCAACATCTTCATGATTTTCAGCAGTTTGTTCAACTTCATTTGCAGCCTTAGTATCTTCAGTAGGCTTATTTGTTGCCCCTTCAGAACTTTGAACTACTTCAGTAGCTTCAACGGTAACATTCTTCTTGTTGGTATATTCCTCTTCTCCCTGTTTGTCATCATCAGCAGGGTCGAGTCCTTCAGCTTGAACAGGAGTAATGTTAACTGCATTGCATAGCAATCTGATGTTGTGATCCATTGCAGACAATTGTAGTGCTTGTTGTTTTTTATTAACCATCAGTACCGAGGCTTGATCATTCAGATAGTCCAGGTTGTGATGGAGAGTTGTAACCTCTGCACCTATCTAATTGGTACTTTCACAGAAGCCTTGAATTAGATTTGTTGTCTTTTCATCACTAGACTCTGTAGCATTCACAAATGCTTGGTTAACCTTCATCCAGTCAGCCTCATTCTTCTGAATTGTTTCACTGATCTGTTCAATATCAGCCTTCATACCACTAACTTGATTAGTCAAGGTAACTAAGCCTTCTTTCAACATTACAGAGCCATCAGTAGGCTGGGAATGCTTTGAATAGTGCTCTGAACAAGTCTGGAAGCAGCTTCTTCAAATATTTGTAGCAACTCCTTGTTCTTTTCCTCCATCTCCTTCATTGCATTATCAATCAATGACTTCATGGAATCCATGATTGATGATTGAACATTTTTGTGGAAGTGGCAGGTTCAACACTCTTATGTTTCTCAGGAGTGGCTTCAGCTGTCCAGGTGATAGCTAAAGGCTCCTTTTCAATAAGGACATCATTCAGTTGAACTGGAGCATTTGCATTAATTGGCTCCACTGATGAGTTGACCTCTGTTGTCTGAGGTATTTTGAGTGGCTCTTGATATTTACTGATCTCTGATCCAAACGCAATATGTTGCAAACTTGGAAGACTGGGCACATCACTTGATGTTCCTTTGCTGTATCTTGGTCTTTCCACCCATTCGTCCAAGATGACATAGATTGCAACCTTCACAGCTCTCTCATATAACTCATCATTTGCACTTGGCTTATTTGGTATTGTGTCCTTTAGAGCCGTGGATTCTTGTTGTACGATGAGCTTTGCATACTCATGTACCCTATCATGGAAGAAATCAGTATCTAGTTCTTGTCTGATGGAATTGGTTTGCAACCAACTTATAACCCATTTGTCTTCATCAGCAAACTCTTTCCAAGCCTGGATTTCTGCTTCTGATTTTGTTAGCTTGTACTCCCTCCAGCGATTGTATCTGATCTTTTTAGCCAGAAAGGTAGTCTTTGCTTGCAGTAGTTTGTTGTACTTCTCTAATTCAGCCTCAAACTTAGCTAAAACGGTCACTCTTTACAATCTCCAATGCCCTTTTTACTTCATTTTTCTTCCTTTTGATAGGCTGAGCTTTAGGTAGAACAAACTTTTCTTCCATTGATTTACCAATGACGATACCACCACTTTATCTTGGGCCATGAGCATCTTTCTTGCTCTCTTCAAGAGCTTTTGCTAAGTCCTTTTGTTCCTTAGCAGCCAGCTTCATCCCTCTTTCTTTGCTCAGCCTCCTTTCTCTTTTCTTGTGGTATCTTAGTATCCTAGCCTTACCAGTTCTCCTCCTTCTGGCGGCTGGTGTTTCAGCAGAGTTATCAGCAGACTTGTCTGTTGGAACAGTAATCTGATCAGCTTGAGGTGATGATACCTCAGCTATCGTCTGATTTTCAGGACCAGACTCCTTAACTAATTCCGCTGGTGTTTCAGCAAATTAAGTGACTTCTCTCATAGTTTCAGCAATTCTAACAGTTTATCCACTCAATATCAGTTTCTTTCTTGCAGTTGCCTTTGTATGAACAACAGCAGGTGCAGCAGCAGGACTCGTTTTTGAACTTCTTGTCCTCTTTGCTAATGGCAATTCCTCAGATTCAGTGCGTTCTGGAGATGCATCAAGAGGCATCTCATCAATCTTCTCGGCAATTTCAGAGATTTCATCAGCATTTAGACTGTCAACTGGTCTAGCTTCAACAGCAGGGATTGTTGTTTGACCAGTGAGCTCAGCAGTCTTGAACTCCACTTTGGTCTTCTTAGCCTTATCAGTAGGCTTAGCAGTTAATGTTGCTTCAACAACTTTTCTTTTCTGCTGCTTTTTCTCATGTATATCCAAATTGACTTCAACTTTTACGGGCTCATATACCTTCATTTCTTTCAACTTGTGTACCATTTTTCCAGCTCCAAGGGTACATGTAGGACCTCAGGCGCTACCAGTTGCTCCAAAACCAATTGGTGTTAGGAAATGCACATACCCTTCCCTTATAGTGCATTCACACAAACGCCCATGATGTTTGATTGTGACTCCACCCGCATACTCAGTTTGGGTGCCACAGGACAATTGTTGTCACCCGCACACACAGTTTGGGTGCCCAATAGTACATCCAAGTGCCATTAGTAGGTGACTAAGCAGAATTATGTGCCCAGTCTTCTTCATAGCCAAAATCTTAAAAATGTGAACAACCCAGTTCACCTTCAAACCATAGTAAATGAATATAATTGTATGATAGCGTCTCTTTGGCAGTCCATCTAAAACACTAGTTGAACATTCCAGTATTTTTGCGATGATATCAGCTAACCTCTGATACTCATCCTTGAGTTGAGTCTTCTTAATAGATCCAATTAGCTTTTCACCACTTTTGGCAGCCAACGGCCAAAATTCTTCTTCTTTGAGTTTCCCCAAAGTAGAAATGTCATCTCCTTCGTTCGTCAAACCATATAGTTCACTCAACACAACAGGAGAGACACAGATCTTCTTTTTAGCAATAGTTGACACCATGGTCAAGCTGTCAAGATCTGACTTTACAATCTTGTAAAATTCTGCTACATCTTCTGTATATACCATTGTTTCATGTGCCTCCAACACATTAACCAACGAAGTAGCCTTAAGTTTTTCCATCAGTTCTTTCATAATCTCTGTACCAGTGGCGTGATACACTTCGTAGCTCAAGTATCTTCCTTCAGGTCCAGCCGTTGTTAGCTAAGATTGAGAAGTAAGAATGATTTGCAGAAAATACTATCAAGAGAATAAACAGTTAGTAACTTCTTGAGAGTATGAATATTTGAGGTGCGTAAGTGAACTCAGCTGATCAGATCTGGATTTATAGGTTAAGTGAAATCATCGGTTACCGTGATTTTCGCTAACCGTTAGATCGTTCTGATCATGTGTGCGTCAGTTACGGAATTCAAATATTAAAAATTTTGTCAGACTAGGCGGGAAAATGAAACGTCCCTAGTCCTTTACTTATAAAAGCGTGTTTTTAGATGAAGAGTTTTTAACACATTACTCTTATAAATAATCAGATGAGTAGAATTATACTTATCTGACAGATGACTTGTCTGATACAACATATCACTAGTGAAAGCCAATAGCTAGTGATCTTCCATTGCTGTTTGTCAATCCAGCAAGATAAATAATCTTCAGGTCTTCAAGAATTAAGAACAAATCTTCCAATAATATAACTTCAACTAACTGTCATTGAAGATTTCGTCTTTTAATCAGGAGTACCGCTCGTTTTACACGTTCCCCCTGACGCAAGAATCTATCAGTCAACTAGTCTATTGAGAGTCAGTCTTCTTGAAGATTACATTTGTTATTAACAGATTAGTCAGCTGATGAACCTTAGTTTTCGGACAGGTTCCCCCTTAGCTTATGAATCCAAATTTAACAAGACTAATTCCACTCTTAGAGTAGAAAATCTTGCATCACTTAATGGTTTGTTGAAAATGTCAGCGATCTGATTATCTATATGAACATATTTAATAATGACATTTCCTTTCTCAACATGGTCTCTGATGAAATGATGTTTGATCTCAATATGCTTAGTCCTGGAATGACTAGTAGTATTCTGAGTAAGTGAAATTGCACTTGTATTGTCACAGTAGATAGGGATTCCACTGATCTTGAGATTGTAATATTCTAGTTGATGCTTCAACGAAAGTATATGTGCACAACATGCTCCAGCAGCAATGTATTCAGCTTCAGCAGTAGATATGGTTACTGAAGTCTATTTCTTACTCATCCATGAGATCAGACGACTGCCTAGAAATTGACATGTACCTGTAGTACTATTCCTATCAATCTTGCAGCCAGCAAGGTCAGAATATGAATATCCAATAAGTTCAAATCCTGATTCCCTTGGATACCACAATCCCAATTCTTGAGTGCCTTTGAGATACCTTAATATCCTTTTAGCAGCTAAGAGATGAGATTCCTTAGGATTTGACTGATATCTCGCACAAACCCCAACAGAATACATAATATTAGGTCTGCTAGCTGTTAAGTATAACAGTGACCCTATTATGCTCGGTATTTGGTGATATCAACTAATTTGCCATCTTCATCTTTATCCAGACGATGTCCAGTAGACATAGGAACACTAACAGATAAGCTAGTTTCCATACCAAATTTCTTAAACAGATCTTTTGTGTACTTTGCTTGATTAATAAAAATACCATCAGGTAGCTGTTTGACTTGTAATCCAAGAAAGTAGTTTCGTTCTCCCATCATGCTCATTTCAAATTTGTTCTGCATCAGCTTAGAGAACTTTTCACACATCTGTTGGTTAGTTGAACCAAAAATAATATCGTCCACATATATTTGAACTAACAATATATGATTATCCCATTCAATAGTGAACAAAGTCTTATCTACTTTACCTTTGCGAAATCCTTTAATTAAAAGAAAATCAAATAAGGTATCATACCATGCTCTTGATGCTTGTTTTAGTCCATACAGGGCTTTCTTTAGACGATATACTTTGTCTCCTTGTTGATATACTTCAAAACCTGGAGGTTGTTCAACATAAACTTCTTCTTGCAATTCTCCATTGAAAAAGCAGATTTCACATCCATCTGATAGACAGTGAAGTTCTTGTGAGCAGCATAGGCTAGGAATAATCTGATTGCTTCAAACCTAGCAACTGGTGCAAATGTCTCATCAAAATCAATGCATTCTTCTTGGCAGTAACCTTTGGCCACTAATCTTGCTTTATTTCTGGTAACAATACCATCTTCATTGATTTTGTTCCTGAATACCCACTAAGTGCCAATGACTCTTTGATGAGTAGGTGTAGGTACCAAGTACCAAACCTCATTTCTTTCAAATTGATTTAACTCCTCTTGCATTGCTTCAATCCAGTGAAAGTCACTAAGAGCTTCATCAATCGGTTTAGGCTCAATTTGTGAAAGAAAACTTACAAACATTGACTCATTTGATATTGACCTCCTTGTTCTTACTCTATCCAGTGGATCACCAATCACAAGATCTGGTAGGTGATATCTGAGCCATCTAAGATCAGGTTGCAAATCTGGATGTTGTCCTCTTGATTGATCTTGCAACACTACTGTTGAAGTCTCAGTAGTAGTCTGTTGAACAGTCTCTGGTCTGTCAGTTGTTTGCAACTCCTCTGTTAGACAATCAGTAGACTGATTTTGAATAGCGCTTGAGTTATCAGCTTGATTGAGATCAGGTAGTATGATGGGTACATATTCATCTTTTCTTTCCATGGTCAATTTCTGAAGATTTGTAGATAGATCAGGATTAGTACTTTGATTCTTTCAGAAGATTGATTAGGTTTATCAAATACTACATGAATTGATTCTTCTACAAGTAAAGTCCTTTTGTTGAATACTCTGTAGGCTTTACTAACAGTAGAGAGTAACCTACAAAAACAGCTTCATCAGCCTTTTCTGCAAAAGCAGTAAGGTGATTTTTCCCATTATTCAAAACAAAACATTTGCAACAAAATATTCTAAGATAGTGAATATTAGGCTTCTTGTTATCCCACATTTCATAAGGTGTCTTGTTCTGACTCTTGTTGATCATGCATATGTTCTGGGTGTAGCAGGCTGTATTTGTGGCTTCTGCCCAAAATCTTTGAGGTAGTTTTGCTTCAGCTATCATTGTTCTGGTAACTTTCAGAGTTCTGTTTCTCCTTTCAACAACTCCATTCTGTTGAGGGATTCTGGCAGCAGAGTACTCATGATTGATTCCTATGGAATTACAATACTCTTCAACATTAGAGTTTGTAAACTCAGTGTCCCTGTCTGATCTGATCTTTAACTCTTTAAGCTCTTTTCATTATGGATCAGCTCCATCAGATTAGTAAGATGTTCCTTGGTTTCACTCTTCTTTTTCATGAATATCACCCAAGTAAATCTTGAATAGTCATCCACAACAGCTAGGCAGTATTTTTTTCCACCATTGCTGATAGGATCAATAGGTCCAAACAAGTCCATATGTAGTAGCTCCTAAATTCTGGTTGAAGATTGGTGCTTCTTGCTTTTGAAAGTTGATTTAACTTATTTACCCTTCTGACATGCGTCACATAGCTTGTATTTTCTCATGACTATCTTTGGAATTCCTTCTACCAAATCATTCTTCATTAATCTGTTGATGGTCTTGAAATTCAAATGATTCATTCTTTTGTGCCATAGCCAACTAACTTCACTTGGTGTAGAGGCCACCAAACAAACATTATAATTCTTATCCACAGAATTCCAGTCAACTATGTAGATATTTCCATGTCGTCTTCCAGATAAGATAACCTTCTCTGTTCCAATTTGCTCCACGTAGCACTTATCTGATGAGAAGATAACTGAAAATCCTTTGTCACAAAATTGACTTATGCTCAGCAGATTGTACTTTAGGCCTTTAACATATGAGACGTCAGATATCTCAATGTTTCCTTTGATAAGCTTTCCATACGCAACAATCTTGCCTTCTTTGTTGTCTCCAAAAGTAGCATTTGGACCGTCTATGGCAGCAGCATCAGTCAGTTCATGTATGTCACCGCACATGTGATAGAAATAGTGTCCGGCAAGCCAATTGTATGGCTGTCATTTATTGTAATAAATAATGGAACTATTCAATTTAGATTAATGAATGCACTTTATTATAAATGGTCAACTTTATCTTATGTAATAATTGTCTACGCATAAGGATAGAAGTCCTTAGATCACAGGGCTATGGGACAACCCATGGACTGATCCCCAGACCGTGATCTAGAACATATTCAAGAGTTGTAGAATCCAATCGAGATAGGACATCGTTGGATTCGGTTAGACTCTCATTAATGTGTATACTCCGATGAACTGGAGGACGCTGGGGTCCACGAGCGTGACTGGGATAGTCGATACACATAAGTGGGTGACTTGCTGAGATGGCAAGTGCACTTAATACCCCAATTAGGAAATAACTCACCATGGAAGCGGTAGTCGCATATCGGGGTTGAAGTTATTCCTATTTGCAATAGTATACGAGGAAAGATCCCTAATACTTGAGATGATAGGGTTTATCTGGTGCGAGAACGTCTATGCTTTGATGTGAGTTTCGACCGACTGGAGATTACCAGAAGGTCTCTGAGGATTCACGTTGGGTATAGAGGAACTCGTATGCAGGTTCATATCATCAACAAATGATCCATCGACCCGACTTGATAGGTTGGGAAAGTCTCCTATGGATTTCTGTGAGAAACTAATTCTGGTAAAACCCTCGGCCGAGGTATCTGACGACTTTATGAAAGTAGCTCATAAAGAATTAAGTCAAAGAGAATTATTTCGAGACCAGAGTACATAAGGTCAAGACGAGAAAAGGGAACCGATGAAAAGTCCATACCCTGAAGTCTCGACTGGGAGATCGATTGATGGAGAGATCATGTCGTATATGGAAATTATAAATGATTAAAAGGTTCAGTGAATTAATTCACCAGTGATTGGGCTCCATGGGCTTGTGGCCAGACATCGACCGTGGAGTGTGGGAGAATTCCTAAATTGGCAGGGGTGCTAATTGTGAAATGATCAGTCGACAGAGTGTTTGATTGATTTAGAGTATTTAATACTAGAGTAATTAAATAAATATTTAATTATAACCCACGACCAATTATGTGGTGAACCTACGGGGGCATACACAATATACATGAAGCGAAAGCAAGGAAACGAAGAACAACTGGATCGACTGGGTCGACCCAATTGGAGCAGACGATATCCGATTGGAATTGGATCGAGATTATAAATTAAATTGGAATTTAATTTGTAAGTTAATTAATTAAATGGGCTTAGAATCTAATTTAATTAAATGAGAGAGTAATTAATTAATTGGGCCATTTAATTGTGAAATTAAATAAAGCCTCAATTAATTATATAAGGAATGGGCCATTAATTAATTAGAAGACTTAGTCTTCCAATTAAAAAGGCCATGACCCATGTAGGAGATGAGATAAGACTTAAACTCCTAGTCCTAGTAGGATTAGGAGTTATAAGATATCTATATATATGAGAATATATATCACATCTTACATAAGAAGAAAAACACACAAGATTAAGTCTAGCAAAAATTCTCTCCCTCTCCTCTCTCACAATTCGGCCGAACTCTCTCTCTCTCTTTGGAGGAGTTTTCGATTTTTGATTGTTGCTCCCAAATTGTTCTCTAGTTTTAGATCTTAATAATTCCTATGTTCTAGCCGATTAGGATTATTAAGTTTTCGTAATATTGTGGTGTATCAACTCGTAGAGGCGCAACACGTGGGGAGCTACATCAACTTGCGATCGAACAAAGAAAGGGAGAATCGCACCTACTTTGCTGACTGTTTGGATTTGCAAAGAGACAGGTGATAACTTTGGATCTAAGTTATCATGGTCGTTATTTATATTCATATATATACATCCATATTGTATCCTGGCAAGATTCTGTTAAGAGGTCCTTAAATTTTTTTTAATTTCCGCTGCGTAAAGGGCTGTTTATCTTACTGAATCCCAACAACATGTGCCTCGAACATCTACTGTCCAAGTACCATTTCTTCTCTACTTTACTCCTACTCCTAATCCTAACCTACAAGACAAAATAAAATTGTTTTAGGTACCCTTTATTGAGAGGGTAGTGGAGGATTAGTGTCACCTTTGACAACCCAAGATTTGGAAACCTTAGGCTTCTTAGGTTCAATAGAGTTTGGTGGTGATTTCTTTACTCTTGATTCATTATAAGTTTCAGTATGCATATGTTCATGATAATTATTATGATGAGAGTAATGCTCATAAGCAGGGTACGGTGCATGATAAGCAGGGTAAGCATGCATCGGATGATGAGCAGGATATGCAGCATAGTAAGGTGGATAATGAGGTGCAACATAATATGATGAATAAGCAGGTTGCACATAATAAGAATCATTTCCGTACCAAGCATTATCATTTCTATGATTTCTTTGCTTCTTAGGTTTAGTTCATACTTGCTCATTAACAGACGACTTAGACTTGGTACTAGTCTGATTGGTTTTGCTCTTATCAGCAGACTTCTTAGGATTACTCTGCTGTTTAGCTTTACTAGTATGTTTTTCAATTTTAGGCTCTTTACCCTTTTTAGCCTTTGGAGATTTCTTCTCATTTTTCTCTTTTTCTGGTGAAGTAGGTTTAGTTGTCTGGACATATAAGATAACATTGTTGTTATCAGCATATATGAATTTTTCAGTACGATTCAGTTCTAAACTTTATTTTACTAATGGTGTTCTCTGTTCACTGATGCAACAGACGACTTATCATGAGTAGATATTATCTTTTCAAGTTCCATGATTTTTCCTTTGTAAACTTCACATTCTGCTTTCAGAGATTCATTCTCATGCGCAAGCTTTTTAGACTCTGCTGATTCTTGAGGTTTTTCAACGTTAAGTTTCAGTAGAGAATTTTGCTTTTTCAGCACAGTCATCTCTTCCTTAAGCTTTGTAAATGCATCAACAACGTTTGTGTTGTTTTCCATCATTTGTTCAAATGAACTAAATAGCTCATTTTCATTTTCAGAGAGAGTTACCTCATTGTCAGAATCCTCTGATTATTTGGCCATGAGACAGAGCAGTGCAGGTATCTCTTCTTCAACAGAGTCATCTTCTGATGTCTCCGAATCTAAATCAGACGAGTAGATGGCTGCTATCTTATCAGCTTCAGCCAACAATACTTTGTTCTTTTGATGTCTCCTCTCTTTCCTTACTTTCTTTTCTTCCTCTGTATATTTCTTAGCTTTAGGATATGGGCAGTCATTGATGAAGTGTCCCAATTTCCTGCAATTATAGCACATTAGTTTGGATTTATAATTATCCCTACTTTCGTGAGAATAAGAGGTAGGGTTAGAAATAGAAGCATTGTTGTATTTGTTCTTCATTTTTCTTTTGTAGAACTTCTTCAACCCATTCAACAACAACGCAACGTCGCCAGCAGTGTACTCCTTTTTGTTGAGCAGTGTGGTCTCATCAGATGAGTCCATTTCCTTTGGTTTTCCGGCTGATCTTCTGGTTTTTTCTGCCACAACCAGGGCAGCAGTGGGATTGGAAGTTGATGTCTCTTCTATTCCCATCCTAGGCAGTTTATACTCGTAGATCCCTTGATTCTTCCATAGTTGTGATCTTCATGTTGAACTTGGGAGGTAGCGCCTTTAAAACTTTAACTGTGATATCCTTATCAGTAAAGGTCTTTCCCAATTTTAACACGTCATTCAAAGTCCTTGTAAACCTTGAATCCATCTGGTCAATGGTTTCTCCGGACATCATTTTAAAGTTTTCCAACTTCTCAAGGGCTATGCTTAAGTTATGCTCTTTAATGGCATCATCCCTTCGCTCATATCACGAACTTTATCCCACATCTCTTTTGAAGTTTTGCAGTGTTTGACTTTGTCGAACCTGTCATTATCGAGGACTCTTGCCATGATGAATATGCCAACCTTGTCAAGATTGCAAAGCTTTATTTCTTCAGCTGTCATCTCTTCATCTCTTCAGGTTCTTTGTCAACAACCACCTCCTGGTCATGAACTTTGATTGTTTTGGTGATTCTGATTGGACCTTTAGTTATGCATCTATACATATTGTCATTGTAAGCAGCAAGAAAAATTCCCATTCGGATTTTCCAGTCCTCAAAACTCATCCCGCCAATGTGGGGTACATGGCTAATACAATCCATTTTCAAAAGATTTTATTTTTCAAAAATATGCTCGTTTGAAAGATTTTGAAAAACACACTCTTGGATCAAGCTCGTTGATCAGTCAGATGATTCAGTTGAACCACCTGCTCTGATACCACTTATTGGTCGCAAGTGGTCAGTTGAGGTCTAGAGGGGAGGGGATGAATAGACCTCTAAACTTTTTAAAATTTCTCCAACTTTTCTTATCAGCAGAGTAAGCTGATCGAACTGGTGAGACTACTTTGCTGATTGTGCACTTAGCTTAAACAACGAAGTTGACCACTCGTCTGATTTACTTATCTGTTTCAATTTAAATAAGAGTTTTAAACTTGTATGCAGCGGATTTATCAAGTGTTTTTCAAACATGTTATTTTCTACTTAAAAGATTTTATCCCCAGTTTTAAACTCCTTTCAAAATCTTTTAATTTGCTCAAGTGTTTGTATGCTTTTGAAATATGCAAGTAAAAATGCAAGTAATCAAACACAAGGAATTTTTATAGTGGTTATATAGACAAAAATTTCTTTTAGTCCACTCTTCCAAATCACGAAGATTTTGGGTTATACTATGAACGCAAAGTAAATAGGACACTCTACTTGCTCTTTTACAACAAATAATGAAGCCACAAGTTCGCTATAGGAGATCACAAAGAAAACCTATACTCTAAAGTATTTTCACTCACTTAGATGGAAAACTACTTCTCACAACTTCTCTCTTTTACAGAAAATCACTAAGATTTGGATGTAGGCATGTCTTTCTCGACTTCAGCTTGTCAACAAATGACTAGGTTGTTTTAGTGTTCTGCCTTAGAGTATTTGAGACTTGGAAAATTTGCTCGTGAATTGCTCTCAGTTGTGTCTATCTCTAACTCTTGAATCTAGAACTATTTATACTTGAGGATTTGAATTTCTGCCCGTTGAGAAATGACAGATTTTCAGAACTTCCTCGAGTACTGGTCCTTGTTTCAAAACGGCTTCTGCAACTGTTCACTGTACAGTTCTGTTGTACTTTCTGTCAAGTCGCATTTAATGCACCTTGCTGATCCGAGGTTTCTCTTCAATCATTTGTCTTTAATACCCTTCTCTTACAGCATTTATTACGCCAAGTGCCTTTATTACCGTTGTAATAACTTCCTGATCACTTCCACTTTGCTGATCGAATCCACTCTGATGATGAACACTTTGCTGATTCAAATCGAACTCATTTGATTTGACTCTGCTGAAAATCACCAGTCTGATTTCGTACTCAGCATCAGATCAATAGTCTTCTGGACCAAAATTCAACCCTTTTGATTTTACTTGTCTTCTCAGATTGAATTTTCAGACGCTTGCTAAGCTTCCATTACTTAGCTGATGACGGAAATCATCAAAACCTCCCTTCACTTCTTCATCTTCATCCAACACAACTCCCAATACCCAACCCACACCACTAGCCCAAAGCCCAAACCCTATGTCACTTACTTGTCGTCCCTGCCCACCGCCTGCGGTCCGCTCTCCGCTGCTGCTCAAGGTGTGAAGACTCAAGACTCAATTATTTAGTCAAGAGGATTAGGTATTTAGATGAAAAAAAGTTAATATATATAATTTTTTTATGTAGGTGAAAGTGGAATTTTTTTGATGTGAGGATGTATATTATGTGAAATTGTCAAGAATTCCTAGTACTCCATATAAATTTGAAAATTTTAAGCATGGTTTCTGTTGAAGAACTCCATATTGAAAAGTTGCTAATGTTTAGCTTGTTTCATGATTTAGGTTTTGAGTTTTGACATCACTTTTTTAAGTTTATGTGGTAATTTTTCTCTCAATTCTTTGTTGTTTGATTCAAATTTCAAGAAAGAACTCTTAATACTCAAATTTCAACAAAGATATCCTATTACTCAAAGTAAATGTTACATTCTTAATCATCATATGTTACACTTTGAGCTTTTAGACAGAATAATTAATTGAAATGATGTAGTAAGAAATTGGTAAGTAGCATTTGTTTGATTGAAATAGTGATGTTTAGTTCATTATATATATATATATATATATATATTGATAAAGTAAAATTTGTATTTCAAACGAAAAGATACAAACACCAAGTAGTACAGGACAAATGACTTCAATAGAATCAAAAGACCCTAACCAATCAACATCAATTTTGATGATATTTGTTAAAAAGAACTCAAGAGTCGAGGCACAAACGAACTAACCAGAACATAATCGAGAAGAACAAGGGGATTTTATTTTCAAAACAAACTCAATGATCTCTTAGGCTATGTTTGTTTTCCTAGATTTCAGTGATCAGAATGATGATGAAAATGAAAATGAAAATGAGCAACAAATGGTCCATCATTAGATGCAAGAAACACATATTCCTTAGCATTTTACTCACTGAAATCCTGAAACGAAACATAGCCTTAATAAAGAGATGACAAATCTTTTATGAAGTTCCTTTACCAAAAGGAACGGAATGACGCAATGACTAAAAACTTATTCCACAAGGAATAAGTGTAGAGAAATTTAGGTTGTTCTAACCTAAAATTCACTCTTGGCTACTTTGGATCAACAAAAGAAGAAAATAACATATGCGATTATACGTTAAGGCTACATACACCTTATGAAGAGTCTTCGAGTAAAGTTCACATTCAAAGTGACTCGGGTGAGCTTTTTTGGCTATGAAGATAGTAAATAATCGACTTTTGTAATCGAATAGGCAATCAATGGCTAAATGATAGTCTAGTTGTCTTTATAGAGAGAGACATATTTAGTGGTATTTCATATTATGTTATCATGGACCGATTTCAGAAAATGAAAAAATCATCGCGGCCAATTGTTAATGTAAATACGTAGATATTTTGGGTTCTTTTGAAGTTATAACGGGGTATCATATGTAAATAAAACAACTTGTGAGGTTATTTTTGTCAAACTTCAGCTCCTCGCTTTTGTATCTCGTCATATATTTTATTGTGAATATAATACAAATTTTAAGTTTCACGGTTTTATTAAATTTCTTTTTTGTATTTACTTTAGCCCCCGACATAAATTCCTCGATATCCGCCCCTAGGATGAACTGATATGAACACTTATAAAATCATGTTCACATATATTAGCAGGGAGTATTAATGTTAATAGAGTGTGACAGGTAGACTGAAAAATCTCAGATTACTAAAATAATTGTTATAATAATACTCGCTATGTATCTAATTTTGAAAAAGATTTTTTGTGGAAACGCTTAAAATTGAGTTAAATGTATAAAATCTCTTGTGCTTTGTTCAATTGGGAAAAATAACTTGTGTTCTTTTTTATTAGCAAAATACCCTATTTGAAGTTCCTTTTCAAGATTTAAAAAAGGTTCCTTTTAAAGTCAATGAGGAGATTATTATCAATTTTCTATGTGAACAAGATGTTATTGTCAATTTTTAAAGTTAACATAGAGATTATTGTCAATTTTTTTTAGGTTAATAGGGGTGTTTTTACATTTTATGTTGAAGGTATGTTTTTTTTTCTTGCAAAATATGTACTCTAGCTTGACATGGTTTTTTTGCTAATTAAAAATAAAAAATTCAAGGGATTTTTGCAAATTAAAATAATACATGGTGGTTTTTACCAATTAAAAACACATATTTTTGCATTTGACTCTTATAGAATTGTTATATATTAAGGCATTACTTTCAAAAAAAAAAAAATTTGTTCATTCCAAATAATTTTAATTTTTGTCAATTTTTGCATTTGACTCGTATAAAATTTTATTACTTTGAATTTTTGTTCATTCCAAATAATTTAAATATTTGTCAATTTTTGCATTTCACTCGTGTAAAATTGTTATATATTTGGGCATTACTTTCATTTTTTGTTAATTCCAAAAAAATTCAGTATTTGTCAATTCTGAAATTGACTACATCACTAGACTGTGCTAAAAATTTAGAGTGAATAGCATTTTTGATCCTCCTTATGGGTCAAATTTTGCAATTTCGTCCCTCTTAAATTTTTTGTAGCAGATTCGTCCCACTTATCAATGTAGTGTAACACATTCGTCCCTCTTATAACACACTTGTCCCTCTTAAATTTTTTGTAACAAATTCGTCCCTCTTATCAATGTAGTGTAACACATTCGTTCCTTTTAAATTCAAAATACATCAACTTTCGTCCATTTTAGAATATATTTTGGATTTTTTGTATTTAAAAGGGACTAAGGTGTTACACTACATTGATAAGAGGGACGAATACGCTATGAAAATTTTAAGAGGGACGAACATGTTATACCAGATTGATAAGAGGGACGAATATATTACACTACATTGATAAAAGGGACGAATCTGCTACAAAAAATTTAAGAGGGACGAAAGTGTAAAAGTTAACCCATAAGGAGGACCAAAAGCGCTATTTACTCCAAAATTTATTAATAAAACAACAACTCAAATACTTTTTATATGCCAAATTGCCAACAAATGTGGGCCTAAATCATTAATCGATGCATGGTAAACGTTTTTTTTTTTTTAAGAATAGATGCATGTTAAAAGTTGGCGCGAATATATTGGCCTAAATCATTAGTTAATTTCCCCTATACCCAAAAGGTTAGGTAAGGGCAAACCCAATGTTGGGGGTAGGTGCAGAGCTCCCGGCACCTGCCCTGTCTATTCAAATTCAGTCATTGGGTTCTTTATTCCATTTAATTCCAGTTTATTTATTATTTTATTCTCACCATTATGATAATAATAATAATAATAATAATAATAATAATAAATATAATAATAATAATAACAAATATAATAATAATAATACTACTATAATTAAATTAATAATAATATTAAAATCTTTTAATTGAGAATAATAATAATAATAATAATAATAATAATAATAATAATAATAATAATAAAATTCATTAAATTGTCGGGACAACACGAAATTGAATTAACAAAAAATTAGTAATCAAATTAAATCGCATTATTCCAATTATTTTTCATTGCAATTTATTAAAATTCATGTTGGTGATTTAATGTGATAAATATATTTACAAAAAATTCAACACAAAAATATATTTATAAAAATATTATAAATAAATTATCCATATATAAGTTAAGTATGAATTTGAATTTTTTTGTCTAAGTATTTAAATTATATTTTCAATTAAATTAAAAAAAATTATTTTGTTTAAATATATAACCACCTATATCCCCGCGCGCCCCCCTCCCTCCCTTGCATTGGGTTTGCCTAAGAGGTGTACGAAATATTAATGAGCTGCATCTGCCCACATTAAATTCAATAGAGAAGGATTTTTGGCACTTTACACCCCTGAAATATATAAAATTGACATTTCGTAATCCCAAATCATAGAAGTAGCATTTTGCACCCTCAAAATAGGAACAATTCAACACTTAGCACTCCCTCCTATTTTCGGCAGAGTTGACCACCGGAGTAAAAAATTCTATAGCAAAATAGGTAATTTATTTTTGAATTTTTGTCACTTTGCACCTCCAAATAAAATTAGCACTTAGCACCCTCGAATTAAGAACAACTCAACAACTTCCACACCCAAAATACGAGAAATGGGCACTTTGTACCCCCGAAGCACAAAAATAGCACTTAACACATTCAAATTAAGAAAAATTCAGCAATTAGCACCCCCTCGATTTTTCCAGCACAGTTGACCACCGAAGTAAAAAAACTTAGTGGTGAAATAGGTAATTCATTTTCTTTCTTCCTTAAAATTTGCAAATATGTTATGAATATACGCATTTCCCTCTCCATCTTTCTTTTCAACAATATAAATATCCATGTTGTAGACTTGGATTAAAATTTTATTTTTGTGATATGATTCGATCAATTTTATCTATTGAAACTTTCTAGATTTGGTATACGAAGAAATTGGGGAGGTGTTTAAGAGATAGTGAAAGGATTAGGGCTTCAACAAATTCCCGCCTTCATCCTATAGTGTAGTTTTTGGTCCAGTCCATTAAACTAAGTTACCTAATTTGTCTCTAGGTTCTTGGACTCCGATAGTCAACTCTTCCAGAAAAGAAAGCAGGGGTGCTAAGTGTTGAATTGTTCATATTTCGACGGTGCAAAATTAGTTAATTCTGTGTTTCTCCATAACCAACGTTGCCAGATAAAATATCGAAGGAGGCACAAGTTTTGGTGTTATTATTTTTTCAGTTTTTTCACGAGTAAAGGGACTAAAGTATATATTATATTTATTTTTGTATGATAGGAAGTTAAGTTGTTCAATAAAACGTCTCAAAGGCTAACTTACAGGAAATATGGTTGTCCATGGGGCATATATTAATCTAATACACAATGATGGATCCAGGAACTGAGTGTTAGGGGGGCGAACTTAGCTACCGTTAATTTTTTAATTGTTATATTTAAATTCTCTTGGTTGCTAAAATCTAGAAAAATGAAAATACTATAAAATGGATTGTCACTAAGAACTATATTGAATTCAATATTTTTTTATTAATTGGAGGTACTTTATGAGAATTGTTTGATATGGACCATATGGTATATAGGATAAAGGTGAACTAACCTTTGACATACGATTTGATATTGCAATTTAAGGTTCAAAATTTTGAACATTATTTGTTTTACACACTGCATCAATATATTTGATTTACTCATAATTTTGAGTTTGCACCCTCTCTACTGTATAAAAACTATAACGAAATATAAGAAATAAGATATAATAAATAATAAATAATAAATAATTAAGCTAATACCATTGCATTATTATATTATTCACATTTTAAAAAATAAATAATCTATTATAAAGAGTCACATTTATTTTTTAATTGGACCATTCTATTAATATACTAATATGTTGTTTGTGTTACTAAATAACATAGGATAATATATATATATATATATATATATATATATGTATGTATATATATATATATATACATACATATATAGTATAAACAAATTCCAAAAATCTTGGGGAAAACATAATGATCCGTATTTGGTTCAACTTAGTAGGATCTTTGTTCGATTAGAAATCTAATTCGATTATGTAGATATGTTGATGCAGGGTAGATACTGAATTTTCGAATATGGTATGATTTGTTTCAAAAATCTGAATACTCCAAGATTTCATGGCCCACAAAACAAAGGCTACGATCCGGTGGGGTGCCAACGAAGCCTCCTCCAATGCTAAATTCTTATTGTTGTCTCTTGTGGTCTGTGATTTTTTTGGTTATGAAGCAAGAAATAAAATTCTTGTGAGTCTTAAATAGATGTAAATGTTTCAGACTTGTTCAAAAATCAATTGAAATAAAATCGACGTTATCAATAGAATATAGGTTTTTTTTCCTAAATACCAAATATGCCCTTGCTTAACATTTCAAAATGACTTTTCCAACTACATTAAAGTATTTGCCGATGAGGCCTTAGCCAAGTGGTTAAGGATGAGGCTTCATGACCTCTTGGTCATGGGTTCAACTCCCACGAATGTGGGTATTTTTCTAGTTTAATACTAGCATTTTCTCTAGTTTAATACTAGCAGTTTAACAGTTGAATTTACTTTCGATTCGATATAATGTTTGATGTAACGATGTATTCATCATCTCCAAAAAAAAAAAACTACATTAAGGTATTTAAGACATTTTTTTTATATAAATAATATTTGAAGATGTATAGAGTGCAAAGTAGTCATTAAAATATTTTAAGGGTGCAATGTGAAATAATTATTTTTCGAGTGTGTAAAGTGAAAAATTTGCCTAATTTTGTGGTGCATAGTTGAATTAAGCATTTTTATAGATATTGAAAGATCGAAATAGTATAGGAGATATGTTAATTTATGTCAAATCATGTTAGTTATGTCATGAGATAAATTGTGTAAGAAATGTATTAGTATTTTATTCTAAAATCAAAGTATAGTTTGTGTATGCATGTATTTTTAGATATAATTGCTTGCCTGGGTTTTTGGAGATTTGTTTGTGAAAATTCAGAGATAATAAACACATTTCTGAAAGCAAAAAATGTTGTTTGTTTAGTTTTTCAAAGAATATCGAAATGCTCTCAGAAAACATAAACAATACTCAAGGATTTATTTGAAAAAACGAATTAAATTGTAAATTTGCTACACAAAATATGTAAATGGATGTGTTTATGGAGTATATAAGAGAGTATTAATTATAAAAATAAACTAAAAAAGATTTTGATAGGATAAGAAATATGCGAAAAAGTTATATTCATGGAAAGATTTTCACTTAGAAAATTTATCTAAAAAAAGAAAAACATTATTTTTATGGTCCCCCCTCCCAAATGCCTGTATGGATCCGTCACTACTAGTTTGATCACCTATAAATAGACGAAGTTGGCTCTTCAATTTTTGTAAGCCAAAATCAATACATTAATCGAATATATTTATAGTAAAAGAAAATTAAAATGGAAAATTCAAGGAGTCTTGCTCTCGTCAATGCTGCAGCACATATACCAATTCCGACTAAAAATGGAAATATAGTTTATGATAAGGATGAGGACCATAGCAATATATCTAGTACTGATTTCCCCGATGATTTCATTTTTGGAAGCGGGACATCTGCTTATCAGGTAATGTCTTTTAATTAATTTTTGGGACATTAATTAATTAATTAATATATATAGATAATTATCACAATAGTATGTGTTAAAGATACATATATGTGATCTTCCGTGTTGGAGATTATGGAATTTTCTTCAAGAAGTTAGTGGCAATTTATCCCATATTCATATATAATGTTCAATTTATTTCCCTGTAATTTAAAAATTAGCACACCCCTTGTAATTTTGTCAATGTTCCACACCGCCTCCCTGACATTTTTATTTGTGACACTTTACCTCCATATGTTATGATAATATGGCATTTTATCCCATGTATCATGGTAAATGTGGCAAATTACCTCATGTGTTATGATATATGTGACAACTTACCCCCCATATGTTACAAAACACTTTCTATGCCCACTCTCAATTTCGACAGTGAGTTACACTCTTCGGTTGAATGGGCTAAATCGCTTCTTTAAAATTTCACAGGAGGTAAATTGCTCTTTTTCAAATCACATGGGAATAAATTCAACATTATGAATATCACGGGGGGTAAATAATCATTAACTCTTTTTTCAAGAATAAACTCCCTTCTTCTTCCTTTGTTCTAGTTTTTTCTTTTGTTGCCCGGTACCCGAGCTTTTACTGTTAAAGATCTTCAATGCTCCTTGTAGTTTGTTGTCTTTAGATCTTGTTAAAAAAATTGTCATGTATTTATATCGAATTTTATTTCTAGTGAAATATAAATTATAACTTAAAAAAAAAAATATATATATATATATATATTTATGTACATTTCCCTCTAGCTGTTTTATTTCTAATCACATTTTTTTTATTTTAGGTTGAAGGAGGTTATTTGGAAGGTGGTAAAAGCCTCAGTATATGGGATGTTTTCAGTTTGAGCAACCCTGGTCTCTCTCTCTCTCAAACTATAGACATATATACATATTATATTATTACTAAGTGACAATTATATCCTCAATATGCTATTTTTTATTTGGAATGAACGCGAAAACACCATTAATATCCACATTAAAAAAAATTGACAATAACCCCTTGTCAATTTTAAAAAATCGCAATAACTCTCTTATTCTTTTGAAGATATAGCAAAAATCTCTCATGCAATCAATTCTTAATGTTTTTTGCTGATGAAATGAGTTAAAAAAATGTTTATATATTGGAATTTTTTACTAATTAAAAAGTTACATAAAAGATATTTTTGTTAACAAACATAAAACGAGAACAAAAGGAAATTTATTCTCGGAACAAACTCCATAAAATATTATCTCGAATGACAGGCGGGATTGCTGATGGATCTAATGGAAATTTAGCTTGTGATTCCTTTACAAAATACAAGGTAACATCAATAACTATATCAAATTTATTTCATTGCTTAAAGTACAAGATATACTAATTACAAATAGTAGTATTAAACTAGATAAATATTCACGCTAGTGGGAGTTGAACTCATGACCTTTTGGTCATACAGCTTTAACCTTAGCCAACAGACTACAACCTCTACAGTCTCATGATGAGTTTAGTAACTTGATATGTGGGTTCTCAAAAGCACTTTTAGGGCACATTTGGATGGGAGGATTTGAAATGAAGTGGGATTTCAATAATGATTTGAAATATCTTGTTTAGATATGTTTTTTTTACAAATGAATTTCAAATCCATTCATTTGAAATCTATTGTTTGGTATATATCATTTGCGATATTTGAAATTCCAATCATGCCTTATAATTTGTTCTATGAGTTAGTTTTTGCTCGGTATTTGTTGTTGATATCTGGATAAAATCGCATAAATCGATTTGGGCCAAAATTATAATTTTTGAAAATTGAGTGACCAAAAGTGCGAATTCGGAATTCAGAAAATCTGGGGTCAAATTGTAATTTCTGAAAATTAAGGGATAAAAAGTGCAAATTTGGATTTCTGAAATCAGGGGCCGAATTGAAAATTTTAATCTTCCGAAAATTATGGACTGAATTGTAATTCTGGGTTTTTTTGAAAATCTAGGGTCAAATTGCAATTTCTGAAAATTAAGGGACAAAAAGTGTAAATTTGGATTTCTGAAAATCTGGGGCCAAATTGAAATTTCTAATTTTCTGAAAATTCTGGACTGAATTGCAATTTTGGATTCTTCGAAAATCTAGGGTCAAAATTGCAATTTCTGAAAATTGAGGGACCAAAAGTGTAAATTCGAATTTCTGAAAATAGGGCCAAATTGCAAATTTTAATTTTTTGAAAATTCTGGACTGAATTGCAATTCTAGGTTTTTCGAAAATCTGGGATCAAATTACAATTTTCGAAAGTATACTATGTAGACTTTCTTTTAAGTGGATTTCAAATGACTAGGTTTTAAGAAAAATTTGAAATCCATTTAAAATTAGACTGAAATTCATCGGACTAAAATCCAGTTTTCAAATGAATGGATTTAAACTTTGTATCCATATAGCCTGATGAATTTGACAAGAAATTTCAAATACACCCAGTCCAAATCTATCCATCCAAATGGCCCATAGAGTTCTATTTTGATTTTAAGATATTTGACTTATATACAAAATCAAAATTAGTACTTTTGATTAATTATAATTTTTATTGTGTTTGGTCCCAAATTTCAACCTTTATCCAATAACTACAATTAAGTAGCTTTTGACAAAAGCAATTCCAAAAAAAAATGTAAAAATTAATATTAGTAAAATCATAAGTTCTGGTAAAATTGCTTTTCATATTCAAAATTGATTTGGCAATGGATCATAAGTTGCTTATATAATTGTTTTCTATATATATGTTTCAGGAAGATATTAGGGTGATGAAGCAAATGGGTTTTAATTCCTATAGATTTTCAATTTCATGGCCAAGGATATTGCCAGGTAATTATTTACAGAGAGAATATTTTTTTAACTGTTTTACTTGACCAGTGCTTGTGTTAACTAAACTATAGTGCGAATAGGTACACATCGAACATTGAATAATTTGTATCGCAATTTTTCTATGAGTAATTTAAATTTTCAATAGGGTGACTAAAATTTTTCATGATTTTAGGGTTGTCAATGGGACGGATTTCACTTCGATTCCGACCCGATTTATTTGGATTTTGATCCATTTAGAGATTTGATGGATATGATCCGATTATAAAAATTCGAAATTCGAAATACGTGGAACGAATATGGGTTTAGGTCAATCCAATACGTTAGAGATCCGTATCCGACAATAAATAAAAGAATTATACATATACATAATGTTTCATTAAAATAAGTAACATTAATAATATTTTACCATTATGTTAAGATGATAATAGTTAATAATTCATTGATCATAATTACATATTTATGCATATTTTCATAAAAAAATATGAATAATAGTTAAGAAAGTTTGAACAAGTGTGCTAAAGTAAACAAAACCGTAAATTTATCAAACTTGTTTTAGGAAAACATACTGGTGTAAATTTGAAAATGAAGATTTTATTGAATGTGAAAAAGATCCGATATCTGATAGAATTCAACCAAGATTCGATGGACTTGAGAAATCTAGCTATGAGTGAGATCCGGATACGACTCGAATTCGATCCGATATAAATGGATTTGGATCTGGGTCGAACCTGATCCGACCCGAATCTAATCCATTGACAACCTTACATGTGTTTATTACTCAATTTTGCAATTAACTAAAAATTGTATTATACGTACATACCATATGTAGAAGTCAAACACCAACAAGTGATTGGTTCAGTGTAAGGGACTAGTCACTACAAAATAGTGAACCAATGTTCGAATATCTCTTGTGAGAGATTCTCACTTAATGCATCCGACTCATCTTGAAGGGGATTAAACCCTTGAAAAAAAATATGTAGAAGTCAAACCCTATTTTTGCTAATTTTGGCGCCAAAATAAATTATTTGCGCCAAAGTTTTGCGAAGAATTTGTAATATATTGCAATATCTATTGCTAATTTGTGACATGTACTAATTCTTGAACGAAAGTGAATTTTAATTATCTGAATATATAATTGCATGTGTTTTTAGGTGGAAGAACTTGTTTCGGGATCAACAGAGATGGAATTGATTATTACAATGATATAATTGACACTTGCATCGCTAATGGTTAAACTCAAGCTCTCTATCATTTACGTTTTTTTAATTTTGAAAATGATATGTTAATTTATGATGTTAATTAATTAATTAATTAACACATTTGTTTCAGATATGGAACCCTTTGTCACTCTCTTTCATTGGGATCTTCCTGATTGTTTAGAACTAGAGTATGGTGGTTTTTTAGACAAAAAAGTAAAGTAAGTGATTTTTAATTACTTTTCCTCCAAATGTTTCGTTCTTAATTTTGAGTGTCTATAATAATAATAATAATAATAATTATTATTATTATTATTATCATAATATGATTGATCGATGTGCAAGCAGAGAAGATTTTCGTGAGTATGCGGAGGTATGCTTTTGGGAATTTGGTGATCGGGTGAAATATTGGACAACGTTGAACGAGCCATGGACCTATGCCGTTATGGGATATGTCACTGGTACTTTTCCACCCGGCGATCATGATGATCTTTTGTTAGGCCAAACATCAAAAAAAGAATTAAAACCAAGCCGACTCCCTAATCATAGAGGTGTACTCGATATTGGTAATCCAATTCCAATTACAGTCGAAAGATACTCCAAAAACAGGTCGACCGTGAAACCCGCCCAGAGGCCGTATACGGTGGCTAGAAATTTGCTCCTTGCTCATTCAGAAGCAGTTCACTCGTACAGAACAAAATTTCAGGTTTGAATTATTGATTAAGATTGATATTTTTTTTTTTTATATTTTTATTTTTGCAGTTTAATTAAACCTTATAGTATAATTTATTTACAATTAATTTCAGGAACGTCAAAATGGGAAGATTGGAATAGTACTCAACTCCAATTGGTTGGTGCCTCTTGATCCTAATTCGGATGCTGATGTAAAAGCCGCTAAAAGAGGTGTTGATTTTATGCTAGGATGGTAAGAAAATATGTTTTCCTTTTTTTAAAACAGTATTACATCATTAAATCAGTCTCACTGTATCATAAATTTAGTCAATCGCATTAAAATATAAAGATAAATAAACTACAAATACTAATATTAAATTAGAGAAATACTAACATTATTGGTATGGATTTGATTTTTGGATAGAGGGAATTGCATTTTTCATACCAAACTTTTACCTACTTTAGACGTTTGGTACCAAACCTTTTGAAAGACTATTTTCACATCTGTTTGAACTTTAATAGTGATTTTTTGTATGCTTGAAATTATGCTCTAAAAGTTTTACCATATCATGCTTATGTGACCTATATCATATGTTATGTGAAAATTATTGTGGCAAGATTT
Organism: Penstemon davidsonii; assembly: GCA_034814905.1. Taxonomy (NCBI): domain Eukaryota; kingdom Viridiplantae; phylum Streptophyta; class Magnoliopsida; order Lamiales; family Plantaginaceae; genus Penstemon; species Penstemon davidsonii. The sequence goes on along the minus strand of JAYDYQ010002685.1, from coordinate 6,935,352 downwards.
CTTGTAGATTATGAGATATGATTTAATTTTGATTAATATCCCGAAATTTTATTATTCTCCGCTGATTATTTATTGCGTTTCATGAACTGAAGTTGTACCATTAAAAAGCTCTCGTCAAGAGTTTTAATTTCTAGCCCTATAAAGAAAACAAAATTTGGCCCTAAAAATTTGACGGAGAAAGGAAATGTAAAAAAATATTTTAATTTTGATATTAAATCTGTCTTTTTTATAAGTTTGGTACCAAATGTCTAAAGTAGGCAGAAGTTCGGTATGAAAAATGCAATTCCCTCCTTTTGATATACCCATTTATAATTAAGTAGTTTTTTTTTTTTAATTTTATTTTTATGAGATGACAGTTAAATGTTTTAATTTCAGGTTCTTGGATCCGGTGCTATATGGTAAATATCCAGATAGTATGATAGAATATGTCCCAAATGATAATCTGGCCCAATTTTCACATCAAGAAGCACACCAACTTAAAGGATCCATTGATTTTATGGGTTTAAACTATTATACTTCCAATTATGCATCCTATTCCGCCAACCCGAGCAAACACGAACACTACTACAAAGATCAAATGGTTGAATGTTCCCGTAAGTATATATATACTTGAATTAATTGCATATTTCTAAAAACAAATTCATTATAATCAATTCATGTTTTTTTTTTTGTTGTTGTGTAGCTTTCGATAAAGATGGTAATCCTATTGGAGATGCGGTAAGATATATTAATCTTGATATATCATTTATTTAAGATAATTATACATATTATGTGGAAAATTTGTAATTTAGGTACCATATAACATAACACTATTAAACGTAACACTGAATACATAAATGCACATTTAGTACCAACATTTAAATATTAATTGCAATGTTCATACCACCTTAAAATAATTGGACAAAAATGGACGAAATTGGCCATGTGTACATCATGTGACCGCTATCTCGTCTTTTGGAGTGAAAATAATCATTCTTCCTTCACTTTTAGAATTATCACATTATCTCGTCTTTTGGAGGGAAAAATGCTAATGTTTCCTTTACTTTATCACATTATCACGTGATAATTTTTCTTTTAAATAACGAGATAACGACCACGTGCGCTATATAGTGGTCGATTCCGTTAATTTTCGTCCATTTATTTGACAGTGGTAAAAACATTGCAACTAAAATTTGAATTGTAGTATTAAATTATATTTACATATCCAATGATATCAATGTTGCAAAATGCCCTATTATATGTGACCAAATACAAAAAAAAATCCATATGATGTCATAGCTAGATATTAATTAATTATTATATATACATCTTAATTAATTTCTCTCATGTACATGATATGTATAGGCTGGTTCCTCATGGTTGTACTCTGTTCCGTGGGGCCTTTATGAGCATCTGAAATATCTCAAGACAAAAGAAGGCATGCCTCCTATATACATAACTGAGAATGGTATTGATTTAATTATATAACTACTGTTCCATTTAATTTTGCTTATATATATACATGTAGAGAGAAAAAGGTCAAAATCATCCCAAAACTAATGTTCGTTGACAAGTTTGCCTCATAAGTATTCGGACTGACAATTTTACCCGACAACTTATAAAACCGAAGCAATTTGGGATTTTTTAGACTCAATTGGCAATTCCCTTTTGAATTTAATAGGCCCATGAGTGATCAGATTCACTTTCGCAATTGGACCGAAAAAATCCCAAAATTGCTTCAATTTTGTAAGCTGTGATGAAAAATTACGACCCAAATACTTATGAGGCAAACTGACCAATGACCTTTAGTTAGGTGACACGTTATGCCTTTTTTCCTACACATATATATAGTTTAGAGGTTTTGTGACAATATTTATTTTTGTATAATTTTTTAAAGGGTGGAGTGACAAGAATGACCCTAAGCTAACGCCTAAAGAAGCTTCCAGGGACACAAAAAGAAAGAAGTATTATCAAGACCATTTGTTTTATCTTCTTAAAGCAATGAAGTATGTCTTTATTCCACGTGCATGCGCAAATATTATTGAATTTTTCTATTTATAAGGAAAAAACATTTTTGATATCAAATTTTAGTCCAAAAAACTTTGGTATCAAGCTTTTTGAAAAAAATATATTTCATACCAAGATTCATACCCTCTTGACACATTTTAGTTTTGTCGTCAATTTTCAGACAGAATTCAACATGTGTCGCTCACGTGCCCGTTAAGTTGACGATGGCAGGGAAAACAAACACGAGTTTTAAATACCCATCATTGTTAACTTAACGGGCACATGCTGAATTTCGTCCAAAAATTAATCAGGAAAACTAAATGTGTCAAGAGGATGTGAATCATGGTATGAAATGTGTTTTTTCGAAAAGCTTGGTATCAAATGTGTTTTCTGGACTAAAGTTTAGTATCAAAAGTGTTTTTCCCTCTATATTTATATTAGAGAATTAGATTTTTGGTACTTTTGTTAACTAAATTAGAAAATTACCGTCAAATGGGTGACGTACCCGTTAAGCTAGTCAATTTCAATTATCGCAAAATTAATGTCATAATTTATACTAGCTGACAATTCTAACGAAATGTTATTTTGTCAGCCCGAAATATTACAAGGTAAAATTATCAGCTAGTATAGCTTTGATCGAGTCAAATAGCATGTACAATAATCTTAATTCCATTTGTAATATTGATTATTAATATTGTGAATAATTGTATGCAGTGAATTAAAAGTGGATGTAAGGGGTCATTTTGCATGGTCATGGTGTGACAATTTTGAATGGAATGAAGGATACATTGTGAGATTTGGCATAATGTATGTGGATTTCCTTAATAATTACACGAGGTACCCGAAAGATTCAGCTATTTGGTACTCAAAGTTTTTAGCAAAGGCGAAGGCTATAAAAAGTACACGTGCAAATAAAAAGAGACAAATTGAAGACAGTACTACTGAAGAAATTACTGAGGTTGGGAAAAAGGCAAGAGCTACATGAATGTAATAATTATTTATTACTATATAAATAAACCTCAACTTTTGTATGTTGAGTTATGCAATATTAATATTGCATGTGTTCTCTTTCCCTTGTAATTTCATGCAGGTTTGACTTGTTATTATATATGTAATAAAAAAAAATATTGTATGTTTTGATTATAATTCAAATAAAAGAAATTATATAATGTGACCTCGCCTTTGATTATCTTTCAATTATATTTCAATATATAGTAGCAACATGTAAACACTTGCATAAAGAATATTACTCCCTCCGTTTTTTTTTTATTTGTCGCTTTGGCAAAAATAATTTGTTTACTTTTATTTGTTATTTTAGGATTTCAATGGCAAAAATACCTTTCTTGTTAATGCTTGTAATTAATGATAATTAATGTTGTTATTATTTGATTAAAAGGGTGTTTTGGAGTTTTTGCTTAAAAAAAGTGGTTATTTATTGATTTTCTTAATCTGTGTGCAAACATCTAAAATGGGGGGTGGGGGGGGGGGGGGGTGGGGGGGGGGGGGGGTGGGGGGGGGGGGGGGTGGGGGGGGGGGGGGGTGGGGGGGGGGGGGGGTGGGGGGGGGGGGGGGTGGGGGGGGGGGGGGGTGGGGGGGGGGGGGGGTGGGGGGGGGGGGGGGTGGGGGGGGGGGGGGGTGGGGGGGGGGGGGGGTGGGGGGGGGGGGGGGTGGGGGGGGGGGGGGGTGGGGGGGGGGGGGGGTGGGGGGGGGGGGGGGTGGGGGGGGGGGGGGGTGGGGGGGGGGGGGGGTGGGGGGGGGGGGGGGTGGGGGGGGGGGGGGGTGGGGGGGGGGGGGGGTGGGGGGGGGGGGGGGTGGGGGGGGGGGGGGGTGGGGGGGGGGGGGGGTGGGGGGGGGGGGGGGTGGGGGGGGGGGGGGGTGGGGGGGGGGGGGGGTGGGGGGGGGGGGGGGTGGGGGGGGGGGGGGGTGGGGGGGGGGGGGGGAGGGGGGGGAAGGGTGGGTGGGGGGGGGGGGATGCCAGTCCGATAAAATGCGGGTAGAAATCCCAACGGGTATTAGTTGTGACATGAAAAATGCAAAAATCTCATTTGTTATATCACGTCATTTATGCAGAGGGTGCACAGAATCATTTCTCCAACTATATGTTGATGCCATCTTAAAAAAATTAAATTATAGGGTGCTTGAATTTAAATGGTACATATATAAGGATGATTACATCCACACTCCCCGAGGTAGTGAAATTACCATTGCACACCCTGAAGTTTCAATAATTACAAAAATATATTATGTCATATATAACTCAAGCACAATTTTATTTGTGCTCCATCCTTCATATACTTGATTGGGTCAAACCAAATTTTAATGGGTCAATCATACATCTCGAAATCATATGGGTCAACTCATTTAAGGTGAGTTAGGCCTAGCGACTGGAAAAACAATTTTATAATAATTGATTATATCATAATTAATTTTTAAAATAATTGATTATAATAAACAAATATTATAAAATAATTATTTTTGCAAAAGCTATATTTTTTTTTGCTTTTCAAAAAGCATGATTTTCTGCGATTGGAATCATAAAAGTGATTATAATAATTGGGTCCAAATATATAAAAATATTAACAATTGACCAAAAGTGATCATCATTGATGAACTCAAACACTCTTAAAATCACGGTAGAGGCGCTCAAGTGTTTTTGACAGCCCCAATCGCATGGCCAGACTCACCCTTATATAACTACAAATCATATCAAAATATTATTTAAAATTATTATTTATAAAATATTTTAGAATCCAAATATTGTGCAAGAATTACCATTGTGTCAAATCCAATACATTAATTCATTTCCATGATTCTTTTAATAAAAGGTTATCAGGACAATTAATCTTACTATCCAAGAATGGTAAAACGAAACATATAATCCAAGTAAAAAATGGAGAGGCAGAAATCAAAAACATTCTCTCAGTTGGAGAATATGACATGCACAATAAATTAAATTCATAACTTACAATCCTATTTTTTATAAAATATGTTAGTAGGTCCAAATCTTGTGCAGGAATAACCATCGTATCAAATCAAATACATCTATTCATTTTTCATATTTTTTTAAAGTAAAAATGTTGCCACAACAATTAACCTTACTATCTAATGATGAAATATATTTTAGAATAAAATAATATATAATTCAAATCAAAAGAAAAGATGTCATAAATCAAAAGCATCTTATCGGTTCTGGAGAATGTGACATGCACAATACTTGCTCCTAGAAACCCTTGGAAATTGAATGCTCATTAATTTTTTTTTCTTTTCATCTTCAGATAACTTTCATTTCACAATAACATCATAAGAACGGTAACGAATCGCTTAAGAGGAGAACCTCCATAAAAAAAGTAAGGAAAAAAGTAAAAGTTAATACAACAAAATGGATCCATCTAATTAAAGTGAATACAACTGCAAGAGTAACAAGGCATCAACTTGTACAAAAGAAAATAGCCTATCATATATTTTTGTCAATATCTTTGTCCGCAGGCTATCCCAAGAAACTGAAAATTAAAATATAAAAGAAAATATATTAGATAAATATTCATGGAAATAAAATTCTTACTTGCAAATTAAAGTTTCAGAAATTCTACTACCTTTTCAATCAATAGTGTAAACAAATCTATATACAAATATTCATAAGTTCTCAAAGGACATTCATAAAGGACATTATATTATCAAACGTACAAATAGACAATTTAAAAGAGAGAATTGTACTTGTGGTACCAAACTATTTGCCGATTCTCACTTGTGGTACTATAAAAATCGAGACTGCCATATTTGGTACCACAATTAAGAAATCGAATCACTTTTGGTACCACCATTAAAAATAAAAATAAAATTCTTACTTGCAAATTAAAGTTTCAAAAGTACTACTACCTTTTCAGTCAATAGTGTAAACAAATCAATATACAATTATTCATAAGTTCTCAATGGACATTCATAAAGGACATTATATCATCAATTAAACGTACAAATAGACAATTTAAAAGGTAACGTTTGTGCAACACATCTAGAGAAGAAATTATCAACATGATATACTTACTAGTTAAATGCTAAGCCAATTCCAATCATTTAGCTCTCATTTAATTGATTTCCAGACCAGTAGATAACCCCCCCCCCCCCCCCCACCCCCCAAGTCTTGTCTACATTGGGGAACTGAAAAATTCGATTATCCTCTTGTTCCTGAGGCAGCAGAAGCGGTGGTTGCGATCCGAAGTTTGGAATTTGGATGGGCAAAAGGTTGGAAGAACATCATATGGTATTTCGGGCTCCACTTTCCACACTAGCTTTCATCCTCTTGGTCACATTTTTTAAGATATTAAAATCTTGTCTTATAGCCTTGATTCTTTTGTTATCTCTCATGTTTTTCATGAGAATAATTCTGTGGCTCATGCTCTAGCTAAAGTTTTTTATAGTATCTCTCCTGCTAATGTCGATCTTCCGAGATCTATTAATAATATTGTACTTGATGACATTGTTCGTTAATGAAATTCATCCTTCGGGTTTCTAAAAAAAAAAAAAAAAAAAAGATAACCCCCTCCAAAAAACAAAAAGTTAATTAATTAAGATTAATTCGAAATTAAAAGGTCGAATTTTTAATGACTTATAACATAAAATACCAACAGTAGTAGTCCTAAACATGGCCTTCATATAATTAATGTAAAAAAAAAAACTCAAACTAGTAGAAGGAATCAACCAAACAAGTGGAAAATTGGTTAAATCAATGAACACCAAATTAACCAAAAATAAAATAAACAACATGAACCCAAAAAAAAATTGTATCATATAAAAGAAACGCATATTCTTACTCAATCAAACTTTTTTCAACCGTAGAACACGAGCCTAGATCTTCAACAATGTAATTTTGTACAAATAAAGTAGCTCCTTGAGAGGCTCGTGGAAATGACGATAACTTGTCTAAGATCTCCGACCGCATTTTTGGAGTCTTGACGAAGATTAGCATCATCTCCAACGACATACTATGTGCAAGAAAATACTTGGCCAATTCCATTAAGAATGATGAAGGAGTTAAGTTATAAATCTTGATGATTTAAGACGAATTGGTAAGCATGGGGTATCTTTTTCTCCTGGTTTCCAATCGCCTCTATCTTTCAAATCCTGAGCAAATTATTAATTAATTTGAGTTAAACACGAATCGAAGTGCAAATATAATGCCATCTTATTATGCTCAATTATTTAAAAAAAATTGGTTTCACAAAATAGGATGATTTGCAGTTTTGGTACCAAGATATATCAAATCACACATTTCATACCATAAATTTAACAAACTTTTATACATTTCATACAACCATAAATTATTTAAAAAAAATTGGCCACGTGCATCACACGTGATAGTTAATTCAAACATTTTGGAGGGGAAAAAATGCGTTTCTTGTAATATATCAAAATTCACAATTTTTATGGAGATTCATTGGACAAGAAAATAAAAAGTATATGGGACCACAAAATATTGAGTTTACATATTTTTTTCATTCAAATTGCCCGAGTTAACAGCTATGTGTGGCCCACGTGCAACATATATGGTCAATTTTGTTCAAATAATTAATGGTGGTATGAAATATGAAACAATGTGTTAAATTATGATATGAAATGTGCAATTCGACATATTTTCAATAGTTAGAAACCACCCAATCATATGGTACTAAAAGAATAATATACATTTGCTATTTTATAAACAACCACATATAGTTGAAGAAGTTGTAACAATGAGAGTTGTGAGGAAGAGACATTTACCTCAGTGAAATCTATTTCAAGTATTTCAAGGTTTGGTAAAAGCTTCACCAATTCAACTACACCTTCCAAGTAGAATGATGTTGATCTCAATTGTAGCTTCAACCACTTCATAGAAGATATTGAACCATTTCTGGTCAAAGGCTCCCAAAACTTGGGACAAAAGTACTAAGAAAATGTAACAAAATGATTAATTACGATGTGATGAAATTAATAGACAAATATGTGCAAAGATAAATTAAACCATTATCAAACTGTATTAATAGTGAGTTTTAATTTTTTTCTTTTTCTTTTTAGATTGTGTCATAATAGCATTTATATTTTATGATTTAAGGAACCCCAATTAGGTGTACTCTAAGACCATATATATTAGAATTTTTATAGCAAACATTTTATAGACCATCTATGATTGATTAAATATTGCATGATGAATAAATCGTATAATTGGTTTCATAAAAACTGGAAATGTTTAGGTACTTACCTTAAGAACAACTGTCGGTAGTAAATGTAGCGATATCCTTGGGAAAACATAGTCGTGAGAGATCGCAGGTTCTAATAGTATGAGCTTTGTGACATTGCATATGAGCTTTGTGACATTGCATGTCGGTGGTAAATTGTAGCACTCCTACCTTTTTAATGGCTCCCCAAGATGATGTAAGGTTAGGAGCACGAATCCTTAACTTACCCCTAAACACTCTGTTGGAGTATCCTTTTACTTTAATGTTTACGAATGACACATCTCTAAGACTGGAAGCTGAAACGTAAAGAACTCTCATCCCATTGAATGTACAAAATTCCAAGCGCAAGCTCTCAAGAACACTCGTCTGGCATGAAAATAACAGACGTGTCGTATGTGTGTTTGAGATTGTAACTCCAAATAAGTATAATTTTTTTAGCTTGATAAAGGGAGTCGATGCATGTAATTTCAGTATGTAGTCAAATCGCAAAACTAGTTTCCCCAAAACGTCACAAAGACGTTTAGGAAAGATAATTGAGTTTCTATTCACCTTGGATATATAACCTTGAACGTCAAGTTTTTGTATCCCGTGCCTAGCAGCAAGACTAAAAAGTACTTGAAGTTTGAACATTCTATCGAATTCATGGAAGCGTTGTAAGAGTATTTTTATAAGCCTATTGATTGGACGACGTGACTCATGCTGGACATTTTCGAGAAACTCCCAAGAGTCATATCTTTTCATCATAGGATGTACTTTCCAACACAATGGTTTGTAGTTCAATATCTCAAAATCTAAATTTATGTCAGGCATCGAAGTCCAAACATCCCTCCATCTTTGTGATAATGCACTTTTCCTCCCAATTTCTTTAACATCAAGAAAGTTTAGTATGCGGCGTAGTATATCGTCGGGCATACTACTTAGCCTATCCACGCCGGCTTGTTCGCGTGATCTTTTTCGCGTACGAATCATTTATTACATGATTGTGCGTACGTAAGTGAACTACTAGCCATCAAATTGTTAAAGGAAACCAGCCGGCCCTAGAACTTTTCTCTCTCCAGAGAAAAGTAAATCTTAGGGTTTCTTCCGTCGACAGCCATTCTCGATTGTTCGGCCGCCCTTCCCCGGCCTGCATAGCCGCCTCTTTTGATTTGAGATATCTTTGTTCATCTTATTTTTCAGATCCCCAACTTTACCACTCCATTTTCCCCAAAACCTTCACAACACTTTCTCCTACAAACCATCTCCGCTCGTCTCGTCGTTTCACTTGCTGCACTCCGTTTCACCTAAAACATTTGCAACTTTGCCACCACCACCAGATCCGACGCCACCACCACCACCGAATCCGCCACCACCACCACCAGATCCGGCTCGGTCTCGTTCCCCAGAGCTGCCTCGAAAGCAGCCGGATGTACACCCTAAGCTTTCAAATCTAAATTATTATGCTTTATTTTTTCTTGTTGTTTTGTGTTTGTCTTTAAGTTTTTGTGGCAGATACTTTTGTGGTTGTTCACCGACTTTGAAGATCGTGTTCTTTGAAGAGAAGATCAAGTTTTGGAATGTTGGTCATGTTTTTAGCACTTCATTTTCATCTCAAGATTTTTCTTGGGATCAGGTCGAAGATATGGCTCCGATTTTCACTCCGTCTAGGAATCAATTTGTTGCACAGAGATGTGCAATTGCTCATTTTCTTCATTTTTTTCTTGTCTCTTTTTCTTGTTTTGTTTTTCCAAAATTTGGTTTGATCTTCATTGTTCACTTTCTTCTTAGTCAATGTGGTCACTATATTGTATTTGTAATCTGTTTTGTTTAGTAATGGAAATTATGTTTAATTATCAAAAAAAAAAGTGGACTACTAGTTGATTAAATCAATTTATAATATTAATCTACGTAACCAAATGCACTCCCTGATATTTTTATATATGACACTTTACCCCATGTATTATGATAATATGACAGTTTACCCCACAGTGTTATAATAAATGTGATTGTTACAAAATTACTTTTCATGTTCATTCTCAATTTTGGCAAGTAATTACGCTCTCCGGCTGAAATATGTAAATTGATTTTTTTTAAATTTTCACAGAGAAATAAAATGTTCTTTCAAATCAAATGAAGGTAAATTGAACATTTGGCATTACCTCAGTAAATTAAGAAATGTTTTCATTTCTTCGGAGGCCACGTTAGTTTCAGTGTGGTGCAATGACTCACTCGTTTAACTAATCTATATGAATTTTGAATGAGGTCTTTAACAATTCTAATTGATTTTTGATAAAATTTGGAAAAGTTTACCAAGGTAATTTAAAAAAGGGAATTGCATTTTTCATATCAAACTTTTACCTATGAATTTTGAATGAGGTCTTTAACAATTTCAATTGATTTTTGATAAAATTTTGAAAAGGTTACCAATGTAATTTAAAAAAGAAAATTGCATTTTTCATATTAAACTTTTACCTATTTTAGACATTTAATACCAAAATTTCAAAAAAGACACATTTAGTACCAAAATTGAAAGATTTTTTTTCATATTTCCTTTCTTCGTCAATTCTTCGGGGCAAATTTTGTGTTCTCTATATGGCTGGAAAGCTCTTGACGAGAGTTCTCGAATGATACTTATCATATAGGACATTTTCAAACAGTACAATCACTCAGACAGAAACCCCGTAGAAACGGTATACGCTAAACATAGGTGAATACGATGGTGCCAAAGCCATAACCTCCAGCGCAATCGTTAACCTTAGTTCCATATATTTAAAAGGTTACATCATGAATTGACACATGTTTTTCAATGGACCGGCGAGTGGAAGACTCCGATTGGACTTATTGAAGGAATGGCGGATTATATGATATTAAAATCGAATTATTATCCACCCGCGTTTGCGAAACCAGATATTGGTGATAAATGGGATCAAGGGTATGATTTTACGGCCCGGTTTTTGGAGTATTGTGAAGAGTTGAACCGGAAGATGAGAAAGGATTATAGTACAAGGCTAAGTATGGGAATAGTACTAATTAGGGGAAAACTAATGTAAATCACCTAACAAGTAGTAATAATCATAATAATAATACATGTAGAGATAAAATAATTTCTTGGGAAAAGAATAAATGGTGGTATATATACTGATTTGTACTACTATAATGTATTATTGCTAAAATGAGTACTTAGTTTTTCTTTAATTTTATTAAAAGAAAAAATAATTTTTTTTATTATTCCCTGTTCTATCCTTTTTATAATTATAATTAAGTCACAACATTCCTTATGTCATGTATATGGACAATTGATGGAGGTGGCGCCCCTATTTGTACCCAAAATATTTTTAGGACCCGTTTGTTTACCTTGGAATGGCATGTAGTTTGGTTATCTGATTACCGAGCATCACATAATTATGTTTGGGTTGATTTACTGAAGTTGGGAAAGGAATTAAATTCCTTAAAACTTGGAATCTTGCCTCTATATACTGGGAATCTGAAACCCTATTTTTCTATGATATTCTGATTCCATTCCCTATGGAATTCATAGTAAAAATTAAAAAGATAATATTTTTCATATATACTCACTCTTTCTCTCTCTCTCACACACACATATATACATACATATATATATAATCAAAATATGTTTTTTACTATAAAACATATATAAATTAATAAATTATAAATTTTGATGTATTATAAGTATATTTTATAATATTCAACATAAAGAATAATTAGTTACACAAATTACATATTTATCTTTTGAAGATTCAATAGTTAAAAACCCCCAATTTGAAGTCTATAAAAAAATTAACTTAACGTAAAATATACTTTTACCCCTTCATAGATAAATGTCTAACATATTAATTGATAATTGATCATTTAATTTGTCTCACATTGTAACAAAGAAAAGTTAAATTAAAATTTTGAAATTAAAAAATCTCATAAATCAACTGAGCCATCCTATTTCACGAATTTTGTAATTATTGAAACTTCAAGTAATGATTTTGTAATTTCACATAAGTTTAGGTTCATATTGCAAGTATTGTTCCATAAATCCATTATGTTATATAATAATATATAAGTGGAACATTTTTGCTAACATTTGAAAAAATGGATTCCATTCCTTATGTTTACCAAACATATAAAAAATAATTTGTCACTTTCCTTTAAGAAATTCCGAGTTTTACCTAAACACTATAATGGAATTATATTTCTGGTAATCACATTCCTAGAAATCAAATTCCTAGAACCAGATTCCATTCCTATCAACCAAACGGGTCCTTAAGGTTTGTCAGGCCAATAATGGCTTGAGAAGAGGTGATTGGGTCAACGATCAGTCAGACCGACTGACAACAAGGCCTTGATAATAAATAGGTTCATTAAAATCAACCTGATGAAAGACCCAATGAAGTAATTAATTAATGGCCTAATTAATTAATGAGGCCCAAAATTGACCCAAACACAACATGTATAATTAATTAAATTAATAGAGATATTAATTTAATTAAGGTCAAATCATATATAGAAAGTGGCCACGCAACCAATAAATTTTGGAGTGAAGTAATGGATAAGCTGATATTAACTAACTCCCAAAAATATCTCAAAGGTGGTTAGACAATGTGTTGAAAATAACCACCCAATAGACATGGGTCAAGGCAGTTAACAAAGTAGTGGAGATTATGCCTACAAAAGGGGGAAGTGGAAGAAGTGGGCATTCAGCATCAGAAGGAAAAAAACGTTCAGGAGAGTGAGCTATAAATATCTGAAGGATGGCACATCCAAGACACACACTTAATCAATCAAACAACTCAGTCTTCACTGAATCAGACACAATGCCTCTCTTAGTCGACAACGTCGCACCTGAAGCCAGCTGTGAGCTACAACCTCTTATGTAAGTGCCCATGTGCTAACAATATTTATTCGTCAAGTAGCCACCTGCTTGATGAACTTGTTGTTTGGTAGCCATCCGCCTGATAACTATCTGCTGAGTAGCCACCTGCTCGACAAATGCCCTTTCCAGTGGCCACCTGCCAAGGTTAGGAGCCCGATTGGTAGCCACCTGCCAAGGTTGGGCGATCCATTGATGGTAGCCGCCTGCCATCAATGTTACTTTCACGTCAACACGATAATTATTGCATATCAGCTCATATGGCGGTTCCCTGTCAATCAAGGAGTCACTCTTTACGAACTAAAAGAATTTATCAGCTCGTTTGGCACGCTGATGCCAGCATAAGAGTTTTATTACGACTTTACATACTCTTTCATGCTTGTAAATCAGGGAAATGTATTAGGCTAGATTTCGTGTATTTCATCTATCAACTTTATGTTTATTTAATATATCGAAGTATTTTTCCTTCATCTCCTGATTTCATTTATGAGTATGTTTTTATCAAGTGGATTTAATATGTCCTTGTTGTTATATTGTCAATCTGTTAGTTCAGGTTTTAAATTAAGTTGACATGTTTTAGATTGCTTGAGGATCAACTCGATAACTAATTTTTCTATAAATCTTTTGATATATCGAGTGAGTCACTGATTGGTTATAAAGTTTGGCATTTCAATAAATATTATCATAAATTGATAAGTCATGCGGTCAGGCAGGCATGGAAAAGAATCAAGGGAAAATTTTGCTTACTCCGCCACAGTCAATTGATTAAAAGCCAGAGCCTTGTCGGGACATTGATTTATATTTCATATTCATCATATTATGTCCGTTTGAAACCGTTATGTTTGCACGCACAGACATTGGCACGCCCCCACTTATTTTATTTCACATTGAGTCAACTACATCGAGCAAATTGCACATCGAGGCAAGCCAGACAAAATTTAGAGCAAACAATATTTTGGCACGCCCAGTGGGACTTGATAGTTTTTATTGCCAAAACTTATGTTTCTTGATATTTTTTGTCCTTCTTGCCACATAATACTTTCCAAGGATGTCGTTGGCAACTATTAGGAGCAATAAACGGACTATCAATTCTACATCAGGAGGCAAACAAACTACCAATCAGACTCTAAGTCACATCGAGGACAAATCGGCCAAACTGGCTAATGGCTTGCAAAACATACACATCGAGATATGCTCCGATCATCGGGAAGTGTGATGTCCCGAAATCATCAGGATGTCGCATCGAGGCCAAACGAACCACACAGGCTGATGGCCTGCAGAATATGCTCTCTTATATGAATAATGCTCTGATCATCGGGCAATCTACTATTGAAACGGGAGACGAAGAAAAGCATATATCATGGCCAGTGAAAACAGGCCAACCCCTTGCACCAAAAATACAATCCCCTCGCTACGACTCAGGGGGCAGGTCCAAATGGAGGTCGATCAAAACCATGGTGGTACAGATCTACAAGTGTCTCAATGTTAAAGATGTTCATCAATGTAATATGTTAAACCGCCATCAAGCCATCTGATTGATAGACAAAATCAATAACACCGATATCAGAGGCCGGACCAAGTCATCCTCCTGAATCAAGGACACTTGACTTGAAGAAAGACCCTAACAAGGCCGCTACATAATTGTCCCTTAAAAGGTTCACTGAAATAGCTTCCCTGAAAAGGTCACCGAAATTGCTAATGAAGCAAATCAAGTTACTTATCAGATGTTGGCACGTATCAGGGCCAAACTGGCCACACAAGTCCGTGCCCTACATGGTCTACATTCAGAGTGTTGGCAAATCATCCACTGACAACATAGCCATCAGGTCGATCGACCACTTCGCATTGCACGCCACTTGATAGGCGATATCTAGGAGTAAGAAATATGGGGGGGCAGGGTCGAACGATGATCAATATCATGGCGAAATAAATTTACAACCTGGTCAACAACAGGATACTTATTGTCCGGTTTTGCCAAAATTTCCATCGGGCCATTAGACTGATAGGTGAAAATTATGGTTTCCCCTCACTCAACCTTTGGAGCTAGAAATTGAAACACGGTGCAATTAACTTTGTTCGCCGTCCCTTTTGTATATTATAGTCGATGATAGTTTGATTTTGTGCTTTTCTAGAGTGGTTATCTTTTTTCATTCAATAAAACCTTATGATCTTCCCGATAAACAAACTTGTAATGTCAATGGCAAAAGCCATAAGGAGTCTTGATAAACAAGAAAGAAAGAAGTGGTTGACGAGTCAACAATAAAAATACCATAGTAGGGGATCGACCCTCAATATCAACCCATATCATATCAATATCGATACACAACTCTCATCAGGATGAGGTACATCTAGTCGTTGAATCAAATCGAAGGCATTGTTCATCAGTTCAGCCACTCGAAAAAGTAATTTTGTTAACTGCCAAAATTTTGTTTGACTACTAAGTCCTCGATATATTACTATATGGTATCTGATATCAAGTCTATTCAATATCAAGGAGATCCACATTGCTCTGATATCGAGGAGATCCACACTGATCCGATATCAAGGAAATTCACATTGCCCTGATATCGAGGAGATCCATACTGGTCCGACATCGAGAGATCCGCCATCATCAAGGCCATTGTGATATGATCTATTTTCTGCTGACAGTTTCGGTTTCATAAAGCCGATAGTTGGTTATTAAATGAACCATTATCGCAATTTTCATCTTTAAATAGAGAGAAAAACTTTAATCTAAGTCTAGTTCGATTAAATTAATTTTCAAATACGACTTACGGGGGGGCATTGTTTGTACCCAAAATATTTTTCATGTTTATCGGGCCAATAATGGCTTGACAAAAGGTGATTGGGTCGACGATCAGCCAGATCGACTGACAACAAGGCATTGATAATAAACAGGTCCAATAAAATCAACCTGATTAAAGGCCATATTAAGTAATTCTGGGTGTAGCAAGCTATATTTGTGGCTTCTGCCCAAAATCTTTGAGGCAGTTTTGCTTCAGCTATCATTGTTTTGGTAGCTTCTTTCAGAGTTCTGTTTCTTCTTTCATCAACTCCATTTTGTTGAGGGGTTCTGGCAGCAGAGTACTCATGACTGATTCCTCTGGAATTACAATACTCTTCAACTGTAGAATTTGTAAACTCTGTGCCTCTATCTGACCTGATATTTATTATTTTCAAGCTCTTTTCATTCTGGATCAGCTCCATCAGATTAGTAAGATGTTTCTTAGTTTCACTTTTCTTTTTCATGAATATCACCCAAGTAAATCTTGAATAATCATACACAACAGCTAGCCAGTACTTCTTTCCACCATTGTTGATAGGATAAATATGTCCAAACAAGTCCATATGTAGTAGCTCCAAAATTCTGGTTGAAGATTGGTGCTTCTTGCTTTTGAAAGATGATTTAACTTGTTTACCCTTCTGACATACGTCACAGAGCTTATCTTTGCTCATGACTGTCTTTGGAAATCCTTCTACCAAATCATTCTTGATCAATCTGTTGATGGTCTTGAAATTCAAATGATTCATTCTTTTGTGCCATAGCAAACTAACTTCACTTGGTGTAGAGGCCACCAAACAAACATTAGAATTCTTATCCACATAATTCCAGTCAACTATGTAGATATTTCCTTGTCGTCTTCCAGATAAGATAACCGTCTTTGTTCCAATTTGCTCCACGTAGCACTTATCTAATGAGAAGATAACTGAAAAACCTTTGTCACAAAATTGACTTATACTCAGCAGATTGTACTTTAGGCCTTTAACATATGAGACGTCAGATATCTCAATGTTCCATTTGATAAGCTTTCCACACGCAACAATCTTGCCTTCTTTGATGTCTCCAAACGTTACATCCGGACCGTCTATGGCAGCAACATCAGTCAGTTCATGTATGTCACCACACATGTGACTCGAACATCCACTGTCCAAGTACCATTTTTTCTCTACTTTACTCCTATTCCTAATCCTAACCTACAAAACAAAATAAAATTGTTTTAGGTACCGTTTATTGAGAGGGTCCTGGCGAATTAGTGTCACCTTTGACAACCCAATATTTGGAAACCTTAGGCTTCTTAGGTTCAGTAGAGTTCGGTGGTGCTTTTGTTACTCTTGGTGCATCATAATTTTTAGTATGCATGTTGTCATGATAATCATTATGATGTGAGTAATGCTCATAATTAGGGTACGGTGCATGATAAGCAGGATAAGCATGCATCGGATGATGAGCAGGATATGCAGCATAGTAAGGTGGATAATGAGATGCAGAATAATATGATGAATAAGCTGGTTGCACATAATAAGACTCATTTCCATACCAAGCATTTTCATTTCTATGATTTATTTGCTTCTTAGGTTTAGTTCTTACTTGCTCATTAACAGACGACTTAGACTTGTTACTAGTCTGATTGTTTTTGCTCTTGTCAGCAGACTTCTTGGGACCACTCTGCTGTTTAACTTTACTAGTCTGTTTTTCAATTTTAGGCTATTTACCCTTTTTAGCCTTTGGAGATTTCTTCTCCTTTTTCTCTTTTTCCTGTGAAGTAGGTTTAGTGGTCTAATATACAAGATAACATTGCAGTTATCAGTAGAAATAAATTTTTCAGTGAGGTTCAATTCTAAACATTCTTTGACTAAAGGTAGTTTCTGTTCAGTAGGTGTGTTCACTGATGCAACAGAAGATTTATCATGAGTGGATATTATCTTTTTGAGTTCATTGATTTTTCCTTTGTAAACTTCACATTCGGCTTTCAGAGATTCATTCTCATGCGCAAGCTGTTTATACTCAGCTGATTCTTGCGTTTTTTAACGTTAAG
The DNA here is from genome assembly GCA_034814905.1 of Penstemon davidsonii. Taxonomy (NCBI): domain Eukaryota; kingdom Viridiplantae; phylum Streptophyta; class Magnoliopsida; order Lamiales; family Plantaginaceae; genus Penstemon; species Penstemon davidsonii. Next base: position 6,917,482 of record JAYDYQ010002685.1, on the reverse strand, counting down.
TTTCAATAGAGAATTTTGTTTTTTCAACACGGTCATCTCTTCCATAAGCTTTGCAAATGCATCAACAACGTTTGTGTTGTTTTTCATCATTTGTTCAAATGAACAAATAGCTCATTTTCATTTTCAGAGAGAGTTACCTCATTGTCAGAATCCTATGATTCTTTGGCCATGAGACAGAGCAGTGCAGGTGTCTCTTCTTCAGCAGAGTCATCTTCTGATGTCTCCAAGTATGAATCAAACGAGTAGATGGCTGTTATCTTTTCAGGTTCAGCCAACAGTACTTTGCTCTTTTGATGTCTCCTCTCTTTCCTTACTTTCTTTTCTTTCTCTGTATATTTCTTGGCTTTAGGATATGAGCAGTCCTTGATGAAGTGTCCCAATTTCCTGCAGTTATAGCACATTAGTTTGGATTTATAATTATTCTTACTTTCATGAGAATATGATGTAGGGTTAGAAGTAGAAGCATTGTTGTATTTGTTCTTCATTTTTCTTTTGTAGAACTTCTTGAATCCATTCATTAACAACGCAACGTCTCCAGCAGTATACTCCTTTTTATATAGTGCCATGGTCTCATCAGATGAGTCAATCTCTTTTGTTTGGCCTGCTGATCTTCTTGATTTTTCTACAGCAACTAAGGCAGCAGTGGGATTGGAAGTCGATGTCTCTTCTATTCCCATTCTAGGCAGTTTATATACTCATATGCCTTGAGTACAGAAAACAGCTCCGTCAGAGAGATCTTCCCCAGATTCCTTGATTCTTCCATGGCTATGATCTTCATGTTGAACTTGGGAGGTAGCGCCTTTAGAACTTTGACTGTGATCTCTTTATCAGTAAAAGTCTTTCCCAACTTTAACACGTCATTTAATGTCCTTATAAACCTTGAATCCATTTGGTCAATGGTTTCTCCGGACTTCATTATGAAGTTTTCCAACTTCGCAAGGGCTATGCTTAAGTTATGCTCTTTGATAGCATCATTCCCTTCGCTCATATCACGAACTTTATCCCACATCTCTTTTGCAGTTTTGCAGTGTTTGACTTTGTCAAACCTGTCATTATCAAGGGCTCTCGTCATGATGAATATGCCAACCTTGTCAAAATTGCTCAGCTTGATTTCTTCAGCTGACACCTCTTCAGATTATTTGTCAACAACCACATCCTGGTCATTAACTTTGATTGTTTTGGTGATTCTGATGGTACATTTGGTTATGCATCTATACATATTGTCATTGTAAGCAGCAAGAAAAATATCCATGTGGGGTACATGGCTAATACAATCCATTTTCAAAAGTTTTTTTTTTCAAAAATATGCTCTTTTGAAAGATTTCGAAAAATACACTCTGGATCAAGCTCGCTGATTCGGAAAATGATTCAGATGAACCACATGCTCTGATACCACTTGTTGGTCCCAAGTGGTCAGATGAGGTCTAGAGGGGGGGTGAATAGACCTTTGTACCTTTTTCTATTTCTGTAACTTTTCTTATCAGCATAGTAAGCTGATCGAAACTGGTGAGACTACTATGTTGATTATGCACTTAGCTTAAACAGCAGAGTTGACCACTCGTCTGATTTACTTATCTGTTTCAATTTAAATCAGAGTTTGAAACTTGCATGCAGCGGATTTGTCAAATCTTTTTCAAACAAGTTATTTTCTTACTTAAAGATTTTTTTTTTCAGTTTTTAAAACTCCTTTTTTAAAATCCTTTAGTCTGATCAAGGTATTTGTATGCTTTTGGAGTATGCAAGTAAAAATGCAAGTAATCAAACACAGTGAATTTTTATAGTAGTTATATAGACAAGAATGTCTTTTAGTCCAATCTTCTAAATCACGAAGATTTAGGTTATACTAGAAACACTAAGTAACTTAGTACACTCTTCTTGCGCTTTTACAACAAATGATAAAGCCACAAGTTCGCTATAGGGGATCACAAATAAAACCTATACTATGAAGTTATATCACTCACAAAGATGGATATACAATTCGCACAACACTCGAGGTTTACAGAAATCACTCAGATTTTTGTTTTTGCTTATTTCTTCAACTCGGCTTTGTCAACAGAAGACTCGGCTCATGGTGATATGTACTTGAGTTTTTGAGACTTAGAAGATTGCTTGCTTGAATTCTCTCTCAGTTGTGTTGTTTTCTCTAACTCTCAAATGCAGATCTATTTATACTCGCGAATTTGAATTTCTGCCCGTTGAAGTAAGACAGATTTTCAGATCTTCCTCGAGTACTGGTCTTTGTTTTAGAACGGCTTCTGCAACTGTTCACTGTACAGTTCTGCTGTACTTTCTGTCAAGCAGCATTAAATGCACCATGCTGATCCGAGGATTCTATTCAATCATTTGTCATTAATACCCTCTTCTTACATCATTTATTACGCCAAGTGCATTTATTATCGTTAGAAGAACTTTCTGATCACTTCTACTCTGCTGATTGAATCCACTCTCCTGATGAACACTCTGATGATTCAAACCGAACTCATCTGATTTGACTCTGCTGAAATCCACCAGTCTGATTCCGAACTCAGCATCAGATCAGTAGTATTCTGGACAAAAAATTTAACCCTTCTGATTTTACTTGTCTTCTCAGATTTAATTTCCCAGAAATTGCTAAGCTTCCATTACTTAGCTGATGACTTTTGGAAATCATCAAAACCTCCCTTCACTTCTTCATCTACATCCAACAAGTTTGAATATCCAAAATGAGTCTGTTTCAAAAAATAAACAGTTTGAAGTAGATGACAAGATCACAAAAAATGGCGGGATTGAGGGATGATTGGGAACGATGGGGATGGGGCGGTGGAGAGTTCCATAAAAAAAATTTAATTTCATTGAATCGGTCAAAATCTGTAACCCTCTAAAGTTGTTGCGTTTCAAAATTGGACCTTTATTGTGGTACCTCGACAATAATCATCAGTTATTGTGTCATCATCATCAATTTCAGTCTTTATTGCAGGAAAATTTAATTATTGCCGGAAATCATCAATTTATGTCTTAATTGATCGGAAAATTAAAATTTTTTTGGTAAAAAATTACCAATTTATGCCTAATCTGACCAAAAATTTAATTTTAGCCAAAAATGTCATTGGTGAGTGACTCTTAAAAATTAAGAATTTCATATTATGACTCCATAATTTGCAAGACCAAGCCATGTGATAGGTCAAATATGACATAAATTGATTTTTTTTTTTTGCGATAATTAAAAAAAATCGGTGATAAGGACTGAAATTGATGATGTTGACACAATAAAGGACGTATATTGTCGAGGTACCACAATAAAGGACCAATTTTGAAATACAGCCACTTTAAAGATCCAAAAATGAAATTTTGCCGTCAAAATCCCTTAATTACAAATCATGTGGCCCGCATGTGAGCAAATTCGAACCAATTTTAAAATTGAGCTTCAATGTAGATCAAAATTGCCATCGAAATTGAAATTGTTGCACCAAATATGCCAACCAGATAAGATATGGATAGAAATCCCAACAGATATTAGTTGTGGCACGAAAAATGCAATAATCTCATTTGTTTTATTACGTCATATATGCAGAGGGTGCACGGAATAATTTCTCAAACTATATGTTAATTCCATCTTCAAAAAATTATAGGGTGCTTGAAATTAAATAGTGCATATATAAGGATGATTACATCCACACTCCCTGAGGTAGTGAAATTATAGTTGCACACCCTGAAGTTTCAATAATTACAAAAATCTATTATGTCAATATAACTCGAGCACAATTTTATCCGTGCTCCATCCTTCATATACTTGATTGGATCAAACCAAATTTTAATGGTTCAATCATATATCTCAAAATCATATGGGTCAACTCATTTTGGGTGAGTTAGGCCTTGCGACTGGAAAAATAATAATTGATTATATCATAATTAGTTTTTAAAATAATTGATTATAATAAATAAATATTATAAATAATTGTTTTTGCAAAAGCTACATTTTTGTTGCTTTTCAAAAATCATGATTTTCTGCGATTGGAATCATAAAAGTGATTATAATAATTGGTTACAAATATAAAAAAATGTTACAATTGACCAAAATTTATTATCATCGAGGAGCTCAAACTCTTAAAATCACGATAGAGGCAAGTGTTTTTGACAGCCCAAACCGCATGGCCAAACTCATCCTTATAACTATAAATCATATCAAAATATTATTTTTAAATTATTATTTATAAAATATTTTAGAATCCAAATATTGTGCAAGAATTACCAATGTGTCAAATCCAATACATTAAGGCTGGATTTAGTTTGAGGGATTAGTTTTAGGGTGATAATGAATTTCGGACTATTATTTAATTCCTACTATTGATTTAATAGGTTGTTTGGTAGATTACAATTGTGGCTTATAAAAATGTGGCCCAATTACATAAAATTTGTTCGGTTGGGCTGATTATACTGAAATTACCATTTTACCCTCTATCCATAACTTGTTATAATTAGACCCTATCATGACCGTTGATGTTGGAGTTGATCCTGCCCATTCAATTAATTAAATTAAGTAATGTCTTACCGGAAAACAACTCCACCTATCATCCCCACAATCAGCAGGAATTGGTTCGGGTTGACATAGTAAGATGGGATGAAGCTTCATTAAACAAGTCAGTACACGATAGAAACATTTGCTTACAGTATCACCGGAACGACGGTAATCAGTGGCAACCACTCGATTCTTCTTGTGATGAGCAAATACCGTTAAAAACATGGCAACTTGTTCTCTCACGGTGACATATTTAGTACCATTTAAACCCCCCACGTTATGTAGGAAACTACAAAACTTATCAAAAGCACTAATATTAAGTCGTAGATTATATTTGCATCTTAGCGTACATTCTCGTGTAATATATTCTATGTTTTCCAATTGCTTGCGCTTCCAACGAATTAGGCTATATCGTATGGGTTTCTTATAAGTTTTTTGGTAATGTTCAAAAGCACGAAACCATATCATAAAAACGCCCATCCAGAAGAATTGATGAAACATTAACAACATCAATTATTTCTTCCTTGGATCCATTAGTTCACTGCCTGCCAAAAATTGTTCAAAACCCTAAAATAAACAAGATTCAGTCCTTACCAATATTCTCCCTAGAACTTCTACAACAACCCATATACAAAGCAAAAAATGCAACAACACTTCAAAAACATTAAAGAAAATTTTCAAACAAACCAATTATATTCAACTCACTGCCCCAACATCACTCTCATTGTAAATAAATCACACTATCCGACTTTTAATAAACTATTTCAACTATAATGTCCAACAAAATAGAATTCTCAAAAGCTTCCTATACCGTTTCACGCAAAACACAAAAATCAAATTGACCCATGTTGCAAAAAATGAACCAGAGAACTGAACATCAACAAGTACATTAGTACCAAAATTTAGCTTACTGCCAATCTTCTTCCTCCTTCAACAAATGGGACAAAAACCGTAACAATAGAACACCAACGGATGTGGGAACTTCAAATCTGAAAATTAAACTTTCTACATTAGTGAGATTGAAGATAATAGTCTATGATATTACTTAAACGGATTTGGAGATCTCAAAAATGGGAAAAAATTGGGAGAAAGTCGAATTAGGGTTATTCATCTTGACTTGAGCGGGGGAAAATGGTGAGAAAAAGAGGGAAATTTCTGAGAATTATTTTTTTCATTGGCCATTTTGTTAAAATTCAAAGGTTTTTTAGTAAAATGGGTGAAATTGAAGGGCAATTAAGGCATGAAAAACTTTGTTTGGACTACTATTTTGCAATCAGAGCGGGGGAGGTGAGACTGTAATCGGCCCATTAAGTGAGTATGGCCCACATATTCGTTGGATAGGGGCGGGCAGCCCGTGATTTTGACATTCCATCTGAACAGAAAAATGAGCCCAGATTATTATAATTGTGGCCCAATCGGAGGTTAATTGTGGGCTAATATACTGTACCGAACCCAGCCTAATTCATAAGTTCTCAAAGGACATTCATAAAGGATATTATATTATCAATCAAACTTACAAAATAGACAATTTAAAAGAGAGAATTGTACTTGTGGTACCAAACTATATCCCGATTCTCACTTGTGGTACTATAAAAATCGAGACTGTCATATTTGGTACCACAATTAAGAAATCGAATCACTTTTGGTACCACCATTAAAAATAAAAATAAAAATAAAATATTTACTTGCAAATTAAAGTTTCAAAAGTACTACTAACTTTTCAGTCAATAATGTAAACATATCTATATACAATTATTCATAAGCTCTCAAATGACATTCATAAAGGACATTATATTATTAAGTAAACGTAAAAATAGACAATTCAAAAGGTAACGTTTGTCCAACACATCTAGAAAAGAAATTATCAACATGATATACTTACTAGTTAAATGCTAAGACAATTTCAATCATTTAGCTCTCGAACTTAATTGATTTCCGGACCTGTAGATAACCCCCGAAAAAAAAGGAAGACAATTAATTAAGATTAATTTGAAATTAAAAAATCAAATTTGTAATAACCTGTAACTTAAAATACCAATAGCCTCCTAAACATGGCCTTCATATGATTAATGTCAAAAAAACACTCAAACTAGTAGAAGAATCAACCAAACAAGTGGAAAAAATTGGTTAAATCAATGAACAACAAATTAACCAACAATAAAATAAACAACATGAACCCAAAAAAATTTGTATCATATAAAATAAACGCATATTCTTACTCTCAAACCTTTTTCAACCGTAGAACACGAGCCTAGATCTTCAACAATGGAATTTTGTACAAATAAAGTAGCTCCTTGAGAGGCTCGTGGAAATGACGATAACTTGTCTAAGATCTCCGACCTCATTGTTGGAGTCTTGACGAAGATTAGCATCATCTCCAATGGCGTACTATGTGCAAGAAAATACTTGGCCAATTCCATTAAAATTGATGAAGGAGTTAAGTTATAAATCTTGATGATCTTAAGACGAATTGGTAAGCATGGTGTATCTTTTTCTCCTGGTTTCCAATCGTCTCTACCGTTCAAATCCTGAGCAAATTATTAATTAATCTGAGTTAAACACCAACCAAAGTGCAAATATAATGCCATCTTTCAATTATAAAAAATTATAAAAAAATGGTATCACAAAATAGGATGATTTTCAGTTTTGGTACCAAGATATATCGAATCACACATTTCATACCATAAATTTAACAAACTTTTACACATTTCATACCACCGTAAATTATTTAAACAAAATTGGCCACGTGCATCATACGTGATAGTTAATTCAAACATTTTGGAGGGGAAAATATGTGTTTCTTGTAATATATCAAAATTCAAAATTCAAAATTTTTATGGAGATTCATTGGACAAGAAAATAAAAAGTATATGGGACCACAAAATATTGAGTTTACATATTTTTTTCATTCAAATTGCCCGAGTTAACAGCTATGTATGGCGCACGTGCAACACATATAGCCAATTTTGTTCAAATAATTAATGGTGGTATAAAATATGAAAGAATGTGTTAAATTATGATATGAAATGTGCAATTCGACGTAGTTTCAATAGTTAAAGACCACCAAATCGTATGGTACTAAAAGAACAATATACATTTGCTATTATTATAAACAACCACATATAGTTAAGAAGTTGTAACAATGAGAGTTGTGAGGGAGAGACATTTACCTCAGTGAAATCTATTTCAAGTATTTCAAGGTTTGGTAAAAGCTTGACCAATTCAACTACACCTTCCAAGTAGAATGATGTTGATCTCACTTGTAGCTTCAACCACTTCATATAAGATATTGAACCATTGCTGGTCAAACGCTCCCGAAACATGGGACAAAAGTACTAAAAAAATGTAACAAAATGAATAATTACGATGTGATGAAATTAATAGACAAATATGTGCAAAGTATAAATTAAACCATTATCAAAGTGTATTAATAGTGAGTTTTAATTTTTTCTTTTTAAATTGTGTCATAATAGCATGTATATTTTATGATTCAAGTAATCCCAATTAGGTGTACTCTAAGACCATATATATTAATAGAATTTTCATAGCAAACATTTTATAGACCATCTATGATTGACTAAATATTGCATGATGAATAAATTGTAGAATTGTTTTCATAAAAACTGGAAATGTTTAGGTACTTACCTCAACAACAACTGCCGGTAAATGTGGCGATATCCTTGGGAAAACATAGTTGTGAGAGATCGCAGGTTCTACTAGTATGAGCTTTGTGACATTGCATGTCGGTGGTAAATTGTAGTACTCGTAGCTTTTTAATTGTTCCCCAAGATAATTCAAAGATGTAAGGTTAGGAGCACGAATCCTCAACTTACCCCTAAATACTCTGTTGCAGTATCCATTTACTTTTATGTTTACGAATGACACATCTCTAAGACTGGAAGCTGAAACATAAATAACTCTCATCCCATTGAATGTACAAAATTCCAAGTGCAAGCTCTCAAGAACACTCGACTGGCATGAAAATAACATACGTGCCGTATGGGTGTTTGAGATTGTAACTCCAAATAGGTATAATTTTTTGAGCTTGATAAAGGGCGTCAATGCATGTAATTTCAGTATGTAGTCAAATTTCAAAACTAGTTTCTCCAAAACATCACAAAGACGTTTAGGAAAGATAATTGAATTTCTATTCAACTTGGATATATAACCTTCAACGTCAAGTTTTTGTATCCCGTGCCTAGCAGCAAGACTAAAAAGTACTTGAAGTTTGAACATTCTATTTAATTCATGGAAGCGTTGTAAGAGTATTTTTCCAAGTCTATTGATTGGACGACGTGACTCAGGATCGACATTTGCGAGAAACTCCCAAGAGTCATATCTTTTCACTATAGGATGTAGTTTCCAACACAATGGTTTGCAGTTCAATCTCTCAAAATCTAAATTTATGTCAGGCATCGAAGTCCAAACATCCCTCCAGCTTTGTGATAATACACTTGTCCTCCCAATTTCTTTAACTTCAAGAAAGTTTAGGATGTGGCGTAGTATATCGTCAGGCATATTACTTAGCCTGTCCATGCCGGCTTGTTCGCGTGATCTTTTTCGCGTACGAATCATTTATTATGTGATCGTGCGTACGTACGTGAACTACTAGTTGATCAAATTTATAAAATTAACACCAAATGCACTCACAAACTTGGATGTCACCTCGCCTCTTTCTTTTACAACTTCATCAATGTCTTTATCATCACCACTATCTAATAAATGAATCCCATCAGGACATAACCTGATACAACATAAAGAAAAAAATCATATTATTTTTTCATATGAGAATGACAAATTAACACTTCATACATACTTCTAAATTATAAGTAGCAATAGTCTGTAGATCTGAACCAATGAACACACACACACACACAACCAGAAAGATAGAAATCTAATTAGCCGAACGAAAATCTGTAAGCTCATCAAAATATATAAACAAAAAAACTGAATTTTCATATTTAAAAAAAAAAAAAAAAAAAAAAAAAAAACGGAAGTACCATTGAATTGTAATTTTCAGATCGAGCTAGAGAAAGCGCACTTAGCAAAATCGATCGGGAATCTCTATTTGACGGCAGCTGAAGAAATGCTATGGTTAGGGTTTTCTTCAAAAAAAAAAAAAATCGGACCTGGAAATGGACACTGATTCTTTTGTTGTCTGAAATTTCTGATTTTGTCTAGATTTTGGGGAGCACTTGTCGGAGATATCTAGAGCTTCTGATTACTTTGAACTGAATTGAGGTGCTTGTGTCAATTTTATTGCTTTTATATTTAAAAAAAAAAAAAACGTGTGCACGAGCTATATTGCCACCTGAACAGAGTGTTTTTTTCTTTTTTCTTTTTTTTGAGAAAGCCTTATTTGAGTTTTTAGGTATATGGAGTATTGATTATTTCTTCTCGGTGGACATATATTCCTTGTTTTTAAATTTTAATGTTTGAGCAAATGTATATGAACAAAACTTAGACACGTAATTATTTTACCCATATGATTTTACTATCACGAAAGTTCTTAAAAGTTGGTTATTACCTCCCCTCCCACCAAACATTTAATTTAAACAAAAAAATGAAGAAGAAAATAATGGAATGGATGAAATAGAAATAATTTAGGTTATAAAGAAGATAGAAAAAAATAAGAGTTAATTGTCTATTAATTTGAACTTGTAATGATATATCGAGAAATATCGTCGAGGGAATATTATGCATGCATTCGACGTATGAAATCACAAATAAGTACGTGTTGTGAATTTAGCGGTCGATAATATTAAATAAACATTTTCATTTAATACATGATCTAAAAGGAAATTACGTTGATTTCGGATGAGGAAAATCTATGAGGTCAAACGAAGGTTTCAAGAAAACAGAATTAACGATCTTTTGTGTACGTGTTGTGACTTTGTTGATCGTAATATTAAAGAAAGAGTTCATGGCAATTTATCCCATGTGATATTCATAATTTTGAATTTATTTTACTGTGATTTGAAAAAGGGCATTTTACCCTCCCCTGTAATCTTATAAGAGTTTCACGCCGGCTCCCTGATATTTTTATATGTGTCACTTTACCCCATGTGTTATGATAATGTGGCAGTTCACCCCCTGTGTTATGATAAATGTGGCAATTTACACCCTATATTACAGAAACACTTTTCATGCCACTTTGAATTTTGGCAAGTGAGTTACACTCTCCGATTGAAAGAGGTAAATTATTTTTTTTTTAAATTTTTACAGCGAGATAAAATTCTCTTTTTTAAATCACAAGAAGATAAATTGAATATTATGCATTTCACATGCTATAAATTGACATTGTGAAAGCCATGTTAATTTCATTGTGGTGCAATGACTCGCTGATATAACCAATCTATATGAATTTTGAATGAGGTCTTTAACAATTCTAATTGATTTTGGTAAAATTATAGTATAATAAATATTTAACATATTGCACCCCGTTGAAATCTACAAGCTTCGTGGTTTTATATAATATTGTGTGAAATCATTAATTATTCTATGAAAAGTTTAAAATCTTGCAATATAAGTGTGCTAAATGAAGAATAAAAATTGCCTTCAAACAATTGGTTAAATTGAGTTCAATCCACTAACTTTATTAGTTGTGTCTTATAAATATTAACTACATAATCTGTGTGTTTACATTGCAACAATAATATTCAAAAAAAATTATCATTATAAAGTAACACAATGTTTTTTCATTTCTTATGTTTTTCTACTTTTATGAAAATGTAAGACGAAATGAAATGGTGACTATTTCGCCAATTTTCACTTATGCATAGATCGGGTAGTTGAAAAAGAAAATATCTAAATAAGATATCAAAAAATGAATTTGGAAGAGATCAAAGTCTCCAAGTTTGGAGATTTGGAGGTGAAATCACTCTCTCACACACTTTCATATTTGATGAATTTGAAGGATGGACTAAAATGCAAACTCCAAATATGGAGTTTTGAATAGTGATTTGGAGTCACTATTCACTTGTTTTAATTAGTATTTTGTCCCTTTGTTAAAAAAAAAAGAAAAAATTAGTATTTTTTCCCAAAATATTATCCTTTTAAGTTTGTTAATTACTTTTACATCATTTATGTCATTAATCATTTTTATTTCCTTTGTTTGATATAAATATTTAAAATCGGTTATAAGTTATGGAGTATTTAATTTTTAAAATTGAAAATGTATGTTTTTAGTTTTAAATGTTAAATCATAAATAAGGAAACTTAAGATATGAATAATAATAATTATATTAAATTAAATAATATTTAAAAATTACATGAAAACTATAAATAGAAAATAACAATTTTTAAGTATTCACCAATACTTCATGAAAACTTCAAAGGTATGTCTTAAAAGCTCGGGTCGGAATGTTATTCCGACCTTTTTTCGATTGACAAATATTTTGACTAAAATTCCGACCGCATTAATTCAACTGAAATTCAAAAAAAAATCGACCGAACAAGTGGTCGGAAAAAAAATTTCGACTGAATATTTCGACCGATTTATTCGGGCCTTTTTTCCGACCAATTTGAAATCGGTTGAAATCTCCCAAAGATTTTTAATTTTTTTTTGGTTAAAACCATTTAAAAATGTCTTTGTATTCCACAAAATAAAAAATAACAAAAATTATACGTTTGATAATTCAAATTAAACATCAAACAAAACGAAGTGTTTATTACACAATAGTCAAAAACAAAAATATGAGCATTATATGACAATATAAGGAGATAGTTTTAAGTTTAAAAACTAAATATTTGGTGTTTCGGGAACATCGTCATTGGGCATCTGAGAGTGGCCCTGCTGGGCAGTTGCTGATCTAGACTGGTCGCATTAATAAACAATGGGAAAGTATTTGGATGAAAAATATTGGGAAAGTGTGAATATATTATACTCGGCTGCATGAAATTGGGGATGGACCCCTGCGAAAGTTGAGACGAGTCCACATGATCCTGATATGTTCCGGGATGCGTGAAATTTGGAATGGGCTGAGAACGTTGAGACGAGCCCGCTTGTTACTGAAATGCTCCAGGTTGCGTGAAATTTGGAATGGGCTGGGAAGGTTGAGACGGACCGGTTTGATATTGCGTTCCCGGTTGCTGTAAAACGGGTATTACACTATTCAACAATATCTTATATTGTTCCAACTACGTTGTAGACGAATATCCATATTCTACACAAAATAAGCAATTAAAATTTTTGACTATATAGAATGTTCTTTAAATCACAATAAAACTACTTAAACAAAAATGAGCAAAAGACAAAAACACCCCCTATGCTTTGTCTAACTCCCACAAACCCCCCGTGTTATTTTAACTCCCAAAAACCCTCATGTGTTTGGTTTTAAATACCACACTCGACCCAAGTAGTATATAATTATAATTTTATTTTTTTACTTTGGTGGAATGACAAAATTACCCCTATGTGTTTGTTTTTTTTTAAATTTATTTATTCTTTTTGAAAAATTAAGTATATACTAATTGGGTCGAGTGTGGTATTTAAAATTAAACACAGGGGGTTTTGGGGATTTAAAATGACACATGGGGTTTTTTTGGGAGTTAGACAAAGCAGGGGGTGTTTTTGTCTTTCGATGTCAGGGGTAAAATTGTCATATCAAAAGCAAAATGTGAACAAATACTTGCAATTTTGGTGTTTGAAACACACTCTCTTTTTTGGGGGTGTATTTGGCACTTATTTGAGATCACGGAGGATTTTTTGAGAGTTAGACAAAGCATAAAGGAGTGTTTTTATCTTTTACTCAAACAAAAATCATTACAAATTGACAAATAATCAACATTCTCAAATATAATACTAGTAATAGTAACTAATCAATAACAAATCTATATTATAATCAACCTATTCAAAATCGAACCAAATTTTTACATTCATCAACATAAACTATTAATTAGTCTCAAACTTTAACTAATTCATAATTGAATACGTATCCAAACCTTTTTTTGCTCAATTCAATACAGGAACCTTTATTTTCTCAATTAAATCAAACAAATTCAATGCCCAAATTTTTTTTGCTACAATTAAATCCCATAATTCAAGTCATAATTGAAATCGCAATTGAACCCCCTAATTAATGAAGCCCTAAATTCAATTTCTATTTCAAACCATAATTCAATTTCTATTTCAATTCCAAAATTGAGCACAAATTCAAACTACAATGTAGAACACTAATCTCAAATTCAAGAATAATTTGTAATTCACCCCCCAAGTTTATCACAAATTCATATCCCAAATTAAACCTAACATAAACCCTAATTAAAATAATACTTCAATCCACAAATTATACACAAATTCAATACACAAATCTAACATTAATCAAATTTTCGACATAATATAGCAAATTACACCAACAAATTTATAGAAAAATAACCAAGAAACTAAACACTAACATTTGAAAATGGGGAAGAGGGACTTGAAGAAACACGTCTCCGGTGAAGGCGGACTGGACAGCGACGGGCTAGGGAGCGGCGGAGAGGTGATGCGACGGAGTGGAGAGCTTTTAGAGAGAGAAATTTTTAAGCACGGATTGTGTTTGGTATACGCAGAGAAGAAGGGTCTGTTGACCGATAACAAAATAATTCTGATAAGAAGAATTTATTTCTGTCGAAAATTTGGTCTTATTTATTATTTTTTTTTTTTCAAATATCAATCGAATCTGAAATCGATCAAAATTTCTTGTGAATTTCGGATTCGGTCGAAATATTTAATACTTTCTAAGTCCCAATTATTTTGTTCCTATGGTACAGTTGACCAGTCAATTTGACTAAATTTATAAAAATTATAATAAATAATTAAATTAATATATTTCACTAATAAGTTGATAATATCATATGACACCATATATATTAATATTTAAAAGGTTTAATACACAAAAAATGTGAATAATTTAATATGATAAGTCACTTAAAAGATCGAAAAGTTTGACCGGGTACTGTAACAAAGGGGGAAAAATAAATGGGACGGAGGGAGTATAATTGAAATTCATTACTCTTTCAGACCTATTCCATTTCGGTTGGAATCTTTAATTTATTAAATATTTTTTATGTAATGATTTCTTGGGGGGGGGGGGGGGTGGGGGGGGGGGGGGGTGGGGGGGGGGGGGGGTGGGGGGGGGGGGGGGTGGGGGGGGGGGGGGGTGGGGGGGGGGGGGGGTGGGGGGGGGGGGGGGTGGGGGGGGGGGGGGGTGGGGGGGGGGGGGGGTGGGGGGGGGGGGGGGTGGGGGGGGGGGGGGGTGGGGGGGGGGGGGGGTGGGGGGGGGGGGGGGTGGGGGGGGGGGGGGGTGGGGGGGGGGGGGGGTGGGGGGGGGGGGGGGTGGGGGGGGGGGGGGGTGGGGGGGGGGGGGGGTGGGGGGGGGGGGGGGTGGGGGGGGGGGGGGGTGGGGGGGGGGGGGGGTGGGGGGGGGGGGGGGTGGGGGGGGGGGGGGGTGGGGGGGGGGGGGGGTGGGGGGGGGGGGGGGTGGGGGGGGGGGGGGGTGGGGGGGGGGGGGGGTGGGGGGGGGGGGGGGTGGGGGGGGGGGGGGGGGGGGGGGGGGGGGGGGGGGGGGGGGGGGGGGTGGACCGGGTACTGTAACAAAGGGGGAAAAATAAATGGGACGGAGGGAGTATAATTGAAATTCATTACTCTTTCAGACCTATTCCATTTCGGTTGGAATCTTTAATTTATTAAATATTTTTTATGTAATGATTTCGACTGATTTATAATTGGTCGAAATTTTTTAATTTTTAGATCGATAAAAAAATAATTTCGATTGAGTTGGAATCGATTGGAATATTTTTTGACTGATTTTTTTGGTCACAATATTTTGACCATAAATCAAATTGGTCTAAATTTTAATTAATATTTTGATCTTTTTTTTTTTGGTAAATAAATGTTGTTTCTAGTAGTGATACATGTAGAGATAAAATAATTTCTTGGGAAAAGGATAAATGGTGATATATATACTGATTTGTACTACTATAATGTATTATTGCTAAAATGAATATTTAGTTTTGCTTTAATTTTATTCAAAGGAAAATATAAGACATTTTTAGTCCTATCAGATTGGACCTTAATATTTTTGGTTTTGTTTTTGCACTTTTGGTTTAAATTTTTGGTTCTATAATTAATTTGGTCATATCACTCCATTTTCTATTTAATTTAATTCTGGTCCCATAGAATAATATATGTGTGGACTTTTGGTCTAGAAATGTCCCAATTTTGCATTTGTTGATTTCAAATTGAATGGAAATAGGATAAGCTTAAACGTGCAAATTATTTGGAAAGGAATTATGATAACAATGAAAACACACACACACACAACCAGAAAGATAGAAATCTAATTAGCCGAACGAAAATCTGTAAGCTCATCAAAATATATAAACAAAAAAACTGAATTTTCATATTAAAAAAAAAAATAATAATAAAAAAAAACGGAAGTACCATTGAATTGTAATTTTCAGATCGAGCTAGAGAAAGCGCACTTAGCAAAATCGATCGGGAATCTCTATTTGACGGCAGCTGAAGAAATGCTATGGTTAGGGTTTTCTTCAAAAAAAAAAAAAAATCGGACCTGGAAATGGACACTGATTCTTTTGTTATCTGAAATTTCTGATTTTGTCTAGATTTTGGGGAGCACTTGTCGGAGATATCTAGAGCTTCTGATTACTTTGAACTGAATTGAGGTGCTTGTGTCAATTTTATTGCTTTTATATTAAAAAAAAAAAAAAAAAAACGTGAGCACGAGCTATATTGCCACCTGAACAGAGTGTTTTTTTCTTTTTTTTTTTTTTTTTTTTTTTTTTTTTTTTTTGAGAAAGCCTTATTTGAGTTTTTAGGTATATGGAGTATTGATTATTTCTTCTCGGTGGACATATATTCCTTGTTTTTAAATTTTAATGTTTGAGCAAATGTATATGAACAAAACTTAGACACGTAATTATTTTACCCATATGATTTTACTATCACGAAAGTTCTTAAAAGTTGGTTATTACCTCCCCTCCCACCAAACATTTAATTTAAACTAAAAAATGAAGAAGAAAATAATGGAATGGATGAAATAGAAATAATTTAGGTTATAAAGAAGATAGAAAAAAAATAAGAGTTAATTGTCTATTAATTTGAACTTGTAATGATATATCGAGAAATATCGTCGAGGGAATATTATGCATGCATTCGACGTATGAAATCACAAATAAGTACGTGTTGTGAATTTAGCGGTCGATAATATTAAATAAACATTTTCATTTAATACATGATCTAAAAGGAAATTACGTTGATTTCGGATGAGGAAAATCTATGAGGTCAAACGAAGATTTCAAGAAAACAGAATTAACGACCAATTTGATATTTTGTGTACGTGTTGTGACTTTGTTGATCGTAATATTGAAGAAAGAGTTCATGGCAATTTATCTCATGTGATATTCATAATTTTCAATTTATCTTACTGTGATTTGAAAAAGAGCATTTTACCCTCCCCTGTAATCTTATAAGAGTTTCACACCGGCTCCCTGATATTATTATAAGTGACACTTTACCCCATGTGTTATTGTAATGTGGCAGTTTACCCCCTGTGTTATGATAAATGTTTCAATTTACCCCCTATATTACCGAAACACTTTTCATGCCACTTTGAATTTTGGCAAGTGAGTTACACTCTCCGGTTGAAAGAGGTAAATTATTTTTTTTAATCTTTACAGGGGGATAAAATTCTCTTTTTTAAATCACAAGAATATAAATTGAATATTGCGATAAATTGACATTACCTCATCAAAGAAATATTTTCATTTCAAAGAAAGCCACGTTAATTTCATTGTGGTGCAATGACTCACTGATATAACCAATCTATATGAATTTTGAAAGAGGTCTATAACAATTCTAATTGATTTTTGGTAAAATTATAGTATAATAAATATTTAACATATTGTACCCCGTTGAAATCTACAATGCTTCGTGGTTTTATATAATATTGTGTGAAATCATTAATTATTCTATGAAAAGTTTAAAATCTTACAATATAAGTGTGCTAATTGAAGAATAAAAATTGCCTTCAAACAATTGGTTAAATTGAGTTCAGTCCACTAACTTTATTAGTTGTGTCTTATAAATATTAACTACATAATCTATGTGTTTACATTGCAACAATAATATTCAAAAAAATTTATCATTATATAGTAACACAATGTTTTTTCATTTCTTAGGTTTTTCTACTTTTATGAAAATGTAAGACGAAATGAAATGGTGACTATTTCGCCAATTTTCACTTATGCATAGATCGGGTAGTTGAGAAAAAAAATATCTAAATAAGATATCAAAAAATGAGATCTAGATAAAATAGAAGAGATCAAAGTCTCCAAGTTTGTATTGGGGAATGTATTGCTTGGTGTTCCAAATATATTCATCCAGCCCTATCTCTGGACGTTATTGAAGTCATCGCAGCAAAAACAGCAGTTGAGGTGGCCTTGTATAATGGTTGGAGTGATGTCATTCTTGAAGGAGATTGCAAGGTAGTGATTGACAAAATTAAATCCGGATCAGGCTTCTTTGGTAACACAGGAGTTATTCTGGATGACATCAAGAGAGCTATACCAAGCTTTACCTCTTTTCGAGCTTCTCATGTTAGTAGGACTTGTAATGAGGCAGCCCATTCTCTTGCTAGAGTAGCTTTGGATCCTCATTTTAATTTTGTTGATTTCCCCTCTGCTACTATGAATATTGTAACCGCTGAATTATCTTGAATAAATTCTCCCTTTGTGGTCTCAAAAAAAAAAGTCTCCAAGTTTGGAGATTTGGAGGTGAAATCACTCTCTCACCCATTTTCATATTTGATGAATTTGAAGGATGGACTAAAATGCAAACTCCAAATATGGAGTTTTGAATAGTGATTTGGAGTCACTATTCACTTGTTTTAATGAGAATTTTGTCCCTTTGTTAAAAAAGAAGAAAAAAATTAGTATTTTGTCCCAAAATATTATCCTTTTAAGTTTGTTAATTACTTTTACATCATTTATGTTATTAGTCATTTTTATTTTCTTTAAATTAATAATAAAAACATGAATGTTTGATATAAATATTTAAATCGGTTATAAGTTATGGAGTATTTAATTTTTAAAATTGAAAATGTATGTTTTTAGTTTTAGATGTTAAATCATAAATAAGAAAACTTAAGATATGAATTATAATAATTATACAAGAAATTATATTAAATAATATTTAAAAATTACGTGAAAACTAAAAATAGAAAATAACAACTTTTAAGAATTCACCAATACTTCATGAAAACTTCAAATAGAAAATAAAGTCAAAATTAGAATTACATATGAAAATTACAGCTACTTTTAAGTATTACTGTATTAGTCCCATAAATATATGTTCTATCACCGGTCTTCACTAGTGTGTTATGTTCTCATTTATACCTAGTAATTCTTCATGTCTGAGTATTATGTATGTTCTCTTGGGATATAACTGCAATTTTGGTATCAAACTTTATATCGATTGTCACTTATCGTATTAAAAAAATCAGGTCAACCCATTGGTACCATAATTTAACTAAATGTTCCACGTTCAATACCGACGTTAAAAATCACCGTTAAGTTGGTGACGTGGCCGTGAAGTCAATTTGGATTATTGTAAAATTAATGCCATTATTTTTGCTAGCTGACAATTCTATCCTATAATATTTCGGGCTGACAAAATAACCCCACATCTTCAAATTTGCTGGCGATTTTAGTCCACATTGTTGCCCAATTTCAAAATTGATTTGAATAAGACCACGTGCGGACCAATTTGAAGATTTTGCTTATTATATTTACATATTTATTTAACTAATTAAATTTTATAAAAAATATTAATAAATTAAATAATAATTTATATTTTTAAAAATCTAAAACTTATGTAATATTAATTTATTTAATATTTATTAAAATAATAAAGTTATATATTATTAATAAATCGGTCAAAAAAAGTCTTATTTCGATTGATTTTCCGACCGCAAAAGTCGATCTTAAAAGCTCGGGTCGGAATGTTATTCGGACCTTTTTTCGATTGACAAATATTCTGACTAAAATTCCGACCGCATTAATTCAATTGGTCAGAAAAAAAAAATTCGACTGAATATTTCGACCGATTTATTCGGACCTTTTTTTCGACCAATTTGAAATCGGTCAAAAACTCCCAAAGATTTTTAAATTTTGTTTTTGTTAAAAACCTTTTTAAAATGTCTTCGTATTCCACAAAATCAAAAATAACGAAAATTATACGTTTTATAGTTCAAATTAAACATCAAACAAAACGAAGTATATATTTATTACACAATAGTCAAAAATTAAAATACGAGCATTATATGACAATATAAGGAAATAGCTTTAAGTTTAACAACTAAACATTTGGTGTTTCGGGAACATCGTCATTGGGAATCTAAGAGTGGCTCTGCTGGGACGGTTGCTGATCTAGACTGGTCGCATTAATAAACAATGGGAAAGTATTTGGATGAAAAATATTGGGAAAGTGTGAATATATTATACTTGGCTGCATGAAATTGGGCATGGACCCCTGCGAAAGTTGAGACGAATCCACTTGATCCTGATATGTTCCAGATTGGGTGAAATTTGGAATGGGCTGAGAAAGTTGAGACGAGCCCGCTTGATACTGAAATGCTCCAGGTTGCGTGAAATTTGGAATGGGCTGGGAAGGTTGAGACGGACCGGTTTGATATTGCGTTCCCGGTTGCTATAAAACGGGTATTACACTATTCAACAGTACCTTATACTGTTCCAACTACGTTGTAGACGAATATCCATATTCTACACAAAATGAGCAATTAAAATTTTTGACTATTTAGAATGTTCTTTAAATCACAATAAAACTACTTAAACAAAAATGAGCAAAAGACAAAAACACCCCCTATGCTTTGTGTAACTCCCAAAACCCCCGTGTTATTTTAACTCCCAAAACCCTCATGTGTTTGGTTTTAAATACCACACTCGACCCAAGTAGTATATAATTATAATTTTATTTTTGACTTTTTGTGGAATGACAAAATTACCCTATGTGTTTGTTTGTTTTTAAATTTATTTATTCTTTTTGAAAAATTAAGTATATACTACTTGGGTCTAGTGTGGTATTTAAAATCAAACACATGGGGATTTGGGGATTTAAAATGACACATGGGGTTTTTTGGAAGTTAGACAAAGCAAATGGGGTGTTTTTGTCTTTCGATGTCAGGGGTAAAATTGTCATATCAAAAGCAATTTTGGCATTTGAAACACACTCCCTTTTTTGGGGGTGTATTTGGCACTTATTTGAGATCACAGGGAATTTTTTAAGAGTTAGACAAAGCATAGGGAATATTTTTATCTTTTACTCAAACAAAAATCATTACAAATTTACAAATAATCAACATTCTCAAATATAATACTAGTAATAGTAACTAATCAATAACAAATATATAATCAACCTATTCAATATCGAACCAAATTTTTACATTCATCAACATAAACTATTAATTAGTCTCAAACTTTAACTAATTCATAATTGAGTACGTATCCAAACTTTTTTTGCTCAATTCAATCCCTAAATTCAATACAGGAACCTTTTTTTGCTCAATTAAATCAAACTAATTCAATGCCCAAATTTTTTTTGCTAATTAAATCCTATAATTCAAGTCATAATTGAAATCGCCATTGAACCCCCTAATTAATGAAGCCTAAATTCAATTTCTATTTCAAACCCTAGTTCAATTTCTATTTCAATTCCAAAATTGAGCACAAATTCAAACTACAATGTAGAACACTAATCTCAAATTCAAGAATAATTTGTAATTCACCCCCCAATTTTATCACAAATTCATATCCCAAATTAAACCTAACATAAACCCTAATTGAAATAATACTTCAATCCACAAATTATACACAAATTCAATACACAAATCTAACATTAATCAAATTTTCGAGCATAATATATCAAATTACACCAATAAATTTATAGAAAAATAACCAAGAAACTAAACACTAACACTTGAAAATGGGGAAGAGGGACTTGAAGAAACACGTCTCCGGAGAAGGCGGACTGGGCAGCGAAGGGCTAGGGAGCGGCGGAGAGGTGATGCGGCGGAGTGGAGAGCTTTTAGAGAGAGAAATTTTTAAGCACGGATTGTGTTTGGTATACGCAGAGAAGAAGGGTCTGTTGACCGATAACAAAATAATTCTGATAAGAAGAATTTAGTTCAGTTGAAAATTTGGTCTTATCTTTTTTTTTTTTTTTTGAAATATCAATCGAATCTGAAATCGATCGAAATTTCTTGTAAATTTCGGATTCGGTCGAAATATTTAATACTTTCTCCGTCCTAATTATTTTGCTCCCATGGTACAGTTGACCAGTCAATTTGACTAAATTTATAAAAATTATAATAGATAATTAAACTAATATATTTCACTAATAAGTTGATAATATCATATGACACCATATATATTAATATTTAAAAGGTTTAATACACAAAAAAATATTTAATATGATAAGTCACTTAAAAGATCGAAAAGTTTGACCGGGTACTGTAACAAATGGAGAAAAATAAATGGGACGGAGGGAGTAGAATTTTGACCGAATTAATTTCCGTCGGAATTGGAAATTCATTACTCTTTCAGACCTATTCCATTTCGGTTGGAATCTTTAATTTATTGAATATTTTTTTATGTAATGATTTCCACTGATTTATAATCGGTCGAAATTTTTTAATTTTTAGATCGATAAAAATATAATTTCGATTGAGTTGGAATAGGTTGGAATATTTTTTTACTGATTTTGCTTCGGTCACAATATTTTGACCAAAATCAAATTGGCCTAAATTTTAATTAATATTTCGACCTTTTTTTTTTTGGCAAAATAAATGTTGTTTCTAGTAGTGATACATGTAGAGATAAAAATTATTTTTTGGGAAAAGGATAAATGGTGATATATTTGTACTACTATAATGTATTATTGCTAAAATGAATACTTAGTTTTGCTTTAATTTTATTCAAAAGGAAAAAAAAAGACATTTTTAGTCCTATCGGATTGGACCTTAATATTTTTGATTTTGTTTTTGCACTTTTGGTTTAAATTTTTGGTTCTATAATTAATTTGGTCATATCACTCCATTTTCTATTTAATTTAATTATGGTCCCATAGAATAATATGGGCCTGTTTGTTTGGCGTTTGGGAAAGTAGTGGAGGTTTGTGAAATAATTTCGATTTGCATAATATTGTTTGTTTGGGTTTTGAGAGAGTGGTTTGAGAAATAAAGTAGGTGTAGGTTTTTTTGGAAGAGTTGGGTTGTAGGTATAAGATGTGTAAGACTTGATGTCAAATCATGTTTGTTATGTGAGATAATTGTGTAAGAGATAGGTTACTTTATGTCAAATCAAAGTTTGTATAGGTTTTGTTTAGAGATAAGAAAATTGTTGTTTGTTTGGCTTTTGAGAGAGTAGTTTGAGAAAATTAATGGATGAAAAATTTATTTCGAAAAATAGAAAACATGTTTGTTTGGCATTTCCCAAACACGAAAAAATTCTGGAAAACGCCAAAAAAAAGGCCCTATATGTGTGGACTTTTGGTCTCATAGTTAGAAATGTCCCAGTTTTGCATTTGTTGATTTCAAATTGAATGGAAATAGGATAAGCTTAAACGTGCAAATTATTTGGAAAGGAATTATGATAACAATGTAAATTTGTAAAATACATAACAAGAAGTGTTGTAGGTACATTTCTATAAGACTAAAACTGCAATTTTACCTTATTTTTGGTGATTTCAACACAATGATAAATTTAAGCACTAATTATGAGATTAAACCATTGGGAAAAAAATTAAACAATAATTAGGAGATTTAAGCATTTAGAGGGGTTTTTTGGCATTTTGCACCCTGGATTTATAGGGTTTAGGCACTTTGCACCCTGACTTAAAAGTTTTGGCACTTTGCACCCTAGAAATGCAATTCATTTGGCACTTTGCACCCTAGTGTGTGTTTCAATAAAAAAAATTGTTAGTGGAAGGGTATAATAGTAATGTTTTAATATTTTTTTTGTACTTTGCACCCTGAAAATATAGAATGTTGGCATTTTGCACCGTAAAATTACAAAATGTTGGCGCTTTTCACCCCGATTTAGAATTTTGGCACTCTGCACCCTAAAAATTTAATTTCTATGGCATTTTGCACCCTAATGTGTTTTTGTTAAAAAATCTCATGAATGTCGTCGATGTAGAGATAAAATGGTCACTTCTATGCACAACAATCTTAAACATGTTATTCTTAATTTAAATTTGATTTATAATAACTTATTTTAACATATTCTCTCAGTAAATTTAGGTTAAAAAAAAGACATTGTGTTTATTTTGTTTTCAAGTATCCGTACATTATTTACTTTATATCTAAAATACACGTTTACATATCTAACATATTATTATATTGCTTATTATTTATATTATTTAGATTATCACATTAAGTCGAGGTTGAAAATGCCAAAATTATATTTTTTGGGTAACATTCTATATTTTCAGACGCAAAGTGTCAAAATCTATACTTTTAGGGTGCAAAGTGCCAAAATATATTCGAAAATGACTATTATACCCTTCCATCAATGAATTTTTTCTTGAAAACACACAGTAGGATGCAAAGTGCCAATTAAATTGTATTTTCAGGATATAAAGTACCAAAACTTTTAAGTTAAGGTGCAAAGTGTCAAAACCCAATAATTTCAGAGTGCAAAGTGCCAAAAGCCCCATTTAGACATTATATTCGGACACTTAAAAAATTATTTCGTGAGGCTCTTCATTTCAGATCTTCATTTTCTGGCCCGCCTACATTATCATAATAACATATTAACACGCTATTAAGAAAACAAGCAAAGCTATGGTCTATCATGGTTTGTCGTTTAAACAAATTTAACATTTGATAGACTATACAAATTAATTCTCAAATCCTTCCAATTCGAAGCTTTTGGAATGCTTAATGCTTTAGATTGTCTACTTGATGTATATCTGATTTGACAGAATCATATCTCGTATATTAGTTTTCAATTTTTAAGTTATCTTATTGCCTTAGAAGTCTTAATTGTTATGAGTATCTATTCTGATTTGTTAACTTACTTAATCAATGATTCTTGATATTGAAAAAACTAGAAGAAAATTTTCTCTCTCGAGTTTTTACCCATCTTGATTCATTTTATGCATTTCAAATCTATAGATTTATTATGAAAACTCACCTGCAAATAATCATTGCTCTGACCGACTTCACTATTTCAAAATCTGGACTCAATAAATGACGGCATTGATTATGAATTCAAATTAATTCACGTTACTAAGTAAAAATATCAACTCATGTCTCGTTAGATTGACGATAAATTGCTAAGAATTAAATGAAGGCAAAAGAACAAGTTGTGACCGAAGACAACCCATTAATCTCCTTTTGACGACTCCCCAGGTCTACCAAGAACATCATCTTTCAGTTCAGTCAAAAATCTCTCGAAATCATCCAAACCTTCTTCAGATGCAGAAGCCTTTCTTAGCATTTTTTCGAGTATATCAAGCATAAATTTATACCGTGCGGAACGTAAGAATTCTTCATACTGAGGTCCATGAAACTCACCCTTATCACGTAAACTCGCATCTCTCACAAACTGTTTATCTATATACTGTGATGGGATCCTCAAAATACACAAACAATCAAGAACAGCTATAGCATGACTGCATAAAATCCCATCTGAATCGAACTTCTTGCAGCTACATGTAACCATACCATCTTCTGATTCCGCGTAAACCTTGAAACTTTTGTTAGAATAACCAGGTTTAAAGACTTCACATTCAACACAAACATTTCTGCTTGAGTCGACTGTCTGAGATACAATACTAGTAATTAAATATTCGGACTTCTTATATTCAACACGGAACAAGTCAAAAACTTTTGGGATATATATATCTCTTGCATGCCTTAGCAGTGGAGCAGAGACGAGAGCATTGTCCGTGTAATTGGATAATTGTTTTTTCTGATAATAAAGTGGGTAGCAATCATCTTTAGTAGCCTTTGGATCTTCTCTTCCAATCTTGTCGAAGATAAATGGGATATTATCATACTTGATTGCATTTTTCAGGAAAATAAAACGTATGTGAGCAATATCTTGGTAGATATCTTCTTTTCTTTCTTGGTACACAGTGTAGATGTCATCTTTTGAAGCTCCAGCATTGACACTACAAGTAATGAGCATTTAGTCTTTGTTTGAGGAAAAGTGGCATAAACATTATTATCATATAAAGATAATAGTTCATTATTAAATATAGGGTTTTTGGCAATTTAACTCCCTTGATATGTATAATGGACAATTTACCTTCCCGTCAATGAAATAATGAGCAATTTACCTCCTTAAGAATGAAATAATGAGTAATTTACCTCCCTGTGATATGAAATAATGAGCAATTTACCTCCTTGCTAGTGGAAGTGTTGTACACACTCTATAATGCGGCGATATTTCATTTTCATGTAAAAAATCACCAATTTAACCTTACCATTGACATCATATTCACCTACTTTACCCCCTGTGATATGCGTAAAGCCGTAAATAGGCAATTTACCTCCCTGTGAAATGCATAAATGGGCACTTTAACTCCCTGTGATATTGCATAATGGGCATTTTACCCCCTTGTAAAAATATAAAATCAAGTGGAAGGCAATGTGCTTCTTTAATAAAAACACAGGGACATATTTTGCCCTTTTACTTTTCACAGGGAGTTAAACTTTCTATTTAGAATAACACATGGAGTTAATTTGCTATTCACTCTTAAATTCAAGCACGGGATGAGATCACAATGATAATTATGTCTTTTAGGAAATTATCGACATTTATCAAAAGTCATCTAGATTAAGTTGGAAATATATAAATCTACCCAATGCAAATCACATAGAGAAATACATATTACAAATTTACAACCCAACTTGGAGAGAAAACGAGTAAATATGTAAGTAACATAATACACGGAAAGCATAACTAAATACGTTATAAATGGGATTATCCCTTCAGAATAAGGTAGTCAACTTTCAATTATTAGATTAAGACTTCTTGATCCATCTTTATAAGAAAAACCCCAGGATGCATTTTGTTAACTATTCATGCATTTTTGGGCCGGCTTACCATGAATAGAAGAAAATGCTCGAAACTCATAAGATATGATGAAAGAAGTGTGGCAATGCAATCAAATAATCACTGTAAAAGGAATAATATCTTACCACTTCCCAGAACAATCTGCAGATATCAACCGACGCCGCTTATTATTCTGACATGTTTCTTTTTCCAGAAGACCATAACTATAATCATTTTTCATCCACCTCATGAGGTGACAGTTTGGGATCTCATTAATATGCAGACATTCAAGAACCGAAATAGCGTGGCAGCAGAGAATGCCAAAATATGAGAAGTAATTGCAGCTGCAATTCATTTCTCCATCACAAGGATATGCAGTCAATTTGTGCTCTCTTTGGTAATGTCCCATCTTTTCTAGTTTATAAGTAAACACCAGTCCTCTCTCATTACCTTTTTCACTCTCAACATCAACCATAAGAGCCCTAGATTTTCTATATTCATGTTCAAAGGCACGAAAAACATTTGAGGTGTATACTTTCCTCGCGTGGTTCAATAAGGATTCCTCCTCATCCTCTTCAGAACTTCCTGTTTGATCACTGAAAGGAAGAATAGAATTTACATGAGATAACAAATTATGAAATCGCTATAAGCCTGTAATATACATGGATACGTAGAGAACACTCTTCGCAAAACTTATCCGTGTCTAATAACAAGGGGTATTTGTGAGGCAAAACTTGAAGGTGTATTAGGCAAGAGTTAAAGAGGTAAAAGTTTTAAACTTATTTACATTTTTGCCCTTAAAAGTAGGCGCAGAATAAATGGGTGGCAAATCATTATTTTAAGTAAGAGGGTAGTTTTAAGAACAATAATTATATTTAGGGAAATGGAATATTGAATTGGAAAATCCCAAAAAGGAAATAAGAGTAAGAAATAAGGGACAAAGGAAGTATATAAATAATATAATATCTCTTTTCTGTGCTAATGGGAATCAATATGTTCCCTACTCCACAACATTGAATGGAAACCATCACTTGCAATACAAATTCCTAGTTATTCTCATGAAATTGGAAAAGCTAACCTTTCTTCCTCATCTTCCTCTTCATCGCTGTCATACTCACTATATACATCATCATCATCAATATCTTCTTCTTCTTCTTCTTCCTCTCCTCCACTGTCATCTTCATCGCTTCCCTGACCATTACTCGCATCAGAATTATCTTCATCTGCTTCACCATCATCACTCCATTCAGATTCTTCAAATGCATTACTATCCTCAACATTATCATGCTGATAATTATTAGAATCACTCTCCAATCGATCAGCCTCATCTTGAAGTGAACCCTCCTGCACTTTTCCAAGAGTTGGTAAACAAGATCTTTCAAGCACATCATAAGGTAGTGATCCCACAACAAAAAGCAACCAAACAAGGGATGTATCAGCAAGCAAAGCAATCTCCACAACCAGAGCATTCATCAAATAGCAATAGATCCTCTCCCAATTTACAGGTCCCGTGGGCTCCGGCAAAATCTTCATTGCTACGTATATTCCAGATAATTACTACATATGTAATAGATGATAAAGCAAAATAAAAAAAATCAGACATTGATGAAAAACACTCAACCTTAAGAAAAATGAAAAAAGATTAGTTATTAATCGATGCATGTCCAACTATAAAATGGCATTCAACATTAACAGCTGAAAAACCAATTACAATTTGTATTCAACATATTTCCTCTTCAGGAAATCCAGATAAAACAGATACCAAATTTCTTGCTAGAAAATATTAATTGAACAAACTAAGTAAGGAATTTCTTCAGCCTCCATTTGTAAGTTTTAAGTGGTTCTTTAGCTTAGGAATTATCATAAATTAATTCCTTACATTTTCTTTTCCTCGAAACAAAAATGTAAATAATTCTACAAAAAGAACAGCTGCAATAATCACATAAAGATTGAAACTGAATAGTATCTTTGTATTTTTTTTCAAATGAACAATCAATAATCAGCCAATATGAAAACAAAAGTAGACAGATTACCACACTTTCAGCATAAAAACATAAGCTTCTGGAACTGGAATCATAAATATATTTCCAATCAAACTTGATAGATTTTTACCAACAAATTCATGAAAAATCACAATATCAATAAACTCAACAAGATTTAAAAATGTCAATTTTATATTGAAAACTAGAATACATTCATGTGTGATTGAAAACAAAAATAACAAATTCCAAGGGGAAAATACAAAACGAACAAAATAATCAATCAAACAAACAAATGAAGAACATGCTACATCGTAATTCATAAACGATAACAAAGAGAAATTCAGGAAAATCGTGACTTACTGGATGATTAGAAGGGAGAATTGCGCAATTATTATGCGTTCTTCGAAGAAATGGGGGAGAGTGAAGGACTGTTAAAGAGCAAAAAGGGAAGGAAAATGGAGAGACCACTTTGATTTGGGACGGCAGTTGAGATTTAAATAATTAATTATCAAAAATATTAAGCAAATAAAGAAATTACTTTTTTAATTTGTGCTAATTATTCTCCTAAATAGATATTTGCTTATATATCTTCTTTTTGACGTGTACCCTAACAATTCAAGGAATATATATATGTTACAAAATTACAAAAAAGGAAAAGGAAAAATAAGGAATATATGTTATATTGTTGATAGGGATTTTAATGGAGTTTTTTTTTTCTCTCCTTTTTTTTTTCTTTTTTGTGCGTGTTATATTATTGGAGTTGAAACGCTAAGGTATGAAAATAATATAATTTTATAACTAGAACAACATGCAATATTAGTAATTTTTATGTTAAAGTCTTCGTTGTTATATAAAAATAGGTATATTATCTTTTTGTGATATATTATAATAAGTGTTTTAATTTTTTCATTGAAGTGTTCCACACACACCTCAAAATGTGACTGAAACTTGATTTTGATGTGAAATTGACAAAATACAACGGACAATTTACATATCGCACTAAAATAACTTATTAATATTGTCTAATTGGCAATATTAATGTTCTTATAGAAAATGAATAAGGAAAAATAATATGGAATAATATCTATAGAAATAAAACATGATGTTCAAATCGATCCGAGTTAAACATGATCTGACCCATTTATTTCTATTGGGGTTTGAGGGAAAAAAATATGTGATAGATATCAAATTAATGTTCTTATAGAAAATGAATAAGGAAAAATATCAGATAAATTTCTTTTATAACTCTTATGCTTATTAGGTTAAGATTTATAATAATTCAAATAGACCATAAAAAAGGCATATCTCTTTGTGGTGTTATCCAATGGGCATTTTACCCACTATGATATTGTCTAATCAGCATCTTACTCTCCATGTGATATAGTATAAGAAACATTTTACCCACTATAAAAATGCAAAAACCAAGAGGAAATGTGCTTCTTTTACAAAATCACAAAGGGTATCTTGTAGATAAAATTTTATTTTTGACCCTCTAAAGTCGCTTCATTTCAAAATTGACTATTTATTGTGGTAACTCGACAATATACGTCATTTATTGTGTCATATTCATCAATTTCAGTCCTTATCGTTTGAAATCGTCAATTTAAGTCTTATTTGACCGAAACATTATTTTTTTGGTGAAAATCATCAAATATGTCATATTTTCACCAAAATATCATGTGTAGAGTGAGATTTAGAAATTGAGAATTTCAAATTCTGACTCATAAATTTGCAAGTTCAAGTCACGTGATAGATCTAAAACTTCAATTTTTTTTTATGAAAAAACTATAAAAGTTTCCCTGCAAATCAAAGATACATGTTTTTCTTTTATAAAGAAATTAACAAATCAAATTCACAATCACATTCAGCTCAAATTTTCTCTATACATCCAAAAATGTCATAATCTTCTACGAAATATATAATTCTACACGCCAAATTCGAATTCCACCAAGTAATGGTATTTTAAATTAATATATATATGTATTGCTAAATTTACATATATAATATATTAGTTGATAGATAAAAATAGGTATCTTCGATTTTTGGAGCAACTTTAACCGTTTTTCATCAAAAATGGAAGTTAAAAATCCATCATGTGACTTGTACTTGCAAATTTTGGAGTCATAATTTGAAATTTCCAATTATTAAGTGTCACTCGATATCATATATTTTTCACTACGAGAAAAACTATTTTTAGCGACGGAATTCAGTGACAGACAGAAATTCCGTCGCTATTTTCACTAAATTAGCGACGGAAGAGAAATTATGTCACTAAATTCCATCGCTAGATAATTCCGTCTCTAAATTTGACCAAAATAGCGACGGAGTAAAATCTATCGCTAAATTCCGTCGCTGAAAATTCCCTTTGCTAGATCCCTCGCTATGTCCATCCCAATGAAATGGTCTAAGAAAAAAAAAATATATATATAATAAAATTTAAATTCAGAGACGGAAATCTAATTCCATCGCTAAATTTAAAATATTTTATGTTAGCGACGAAAATATAGTTTTGTCGTTGAATTACCATTTTCATTTTTTTTTTAACTTAGTGACGGATTTTGTTCCGGCGCTAGTAATGAAGATTTAGACTTAGCGAAGGATCACTTGAATTCCGTCGCTGAATTACCATTTTCATTTTTTTTTATTGTTGAACTTAGCGACGGATTTTGTTCCGTCGCTGGGAATGAAGATTTAGACTTAGCGACGGATCACTTAAATCCGTAGATAAGTTCTATGATTAGCGACGGAAATTTGATTCCGTCGCTATTTTTATTTAAATATTAAAAAAATGATTTTTATTTATTTCAAATATAATTGATCAATATAATTGCGAATAACCTCAATATACATGTCCATATATATAATCAAAACAATTTTGAATGAGAGATTAATTAATTAATTTTGAGTATCAATTTGATTGCGAATAATCTCAATGTACATATATAACCATATATAGTCAATAATTTTAAATTATAGAATAACTGATTAATTAATTTCGAGCAATAACGATTTGATTTCGAACAACCTCAACGATTTTAAATTATTTTCCGACGGATTTTATCCATCGGAAAATATCTATAAAAAATAATAAATTAATTATTTCATATGGAAATAATAATCATAAATATAGAATACAAAAATTATAAATTAAATGACTAAAATAATTGAAATATATAATCGGGAAAATTAAATATTTTGATCCATATTTTCATAAATTTCATTGACTTGACTCGTTTTCCATCAATTTTGATCGATTTAAACCACTTTTTTCAATAATTTGTTTAATTTAAATCTTTTTTATCGACTTAACTCGTCTTTACATAAACATATAGTAAAAAAAATTGAATTAATGACAAATTAATAATTTCGAGCTAAGCTAGTATCAATTTGATTTTGAATAACCTCAAATACACAATATAACACTAAGGTCAACTATTGGTCAATTAACGAGCAAATCGTGAATCGATCACATAACAATATAGTCAATAATTTGGAATTAGTATCGATTTGATGTCGAATAACCTTAATGTTTATAAACTTAAGGTCAACAATATTGACCTTGGTATTAACGCTACAAATCGAGAATCGATCGATCTGATTGCGGACAACCTTAATGTACATAGCCATATAGTCAACAATTTTGAATTAACAACTAATTAATTAATTCCGAGCCAAGTATCGATTTGATTTCGAATAACCTCAATGTACATATATAAACCCTAAGGTTAACAATTGGTCAATTAATGTTAATTGAGAATCGATTGATCTGATTGCGGATAACCTTAATGTACGAGGGAAAAACACTTTTCATACCAAACTTTTATCAACTCGACACTTTTCATACCAAGCTTTTTCAAAAAATACATTTCATACCACAATTTTAAAATTTGGACACTTGCATTTTCCGTTAAAAATTGGATATAATAACGCGCGTGTGCAATACGCGTCCGTTACGTCATAAACATAGGCAGAATATCCGGTGCTTATAGAATGAAATTAATGGAGATTTTTTTTTTGTTGTATTAAAATTCATCACATGATTTGGGCTAAGTTCACTCACATGGTTTTCTTTGGTTTATATTGTATGTTTGTAGAAGGAAATTAATGGAGAAATTTTTGTTGTAGTATTAGAGTTCACCATATGATTTGGGCTAAGTTCACTCACATGGCTTGGGTCTAACTCAACCTCAAAAGCTAGCTTGTAAGTTGAGGGTTGTCCAAGACCTTATAAAGTAGACTTAACTATTATTTTCAACAAATGTGAGTCATTTAGTCTCAATACTCCCCCTTCACGTGTGGACAGGCTGAATGTGTGGGTGAAACAAGTCCTACACATGACATATTAAAGTTCAACCTTGCGGATTACAACATGTGAGCCCCAACAAATGAATAATGACCGTCCATGCCTTTTGTAAACTGGACGAAGAATGACAACCCAAGCCTTTGTTATATGGGCGAAGTGTGTGGGTGATGAATAACCTCATAATGCGAACAAGGAGGAGCCCATCACGGAAGGAGGTTGCCCACTTCAATCTGGGCTCTGATACCATATTAGAATTCACCACATGGTTTTGGTTAAGTCCACTCACATGACTTTGGCCTAACCCAATCTCAAAAGCTAGCTTGTAAGATGAGGGTTGCCCAAGACCTTATAAAGTGGATTTAAGATGTTCAACCAATATGGGACATTTAGTCTCAATATGTTGTATGATTTGGTAGAAGGAAAGAGAAAGGAAATTAATGGAGGTTTGCTAAAAAAAGAGAGAGGAAATTAATGGAGGAATAGCGTATAAGAAGGAGAAAAAATGGAGGGAAATGGTGTATAAGAAGGAGGGAAAAATTAGGTCTTCCCTGCCCAAATGTAATCACCTCCCTGCCCGAAATTCACATGTGCTCAACACTTGATTTTCTCCCTATGTTTATAAAGTTACATGCGCATTATTCCGTCCAATTTTTAATGAAAAATGCAAAAGTGTCCCAAGTTATGAAATTATGGTATGAAATGTGTTTTTGATAAAGTTTGGAATGAAAAGTGTCGAGTTGATAAAAGTTTGGTATGAAAAGTGTCGAGTTGATAAAAGTTTGGTAAGAAAAGTGTTTTTCCCTCGTTTAAGAAGTTAACGAGAACGTGTTGCACTAGCACGTTGTTCCGTCCAATTTTTAACGGGAAATGCAAAAGTGTCCAAAATTCTGAAATTGTGGTATGAAATATGTTTTTCGAAAAAGCTTGGTATGAAAAGTATTGAGTTGATAAAAGTTTGGTATGAAAAGTATTTTCCCTCCTTAATGTACATAACCATATAGTCAACATTTTTGAATTAGCAACTAATCAATAAATTATGAGCCAAATATCGATTTGATTTCGAATAACCTCAATGTACATAACAATAAGGTCAACAATATTGACTAAGGTCAATTAACGTTGCAAATCGAGAATCGATCGATCTGATTGCGAATAATCTCAATGTAAATAACCAAATAGTCAACAATTTTCATAATGACTTGGTTAATTTCGAGCCAATGTACAAAAATAGTAAATAATTTTGAATTATGATCTACTAAACTAATTATGAACCAAATGCCAATTTAACTTCAAATGACCTCAATTAACTCGTTTTCCATCAAATTGATTCCATTTAAACTTTTTCTATTGATTTAACTCTTTCAATTTCATCATTTTTTTGCAATAATTTAATTAGTTAATTTAAAAAAGTTAATAATAATTTATAATTTAAGATAAAAAATAACAAAAAAATGCGAGTGATTTTTAAAATTGGCCTTTTGTAAAGTTTAATTTGCAAAAATGGCCTTTGAGGGCTTTTTACTGTAGAAGTGATATCTGCAATAGTTCCTTCTATTTCTTTATTTTTCAGTTTAGTACCCTGAGTTTTGATATCAATGGTTTTCCAATTGCAGGCATAAATTTTTCTTATTTGTCTAATTGTACCCATAGAGGGTATTAAAAATTTCTCTGAATTCGTTAATTTTGAGTGTTATGAAGTATGATATGTCTTCACTATTTCTTCGTTTCGACTTTCTTTTCAGATGATCTATTTCTCGAGATAAGGTATCTAACATTCTGGACCTATTTTTTGACATAGGCATATATTTGCAGTATTGTCTAACAGCTTCTAATATCTCTAAATATAGGAAAGTATCTTGTTCAGTAGTATAAGTTTTATATCTACGTTTTTTCTTAGGTGATTCACTGCTTTCTCCTATTTCTAATATATTTTCTAATTGTTTACTAAAATCCTTAAGAGGACTAGTTATGTCGATATCGGAGAAATCGAAGTCTAAAAGACTTTGATAGTTTTCAGTGCAAACTAAGTTGCATATATTTAAATCGTCTGTATTTAAATCGTCACCGTGCTCTGATACCAGAGCCAACAAAGCATTTTCTGATGCGTTTTCTGGTGCGGAAGCACAGTCACTATTTGGACTGGTATAATTATATTTATATTCATCGGAGGATAATTCAAATCCTGTCATTTATGCAGCTCGTATTATTCTTAATTGATTTCGTTTTTTGAGATAGTAATCTCGTGTATTTTCAAAGAATGTCTTTTCATACGTTCCATTTATAAGAGTTTTGCATAATTCTTTATAAAAAATATACTGGGATTCTATCCATTCGTAATATGAATTATTTTTATAAAGAAGTATTTTTCTAGGTGGCATTTATAGAATGATATCTATAATATAGAATGTAATAGTATTCTTTTCTTTCTTTAAAATCTTGTATATGAGGATAATCTTCTGAAAGTTTTTTATAAAATTTATAAGAAGATTCTATGTATGCATAAGTATTCCAATTCTTATAGTTTTTCTTGAACATATTGAGTTAAACTATTTATTTGTTTATTTAGAGTTTTTATGCCTTCTTCTGTTTCTTTAGAATCATTTTTTATTGGTATAAAAGTTGTTGGTCTTTCTATTCTCATGGATGTTCTTTGAGGTTCGATGGATTGTTTTTTAGGGACAAATTTAATTTGAGCAAAGTCTTTGAACAGAGAATCCATGTTAATTTTATCTTCAGTTTTATAGTCTATACTATGATGACTATTACTAATAGCGTATCCTACAGCATATGTCATAGAGAAAGGGTAATCTCCTTGTTCCATTAGATCTTTTCTAGAGAATTTATATAAAAGAGATATAGATTGGCTTAAGTTTTTGGTTACTAGGGGTATTCCGTATTGTATCGAAACATTAAACATAAGTTTTGTTGCCTTTAGATTTCCTTCAATTACTCCTAGGATTTTATCCTGGGTGTCTCTTATTCTATCGTCTATAATCCAGAATTTAACTGGTGATTCTATTCCTTCGGCAAAGGTTGATTTTATCAACACTTGTATAGTTGAAATATGTATGTATCCAAATTCACTTGGTGACTTATTAAGTGAACGTATTTTTTGAAGAATATGATTCTCATTTATTAATGGTAAGGAAAGTTTTCCTTGGGCTTCAGTTATTTCTATTGGGGTTTCCTGTATAAATTTTCCAAAATATATTAAATTTTTTCGTTGAAACATATTATGAAAGAATGAAGGTTTCCTAATGCCTTGTCCATCATTTATATTTAACTCCTTTTGTCTTATTTTACTTATTGTTTTAGGACTTATAACTATATCTTGGGAAAAACTTCCATATGCTTCAGAAACTTCTTTTGATTCTAATTGTTCTATCTCGTTAGAGATGTTTTCAATCTTTTTTATTTCTAAGGTGTTCATATTTGAGATCTAAGTTGAGATTCAGAAAGCTTTATTCGTGGTATTCTTCGAACTGTATTTTGAAAAGTAATATCTATATGTTCTCGAGTAAGAACGAAGTTTTTTAAAGAATCTAGGAAATCCATTCCTAAAATTATCTCGTATGGGGATTCATTATCTATATAGATTCGTGTACAAAGAGTAAGATTATTTTCTAATGTTATTTCTATCTTTCCTGTTTTTTCTATAGTTATTTCTTTTCCATTATATTTTATGTATGCTTCAGTACTGGTTTTTCTTATATCTGTAGCTAGGTTTTCATGAACATGAGACCATGTTGCTCCTGTATCTATAAGAATGGGTATCAAGTTATTTTTCATTATTCCTATTAAATGATATTGAAGAGATTTAGTGTTGAATGATGTGTTTACTTGTATATGTTGATATTCATGCAAATCATTCATTGTAAACAGATATTTAAAAATGTTTAAGATGTACGATGATATATGAAAATGTATGAAAGTATATAAGTATGTACCTGTCACAGAAGGTTACTCTGCAAAACTGGTTAAGTTTTAAGGTGGAGATGAGGTATGCTAACTCTCAATAGCACGATCAACACTCCGGAAGAGCAAAACTTTCATAAGAAAGATAAAGTTGAAAACTTATTTTATTAACTCTTAACGATTACATATTACATATGATCTCTTTATATAGGCAGAGATCTTTTGAAAATAGAGAGAAATATTATTACAAATAGAGAGAAATACTATTACATTTTTTGAAAAGTAAAAGTATCGGGTAAAGGAGTGGTTCTCCTTTTGCCGACGTTTCTTTGCAGGACCTACATTGCGTTTTCTTCTATTATTGGTGATGAGTTATCACTTTCTTCATCACTAGTTTCGTAGGCATCTTTGTATTCTTTTTCGTCATTGCTGACGTCCTTTTTCTTGCAATATTTGCAAATATGGACCTCCAAATTTTTCATTTCTTCATGGAGTATCTTCCTTGTTTTTTCTGCCAGAGTTGATAGGTGGAATTCATCAACTCTGAGTATCTTCTGATGGTGCTCATAAACTTATTCCCAATGGGACTCTCTCAGTGATTTCTGAGACATCCCGTATATCAAATGATTTTTTCCTTTCATATTTATTCGAAAAGTCTTTGTTCTATACAGATCATGTATGAGATTGTGGATTTGTATAAGCTGCCAAGCGACTGCTTCTTCTTGTTGATCCGTATCAAGTTTTTCCACTGTTTCTATTGCTAGATATTCACCATTGCTAGTTACCAATTTAATTAACCCAAAACTTGGGGTAATTTTTTCTTCAAATGTTGGGTATGTAAGATGGCATTTTACAACCACTTCTTTTTGCCCATTTTTTCCAACATTAACGAAATATTCTGAGATGTTTTTTCGAATGTTTCCTGGGAATTTCTGGAGCATTGCTGTATTTTGAAGGTACATTATATCTACTAAGCCATATACGAAGAACTGATATGCCAAGATTGGATCTATTCCATTAACAAGGACGGCTTTTGGTCCATATCTATTTACTGGGTAGAACCTTTTTTCTCTGTCCTTGGAAGGATTATATTCTTCTAATTTCCTTAGGAGCTCGTCGAATTTTTCTTTCTTTAGGGTATTTTGCTCCTCATTTTCCTTATCTTTTTCTTCCTTTGTTGGGATATGATCAAGGGGATTTTTGAGTGAGGGTATTTTTCCAAGAACAACCTTGGATGTCGTGGGTTTCTCTGTTTCCATAAGAGCTTGTTTATAATGACTAAGCTCATATTGTGCTAAGGCTGTTTTGGCTTCTTCAAGTGTTTTGAAAGATTGGTGTAGACTTCCTTTTGTGATAAATGGCGCAATCTTACTCCATTCATCGTATATCCCTTTCATTGATCCATTGAACATGGTGTACCATTTCTTTTTGTCTGGGTTTTCAGCTTGTTTTTGGCTTGTTCCATTTCGGGCAGTATTTTTGGCATGGGTGTTTGGTATTGAATTGGTTTATCATTTTTTGTAAGAGGTGGTGGTGATGGAAGATTTGTTGTTTTTGTGTTTGTGGGTAATGGATCCACCACGTTTTGGCTGCTAAACTCTGATGGAAAAGGTATTTTTAGTGTAGTGCAAAGTGTTTGAAGACTAGATTCTAGTTCGTGTACCTTTCTAGCTGTTGCGGCTGCTGTTTCCGAAATGTATTTTTCTTTAGCTGCTGTAAAGTTTTGGATTTCTTTTCGAGCAAGTTGTTCTGTTTTCTTTTGCTCATTTTTGATGTCTTGTATCTGTTTACAGAAAATAGATATCATTGCTTCCATTCTCTTGTCAGGGTATCTGCAAGTACGTTGTCTTTTCCTGCGAGGTGTACGATATGAAAATTGTATCTTGTTAGCTCCAATTGCCAACGTATCAGTCTTCCTTGATTTGAACTATCTGCAATTTTTGTTTTACAGAAATATGTTAAATATTTAGAATCTGTGCGGACTTCGAATTCTCGTGGTAGCAATTCGATCTTCCATTTTTTCAAAGCATTGTATAATGCCAGTGTTTCTTTTTTGGGGGGGGGGGGGGGTGGGGGGGGGGGGGGGTGGGGGGGGGGGGGGGTGGGGGGGGGGGGGGGTGGGGGGGGGGGGGGGTGGGGGGGGGGGGGGGTGGGGGGGGGGGGGGGTGGGGGGGGGGGGGGGTGGGGGGGGGGGGGGGTGGGGGGGGGGGGGGGTGGGGGGGGGGGGGGGTGGGGGGGGGGGGGGGTGGGGGGGGGGGGGGGTGGGGGGGGGGGGGGGTGGGGGGGGGGGGGGGTGGGGGGGGGGGGGGGTGGGGGGGGGGGGGGGTGGGGGGGGGGGGGGGTGGGGGGGGGGGGGGGTGGGGGGGGGGGGGGGTGGGGGGGGGGGGGGGTGGGGGGGGGGGGGGGTGGGGGGGGGGGGGGGTGGGGGTGGGGGGGGTGGGGGGGGGGGGGGGGGGGGGGGCGGGGGGGGTGGGGGGGGGGGGGGGTGGGGGGGGGGGAGGGAGGGGGGGGGGGGGGGGGGGGGGGGGGGGGGGGGGGGGGGGGGGGGGGTGGGGACGGGTTTCGGGTTTTGATCCCATCTCGATCGGGGAACCCGATCCCGATTAATAGTTTAATTAAAATATATATATAAATCCAATTATCCAAAAATCTAATACCTAATCTAAAACTGAGAATTGAACTCACTGACTCTACGTATTCTGCATTTCTTCTTCTTCTCTCTCAACTAAGTCTCAAAAGTACAAACCCTAACTCCACCAAAACTCACTCCCGCAGCCGCCGTCCATCGCAGATCTGTTGTTCGCCGGCGTCCGATATCTCTACCTATAGTCTTCTACAGTTGTTCTCCAGTCACTGTTCAAATTTGGGCTTCTCTATACTCTAACTTAGGTATGTAATCTACTAATCTCTCATTTCTAAAATGTGTTATCTTTTGTGGCTTTTGAGATTGGAAGAATCTTTAATGCCTATGAAAATTAACTCATATATTGATGGACTTTATTAGGCTAATTAACGTATTTAGCCATTTAGGTGCTATATTTTGGGTTTATGTGACTACTGCATGCAAGATAGTAGTATATAAATCTTGGATTAGTTGGATATATGGTTATGTAGGTAAAGTTCAATTCTCATAACCTATTTTACGGTAAGAAATTGATATTTGTTGGTGCGTGAAAGTTTGGTGTTAAATAGTTTCTATATTTAATTGTTTCCCAAATGAATTTTGTGTCTGATATATATTTTAGGGAAAATTTGTTGAATGTTTAAATTTTGAATACCTAATTGTTAAAATGTTTAACTATGTGGTTGTATAATCTTTCGAGGATTTCATGAACAAATGTTGTATTTTTTAAGTTTAAATATTTTTTCCCTAAAAAGAACACTTAAACATATATAAATATAGAGCTAATTTAGTTAAATTATTGAACGCTTTATTAGTTTAACTATGATTGTTTCTAAATCATTATACAATCATTACAATCCTTTGAACTCTTTTTCCTTGTAGGTTAGGACGTGAAAGGAGGACTTTTAGCAATGAACTCTCATTCCAAACCGGACTTGAAGCGTGCTAGAGAGGTTGATTCAAGTCAACCACAAACAAATGAAACTCCGAACTTGAAGCGGGCTAAAGAGGTTAGTTCTAATCAACCACCACTAATTGAAAATGTAATGGAGGGTGAGAACGTGGGTGAGGGTAGGAATGATAATGAGAATGAAAAAGCAAATGAGGTTAAGGGAGGTGATATTAAGAATGCTAATGAAAATAAGGATAATGTTGCACCTAAACCTCCTAAACCGAGATAGAAAGAAGGAAAACGGTCAGAATTTTGGCAACATTACCACTCATATGAATGCAAAATAGATAAGATACAAAAAGCCAAGTGCCTTTATTGTGAAAAGGTAATTAGAGCCAATGGGAATCAACATGGAACCAAAGGCCTTCAATGACACTACTATGCTTGCAAAAAAAAGCCACATGAAGTTGAAACAAACCAAAATCGTTTGCAATTTAATCCCCCTCATTCAGGACAAAAGGAAGGCCTTGTTAATTGGAAATTTGACCAAAAAAAGGGGTAGATGCATTATGTCGTTTTATAATTGTTGATGAGATGCCATTTAGGATAGTGGAGAAACCGGGGTTTAAGTACTTAATGTTTTTTTTATGTCCTATGTTTTCAATTCCAATACGAAAGACTATAACCAAAGACATTTTTAATATGTACTTAACTGAAAAGTCAAAGTTGAAGACTTTCTTAAAAACGCATTCCCAAAGAGTTTCTATCACTACTGACACATGGACATCTATTCAAAAAGTGAATTATATGTGTCTTACCGTACA
Source organism: Penstemon davidsonii (assembly GCA_034814905.1). Classification (NCBI taxonomy): domain Eukaryota; kingdom Viridiplantae; phylum Streptophyta; class Magnoliopsida; order Lamiales; family Plantaginaceae; genus Penstemon; species Penstemon davidsonii. Next base: position 6,876,365 of record JAYDYQ010002685.1, on the reverse strand, counting down.
CTTCATTGATGAAGAATGGAATTTGCAAAAAAAAGATTTTGAACTTTTGTCCTATTTCTGGCCATAAGGGCGAACAATTGGGTAAAGCTATTGTAAAATGCTTAAGAGACTGGGGAATTGATAGAAAAGTCTTTACGGTAACCGTAGATAATGCTGCTTCAAATGACGATGTTGTTGCCTACTTGAGGGATAGATTTGATGATACAAATGATGCAAACATCTTAAGTGGGAAGTATATGCACATGAGGTGTATTGCTCATATACTTAATTTGGTCGTGCAAGATGGTTTGAAGGGCAAAGATGAGAGTATGGCTATTACTCGTATTAGAGGAGCTGTGAGGTATGTAAGGAGTTCCTCCACTAGGTACCAAAAGTTTAATGACTGTGCAGAACTTGAAGGTTTAGCATCGAAAAAAATATTGTTTCTTGATGTACCAACTAGATGGAACTCCACCTACTTGATGTTAGAGGCTGCAGTTTCCCTTAAGAAAGTTTTTCAAGCATATGAAAATGAAGAGCGCTATTTTAGGCTTGATCTTGATGATGGGGTGCCTACTAGACATGATTGGGATAGGGCAAATCTTTTGTTGTTGAGCCATTTTTATAATCTCACTCTTAGAATTTCGGGCTCGTTATATGTTACGACCAATCTTGTATTTAAAGAAATAGGTTCAATTGATATGCTTCTTACTATGTGGTTAGATAGTGATGATTTTGAACTTAGTGAAATGGCAGGAAAAATGAAAGAGAAATATGACAAATATTGGGGGTCATTTGAAAAAATGAATAAAATTATATACTATGCGGTGATTCTTGACCAGCGTCGCAAATAGGCTTACTTAGAGTTTTCGTTTGAGAAAAAGTATCCCAACTTTTCAACAAATGCAAATGATGACTCAAAATGTAGAGAAATAAAAGAGAAAGTTTTGAAAGGTTTTAAAGAGTTGTTTGATGAATATAAGAGACTTTATGGTGGTAATCTTTCATCAAGTGGTGAGAGTTCAACTCAAGCTTCTAGTGGGAATGACAAACAAAATGAGATATATGATTTGGATGATGAGTTTGAGAGGTTGGGGAAAGGGAAAAATAAACTTGAGAAGTCGGAGTTGGATAAGTACTTGAACGAGGATTGTGAAAATGGCGGAATGAGCTTTGACATCTTGGGATGGTGGAAAGTAGAAGCTCATAGGTTTCCGATTTTATCCAAGATGGCTCGTGATATTTTGGCGGTTCCGGTCACTACGGTTTCTTCGAAAGCCGCATTTAGCACCGGAGGGCGTAATAGCTCAAGCCTTTATCTCCTAAAATAGCTCAAGCCTTTATTTGTGCTCAAAATTGGTTTCGTATGTCAACTCCAATATATGTGGAGGAGGACTTGTACGAACTTGAAAAAATTGAGAAAGGTAATCTATTTTTCTAATATTTGTTCACAAGTTATTCCATACATATTTTTAAATAATTTTATGCTATTTATGATTATAATTTTTGTTTATTCTTATAGAGTTGGTTGCACTTGGAGTTGATTGTTCAGTCCTTGATCAAGTTTGAAGATGGAGTTTTGAAGATGTAGCTTGATTTGGAGTTGGGAATTGAAATATCTAGTTTTATTGATTTTGGAATTTGTTTTAGACTAATAGACTTCATTATGACTTACGAGATATGTTTGATTTGCACACTTTACTTTGGTAATTTGGATTGTTGAACTATGTTATCTGGAGTTGTCACTTTGGTTTTACTAATTTCATTGTGTTGTGAACTTGTGATAATATGTTTTTCTTTTTTTGAAATGGTTGTTGTGATATGTTTGAATTGGTTTGTTGTACAGTAGACTAGTAGTCATGATACTTTTTTTCATTTCATTTTAACAATAAGCTCCAAAAAAAAGTTTAATTTGCACAATTTAAATTTACAACTTAGATTCCCGGGACTCCCGAACCCATCCCGAAATCCCGAAATTAAATTGGGTGCCCGAAACCCACGGGACCGTGGTTGATCTACCGGGTTTCGAGACTTAAATTTGAAATCCCGAAACACGAAATCCCGTCCCGAAATACCCGAATTCCTGAAAACTCGTCCCGATCCCATCCCTATAATCATGTGACCTGAGTCACGTGATGTAACATTAATTGAGAATGTAAGAAGTATTTGAGAATCATTTATTATAAATTGATCTTTCTTTTAGTTCAGATTTATTTTTGGTAAGTGTGATTTACTGATATTAAAATCTGATAAAGTATTATTATTTATTATATTACTCACATAAACTTTTTTTACAGTTTATAATTAGAGTTAATTATAAATTATTTATTCTGCGTGAATAAACACTATATTTATTTAAATGTCATAGAATATTTTGCGAAAATATTTTGACTTTGATCAAGAGGGTCAAATTTGTGTAGTTTATAATTATATTTAATTATAAACTACTATATTGTGCGAGAATATACATAAGAGATCAATATCTTAAATTAACATGAGTTTATTGACGAGAAGACAAAGTTCTTCTAAATAAATTATGTCAAGTTCCAATATCGTGTATTGGAAAGAGATGATTGACAGCGAGTTACAATCATAAAATTGGTAGACCTCAAGGAGTGAACCAATTGGAAATAGACGGTTTTTTAAAGATCAAGAGTTTAAAAACTTCGATAAGTCAATCGATAAATACTAGGCTAGACGAGTAGCCAATGTGCCTTATTAAAAGAAACACTTTTACTTCTTTGGCTCATATTCACTAGCAACTAGGATGACATCCATTTGAATGTTTTTAGCTCTAATAGCTATATACAATACGAGGTTTTATCAAATGGACATTAAAATTGTCTTCCTTATCGGTGAAGTAAATGAAAATATTTATGTGGAGTAACCAAATGGTCTCGTTGTTAAAGGAAAAGATAGCATAGGTTACGAAACCTTTTTGTTTTCTTGTTGACTTTTAACAAGCTCCTAAACAATAACATGAAAAATGTGACAGTGTCATTGACAAATTAGACATTCATATTAATAAATGCGACAAGTGTGTTTGTATAAACAAATTGAATAATTGAGTATCACATTATGTTCATACGTAAACAATATATTCATATTTAGGACTAATATTGAGAATATTGAGTCCCACTGAGAAAATTTTAACTTTTAATTTTAATATGAAAAGCTTCAGTGGAATCAATCAGAATTATAAGGTCATGCGATGGCAATAAACTATCTCCAGCACTTTACATTGATGAGTGCTAGATAAGTTTAATACTTATGAAATTAAGGGATTTCATGTGTGCTACACGAGAATAAATGTGATAGTGTATCACAATTTGAGTATGCTAGTAAAATTAGATGTCATGTGTATATTGTGAAAGACAAGAGGCCAAACATCGTTAATAAACTACAGAGATACTCGAGCAGTCCTAGTAAGATTCATTGAGATGCATTAATGATAATGTTTTAATCCTTAAAGAATACATATACATTATATTTTGGAAATTATGAAACAATCCTTAAGGGATGTAATAATGGAAATATAACGTTTGATTCAAAGGAATCGAAGTCCACAAGCGAAAATGTATTCATTTTAGGAGACACCGCTATTTTTTGGAATCTTCCAAATAAATGTGTATGAAGTTCATATCATTATATAAAGTTAGTATAGAAGTTGAGTGGCTTCACAACTTCTTGGAAGATGCTCCAATATGGCTAATGAGTCTGCCATAAATGCGATAATCAAGCGGTGATACACAATTCTCAACAAAATTTTTGTGTAATGGTAGAGTTGTGACATGTCGTCGACACAATACCGAGAAACATCTACTCTTAAATGGAAGGACTTTGTGAAGTTAAAAGGTTATCATGAATCCAAATACTAAAGGTTTATCTAGAGAGTAGAATGTGCATCTAGGGGAATGGACTTAAGGACTAAATAGACTAAGTTACCTTGTACGAAAACCTAACTTGGCGACTGGAGATGCTTTTAATGACATCTATATATTGTCAAAACAAGTGGAGTATGGTAGGATACTCTTGACAGATGCGGTCACCTGTGTTAGTGTGAGTTAGGTCAGCTCGTTGAGAATTTCTTTATAGGATGTAATTCTCTAAAACACTCGCATAACCAAGAATGTTCAGGGCCAAAATGAACCCAATCGAGAACTTGAAGCAAATCAGTTTAGTGATGTGTTAAGTTTATTGTCTTGGTTTACACCAACAGCCGACGGTTCAAGATAAAATATTTCACCAATTGGCTAAGTAAATTCGATAAGCTTTAATTAGGGAAGGTTAAAGATGGAATATTTCACCTATCTTGATGCAGTATTATTCCTAAAGAATACCTCGACATAATATGTCTTGTGAGACGGGACACGACGAACTATTTTATTCATGTGGGGGATTATTGGAATTTATATTTTATATGTGAATAAAATTAGTTGAGAGTAAGGGGTTGCGTTTGTTCGATCTATAGAGGTTCCCTTTGACCAAAATATTGCAATCCAAACGATGTGTCTCTTGCGAAAAAACATTTATGTGTCTATAAATATGAGACTTAATCTAGCCAATTAAGTATCTTTCTTCTGACAATAATTAGAAATTACTCTCTTCTATACTTCAAATTTATGTCGAATTTTCTATTTGCTTCGGTTCGTCGTGGGTTCATTATTTGTGCAAATACTGAACAACATATTGTTTTACCTTGGGAGACTACCGGGAATCAAACTGCATGCACCGTGGCAGCCTCAAAATATTGTCTTAGAGAAATTGCTTCGGCAAGCCTCAGTCTCCTCTTCTAGATTTCGTGTATTGATTGAAGTGTTCTTTGGTTTATTTCGATCCAAGTAAGTATTTTTTACTGGTTTTTACGTCGTTAAATAACCTAATTTTATTAAAGTTAATATATGTTAGATTATCTATGTTCTATGCTGAGATTTAAGTTAGAAATAATTTTTATGAAATATTCAAGTACACAAATTGTTAGACACCAACACTTTCGGCTACCGCCATACTATAACCTTTCATCCGCAAATCTCACCCTCCGTAGCCTAACCATTATTGAAATTTGACTAAATTTCACTTTGAAAACACATCTTAGGGGGTGTTTGCAACTGCTTCTTCGAATGAAAAAGCAGTTGATATTGCTTAAAGTAATTAAAAAGTTCTATTAGAAAAAAACATGAGGTGTTTGCAAAATAAGGTAAAAAACAACTTAAAGCAATTATGTAGGTGTTTGCAATTTCTGAAAAGCATAATATGGTAAGTCTTTTATTTTATATAAATTTTATTATATGCCCTATTTTGCCCTTAACTTGAAATGTTCATACATTAATTTTGTTTAATTTTTTAAAATGTCTTTTTGTAAGACACACATCTTTTAACAACTAAGATCAAAACAAACAATGTTATAATTATATATATAAACCATTGACTAAACTTTATCAAATCAAATTGATCAAACAAGATTATTATAAATTATTCATTAAGTTTATATTTAATTATATTGAATTTATCACCTAAATATTAACTAAGTTCATGTCAAACAAAAATGAAGAAATCAAAGTTATTTAAATCATTAACAAAGTTTATATCAAATCAGAATGGATATTTTGATAAAATAGAAACAAATCAAACTAACAATGAGGTATTAGTGAAATCAAAACAATCAAACAATAAAAAATTAAAAAAACCAAGTTGATCATAAAAGGCTAATTAATTACAAGTTACCTATGTAAAAAAGCTTATAATTAGTGAACATACAAAAATAATAAACCTAAAAATGTTACAACAATGCACAAAGCTAAAGTAGAATTTTTATTTTTTATTTGAAAAAAAAAGAATATATGAACCACATATTTTGAATTGAAGACGACACAAAAACAAAAACAAAAACATTGTTGTAAAAAATGAATATCACATTTTTTTAGTCATTACCCGCAAGAATATAAATAATATTGTGAAAAATAAAAATAAATAGCCTCAATTACATAAAATAGAGAATAATGGTATTTTTTTAAATTAAGAGAAATAATTAAGGATATAAATGTCACAAAACTGCTTCTATTTTATTACAAGAATGCCATCAGCCCAATAGGCAGGTCTTGACATGCTTTTTCAATAGCAGCTTCTAACTGCTTTTTTGTTGAGAAGCAAAAGCAAAAACACAATTTACAAACACTGACAACTCGTTTTTCGAGAAAGAAAAAAAAGCTAAAAACACTTCCTAAAAGCATCACCACCTTAGTAAATCTTATGATTTTGTTCACCACAACAACAATAGTATTAAAACAATGTGGTAAAAATAGTTGACCAAATAAATATATTAGGGCAGTAAAAATATCCAATTCCACCACTTAAAATCTAATTTAACCTAACCCTCCAAAACAATGAAAAAATTCTTATAAAATTTGTTTAATACCTCCAATTTTGACACTTACATTTATTGTCATCTGATAACCACAATATAATCTATTGAATTGTTACATTGATCTTTTAAATAACATGTGCACTCCATTGTCTTGGTCAACTCGTTATATTCATAATTTTCGTCATCTGACAAAATATATAGAGTATGAATATCATCATATATTTAATTTATGGGATAAATTTCACTTTATTCTCTTCAACCATTTTTGGTCCATGATTTACCTTTTCAACTATCGATTGCATCATTTTGCACCAGTCAACTATGCATAAATACCAAATTTTTCTATCAATTTACATCTTTATTTGTTAAGATTTTCTTGTTTTAATCGAAAAGAATATTAAAATTGGGACAAAATAAAAACAATTGTATTCAAATTAAGGATTAATTCAATATTTCATATTTTAGACATAATTAATGAAAATTAACATAATGGCATTTCAAATATATCACTTAACGAATTAAGCAATAAATACCTATTGATTATTGTGATTGATGTCTTTGTATAAACCGCTGTATTAATTTCGAAACAACGCAATTGATTTCACATTTCTAACCCCCCAATTTAAAAAACAGTGAACATTTGTTTTGTTTCTCCTATTTTTATTGACAAATAGCCCATTAGTGCATAATTAATCTTTGGAGAAGGTGACGCAATGCAATGAATAACTAAAGGGCCAAAATATGAAACAACGCTGCAAAACAAAATTTACCAAATATAAATTGATTATGAGAGAAGAAACATTAACATTCATGTATAATATCAAATTTTGGAGTGCAAATCTTCAATTCCAAACTATATGTTGTATAAGAAAGTCGTTGACACAAACAAAAGCAAAAAACTTTTGAGGGCTTGTTTATCTCGCTTTTTTCTAAAAGTAATTTTAGAAATAAATTAAGATTTTATAAATGTCTTAATTTTTTTAATATTGTTTGATTGAGCTTTTTCAGATGATATAAATTATAGAAGTAGATTTCTTTTTTAAATTATGAAAAGAATAGAAATAGTATAAGAAATATGTAAATTCATGTTTGTTACGTGAGATAAATAATGCAAGAGAAAATTAATTTATATCAAACTAAAGTAGATTTTATTTAATTTTTTTTTAGAGATAAGATTTTTTTTAAATGAGAATATTATTGAAAATTAAGTGTGGATAAATTAATTTTTGAAAAGAGGAAAAAATATTTATGTGACACAAACACGCCATGAAGTTAAGTTCGAATAATGAATTCACGGTTTAAAAAAAAGCTAACATTTCGCACAATTTAAGAAGCACTTTATAAATGCCTCGCTGTCTTCTTCTTCTTCTTCATAATTCATTTACTCATCATTGTTTCTTCACCTTTCCTCTTTTCTCAGACGTGTGCCTGCTCACTGTCGACAACCGTAACTTCTTCAAGAGTAGTCGACTCCGGATCTCAACCGTATCTTCTATGTCTCACCGTCCCAACTACCAAGGCGGTCGTCGCTGAGGCGGTGGCCGTGGAGGCGGACGAGGTGGTTCAGGCGGTGGCCTTGGAGGCGGACGAGGCGGCGGAAGAGGTGCAGGTCGTGCAGGTGGAGGAGAGCAACGCTGGTGGGACCCTATCTGGAGAGCTGAACGCATCCGCCAGAAAGCCGTTGAGGTATGTATTTCATTTTCACGTGTTTTTTTAACTACTTAGTTAGTGGTTAGTTCGCAATTTGTTATCATTTTTTATTCGAGGCTTAGCTATAGAAAGCGCGAATTGACTGGGAAATCAACTAATTAAACAAGAACGTGGAAAATAAATTTGATTTATAATGATTAAGCAATGTACTAATTTTGAAGACTGAATTGTGTTTTTACTTATGAAGAGAAATTGTGTTATGCCTATACAATCAATCAACTTTGTTTTGTTTGAATATATTTAACATTTGATGAAACGTTATGTAAGTTTTATTTCACATAACATTGACGCGTCACTATGCAGATGGAGGCGATGGATCAGAATGAATGGTGGGGAAAATTGAACAAATGCAGAAAGGAGGAGAACAAGAGATGGTAATCAGGAGTAACTATAGCAGAGATGATCAACAAACCTTGGTTGATATGACTTATCAGTTAAGCCTTTACTTGTAAGTTGTTTTCTCGAAGCAACATTGATGTACATTGCTTGCATGGAAGAAGAATGGATTTGTGTTGTATATGCTGCCAACATTTGATGTCTTCTAATGTTATACCCTTCAATATGGTGATTCTACTTTAGTTTGATGACCACTGGACTATAAATAGGTAGAGAAATGCATCAAAGTTGTTCAATAGGATTAGTTCCTTATGGCCTTTCATTTGAATTTGCTAATAAAAAAAAATGGCATGCATGAAAAAAATTAATTCTAACATCTTAACTTTTCTACATTATGCTTCAATATTGCCATTTGTATTGTATGCTTTGCAAATATATTTTGTGTTGATTGTCATTGAATTACTCTCTCAAGTCGAGGGATCTATCATTCAGTCATGTTCATTAGGATGTGTTCATTTCAAGTTCATGAAAGCATCAATTATTAAGTGTTTTCCCTCAATGTGTTCTTATGGATTTTTATTTGTGGAAATGAAGCCATGCGTATAATAAAGGGAAGGCATTTGTTGTGAGCAAAGTGCCATTGCCAAATTATCGTGCAGATCTTGATGAACGGCATGGGTCCGCAAAGACAAAGGTACTTGTTTAAATATTGTAAGGAAAAAGTCTTGGTTTTTTTATGTTGCTTATGGCATATATTATTTTCACCTTTTGACATAATTCCATATTAAAATGTCAACAGAGATTGAAAAAAGAGTTGGGAATCTATTGAGTAATCCCAATGGGACAACATCAGCTGTGGATAAGTCTTCTACATTTTCTGAGACTGCCACAATTCTATCTAGTACATTTCAATTAGGCAAACCAGCATCAGTGTTTGAGATTGATACTGCACCAGAGGGACTTAATGTCGAACTAAAAGAGAAACAAGAAACGATGAGGGTACACACATGATGTGCATAGTTTCTTCTGTTCTATTTGCTCTGTTTTAATTTGTGATTGTTGATTTAATCTACTTTCAGGAAAGTAATAGTGTAAAGGCCATGCTGGCATTTAGAGAAAAACTGCCAGCATTCAAAGAAAAAGATGGAATCTTAAAAGCTGTTGCAGCAAATCAGGTAAATATTTATTATCGCTCATTATTTTGCATGAGGTATAGTTTTACTTCAGAATTAGATCTACTAAATTGGCACCTTCAGAATTTGATCTGCTAAACTGGCAACCTCATTGTTTCTGCACACAAATGTTAATGCTAGTCAGCCTTAGGGCTGAGCACGGTTCGGTAAACCGCCCGAACCGAACCGGATTTTCGGTTCGATAATTGGTTCTTGATAAAATCGGTCGGTGTTTTGCCGATTTTTTTAAAAAAAATATTTAGTTGTCTTATATTCCATATACAGCTAGCCCAAATCAATTTCTTTCTTTACGGCTATTCCCAATTCCCAATTTCTGATTTTCCAAATCAATTACCAATTTCTTATCCCAATTTCTTGCGACCTAAATCCAACTAGCCAATAGCCCCGCCGCCGCCGCCATCAGCAGCCCCACCACCGCCGCCTACACGAACCTATTACAACAGTCAATAGCCCACTCCTCCTCCTCCTGCTAGCTTTAATTACATAGAAGGGCCAAAAGAGAAACCACGAGGCCACAACTGAAGAGGCAACCAAAGGGAGCAATTTGCAAGAAACTTCCTTACTTCCAAAGAGAAGATTAAAGTAACTCAGGTGATGTGATTTTGGTTAATCTTTAAATTAATTTGGTTAATTTAAAAATTCAAGAGAAGTTGGTTTTGTCATGGCTAATTAATGATGTTCGATTCGAGTAGATAAATTGAAATTGGTAAGAAATGAACATATAGAAAAATTAATGTTGTGGTAACCATGTTTGGAGTTTGGACTGCCTTTTTAGTTTGTTGTTTGGTAAGATTTGGGAGCTTATTTCAATTTTACGAACGTGTGTGAGCACGAATTTATAGAGATTTTATCTATGTGGATCAAATTTTCATTATGTTATTGGGTTATATTCATTTATGAATTAAAATAGAGTTTACTGTTAATTGAGTGTGTTCACAGTGTTGGGCAATGTTAGCCCACTTATGGTACTAAAGATTATTTCAATTATACCTTCCCATGTTTTTGTAGGATTGGTTGATTAAAACATCCAAACTTATATACAATTGAAGTTGAATTGAGCTCTGTTTAAACAGTACAAACAGTAGCAACATAGCATCATTAATTAATTTATATATGATGAGAAAGTGAGCAATTTGTTTATTTTAATGTATATACCGCAAACAGTAGAAACATAGCATTATTAATTAATTTCTTACTGATTTGAATATCTTTTGCATATATAGGATGTCTTCATCAGGTTTAGGACGTCCACCTCTTCATCCATCCTCTGAAGAACAACAAAATATTCGTACTAATATGGCTGCCACTCCAACTCCAATTCCAACTCCAACTCCAACTCCGAGCCCATCTCAAACTACAAGAAGTCCAACACCAACCACAACTCCGACTCCAAATTCTGCTCCAGTTCCACCTCCAGAAGTATCTGAAGAACAACAACCTACTAATAAGAAGTGAGCTAGGGCATGGCAACACTTCACTGAAATTACGAGGAATGGCAAAGTGAGGGCTCAATGCAAATATTGTGATAAGAGTTATGCTTGTGAGTCTGGGAGAAATGGAACATCGGGAATGAACAAACACATGTGGTATGTAAGCTACACCCTGATAATATTGCTAAAAGTACAAATGATAGTCATACAATTCGTAGTTTTTGTCGTAGTGTGACTGGGGCTGAGGGTGAAGATGACCATAGAGAGGTGTCATCTTTGAGGAAATTTGATCAGGAAGATGTTAGAAAAGCTATTAATGTATTTCTTATTGTTGATGAACATCCGTTTAGAACTGTCGAAAAAGAAGGTTTCAAGTATATGATGTCAGTTGCATGTTCACAATTCATTATCCCTCATAGGACAACGGTTGCTAGAGATTTTTTTAAGATGTATCTTGAGGAGAAGTCTAAGTTGAAAGATTACTTTAGAAAAAATGTACATAGACTTTCACTTACTACCGACACATGGATGACCTCGAACCAAAAGCTTAACTACATGTGTTTGACTGCACATTTTATTGATGATCAATGGAAGCTACATAAAAGAATTATTAATTTCATTCCATGTCCAAGTCATAAAGGTGATGAAGTTGGTCTGTTGATTGAAAAATGTTTAGGTGATTGGGGTATTTCTCATGTATTCACAATTATGGTTGATAATGCTTATGCAAATGATAGTAGCGTGGCATGTCTGAGAGAGAGGTTTATTAGAAAATGGACTGCACTTTTGGTGGGGAAATTCTTGCATATGAGATGTGTGGCTCATATAATTAATCTTGTTGTTAAAGATGGATTAAAATATGTGAGTCAATCAGTTGAACGGGTTCGTAATTTGGTGAGGTATGTTAGGCAATCACCAGCTCGGTTGCTTAAATTTGAACGTTTTCAACTTGAAGAAAAGATTGAAAGCAAGAAAACATTGACTTTGGATTGTCCAACGAGATGGAATTATGTGTATTTGATGTTGGAGACAGCTTTGATTTTCCAACGTGTCTTTGAAAGGTATGAATTGTGTGATGCTGAAGTTTGGGCTGACTTTCGTGCGACTGGACCTTATGGAAGAATTGGTTTCCCCATAGGAGATGATTGGACATGTTGGTCCTAAGTGGTCAGATGCGGTCTAGAGAGGGGGTGGTGAATAGACCTCTGTATCTTTTTAAATTTCTCCAACTTTTCTTATCAGCAGAGTAAGCTGATCGAAACTGGTGAGACTACTTTGATGATTGTGCACTTAGCCTAAACAGCAGAGTTGACCACTCGTCTGATTTACTTATCTGTTTCAATTTAAATAAGAGTTTGAAACTTGTATGTAGCGGATTTGTCAAGTGTTTTTCAAACAAGTTATTTTCTTACTTCAAGGTTTTTATCCCTAATTTTAAAACTCCTTTTAATAAACTTTTAGTCTATTCAAAATTGTTTCTATGATTTTGGAAATATGCAAGTAAAAATGCAAGTAATCAAACACAAAGAATTTTATAGTGGTTATATAGACAAGAATGTCTTTTAGTCCACTCTTCGAAATCACGAAGATTTAGGTTATACTATAAACACTTAGTAGATAGTACACTCTACTTGCGCTTTTACAACAAATGATAAAGCCAGAAGTTCACTATAAGAAATCACAAAGAAAACCTATACTCTGAAGTATTTTCACTCACTAAGATGGAAAACTACTTCTCACAACTCACTCTTTTACAAAAATCACTAAGATTTTGGAAATAGACTTATTTTTCTCGACTCAGCTTGTCAACAGATGACTTCGCTGTTAGTGTTCGGTTTTTGAGTATTTGAGACTTGATTATTTGATCCTGAATTCTCTCAGTTGTAATTGAGTTGCTCATTGTCTCTAACTCTTGAATCCAGAACTATTTATACTTGAGAATTTGAATTATGTCCGTTGAGAAAAGACAGATTTTCAGATCTTCCTCGAGTACTGGTCCTTGTTTCAGAACGGCTTCTGCAACTGTTCACTTTACAATTCTGATGTACTTTCTGTCAAGTCGCATTTAATGCACCATGCTGATCCGAGGTTTCTCTTCAATCATTTGTCTTTAATACCCTCTTCTTACATCATTTATCACGCCAAGTGAATTTATTACCGTTGTAATAACTTTCTGATCACTTTTACTCTGCTGATTGAATCCACTCTGCTGATGAACACTCTGATGATTCAAATCGAACTCATCTGATTTGACTCTGCTGAAATCCACCGGTCTGATTCCGAACTCAGCATCAGATCAGTAGTCTTCTGGACCAAAATTTAACCTTCTGATTTTACTTGTCTTCTCGGTTAAACTTTCCAGAGGCTTGCTAAGCTTCCATTACTTAACTGATGACTTTTGGAAATCATCAAAACCTCCCTTTACTTCTTCATCTTCATCCAACAATTTCCCCTTTGTTGATGATGACTAAACTTCAGCTAAGTACCTGTAACTAAACTAAAGTTAAGTCTTCACACAAAATTTCTGAGATAGAAATTGAGTTGGAATTTGTAATATTTTATTGATTTAGAACATATTACAATTACATCAGATTACAAAAAGATGAAAAGTAAAATTTACAATGAAATGATAAGAGAAGTAAAGCAGTTTATTCTTCTGGTTCTTCTTCTTCTTCTTCTTCTTTATCTTCATCATCTTCACCACTAGAGAATATATAGTTCTAATTTCTTGGCAGCAGCAGCCTCAATTTTGTTGGGATACCTCGGTTGTCAGAACAACGAATGTGCGAAATTTTAAAAAAAATTCGAGGTACCCATCAGCCCATGAATCGATTTCCACATTACATATGCGAAAAGGTTGATTAAAACAATAATCAAAACAATAACCAAAACAAGAGGAGTGAAATCGCAATTTACCTCACCACAGCTTCGGTGGTGGTAACCTCCGGTCTTCTTTTTGATTCACAGAAGCGATCCAAGTGTATCGCCTCTAGAGTGTATCCATATCAGTTAGATTATAGCAGCACCTTCAAGTCACAGGCTTAGAACTAGAGCTTGAAAGTTTGTCAATGGAGGATTGCAGATCTAGTTCTAGATCTAGATCCAGATGGGGAAGAAGAGAGGAGAGGGGGGCGGCTAGGGTTAGAATTTTCACCAAATGAACATTAGATTTAGAGTCTTCTCAAGACTCCTATTTATAAGCCCCTAGTTACCTTGATGTGCAAGACTTCTTATGGGCTCTTTAATTAAAGTGGCCCATATCTTGCACTTTAATTTAATTAACCCATTAATTAAATTAGCCCAAATTAATCTAATTAATTTCTCTTTCTTAATTATTAATTAATATTTAATTAATTAGACCATCTAATTAATTATTATTTCAATTGAATTAACACTTTAATTCAATTATTGATTAAATTCCTTTAAATCATTTATTTCCTTTTATGATTGTCACTGTCCAACTGTATTGTGTGTGATCCTCTAGGTTCACCATCAATTGACAGCAGGCCCACAAACCCTTCGTGATTTAATTATGAGCAATTAATTGTTCCGATCAATTAAACACTTTTAATTGACTACGCCAGAATTAATCTCCCATTAATTCAGGAGTACCCACACCTCATGGTTGATGTCTAGCCACAAGCCCATGAGACCCAACTTCAGGTGAATTGATCTTGTGAACCTCACCTCTTATAACTGTCATGTACATACGGTCCTTCTATCGACTTAATTTCCCGATCGAAACCTAGGGTGTGTGAATTGATCGGCACCTCTAATTATCTCGATTCTGTACTTCTAATTCTGGATAATAATTACAGTATGACTGCTAAATGTGGAAACCCCTTTCCAAATCCGTCACTGACCATGGCCATGGGTTTCTCGGAATATATTATCTAAGAACGTACATGAAATTCTCTCATCCATTACGATGGGTCGGTAGATCCCATATTGATACTAACCACCCGCGTACACGACTATACGCACCCAAAGTAGGCACACAATGATCAGGCTATGTGATCGGCACCTAAGTCAAAGTACGTACACCCGTGCACCGAATTCGCCCTAGCATCTCAAGTCTAAGGACTAAATCATACACTATTATAAGTCTGGAGAAACATCCCATCATCGATATGCGACATGCGCTTCCACAATGGGTTTCTCTGTTCGGGTCGTTCGATGCGTTCGATCCCCTATCGAACCACCTACTCATATGCACTGACATCAAATGTCTTGTTCATGAAACGCTACAAATTCACTCCATGTGAATCATGCATAATCGTACAAGTCTTAGCGATTCCTTCGATACCCCGTCTCGTTCGGAATCTATGACTTGGAACGTGTTTTAAGATCACGACCTTAGAGACTATTTCATGATTGCACTCATACTAAAGTGAATCGTCCCATAGTCGAATGTGATCTTAGGATTTCAACCAATCGCTTAAATGTATTCGCGAGAGATAAAGTTGGCCATTTGTTCATTCTATACAATTATAAATAAACGTGTGTATTAATCATTAATTCAAAAGATCGTTTATTACAGAATAGTCCTATTACAAGCTAGAAGTATTGGCTTGCTGGGCACTATCCTATCAATCTTCCACTTGCTCTAAAGCCAATCACAAACACTTCTAAGACCCATCTTTTCAAGATGTCCCTCGAACACTTTTTGTGAAAATGGCTTCGTCAGTGGATCAGCTACGTTGTCTTCTGAGTTGACATGATCCATATGAATGTCTCCTCTACCAATGATTTTCCTAATCACATGGTATTTCTTCATCACGTGTTTAGACTGATGGTGTGATCTCGGTTCTCTCGCTTGAGCGATTGCCTCGTTGTTGTCACAGAAGACTACCATGGGTTCCGCAATGCTAGGTACTACATCCAACTCAAACAATTTCCTTCGCTGCATCCGATGCTACGATATATTCTGCTTCAGTGGTTGAGTCGGCAGTGGTGGACTGCTTGGAACTTTTCCAACTCACCACTGCGCCATTGAGGCGGAATATGTATCCAGAATTGGATTTATAATCATCCACATCATACTGGAAACTTGAATCTGTGAATCCTTCAAGTTGCAATTCTCCACTACTGTCGTAGACCAAGAACAGATCCTTAGTCCTTCTCAGATACTTAAGGATTGCTTTTACGGCAGTCCAATGTTCCTCCCCTGGATTTGACTGATAGCGGCTCGTGACACTCAGAGCATGTGCTACGTCAGGTCTAGTACATAACATTGCATACATTATGCTGCCTATAGCAGAGGCATAAGGTATGAGAGACATTCTCTTCTTTTCCTCATCACTTGTAGGGCACATTGACTTGGAAAGAGAGATTCCATGTCTCATTGGAAGCAATCCTTTCTTGGATTCTTCCATACTGAATCTCTTCAATATCGTGTTTATGTACTGAGATTGGGAGAGTCCTAACATCTTCTTCGATCTATCTCTATAGATACGTATTCCCAATACGTAAGATGCGTCTCCCAAATCTTTCATGGAGAATTGCGTGGATAACCACGCTTTCGTCTGCGCCAACATTCTGATATCGTCCCCGATCAACAGAATGTCATTGACATATAATACAATAAATTGTACCGAACTCCCACTAATTTTCTTGTACACACATGGCTCAAATATGTTCTTGATGAAGCCAAATGCCTTGACTGTCTCATCAAAACGTATGTTCCAGGTTTGGGACGCCTGTTTGAGGCCGTAGATAGACCTCTAGAGTTTGCATACTTTATGCTCACTCCCTTTGGATGCAAAGCCTTCGGGTTGTTGCATAAAGATGTCCCTGTCAATGTCTCCATTGAGAAAGGCGGTCTTTACATCCATTTGCTATATTTCGTAGTCATACCACGCGACTATGGCTAAAAGTATCCGAATGGATTTTGACATCGCTACTTGAGAAAAAGTTTCCTCATAGTATATAGCAGGCTTCTGAAAATAATCTTTCGCCACTATGAGTTAGAACCTCTCCATTCATTCCAAGCTTGCGCTTGAAGATCCATTTACATCCTACAGGGATAGTTCCCTTAGGTGGATCAACCAAGGTCCATACCTTGTTGGAATGTATGGAATCCATTTCGAATTGCATGGCTTCGAGCCATGCACCCGAGTATCCAACTTATCGTTTTCATGAATGAAACCAAACCTTTCTGGTTCCTTACGAACTCGATCGGATCTTCGAAGTACTGGTGTACTAGTTGGTCCAGTAGGTTCAGGATCAACCCCCACTGTTTGTGAATTAGCTCTAATGGTTGTGAGCTCCTTTCCACTGAATGGAAAGTTTGTTTCGCAAACTTTGCCTCAACGCAAATTTCACACTTATATGATTTGTCAATATCAAATTTAGGAATTAATCCTAAGTTTGCTAATTTCACACCTAGTCTATCATGCCAAAGTAAAGTGGACTCAAGCAAGTAAGCAGAAGAATTATTATTATTAATAAATTTGTCATTTTTGCCAATAACGGCTACAATAGCCTTAAATAGGCCATCAAACAAATACCCTTTGCCTACATACATACCCCCTTTGGTCAACACAAATTTATCTGACTCAAAAGCTAATCTAAAACCTTTCTTAGTTAGGACATAATCGGAAATTAAATTCTTCCTAATATCCGGAACATGAAAAACTTCATTGAGAGCAACATCTTTCCTGAGGTAAATTTGAGAACCACTTTGCCTTGTCCCTCCACCACGGAGTGACCACATTTTCCATGTACAACTTTTCTTCATGATCAAACTTCTTGTAGGAAGTGAACATGCTCTTGTCATGACAAATGTGACAGGTAGCTCCAGTATCCACCCATCAGCCTTTGGTTTCACCTGTCAGGAATGCTTCAGCAACTGCAGATAAGTGTATGTTATCGATGTCAGATGGAGCTAGGTTAATGCTAATATTTGCTTCATCCTTCGGTTGAGCACGACTACGACAATCCTTCGCAAGGTGTCCATTCTTTCCACATGTGAAGCAAGCTCCATTGAACTTTCGCTTCTTGTTACCCTTTTGTCCTTTGTTGGAGGTATTAGCCTTACGTTTCTTGCTTTTCTTTGAGCCCTCCACGACATGAACCTTAGCCCCCTCGGGTTGAGGCATAGCCACAAAGTTATTGCCACCTTTGTCAGTATACCGATTATTCTCTTCGGTTTTCAGATAGTCTGTTAGATCTTGCAGATTCCACTTCTCAACAGATTTCTTGTGCCTGAGGTGATGCTTGAACCCCATCCAACCAGAATGAAGCTTTCCAATAATGGAAGCAACCAAATAGGACTCACTAAGTTCATGCCCTTCGACCTGAATGTCATGAATCATCATCTGAAGTTCTTCCACTTGTTCATTCCATAGTCTTGCTGTCAACCATTCGATAGAATTGGAATTTATCCACCACAAATTTTTTGTAGCCTGCATCTTCAATCCTGAACTTTCTGGCTAAATTTTCCCACAAGAGTTTACTAGTCTTTATGGGACTATAAATCTTGTAGCTAAGGATGTAGTTTCGGCACATAAAATCCGAGTGACTCCAAGTTTTGATCACAAGGGTCATTTCTCGAGTTCCTCCTGAGTGGCTCCCTCCTTTGGTTTAGGTACCTCCTCAGTGAGAAACCTAGCCATACTGAAGGATGTGATGTAAAAA
Source organism: Penstemon davidsonii (assembly GCA_034814905.1). Classification (NCBI taxonomy): domain Eukaryota; kingdom Viridiplantae; phylum Streptophyta; class Magnoliopsida; order Lamiales; family Plantaginaceae; genus Penstemon; species Penstemon davidsonii. The sequence goes on along the minus strand of JAYDYQ010002685.1, from coordinate 6,857,715 downwards.
TACATCTTGTCTTGGCATGTCGCAAAATCAGTCCCTTTGAACTTGAATGGTGGTACTGCTGGTGGAGCAGCGACTTTTGGTGTCTCAACCACTGCACTATTTGTTGCCATCTACACAGATTAATTATTGTCTTAAGATTGTTGATAAATGTTTAAAACAATATGTGTATATAAAATATTATAAAATACTTTATATGTTTAAGTACTATAATCAAAAACTATATTAAATTATCCTCACAGAATAATTATTTATAATTAACTCTAATTATAAATCTTAGTATAGTTTATTCTCGCAGAACAAACGAAATCAATATTAAAATATTACTTTAATCAGAATTTAATTACTTACTGAATTAATTCTGAACCGGAAATAAATCGACTGAGGCTTGCTAATGCAATGTCCTTAAGACAATATTTCTGGGCTATCAAAGGTGCAACAGTTTGTCCCAGTAGTCTCCCAAGATACAACAATCGGATACTTGTTTCTTTGCACAAAGAACAAGTCCATAGCGAACTTTTTTCAAACATAAATATTTAAACAAAATTTAAGAGAAGAATAGAGAGAGAAAGAATAGGATTCTGCTTTAGATTGCTAGAAAACGGGATGAGAGAATTGGCCAGATTCTCCCTCTATTTATAGCAGCAGAAAAGGTGTTGCTGGAAAGACATGCCTGTTCGGATTAAACCAGTAACACTGGTTCGGTCCGAACAGGTGCAACCGGTTTGATTTAAACTGAACCGGCACACCAATTTTTAAAAAATGGTGCGCGGATTTAAGAGACGGGTCAGCTACGTGGATCTTGTTCGGGTCTAGATATAATTTTCGTGAAATCCAAGTTTTAACCAATTATATATTTAAACCTAATATATAAAACACATTGATTTGATATCTACAATCGATTTTTTTCTCAATAAAACAGTAATTTGATAACTACCACATACTTTTCCCGTTCAATTCTCAGTATCCAAGTTCAATAGAAATCACATCTTTCATCCTTTTAAGAACCATAAAACCCAACATCCAATCCATCCCACATGATATTTTAAAAGTTACACTGAAACCTTTCAATTTCGTGATCAAAACCAAGCGAAATCAAGTCAGAATCGATCCAAATGGAGACTTAGTAGGGAGCTGGCAACACCACGTTTACTTGATGAGGTGGTGCAGCGGTTGCCCTAAATAATTTATCCGTCTCTCTCTGAATCTTGGATCAAGGGGGTGGGTGGGTAGTAAAACTTCTCCTGTGAATTATATATATGTACAAATTTGTGGCATAAGATGAATTATGTGAAATAGTATTATTAGCTAAGATAGGTTGCCAAAAGTCGACTAATTTCCCACCACAATTTTTCAGATCATAATGTCAAGTTGTCAACCCTCACATGAAAGCCATATTGAGTGGTAATAATAAAATTTCGCAACCATAATGAAATTTCGTAATTTACCTAGAAATATGGATCAAAATTTTCATTTTTTCCATCGAAAATGTCGAAAAGTTTTCATTTTTGAATCAAGCGAAACGAAAACAAGATGTAATTCCAAAACTATTTGTTTGCCTTAAACTCTATTATTTATTTAAATTTAATAACTTTTTTTACAATTTTCCTTAGTGTTTTCGAAATATTTTCGAAAAGTCTCAAAAAAATTTCAATATTTGGTTGACCGAAACATACACACGTAACGAAATTTTGATCCATGCCTAGAAAGTTAATACCAATATGCATGTTTGCCTTTGAATAGCGTTAAAGGTCGTAAATAGTATAAAAATGTGTTTTGGCTACATGATTAATTGGTAATGTAAGTTCATATATATGTTACAACTTATATGACGACAAATTAAGTTATTACTATTGGATATAGATACATACGTCACCAATTTGGTTTCAAAGATAAGAAAATCCTTGTCTTTTTAATTAAAATTCGATTATTAATTAACTAACTAGTACTCATTCAAAGATGTCTTAGTCGATGAAGATGACCATGCAAGAATAAATATTTTTGACATGAGTTGTAATTTTTATGACATTATTGTTTCTTTATGTGAGGCTATGGTGATTTTTTTTAGCTTTGTTGTTTTCTACAGTTGTATTGTATTTGCATCTACTTTTATATGTCGAACATTTAATCTTTTTTCGGATCCAATATAATCTCCACTTTTAAACTTTTCATCGGTATTATTTTTTAAAATAAGTTTGTTAAAGTTACAACTTCATTTAATTTAACTCATGTGTTCAAACTTTCTTAACTAATATTTATGTTTTTGACGAAAATATGCATAAAATTAATTTTTTTAATCTACTAAACTGTGTATTTATATCTCGGACATAATAGTGCATTGAGTATAGGTCATTCCCAGTGCGGTATCTTCAGTAGGATTTGAACTTGAGTTTTGTCTCTTGGGGTCGCAAGTCACAACCACTTGGTCAAACCACCTTGGGTATAAATTTAAATTATGAATGAACTATTAACTAATATATATTTTTAGTTGGTTATAAAACATTAATAATGTTACTTAGTTAGTTTAATAAAAATATGCAAATACAATTTTTATTTATTTATTGTCGAATACGAATATTTAATGGATCGGATCGACTTAAACTCATACTCACTCCATATATATCCAATTACAAATCTTCTTAATTGAAATAAATTTATCGAATATCTAATCAAACAAAAAAATTAATAAATCAAAAGGAATATCGAGTAGATTCGGATTGATATTCGGCCCTTTGGCTAGTCAAAACTCACAATATTCCAATTTTTAAAACATCGATTATAAGACTCTCTTATCCCTTGGCCCTTCAAGGGACTTTGTGCACATTTTATGAGGCCGATGGCCCAGTTTGTGGCCCAATAGGCCCAATTAACAAGAAAAGCCCATTTATGTTTGATTCTCTGCTCTTTCAGCAAACTCACCAAACACTGAACACCCAAACATTCGTATGATTATTTTCACTATAATCCTTTGGCTTTGGTATTTAATCTCCCCAAAGAAATTGTCACCCTCTTAAAATAAATTCTACCTTTACAGTTTTTATTATATTATTTTTTAACATTTTAATTACATACTACCCATTTAACAGTTTAATTTGTAAGTGTCTTTTGGAACGAGGGTTCAGAAAATGGAAGATATGGGTTTCTCAGATATCTTTATTTGCAGGTTGGTTTTGGGTTCGCATTATATTTTGCCTTGTTTGGACTTTTTTGAATAGTTACAATAAGCAAAATGATGTTGCTCTCTCAAAGACTCGTTCTTTGCTATAATGTATTGGCTAATCAATGCTGCTAATTCTTTTGTATTCTTGATTTGTTTGTCTATTTAGTGTAATATGAAGAATGTTGTTGAGCTTATTTTCTAGTTATTTTTTTTATTCATTTAACTTTCCTGTGGCTAGAACTATGAGATTATGAATTATTCAATACAACACTGTCTAGTTGCTTTATTTTGAGTTATTTTGAACATTTCTAATTCCATATATTGTGATCTATTGACCATGTCCTGCTTAAACCATTATCCATGTAGTTCATATATGAGATATTTTAGACCAATTTCTCTTTAGAGAGGAATTGGGTATACAAACACCAAATTGACGATCCAACATGAGCAAAATTAAAGTGTGAAATAGAGTATTTCCTTTGAAGAATTGTTTAACCCATGTTCTTGGCTCATGATAAAATAACAGGACATATAGTTTAATTGCTGAATTACCTTACGACCATGAATGCTATATGTCAGATGGATTGGGGTGAGGGTGTATTTTACATAATGGTTACAAATTTTATATTTGGCTTGCTTATTATGAGATGAAATTGCACCCTCTTTGCTAATATGATTGCACAATATCTTCCACAGCTCAACGGTCTAATTGGTTTATTGCTTCCTTTCCTTGTTGCTTACAGGTGTACCAATGCTTAAAAGCTACAATTGCTAGCAATATTAAAGTAGTAAGTGGAGTTGTCTGTGAGTTCTCTTACTCTCTTATATGGTTTGGTGTAATGCTTGCTTTAACAAACTGGTTATAGGCATTTTAAGGTAATAGGTATTTTTTCAGGAAGTGATAAATTAGCTATAGTTTCTTGCATATTATTGAGAAAAAGTAAGGTCCATTTTTTTATTTTCATATATCGATATTCGTTTATCTAATTTTGCGCTGATTACTTTCAAATTGATTGATCACCTATTTGATTGCTCACTTTTTCTCGATTGAACCTGGGAAGGGAATATTAAGAATAGAAGTGAAATTAGATAGTGGGTTGTTTGTTAGGATAGGAATATACCCGACGCTCCCATATCCGAATTAGGTTATATAATTTATGCATGTTTTTAATTAGTAAGTTAATTGCATAGGTTCTTGAGTGATTCAGAAGACACTTAAGGATAGAAGTGAACCCTAGGATAGTGAATAAGAATCACTAGTTAAAATTAGGAAGTTAATCGACATTAGGCGCAGAACATTGGTGAAGTTTGAACTCTAGACATTTGATCTCATTGATATTCTCCTTAGCATTTAATTGTCATCTTTAGATTAGTTAATTATTAGTTTTAGTAGTTAGTAATTCAACCAAACAATAGTATTTCCTCTTTAGTTGAATTAGAATAGGAATTGAAGTAGTGAATTTGGTAGATATTTAATTCAAGTCCTCGTGGATTCGACACTCTACTTTCACTTTGTTACTTTTGCGATACGTGCACTTGCGTTTATTTCCGTGTGTAAAATCTGCAACAGGGGTTATATGCTTTGAGTAAGGGGGATACTGTTATAAAACAGCGGCATATTTGCAATAATGCAGGGGCGTATTTGCTATAAAACAGGTGCACATATAATATAGAAAACAGGTTACAGTCTTTGGGGGTGTTTTGTTTTGTTTTGCCTAGTACGCGCGTAATTACGACCAAATTGAGGGGTAATTTTGGGTAAAAAAAAATAATTGGGCCAGATAAACCTAATTGAATGGGGGAGATCCAATTATAATTGGGCAAATAAAGCGGGGTAGCCCACAAAACCGTAAGATTAGGTCGGGCAGCCCGTGTTTTAATCTGTCCAACCAAACTAGCTTGTAATGGTCCAATTAAAATAGTCTGGGCTAATTGAGGACTAATTTGGGCCTAATTTGCCAATCCGAACCTTGCCTTACAGTTTTTGTCATCTGATATCCAGAATATAATCTATTGAATTGTTATATTAATCTTTTAAATAAAAATTTGCACTCCATTGTCTTGATCAACTTGTTATATTCATAATTTTTGGCATCTAACAAAAGATATAGAGTATGAATATCATCATATATTCAATTTATGGGATACTTTATTCTCTTCAACCATTGTTGGTCCATGATTTACCTTTTCAACTATCGATTGCATCACTTTGCATCCGTCAACTATGCATGAATACCAAAATTTTCTATCAATTTACATCTTTATTTGTTAAGATTTTCTTGTTTTAATCGAAAAAAAATATTATAATTGGCGACAAAATAAAAACATTTGTATTCAAATTAAGGATTAATTCAATACTACATATTTTAGACATAATTAATAAAAAGTAACATAATAGCATTTCAAATATATCACTTAACAAATTTCGCAATATTACCTATTGATTATTGTGATCGATGCCTTTGTATAAACCGTTGTATTAATGTCAAAACAACACAATTGATTTCACATTTGTTTTGTTTCTCCTATTTTTATTGACAAATAGTCCATTTGTGCATAATTGATCTTTGGAGGAGGTGACGCATTGCAATGAATAACTAAAGGGCCAAAATGTGAAACAACGCTGCAAAACAAAATTTACCATATATAAATTGATTATGAGAGAAGAAAACATTAACATTCAAGTATAAATTCAAATTTTGGAGTGCAAATATTCAATTCCAAACTATATGTTGTATAAGAAAGTCGTTGACACAAGCCAAAGCTTAAAAACTTCAGGGGCTTGTTTGTCTCACTTTTTTCTGAAAGTAATTTTAGAAATAAATTAAGATTTTATAAATGTCTTAGTTTTTGTAATATTGTTTGTTTTAGTTTTTTCAGATGATATAAGTTTTAGAAGTAAGTAGATTTTTTTTTTTAAAACTATGGAAAGAATAGAAATAGTACAAGAAATATGTAAATTCATGTTTGTTACGTGAGATAAATAATGTAAGAGAAAATTAATTTATATCAAATTAAAGTAGATTTTATTTAATTTTTTTAGAGATAATATTTTTTAGATGGAAATATTATTGAAAATTAAGAGTGGATAAATTAATTTTGAAAACAGGAAAATATATTTATTTGACACAAACACGCCATGAAGTTAAGTTCGAATAATGAATTCACGGTTTAAAAAAAAGTTAACATTTCGCACAATTTAAGAAGCCACTTTTATAAATGCCTCGCGTCTTCTTCTTCTTCATAATTCCTTTACTCATCACTGTTTCTTCACCCTTCCTCTTTTCTCAGACGCGTGCCTTCTCACTGTCGGCAACCGTAGCTTCTTCAAGAGCAGTCGACTCCGGATCTCAACCGTAACTTCTATGTCTCACCGTCCCAACTTCCAAGGCGGCCGCCGCGGAGGCGGTGGCCGTGGAGGCGGACGAGGCCGTGGAGGCGGCGGAAGAGGTGTAGGTCGTGGAGGTGGAGGAGAGCAACGCTGGTGGGACCCTGTCTGGAGAGCCGAGCGCCTCCGCCAGAAAGCCGCTGAGGTATTTATTTCATTTTCAAGTGTTTTTTAACTACTTCGTTAGTGGTTAGTTCGCAATTTGTTATCATTTTTTATTCGAAGCTTAACTATAGAAAGCGCGAATTGACTGTTAAATCAACTAATTAAACAAGAACGTGGAAAATAAATTTGATTTATAATGATTAGGCAATGTACTACTTTTGAAGCCTGAATTGTGTTTTTACTTATGAAGAGAAACTGTGTTATGCCTATACAATCAATCAGCTTTGTTTTTTTTTAATATATTTAACATTTGATGAAACCTTATGTAAGTTTTATTTCACATAGCATTGACGTGTCACTATGCAGATGGAGGTGATGGATCAGAATGAATGGTGGGGAAAAATTGAACAAATGAAGAAAGGAGGAGAGCAAGAGATGGTAATAAGGCGTAACTATAGCAGAGACGATCAGCAAATCTTGGCTGATATGGCTTATCAGTTAGGCCTTTACTTGTAAGTTGTTTTCTCAAAGCAACATTGATGTACATTGCTTGCAGTGAAGAACAATGGATTTGTGTTGTATATGCTGCCAACATTTGATGCATTTTAATGATTTACCCTTCAAATTTGTGATTCTACTTTAGTTTGATGACCACTGGACTGTAAAAAGGTAGAGAAATGCATGAAAGCTGTTCAACAGGATTAGGTCCATATGGCCTTTTATGTGACAATGCTAATAAAAAATAAAAAAAATGGCATGCATGAGAAAAATTAATTCGAAGATTTTAACTTTTTCTACATTATGCTTAAATATCGCCATTTGTTTTATATGCTTTGCAAATATATTTTGTGTTGACTGTCATTGAATTACTCTTTCAAGTCGAGGGATCTATCATTCAGTCATGTTCTTTAGGATGTGTTCATTTCAAGTTCATGAAAGCAGCAATTATTAAGTGTTACCCCTCAATGTGTTCTATTGGTTTTTTATTTGTGGAAATGAAGCCATGCGTATAATAAAGGGAAGGCACTTGTTGTGAGCAAAGTGCCATTGCCAAATTATCGTGCAGATCTTGATGAACGGCATGGGTCCACAAAGACAGAGGTACTTGTCTAAATATTGTAAGGAAAAAGTCTTGGTTTTCTTATTTATGGCATATATTATCTTCACCTTTCGACAAAATTCCAGATTAAAATGTCAACAGAGATTGAAAAAAGAGTTGGGAATCTATTGAGTAATTCCAATGGGACAACATCAGCCGAGAATAAGTCTTCTCCGTCTTCTGAGACTGCCACAGTGCTATCTAGTACAGTTCAATTAGGCAAACCAGCATCAGTGTTTGAGATTGATACTGCACCGGAGGGACTTAATGTCGAACTAAAAGAGAAACAAGAAAAGATGAGGGTACATACATGATGTGCATAGTTTCTTCTGTTCTAGTTGCTCTATTTTAATTTGTGATTGCTGATTTAATCTACTTTCAGGAAAGTAATAGTGTAAAGGCCATGCTGGCATTTAGAGAAAAGCTGCCAGCATTCAAAGTAAAGATGGAATTCTTAAAAGCTGTTGCAGCAAATCAGGTATATATTTCTTATTGCTCAATATTCTGCATGAGGTATAGTTTTACTTCAGAATTAAATCTGCTAAACAGGCACCCTCACTGTCTCTGCACCCAAATGTTAATGCTAGTCGCCAAGCCGGAAGTATTGAATTTTAAAAAGGAAGAATGGTGTTAGAGTCTGAATTTTATCAAATGTATTGAATTTATTCACATATCTTAATATCTGCAATATTTTAGAGACAGATCCGTCAGCATTTTTCTCGTGTCAATTTATGATTAAATTTTAACTTTTACTTACAAAAATGATAAGCCTTACAAGATGAACTATTAAGATTCCACCAATCATTTAATTTCTGTATAACACCCCCCACCCCTCCCTGAGTAAGGCCCCATGATCCCCAAACTAATCTGGCCTTACTGAATTTTGTCCTAAAATTGTTAATTTAAAAAGATGATATGCCTTACAAAGGGAGCTAATAATTTATAATGAAGTTTTCTGCCGATAAAACTTCTCTTGGTGTGAATATGGAAGTCTAGATGTATAATAATTGCATCCAGCACCGGAGGCGAACACTTAACATCTCTGTGATCTAGAAATCTGTTTGATGCCAGAGTCCATCGCCTGCCACTGCCTCCCATAGCAATGTCACCACAATATACATAAAGTAGAAACGTATACCACTGCCGTCCCTTTATTGCGGATTCATGTAATTACTTTGTCCAGGATCACTTAGGCTTTTTTCTGTAATATTGCAGTTTGTTAATGTTATTTGGGGTTTGGTGGTTTTGGAGTTTATATAGGAGGTGTCAGGAGTTTTTTTGGACCAAGGAAACTTTACCCGACGGTTTATCATCTTTCGCCAACTTTTTTGATGAGGCTCACTGGTTTACTCCTGCATAGATAGAATCTTTGGGTGAAAATGTGAAATTGGGGGGCACCCCCTTGGTGCTTTCTTATGAAATGCTTACTTGTAACTGTAAAAGAAAAAGTAAACCAAAAGAAATAACATGAAGAATACAAGCACTCTATCTTAGGGCCATAAACCCCACAATGCCTATATTTTACTTCTGAATAAAAAATTAAGATGAAGGAGCTGTATAATGCAACAAGGATAATAAGTGCAGCATTTTCAATTAGATTTTTTTTTGGTTGGTGATTGTAATACCTATGAAGTCTTGAACTTGATTTATTTATAGAGATGGATTGTTGTCTGCAGACGCTATCTTCATTTCATCTGCAAGCATAATAAATGACTGTTGGATACTTTGTTTGGTGCCGTACTAGATAAGTTTTATAGTTAATGTATTGGGTGTTTGTAAATAATCTTCTGGTGATTGATATTTTTTTAGAATTCAAAGATTATGCAAAACATTATCAACTTTTTTTTTGAAATATAGGTGCTCGTAGTTTCAGGAGAGACTGGCTGTGGTAAAACTACTCAGCTTCCTCAATTTATTCTGGAAGAGGAGATAGCATCTCTACGCGGAGCTAAGTGTAGTATAATATGCACTCAACCTCGAAGGATATCTGCTATATCAGTTGCAGCTCGAATATCCTCGGAAAGGGGAGAGAAGCTTGGTGAAACTGTAGGTTATCATATTCGTTTGGAATCAAAGCGTTCTGCTCAGACAAGGTTGCTATTTTGCACCACTGGGGTGTTACTTCGGCAGCTGGTATTATGATCTTTAATGGCCTTTAACTTTTTTGTTTATGTTCTTATTCTGTTGATGAAGTGGTAGCAACAGGCATTCAATCTTTAGGTCCTGTTGCGTTAATTCCAGTTTTTTTAGCATTTCAGACTGTGAAACTTTGTTTGGATACTCATACAATGTAAGGTGAAATAATTAGTTAGAATCGAATTAGAACTAAGCAATACTTGTCATAAATAAGAAAAGTTTTGGGCAAAGTCCACCTTTTATGAGTTTTAGCACTTGTAATTTGGAAAGCTGATTTCTTCTTCTGGTCTACAGGTTCAGGATCCTAATTTAACTGGGATTACTCATTTGCTAGTTGATGAAATTCATGAAAGAGGCATGAATGAGGATTTCCTGTTAATAATATTAAGAGACATCCTTCCTCGCCGTCCTGATCTACGTCTTATCTTGATGAGTGCCACTATCAATGCTGATTTGTTCTCCAAGTACTTTGGAAATGCTCCCACTATCCATATTCCTGTAAGTAGTACAATCTCACGTATTTTCCCACTTGTCTTTAGTGTTTTCTTCAGGATATGTTGTCTCTTAGGTGATATCTTAGCACAATCATTTTACAGGGATTGACCTTTCCGGTGAAAGAATTTTATTTAGAAGACATACTGGAGAAAACACGTTACAGTGTTAAATCAGAGTTCGACGATTTTCCCAGAAACTCAAGAAGAGGGCGGCGGAAGCAGGAAGCTGAAAAGGATCCTTTGACAGAGTTATTTGAGGTATTGTTTTTAATATTCATTTTCTTTGTGGTTATTGACGTGACTACTCCGCCCACATATGAGTTTGCTTTTATATAGTCTCATCTGATTGCTTGTTTTAACTTGGTGGCGTCATATTTTACAAACCATGGAGTAATGTCAGATGACCATATGCATTTAAATTGTTACATGGACTTGTAAAATCAGAGCTTTGACGCATATCCATACAGTACAGAACAAAACTATTATGGTCATATGATAGATATGGCAAAGCATTCCTCGCACATGACCTGTAGGGCGATGTTATGGGAAAGAGGGAAAATATAATATGATAGTGGTTGTTCAACATCTCTTAATCAGTATTTTTATCATATCTTGTCAGATATTGCTAATTCCGGGTAGATCTTAGTCCGAAAGATGCACACAAGAAGATGGATTCATCAAAGTGTATGAGTTCATTATTGACATGTAGCACATTAATTGTCATTACACGTATTTTTTTTTTATCTAACTTTCTGTTATATTATTACGCTGTGAATGAGAAGCTTCCGGTGCCCCTTTAATGAACTAGTTAATTAGAAGATATAACTGGTTATATTAGTAAACTATACTTTATTTGTATCAGCTGACATGCAAGATGGTCTTTATAATTTTTAGCAAGAATTTCTATTTTGGAAATACTCTTTTAGGGCGTTGCCATATTAATGTAATTTAGATATCACGCATGTCCAGCAAAGCTTGTTTACTCCTGATACCACACCATAAGCCCTTGTAGCATACTCCCTCTGACATGATTGCTGTTTCCATTTAGAACTTTCCCCAAATAATGTCTTGTTACCTAATTAGATAAATTAATTTTGAACTAAAGTAATTTTGTGACACCACAAACTCCTAACCACTACTTGTGATGGCCAAAAAATGTTTAAGATACCCAAAGCATTATTTTTGTAACTCATATAGCAATCCATTCTATTCAAAATGCAGCCTTCAATTTGGGAGGGAGGAATTATCATATATTGACATCTAGTCCATAAGTTCGTCGATAGTCATGTCACCATGATTAATTCTGGAACCTCCTCATTTACCTGATAGTTGCTCATCACTTTCTCCTCAGGATGCAGACATTGAATCCCACTACAAAGGATATAGTGCAAGCACCAGGCAATCTCTTGAGGCTTGGTCTGGTTCACAGCTGGATCTAGGTCTTGTATGTTCTTTACTTTTTTAATTTTGCATATATCTGCTCTTTTATTTGCATGGAGTTGTTATGCAGGCTGAGCTGATTCTGATTATATTTCCTTATTGTTCAATTAATATTTTGTATCAGTTAATACCTAATGTGGCAGTATTAAACTGTTTATCTCAACTTTCAGTCTAGAGGAATAGGACATATCTTCACAAATTCTCACAAACAAGAGAAATATACATAAAAAAGTATATAATTTTATATGGATATTCAGATATGTTTCACGTGCCGGAGTTCTTGATTCTGGTAAACGAACCATGTGCACTGGTCAAGGTTTCATGATTACCCTGTCCCACAGAATTACTGTGACATTTGGGGGTTCTGTGACCTTTGATTTGATCAGATTAAACTTTTAAAAGGGTTGAAGTTTGTTTTTTACTTGGCTTCTACACCTAGATTGAGGTTTTGTAACCTCAAGAGAAGAAGAAAGAAACCGTGCTCCCTTCTAGGATTGTTTAGTGTGGATATTACTTAGAAAATTACTCTCTGAAACTATGCTCCTTGATTTTCCTTGTTATTGTGCACGCTTGTTGTATTAAGATTTCTCGTTTGAAAAAGTACATCCTATTGGCTATTACCCTAAAAAAATATTACAACTTGAGTAATATAACAAGTAAAAACTGTACTCACATAGTATATCAACCAAGTTACAGCAGCAGATATCGAACCATTGTACATTAACATGGCATCAAAATCTGCCTGCATGGTATTAACTACAGTTAATAAGGAGAATAAAGCTATTTCTTAATGCCCCCCTCACGGCATAATTGTTTTTGTAAACCTCCTGGAATAACTGCAGCTGATCTACGAGATTATTTCGTTCAACACAAATCTATCCTCTTTTACCACTTATTACTCCCTAGGTGATCAGCAATGCAACATGACTTTTCTCAGCTGACTGCTGACCTAATAGTATGGGTCTTCCAAACTTCTCCAACCAACGGACTGTAATTTCACCAGTTGGATAAAATTAGAACATCAGGAGACCTGGATTTTTATTTGCAATCTTCTTTGGTATGACTCCAACTAAAGATGGCATACTAAATCTCAAAGAACCAGAATTAGTATCCAATAAATATTTGAACCATCTAATGTTATTTCTGCTATTTCACATAACTTAACTCTGTTTATCCTGTAAACACGCAAGATGGCAGCACACACATTATACATACCCCATAGAAGACAAGTTTGGTAGATGGTTGGCGAAGTTCTGCTAGTGCATACTGTCATAAGTTACAAACAAGGGCTAAATAAATTAAGGTTAGGCATCAATGTCAAATAACTCAAAGCTGTTGCATATAGTCTTCAGTTACATTATACAATGTTCTTGACAATGTTATTCTTGGTTTCAGCTTAATAGGATCGACGGATTAGGGAACCATGTAACATTAACTGGAAACAAATAGTAATATTAGTATTGTTATTTGTATGTTTTTATATGGTTTCATATGCACATGGAGTATGTTCTCCATAATTTAGTGCGCTCACAATCATTTAGGACAAAAAAAAAAGAAACGGTTGGGTTGGAATATCCAGATTTTATTTTGGATAAATTTAGTTGGGGATTTATCCTTCTTCTTTATCTGAATTTAGGGATGGATATTTGCAAAGCATCCTTCGCAAATATTGTGTTCGAGTTCATCACGAGTCTAACCCATCAGCTTAATATTCTCAACTAATTTTTTTAACAGGTGGAAGCAACTATTGAACATATCTGTCGCCATGAAGATAATGGAGCAATTCTTGTTTTCCTTACTGGATGGGATGATATATCAAAGCTCCATGATAAAGTCAAAGCAAACAATATTCTTGGAGACACGAATAAGTTTTTAGTCCTTCCACTTCACGGTTCGATGCCTACAATTAATCAGCGGGAAATATTTGATCGTCCACCCCCTAATGTTAGGTAAATGTCTCTTTCTTTTATATATTTCTTTACATTTCCCCCTTTTGATTTGTTTCAACAGCAAGAGGTGGAAGTGTTTCTTTTTAGTCCCTTGCATGGTTGACAGGCATTAATTTTCCATTTCACTTTGCAAACTAGTCTCTATTTGATATTCATGTGACTATGAAAATTTCTGGTATGGGTGAAGACTTCTTTTTCCTAATCACTTGATGTGATAAAATTTTGTCACTGTCGATTTCTTTCCACACTATCTTCATTCTTATAATATACATTTGATAGCTAGGGCGTTACTTTGGTGTTAGCATCTTAGTTTTTCCTATCCAGAAATATATTCCTTGTAATTTGGAAGACCATCTATTCTGAACTGCTTAAAACGAGCGAGGAGGTGTAGTGACTACTTGGTGTGTGTGTTGTATATAGCTTGCGTGGATTTATATTTTTTTTCCTTCAGAAATTGCTTGTTTATCATTCATTTACTAAACATGTCTCTTTTCTTCATTGCTGGTTGTAATTTCGCATAGCTTTTTCTCTGGCAATTTGTCAGTAAATATTTCCTAAAAGTTGATCTCTGCACTTGAGATAGACTCTGCGATAGGAGATGACTGGTGTATTATGTTTTTTTTTTTCAGTTTACACATCACATGTTCACCTTTAAGAAGTAAAGCTGCTCAGATTTCATGTTCCTATAATCTTATATTTACAGAAAGATTGTACTAGCTACCAACATTGCTGAGAGTAGTATCACCATAGATGATGTTGTCTATGTAATAGACTGTGGAAAGGCATGGGTGGGGGGGGGGGGGGGTGGGGGGGGGGGGGGGTGGGGGGGGGGGGGGGTGGGGGGGGGGGGGGGTGGGGGGGGGGGGGGGTGGGGGGGGGGGGGGGTGGGGGGGGGGGGGGGTGGGGGGGGGGGGGGGTGGGGGGGGGGGGGGGTGGGGGGGGGGGGGGGTGGGGGGGGGGGGGGGTGGGGGGGGGGGGGGGTGGGGGGGGGGGGGGGTGGGGGGGGGGGGGGGTGGGGGGGGGGGGGGGTGGGGGGGGGGGGGGGTGGGGGGGGGGGGGGGTGGGGGGGGGGGGGGGTGGGGGGGGGGGGGGGTGGGGGGGGGGGGGGGTGGGGGGGGGGGGGGGTGGGGGGGGGGGGGGGTGGGGGGGGGGGGGGGTGGGGGGGGGGGGGGGTGGGGGGGGGGGGGGGTGGGGGGGGGGGGGGGTGGGGGGGGGGGGGGGTGGGGGGGGGGGGGGGTGGGGGGGGGGGGGGGTGGGGGGGGGGGGGGGTGGGGGGGGGGGGGGGTATATTTTCATTTATATTGTTGGTGTCTAACAATTTGTGCACTTATTTAAGCATTTAAATTTCAAACATAGTTGTACACGCATTAAAGCATGTAATCATACTTCCTTGGTTAAAGTTAATTTGAAGAACACTTTAATGAAAATCACGAAGCCTACGAATGCAATATCGTTAAGACAATATTTTTGGAGTTTATGTGACAATGTATTAGAATGTATTTTTAATATTGGATGTTTTTAATGATTTCTTTTATCGCACAAATCGTGTATAGTTGTTAACTTTGAATTTTAGAAGCTGGAAACAACAAAAATATAGTGGAATCTTTCCGACTCTTGAAATCAATCCAAAATCCTTAAAACACCGGAGCGCACTTACCGAAGGAAAACTCATGCCTAGACCCGGTCTTCCATAGACCACTCACAAAATCTTGCAAATATATTTGATGTATGCACTAATTTTATTCATGGTCTATGAAAGATCTGATCTAGGCAAGTATCACCCCTTACCCGATGATTCTTGATCTTGGGAGGTGTAACTTGTTCAAGAACAACAAGTAAAGAATCCAAAGATTTGGCAGCAATTTGCAGTTAACTAATTGATAACATAATTTTATGTGTTATAAAACCAAAGCGGAGTCTCTAGCAGCCCTAAGCCACCAAGAAGTAGATAGAAAAGTAATAAATCACGATTATCATGTATAAGAAAAAACCAAATTCATGATAACAAACAGATACAATAAAAACTGAATATCTAATATCTTAAAAAATCCTCAGTTTCTTTCTTCTTTTGGACTGAAACTCTTATGTACTCTTCTAATTGTACATTCCACCGAATGAAATTTGTTATAAGATCACTTTAAATTTTGAAGGATGTATATAATGATACTTCATAAAGGAGTTACACAATGTATTTGTCCTGCAGATGGTTTGCAAAAATCTTCAATTATCATTGTGACCACCAGCAAGAAGTGCCTCCGCTGCCGAGTCCAAATCCTGTGGGAAAAAGACCCTGAAGAAAAAGTACTATTTTAAAGATAACTGTAAATGAATTTATTAGGATAATATGTTCATAGGTAATAGAAGCATATAAAGCAGAAGAGCATATAATACCACAAAGCAAAGTGAAACAGATTTATTTTGTTGGTATTCTCCTAATTACTTGTATACATTGGAAACCAAACAGGGTTTTGTCATACAGTTTTTGTAAAGGTTCAAGGGATGGATTTGAAATTCACTAAAATGCATTGAAGTAGTGCTTCAGGTGGATACATTTAGGATTGAGCGAAAGACAAAAATACCCACTATGCTTTGTCTAACTCCCAAAAACCCCCCTGTATTATTTTAACTCCCAAAACCCCCCCTGTGATCTCAATTAAATGCCAAATACATCCCCAGAAAAGAGAGTGTGATTCAAACGCCAAAATTGCAAGTATTTGTTCACATTTTGCTTTTGATATGACAATTTTACCCCTGACATCGAAAGACAAAAACACCCCCTATGCTTTTGTCTAACTCCCAAATACCCCCCTCTGTGTCATTTTAAATCCTCAAAACCCCCCTGTGTTTGGTTTTAGATACCACACTCAATCCAAGTAGTATATACCTAGGTTTTAAAAAAGAATAATTTTTTTTTAAGAAAAACAAACACATAGGGGTAATCTTGTCATTCCACCAAAAGTCAAAAGTAAAATTCTACTTGGGTTGAGTATGGTAATTAAAACCAAACACAGGGGGTTTTTTGGAAGTTAAAATAACACATGGGGTCTTTTGGGAGTTGGACAAAGCATAGGAGTTGTTTTTGTCTTTAGCTCTTTAGGATTTAAGTTCACTCTTTGCTCAGTCCAAACAATTTACATAAAAAATAATTAACAGTTATTTATACTATTACAAGAGAAACCATGTAAGAAAACTACCTGCAGGTGTTGTGGTACAAGGTTTTGCTCAGTTGGTCAATGTCTGCAACACCTTTACAGCCAGCCACCACCTCAAGTACTTGCCTGCAAGTAAATTACATCAGACCTCAGATTAAAATAGAGATGGTTGAGCAATAAAAAACAAGACCATATACATCTAAAAGGTCCAAATTCAGGTATTTAGGGACCACACAGAACATAATAGCATTCTCAACATTATAGAACAAGTATTGTTGTGTCATATGAAACACTGCGCTTGGAATAGTATTTAGGATTGAGTGGACAAAAGTAAAAAGGGAAAGCAAGTATTTAATAATCAAAGTACGTCATATTTTCCTCATGGGGCAAAAAATCAAGAAAAAATAATTTATACTAATGAAGATGAGCATTATAAAGAAAATAAAATATATCGACATAAATATTAATAAAGTGACTATACAACCCAATGAATATTTTCCTTGTTTTGTGCAGTTAAACACAAACTCCAAACATAACATTATTGTTTGCAATGAAGTATAGGTATTCATACTCCTCTGCCACCCCCCCACACACACACGGAACTTAGATGCTAGGGAATGATGAGAAAGGTGAAGGTGCATTCTTACTAGAATTACTGATCTACACTGTCATATAACACCCGGCGTTTTGACTTAAACAAGGATTTTGGTAATTATAAACATTTCATATATGATCTAGGGGTAAAGAAAACTGTGGTCAGCTGAAGTCTCCGCAGTATTCCTGTATCAAGGAATTCAGAGAATATTTGCCTTGTAAAAACTCCTTATACATATAATCCACGGAAATAGAATAAGTAACTCTAGTTAAACTTGAATGGCGTAAACCCCAAAATTGAGGGGTAACACCAATCTTGCCAACCGCATTTGGTCAATATCCTCCCAAAGGATAAATACTTCCTCCTTCCTAAATTGAAAACTCATTTTCCCTTTCTGGTTAGTTTCTAATTAACAGTCTTTATAAATGGCAAATTTATTCTAAAATTCACCCAAGTATTGTTGCGACTCCACTATCTCTCAATCCCTATTTCGAGGGCAAATATGAAAAGATACCTAAACACTCAATCACCGTTTCGAGGGCAATAATTAAGATACCTAAAACTTTCAACTCTCATCGAAACCTCTAAGCCAAAGTAAATTTTGATTTAAATAAGGGACGGAGGGATTAAAAGAAAAGTTCAGGACTAGGGTTAATAAACATAATAAGATATATAGAAAATTATCTTATAAAGCATGAAAGTAAGAGTAAATACACAAAATTAACTACAGTCCTGGAAAACTACACCAGACATTTAAAATGCATGGCATGAGGTGCATTGATGCAAACCTACTGATTTTAGTTCGATTGAATTGTATATGTATTCGGTTAGGGAGTCAGGAGGCTCAAGCTCATTGGAACTAGACAGATGAAATGGACATGGAAAGCATAGAAATATTCACTTTCGTAGTATGGGAAGATGGTAAAACCCTTGTCAAATGGAATCTTTTTTGTTGTAAGAAGATCGCTGAGACCCAATAATTGAAAATGTGGAAATACTCTTTTTGCTAATGGAGAAGACTGTACAAGCATATTACTTGAAATGCTCTTTTTGTGGTACGGGGAGATTGTAGAATCCCAGTAACTGGAAATGTTGAAATGCACTTTTTCGTGTCGGCAAGATTATAGAAACCCCGTGTAAGAGACATTGATTTCTCGAGGTATCCATAAGAAATCTAGAAAATACACTCAGATCTCATAATCCATAGCTCTTGGATCTCCCCTTTCAACTAAAATTCTAATTACCAAAAAGAACATCCAGAGAATGACAACTTTCTTGTGTGCTTCTTGCATTGACTTCTAATCACAATCATTAAGAATTTCATGACATCAACTTATCAGCAAATAGGGTGTTTTACCACTAACCGTACTGAACATGGTTCATTGCGACCTTTGACAATGCACTGTGGATCGTACTTCTCCTTCTTCTTTGAATCCCATACAGATTTCACAAAATTAATCCCTGCATGGGTGCTTCTTACTTCACAGTATGGGGAATCTGTTTCGATCATCATTCGCTGCAGAGGAATTCCCTTTACAACGTCAAGGTTCTCAACAGTCTTCAAAGAGCATCCATTTATGCCTGTGAAGAAGTAGACATTGAAAGAAATTGTTTTAATAAAGAATCCATGATTCACAAAAAAATATATGTAAGCGGAACAGATAAAAACTCAAGAGAGATGAACAGTAAAATATCATCACCTATGAATAGATTACTTAATGAGAGAAGACTATCACGATCTTGTGCGCTACCAGTAAAAGAGTGAGCAACGCCAGAGCAGAACCTGTACGACAACATCAAAAGGAAAAAGCTTTAAATCTGCAGAACTAAGATGGCCTTCAGAAAGAAATAAGCATAAATACTGGAAACATTAAAAAAGGGTATTTTGAGAAAATGAAACAGACCTTTGACTTTTAAAAATGAACAATTTATGCTGAGAAGTAGAGAGAAAAATGACAGAAAGAGGCACAATTGGTCCTGCTAATAAACAAGTAGTACATGGTATTAATTAATACGAGGTGTTTTTAATTGATTAACACATCTACTGAGATAACATCACTTGCATTTGGTCTATTATCAACATACTATTATTAGGTGAGATATCATTTAGTAAGTGCATCTGCCAGTAGGCGATTCTAACAATGCCATCAATCCATAAATCTTACCTATGTTTGTTTCGCTCAAGAATATTGCAGAAATCATCTGCAGCTGCCCGCATGTGGAGAAACATAGGCAATTTTGTAGTGTCTGCTAATTCAAATTGCTTCTCAAAGTACCTAACATGTAACATCAAGCAAAGATAAAATTTCAGTATTGCCACAACGACCAACATTTTATGCACTCAAGCAGACAAAGTTTAAGATGGAAGTATGTTTGTTCTTTCTCAACTTAGCTCTTCCAGAGTAAGAAGTGAGAAAGGATAAGGGAAAAAAAAATCAGAAAGAAAACAAAGACCAGGGAAGTTTTTCAAGCAGCCACATACTTCTGTTGGATTTCACGGGGACAGAAGTGAAGCCTATCATAATCCAATCCACATTCTCCAATTGCCACCACCTTGCTTGAGACAATGTTGGCATCAAAAAATGAGACCATCATTAAACAAACAACGTATTTTCTGATATAAACAAAGAACAAATTAGGCATGACTCTTGAGCTGAATTGACACATTTTCAAAAGAATTTGGGCATACAGCTGCAAAGAACAGCATAAGCAACCATTTTCAAGTGAAATTGGTGAAAGAGCTAAGCATAAGTCAAAAAAATATGGAAGTTATTTTACATTGCTTGCACTGGATACTTGCATGTCAGTCACAAACTTATAAAACGTCTCAGCTAAGAAAATAAAGCATACTTTGCCTTTCTCAACTCCCTCTTTCGCCAAAGACAAAAGAGCCTCAAAATGTTTCTCTGGGTCACCGCTGTCATCAAATTCCTGATTGAAAGCACTAGAATCAATATTGTATTTGCCTCCAGATATAACTCAAATTATACAAAAAAATAAAATCAGGTTCTTTTGAACCTGTAAAATTAGGTATGAAATCTCACTTTACATCTTGTCGGATGTACACCTACTGTGCAAAACAGCCTTGCTGCATTAATGAAAATTTCTTACATTATTAGCAATTGTGGTATCAAGTGAAAGACAAATAACTGGAAATATAGGAAAGCAATAGAGCTGAGCTTATAACCAAAGTAGAATGCATAAACAGACCATCAGTTTCAGCAATAGCAAGAGCTTCCCTCGACTCCTCAAGAGAACCTCCAGTCACCTATTGAACGTAATAGAAAGTTATATATCTTCATAAATAAACCCAGACAAAGTCATCAGGTTATTTTATCATCACTTGATATTCAATTTTCAATGTACAACTCTATGTCACATTTCACCTAACCTCCGTATACATTTAAGCATAAATAACTACAAAGATCTCAAACATGTATTAGCGAGCTTCAACGTGGCAAAAACATCAACTTACACAGTTTCAAACAGATTGAATATTTCAAATTGAAGTCAGTACACACATACCCAAGACACAACAGATCTAATTCAAAGAAATCATAAAGCTATGTAGAAAAAGCAGAAATATATGAATATATCTTCACTCAATCATAGACAACATAATTTTAAATGACATTACTCCAAATTTCTGTACATATCATTAAAGATAAGATAGGGCAAAGAACATACAATAATTCGATCTACGCCAGCGGCCCAAGCCCTACTAAGCACAGCAGGAATATCAGCTACATGATATTGCTTCCCATTGTACAATCCTCTGAACATACTATCTGTATTTCTCGAAATGCATTGAAAATTAGAAACAAATAGAACAATTGAAAAAATAAAGAATAATAATACAAATTTTCGAGAACTATCCTCACCTGTTAAGTTAACGGCTATGTCTGTAACATAAATACAAACAGAATTGGTCAAAAATGTACAGATCAAATACTCACTAACAGTACAAAACATTAAATTAAAATCACTTGCCTATCATTCGTATGCTACTGCTGCTTGCCATGGACGATATTTCAAACACTTTCGTCTCTCGTCTCGCGTCTCTGCTTTTTTCCTTTTGAAAGTAGTGAAAATTGAAGAGAATAAATTAATAAATTGTAAATTTTGTCAATGTTAATAAAACCGGACCGGGCCTGCCGCTTCGACCGCTAACCGGAGGCCTGTCTAGTAAAAACCAGTTTGAACCGGACCGGTTCAACCCGGTTCTGATTTTCCTTTTTTTTCCTTTTTTTTTCGATTTTTTAATATTAAAAATAAATTGAAAACTTTTGTAGAATAAGGGATTTGAACAACTGACCTCTTGAATAAAATATAAGATCCTTACCATTTAAGCTATATCATTTTTGTTAAATCCTTAGTATAGAAATTTATAAATTATAGAAAATTTGTAACCAAATTTATTTATAAAATATTTTATGATAATTAGCTCAAATTAATATTTTACACATTATCAATTAAAATTAAAATTAATTTTAGTTTTATGACATAATTTCTTATTAAAAGTTTTTCTATAAGATATTTCTTTCTAACTATATATTTTTAGGATAAAGAGTGTCAAAGTTTGAAAATCAAATCGATATATTATGCAAATTGACTTGTATACATAATTATATTTTAAAATTTATTAATCTTTTAGATTGTCGTATTTTAACTTACACCTTTAAATTTTTAATTAAATAAATATAACCATATTATATTTATATGAGCTTACTAATTAGTATCATATTACCATTATGATATAAGTTAGATAAATATTATATGATTTAATTTATATATATTCTAAGTTTTTGTATATTTTTAATCAATTATAGGATAATGTTTAAATTTTATGCATATTGTATATACTTAAAAATTAAATATATTTATTATATCATTATGACGTCATTCGATCCGACCAGTGGTCCGACCGATTCGACCAGTAGAACCAGTGACCAATCGACAAATCGATTCATTGTCCGATCCAATTCTGAAAACATTGATTTTGTGAACCACAAAATTGCAAGTGAAACATCACGTTTTCTTTTTTGTAGGGGAGGATTGCAGTTTGCCCCGAACTTTGCATGTTTGTACAATTTTCCCCTAAACCCCCCGACTCATAACCTTTTATCACTCAACCTTCAATTTAGCATTTTGATTTATGTGTAGATGTTTAAGGGCAATAATGTCATTTTCAGATATTTAGCATTAAATTCTTGTGCTTATCAACTGGCAGCCACAAAACGGATGAATTTGATCAGCAAGTTGAGTTTTTTCTTCTTTTTTTTTTAATGTAACAAAATACTAAAGTAATTATATTGTCTTTCATTGAGCTGTACATTAAGAAAGAAAAAGATCTACTTGCATATATGTGTAGAGTATTTTATTCAGACCAGTTGGAATTTACAATGAAATAAATTTAAGAAAGAGTTAGTTTAACAAAAGTTCTTTGCAAAGTTAACTAAATAAAAATATGATTCAAGTCATGTTTAAAATTTTCGAGAACTAGTATCAAATTAGAGTTGGCTTGCAATCATTGTCTCATTACAAGTTTACCCCATAACTTATTCAACCTTCAAGTTCTTTTACATAACGTTTTTTCGATAATGATGAGAAAACGGACTGAATAAAAATGGACTCGATCCGACAAAATGAAAATAGCAGATTGGGTGCATGATCGATAAACAGTTTCCGAACGGCAAATCAGATACACGACACAATAATAAATATCGACCGCCTAAGTTAGAAAACGAAATATTTAGCAAATTTGTTAAATTTAACTAATAACAGTAAGAAACAGACAAGAAAAAAAAGGGACATTTGAAGCATGCCAAAAGAAAGCAAACCCTCCCAATTCGAGCTTCATGCTTATAAATGATCACATTTGAAACTTATAAACCAACTCATTTAATTTGCACATATATTAAAACAACTAGAAACATACACCTCTTGCATAAATTAACATCATAATCCAGCAGTGGGTATTAGTACATTATATGGCCCAGTTTGTGAAAGTTTGGATTGGACCATTTCATTGTTCTGAGGTTTTAGAGATTGTCCGTTCTTCATAAAGTTTCTACACAGTACACATATACTCAAACCTACCATTTTGAAGGAAAACAATATACTTTTTTACAAGTTGAGCCAATTTGAACATACACTACTTAAGTTGATTTCTACCAGACAAACAAAAAATATAATTAAATAACCATGTTATGGATGTTCAAATAAAAAATCAATAATTAAAATGTTGTTGACAAATAAAATATAATTAAATAACCATGAGTGCTCAAGGCTCGAACATGTTCAAAAATGGAATCTAATCTAACCTCGTTAATATCCAGGAAAAAAAATAAGTTTAATGTTCAGGAGCAGAGCGGGTTGGGCTGGGCTGGGCTGGGCCGCGTCACACGAGCTCAGGAGCAGGGCGGGCTGGCGGCTGGGCTGGGTTGGGCGGCGTGAGTTCGGGCAGGAGCAGGGGAGAGAGTGGCGGCCGGTGTAGAGAGATAGAAGAAGAGCGGCGGTGGAGAGAGAGGGAGGAAGGACGGCGGTGTGGGAGAGAGTGGAAGGAAGAGTGGCGTGGGAGAGAGAGGGAGGAAAAGCGGCGTGAGAGAGATGATGAAATTAGGGCTTTATGAAATTAGAGTGAGGAAGATGAAATTAAGTGCATTTTTTTGTTATTTTTTTTATCTTAAATTATATTATTAACTTTTTTAAATTAACTAATTAAATTATTGCAAAAAAATAATGAAATTGAAAGAGTTAAATCAATCGAAAAAGTTTAAATGGAATCAATTTGGTGAAAAACGAGTTAATTGAGGTCATTTGAAGTTAAATTGACATTTGGTTCATAATTAGTTAACTAGAGGGCTTTTGGCATTTTGCACCCTAGAATTATAGAGTTTTGGCACTTTGCACCCTAACTTAAAAGTTTTGGCACTTTGCATCCTGGAAATACAATTTAGTTGGCACTTTGCACCCTAGTGTGTGTTTTGAAGAAAAAATTAATTGATTGAAGAGTATAATAGTTATTTTCGAATATTTTTGGCACTTTAAACCCTAAAAGTATAAATTTTGACACTTTGGACTCTGAAATATAGAATATTGGCAATTTGCACCCAAAAAATATAATTTCTGGCATTTTCAACCCCGACTTAATATGATAATCTAAATTATGTAAACAACATGCACTATAATAATATGTTAGATATGTAAATGTGTATTTTAGATATAATGTAAATAATCTTGAGGATACTTGAAAATAAAATGAAGACAATGTTTTCTTTTTAATCTAAATTTTACAGAGAGAAAATGTTAAAATAAGTTATTATAAAGTAAAATAAATTTAGAATAACAAATTTATGATTGTTATGCATAGAAATGACCATTTTATATCTACATAGCCAACATTCATGAGTCTGTTTTTTTTTTTAGAAAAATATATTAGTGTGCAAAATGTTACAATTTATATCTTTAGGGTGCAGAGTGCCAAAAATTTAATCGGGGTGAAAAATGCTAATATTTTATAATTTTAGGGTTCAAAATGCCAAGATTCTATATTTTAAGGGTGCAAAATCTATATTGCTAAAGTGCAAGGTGAAAAAAAAATTGAAAATAACTATTCTACCCTTCTATCAATGAATTTTCTCACTAAAACACACTGTTGGGAATCGGTAAGATAAACAGTCCTAAGCACAGCGGAAATTAAAATTTTTAACGGACCTCTTACGGAATCTTGCCAGGATACTAAACTGGTTGTATATATATGAATATTAAACGACAAGAATAATTAGATCCAAATTATACCTGTCTCCTAGCAAATCCTGGTAATCAGCAAAGTCGTACTTTTCTCCCTCGGTAGAAGTCGATCCAAGCTTTATTGTAGCGCCCCACGTGTTGCGCCTCTACGAGTTGATACACCACAATATCAAGAAATATAATATATCCTAATCGGCTAGAACATAGGATATATTAATATCTAGGATTAGAGAACAAGATTGGAACGAGAATGAAGTCGAAAAATTCTTCCAAAAGGAAGAGATGGTTCGGCCGATCACTAGAGAGAGAGAGAGGGAGAGAATTTTCTTGACTTGGCTTTTTGGCTCTTGATTAGTGTGTATGAGATATGACCTTAGGTCTCCTACTTATAGGAATCTCATCATCCTAATCCTCCTAGGATTAGGACTCCCAAGTCTTCTAATTCTCCTACATGGGCCATGGCCCTTTTAATTGGAAGACTAAGTCTTCTAATTAATTCATGGCCCATACTAGATTTAATTAATTGGGTCTTTATTTAATTCTCAATTAAATAGCCCAATTAATTTATTTCTTTCTCATTTAATTAAATTAGACTCTAAGTCTATTTAATTAATTATTCCCTTTATTAATTAAATCCAATTTAATTAATTAACTTACAAATTAAATTCCAATTTAATTTCCAATCTTGATCCAAATCCAATTGAATCACGTTCGCTCCAATTGGGTCGACCCAGTCGACCCAGTCACCCCAATCGACCCAGTCGATTTAGTTGACTTAGTTGTTCTTCATTTCCTCGCTTTCGCTTCATGTGTATTGTATATGCCCCCGTAGGTTCACCACATAATTTGCCGTGGGTTATAATTAAATATTGATTTAATTACTCGAGTATTAAATACTCTAAATCAATCGAACACTCTGTCGACTGATCATTCCAAAATTAGCACCCCTGCTAATTTGGGAATTCTCCCACACTCCACGGTCGATGTCTGGCCACAAGCCCATGGAGCCCAATCACTGGTGAATTAATTCAGTGAACCTTTTAATCATTTACAATTTCCATATACGCTATAATCTCTCCATCGATCGATCTCCCAGTCAATACTTAAGGGCATGGATTTTTCATCGGTTCCCTTTTATTTTGTTTTGACTTTATGCATTCTGATCTCGAAATAATTCTCTTTGACTTAATCTTTATGAGCTACTTTCATAAAGCCGTCAGATACCTTGGCCAAGGATTTTACCAGAATTAATTTCTCACAGAAATCCATAGGAGAATTTCCCAACCTATCAAGTCGGGTCAATGGATCCTTTGTTGATGATATGAACCTGCATACGAGTTCCTCTATACCCAACGTGAATCCACAGAGACTTTCTGGCGATCTCCAGTCGGTCGGAACTCACATCTAAGTATAGACGTTCTCGCACCAGATAAACCCTATCACCTCAAGTGTTTGGGGATCACTCCTCGTATACTGTTGTAAATTGGAATAACTTCAACTCCGATATGCGACTACCGCTTCCATGATGAGTTATTTCCTAATTGGGGTATTCAGTGCACTTGCCATCCCAGCAAGCCACCCACTTATGTGTATCGACTATCCCAGTCACGCTCGTGGACCCCAGCGTCCTCCAGTTCATCGGAGTATACACATTAGTGAGAGTCTAACCGAATCCAATGATGTCCCATCTCGATTGGATTCTACGACTCTTGAATATGTTCTAGATCACGGCCTTGGAGATCAGTCCACGGGTTGTCCCATAGCCCTGTGATCTAAGGACTTATATCCTTATGCGTAGATAATTATTACATAAGATAAAGTTGACCATATAATAAAGATGCATTTATTAATCTAAATTGAATAGTTCCTTTATTTATTACAATAAATGGCAGCCATACAGTTGGCTTGCCGGACACTATTCTATCAATCTCCCACTTGTCCTAAAGCCAACTTTCTATGTTCTTGAGTCCCATCTTTATCAGATGTTTCTCGTATGCCTTTTGAGGCAGTGGCTTCGTAAGCGGGTCCGCGATATTATTTTCTGAGTCGACACGTTCCATCTTAATGTCTCCTCTACCAATGATATCCCTTATCAAATGGTATCATCCAAGTACGTGCTTGGATTTCTGATGAGATCTCGGCTCCTTTGCTTGCGCTATTGCTCCATTATTGTCACAAAAGATAGTAATGGGCTCAGCAATGCTAGGTATCACATCCAATTCCTGGATGAAGTTTTTCATCCAAACACCTTCCTTTGCGGCTTCACACGCTGCAATGTACTCTGCTTCGATGGTTGAATCTGCGGTAGTATCTTGCTTGGAGCTTTTTCAGCTTACCGCACCACCATTGAGGCAAAATACGTATCCAGATGTTGACTTGAAATCGTCTACATCGCATTGGAAGCTCGAATCTGTAAAGCCTTCCAATTTCAATTCTCCTCCACCGTATACCAAGAACAATTCCTTAGTCCTTCTCAGGTACTTCAGAATTGCCTTTACGGCTATCCAGTGCTGCTCTCCTGGATCAGACTGATAGCGACTCGTAACGCTTAATGCGTACGCCACGTCTGGTCTAGTACATAGCATACCATACATAATGCTTCCAATAGCGGAGGCATATGGTATTTGAGACATATTGCTTCTCTCTTCAGGCGTCTTTGGGGCCATAGACTTAGAGAGTGCAATACCATGTCTCATCGGAAGTAATCCTCTCTTGGATTCTTCCATACGGAATCTCTTCAGTATTTTATCTATGTACTGCGATTGGGAGAGGCCCAGCAGTCCTTTTGATCTATCTCGGTAGATCCTTATACCTAGTACAAAGGATGCTTCTCCCAAATCCTTCATTGAGAATTGTGTAGACAACCATGCTTTCGTTTCGGATAACACCTTTATATTGTTTCCAATGAGAAGGATGTCATCAACGTAAAGCACCAAAAATTCAACTGTACTCCCACTGATCTTCTTGTACACGCAAGGTTCGAACACGTTTTTGATGAATCCAAAAGTTTGGATTGTTTCATCGAAACGGATGTTCCAACTTCGGGAAGCTTGCTTTAGTCCATAAATGGACCTCTGGAGTTTACACACCTTGTGCTCATCTCCTTTGGATGCATATCTTTTTGGTTGCTCCATGTAGATCTCCTTATCAATGTCTCCATTGAGGAAGGCGGTCTTCACATCCATCTACCATATCTTGTAGTTATACCACGCAGCTATGGTTAGCAAGATTCGAATGGATTTAGGCATTGCGACGGGCGAGAAGGTTTCCTCAAAGTCAATGCCTGGTCTTTGAGTGTATCCTTTTGCCACTAGTCGCGCCTTGTAGGTTATTACCTCTCCGTTCACTCCTAGCTTTCGCTTATAGATCCACTTGCAACCCACGGGAGTCACTCCCACTGGTGGATCTACCAAGGTCCAGACCTTGTTTGAGTGCATGGAGTCCAATTCGGATTCCATGGCTTCGCGCCACTTTCCCGAATCTATGTCCAACATAGCTTCATCGTAAGTCCTTGGGTCGGTTAGAGACTGTCCAGTCTCATGTAGCAGACCGTAGTACCTCTCGGGTTCTCTACGTTGTCTTTCTGACCTACGAAGTATTGGTGTACTTACTGGTGCACTTTCATGCTCTTGTTCTCCCACTGCCTGTGGTGATGGGTCAGTTTGTTCGACCTCTTCGGCCTTTTCAGCTTCAGTGACCTCATCCAGTTCTATGTTATGTTCTTTCTTGTCCACCAAGAAATCCTTCTCGAAGAAGTGTGCGTTCCTTGAGACAAACGTAGTTTGTCTCGTAGGATCATAGAACTCGTATCCTATCGAGTTTTCTGGATACCCCACGAATTTGCACAAAGTGGATTTTGTTTCCAATTTATCTCCCACTAGCTTTTTGACGTAAGCGGGAGATCCCCATATGCGCATGAATGCGTATGAAGTTGCCTTGCCAAACCATAATTCGTATGGTGCCTTTTGTACGGATTTAGAAGGTACCATATTTAGTATCTTCGTTGCCGTGAGGAGGGCATGTCCCCAAAATGAAAGAGGAAGGTCAGTGGCACTCATCATGGATCGAACCATATCCATCAAGGTTCGATTCCTTCTCTCTTACTCCATTTAATTGCGGTGTAGCAGGAGGAGTCCACTGAGATAATATTCCATGCTCTACAAGATAATTCAGAAATTCGTTACTAAGAAATTCTCCACCTCGGTCAGAACGAAGAGCCTTTATCGTATGACCAAGTTGATTCTCTACTTCCATCTTGAATTCTTTGAATCGTTCAAAGGCTTCAGACTTGTGTTTCAGTAAGAACACATATCCATAACGACTATAGTCGTCAGTGAAAGTAATGAAGTAGTCGTAGCCACCTCGGGCGCTTTTTCTTAGTGGTCCACATACGTCAGTATGTATCAAGTCCAATGTTTGCTTGGTTCGCTCAGGGTTTCCCTTAAATGGCAGCTTAGCCATTTTACCCTTAAGACATGGTTCACATGTTGGCATTTCATCAATGTGCTTGATTTCAAGCGCGCCAGATGATGCTAACTTTTGAATCCTTGACTTGGATATATGTCCAAGTCGAGCGTGCCATAATTGGGCAGAAATTTCATTAGCTTGTTTTCTTTTGTTTTGTTGTACGTGCATAACTAACTTAGGTGGTTCTATGGTGTATAGTCCATCTCTTAATGTACCAGTGAAAAACAAATGATCATTCATAAATAATGAAAAGGAACCTTTATTAATATTAAAATTAAAACCTTCATTATCTAAAACAGGAATGGAAATAATGTTTTTCACTAAGCCAGGTACATAAAGAATGTTCCTAAGGACTAACTTATTACCACCTAAATCTAACTCCACTTCGCCTATGGCCTCGGCAGCAGCTCTAGCACCATTGCCAAATCGCAGGATCCAATCCCCAGGCCTAAGTGGCCTTGTTGCTCCCATCACCTGTAAATCATTACAAAGATGAGAACCACAAGCAGTGTCCAACACCCAAGATGCACAGTTAATTGATAAATTAACTTCAACAAGGAATATACCTTTCGAGTTCTCCAAGAACTCTATTTTAATCCTTTCCCTTGACCTTGTGCAGTAAGGAGCTCTGGTTTCCATTTGTCTTGACTTTGATCGCCGCCCAGTCCTTTCGCCAACCCCTGCTTTCTTTCCAAAAGAAGCTTCATGTTCCTCGAGCATTTGTCGCAGGACGTGCACAGTAATCTCTCGCCTTTGGAGATTCAAGTCCGCGACAAAACTGTCATATGATCTAGGAAGAGATTGTAGGATTATATCCACACGAAAATCATTGTCCATCACGACACCCATATCATCGAGTTCAGAAAGAAGTCGAATCATCTTGTGTACGTGGATTCCGACAGGAGTTTCTCTTCTCTTTCTTGCTTGCAAGAGTTCTCTCGTTATCGCGAATCTGCGACGTCCATCTCTAATCCCATAAAAGGAATTTGAGATTCGAGAGAATCTCTTTCGCGGATACCATATGCTCATGTTGTAACCGCAGATCAAGTGACATATATTCCAACATGTAATCACGAGCTAAGCTATCATCCAATTTCCATTTGGTGATGCTTTTTCGAAGCTCTTCGGGAACATCATGTGAAATATCAACGGGTGGAGGTACAGACAAAACGTATGAAATGTTTTCAGCATCAAAAAGTCCATTCAAGTGGTGTGTCCAGAAGTGCAGGTTTGGTCCAGTTAAAATGTTACGTTCAAGTGATGAGATGGACAAATCTCTAAGTGCTCTAAGCTCTTTAGTCATCATATCTATAAACAGACGATAGAAGAAACAAATACGCGAATGATTAATTTTAAATGCACAATTTACAAACATGGTTTTTTATTTGTAAATTACTCCCACTATTTTAATCAAAATCTTATGCCCCCACATAAGTTTCGGGAATATAAAATATCCTAGCGGGCTCAAGGCCCAAATGCAATCTTCTAGTACCCACGACTCGTTGGCCATACTATTAGATCCACTTGGTGGACGACATCGTCGTCGGTTAACCATCGCAGCTAACCCTTGAGTTCATTTAGCCTCGTTCTTCGTTATGGACCCACGACTCGTGAGACATCCATATTTACTAGCGTTAAATCATGTCCAATACTCGTGGAGAGAAATAGTTCAATCCTAGACACCCCACGACTCGTGAGACAGCGCCTAGAACCTTGCTATCCCCTCCCTTGGCACTAAACTGTGCATCGAGGCAATAAACATATTATCTTCCTATAGCTCGACCCACGACTCGTGAGACATCGAGATATATTCGTATAATATGCTTAAGACCTAGTAATTGGATAGGCTCGGACCATAGACACCATTCATATGCGCCCGTTTATTCGATTTAATATTATAATTGAGTTTTTAAAGTTCAATTGGAGGTTTTTCAATTTTCTTGTGCGAGGTCTCATCAGATTATGCTTTATCTTGTTTACGTTATCTATTCTAAGCATGCATGACATACATCAAAGAATAATAAGTAAACATACATCACCTAGCAGGATATGATTGATCGATTGCCCATCCTATGCGATCCATCACGAGCCATGCGATGGATCAATTGGTCAGTCTAGGGTGAAAATTAAATGTCCTAACTATTACAATTTTCAAACCCATACATGCATGGGCCTTCTTGTAATATCCTCCTTGATTGGGCCTCCATGTATTGAATTGGGCCTCCATGTCCTCCAAGGTAATGGGCCTCCATGTGGATCTCCAAGTCTTCATGAGGTCTTCACGGCTCCAAGCCTAAACTAAGTCTAACTTATAATGACCCTATTCTATTACATTTTAATTGCGCAAGCAAGGGGCACCAATCAGGCCCATTTAATTACAACCCATAAAATAAATAAACCAAAACTACACAGGGCTTAGGGGCAAAATCGATCAATCCACATATTCACTCAAGAACATGCATAAATTCACATAAGGGCATAAATGTAAATTTATCGGCTCCTTTAATTTTAATTCACAAAAATTATCCAAGTTAATTAATTTTGAATTAATAATTAATCTCTAAGATTAATTAACTCTTACTTGAGTTCTAAGTAATCTACAATTCTTATCTTGATTAAGTTGGTTAATTAAGATAGTTACAAATCTTCCAAGATTCCTATCTTGTCCAAAACTCTAAGTTTCCCAATTTTCAAAATCTCCAAGATTCTCAAGATAATCCTATTTTGACTAGATTAGATAACTAAGGTAGTTCCCAAATCTTCCAAGATTCCTACCTTATCCAAAACTCCAAGTTTCCTAATCTCACAAATCTCCAAGATTTTCAGATTTTTCAAAATAGGCAGAATTAGAGTCCAACCAAAATCAGCCATATCTCGGCCAATAGTGGACTGCCACGTGGACAACCCACATTCGGCCACAAGGACCGCGCGTGAGCTGCCCGTGGCAGCCGCTGCTGCGCGTGGCTACGTACGGCAGCAGGCGGCTGCGCGTGACAGCACACGGCAGGCAGCCCGTAGGCTGCTGCTGTGCGTTGCACGCGCGACCAGCGTGCTGTTCGCACGCTGCCGTGGGCAGCAACGTGCGGTGGCCGCCCAGCCGCGGTGCGCTGCCGCGCACCGCCGTGTGCCACCGCGGTTGGATCCAATCAAAAAATATATTTTTTTTTGTTTTCTTGATTACTTTTGATTTAATTAAACAGATCCAATTAATTAAATCATAATCCAAAATAAAAATTAACATGATAAAATTTTGAATCAAAATTTTTCTATTAACTCCAAGTTAATCAGATCTACGTTCTAAAACATGCATAGTAAAAGAACTAGCCAAACATAAATCAAACATATGATTTAAAACACAGAATTTGCAAATTCATATATATACAAAGCCAGAGTTGGCTCTGATACCACTGTTGGGATTCGGTAAGATAAACAGTCCTAAGCACAGCGGAAATTAAAATTTTTAACGGACCTCTTACGGAATCTTGCCAGGATACTAAACTGGTTGTATATATATGAATATTAAACGACAAGAATAATTAGATCCAAATTATACCTGTCTCCTAGCAAATCCTGGTAATCAGCAAAGTCGTACTTTTCTCCCTCGGTAGAAGTCGATCCAAGCTTTATTGTAGCGCCCCACGTGTTGCGCCTCTACGAGTTGATACACCACAATATCACGAAATATAATATATCCTAATCGGCTAGAACATAGGATATATTAATATCTAGGATTAGAGAACAAGATTGGAACGAGAATGAAGTCGAAAAATTCTTCCAAAAGGAAGAGATGGTTCGGCCGATCACTAGAGAGAGAGAGAGGGAGAGAATTTTCTTGACTTGGCTTTTTGGTTCTTGATTAGTGTGTATGAGATATGACCTTAGGTCTCCTACTTATAGGAATCTCATCATCCTAATCCTCCTAGGATTAGGACTCTCAAGTCTTCTAATTCTCCTACATGGGCCATGGTCCTTTTAATTGGAAGACTAAGTCTTCTAATTAATTCATGGCCCATACTAGATTTAATTAATTGGGTCTTTATTTAATTCCCAATTAAATAGCCCAATTAATTTATTTCTTTCTCATTTAATTAAATTAGACTCTAAGTTTATTTAATTAATTATTCCCTTTATTAATTAAATCCAATTTAATTAATTAACTTACAAATTAAATTCCAATTTAATTTCCAGTCTTGATCCAAATCCAATTGAATCACGTTCGCTCCAATTGGGTCGACCCAGTCGACCCAGTAGACCCAATCACCCCAATCGACCCAGTCGATTTAGTTGACTCAGTTGTTCTTCATTTCCTCGCTTTCGCTTCATGTGTATTGTGTATGCCCCCGTAGGTTCACCACATAATTGGCCGTGGGTTATAATTAAATATTGATTTAATTACTCGAGTATTAAATACTCTAAATCAATCGAACACTCTGTCGACTGATCATTCCAAAATTAGCACCCCTGCTAATTTGGGAATTCTCCCACACTCCACAGTCGATGTCTGGCCACAAGCCCATGGAGCCCAATCACTGGTGAATTAATTCAGTGAACCTTTTAATCATTTACAATTTCCATATACGCTATAATCTCTCCATCGATCGATCTCCCAGTCAATACTTAAGGGCATGGATTTTTCATCGGTTCCCTTTTATTTTGTTTTGACTTTATGCATTCTGATCTCGAAATAATTCTCTTTGACTTAATCTTTATGAGCTACTTTCATAAAGCCGTCAGATACCTTGGCCAAGGATTTTACCAGAATTAATTTCTCACAGAAATCCATAGGAGAATTTCCCAACCTATCAAGTCGGGTCAATGGATCCTTTGTTGATGATATGAATCTGCATACGAGTTCCTCTATACCCAACGTGAATCCACAGAGACTTTCTGGCGATCTCCAGTCGGTCGGAACTCACATCTAAGTATAGACGTTCTCGCACCAGATAAACCCTATCACCTCAAGTGTTTGGGGATCATTCCTCGTATACTGTTGTAAATTGGAATAACTTCAACTCCGATATGCGACTACCGCTTCCATGATGAGTTATTTCCTAATTGGGGTATTCAGTGCACTTGCCATCCCAGCAAGCCACCCACGTATGTGTATCGACTATCCCAGTCACGCTCGTGGACCCCAGCGTCCTCCAGTTCATCGGAGTATACACATTAGTGAGAGTCTAACCGAATCCAACGATGTCCCATCTCGATTGGATTCTACGACTCTTGAATATGTTCTAGATCACGGCCTTGGAGATCAGTCCACGGGTTGTCCCATAGCCCTGTGATCTAAGGACTTATATCCTTATGCGTAGATAATTATTACATAAGATAAAGTTGACCATATAATAAAGATGCATTTATTAATCTAAATTGAATAGTTCCTTTATTTATTACAATAAATGGCAGCCATACAGTTGGCTTGCCGGACACTATTCTATCACACACACTAGGGTGCAAAGTGCCAAATAAATTATATTTCCAGGGTGCAAAGTGCCAAAACTTTTAAGTCAGGGTGCAAAGTGCCAAAACCCTATAATTTCAGGGTGGAAAATGCCAAAAACCCTTAACTAGATCATAATTCAAAATTATTTACTATTTTTGTACATTGGCTCGAAATTAATTAAATAATCGTTATGAAAATTGTTGACTATTTGGTTATTTACGTTGAGATTATTAGCAATCAGATCGATCGATTCTCGATTTGCAACGTTAATTGACCTTAGTCAACATTGTTGACCTTATGGCTATGTACATTGAGGTTAATCGAAATCAAATCGATACTTGGCTCATAATTAATTAATTAATTGCTAATTCAAAATTGTTGACTATATGGTTATGTACATTAAGGTTATCCGCAATCAGATCAATCGATTATCGATTTGTAACGTTAATACCAAAGTCAACATTGTTGACCTTATGGATGTGTACATTAAGGTTATTCGAAATTAAATCAATACTTGGCTCGAAATTACTTAATTAGTCACTAGTTCCAAATTATTGACTATATTGTTATGTACATTGAGGTTATTCGCAATCAGATCGATCAATAATCGATTTGCAACGTTAATTGATCAATAGTTGACCTTAGTGTTATATTGTATATTTGAGGTTATTCGAAATCAAATCGACACTAGTTTAGCTCGAAATTATTAATTTGTCATTAATTCAATTTTTTTACTATATGTTTATGTAAAGACGACTTAAGTCGATAAAAAAGATTTAAATTAATCAAATTATTGCAAAAAAAAGTGGTTTAAATCGATCAAAATT
The DNA here is from genome assembly GCA_034814905.1 of Penstemon davidsonii. Lineage (NCBI taxonomy): Eukaryota > Viridiplantae > Streptophyta > Magnoliopsida > Lamiales > Plantaginaceae > Penstemon > Penstemon davidsonii. The sequence goes on along the minus strand of JAYDYQ010002685.1, from coordinate 6,821,711 downwards.
GATGGAAAACGAGTCAAGTCAATGAAAGTATGACTCCAAAATTTGCAAGTACAAGTCACGTGATGGGTCTTTAACTTCAATTTTTGATGAAAAACGGTTAAAGTGGCTCCAAAAATCGAAGATACTTATTTTTATCTATCAACTAATATACTACGTAAATTTAGCAATACATATATATTAATTTAAAATACCATTACTTGGTGGAATTCGAATTTGGGGTGTAGAATTATATATTTCGTAGAAGATTATGATATTTTTAGATGTATAGAGAAAATTTGAGCCGAATGTGATTGTGAATTTGATTTGTTAATTTCTTTATAAATAAAAACATGTATCTTTGATTTGCAGGGAAACTTTAATAGTTTTTTCATAAAAAAAAAATTGAAGTTTTAGATCTATCATGTGACTTGAACTTGCAAATTTTTGAGTCATAATTTGAAATCCTCAATTTCTAAATCTCACTCTACACATGATATTTTGGTGAAAATATGACACAACAAAATTAATTTTTCGGTCAAATAAGACTTAAATTGACGATTTCAAACGATAAGGACTGAAATTGATGAATGTGACACAATAAATGACGTATATTGTCGAGTTACCACAATAAAGGGTCAGTTTTGAAATGAAGCCACTTTAGAGGGTCAAAAATAAAATTTTATCGGCAAGATACCCTTTGTGATTTTGTAAAAGAAGCACATTTTCTCTTGATTTTTGCATTTTTATAGAGGGGGAAAATGTTTCTTATACTATATCACATGGAGAGTAAGATGCTGATTAGGCAATATCATAGGGGGTAAAATGCCCATTAGATAACACCACAAAGAGATATGCCTTTTTTATGGTCTATTTGAATTATTATAAATCTTAACCTAATAAGCATAAAAGTTATAAAAGACATTGATCTGATATTTTTCCTTATTCATTTTCTATAAGAACATTAATTTGATATCTATCACATATTTTTTTCCTTAAAACCCCAATAGAAATAAATGGTTCAGATCATGTTTAACTCGGATCGATTTGAACATCATGTTTTATTTCTATAGATATTTTTCCGTATTATTTTTCCTTATTCATTTTCTATAGGAACATTAATATTGCCAATTAGACAATATTAATAAGTTATTTTAGTGCGATATGTAAATTGTCCGTTGTATTTTGTCAGTTTCACATCAAAATCAAGTTTCAGTCACATTTTGAGGCGTGTGTGGAACACTTCAATGAAAAAAATAAAACACTTATTATAATATATCACAAAAAGATAATATACCTATTTTTATATAACAACGAAGACTTTAACATAAAAATTACTAATATTGCATGTTGTTCTAGTTATAAAATTATATTATTTTCATACCTTAACGTTTCAACTCCAATAATATAACACACACAAAAAAGAAAAAAAAAAGGAGAGAAAAAAAAACTCCATTAAAATCCCTATCAACAATATAACATATATTCCTTATTTTTCCTTTTCCTTTTTTGTAATTTTGTAACATATATATATTCCTTGAATTGTTAGGGTACACGTCAAAAAGAAGATATATAAGCAAATATCTATTTAGGAGAATAATTAGCACAAATTAAAAAAGTAATTTCTTTATTTGCTTAATTTTTTTTGATAATTAATTATTTAAATCTCAACTGCCGTCCCAAATCAAAGTGGTCTCTCCATTTTCCTGCCCCTTTTGCTCTTTAGCAGTCCTTCACTCTCCCCCATTTCTTCGAAGAACGCATAATAATTGCGCAATTCTCCCTTCTAATCATCCAGTAAGTCACGATTTTCCTGAATTTCTCTTTGTTATCGTTTATGAATTACGATGTAGCATGTTCTTCATTTGTTTGTTTGATTGATTATTTTGTTCGTTTTGTTTTTTCCCCTTGGAATTTGTTATTTTTGTTTTCAATCACACATGAATGTATTCTAGTTTTCAATATAAAATTGACATTTTTAAATCTTGTTGAGTTTATTGATATTGTGATTTTTCATGAATTTGTTGGTAAAAATCTATCAAGTTTGATTGGAAATATATTTATGATTCCAGTTCCAGAAGCTTATGTTTTTATGCTGAAAGTGTGGTAATCTGTCTACTTTTGTTTTCATATTGGCTGATTATTGATTGTTCCTTTGAAAAAAGTACAAAGATACTACTCAGTTTCAATCTTTATGTGATTATTGCAGCTGTTCTTTTTGTAGAATTATATACATTTTTGTTTCGAGGAAAAGAAAATTTAAGGAATTAATTTATGATAATTCCTAAGCTAAAGAACCACTTAAAACTTACAAATTGAGGCTGAAGAAATTCCTTACTTAGTTTGTTCAATTAATATTTTCTAGCAAGAAATTTGGTATCTGTTTTATCTGGATTTCCTGAAGAGGAAATATGTTGAATACAAATTGTAATTGGTTTTTCAGCTGTTAATGTTGAATGCCATTTTATAGTTGGACATGCATCAATTAATAACTAATCTTTTTTCATTTTTCTTAAGGTTGAGTGTTTTTCATCAATGTCTGATTTTTTTTTTATTTTGCTTTATCATCTATTACATATGTAGTAATTATCTGGAATATACGTAGCAATGAAGATTTTGCCTGAGCCCACGGGACCTGTAAATTGGGAGAGGATCTATTGCTATTTGATGAATGCTCTGGTTGTGGAGATTGCTTTACTTGCTGATACATCCCTTGTTTGGTTGCTTTTTGTTGTGGGATCACTACCTTATGATGTGCTTGAACGATCTTGTTTACCAACTCTTGGAAAAGCGCAGGAGGGTTCACTTCAAGATGAGGCTGATCGATTGGAGAGTGATTCTAATAATTATCAGCATGATAATGTTGAGGATAGTAATGCATTTGGAGAATCTGAATGGAGTGATGATGGTGAAGCAGATGAAGATAATGATAATTCTGATGCGAGTAATGGTCAGGGAAGCGATGACAGTGGAGATGAAGATGACAGTGGAGGAGAAGAAGAAGAGGAAGATATTGATGATGATGATGTATATAGTGAGTATGACAGCGATGAAGAGGAAGATGAGGAAGAAAGGTTAGCTTTTCCAATTTCATGAGAATAACTAGGAATTTGTCTTCTTTTTGTATTGCAAGTGATGGTTTCCATTCAATGTTGTGGAGTAGGGAACATATTGATTCCCATTAGCACAGAAAAGAGATATTATATTATTTATATACTTCCTTTGTCCCTTATTTCTTACTCTTATTTCCTTTTTGGGATTTTCCAATTCAATATTCCATTTCCCTAAATATAATTATTGTTCTTAAAACTACCCTCTTACTTAAAATAATGATTTGCCACCTATTTATTCTGCGCCACTACTTTTAAGGGCAAAAATGTAAATAACTTTAAAACTTACCTCTTTAACTCTTGCCTAATACACCTTCAAGCTTTGCCTCACAAATACCCCTTGTTATTAGACACGGATAAGTTTTGCGAAGAGTGTTCTCTACGTATCCATGTATATTACAGGCTTATAGCGATTTCATAATTTGTTATCTCATGTAAATTCTATTCTTCCTTTCAGTGATCATACAGGAAGTTCTGAAGAGGATGAGGAGGAATCCTTATTGAACCACGCGAGGAAAGTATACACCTCAAATGTTTTTCGTGCCTTTGAACATGAATATAGAAAATCTAGGGCTCTTATGGTTGATGTTGAGAGTGAAAAAGGTAATGAGAGAGGACTGGTGTTTACTTATAAACTAGAAAAGATGGGACATTACCAAAGAGAGCACAAGTTGACTGCATATCCTTGTGATGGAGAAATGAATTGCAGCTGTAATTACTTCTCATATTTTGGCATTCTCTGCTGCCACGCTATTTCGGTTCTTGAATGTCTGCATATTAATGAGATCCCAAACTGTCACCTCATGAGGTGGATGAAAAATGATTATAGTTATGGTCTTCTGGAAAAAGAAACATGTCAGAATAATAAGCGGCGTCGGTTGATATCTGCAGATTGTTCTGGGAAGTGGTAAGATATTATTCCTTTTACAGTGATTATTTGATTGCATTGCCACACTTCTTTCATCATATCTTATGAGTTTCGAGCATTTTCTTCTATTCATGGTAAGCCGGCCCCAAAATGCATGAATAGTTATCAAAATGCATCCTGGGGTTTTTCTTATAAAGATGGATCAAGAAGTCTTAATCTAATAATTGAAAGTTGACTACCTTATTCTGAAGGGATAATCCCATTTATAACGTATTTAGTTATGCTTTCCGTATATTATGTTACCTACATATTTACTCGTTTTCTCTCCGAGTTGGGTTGTAAATTTGTAATATTTATTTCTCTATGTGATTTGCATTGGGTAGATTTATATATTTCCAACTTAATCTAGATGACTTTTGGTAAATGTCGATAGTTTCCTAAAAGACATAATTATCATTGTGATCTCATCCCGTGCTTGAATTTAAGAGTGAATAGCAAATTAACTCCATGTGTTATTCTAAATAGAAAGTTTAACTCCCTGTGAAAAGTAAAAGGGCAAAATATGTCCCTGTGTTTTTATTAAAGAAGCACATTGCCTTCCACTTGATTTTATACTTTTACAAGGGGGTAAAATGCCCATTATGCAATATCACAGGGAGTTAAAGTGCCCATTTATGCATTTCACATGGAGGTAAATTGCCTATTTACGGCTTTACGCATATCACAGGGGGTAAAGTAGGTGAATATGATGTCAATGGTAAGGTTAAATTGGTCATTTTTTACATGAAAATGAAATATTGCCGCATTATAGAGTGTGTACAACACTTCCACTAGTAAGGAGGTAAATTGCTCATTATTTCATATCACAGAAATATCACAGGGAGGTACTCATTATTTCATTCTTAGGGAGGTAAATTGCTCATTATTTCATTGACAGGAAGGTAAATTGCCCATTATACATATCAAGGGAGTTAAATTGCCAAAAACCCTATATTTAATAATGAACTATTATCTTTATATGATAATAATGTTCGTGCCACTTTTCCTCAAACAAAGACTAAATGCTCATTACTTGTAGTGTCAATGCTGGAGCTTCAAAAGATGACATCTACACTGTGTACCAAGAAAGAAAAGAAGATATCTACCAAGATATTGCTCACATACGTTTTATTTTCCTGAAAAATGCAATCAAGTATGATAATATCCCATTTATCTTCGACAAGATTGGAAGAGAAGATCCAAAGGCTACTAAAGATGATTGCTACCCACTTTATTATCAGAAAAAACAAATATCCAATTACACGGACAATGCTCTCGTCTCTGCTCCACTGCTACGGCATGCAAGAGATATATATATTCCACAAGTTTTTGACTTGTTCCGTGTTGAATATAAGAAGTCCGAATATCTAATTACTAGTATTGTATCTCAGACAGTCGACTCAAGCAGAAATGTTTGTGTTGAATGTGAAGTCTTTAAACCTGGTTATTCTAAAAAAAGTTTCAAGGTTTACGCGGAATCAGAAGATGGTATGGTTAAATGTAGCTGCAAGAAGTTCGATTCAGATGGGATTTTATGTAGTCATGCTATAGTTGTTCTTGATTGTTTGTGTATTTTGAGGATCCCATCACAGTATATAGTTAAACAGTTTGTGAGAGATGCGAGTTTACGTGATAAGGGTGAGTTTCATGGACCTCAGTATGAAGAATTCTTACGTTCCGCACGGTATAAGTTTATGCTTGATATACTCGAAAAAATGCTAAGAAAGGCTTCTGCATCTGAAGAAGGTTTGGATGAGTTCGAGAGATTTTTGACTGAACTGAAAGATGATGTTCTTGGTAGACCTGGGGAGTCGTCAAAAGGAGATTAATGGGTTGTCTTCGGTCACAACTTGTTCTTTTGCTTTCATTTAATTCTTAGCAATTTATCGTCAATCTAACGAGACATGAGTTGATATTTTTACCTAGCAACGTGAATTAATTTGAATTCATAATCAATGTCGTCATTTATTTGAGTCCAGATTTTGAAATAGTAAAGTCGGTCAGAGCAATGATTATTTTACAGGTGAGTTTTCATAATAAATCTATAGATTTGAAATGCATAAAATGAATCAAGATAGGTAAAAACTCGAGAGAGAAAATTTTCTTTTAGATTTTTCAATATCAAGAATCACTGATGAAATAAGTTAACAAATCGGACTAGATACTCATAACAATTAAGACTTCTAAGGCAATAAGATAACTTGAAAATTGAAAACTAATATACGAGATATGATTCTGTCAAATCAGATATACATCAAGTAGACAATCTAAAGCATCAAAAGCTTCGAATTGGAAGGATTTGAGAATTAATTTGTATAGTCTATCAAATGTTGAATTTGTTTAATTAAACGACAAACCATGATAGACCATAGCTTTGCTTGTTTTTCTTAATAGCGTGTTAATATGTTATTATGATAATGTAGGCGGGCCAGAAAATGAAGATCTGAAATGAAGAGCCTCACGAAATAATTTTTAAAGTGTCGGAATATAATGTCTAAATGGGGCTTTTGCCACTTTCTACTATGAAATTATTGGGTTTTGGCACTTTGCACCCTAACTTAAAAGTTTTGGCACTTTGCATACTGGAAATACAATTTAATTGGCACTTTGCACCCTACTATGTGTTTTGAAGAAAAATTCATTGATGGAAGGGTAGAATAGTCATTTTGAAATATATTTTGGCACTTTGCACCCTAAGAGTATAGATTTTGACACTTTGCGTCCTGAAAATATAGAATGTTACCCAAAAAATATAATTTTGGCATTTTCAACCTCGACTTAATATGATAATCTAAATAATATAAATAATATGCTATATAATAATATGTTAGATTTGTAAACATGTATTTTAGATATAATGTAAATAATGTACGGATACTTGAAAACAAAATGAAGAAAATGTCTTTTTTTTTAATCTAAACTTTACGGAGAGAAAATGTTAAAATAAGTTATTATAAAGAAAAATTAAATTAAGAATAGCATGTTTAAGATTGTTGTGCATAGAAATGACCATTTTATCTCTACATCGACGACATTCATGAGATTTTTTAAGGAAAACACATTAGGGTGCAAAATGCCATAGAAATTAAATTTTTAGGGTGCAGAGTGCCAAAATTTCTAAATCGGGGTGAAAAGCACCAATATTTTATAATTTAAGGGTACAAAATGCTAACATTCTATATTTTCAGGGTGCATAATCTATATTTTCAGGGTGCAAAGTAAAAAAAAAAAATTAAAAAAATTACTATTATACCCTTCCACCTACAATTTTTTTTATTAAAACACACACTAGGGTGCATAGTGTCAAATGAATTGTATTTTCAGGGTGTAAAGTGCCAAAACTTTTAAGTCAGAGTGCAAAGTGCCAAAACCCTATAATTCCAGAGTGCAAAATGCCAAAAACCCCTCTAAATGCTTAAATCTCCTAATTATTGCTTAATTTTTTCCAATGGTTTAATCTCCTAATTAGTGCTTAAATTTATCATTATGTTGAAATCACCAAAAATAAGGTAAAATTGCAGTTTTAGTCTTACCGAAATGTACCTACAACACTTCTTGTTATGTATTTTACAGATTTACATTGTTATCATAATTCCTTTCCAAATAATTTGCACGTTTAAGCTTATCCTATTTCCATTCAATTTGAAATCAACAAATGCAAAATTGGGACAGTTCTAACTATGAGACCAAAAGTCCACACATATATTATTCTATGGGACCAGAATTAAATTAAATAGAAAATGGAGTGATATGACCAAATTAATTATAGAACCAAAAATTTAAACCAAAAGTGCAAAAACAAAACCAAAATTATTAAGGTCCAATCTGATAGGACTAAAAATGTCTTTTTTTTCCCTTTGAATAAAATTAAAGCAAAACTAAATATTCATTTTAGCAATAATACATTATAGTAGTACAAATCAGTATATATATCACCATTTATCCTTTTCCCAAGAAATTATTTTATCTCTACATGTATCACTACTAGAAACAACATTTATTTTACCAAAAAAAAAAGGTCAAAATATTAATTAAAATTTAGACCAATTTGATTTTGGTCAAAATATTGTGACCGAAAAAATCAGTCAAAAAATATTCCAATCGATTCCAACTCAATCGAAATTATTTTTTTATCGATCTAAAAATTAAAAAATTTCGACCGATTATAAATCAGTCGAAATTATTGCATAAAAATATTTAATAAATTAAAGATTCCAACCGAAATGGAATAGGTCTGAAAGAGTAATGAATTTCCAATCCAACCGAAATTAATTCGGTCAAAATTCTACTCCCTCCGTCCCATTTATTTTTCCCCCTTTGTTACAGTATCCGGTCAAACTTTTCGATAATTATTCACATTTTTTGTGTATTAAACCTTTTAAATATTAATATATATGGTGTTATATGATATTATCAACTTATTAGTGAAATATATTAATTTAATTATTTATTATAATTTTTATAAATTTAGTCAAATTGACTGGTCAACTGTACCATGTGAGCAAAATAATTAGGACGGAGAAAGTATTAAATAATTCGACCGAATCCAAAATTTACAAGAAATTTCGATCGATTTCAGATTCGATTGATATTTCAAAAAAAAAAAAAAAAAGATAAGACCAAATTTTCTACCGAACTAAATTTTTCTTATCAGAATTATTTTGTTATCGGTCAGCAGACCCTTCTTCTTTGCGTATACCAAACACAATCCGTGCTTAAAAAGTTCTCTCTCTAAAAGCTCTCCACTCCGTCGCATCACCTCTCCGCCGCTCCCTAGCCCGTCGTTGCCCAGTCCGCCTTCGCAGGAGACGTGTTTCTTCAAGTCCCTCTTCCCCATTTTCAAATGTTAGTGTTTAGTTTCTTGGTTATTTTTCTATAAATTTGTTGGTGTAATTTGATATATTATGCTCGAAAATTTGATTAATGTTAGATTTGTGTATTGAATTTGTGTATAATTTGTGGATTGAAGTATTATTTCAATTAGGGTTTATGTTAGGTTTAGTTTGGGATATGAATTTGTGATAAAATTGGGAGGTGAATTACATATTATTCTTGAATTTGAGATTAGTGTTCTACATTGTAGTTTGAATTTGTGCTCAATTTTGGAATTGAAATAGAAATTGAACTAGGGTTTGAAATAGAAATTGAATTTAGGCTTCATTAATTAGGGGGTTCAATTGCAATTTCAATTATGACTTGAATTATAGGATTTAATTGTAGCAAAAAAAAATTGGGCATTGAATTAGTTTGATTTAATTGAGCAAAAAAAGGTTCCTGTATTGAATTTAGCGATTGAATTGAGCAAAAATAGTTTGGATACGTATTCAATTATGAATTAGTTAAAGTTTGAGACTAATTAATAGTTTATGTTGATGAGTGAAAAAATTTGGTTCGATATTGAATAGGTTGATTATAATATAGATTTGTTATTGATTAGTTACTATTACTAGTATTATATTTGAGAATGTTGATTATTTGTCAATTTGTAATGATTTTTGTTTGAGTAAAAGATAAAAACATCCCCTATGCTTTGTCTAACTCTAAAAAAATCCCTTGTGATCTCAAATAAGTATCAAATACATCTCCAAAAGAGAGAGTGTGTTTTAAACGCCAAAATTGCAAGTATTTGTTCACATCTGTTTTGTCTAACTCCCAAAAAAACCCCATGTGTTATTTTAAATCCCCAAAACCCCATGTGTTTGATTTTAAATACCACACTCGACCCAAGTAGTATATACTTAATTTTTCAAAAAGAATAAATAAATTTAAAAAAAAACAAACACATAGGGGTAATTTTGTCATTCCACCAAAAGTAAAAAAAAATTATAATTATATACTACTTGGGTCAAGTGTGGTATTTAAAACCAAACACATGGGGGTTTTGGGAGTTAAAATAACACGGAGGTTTTTGGGAGTTAGACAAAGCATAGGGGGTGTTTTTGTCTTTTGCTCATTTTTGTTTAAGTAGTTTTATTGTGATTTAAAGAACATTCTAAATAGTCAAAAATTTTAATTGCTCATTTTGTGTAGAATATGAATATTCGTCTACAACGTAGTTGGAACAGTATAAGATACTGTTGAATAGTGTAATACCCGTTTTACAGCAACAGTGTTGGATGAAGATGAAGATGGAAGGTATGAAGTGAAGGGAGGTTTTGATGATTTCCAAAACATCAGAATCAGCTAAGTACGAAAGCTTAGTACAAACCTTCAAAGATATTTGACTAAGGAAGATTTACATCAGACGAGTCAAATATGGTCCAGAAGACTATTGATCTGTTGCTGAAGAAAGGAATCAGACTGGTGGACTTTCAACCGACTCAAATCAGATTAGTTCAAGTTTGGGATCAGCCGAGTATACATCAGACGAGTGATTTCGATCAACAGAGTAGAAGGGATCAAGAAGTCTGATCAACGGTAATAAATGCTGAAGAGGAAGGGTATTTATGACAAATGATTGAAGAGAAACCTCGTATCAGATTGGTGCATTAAATGCGGACTGACAGAAGGTACAACAGAGTGTACAGTGCTCAGTCGCAGGTAGCCGTTTTTGCAGAAGGGACCAGTACTCGATGATTTGGACACCTGTCGATCTCTCAACGGGCAGATTTTCAAATCTCAAGTATAAATAGTTCAGTTCGTGAGTTGAAGAAGAATACAACACATTTTGAGAGCAAAAATCTGAAGCAGAATTTTTCTAAGTCTCAAACTCAAGAACAGAACACCCATCAGCCGAGTCATTTGTTGACGAAGCAGAATAGAGAGAAAACAGAATATACACATAAATCTGAGTGATTTTGTTAGAATCGTGTTGTGAGAAGTAGATATCCATCTTAGTGAGTGATATTACTTCAGAGAATAGGAGTTTCTTTGTGATTTCCTATTACGCACTTGTGGCCGTTTCATTTGTTGATAGGCGCAAGCATTGTATACTGTAATCTGTGTGACTATAGTATAACCCAAGATCTAAGTGACTTGGAAGAGTGGACTAAAGGATTTCTATCCATATAACCACTATAAAAATCCTTTGTGTTATACTTGCATTATTTTCTGCATATTTCAAAGAGCATACTTTAACACAAAAAGTTAACTGATTGAAAAGGTTTTAAAAAGGAGTTTATAAAACTGGGGACAAAACTTTTTCTAAGTTAAGAAAACTACTAGAAAAATCCGCTGCAAGTTAGTTATTTTAAAACTCTGATTTTGATAAAATCAGCTGAGTGAAATCAGAAGAGTGGTCAACTCTGCTGTTCAAAGCTTTGTGCGAGATCAGCATAGTCAACTTACGATTACTGATCAGCTTAGTCTGCTGACAGAAAAGTTAGAGAATTTTAAAAGATAAATTTTTAAGAGGTCTATTAACCCCCCCCCCTCCTCTAGACCTCATCTGACCACTTGGGACCAACAAGTGGTATCAGAGCAGGTGGTTCATCTGAATCATTTGCCTGATCAACGAGCTTGATCCTAGAGTGTTTTTCAAAGGTTTTCAAAAGAGCATCTTTTTGAAAAAAAAAAAAAAAAACTTCTTGAAAAATGGATTGTATCAGCCTTGTTCCCCACATAGGCGGTATGAGCTTTGAGGACTGAAAAATATGCATGGAAATTTTCCTTGTTGCTTACAATGATAATATGTACAGATGCATAACTCAAGGTCCGATAAGAGTTACCAAAACAATCAAAGTCGATGGCCAAGACAAAGTCGTTGACAAAGATGTTGAAGAGATGACACCTGATGAAATCAAGCTGATTAATCTTGACAAGGTTGGAATCTTTATCATGACCAAGGCTCTGGACAATGAAAGGTTTGACAAGGTCAAACATTGCAAAACATCTAAGGAGATGTGGGACAAAGTCCGTGACATGAGCGAAGGGAACGACTCCATTAAAGAACACAATCTAAGTGTTGCCCTGGAGAAGTTTGAAAACTTCAAGATGAAACCTGGAGAAACCATTGACCAGATGGATACAAGGTTTACAAAGGTGTTGAACAATGTTCTAAAGTTGGGAAAGACGTTTACTGATAAGGAGATCACCGTCAAAGTCTTAAAGGCGCTACCACCCAAGTTCAACATGAAGATCACAGCGATGGAAGAATCAAGGGATCTGGGGAAGATCTCACTGACGGAGCTGTTTTCTGTACTCAAGGCGTACGAGTATAAAATGCCAAGGATGGGAATAGAAGAGACCTCAACTTCTGGCCCCACTGCTGCACTGGTCGCTGCAGAAAGAACTAGAAGATCAGCCGGGAAAACTAGAGAAGTGGACTCATCTGATGAGACCACAGTGCTCAACAAAAAGGAGTACACTGCTGGCGATGTTGCTTTCTTATTGAACGGGTTCAAAAAGTTCTATAAAAGAAAAATGAAGAACAAATATAACAATGCTTCTGCTTCTAAACCTACCTCTAATTCTCATGATATTAAGGATGATTATAAATCCAAAATGATGTGCTATAATTGCAGGAAATTGGGACATTTCATCAAGGACTGCCCATATCCTAAAGCTGAGAAGTATACTGAGGAGGAAAAGAAACAAAGGAAAGAGAGAAGAGAGAAGAGAGAAGAGATACCAGAAAAGCAAAGTGCGGTTGGCTGAAGCTGAAAAAATGGCAGCCATCTACTCGTCGAATTCATAATCAGGCACGTCAAGTGATGACTCTGTTTTTGAAGAGACATCTGCACTGCTCTGTCTCATGGCCAAGGAATCTGATGATTCTGACAATGAGGTAATACTCTCTGAAAGTGAACTTGAGCTATTTAGTTCATTTGAACAAATGATGAACAACAAAACAGATGTTGTTAATGAATTTGCTAAGCTTAAGGACGAGATGATTCTGCTGAAAAAGCAAAATGCTAAACTGAAACGTAGTGTTGAAAAACCCGACGAATCAGCTATGTAGAAAAAGCTTTCGCATGAATGTGAATCTCTGAGAGCAGAATGTGAAGTTTACAAGGGACGAATCATGGAACTTGAAGCTACAATATCTTTACATAATAAGTCGTCTGTTCCTAAGTCATCTGTTATGTCTACTGGTCTTCGTCTGGACAAGGATGAAGGTGGCAAATCAGTTGACATTACCAAGTACAGAGTCATAATTGGGTCACTGTTATACTTAACAGCTAGCAGACCTGATATCATGTATTCTGTTGGGGTTTGTGCGAGATTTCAATCAGATCCTAAGGAATCTCACCTCTTAGCTGCCAAAAGGATATTAAAGTATCTCAAAGGCACACAAGAATTGGGATTGTGGTACCCAAGGGAATCAGGATTTGAACTTATTGGATATTCAGATTCTGACCTTGCTGGCTGCAAAATTGATAGGAAGAGTACTACAGGTACTTGTCAATTTTTAGGCAGTCGTCTGATCTCATGGATGAGTAAGAAACAGACTTCAGTATCCATAACTACTGCTGAAGCTGAATACATTGCTGCTGGAGCATGTTGTGCACAAATACTTTGGTTGAAGCATCAACTAAAAGACTATAATCTCAAAATCAGTGGAATCCCTATCTACTGTGACAATACAAGTGCAATCTCGCTTACTCAGAATACTACTAGTCATTCCAGGACTAAGCATATTGAGATCAAACATCACTTCATCAGAGACCATGTTGAAAAAGGAAATGTTATTATTGAGTATGTTCATACAGACAGTCAGATTGCTGACATTTTCACCAAACCATTAAGTGATGCAAGATTTTCTACTCTAAGAGTGGAACTGGGCTTGTTAAATTTGGATTCATAAGCTGAGAGGGAACCTATCAGAAGACTGGGTTCAACAGCTTACTAATCTGATATCAACAAGTGTCACACTTCAAGAAGACTGACTATCAACAGACTAGCTGACTGATGAATTCTTGAATTCAGGGGGAACGTGTAAGACTAGCGGTACTCCTGTTTTAAAGATGAAATCTTCAATGACAGTTAGTTGAAGTTGTTTTAATCAGAAGATTTGTTCTTAATTCTTGAAGATTTGAAGATTATTTATCTTGCTGGATTGACAAACAGCAAAGGAAGATCACTAGATATTGGCTTTCACTAGTGATATATTGCATCAGACAAGTCGTCTATCAGATAAGTATTTTACTCATCTGTTGTTATTTATGTAAGCTTATATTTAAGTGTTGTACAAAAATGTTTTTTTATCAAAAACACGCTTTTATAAGTAACAGACATGTGGCGTTTCAAATTCCCGCCTGTCTGACATAATTAATAATTTTTGAATTCCGCAATTCTCGAACGCACAATTAGAAACTGACAGATTAAATCAAACCGTTCACGTAAAACACGGAAACCTAGGCGTTTCATAATCTATAAATCCAGATCTGATCAGAAGGGTAAACCTTACGCACCCAAAATTATCTTAAGTGAAAAAGAAGTTACTGATCTATCTGCTTTCTGTCTTAAAGTGTTTTAAATTATCTCAAACTACTTCAAACTCGTTCAAATGGCCGGAGCTGAAGGACGATACTTGAATTACGAGAAGTTCCACGCTTCTGGAACTCCTCTAATGAAGGAAATCATGGTTAAAATCAAAGAGGCGTCACTGGTAAAAGTTTTGGAAGCTCACGAAGATTATGTTTTCATTGACGAAGTGGCTGAATTTTACAAAACAAGGAAAAACGATTTAACCAAGATGACAATGGTGGCTACTATTGGAGAGAAGACCATCTGTGTCTCTCCTGCTGTGCCAAGTGAAATTTACGGGTTGAAAAATGAAGGAGGAGAAGTTTTCTCACTGGGTTCAGAAAAGGAGGAGGAATTTTGGAATGTTTGTGGGAAGGAGGGAGAGGAGATGACTGGAACTTTGATGAAGACTCAATTGAAGGATGAGTTTCAGAGGTTCGCAGACATTATTTCGAAAATTTTGGAGTGTTCTACTAGCTCCTTGGATGGGCTACCTAGAAGAAGGTACCAAACTATGGTTTGCATCTACTATGGGTTGCCATTTAACTGGGCAATTCATTATTTCTACATTCTGGCATTGAAGAAGAATGGGCATGTGATAATGTTGAGTCATCTGATCGCGACTCTTCGTTGTCCACTTGCAAATGGGAAAACGGTTCATGCGCTGAAGGAGATGAAGATGTATGAGCCTGTTAAAGTTGATGCCAAGGCGGTGACAACTCCGAAAAGAAAGGCAAAGGGAAAGGCAGAGAAGCCTGCTGCTACCAAAAAGCCAAAGATTGTCAAACAGACTACTAAGTCTGCTGATCAAACAGCTGACCCTGCTGTTCAAGCCAGATCAGTAGAGTCTAAAGTTGCTGCTGCTGACAAGATAGTCACTGATGTGGCTAAGGATATTGCGGAGATGACTGTTGAAACATCTCCAGAAAGAACTGAGTCTGATGAACCAGTTCAAATAGAGAAGGTTGGAAGGAGGACAAGAAGTTCAATAAAGAGGCTACTGAACCTCAACCAACTGAACTTGTGCCTAAGTCAAAGGCAAGAAAGAAGCTAACTTTGGGAGGAAAACGAGTTACCTTCACTGTTGATCCAACTACACAAGTTAGAGAAACTTCTACTGCTGCTGAGAGACCAGTGGATGCAGTAGACAAGGCTGCTGAGAGTGAACATCCGACTAATCCGACAGCAGAGATGAATGTCCCACTCATTCATCCCAAACCCATTGATGCTGTTCCACTAAATGTAGTGGAGTCCCCTGCTGCCAGAAGGAAGAGAACTGGTAAAGGGAAGGTAACTGCTGCTTCTAAGAAGAAGCAAGAGGAAGCAGAGTACCAGAAAGCTATCGACCTTAGTAAGCTTGCAGCTCAAGCCAAGAACATGACTGAAGCTGAGATTGCTGCTAAGGAAGCTCAAGACTTGGCTCAAGCTTTGGAAGCCAGTACCAAGGATGCTTATGGTCCAAGGTCTACTGGTGGTATTGTTATTGGAGAAAAGAAAAGGCCTAAGTCAGTTATGCCTAGACCCAAGCTGCAAAAGAAACAAAGATCTGAATTGAAGCATGGTCTGGAGATAGTTCAAAATGATCCAGAGGTATTTAAAAGGTTTGAAGTGGAGCTTGAAAGGTATAACAATATTCTGGTCCGTGAGAGTCTCTTTGTTGCTGAAAAAATAAGATACAACAGATGGAGAGACTATCGTCTGACAAAGACCAAGGAGAAAATAATCCAACGGAAGGAGTTTGCTGCAGAAGAAAAATGGGTTCTGCAGTGGCTGGAAACTGGATGCTTGAAACAAGCATTGGATTCAGATCACTTCCTAGATATGGTTCATTACCGGCTAAGGAAGTTGGCAAAATCTGAAGCCAAGAAAATTCAAGACTCTGTCCCTGAAAAGCCTGGAAAGAATGAAGATCTGAACGACAGAGCAGTTAAGCTGGCTATTTCCGTCACTTTGGGAATATGGGCTAAGAAGACCAGATATTAGAAGGGTCATCCTAGTTCTATGACGCCCCTGCCAAGCTTACAACAAATTGTCTTTGGACCAGCCATCAAAACTTATGAAAATCTACCTGAACAGACAACATCACCGTTTGTGCCTGCTTTCATTTTTACTCATATAACTGTTGTCTTTGATAATGGTATTGATGTTGTTACAGAAATTGATGAGCCAATACAGGTCCAGAAGTTACCTTCATCATCAGAGCAGTTGTCTCAACAGCAGACTACTCTGACTGATGAACCTAAGGAGACTGAGAAAGCTCCTGAAATTGTCCAAGCAAGCACAACCATTCCATCAACTTCAGCAGGCATGCAACCAACTGTTTTGGAGACCATTCAACAGTTGATTGCAAACTCTATGAAGGAAATGGAAGATAGACACAAAGAGCAGTTGAAGAAATTTGAGGAAGTTGCCTCAACTCTACTGTCTGCTGCTGCTGCTGAAAGAATTCCCAAAGCTGCTGATCCTAGCCCTCTGATAGTGGAAGAAATAGCAAGTATCAAAAATGAAGTTCAGACTATCAGACTAGATGTGGAAACATTTGGAGCAAGGGTCAAGAACAACACAGCTGGTTGGAGGGACATAACTGAATTTGTTGCAAATGCAATGGAGGCTCAGGAAGAGAAAACAGAAAACATGCTGAAAGCATTCACAACCTCAGCTGATCTGATTCTGCACTCCCAGATTCAGCTAAGTGAACAAGTGGATCTTACACTTAAAAAGATTGAGTCCTATGATACCTTGCAGCAACTAAAAAGGGAGAATCATCTTCTGGCGGTGGATAAAAACATCAGACTGTTATGTGAAGCTGTTAACATCACTCCAGTTTTGCCTGAAGAACCTGTTGACCCTGCTGATGATGACAAAAAGGGGGAAGATGGAGGTTCTACAACAAAGAAGGGTGCTGATGCTAATCTATAAGCTGAAGTTACTGAAAATATTGAGTCTACTGAAAAGGATGCTTGATGAAAATACAAGCAGACCAGATGATGAAGTAACTGAGGCAGAGAACGATGCTGATGAAGAGCCAAAGAACCAGTAAAATCTGATAAGGAAATTGCTGCTTCCAAGGACTCAGCTGCTGAACAACTCAATCCACACGTCAAGTATAAGAGAATAGAGGATCTCAAGAAGAAGTTTGAGATGCTGGAAAAAGATCTCTCTAGCTCTGATCAAGAAGATAAAGATCTTGAAAGTGAAGATGAAGGAGAAACACAAGAAGAGAAGAAGGACTAGACTAAGATATTAGACTAGGTCACTTGTAATCTTTTTGTGAATCACTTGTAAAATTTTACTTTCTGTTACCTCATCTGATAAACTTGTAACTTGTAATCAATTGATATAATCTATAACAGTTCAAGTTTCCAACAAATTATTTCTATCTCAGAAATTTTTGAGGACTTAACTTTAGTTTTAGGTACAGGTACTTAGCTGAAGTTTTGTCATCATCAAAAAGGGGGAAATTGTTGGATGAAGATGAAGATGAAGATGGAAGGTATGAAGTGAAGGGAGGTTTTGATGATTTCCAAAACATCAGAATCAGCTAAGTATGGAAGCTTAGTACAAACCTTCGAAGATATTTGACTAAGGAAGATTTACATCAGACGAGTCAAATATGGTCCAGAAGACTACTGATCTGTTGCTGAAGAAAGGAATCAGACTGGTGGACTTTCAGCCGACTCAAATCAGATTAGTTCAAGTTTGGGATCAGCCAAGTATATATCAGACGACTGATTTCGATCAGCAGAGTAGAAGGGATCAAGAAGTCTGATCAACGGTAATAAATGCACTTGGAGTAATAAATGCTGAAGAGGAAGGGTATTTATGACAAATGATTGAAGAGAAACCTCGTATCAGATTGGTGCATTTAATGCGGACTGACAGAAGGTACAACAGAGTGTACAGTGCTCAGTCGCAGGTAGCCGTTTCTGCAGAAGGGACCAGTACTCGATGATTTGGACACCTGTCGATCTCTCAACGGGCAGATTTTCAAATATCAAGTATAAATAGTTCAGTTCGTGAGTTGAAGAAGAATACAACACATTTTGAGAGCAAAAATCTGAAGCAGAATTCTTCTAAGTCTCAAACTCAAGAACAAAACACTCATCAGCCGAGTCATTTGTTGACGAAGCAGAATAGAGAGAAAACAGAATATACACATAAATCTGAGTGATTTTGTTAGAATCGTGTTGTGAGAAGTAGATATCCATCTTAGTGAGTGATATTACTTCAGAGAATAGGAGTTTCTTTGTGATTTCCTATTACGCACTTGTGGCCGTTTCATTTGTTGATAGGCGCAAGCATTGTATACTGTAATCTGTGTGACTATAGTATAACCCAAGATCTAAGTGACTTGGAAGAGTGGACTAAATGATTTCTATCCATATAACCACTAGGGCTTTTCTAAGGTTAGTACCTCTTGTGCTATGTACACATTAGGTCCCCCTTTAATTACCATTAGATCAAATTTATTTGATCATATACCATTCAATTTTTTGATAGGTGACCTGTGCTTCAGGTTATTGTACTACACTAATTAAGTCTTTTTTTTTAAACTTTTGATATGTGATTTTCCCAAAAAGACCCTTTTTTCACAAAAAAAAAAAAAAATTCATTTTCAATCACAGTCCTCCCCCACCCCCGACCTCTTCCTCCGCATCCTAACACCGCCGTAATATTACCATCGTTGTCACCAACTACCTCTCCGTGATATATTTTCCATTTAAATCATCACCTTCATCTTAGACTGTGTACCAATTATCTTCTTCTTTGGTATTATTAGCAGCCCTAAAGTAATTATATTTGCTGCTTATTTCTAATTCTAAGACCATCAGTCTCAGTGACACTAGTATTATTAAGTCATGTTGATTTAAGAATATTTCCCCCAAGATTTGATTTTACCCCTCTTTATGGTGTTAATTACTCCATAGGTGTTAGCGGCACCAAGACTCTAAAATTTAAAATTTGCTCAACAGGGTATTTGTCATGGTCTTGCCAAAAAATTGACTGTAAAATCTAGAGATTCAAGAAGTGGGTTTGAGAAGATGAATTTTGGAATTATCAAAAAAAAGAAGATGAATTTTGGGAAGTAACGACTATGTTCAGTAAGTGGGTTGAAGAATAGGGTTTGAGATTTTGGGAAGATGAAGTTTGTTCAAGAATCGGGTTGAGAAGATGAAAAAACTGTTCAAGATATGGTTTTATTTTAAAGAACGTAAATTGGTTTGAGAAGATTTTGAAAAAAGTTAATTTTGTTCAATAAGGATATTTTAGTAAATATAATATTTAAAATGTTTACCTCTTGCTCAGGTAATAAGTAAAATTTATGCCACTTGGCTTGATTTTAGATGAGAACTAACAAAAATTAGTACAAGTTGGACCTAACTGGAGAAAAACCCTAACCACTATAAAAATCATTTGTGTTATACTTGCATTATTTTCTGCATATTTCAAAGAGCATACTTTAACACAAAAAGTTAACTGATTGAAAAGGTTTTAAAAAGGAGTTTATAAAACTGGGGACAAAACTTTTTCTAAGTTAAGAAAACTACTTGTGAAAAACACTAGAAAAATCCGCTGCAAGTTAGTTTTTTAAAACTCTGATTTTGATAAAATCAGATGAGTGAAATCAGAAGAGTGGTCAACTCTGCTGTTCAAAGCTTTGTGCGAGATCAACATAGTCAACTTACTATTACTGATTAGCTTAGTCTGCTGACAGAAAAGTTAGAGAATTTTAAAAGATAAATTTTTAAGAGGTCTATTCACCCCCCCCCCCCCTCTAGACCTCATCTGACCACTTGGGACCAACAAACAGGGAACGCAATATCAAACCGGTCCGTCTCAACCTTCCCAGCCCATTCCAAATTTCACGCAACCTGGAGAATTTCAGTATCAAGCGGGCTCGTCTCAACGTTCTTAGCCCATTCCAAATTTCACTCAACCTGGAACATATCAGGATCAGATGGACTCGTCTCAACTTTCACAGGGGTCCATGCCCAATTTCACGCAGCCGAGTATAATATATTCACACTTTCCCAATATTTTTCATCCAAATACTTTCCCATTGTTTATTAATGCGACCAGTCTAGATCAGCAACCGTCCCAGCAGGGCCACTCTCAGATGCCCAATGACGATGTTCCCAAAACACAAAATGTTTAGTTGTTAAACTTAAAGCTATTTCCTTATATTGTCATATAATGCTCGTATTTTAATTTTTGACTATTGTGTAATAAATACTTCGTTTTGTTTGATGTTTAATTTGAACTATAAAACGTATAATTTTCGTTATTTTTGATTTTGTGGAATACGAAGACATTTTAAAAAGGTTTTTAACAAAAAAAAAATTAAAAATCTTTGGGAGTTTTCAACCGATTTCAAATTGGTCGGAAAAAAGGTCCGAATAAATCGGTCGAAATATTTAGTCGAAAATTTTATTCTGACCACTTGTTCGGTCGATTTTTTTTGAATTTCAGTTGAATTAATGCGGTCGGAATTTTAGTCAAAATATTTGTCAATCGAAAAAAGGTCGGAATAACATTCCGACCCGAGCTTTTAAGACCGACTTTTGCGGTCGAAAAATCAATCGAAATAAGACTTTTTTTGACCGATTTATTAATAATATATAACTTTATTATTTTAATAAATATTTAATAGATTAATATTATATAAGTTTTAGATTTTTAAAAAAATAAAGTATTATTTAATTTATTAATATTTTTTAAAAAATTAAATTAGTTAAATAAATATGTAAATATAATAAACAAAATCTTCAAATTGGTCCGCACGTGGTCTTATTCAAATCAATTTTGAAATTGGCAACAATGTGGACTAAAATCCCCAGCAAATTTGTAGATATGGGGTTATTTTGTCAGCCCGAAATATTATGGGGTAGAATTATCAGCTAGCAAAAATAGTGGCATTAATTTTGCAATAATCCAAATTGACTTCACGGCCACGTCACCAACTTAACGGTGATTTTTAACGTCAGTATTGAACGTGAAACTTTTTGTTAAATTATGATACCAATGATTTGACCTGATTTTTTTGATACGATAAGTGACAATCGATATAAAGTTTAATAAAAAA
The DNA here is from genome assembly GCA_034814905.1 of Penstemon davidsonii. NCBI lineage: Eukaryota > Viridiplantae > Streptophyta > Magnoliopsida > Lamiales > Plantaginaceae > Penstemon > Penstemon davidsonii. The sequence continues at coordinate 6,800,227 of JAYDYQ010002685.1, read as the reverse complement.
ATGCATTTATCTCCCAAGTGAACATACATAATACTCAGACATGAAGAATTACTAGGTATAAATGAGAACATAACACACTAGTGAAGACCGGTGATAGAACATATATTTATGGGACTAATACAGTAATACTTAAAGTAGCTGTAATTTTCATATGTAATTATAATTTTGACTTTATTTTCTATTTGAAGTTTTCACGAAGTATTGGTGAATTCTTAAAAGTTGTTATTTTCTATTGAGAAAATTTCACTTTTGGTACCACAAGTAACCTTACTTTAAGGTTACGGTACTATAATTTTAAAAACATACACATTTGATACCACATGTTAACTGTCTTCGACACATTTGGTACTTCAGTCAATTTTTGGACGGAAAAATTAATTTTGAATGGAAAGTTGATGGAAAATTTGCATAATTAGTCCTATAGTTTGTCCCACATATTTTCTGGCCGTTAAATTTACCCCAAAGTTCACAAGTTTTATAAATTTTATGTATTATTATTATTAAATTTCTTAAACTAATTAGATTATATATATAATATATATAAACTAAGTAATATTTTGATATAAAATTTAATAAAAAAATTTATTAGAATTTTTTAATTTCGAAAATTAATCTTTTAAATAATTAGATTTTATATATAATATATATAAATTAAATAATATTGATATAAAATCATAAAAATAAATATACTTAGTAAATTTTTTAAATTTAAAAAAATCTTTTAACCTAATTAGATTTAGGGTTTTTTGTTTTTTTAATTATTAATAGTTAGAATTATTATTATTTATATAATTCTAAGAAGATTTTTTTAAGGTTAAATTATTATAAATATTATTTAATTTGTATATATTATTATCTAATTAGTTAAAAAAAAATTCAATTTAAAAAGTTTACTAAGTTGAATTGATATCTTTTTCAAATTTTATATAATATATTATTTAACTTATATGTATTATATGTAAAATCTAATTAGTTTAAAAGATCTTTTTTTTTTTAAATTTAAAAGATCCAATAAATTTAACTGATATATTTTTTTTTGGATTTTATATAAAATATTATTTAATTTATATATATTATAAATAAAATCTAATTAGTGTAAGAGATTTAATAATTTTAATATATAAAATTTATAAATAGGAGTTATAATCAATTATATTTGCAATTGGGACTAAAATGCTTCAAACTTGTGAAGTGTGGGGTGAATTTGTAGGCAGTAAACTGTGGGGCAAAATTTGGCAATAGTCTATAACTATAGGACCAATTCTGCAAATTTTTCATCAATTTTCCGTCTAAAATTGAATTTTCCGTACAAAAATTGACGGAAGTACCAAATGTGTCGATGACAGTTAAAATGTGGTACCAAATATGTATGTTTTAAAGTTATGGTACCGTAATCTTAAAGTAGGGTTACTTGTGGTACCCAAAGTGAAATTCTCTCATTTTCTATTTATAGTTTTCATGTAATTTTTAAATATTATTTAATTTAATTTTCTTGTATAATTATTATTATTCATATCTTAAGTTTTCTTATTTATGATTTAACATCTACAACTAAAAACATACATTTTCAATTTTAAAATTAAATACTCCATAACTTATAACCAATTTTAAATATTTATATCAAACATTCATGTTTTTATTATTAATTTAAAGAAAATAAAAATGATTAATAACATAAATGATGTAAAAGTAATTAACAAACTTAAAAGGATAATATTTTGGGACAAAATACTAATTTTTTTCTTTTTTTAACGAAGGGACAAAATGCTCATTAAAACAAGTACTTGGAGTTTTCATTTTAGTCGATCCTTCAAACTCATCAAATATGAAAATGGATGAGAGAGTGATTTCACCTCCAAATCTTCAAACTTGGAGACTTTGATCTCTTCCATTTTATCTAGATCTCATTTATTGATATCTTATTTAGATATTTTCTTTCTCAACTACCCGATCTATGCATAAGTGAAAATTGGCGAAATAGTCACCATTTCATTTCGTCTTACATTTTCATAAAAGTAGAAAAACCTAAGAAATGAAAAAACATTGAGTGACTATATAATGATAATTTTTTTTGAATATTATTGTGTTGGAATTAACCAAATAACAATAGATATTCATCCTTCATACTCTAAATCATTAAAATAAAGTATAATCACAAGAACTACATATGAATATCTATAATAGGATCACATGTTATTACTTGAATATGATATATAAAAGATGTAATTAAACAAGGAATCTAACCTGATTCCATTGATGCCATGGTTGGAAGAACACCAAGAGACAAGATGCTTAGTCTTCTAAGAAGATGACTCAATACGTTCTATTTCTCTAGATGGGGAAGAGAAAATAATCTGATGTGTTTTATAGCCACTTCTTAGGGACCATAGCAATTCCATCTTAATTGTCTAATATGTAACTGACCCATCAATAATTACATATTAGACTAGTGGGCATCTACACATTAAATCCATATTATTATAAATTAATAGTATATCAAAAAACCCTTCATATTCCATCAGATCACTTAATTGGGTTTTGGGCCTTAAATTAAATAGCTGGTCCATATATTATAATTAACACATGTTAGCCCACAAAATAGAAAATTGCTAACAATCTCCCACTTGGGATACATGTGTTTACTATAGATAATATATGACAATAACTTTATTGAGCTCAAAAAAATGCTATTTAATATCAGAAATACTTCTAAACAATCTGGTCCATTAGTTTTATCAATAAAAGATCAAAGAGGCCATCATTACTATTTTTCGTAACGGGACCCATCATTGATCACAATATTGACTCAACCAACGACAAAGATCATATATGGATGTGTAGCATGAAAATTACATGTAAGGTGATCTTGACATGCCTATTTCCAACTGGTCCTCTTTATGACTCAAGAGAGTCTTGTTTGTCATACTTACAATCACTAATTGCTAAACTGCAGCAATAAGTCATGACAATTACCTTAGAGTTATCAAAACACAAAACACAATATTTAACAAACTTTAGTACGTACGAAATAATAAGAAAATATTGTGCACTTGATAATGTCAAACTTTAGAAACGCATACACAAAAGATATCCATATACAAACTCCCACTAGTTTGGTACATCGTCTAAAAGACAAATACCCATACGAGCTACATGCTCATGAAACACCTTGGGTGGCAAACCCTTGGTGAGCGGATCCACTATATTGAAGTTTGTACTAATGTGTTCAATTGACATTTCATCATTCTGAACTCTTTCTTTAACAACTAAATACTTGATGTTGATGTGTTTGGACTTTGATGAACTGCAGTTTTTCTTAGAATACATCTCTGCGGATTTGTTATCACAATTAATCCTCAATGGCTTCTCAATGCCATCAACAATTTGCAGCCCAGAGATAAAATTCCGCAGCCATATAGCTTGATTTGATGTTTCATAACAGGCTATAAACTCTGCTTCCATAGTAGAAGAGGCTACAAGTGTTTGTTTAATACTTTTCCAAGAGACAGCTCCTCCCGCCAGCATGAAAACATAGCCAGAAGTGGATCTCATGCTATCCACGCACCCAGCAAAGTCGGAGTCCGTATAACCAATAACCTCCAAGTGGTCAGATCTCCGAAAAATGAGCATAAAGTCTTTCGTCCTCTGTAGATATCTCATAACCCGTTTTGTTTCTTTCCAGTGAGCCAATCCTGGGTTACTCAAATATCTGCCCAACATCCCTACTATGTACGCAATATCCGGACGCGTACATACCTGAGCATACATGAGACTGCCTACTGCAGAAGCATAAGGGAACTTTTCCATTTCCTTTTTCTCAAGTTCAACTTTAGGGCATTGGTGCAAACTAAATTTGTCACCTTTTGCCACTGGTGTATCACCTGGTGCACAATGTTGCATATCATACCTACTAAGTACCTTATCAATGTAAGTCTTTTGTGATAAACCAAGTATACATCTAGAACGATCCCGATGGATCTGTATACCTAACACAAAAGATGCATCACCAAGATCTTTCATTTCAAAATTCCTAAACAAGAATTTCTTGGTGTCATGCAACAGATCCTTATCATTGCTTGCCAGTAGTATGTCATCGACATAAAGCACCAAAATGATAAACTTTCTCCCACTGAACTTGAGATAAATGCATTGATCAACAATGTTCTCTTTAAACCCGAAAGAAGAGATCACTTGATCAAATTTCCGATACCATTGTCGGGAAGCCTGCTTTAAGCCATAAATGGACTTCTTTAATTTACATACTAAGTGCTTTGAGTCTTGCGGCTCAAAATTCTCCGGTTGCACCATGTAAATTGTTTCATCAATGTCACCATTGAGAAATGCTGTCTTTACGTCCATTTGATGTAGCTCAAGGTCATAGTGAGCCACAAGTGCCATGATTACCCTAAATGAGTCTTTCGTTGAAACGGGTGAAAAAGTCCCCTGTAATCAATGCCTTCTTTTTGAGTAAATCCTTTGGCGACAAGGCGTGCTTTATACCTCTCGATATTGCCTTGTGAATCCCGTTTGGTCTTAAACACCCATTTACAACCAATCGTTTTAACACCTTTAGGCAAATCGACAAGTTCTCAAACACCATTGACGGCCATGGATTTCATCTCATCCTTCATGGCTTCAATCCACTTGGCTGAATTGACACATGATTTGGCTTGATTGAAGGATATAGGATCATCCTCCAAACCTATATCAAATTCATGCTCTTGGAGATAAACATAATCTTCAGAAAATGCATTTCTCCTTTCTCTAGTGGATCTCCTTAATGACACTTCCATTTGAGGTGGTTGAGGTGCAACTGCCAAGGGAATGTCTACAACTACTACATTGTCTGGATTTGCAGCACCAACAATGTCAGGAATGGTTACCTGATCACTATCAGTTGCAACTGTGGTAGAAGTGTTCGGAAAATTTTGACTTTCCTCTTCAAAGACTATGTCCCTCGAATTAGTGCTCCCACTATCCTCAATAAATTTGGCATTCCCAGTTTCGAAAAAGGACATGCTTGAGGGATTATAAAACTTGAATCCTCTTGACCTCTCAGAATAACCCACAAAATAACAGCTGACTGTTCTTGAATCCAACTTTTTCTCATCAGGATTGTACTGTCGAGCTTCAGCTGGACAACCCCAGACATGCAAATGCCTAATGCTAGGTATTTTGCCTGTCCATAATTCGTATGGAGTTTTTTCAACCGCTTTACTGGGTACTCTGTTGAGTATATAAACTGCAGTCTTTAATGCCTCACCCCATAATGACTCTGATAAAGAAGAATGACTAATCATGCTTCTGACCATATCTTTGAGGGTTCGGTTTCGTCTCTCAGCCACACCATTTTGACTTGGTGTTCCCGGCATGGTATAATGAGGAACGATCCCACATTCGGCTAGGTACCTTGCAAAAGGCCCTGAACGTTGTTCACCGGATCCATCGTTTCTTCCGTAGTATTCACCACCACGGTCAGATTTTACGGCTTTAATCTTTTTTCCTAGTTGAAGCTCAACTTCGGCTTTAAAGATTTTGAACATATCCAAAGCTTGTGACTTCTCATGTATAAGGTACAAATAACCATAGCGTGAATAATCGTCTATGAATGTGATAAAGTATGTTTGGCCATTCCAAGATGCCTTAGGAAGTGGTCCAAATATATCTGTATGTATCAGTTCTAAGACGTCATTACACCTATTTGCACCTTTTTTCCGTTTGTCAGTTGTTTTTCCTTTAATACACTCTATGCAGATTTCAAAATCTGACATATCAAGTGATTCCAAAATTCCTTGTGACACTAACTTTTGTAAGCGTGGTTTGGAAATGTGCCCTAAACGCTTATGCCACAACATTGAAGAATTTTCTTTTGTTAATTTGCGGCTTTAATATTTTTTCCTAGTTGAAGCTCAACTTCGGCTTTAAAGATTTTGAACATATCCAAAGCTTGTGACTTCTCATGTATAAGGTACAAATAACCATAGCGTGAATAATCGTTTATGAATGTGATAAAGTATGTTTGGCCATTCCAAGATGCCTTAGGAAGTGGTCCAGATATATTTGTATGTATCAGTTCTAAGACGTCATTACACCTATTTGCACCTTTTTTCCATTTGTCAGTTGTTCCTTTAATACACTCTATGCAGATTTCAAAATCTGACATATCAAGTGATTCCAAAATTCCTTGTGACACTAACTTTTGTAAGCGTGGTTTGGAAATGTGCCCTAAACGCTTATGCCACAACATTGAAGAATTTTCTTTTGTTAATTTGCGTTTTGTACCAATATTACTTATATGTAAATTTTCATTGTCAATTGAAGGTAAATTTTTTAATTTATAAAGCTTGTCAATTAGTGAACCAGTGCCAACCAAAGTAGAATTATGAAAAATACGAAATAAACCATTTCCAAATGAACAATGATATCCAAAGTTGTCCAAACAAGAAATAGAAATTAAATTCCGTCTAAAAGACGGTACTACAAAAGTATTTTCCAAATCCAAATAAACACCAGTTCTTAAAACAAGCCTAAAAACACCTATGGCTTCAACTTCAGCCTTATTGCCATTGCCCGTAAAGATGTATCTTTCACCATCAGTTGGCTTTCGGCTCCTCAGACAACCCTGCATTGTGACACTTATGTGAGTAGTAGCACCAGTATCTATCCACCAAGTGTCATTTGGTACAATTGCTAAATTAACTTCTGAACTGACAAAGTTTAGAAGCGTACCTTTCTTTACACGCCAATTGGCGTATTTGGGACAATCTTTCTTCATATGCCCTTTCTTCTTGCAAAAGAAACAGGTAAAAACTGGATCCTGTGTCTTTTGCACCTTAGGGGCTGATACCCCAGTTCCTGCAGTTTCTTTACCCTTGTTATTGTTCCTTTTTCTTTTCTTACTCGGATCATTTGAAGCAGATGCCAAGTGAGCACTTTCAACAGTTTCGAGTTTCAATCTCTCCTCCTCCTGCACACATTGAGCTATAAGCTCATTCAAAGTCCATTTGTCCCTTTGAGTATTGTAGCTTATCTTGAAAGGACTGAACTGTGCAGGGAGAGAAATCAAGACCAAATGCACGAGAATGTCATCAGACACCTCTAAATTTAGTGCCCTCAGCCTTGTTACGAGATTTGAGACTTCCATAATGTACTCACGAATGTTTCCCTTCCCTTTATACCGCATAGAGACAAGCTTAGATAGGACAGTGCTTGTCTCGACCTTTTCATTGGCAGTGAATCGGTCTGCTATTTCCTTAAGGAAGGTTTTTGCATCTCCTTCATCAGGTATTGCACCTCTAATGGATTCTGGAATGGATAGCTTCATGATCATAAGACTCATGCGATTAGATCGTTCCCACTTTTCAAATGCAGTTTTCTGATCAGCAGTACTTTCACTGGTCAGAGCTGCGGGGCGATCTACCCTTAATGCATGATCAAGATCCATGCAACCCAACACAATCATAACGTGCTCCCTCCATTTCTTATAGTTTGTGCCGCTAAGCACAGGGATGCTGCTAATGTTTGCAGATATTGAAGATGCTGAATCAAACAAAAAATTATCCTCACAATTAATAATCAAAAAATGCATATATATATAAAATCCAAACAGTTGTAAACATACATATACATGTAAGTAGGCCCCATCATAAGATACCAATCACAACATTGAATTTAGTCTTTGGACAAAAATAACAATTTGTTAACGGTACTCTTATAAAAAATAGCTCAAATTATATAACTTAAACCGGTCACACAATATGCCTTTCTTTGGAACGACATATTGAATACATGGTAAAACCTTAAATATTTTCTTTAGATTGAGCTTAAATAACCTATATCTGGCCTAAAATAATTTTCCTTTGGGCTAATTATCTCAGCATAAATATAACATGTTTAAAACTTTTAGATCAATAACTTAAATCTAATAGTGGTTACTTTGGCAACATATTAAACTCAAGTAAACAATTTCAAGAAATAAACACATAAACTGTACATAATAAAAAATAAAAAATTAAATTAAATTTTTTTTTATTATTAATCCTTAATTAACTGCATCACGCTGACATCAGCGCTGCAAAATAAGATGCATATTATCGCTGCTTTGTTTTGCTACAAAAGCAGAACACCAAAATAGTGGTGATGTTTGACACTTCAGCCATAAACAAATAATTGATTATGTAACAACAATACTTCAAATGGGCAGCGGCGGAAAACCCAAGAATTCTCAAAACTTGATATCAAAAAATTACCGAAAATTGATATAAAAACAGCACATTAGTCCATAACTTTCTCAAATTGGTAAACACCACCAAAATTCTGGAAAACTGATTTAAGAACAGTACCAAAAACTTGAAAATATGATTTTTATGTACACTAAACTAGATGAGTAAAAATCAATACCAAATAGCAAATCTTTCATTGATTTATCATCTAAAACGCAATAGCCCCAAAAAAAAACATGATTTCATGATTTCACCAATAAAATATTAGAAATTCAAATAAACATGAACCCTAATATTTCTATCATGATAAACAACAAAGGGCAACAAACATATACCATAATCAACAATTAACATGTAGCTGTGATACCACTTGTTGGAATTAACCAAATAACAATAGATATTCATCCTTCATACTCTAAATCATTAAAATAAAGTATAATTACAAGAACAACTACATATGAATATCTATAATAGGATCACATGTTATTACTTGAATATGATATATAAAAGATGTAATTAAACAAGGAATCTAACCTGATTCCATTGATGCCATGGTTGGAAGAACACCAAGAGACAAGATGCTTAGTCTTCTAAGAAGATGGCTCAATACGTTCTATTTCTCTAGATGGGGAAAAGAAAATAATCTGATGTGTTTTATAGCCACTTCTTAGGGACCATAGCAATTCCATCTTAATTGTCTAATATGTAACTGACCCATCAATAATTACATATTAGACTAGTGGGCATCTACACATTAAATCCATATTATTATAAATTAATAATATATCAAAAAACCCTTCATATTCCATCAGATCACTTAATTGGGTTTTGGGCCTTAAATTAAATAGCTGGTCCATATATTATAATTAACACATGTTAGCCCACAAAATAAAAAATTGCTAACATATTGTTGCAATGTAAACACATAGATTATGTAGTTAATATTTATAAGACACAACTAATAAAGTTACTGGATTGAACTCAATTTAACCAATTGTTTGAAGGCAATTTTTATTCTTCAATTAGCACACTTATATTGTAAGATTTTAAACTTTTCATAGAATAATTAATGATTTCACACAATATTATATAAAACCACGAAGCATTGTAGATTTCAAAGGGATGCAATATGTTAAATATTTATTATACTATAATTTTACCAAAAATCAATTAGAATTGTTAAAGACCTCATTCAAAATTCATATAGATTGGTTATATCAGTGAGTCATTGCACCACAATGAAATTAACGTGACTTTCTATGAAATGAAAACATTTCTTTAATGAGGTAATGTCAATTTATCGCATGTGAAATGCGTAATATTTAATTTATCTTCCTATGATTTGAAAAAGAGAATTTTATTCCCCTGTAAAAATTTTAAAAAAATAATTTACCTCTTTTAATCGGAGAGTGTAACTCACTTGCCAAAATTTAAAGTGGCATGAAAAGTGTTTCTGTAATATAGGGGGTAAATTGCCACATTTATCATAATATAGGGGGGTAAACTGCCACATTATCATAACACATGGGGTAAAATGTCACATATAAAAATATCAGGGAGCCGGTGTGAAACTCTTATAAGATTACAGGGGAGGGTAAAATGCTCTTTTTCAAATCACAGTAAGATAAATTGAAAATTATGAATATCACATGGGATAAATTGCCATGAATTCTTTCTTCAATATTACGATCAACAAAGTCACAACACGTACACAAAAGATCAAATTGGTCGTTAATTCTGTTTTCTTGAAATCTTCGTTTGACCTCATAGATTTTCCTCATCCGAAATCAACGTAATTTCCTTTTTGATCATGTATTAAATGACAATGTTTATTTAATATTATCGACCGCTAAATTCACAACACGTATTTATTTGTGATTTCATACGTCGAATGCATGCATAATATTCCCTCGATGATATTTCTCGATATATCATTACAAGTTCAAATTAATAGACAATTAACTCTTATTTTTTTCTATCTTCTTTATAACGTAAATTATTTCTATTTCATCCATTCCATTATTTTCTTCTTCATTTTTTTGTTTAAATTAAATGTTTGGTGGGAGGGGAGGTAATAACCAACTTTTAGTAACTTTCGTGATAATAAAATCATATGGGTAAAATAATTACGTGTCTAAGTTTTGTTCATATACATTTGCTCAAACATTAAAATTTAAAAACAAGGAATATATGTCCACCGAGAAGAAATAATCAATACTCCATATACCTAAAAACTCAAATAAGGCTTTCTCAAAAAAAAAAAAAAAAAAAAAAAAAAGAAAACAGAAAAAAACACTCTGTTCAGGTGGCAATATAGCTCGTGCACACGTTTTTTTTTTTAAAATATAAAAGCAATAAAATTGACACAAGCACCTCAATTCAGTTCAAAGTAATCAGAAGCTCTAGATATCTCCGACAAGTGCTCCCCAAAATCTAGACAAAATCAGAAATTTCAGGCAACAAAAGAATCAGTGTCCATTTCCAGGTCCCATTTTTTTTTTTTTTTTTGAAGAAAACCCTAACCATAGCATTTCTTCAGCTGCCGTCAAATAGAGATTCCGGATCGATTTTGCTAAGTGCGCTTTCTCTAGCTCGATCTGAAAATTACAATTCAATGGTACTTCCGTTTTTTCTTTTTTCTTTTTTTTTTTTTTAATATGAAAATTCAGTTTTTTTGTTTATATATTTTGATGAGCTTAGATTTCTATCTTTCTGGTTGTGTGTGTGTGCGTGTTTTCATTGGTTCAGATCTACAGACTATTGCTACTTATAATTTAGAAGTATGTATGAAGTGTTAATTTGTCATTCTCATATGAAAAAATAATATGATTTTTTTCTTTATGTTGTATCAGGTTATGTCGTGATGGGATTCATTTATTAGATAGTGGTGATGATAAAGACATTGATGAAGTTGTAAAAGAAAGAGGCGAGGTGACATCCAAGTTTGTGAGTGCATTTGGTGTTAATTTTATAAATTTGATCAACTAGTAGTTCACGTACGTACGCACGATCACATAATAAATGATTCGTACGCGAAAAAGATCACGCGAACAAGCCGGCATGGACAGGCTAAGTAATATGCCTGACGATATACTACGCCACATCCTAAACTTTCTTGAAGTTAAAGAAATTGGGAGGACAAGTGTATTATCACAAAGCTGGAGGGATGTTTGGACTTCGATGCCTGACATAAATTTAGATTTTGAGAGATTGAACTGCAAACCATTGTGTTGGAAACTACATCCTATAGTGAAAAGATATGACTCTTGGGAGTTTCTCGCAAATGTCGATCCTGAGTCACGTCGTCCAATCAATAGACTTGGAAAAATACTCTTACAACGCTTCCATGAATTCGATAGAATGTTCAAACTTCAAGTACTTTTTAGTCTTGCTGCTAGGCACGGGATACAAAAACTTGACGTTGAAGGTTATATATCCAAGTTGAATAGAAATTCAATTATCTTTCCTAAACGTCTTTGTGATGTTTTGGAGAAACTAGTTTTGAAATTTGACTACATACTGAAATTACATGCATTGACGCCCTTTATCAAGCTCAAAAAATTATACCTATTTGGAGTTACAATCTCAAACACCCATACGGCACGTATGTTATTTTCATGCCAGTCGAGTGTTCTTGAGAGCTTGCACTTGGAATTTTGTACATTCAATGGGATGAGAGTTATTTATGTTTCAGCTTCCAGTCTTAGAGATGTGTCATTCGTAAACATAAAAGTAAATGGATACTGCAACAAAGTATTTAGGGGTAAGTTGAGGATTCGTGCTCCTAACCTTACATCTTTGAATTATCTTGGGGAACAATTAAAAAGCTACGAGTACTACAATTTACCACCGACATGCAATGTCACAAAGCTCATACTAGTAGAACCTGCGATCTCTCACGACTATATTTTCCCAAGGATATCGCTACATTTACTACCGGAAGTTGTTGTTAAGGTAAGTACCTAAACATTTCCAGTTTTTATGAAACCAATTCTACAATTTATTCATCATGCAATGTTTAGTCAATCATAGATGGTCTATAAAATGTTTGCTATGAAAATTCTATTAATATATATGGTCTTAGAGTACACCTAATTGGGATTACTTGAATCATAAAATATACATGCTATTATGACACAATTTAAAAAGAAAAATAAAAAATTAAAACTCACTATTAATACACTTTGATAATGGTTTAATTTATACTTTGCACATATTTGTCTATTAATTTCATCACATCATAATTATTCATTTTGTTACATTTTTTTAGTACTTTTGTCCCAAGTTTCGGGAGCGTTTGACCAGCAATGGTTCAATATCTTGTATGAAGTGGTTGAAGCTACAAGTGAGATCAACATCATTCTACTTGGAAGGTGTAGTTGAATTGGTCAAGCTTTTACCAAACCTTGAAATACTTGAAATAGATTTCACTGAGGTAAATGTCTCTCCCTCACAACTCTCATTGTTACAACTTCTTAACTATATGTGGTTGTTTATAATAATAGCAAATGTATATTGTTCTTTTAGTACCATACGATTTGGTGGTTTCTAACTATTGAAAATACGTCGAATTGCACATTTCATATCATAATTTAACACATTGTTTCATATTTTATACCACCATTAATTATTTGAACAAATTTTGCCATATGTGTTGCACGTGCGCCGCACATAGCTGTTAACCCGGGCATTTTGAATGAAAAAAATATGTAAATTCAATATTTTGTGGTCCCATATGTTTTTTTTAGATTACTTTATATTTTCTTGTCCAATTAATGTACATAAAAATTAGGAATTTTGATATATTACAAAAAACACGTATTTTTCCATCCAAAATGTTTGAATTAACTATCACGTTTGTTGCACGTGGCCAATTTTGTTTAAATAATTTGGTGTTACGAAATGTGTAAAAGTGTGTTAAATTTAAGGTATGAATGTGTGATTCGATATATCTTGGTACCAAAACTACAAATCATCCTATTTTGTTATACCATTTTTTTTTTAATTTTTTATAATTGAGCTCAATTAGATGGCATTATATTTGCACTTTGGTTGGTGTTTAACTCAGATTAATTAATAATTTGCTCAGGATTTGAACGATAGAGATGATTGGAAACCAGGAGAAAAAGATACACCATGCTTACCAATTTGTCTTAAGATCATCAAGATTTATAACTTAACTCCTTCATCAATCTTAATGGAACTGGCCAAGTATTTTCTTGCACATAGTACGTCATTGGAGATGATGCTAATCTTCGTCAAGACTCCAACAATGAGGTCGGAGATCTTAGACAAGTTATCGTCATTTCCACGAGCCTCTCAAGGAGCTACTTTATTCGTACAAAATTCCATTGTTGAAGATCTAGGCTCGTGTTCTACAGTTGAAAAAGGTTTGATTGAGTAAGAAATGCGTTTATTTTATACGATACAATTTTTTTTGGGTTCATGTTGTTTATTTTGTTGTTGGTTAATTTGTTGTTCATTGATTTAACCAATTTTTTCCACTTGTTTGGTTGATTCCTTCTACTAGTTTGAGTGTTTTTTTGACATTAATCATATGAAGGCCATGTTTAGGACTCCTACTATTGGTATTTTAAGTTACAGGTTATTAAAAATTTGATTTTTTAATTTCGAATTAATCTTAATTAATTGTCTTCCTTTTTTTTGGGGTTATCTATAGGTCCGGAAATCAATTAAGTTCGAGAGCTAAATGATTGGAATTGTCTTAGCATTTAACTAGTAAGTATATCATGTTGATCATTTCTTCTCTAGATGTGTTGCACAAACGTTAATTTTTGAATTGTCTATTTGTACGTTTAATTGATAATATAATGTCCTTTATGAATGTCATTTGAGAGCTTATGAATAATTGTATATAGATATGTTTACATTATTGACTGAAAAGTTAGTAGTACTTTTGAAACTTTAATTTGCAAGTAAGAATTTTATTTTTATTTTTAATGGTGGTACCAAAAGTGATTCGATTTCTTAATTGTGGTACCAAATATGGCAGTCTCGATTTTTATAGTACCAGAAGTGAGAATAGACATATAGTTTGGTACCACAAGTACAATTATCTCTTTTAAATTGTCGATTTTGTACGTTTAATTGATAATATAATGTCCTGTATGAATGTCCTTTGAGAACTTATGAATAATTGTATATAGATTTGTTTACACTATTGACTGAAAATGTGGTAATACTTTTGAAACTTTAATTTGCAAGTAAGAATCTTATATCCATGAATATTTATCTAATATAATTTCTTTTATATTTATCACAACAGATTCTGAATGTAAGGCTACCTATAATCCTCACACATGAATACATATACTTGGTACCTTTTTAAATCGTATACTAATATTTGGTTTCGATTTTTGGACAGTCATTGTGCTAGAGTTGTGACAATTGGACACAAGGATGGCTTGAATCAATATCAGAGTTATGACTGAATGAAATTGTGACCTTTTTGGCTAAAATTCAAAGTATTTGATGCATTTTGGTTTGGATCATGTGAACTGTAGCTTCTTAATTAATTAAGGTAGACCACATGGAAATTTCCAAGATTATATTATGTATTAGTTCCAGCCTCATTGACTAGTAGCATAAGTAGTTTCAGTTAGTATGGTTTGAAAATTTATAAGTGCAAATTCGGAATTTGATGTGTGAAAGCAATAGTTTCTGCTTTGCATACAATAAAGGTCTCTTTAGATATTTTATTTACTACCATTTGATTAGATTATTCTCTTTGTATACTGTTAAGAACCCTAAACCTTGTTTTTCTAATTTGTAATAAACGCATTTCAATTGCCAAAAACCCTATATTTAATAATGAACAATTATCTTTATATGATAATAATGTTCATGCCACTTTTCCTCAAAGAAAGACTAAATGCTCATTACTTGTAGTGTCAATGCTGGAGCTTCAAAAGATGACATCTACACTGTGTACCAAGAAAGAAAAGAAGATATCTACCAAGATATTGCTCACATATACGTTTTATTTTCCTGAAAAATGCAATCAAATATAATAATATCCCATTTATCGTCGACAAGATTGGAAGAGAAGATCCAAAGGCTACTAAAGATGATTGCTACCCACTTTATTATCAGAAAAAACAAATATCCAATTGTTGTAAAAAATCAGTTTTAAGATTATCAAAATCTGAACACAAATCGAAACTAATGCAAACAAATCAATTTAAACAGTAAAAGAAAGTACAATCAGTTAAATAATCGAACAGATAATTTAAACAACTTATCTCACAATTCTGTATAGTAACAGAATTGATCCAACCAAATCGCAAAAATAAGTCTGCTTGCCTTTTAGAAATTATCGACCCATCTTCGGTGCAATTGGGAATCACGAACACTTCTTCTAGGATAATTTGGCAACATGAATTACTCCACTGCACAGTAGCAGAAATTCCACCTCGCAGAACACTCAGAAGCAAAAATAACCCAGAGATATTTTTTTTTCCAGAAAGGTTTTGTTTCGGAGATAGAACAGAGAGAATTCTGTTTTTGGTGTGTTTTTCGGAAATGAAAAACTACTCATATATATAGCTGCTGGGGAGCCTTTTGCAATTAAAACTGGCCATTAAATCTGAATAAAACGAATTCAATTTCCGAAACGTTACACAATTGAATATGCAGCTGAATTATTCAAATTTCAAATTAATTTTAATTCAAAATTCATCCAAAAAGATAAGTCCGAGACGAGACAATTCGCCCAAACGCCCGAGCCCAGATCAGATCAGATCAGATCCGAGTCGGGTCGGGCGGGCGGCGGCGGCGCGCGTGTGTTACATCCATGTGATCCTCTTTGTAAATACTTTATACCAAGTCTTTACACTTAAATTCATATATACTAGTACACACTTAGTTATAAAGTCAATGTGGGATAAGTGAAGAGTTTTTAACTCTTCAACTTCCTCACAAGGCTTTTATAACTTTGCAATTGTCACTTGGTCTTAGATCAATGCGGGCCAAATCCACATACACATTATCTATTTGGACTATCCCCACTATTCACATAATAATTTATCTATGGATTCCAACCATGTAATTAGGTATCCATCCACAATAAATTCTCTCTCTTTAAATATAATTACAACAATCCCCCACAAATCCATAGAAAAATAATCTATTAGGTTACCATAATGTGCTTTCTGCAATGGTACCTTCCAGTTTGAACCACATCCTAAGTTATCCAACTTATGCTGCCACAGGGACAAATGGATCTAACCCTTGAATTTGGCCCTTGAAGTGGTAGCGTCCATTGGTAACAACACATCACTTGCTATGTGTTTAATTTTTAGATTTGACACTATTGGCCATGTGTCCCGATCATGTATCATGAATGTTATTTAAGGAATAACCCTATTTCCTCTAGTTGCGGCCAAACAACTACATTCACTTAGTTGAGCGTCTCAGGATGTACTGCTAGCATCCTGTCTTACAGACTTGACCTCATTCAGTGTTAATACACTTACTGGATTAGCAGTAGTCTGCTCCTATCAGGTATATCAGGGGATAGACTTAGATACTTAGTATCAATGTTAGTTAGGAGCAACTTTTATATACCTAGCAGTTTGTTTATACCACATTGAACCTTCTTTGTGGGATCTCCACTTGGTAGGTTGGGTTGCCACTGCTTGTATATCAATTTAGGGTTTTCAGTCCCATCCTCAGCCTGGATTTCTGAACTAAGGACAAGTCAAGTCCTTTAGTCAAAGGGTCAGCCACATTGTCTTTGGTACCAACAAAGTCAACGACTATGACCCTATCAGACACAAGTTCCCTTATAGACTTTAGTCTAACTTGAATGTGTCTCTTGGTCTTTTGATTATATTTTTGGCTTTTAATCTTTGCAATTGTGGTTTGAGAATCACAATGCACAACGACTGCTGGAAGAGGCAAGCTAACCATGGGTAATTGGACCAATAACCCATGTAGCCATTCAGCTTCAGTCCCTGTCGTGTCTAAAGCACATAATTCGGCCTCAAATGTAGACCGAGTCACCAAGATTTGCTTGGTTGATTTCCAGGAAACAGCGCCCCCACCTAGGGTAAATACGTAACCCGTACACCCATTGCTTCCGGAGTTCTTGGCTATCCAGCTAGCATCACTATACCCTTCAAGAACTACAGGGAACCTGCCATATTGAAGAGATAGTGACACCGTGCCCTTCAGATACCTAAGTACCCGGTCAAGAGCTTCCCAATGGGTTCGATTTGGACAACTTGTATATCTTGCTAACTTCGAGACTGCAAACGAAATGTCTGGTCTCGTGCCATTTGCCAGATATTGAAAGCTTCCAATAATTTGTGAATTTCTTAATTGAGATACAGGAACACCACTTTCATTTTTAAAAAGAGCTACTGAAGGATCATATGGTGTTTTGGCAATTCTACATTCTTTATAACCAAATTTCTCAATTATCTTCTCAACATAGTGAGATTGAGAAACTGCTATACCCTCAGTTGACCGAGTCAACTTGAGTCCAAGAATTACATTTGCCACGCCCATATCCTTCATTTCAAACTTACTTTTTAAAAATGACTTGTTTCATTTATTATCTCAATGTAGATCCAATCAATAGAATGTCATCAACATACAGACATAAGACAATATATTTATCACCTTTAACTTTACAGTAGATGCACTTATCATTATCGTTTACAACAAAGCCAAAAGATAAAATAGTTTTATCGAATTTTTCATGCCATTGTTTAGGAGCTTGTTTCAAACCATAGAGTGATTTAACAAGCTTACAATCTTTTCGCTCATTTCCAGAAGCTACAAATCCCTCTGGCTGATCCATATAGATTTCCTCCTCGAGATCACCATACAAGAAGGCTGTTTTAACATCCATCTGGTGAATCGGGAAGTCATATATAGAGGCCAGTGCTATCAGCACCCGGATTGTAGTCAAACGAGCAATAGGGGAATATGTATCGAAAAAATCGATTCCCTCTTTTTGCCTAAACCCTTTGGCAACTAACGTGGCTTTATACTTATCTATGGTTCCATCAGATTTAAATTTCTTTTTAAAGATCCATTTACATCCAATCGTATTACACCCCGGAGGGAGATCAACTAGTTCCCATGTCCCGTTAGAGACAATGGTGTCCATCTCACTTTTGACAGCTACCTTCCAATGCTTTGCTTCTTTCGAAGCATTGCATCTTTGAAGGTTACAGGATCACCCTCGATGTTGTAAGTGATAAAATCACTTCCAAAATCCTTGGCGATTCTAGCTCTCTTACTTCGTCTAGGTTCATCTGATTCAATTGATACTGAATCAGAACTACTTGGATTAACCCCCACATTTGTCATCTTTTCCACATGTTTAGGAATTGACGAAGACGTAAGGGTTGAATCTAAAGAATTGTCATTAGGGATTCCCGTTTTCATGGGAAATACGTCCTCAAAGAACGTAGCATCACGATATTCAACTATTGTTTTAACCTCTATGCCAGGAATTTCTGATATAATAACCAGAATCCTGAGAGCATAGCTTGTTTCCACATAGCCTAAGAAGATTGCATCAACAGTCTTTTGACCCAGTTTGTTTCTTTTGTGTTCTAGAACTAGAACTTTTGCAAGATAGCCCCACACACGAAAGTATTTTAAACTAGGTTTTCTGCCTTTCCAGAATTCAAACGGAGTGCTTTCATTATGTTTTAAAGGAACTCTGTTTAGAATATGGCAAGCCGTATTCAAAGCTTCTCCCCACATATATTTAAGCAATCCAGAATTGAAAAGCAGACTATTAATCATGTCTTTAAAAATTCTATTCTTTCGTTCTGCTATCCCATTTGACGAAGGGGAATATGGAGGAGTCTCTTCATGAATAATGCCAAAATTTCGGCAATATTCTTCGAACAAATTAGACTCATATTCTCCACCTCTATCTGATCTTAACCGTTTAAGTTTCTTACCAGTTTGAGATTCAACTTCATTCTTAAACGTTATGAATTTTTCAAGTGCTTCAGATTTATGTTCTAACAAATAAATATAACAATACCTACTGCAATCATCTATAAAAGTAATAAAGTATTTCTTATTATCTTTAGTTAGAATTCCATTGAATTTACAAATGTCCTAATCTATCATGCCAAACATTAGAAGATTCAATTGCATTCACAACAAGAAATTCAGAAAATTTATTAGAACCAACATTTTCAACTCTTAATTTAAATAAACCATCATCTAAATAAACTTTACCAACAAAAGTCCCATAATACAAAATTACGACTTTATTGGACTTAAAGTTCATTTCGTAACCCTCCCTAACTATTACAGAACCACTTATTATGTTTCTCCTGATCGTAGGAACATGATGCACCCTTTGTAGTGATAGTATGTACCCTGAAGGAAACTTCAAGTCCACGCGTCCTATCCCTAACACTTTGGCACCACTTGAATTTCCCATCGTCACGGATTTTCCATCAACAGGCTGATAAGACACAAATAGCAATTTATCAGCACATACATGCACATTTGCCCCAGTGTCAATTAGCCAATCATATGGTTCATAAATAGTATGAAGTTCAGGTTTTAAGGAAACATACCCATCAACAGAGTTTTCTGGTGCTTTAGTTTCACAAGTTTCTCCCACAACCATGTTTACCATAGTCAGAGCTCTAGTTTCACCAATATCTCCCACAACCATGTTGACTATAGCCGGTGTAGTAGACTCAGATTTGGCTTTGGACTTTTTGGTAGGACACTCCTTAGCCCAGTGGCCCATCTGTCCACATGTCCAGCCTGGTTTGTTTGCCTTTGGTTTCTTTTTGTTTTTAGGTTTATTTATGGATTTGGAGTTGGGGTTTACATGGTTCACCTTTTTCTTTCCAGTTATCATAATTGCCTTAGGCTGATACTCAACAGGAACACCATGAGTTTGGTTTTTATGTTCCTTTTCGATACTTATGGCAATCATAAGATCGTCAAGAGTTAGCTTTCCCTTTTGATGTTTTAATGTCAAACCAAAGTTTTCCCAAGATTTGGGAAACTTATCAATAATTGACATAACCAGAAATTTATCCAGAAGTTTCATTTCAGCATCAGAAAGAGAGTGCTCGAGATTTATCAGTTCATGCGTTTGTTCAGCTACAGACTTTCCTTCAACCATCTGAAATTTCAGGAACTTGGAAACAGAACACTTTTCGAGCCCTTGCTCTTCAGTATTATATTTCTTGTCCAATTCGTCCCAAATAGACTTAGCTGTATATGTATCAGAACAGTGCACGTCAAAGAGTACATTCGATAAAGCAGAAAGAATGACTCCTCGACCAATTTGGTCCCGTTCTGACCATTAAGCTATTTGTTCAGTCTTATGGTCAGTTTCAGTTGGTTCAGGTCTAGTCACCTGAATAACCGACGAAAGTCCTTTCATCGTAAACCAAATTTCATACGCTGTTGCCAACGATTAAAAAATTGGCCCGAAAACTTTTCCGGTAAACCGGATAAGTCGACTTTTGTGGCTGGCATGGACACAGTACCGGAGCCTCCTGCAAATGACATGATAATTTTAAAACACAAAGATAATTTCTTCAAGATTGTTGTAAAAAATCAGTTTTAAGATTATCAAAATCTGAACACAAATCGAAACTAATGCAAACAAACCAATTTGAACAGTAAAAAAAAGTACAATCAGTTAAATAACCGAAGAGATAATTTAAACAACTTATCTCACAATTATGTATAGTAAAAGAATTGATCCAACCAAATCACAGAAATAAGTCTGCTTGCCTTGAAGAAATTATCGGCCCACCTTCGGTGCAATTGGGAATCATGAACACTTCTTCCAGGATAATTTGGCAGCAGGAATTACTCCACTGCACAGTAGCAGAAATTCCACCTCGAAGAACACTCAGAAGCAAAAATGACCCAGAGATATTTTTTTTCCAGAAAGGTTTTGTTTCGGAGATAGAACAGAGAGAATTCTGTTTTTGGTGTGTTTTTCGGAAATGAAAAACCACTCATATATATATAGCTGCTGGGGGAGCCTTTTGCAATTAAAACTGGCCATTAAATCTGAATAAAACGAATTCAATTTCCGTAACTGAAACGTTACACAATTGAACATGTAGCTGAATTATTCAAATTTCAAATTAATTTTAATTCAAAATTCATCCAAAAAGATAAGTCCGAGATGAGACAATTTGCCCAAACGCCCGAGCCCAACCCAGATTAGATCCGAGCCGAGTCGGGTCGGGCGGGCGGCGCTGGCGCGCGTGTGGTACATCCATATGATCCTCTTTGTAAATACTTTATACCAAGTCTTTACACTTAAATTCATATATACTAGTACACACTTAGTTATAAAGTCAATGTGGGATAAGTGAAGAGGCTTTAACTCTTCCACTTACTCACAAAGCTTTTATAACTTTGCAATTGTCACTTGGTCTTAGATCAATGTGGGCCAAATCCACATACACATTATCTATTTGGACTATCCCCACTATTCACATAATAATTTATCTATGAATTCCAACCATATAATTAGGTATCCATCCACAATAAATTCACTCTCTTTAAAAATAATTACAACACCAATTACACGGACAATGCTCTCGTCTCTGCTCCACTGCTAAGGCATGCAAGATATATATATATATATATATATATATATATATATATATATATATATATCCCACAAGTTTTTGACTTGTTCCGTGTTGAATATAAGAAGTCCGAATATCTAATTACTACAATACTCAGACAGTTGACTCAAGCATAAATGTTTGTGTTGAATGTGAAGTCTTTAAACCTGCTTATTGTAACAAAAGCTTCAAGGTTTACGCGGAATCAGAAGATGGTATGGTTAAATGTAGCTGCAAGAAGTTCGATTCAGATGGGATTTTATGCAGTCATGCTATAGCTGTTCTTGATTGTTTGTGTATTGTGAGGATTCCATCACAATATACAGTTAAACAGTTTGTGAGAGATGAAAGTTTAGGTGATAAATGAGAGATTCATGAACCTCAATATGAAGAATTCTTACGTTCCGCACGGTATAAATTTATGCTTGATATACTCGAAAAAATGCTAAGAAAGGCTTCTGCATCTGAAGAAGGTTTGGATGATTTCGAGAGATTTTTGACTGAACTGAAAGATGATGTTCTTGGTAGACCTGGGGAGTCGTCAAAAGGAGATTAATGGGTTGTCTTCGGTCACAACTTGTTCTTTTGCTTTCATTTAATTCTTAGCAATTTATCGTCAATCTAACGAGACATGAGTTGATATTTTTACCTAGCAACGTGAATTAATTTGAATTCATAATCAATGCCGTCATTTATTGAGTCCAAATTTTGAAATAGTGAAGCCGGTCAGAGCAATGATTATTTTGCAAGTGAGTTTTCATAATAAATCGATAGATTTGAAATGCATAAAATGAATCAAGATAGGTAAAAACTCGATAGAGAAAATTTTCTTCTAGTTTTTTCAATATCAAGAATCACTAATGAAATAAGTTAACAAATCGGACTAGATACTCATAACAATTAAGACTTCTAAGGCAATAAGATAACTTAAAAATTGAAAACTAATATACGAGATATGATTTTGTCAAATCAGATATACATCAAGTAGACAATCTAAAGCATCAAAAGCTTCGAATTGGAAGGATTTGAGAATTAATTTGTATAGTCTATCAAATGTTAAATTTGTTTAAACGACAAACCATGATAGACCATAGCTTTGCTTATTTTTCTTAATAGCGTGTTAATATGTTATTATGATAATGTAGGCGGGCCAGAAAATGAAGATCTGAAATGAAGAGCCTCACGAAATAATTTTTAAAGTGTCGGAATATAATGTCTAAATGGGGTTTTTGGCACTTTGCACTCTGAAATTATTGGGTTTTGGCACTTTAATCCCTAACTTAAAAGTTTTGGCACCACTACAACAAAAATCATATCTTGAGACACAGAAAAGTGTCCCATAAGGCGCATAATGGGACATTTACAAATTTCGGGACACTTAAAAAAAGTGTCGCATAATTTGGTGTCGCATCAATACAACACTTTTATATGTCCCTAAATACACTATCTAAGGACATTTATATGTGTCCCGAGTGATTCTTAGGACACTTACAAAAGTGCCTTATAACTACTTTTAGGACAATTATAAATGCCCTAAGACCTGTTTCATACGACACTTATAAATATCGTATGATCACTTCTTCCAAACCATATTTTTCTAAAATGCCTACACAATTGCCTATACATATTAAATTAATAATTTAAATAACCAATATAAAACAAACACGCATTAATTAAACAATTTGAATATCTATTATTAAACAGGTACGAAGTCCGTAAAATAGCATTAAATCGCTTAACATGACAAGTTTTGAAAACAACATTATTACATAAGAAGTTTCCGAAAAAAGTAAAAGCAACAATAATGGTTTGAATCTTCAAACTTAATCTTTGAAACTCCAAACTCATGCTCCAACCATGCCAATTTGCATCAATTTTCATCTTCTTCTAAGGCAACCTATTCCAGGTATATAAGTTACTTTCTTCTTTCATAAAATTAAATGCAATAGAAAACTAAGATATCAAGGAACAAAAAAGGAAATACCAAGGAGGAAGGCCAAACAACAGGTGCTCCAATAACATCTCCAATAGTTTACGTCTCGCACTTCTGCTACGTGATCTAGTTTTTTAAGTCATTAGCTGCACATGTTACAAGAAGTAGAATTAGAATTGAATTGTAATGTAAATTAATACAAAGTGTAGGATTTTAAATGACTTTAAGCAACCAACTTAGAGAAAATTATAATTAATTCTATGATTACTTGTAGCCAGTTATGTATATTGGTTATCTGTATTATTCAGTAATTTCACAAACATTTAATGTCATCTTCTAATTGCATATTATATACCCATTTTGGTTAACTTGGACTTGAAGTAAATGTTAAATATTTGAAATCCTGATCTGGACAATTGACTTGGGTAAAATCAGAAGTCAGAACATTGATTTCATATTGATAGTTATTTGGTATTCACACAAAATCTACCTACACAGCTTTCACACTTTTGTGGAACCACGTCTATGTTTATGTTTATGCACACTTTCTATACAATCAGAAACATATCTCAGCCAGCAACCGAAGAAATAACAGTGAGAAGAAGTCACCTCACTTACCTCAGCTACTTCTGAAGCATTAAGCCGAGAGGCATCTTCGTGTAATAAATGGAGCAGTCCTTCATCATCATCCAAGTAGCCATCAAAACCAGACTTCCTGCTCTTTAAGACAGTCTTCGGCTGCACATTAACCTTTACAAAATTTATTGCTTCACTACAAAAACGTGAAGAAATAAATATGCTTTACTAGTAAACGTTTCAGCTGAGTTGAACTTACTGTACGCTTAAGAATAACCCTCACACGCTGGCCTTTTCTCCCATTTTTTTCGTCGTTTAACTTTTTCGCCTAATCAAGAATAAAAATAAGGCTCCAAAAAAAAAAAGAAAAAGAATAACCTAGAAAATTTATTGCATTAGAAACGAAAAAGTAACGCTCTCTCAGCCGTTTCAGGGTTCTCATACTCTACCAATGCATGAAGCTTCAATGAGAATCAAGAAAAGGGCAAATTCAGATAAACACGTAACAAAAATTCCAGATTTTGCCAACACCAAATGCATCAAATTTCCACATACCTTATGACTAACAACTGAATTGCCTTTAGAAGAACGATAAGAGTTTGGTTCTTGAGGCTGGCATATCCGAATTGCTTTAATGTATATACATGATCTAAGCTTGAATTTTACAATCTATTACATCAAAATTTTGAACCAAAAAACATAAGTGCTACTCAAATGGTAGATCAGATACATGAATTGTACTAAAGAACTAACCAACTTCGAGGAGGACTTTAGAGCTTGTGCCATCATATGATTATTAACACTGAGGGACTTGAGTTTCTTTGTAGTTGTAGCAAAATTTGTTGGAACTGTTGAAATAACAGAGGTTGAAGATCTTATAAAAAAAAAACAGAGGTTGAAGATAATGAAAATTCAAGAATATTGAAGCTTGTAAGATTTTTTTTTAAAATATTACAGAATTGTTACCATAGCCTTCGGGATCTTTGCACATATGTTTAGCAAAATGATTCATTGGCTGCATGTGAAATATTTAAGTATTAGGATTCAGATTCAGTAGTGCACTTTGCATACTGGAAATACAATTTAATTGGCACTTTGCACCCTACTATGTGTTTTGAAGAAAAAATTCATTGATGGAAGGATAGAATAGTCATTTTGAAATATATTTTGGCACTTTGCACCCTAAAAGTATAGATTTTGGCACTTTGCGTCTTGAAAATATAGAAATGTTACCCAAAAAATATAATTTTGGCATATTCAACCTCGACTTAATATGATAATCTAATTAATATAAATAATATGCTATAAAATAATATGTTAGATTTGTAAACGTTTATTTTAGATATAAAGTAAATAATGTACGGATACTTGAAAACAAAATGGAAACAATGTCTTTTTTTTAATCTAAATTTTACTGAGAGAAAATATTAAAATAAGTTATTATAAAGCAAAATTAAATTAAGAATAACATGTTTAAGATTGTTGTGCATAGAAATGACCATTTTATCTCTACATTGACGACATTCATGAGATTTTTTAAGGAAAACACATTAGGGTGCAAAATGCCATAGAAATTAAATTTTTAGGGTGCAGAGTGCCAAAATTTCTAAATCGGGGTGAAAAGCGCCAACATTTTATAATTTTAGGGTGCAAAATGCCAACATTCTATATTTTCAGGATGCATAATCTATATTTTGAGGGTGCAAAGTACAAAAAAAATATTAAAAAATTACTATTACCCTTCCACCAACAATTTTTTTTTATTAAAATACACACTAGGATGAATAGTGCCAAATGAATTGTATTTTCAGGGTGCAAAGTGCCAAAACTTTTAAGTCAGGGTGCAAAGTGCCAAAACCTTATAATTCCAGGGTGCAAAATGCAAAAAACCCTTCTAAATGTTTAAATCTCCTAATTATTGCTTAAGTTTTTTCCAATGGTTTAATATCCTAATTAGTGCTTAAATTTATCATTATGTTGAAATCACCAAAAATAAGGTAAAATTGCAGTTTTAGTCTTGCCGAAATGTACCTACAACACTTCTTGTTATGTATTTTACAAATTTACATTGTTATCATAATTCCTTTCCAAATAATTTGCACGTTTAAGCTTATCCTATTTCCATTCAATTTGAAATCAACGAATGCAAAATTGGGACATTTCTAACTATGAGACCAAAAGTCCACACATATAATATTCTATGGGACCAGAATTAAATTAAATAGAAAATGGAGTGATATGACCAAATTAATTATAGAACCAAAAATTTAAACCAAAAGTGCAAAAACAAAACCAAAAATATTAAGGTCCAATCTGATAGGACTAAAAAAGTCTTTTTTTTTTTCTTTTAATAAAATTAAAGCAAAACTAAATATTCATTTTAGCAATAATACATTATAGTAGTACAAATCAGTATATATATCACCATTTATTCTTTTCCCAAGAAATTATTTTATCTCTACATGTATCACTACTAGAAACAACATTTATTTTACCAAAAAAAAAAAAAGGTGAAAATATTAATTAAAATTTAGACCAATTTGATTTTGGTCAAAATATTGTGACCGAAGCAAAATCAGTCAAAAAATATTCCAACCGATTCCAACTCAATCGAAATTATTTTTTATCGATCTAAAAATTAAAAAATTTCGACCGATTACAAATCAGTCGAAATCATTACATAAAAAAATATTTAATAAATTAAAGATTCCAACCGAAATGGAATAGGTCTGAAAGAGTAATGAATTTCCAATTCCGACCGAAATTATTTCGGACAAATTTCTACTCCCTCCGTCCCATTTATTTTTCTCCCTTTGTTACAATACCAGGTCAAACTTTTCGATCTTTTAAGTGACTTATCATATTAAATTATTCACATTTTTTGTGTATTAAACCTTTTAAATATTAATATATATGGTGTCATATGATATTATCAACTTATTAGTGAAATATATTAATTTAATTATTTATTATAATTTTTATAAATTTAGTCAAATTGACTGGTCACCTGTACCAAGGGAGCAAAATAATTGGAACGGAGAAAGTATTAAATATTTCGACTGAGTCTGAAATTTACAAGAAATTTCGATTGATATTTCAAAAAAAAAAAAAAAATAAGACCAAATTTTCGACCGAACTAAATTCTTCTTATCAGAATTATTTTGTTATCGGTCAACAGACCCTTCTTCTCTGCGTATACCAAACACAATCCGTGCTTAAAAATTTCTCTCTCTAAAAGCTCTCCACTACGTAGCATCACCTCTCCGCCGCTCCCTAGCCCGTCGCTGCCCAGTCCGCCTTCGCCGGAGACGTGTTTCTTCAAGTCCCTCTTCCCCATTTTCAAATGTTAGTGTTTAGTTTCTTGGTTATTTTTCTATAAATTTGTTGGTGTAATTTGATATATTATGCTCGAAATTTGATTAATGTTAGATTTGTGTATTGAATTTGTGTATAATTTGTGGATTGAAGTATTATTTCAATTAGGGTTTATGTTAGGTTTAACTTGGGATATGAATTTGTGATAAAATTGGGGGGTGAATTACAAATTATTCTTGAATTTGAGATTAGAGTTCTACATTGTAGTTTGAATTTGTGCTCAATTTTGGAATTGAAATAGAAATTGAATTTAGGGCTTCATTAATTAGGGGGTTCAATTGCGATTTCAATTATGACTTGAATTATAGGATTTAATTGTAGCAAAAAAAATCTGGGCATTGAATTAGTTTGATTTAATTGAGCAAAAAAAGGTTCCTGTATTGAATTTAGGGATTGAATTGAGCAAAAAAAGGTTCCTGTATTGAATCTGGGCATTGAATTAGTTAAAGTTTGAGACTAATTAATAGTTTATGTTGATGAATGTAAAAATTTGGTTCGATATTGAATAGGTTGATTATAATATAGATTTGTTATTGATTAGTTACTATTACTAGTATTATATTTGAGAATGTTGATTATTTGTCAATTTGTAATGATTTTTGTTTGAGTAAAAGACAAAAACACCTCCTATGCTTTGTCTAACTCTAAAAAAAATCCCTGTGTTCTCAAATTAGTGTCAAATACACCCCCAAAAAAGAGAGTGTGTTTCAAACGCCAAAATTGCAAGTATTTGTTCACATTTTTCTTTTGATATGACAATTTTACCCCTGATATCGAAAGATAAAAACACCCCCCTGCTTTGTCTAACTCCCAAAAAAACTACATGTGTCATTTTAAATCCCCAAAACCCCATGTGTTTGATTTTAAATACCACACTCGACCCAAGTAGTATATACTTAATTTTTCAAAAAGAATAAATAAATTTAAAAAAAAAAATACATAGGGGTAATTTTGTCATTCCACCAAAAGTAAAAAATAAAATTATAATTATATACTACTTGGGTCGAGTGTGGTATTTAAAACCAAACACATGGGGGTTTTTGGGAGTTAAAATAACACGGGGGGTTTTTGGCAGTTAGACAAATCATAGGGAGTGTTTTTGTCTTTTGCTCATTTTTGTTTAAGTAGTTATATTGTGATTTTAAAGAACATTCTAAATAGTAAAAAAATTTAATTCCTCATTTAGTGTAGAATATGGATATTCGTCTACAACGTAGTTGGAACAGTATAAGATACTGTTGAATAGTGTAATACCCGTTTTACAGCAACCGGGAACGCAATATCAAACCGGTCCGTCTCAACCTTCCCAGCCCATTCCAAATTTCACGCAACCTGGAGCATTTCAGTATCAAGCGGGCTCGTCTCAACGTTCTCAGCCCATTCCAAATTTCACGCAACCTGGAACATATCAGGATCAGGTGGACTCGTCTAAACTTTCGCGGGGGTCCATGCCCAATTTCAGGCAGCCGAGTATAATATATTCATACTTTCCCAATACTTTTCATTCAAATACTTTCCCATTGTTTTTATTAATGCGACCAGTCTAGATCAGCAACCGTCCCAGCAGGGCCACTCTCAGATGCCCAATGACGATGTTCCCGAAACACCAAATGTTTAGTTGTTAAACTTAAAACTATTTCCTTATATTGTCATATAATGCTCATATTTTAATTTTTGACTATTGTGTAATAAATACTTCGTTTTGTTTGATGTTTAATTTGAATTATCAAACGTATAATTTTCGTTATTTTTGATTTTGTGGAATACGAAGACATTTTTAAAAGGTTTTAACAAAAAAAAATTAAAAATCTTTGGGAGTTTTTGACCGATTTCAAATTGGTCAGAAAAAAGGTCCGAATAAATCGGTCGAAATATTTAGTCGAAAATTTTATTCAGACCACTTGTTCGGTCATTTTTTTTGAATTTCAGTTGAATTAATGCGGTCGGAATTTTAGTCAAAATATTTGTCAATCGAAAAAAGGTCGGAATAACATTTCGATCCGAGCTTTTAAGACCGACTTTTGCGGTCGGAAAATCAATCGAAATAAGACTTTTTTTGACTGATTTATTAATAATATATAACTTTATTATTTTAATAAATATTAAATAGATTAATATTATATAAATTTTTTAGATTTAAAAAAAATAAAGTATTATTTAGTTTATTGATATGTTTTATAAAATTAAATTAGTTAAATAAATATGTAAATATAAAAAGTAAAATCTTCAAACTGGTCCGCACGTGGTCTTATTCAAATCAATTTTGAAATTGGGCAATAATGTGGACTAAAATCGCCAGCAAATTTGAAGATGTGGGGTTATTTTGTCAGCCCGAAATATTATGGGGTAGAATTATCAGCTAGCAAAAATAATGGCATTAATTTTGCAATAATCCAAATTGACTTCACTGCCACGTCACCCACTTAACAATGATTTTTAACGTCGGTATTGAATGTGCAACTTCTTGTTAAATTACGGTACCAATGGGTTGACCTAATTTTTTTTGATACCATAAGTGACAATCGATAAAAAGTTTGATACCAAAAATGCAATTATCTCCCTAGAGAACATACATAATACTCAGACACTAGTGAATACCGGTGATAGAACATATATTTATGGGACTAATAGAGTAATACTTAAAAGTAGCTGTAATTTTCATTTGTAATTCTTATTTTGACTTGATTTTCTCTTTGAAGTTTTCATGAAGTATTGGTGAGTTCTTAAAAGTTGTTATTTTCTATTTATAGTTTTCATTTAATTTTTAAATATTATTTAAATTAATTTTCTTGTATAATTATTCTTATTCATATCTTAAGAATTTTCTTATTTATGATTTAACATCTAAAACTAAAAATATACATTTTCAATTTTAAAAATTAAATACTCCATAACTATAACCGATTTTAAATATTTATATCAAACATTCATGTTTTTATTATTAATTTAAAGAAAATAAAAATGATTAATAACATAAATGATGTAAAAGTAATTAACAAACTCAAAAGGATAACATTTTGGGACAAAATACTAATTTTTTTCTTAACAAAGTGACAAAATGCTAATTAAAACAAGTGAATAGTGACTCCAAATCACTATTCAAAACTCCATATTTGGAGTTTGCATTTTAGTCCATTCTTCAAATTCATCAAATATGAAAGTGGGTGAGAGAGTGATTTCACCTCCAAATCTCCAAACTTGGAGACTTTGATCTCTTCCATTTTATCTAGATCTCATTTTTTGATATCTTATTTAGATATTTTCTTTCTCAACTACCCGATCTATGCATAACTGAAAATTGGTGAAATAGTCACCACTTCATTTCGTCTTACATTTTCATAAAAGTAGAAAAACCTAAGAAATGAAAAAACATTGTGTTACTATATAATGTTAATTTTTTTTGAATATTCTTGTTGCAATGTAAACACATAGATTATGTAGTTAATATTTATAAGACACAACTAATAAAGTTAGTGGATTGAACTCAATTTAACCATTTGTTTGAAGGCAATTTTTATTCTTCAATTAGCACACTTATATTGTAAGATTTTAAACTTTTCATAGAATATTTAATGATTTCGCACAATATTATATAAAACCACGAAGCGTTTTAGATTTCAACGGGGTGCTATATGTTAAATATTTATTATACTATAATTTTACAAAAAATCAATTAGAATTGTTAAAGATCTCATTCAAAATTCATATAGATTTCATATTGATTGGTTATATCAGCGAGTCATTGCACCACAATGAAATTAACGTGGCTTTCTATGAAATGAAAACATTTTTTTAATGAGGTAATGTCAATTTATCGCATGTGAAATGCATAATATTCAATTTATCTTCTTGTGATTTAAAAAAGAAAATTTTATTCCCCCTGTAAAAATTTAAAAAAAATAATTTACCTCATAGATTTCTTGAAACACGTACACAAAATATTACGATCAACAAAGTCACAACACGTACACAAAATAGCAAATTGGTCGTTAATTCTGTTTTCTTGAAACCTTCGTTTGACCTCATAGATTTTCCTCATCCGAAGTCAACGTAATTTCCTTTTAGATCATGTATTAAATGAAAATGTTAATTTAATTTTATCGACCGCTAAATTCACAACACGTACTTATTTGTGATTTCATACGTCGAATGCATGCATAATATTCCCTCGACAATATTTCTCGATATATCATTACACGTTCAAATTAATAGACAATTAACTCTTATTTTTTTCTATCTTCTTTATAACCTAAATTATTTCTATTTCATCCATTCCATTATTTTCTTCTTCATTTTTTTGTTTAAATTACATGTTTGGTGGGAGGGGAGGTAATAACCAACTTTTAAGAACTTTCGTGATAATAAAATCATATGGGTAAAAAATTACGTGTCTAAGTTTTGTTCATATACATTTGCTCAAACATTAAAATTTAAAAACAAGGAATATATGTCCACCGAGAAGAAATAATCAATACTCCATATACCTAAAAACTCAAAGAAGGCTTTCTCAAAAAAAAAAAAAAAAAAAGAAAGAAAAAAAAAATAAAAAAACACTCTGTTCAGGTGGTAATATAGCTCGTGCACACGTTTTTTTTTTTTAAAATATAAAAGCAATAAAATTGACACAAGCACCTCAATTCAGTTCAAAGTAATCAGAAGTTCTAGATATCTCCGACAAGTGCTCCCCAAAATCTAGACAAAATCAGAAATTTCCGACAACAAAAGAATCAGTGTCCATTTCCAGGTTCGATTTTTTTTTTTTTTTTGAAGAAAACCCTAACCATAGCATTTCTTCAGCTGCCATCAAATAGAGATTCCGGATCGATTTTGCTAAGTGCGCTTTCTCTAGCTCGATCTGATAATTACAATTCAATGGTACTTCCGTTTTTTCTTTTTTCTTTTTTTTTTTTTTTAATATGAAAATTCAGTTTTTTTGTTTATATATTTTGATGAGCTTACAGATTTTCGTTCGGCTAATTAGATTTCTATCTTTCTGGTTGTGTGTGTTTTCATTGGTTCAGATCTACAGACTATTGCTACTTATAATTTAGAAGTGTATATGAAGTGTTAATTTGTCATTCTCATATGAAAAAATCTGATGATTTTTTTCTTTATGTCGTGATGGGATTCATTTATTAGATATTGGTGATGATAAAGACATTGATGAAGTTGTAGAAGAAAGAGGCGAGGTGACATCCAAGTTTGTGAGTGCATTTGGTGTTAATTTTATAAATTTGATCAGCTAGTAGTTCACGTACGTACGCACGATCACATAATAAATGATTCGTACGCGAAAAAGATCACGCGAACAAGTCGGCATGGATAGGATAAGTAATATGCCTGACGATATACTACGCCATATCCTAAACTTTCTTGAAGTTAAAGAAATTGGGAGGACAAGTGTATTATCACAAAGATGGAGGGATGTTTGGACTTCGATGCCTGACATAAATTTAGATTTTGAGAGATTGAACTGCAAACCATTGTGTTGGAATCTACATCCTATAGTGAAAATATATGACTCTTGGGAGTTTCTCGAAAATGTCGATCCTGAATCACGTCGTCCAATCAATAGACTTGGAAAAATACTTTTACAACGCTTCCATGAATTCGATAGAATGTTCAAACTTCAAGTACTTTTTAGTCTTGCTTCTAGGCACGGGATACAAGAACTTGACGTTCAAGGTTATATATCCAAGTTGAATAGAAACTCAATTATCTTTCCTAAACGTCTTTGTGATGTTTTGGAGAAACTAGTTTTGAAATTTGACTACATACTGAAATTACATGCATTGACCCCCTTTATCAAGCTCAAAAAATTATACCTATTTGGAGTTACAATCTCAAACACCCATACGGCACGTATGTTATTTTCATGCCAGTCGAGTGTTCTGGAGAGCTTGCACTTGGAATTTTGTACATTCAATGGGATGAGAGTTATTTATGTTTCAGCTTCCAGTCTTAGAGATGTGTCATTCGTAAACATTAAAGTAAAGGGATACTGCAACAGAGTATTTAGGGGTAAGTTGAGGATTCGTGCTCCTAACCTTACATCTTTGAATTATCTTGGGGAACAATTAAAAAGCTACGAATACTACAATTTACCACCGACATGCAATGTCACAAAGCTCATACTAGTAGAACCTACGCTCTCTCACGACTATGTTTTCCCAAGGATATCGCTACATTTACTACCGGAAGTCGTTGTTAAGGTAAGTACCTAAACATTTCCAGTTTTTATGAAACCAATTCTACAATTTGTTCATCATTCAATATTTAGTCAATCATAGATGGTCTATAAAATGTTTGCTATAAAAATTCTATTAATATATATGGTCTTAGAGTACACCTAATTGGGATTACTTGAATCATAAAATATACATGCTATTATGACACAATTTAAAAAGAAAAAGAAAAAATTAAAACTCATTATTAATACACTTTGATAATGGTTTAATTTATACTTTGCACATATTTGTCTATTAATTTCATCACATCGTAATTATTCATTTTGTTACATTTTTTTAGTACTTTTGTCCCATGTTTCTGGAGCGTTTGACCAGCAATGGTTCAATAGTTTATATGAAGTGGTTGAAGCTACAAGTGAGATCAACATCATTCTATTTGGAAGGTGTAGTTGAATTGGTCAAGCTTTTACCAAACCTTGAAATACTTGAAATAGATTTCACTGAGGTAAATGTCTCTCCCTCACAACTCTCATTGTAACGCCCCGTAAATTTCAGGGATTTTCAATTGTATTTTATTGAATTTTTAATCCAATTTTTATGTGTGTTATATCTTATTTTTCAAAATTAAGTGCTACTTTGTGGGAAAATGTACAATTAAATTATCTCCTATGTTCTTATTAACTTTAAAATGATTTAGAAACACAAAGATACTTTAAAATAATAGTATAGCTCTTTTGAAATATATTTGGACTTAATTGTGCAAAATAAGTAATTTTTGGGGCAAAAATGCACTTTACCGAAACTTCGGGGGGCAAAGTGCAAAATTCGCCCACACTTGATTGCAGCTGATAGGAGAGCCTTTATAGCTTCCTAGGGTGGCCAAGCATGCCCCTTGGGTAGAGAAACTTCTCTACCCAAGGTGGACATGCTGGGGGTGGGGGGGGGGGGGGGTGGGGGGGGGGGGGGGTGGGGGGGGGGGGGGGTGGGGGGGGGGGGGGGTGGGGGGGGGGGGGGGTGGGGGGGGGGGGGGGTGGGGGGGGGGGGGGGTGGGGGGGGGGGGGGGTGGGGGGGGGGGGGGGTGGGGGGGGGGGGGGGTGGGGGGGGGGGGGGGTGGGGGGGGGGGGGGGTGGGGGGGGGGGGGGGTGGGGGGGGGGGGGGGTGGGGGGGGGGGGGGGTGGGGGGGGGGGGGGGTGGGGGGGGGGGGGGGTGGGGGGGGGGGGGGGTGGGGGGGGGGGGGGGTGGGGGGGGGGGGGGGTGGGGGGGGGGGGGGGTGGGGGGGGGGGGGGGTGGGGGGGGGGGGGGGTGGGGGGGGGGGGGGGTGGGGGGGGGGGGGGGTGGGGGGGGGGGGGGGTGGGGGGGGGGGGGGGTGGGGGGGGGGGGGGGTGGGGGGGGGGGGGGGTGGGGGGGGGGGGGGGTGGGGGGGGGGGGGGTAGTTTGTAATCAAATTTTCATAATTGTTTTTGAGCGAAAGTTGTAAACTTGCAAGCTCGTTAGTGCGATAGGACCGATTGTTCTAGCAAGCACGGTTTTGTGCGATAGGACCGAGTGTTCTAGCAAGCACGGTTTGGTGCGATAGGTAGTGACCTAGCAAGCACGGTTTTGGAGTGATAGGTTAGTCCTAGCAAGCTCGAATCAAATCGAGATAAAGTTTGTAACTTGTAATCTCGTGTGGTGAAGGTTCGTCCTGCAAGCAACGTTTATAGTGAATTTCCCAGGGGTGCTGGAAGAGTGGAAGTAGGCCATTTGGGCGCGAACCACTATAAATCGGTGATTGCGTTTATTTACTTTTTCGCACTTAATTTTTGTCATCTCAATTTACTTTTCTACTGGAACATTGTTCTTAAGCTTCTGGAACATAAAACTATTTTCACTGGAACATATAACTAATTTCTTCTGGAACGAAACTGAACAAATAAACTTAAAAAAAGTTTATAAACCTTATTCACCCCCCTCTTAGGTAGATCTTGAGTATCACATTCAAATCATGATCTGATTTAGGGGTGGGCGCGGGGCGGGTTTGGGACGGGTTGAGGACTAAAGACACGGGTATAGTAAATTTCGGGATTGACACTTTAAATCCCAAACCCGTCCTGTAATAATATGGGTACCCTCTTTCGGGTACCCGAATTATTGCGGGACGGAATGGGACGGGTCGGGTTGCGGGTTCTATATTTTTCTTACACAAAAATTCTCCCCAGACCTAATAAAAGTAAATTACATAATTAATTTCTCGTCCCTTTTCTTATGCTAAAATTAATCATTTTTTATCTTTTATTTACATAAACATAACAAATTAAAAATCATTTCAAACATATCCAAATTCGATTTAAAACTATATAATGATACCAAATAATTATCTAAAGTCTTTAAATGGTTTTAATTTAGGAAGCTAGATAATCTCGTAGTTATAATTAAGTAAAGTGTATACGTTATTTAATATTAAAGAGAAATAGGCGGATTCGGGTATTCCGGGTTGGAGAGACCAATCCCAAACCCATCCCGTATTCTCATAACAAAATACGGGTATTTTAAGTTCGGTTACCCAAACCCAAAAATACCTATCCCGTTCGGGTTTCTTAAAATACGGGACGGGGGTTTGGGTTACCCGAACCCGATGCCCACCCCTAATCTGATTAGTCAATACTGTACTTGAAATATAATCAAGTTCATCGGTCAACCACAAATATGCTAAAATTCAATTTATTAAGGGATAGAGGAAATCGTTATTGAATTAGCAAGAAAAATTTATTAACATTGTAGGTTATGGAAATTTTAATTCCCAGGATTAATGACATCCATCTAGCTCATATGACAATTTTGATATGACAAATTACAATTGCATATATGATACCACAAGTTTTGAAAACTCTGTACTTTGGTAACAAGTTTTTCCTCTAGAAGATTTAATAGCCATATACAACGCAACGTGGTCATTTCGGCTATTCTTTTTACGGGAGTACCTAATGTGCAATTGACAAACAAGTGAATTACGGTACCAAACTAAAAGTTTACTTATGATTTGAACTACTATTGTGTCAATATATATATATATATATATAATTTCATCTCCATTTTTCTTACAATTTGTTGAGAATGATATAAAGATTAATTTAAATTATACTACTCCCTTTCAAATTAAATGCACATTTGCAAAATTTTCATGTTTCAAATTACTTGTCACGTTTGGTTTCCCAATGCATCTTTTTCTAATTTTAACATTTCCTACTTCTAAGTTTACATAATAAAGTAGAATGCACAAAGATCAATGACATTATTCAAAGCAATCATTAAAATGGTATTTTTGACATTTTATTGTAGAAAAGTGACTAATTATTGAGTTTCTTAATCTGTCTGAAAAGGCCAAATGTGCCAATTAATGTGAACGAAAGGAGTATACGGTATATATATTTATAAAATCAAACACCAACATATATATGATTGATCTAGTGGAAGAGATTACTACAAGATAGCAAACACAAGTTCGAATCTCTATTGGGAGAGATTTCCACTTATGTATCTGACACACCTCGAAAGGGAATAAACCCTTGGAAACCAATCAAACAACTTCAATATGTATACTCTCTTCGTTTTTTTTTTTATTAGTCGTTTTAGATGTTTGCACACAGATTAAGAAAATCAATAAATAACCACTTTTTTTAAGCAAAACTCCAAAACACCCTTTTAATCAAATAATAACAACCTTAATTATCATTAATTATAAGCATTAACAAGAAAGGTAATATTGGTAGGAAAAAATTAATTTCACATTAAAATCCTAAAATGACAAATAAAAGTAAACAAATTATTTTTGCCAAAGCGACAAATAAAAAAAACGGAGGGAGTAATATTCTTTATGCAAGTGTTTACATATTGCTAATATATATTGAAATATAATTGAAAGATAATCAAAGGCGAGGTTACATTATATAATTTCTTTTATTTGAATTATAATCAAAACATACAATATTTGTTTTTATTACATATATAATAACAAGTCAAACGTGCATGAAATTACAAGGGAAAGAGAACACATGCAATATTAATATTCCATAACTCAACATACAAAAGTTGAGGTTTATTTATATAGTAATATATAATTATTACATTCATGTAGCTCTTGCCTTTTTCCCAACCTCAGTAATTTCTTCAGTAGTACTGTCTTCAATTTGTCTCTTTTTATTTGCACGTGTACTTTTTATAGCCTTCGCCTTTGCTAAAAACTTTGAGTACCAAATAGCTGAATCTTTCGGGTACCTATTGTAATTATTAAGGAAATCCACATACATTATGCCAAATCTCACAATGTATCCTTCATTCCATTCAAAATTGTCACACCATGACCATGCAAAATGACCCCTTACATCCACTTTTAATTCACTGCATACAATTATTCACAATATTAATAATCAATATTACAAATGGAATTAAGATTATTGTACATGCTATTTGACTCGATCAGAGCTATACTAGCTGATAATTTTACCTTAATATTTCGGGCTGACAAAATAACATTTCGTTAGAATTGTCAGCTAGTATAAATTATGACATTAATTTTGCGATAATTGAAATTGACTAGCTTAACGGGTACGTCACCCATTTGACGGTAATTTTCTAATTTAGTTAACAAAAGTACCAAAAATCTAATTCTCTAATATAAATATAGAGGGAAAAACACTTTTGATACTAAACTTTAGTCAAGAAAACACATTTGATACCAAGCTTTTCGAAAAAACACATTTCATACCATGATTCACATCCTCTTGACACATTTAGTTTTCCTGATTAATTTTTGGACGAAATTCAGCATGTGCCCGTTAAGTTAACAATGATGGGTATTTAAAACTCGTGTTTGTTTTCCCTGCCATCGTCAACTTAACGGGCACGTGAGCAACACATGCTGAATTCTGTCTAAAAATTGACGACAAAACTAAAATGTGTTAAGAGGGTATGAATCTTGGTATGAAATATATTTTTTCAAAAAGCTTGGTACCAAAGTTTTTTGGACTAAAATTTGATATCAAAAATGTTTTTTCCTTATAAATAGAAAAATTCAATAATATTTGCGCATGCACGTGGAATAAAGACATACTTCATTGCTTTAAGAAGATAAAACAAATGGTCTTGATAATACTTCTTTCTTTTTGTGTCCCTGGAAGCTTCTTTAGGCGTTAGCTTAGGGTCATTCTTGTCACTCCACCCTTTAAAAAATTATACAAAAATAAATAGTCACAAAACCTCTAAACTTTTGTATGTTGAGGCATAACGTGTCACCTAACTAAAGGTCATTGGTCAGTTTGCCTCATAAGTATTTGGGTCGTAATTTTTCATCACAGCTTACAAAATTGAAGCAATTTTGGGATTTTTTCGGTCCAATTGCGAAAGTGAATCTGATCACTCATGGGCCTATTAAATTCAAAAGGGAATTGCCAATTGAGTCTAAAAAATCCCAAATTGCTTCGGTTTTATAAGTTATCGGGTAAAATTGTCAGTCCGAATACTTATGAGGCAAACTTGTCAACGAACATTAGTTTTGGGATGATTTTGACCTTTTTCTCTCTACATGTATATATATAAGCAAAATTAAATGGAACAGTAGTTATATAATTAAATCAATACCATTCTCAGTTATGTATATAGGAGGCATGCCTTCTTTTGTCTTGAGATATTTCAGATGCTCATAAAGGCCCCATGGAACAGAGTACAGCCATGAGGAACCAGCCTATACATATCATGTACATGAGAGAAATTAATTAAGATGTATATATAATAATTAATTAATATCTAGCTATGACATCATATGGATTTTTTTTTGTATTTGGTCACATATAATAGGGCATTTTGCAACATTGATATCATTGGATATGTAAATATAATTTAATACTACAATTCAAATTTTAGTTGCAATGTTTTTACCACTGTCAAATAAATGGACGAAAATTAACGGAATCGACCACTATATAGCGCACGTGGTCGTTATCTCGTTATTTAAAAGAAAAATTATCACGTGATAATGTGATAAAGTAAAGGAAACATTAGCATTTTTCCCTCCAAAAGACGAGATAATGTGATAATTCTAAAAGTGAAGGAAAAATGATTATTTTCACTCCAAAAGACCAGATAGCGGTCACATGATGTACACATGGCCAATTTCGTCCATTTTTGTCCAATTATTTTAAGGTGGTATGAACATTGCAATTAATATTTAAATGTTGGTACTAAATGTGCATTTATGTATTCAGTGTTACGTTTAATATGTTATATGGTACCTAAAATACAAATTTTCCACATAATATGTATAATTATATTAAATAAATGGCATATCAAGATTAATTAATCTTACCGCATCTCCAATAGGATTACCATCTTTATCGAAAGCTACACAACAACAAAAAAAAAACATGAATTGATTATAATGAATTTGTTTTTAGAAATATGCAATTAATTCAAGTATATATATACTTACGGGAACATTCAACCATTTGATCTTTGTAGTAGTGTTCGTGTTTGCTCGGGTTGGCGGAATAGGATGCATAATTGGATGTATAATAGTTTAAACCCATAAAATCAATGGATCCTTTAAGTTGGTGTGCTTCTTGATGTGAAAATTGGGCCAGATTATCATTTGGGACATATTCTATCATACTATCTGGATATTTACCATATAGCACCGGATCCAAGAACCTGAAATTAAAACATTTAACTGTCATCTCATAAAAATAAAATTAAAAAAAAAAAAAAAAAACTACTTAATTATAAATGGGTATATCAAAAGGAGGGAATTGTAATTTTCATACCGAACTTTTACCTACTTTAAACATTTGGTACCAAACTTATAAAAAAGACACATTTAATATCAAAATTAAAAGATTTTTTTACATTTCCTTTCTCCGTCAAATTTTTAGGGCCAAATTTTGTTTTCTTTATATGACTGGAAATTAAAACTCTTGATTCGAGCTTTTTAATGGTATAAGTTCAGTTCATGAAACGCAATAAATAATCCGTGGAGAATAATAAAATTTCGGGATATTAATCAAAATTAAATCATATCTCATAATCTACAAGAAATCTTGACACAATAATTTTCACATATGATATAGGTCACGTAATCATGATATGGTAAAAATTTTAGAGCATAATTTCAAGCATACAAAAAATCATCATTAAAGTTCAAACAGATGTGAAAATAGTCTTTCAAAAGGTTTGGTACCAAACGTCTAAAGTAGGTAAAAGTTTAGTATGAAAAATGCAATTCCCTCTATCCAAAGATCAAATCCATACCAATAATGTTAGTATTTCTCTAATTTAATATTAGTATTTGTAGTTTATTTATCTTTATATTTTAGTGCGATTGACTAAATTTATGATACAGTGAGACTGATTTAATGATGAAATACTGTTTTAAAATTAGGAAAACATATTTTCTTACCATCCTAGCATAAAATCAACACCTCTTTTAGCGGCGTTTACATCAGCATCCGAATTAGGATCAAGAGGCACCAACCAATTGGAGTTGAGTACTATTCCAATCTTCCCATTTTGACGTTCCTGAAATTAATTGTAAATAAATTATACTATAAGGTTTAATTAAACTGCAAAAATAAAAATATAAAAAAAAAAATATCAATCTTAATCAATAATTCAAACCTGAAATTTTGTTCTGTACGAGTGAACTGCTTCTGAATGAGCAAGGAGCAAATTTCTAGCCACCGTATACGGCCTCTGGGCGGGTTTCACGGTCGACCTGTTTTTGGAGTATCTTTCGATTGTAATTGGAATTGGATTACCAATATCGATTACACCTCTATGATTAGGGAGTCGGCTTGGTTTTAATTCTTTTTTTGATGTTTGGCCTAACAAAAGATCATCATGATCGCCGGGTGGAAAAGTACCAGTGACATATCCCATAACGGTATAGGTCCATGGCTCGTTCAACGTGGTCCAATATTTCACCCGATCACCAAATTCCCAAAAGCATACCTCCGCATACTCACGAAAATCATCTCTGCTTGCACATCGATCAATCATATTATGATAATTATTATTATTATTATTATTATTATAGACACTCAAAATTAAGAACGAAACATTTGGAGGAAAAGTAATTAAAAATCACTTACTTTACTCTTTTGTCTAAAAAACCACCATACTCTAGTTCTAAACAATCAGGAAGATCCCAATGAAAGAGAGTGACAAAGGGTTCCATATCTGAAACAAATGTGTTAATTAATTAATTAATTAACATCATAAATTAACATATCATTTTCAAAATTAAAAAAACGTAAATGATAGAGAGCTTGAGTTTAACCATTAGCGATGCAAGTGTCAATTATATCATTGTAATAATCAATTCCATCTCTGTTGATTCCGAAACAAGTTCTTCCACCTAAAAACACATGCAATTATATATTCAGATAATTAAACATCACTTTCGTTCAAGAATTAGTACATGTCACAAATTAGCAATAGACATTGCAATATATTACAAATTCTTCGCAAAACTTTGGCGCAAATAATTTATTTTGGTGCCAAAATTAGCAAAAATAAGGTTTGACTTCTACATATTTTTTTTTCAAGAGTTTACTCCTCTTCTAGACGAGTCGAATACATTAAGTGAGAATCTCTCACAACGGATATTCGAACATTGGTTCACTATTTTGTAGTGACTAGTCACTTACACTAAACCAATCACTTGTTGGTGTTTGACTTCTACATATGGTATGTACGTATAATACAATCTTTAGTTAATTGCAAAATTGAGTAATAAACACATGTAAGGTTGTCAATGGATTAGATTCGGGTCGGATCAGGTTCGACCCAGATCCAAATCCATTTATACCGGATCGAATTCGAGTCGTATCCGGATCTCACTCGTAGCTAGATTTCTCAAGTCCATCGAATCTTGGTTGAATTCTATCAGATATCGGATCTTTTTCACATTCAATAAAATCTTCATTTTCAAATTTACACCAGTATGTTTTCCTAAAACAAGTTTGATAAATTTACGGTTTTGTTTACTTTAGCACACTTGTTCAAACTTTCTTAACTATTATTCATATTTTTTTATGAAAATATGCATAAATATGTAATTATGATCAATGAATTATTAACTATTATCATCTTAACATAATGGTAAAATATTATTAATGTTACTTATTTTAATGAAACATTATGTATATGTATAATTCTTTTATTTATTGTCGGATACGGATCTCTAACGTATTGGATTGACCTAAACCCATATTCGTTCCACGTATTTCGAATTTCGAATTTTTATAATCGGATCATATCCATCAAATCTCTAAATGGATCAAAATCCAAATAAATCGGGTCGGAATCGAAGTGAAATCCGTCCCATTGACAACCCTAAAATCATGAAAAATTTTAGTCACCCTATTGAAAATTTAAATTACTCATAGAAAAATTGCGATACAAATTATTCAATGTTCTATGTGTACCTTTTCGCACTATAGTTTAGTTAAACACAAGCAGTGGTCAAGTAAAACAGTTAAAAATATATTCTCTCTCTAAATAATTACCTGGCAATATCCTTGGCCATGAAATTGAAAATCTATAGGAATTAAAACCCATTTGCTTCATCACCCTAATATCTTCCTGAAACATATATATAGAAAACAATTATATAAGCAACTTATGATCCATTGGCAAATCAAATTTGAATATGAAAAGCAATTTTACCAGAACTTATGATTTTACTAATATTAATTTTTACATTTTTTTTTTGGAATTGCTTTTGTCAAAAGCTACTTAATTGTAGTTATTGGAGAAAAGTTGAAATTTGGGACTAAACACAATAAAAATTATAATTAATCAAAAGTACTAATTTTGATTTTGTATATAAGTCAAATATCTTAAAACCAAAATAGAACGCTATGGGCCATTTGGATGGATGGATTTGGGCTGGGTGTATTTGAAATTCTTTGTCAAATTCATCAGGCTATTTGGATACAAAGTTTAAATCCATTCATTTGAAAACTGGATTTTAGTCCGATGGATTTCAGCCCAATTTTAAGTGAATTTCAAATTTTCTTAAAACCTAGTCATTTGAAATCCACTTAAAAAGAAAGTCTATATAGTATACTTTCGATTCGAAAAATGCAATTTGTTCCCAGATTTTCGAAAAACCTAGAATTGCAATTCAGTCCAAAATTCGAATTTACACTTTTGGTCCCTCAATTTTCAGAAATTGCAATTTTGACTGTAGATTTTTGAAGAATCCAGAATTGCAATTCAGTCCAGAATTTTCAGAAAATTAGAAATTTGACCCTAGATTTTCACAAAAACCCAGAATTACAATTCAGTCCATAATTTTCGGAAGATTAAAATTTTCAATCCGGCCCCTGATTTCAGAAATCCAAATTTGCACTTTAATTTTCAGAAATTACAATTTGACCCCAGATTTTCAAAAAACCCAGAGTTGCGATTCAGTTCATAATTCAATTCGGCCCCAGATTTTCTGAAATCCGAATTCGCACTTTTGGTCACTCAATTTTCAAATATTATAATTTTGGCCCAAATCGATTTATGCGATTTTA
The DNA here is from genome assembly GCA_034814905.1 of Penstemon davidsonii. NCBI lineage: Eukaryota > Viridiplantae > Streptophyta > Magnoliopsida > Lamiales > Plantaginaceae > Penstemon > Penstemon davidsonii. The sequence goes on along the minus strand of JAYDYQ010002685.1, from coordinate 6,755,764 downwards.
TCCAGATATCAACAACAAATAACGAGCAAAAACTAACTCATAGAACAAATTATAAGGCATGATTGGGAATTTCAAATATCGCAAATGATATATACCAAACAATATATTTCAAATGAATGGATTTGAAATCATTTGTAAAAAAAAAAAATCTAAACAAGATATTTCAAATGAATGGATTTCAAATGATTATTGAAATCCCACTTCATTTCAAATCCTCCCATCCAAGTGTGCCCTAAAAGTGCTTTTGAGAACCCACATATCAAGTTACTAAACTCATCATAAGGCTGTAGAGGTCGTAGTCTGTTGGCTAAGGTTGAAGCTCTATGAACAAAGATATACTAATTACAAAGAGTAGCATCAAACTAGATAAATATTCACGCTAGTGGGAGTTGAACTCATGACCTTTTGGTTACTTTAAGCAATGAAATAAATTTGATATAGTTATTGATGTTACCTTGTATTTTGTAAAGGAATCACAAGCTAAATTTCCATTCGATCCATCAGCAATCCCGCCTGTCATTCGAGATAATATTTTATGGAGTTTGTTCCGAGAATAAATTTCCTTTTGTTCTCGTTTTATGTTTGTTAACAAAAATATCTTTTATGTAATTTTTTAATTAGTAAAAAGTTCCAATATATAAACATTTTTTTAACTCATTTCATCAGCAAAAAACATTAAGAATTGATTGCATGGGAGATTTTTGCTATATCTTCAAAAGAACAAGAGAGTTATTGCGATTTTTTAAAATTGACAAAGGGTTATTGTCAATTTTTTTTAATGTGGATATTAATGGTGTTTTCGCGTTCATTCCAAATAAAAAATAGCATATTGAGGATATATATAATTGTCACTTAGTAATAATATAATATGTATATATGTCTATAGTTTGAGAGAGAGAGAGAGACCAGGGTTGCTCAAACTGAAAACATCCCATATACTGAGGCTTTTACCACCTTTCAAATAACCTCCTTCAACCTAAAATAAAAAAAATGTGATTAGAAATAAAACAGCTAGAGGGAAATGTACATACATACATATATATATATATACATTATATATATATATATATATATATATATATTTTAAGTTAAAATTTATATTTCACTAGAAATGAAATTCGATATAAATAAAGGACAATTTTTTTTAACAAGATCTAAAGACAACAAACTACAAGGAGCATTGAAGATCTTTAACAGTAAAAGCTCGGGTACCGGGCAACAAAGGAAAAAACTAGAACAAAGGAAGAAGAAGGGAGTTTATTCCTGAAAAAAGAGTTAATGATTATTTACCCCCCGTGATATTCATAATTAAAAGACATTACCTGATAAGCAGATGTCCCGCTTCCAAAAATGAAATCATCTGGGAAATCAGTACTAGATATATTGCTATGGTCCTCATCCTTATCATAAACTATATTTCCATTTTTAGTCGGAATTGGTATATGTGCTGCAGCATTGACGAGAGCAAGACTCCTTGAATTTTCCATTTTAATTTTCTTTTACTATAAATATATTCGATTAATTTATTGATTTTGGCTTACAAAAATTGAAGAGCCAACTTCGTCTATTTATAGGTGATCAAACTAGTAGTGACGGATCCATACAGGCATTTGGGAGGGGGGACCATAAAAATAAATTTTTTTTTTAAATAAATTTTCTAAGTGAAAATCTTTCCATGAATATAACTTTTCCGCATATTTCTTATCCTATCAAAAGCTTTTTTAGTTTATTTTTATAATTAATACTCTCTTATATACTCCATAAACACATCCATTTACATATTTTGTGTAGCAAATTTACAATTTAATTCGTTTTTTGCAAATAAAATCCTTGGGTATTGTTTGGGTTTTCTAAGAGCATTTCGATGTTCTCTGAAAAACTAAACAAACAACATTTTTTGCTTATAGAAATGTGTTTATTATCTCTGAATTTTCACAAACAAATCTCCAAAAACCCAGACAAGCAATTATATCTAAAAATACATACACAAACTCTACTTTGATTTTAGAATAAAATACTAATGCATTTCTTACACAACTTATCTCATGACATAACTAACATGATTTGACATAAATTAACACATCTCCTATACTATTTCGATCTTTCGATATCTAAAAAAATGCTTAATTCAACTATGCACCACATAATTAGGCAAATTTTTCACTTTACACACTCAAAAAATAATTATTTCACATTGCACCCTTAAAATATTTTAATGACTCTACTTTGCACTCTATACATCTTCAAATATTATTTATATAAAAAAAATGTCTTAAATACCTTAATGTAGTTGGAAAAGTCATTTTGAAATGTTAAGCAAGGGCATATTTGGTATTTAGGAAAAAAAACCTATGCTCTATTGATAACGCCGATTTTATTTCAATTGATTTTTGAACAAGTCTCAAACATTTACATCTATTTAAGACTCACAAGAATTTATTTCTTGCTTCATAACCAAAAAAATCACAGACCACAAGAGACAACAATAAGAATTTAGCATTGGAGGAGGCTTCGTTGGCACCCCACCGGATCGGAGCCTTTGTTTTGTGGGCCATGGAAGCTTGGAGTATTCAGATTTTTGAAACAAATCATACCATATTCGAAAATTCAGTATCTACCCTACATCAACATATCTACATAATCGAATTAGATCTATCAAATTTCTAATCGAACAAAGATCCTACTAAGTTGAACCAAATACGGATCATTATATTTTCCCCAAGATTTTTGGAATTTGTTTATACTATATATGTGTGTATATATATATATATATTATCCTATGTTATTTAGTAACACAAACAACATATTAGTATATTAATAGAATGGTCCAATTAGAAAATAAATGTGACTCTTTATAATACATTATTTATTTTCTAAAATGTGAATAATATAATAATGCAATGGTATTAGCTTAATTATTTATTATTTATTATTTATTATATCTTATTTCTTATATTTCCTTATAGTTTTTATACAGTAGAGAGGGTGCAAACTCAAAATTATGAGTAAATCAAATATATTGATGCAGTGTGTAAAACAAATAATGTTGCAAATTTTGAACCTTAAATTGCAATATCAAATCGTATGTCAAAGGTTAGTTCACCTTTATCCTATATACCATATGGTCCATATCAAACAATTCTCATAAAGTACCTCCAATTAATAAAATAAAATATTGAATTCAATATAGTTCTTAGTGACAATCCATTTTATAGTATATTTACATTTTTCTAGATTTTAGTAACCAAGAGAATTTAAATATAACAATTAAAAAATTAACGGTAGCTAAGTTCGGTCCCCCTAACACTCAGTTCCTGGATCCTGATATACCAAATATTAATATCAGTGACTTGGCATATTATTCATCAGTTGATAAATCAGGATTAGGATTAAAACTCTATCTTGAAAACAAAACTGGTCTCTTCGACATGGACCAGATCTGGTCATGATAAAACTGGCCTATTCGACATAGACCAGATCTGGTCTTGATAAAACTGGTCTCTTCGATATTTAACAAAACTGATCCTCGCTCGATGTACATTTGTGCATAAAATTACCGGATCAACCCTTCGATGACATTGATTCGACTTGAAAAGCTCAAATGGGTCGAACCAAGCGAGATCCGACCCGAAAAGAACCGACCCGAAGTATCCGCTTTGGAAAACTATAAATAGATGGCATTTATTACCCCTCAAGGTAGGTGAAAAACAACCACTAATATACTTTCTGCTATTCATATCATCTACTGTACTGACTTTAACATCGGAGGGTTTACGCCGGATCAACCACCGGCATAACCTGACGAGTTCCTTTGAACGCAGGATTAGGATCCTAAAGAGGAGTTCTGTTCGATCCGACCGACAAGAGTTCCTTACTGTAGAACGGATATCAAACAAATACGTGGCACAATATAATTGGATCAAACACATAGACGAAAAATCCCTTCATCAGATCCATCCTTGTGTAATAGATTAATATATGCCCCATGGACAACCATATTTCCTGCCAGTTAGCCTTAAACGTTTTATTGAACAACTTAACTTCCTATCATACAAAAATAAATATAATATATACTCTAGTCCCTTTACTCGTGAAAAAAGTGAAAAAATAATAACACCAAAACTTGTGCCTCCTTCGATATTTTATCTGGCAGAGTTGGTTATGGAGAAACACAGAATTAACTAATTTTGCACCGTCGAAATATGAACAATTCAACACTTAGCACCCCCGCTTTCTTTTTTGGAAGAGTTGACTATCGGAGTCCAAGAATCTATAGACAAATTAGGTAACTTAATTTAGGGACTGGGCTGAAAACTACACTATAGGATGAAGGCGGGAATTTTTTGAAGCCCTAGTCCTTTCACTATCTCTTAAACACCTCCCCAATTTCTTCGTATACCAAATCTAGAAAGTTTCAATAGATAAAATTGACCGAATCATATCACAAAAATAAAATTTTAATCCAAGTCTACAACATGGATATTTATATTGATGAAAAGAAAGATGGAGAGGGAAATGCGTATATTCATAAACATAGTTGCAAATTTTAAGGAAGAAAGAAAATGAATTACCTATTTCGCCACTAAGTTATTTTATTCCGGTGGTCAATTGTGCTGGAAAAATCGAGGGGGTGCTAATTGCTGAGTTTTTCTTAATTTGAATGTGTTAAGTACTATTTTTGTGCTTCGGGGGTACAAAGTGCCCATATCTCGTATTTTGGGTGTGCAAGTTGCTGAGTTGTTCTTAATTCGAGGGTGCTAATTGCTAATTCTATTTTGGAGGTGCAAAGTGACAAAAATTCAAAAATAATTTACCTATTTTGCTATAGAATTTTTTACTCCGGTGGTCAGCTCTGCCGAAAAATAGGAGGGGGTGCTAAGTGTTGAATTGTTCTTGTTTTGGGGGTGCAAAATGCTACTTCTATGATTTGGGATTACAAAATGTCAATTTTATATATTTCAGGAGTGTAAAGTGCCAAAAATCCTTCTCTATTGAATTTAATGTGGGCAGATGCAGCTCATTAATATTTCGTACACCTCTTAGGCAAACCCAATGCAAGGAGGGTGGTGCGGGGAGGGGTTGGGGTTGGGGTTGGAGGAATTAATAGGAGGGGTGGGGGATATAGGTGGTTATATATTTAAACAATATAATTTTTTTATTTAATTGAAAATATAATTTAAATACTTAGATAAAAAAATTCAAATTCATACTTAACTTATATATGGATAATTTATTTATAATATTTTTATAAATATATTTTTGTGTTGAATTTTTTGTAAATATATTTATCACATTAAATCACCAACATGAATTTTAATAAATTGCAATGAAAAATAATTGGAACAATTCGATTTAATTTGATTACTAATTTTTTTGTTAATTCAATTTCGTGTTGTCCCGACAATTTAATGAATTTTATTATTATTATTATTATTATTATTATTATTATTATTATTCTTAATTAAAAGATTTTAATATTATTATTAATTAAATTGTAGTATTATTATTATTATTATTATTATTATTATTATTATTATTATTATTATGGTGAGAGTAAATAATAACTAAATTGAAATTAAATGGAGTAAAAAACCCCATGATTGAATTCGAATAGACAAGGGTAGGTGCCGGGAGCTCCAGAGCTCTGCACCTATCCCCAACATTGGGTTTGCCCATACCTAACCTTTTGGGTATAGGGGAAATTAACTAATGATTTAGGCCAATATATTCGCACCAACTTTTAACATGCATCTATTCTTAAAAAAAAAACGTTTACCATGCATCGATTAATGATTTAGGCCCACATTTGTTAGCAATTTGGCATATAAAAAGTATTTGAATTGTTGTTTTATTAATAAATTTTGAGCAGAGTCTAGTGATATAGTCAATTTCAGAATTGACAAATACTGAATACTTTTGGAATTAACAAAAATTGAAAGTAATGCCGGTTGTGTTCCAAATACTATTACGCAATACACGCAAGTATACGGTCGTTACAAGTAATAGAGTGATAAATGAGTGTCGAACCCATGAGGACTTGTTTGATTAATTACCAACTAATGTCTTGTTACTTCTACTTAGATTTGTAAGTTGAGTTTGGTAAAGTGATGGTGGTTTTGATATTAAAACTAAATTAAGGTGATTATGAAACTAACACTTGACTTAATAATATGTAAAGGCTTCTAGGATTTTACGTCACCTAGTTCAATTCAAGATAAATGACTCAACAATTGATAACTCCACTTATGTTTGTTGTTCTAGGTTTAAAAAATACTCATACGTATCTTCCGAATTGCGTACGAACCTATCAAGTTAGACTAATCCAATTTATGTCTAAAAGGATTAAACCTAAATGATGCATTAACCTCAAACCTTGAAAGAACATGAAATGACCTAGGTATATGCCTATCCTAGAATCAAATCACAATCTAGTTTCACAATCTAATCCTCAATCCACTATGTCTAGCAATCAAGAATCAATCCATTTCATCTCATAGTTGGCCTAACAACAAGATGACAAAAGCACAAACTAGATTAACAAACACATACAAGTGTATCATCTACCATTATAACATCATTTAATTAAGAATCAAACATAGGATCAATAAAACCCAAGAAAAGAGGAATTAGCCATTCATAACATTAAATAAATCATCCAATACATTAATGAAAGCCATAAATGTAAATGAACAAAGTAATAAGAGTTAGAGTAAGCTTAGTGGTTGAAATCTTCAACAACTTCTCCCTCAAGCCTTTTTATCTTCAATGGAGAGTCCAAGTGAAAGTTCTTCAATGGAGACTATGAGTAAAGTGTAGTGGAAGTTGTCTAAAGTTTTCAACCCTCTTGCCCTATTAGCAAGAGAAAACAACAACAACAAAAAGGTGCCCAAGTTACCCTCTATTACATGGCCAAAAAGTCACCCAAAATGCCTAAATATACAAGTGGGATCAAAGGGGGAATATACAAAAAAACCCTGCCTTTCCGCAAAAAAATACCTGCTGGTAGCAGGGGTCTCGCCGCGGCGAGACTGAACCTCGCGGCCGCGAGAAACAGGCAGTGAGTTTTCTGCACTGGCACACTTCCTTCCGAGCAGCATATCTTTTGATTCCGAACTCCGATTGCAGATCCGTAAAGTCCGTAGCGTAGCTAACTCACTCATCTATGACATATCCAAAATTCAGCTCATTTGGATCAGCCATGATAAAGTTGTGCATGTTCTAGCGAGCAGGTATCCACTTCCTTCTACTTTTATCATCGGGTTCTTCTTTCGATTTAAGCTCTTATTAACATCTTCCTACAAAACACCCCAAAATACATTGAAAACCCCTTGACCACCACCAAAACACACAAAGAACCAACAAAGAACCAAAAAAGCAAAAGCAAGCAAAACACACAAAATGGAAGCAAAACTCGAAGCAAAGCAAGTGGTTCTGAGCTTAAGAAGGCACGTAATAACGACGTTTTCACGACGTTATCAATGCCCAAATATATAACAATTTTACACGAGTGAAATGCAAAAATTGACAAATATTTAAATTATGAAAAAAATTCAAAGTAATGCCCTAGATAACAATTTTATACGAGTCAAATGCAAAAATTGACAAAAATTGAAATTATTTGTAATGAACAAATTTTTTTTTTTTTAAAGTAATGCCCTAATATATAACAATTCTATACGAGTCAAATGCAAAAACATGTGTTGTTTAATTGGTAAAAACCACCATGTATTATTTTAATTTTCAAAAAATCCCTTGAATTTTTTTTTTTTTTTAATTAGCAAACAAACCATGTCAAGCTGGAGTACATATTTTGCAAGAAAAAAAAAACATACCTACAACATAAAATGTAAAAACACCCTATTAACCTAAAAAAAATTGACAATAATCTCTATGTTAACTTTAAAAATTGACAATAACATCTTGTTCACATAGAAAATTGATAATAATTTCCTTATTGACTTTAAAAGAAATCTTTTTTAAATCTTTAAAAGGAACTTCAAATAGTGTATTTTGCTAATAAAAAAGAACACAAGTTATTTTTCCCAATTGAACAAAGCACAAGAGATATTTTACATTTAACTCAATTTTAAGCGTTTCCACAAAAAATCTTTTTCAAAATATACATAGCGAGTATTATTATAACAATTATTTTAGTAATCTGAGGTTTTTCAGTCTACCTGTCACACTCTATTAACATTAATACTCCCTGCTAATATATGTGAACATGATTTTATAAGTTTTCATATCAGTTCATCCCAGGGGCGGATATCCAGGAATTTATGTCGGGGGCTAAAGTAAATACAAAAAAGAAATTTAATAAAACCGTCAAACTTAAAAATTGTATTATATTCACAATAAAATATATGACGAGATAAAAAAACGAGGAGCTGAAGTTTGACAAAAATAACCTCACAAGTTGCTTTATTTACATATGATACCCCGTTATAACTCCAAAAAAACCCAAAATATCTACGTATTTATATTAACAATTGGCCACGATGATTTTTTCATTTTCTGAAATCGGTCCATAATAACATAATTTGAAATACCACTAAATATGTCTCTCTCTATAAAGACAACTAGACTATCATTTAGCCATTGATCGCCTATTCGGTTACAAAAGTCTATTATTTACTATCTTCATAGCCGAAAAAGCTCATTCGAGTCACTTTGAATGTGAACTTTACTCGAAAGCTCTTCATAAGGTGTATGTAGCCTTAACGTATAATCGCATATGTTATTTTATTCTTTTGTTGATCCAAAGTAGCCAAGAGTGAATTTTAGGTTAGAACAACCTAAATTTCTCTACACTTTCTCTCTCTCTAGATAATAGTGCTCCAACCCAAAATTAGGGTTTCCCCCTCATTTTCTCCTTCCTCTCCAAGACAACAATTTCAATGGAGTCATCCTCTTTCCCATCTTCCTCATTTCCTTTCGGAAATTTTAGAAAAAAAGTTTGAGGTTCATGTTTTTTCACTCCATTTTTTTATTTGCTTTTCAATTTTTTGGAAAGACATTTTGTTGCACCGGACAGCTTCAATTTAGCTTGTTTTCCTTATTTGATGGTCACCCTTTGCAAGAGATGGAGCTGGCCTTTTGATGTTTTCCTCTTGGCATGTTATATTAGTATTTTCGAGTTTGTTTTGTTGTCTTTTTTCCGTTGTTTATGATTCTTTCGTTTTGTGTCGTTAAGAATTTTACCGTCTCTGTTGGTTCTTTTGTTGGTTCCTATCAAGAGATGGCTTTTTATTTTGAAGGGTACTAAACCTATCATTGTTGAGTTTGATAGAAAGACTCAAGTCCTGGTTTTTCCTCGAGCTACTTGCTTGTGGAATAAGTTTTTAGTCATTGCGTCATTCCTTTCCTTTTGGTAAAGGAACTTCATAAACGATTTGTGATCTCTTTATTACGGCTATGTTTGGTTTCAGGATTTCAGTGAATAAAATGCTAAGGAATATGTGTTTCTTGCATCTAATGATGGACCATTTGTTGCTCATTTTCACTTTCATCATCATTATGATCACTGAAATCCAGGAAAACAAACATAGCCTAAGAGATCATTGAGTTTGTTTTGAAAATAAAACCCCCTTGTTCTTCTCGATTCTGTTCTGGTTAGTTCGTTTGTGCCTCGACTCTTGAGTTCTTTTTAACAAATATCATCAAAATTGATGTTGATTGGTTAGGGTCTTTTGATCGATTCTATTGAAGTCATTTGTCCTGTACTACTTAGTGTTTGTATCTTTTCGTTTGGAATACAAATTTTACTTTATCAAAATATATATATATATATATATATATATATATATATATAAAATGAACTAAACATCACTATTTCAATCAAACAAATGCTACTTACCAATTTCTTACTACATCATTTCAATTAATTATTATGTCTAAAAGCTCAAAGTGTAACACATGATGATTAAGAATATAACATTTACTTTGAGTAATAGGAGTTCTTTGTTGAAATTTGAGTATTAAGAGTTCTTTGTTGATATTTGAATCAAACAACAAAGAATTGAGAGCAAAATTACCACATAAACTTAAAAAAGTGATGTCAAAACTCAAAACCTAAATCATGAATCAAGCTTAAACATTAACAACTTTTCAATATGGAGTTCTTCAACAGAAACCGTGCTTAAAATTTTCAAATTTATATGGAGTACAAGGAATTCTTGACACTTTAACATAATATACATCCTCACATCAAAAAATTTCAATTTCACCTACATAAAAAAAATTATATATTTTTAACTTTTTTCTATCTAAATACCTAATCCTCTTGACTAAATAATTGAGTCTTGAGTCTTCACACCTTGAGCAGCAGCGGAGAGCGGACTGCAGGCGGTGGGCAGGGATGACAAGTAAGTGACCTAGGGTTTGGGCTTTGGGCTAGTGGTGTGGGTTGGGTATTGGGAGTTGTGTAGGATGAAGATGAAGAAGTGAAGGGAGGTTTTGATGATTTCCAAAAGTCATCAGCTAAGTAATGGAAGCTTAGCAAGCCTCTGAAAATTCAATCTGAGAAGACAAGTAAAATCAGAAGGGTTGAATTTTGGTCCAAAAGACTACTGATCTGATGCTGAGTACGGAATCAGACTGGTGATTTTTAGCAGAGTCAAATCACATGAGTTCGATTTGAATCAGCAGAGTGAATTCGATCAGCAAAGTGGAAGTGATCAGGAAGTTGTTACAACGGTAATAAATGCACTTGGCGTAATAAATGTTGTAAGAGAAGGGTATTAAAGACAAATGATTGAAGAGAAACCTCGGATCAGAAAGGTGCATTAAATGCGACTTGACAGAAAGTACAATAGAACTGCACAGTGAACAGTTGCAGAAGCCTTTCTGAAATAAGGACCAGTACTCGAGGAAGTTCTAAAAATCTGTCATTTCTCAACGGGCAGAAATTCAAATACTCAAGTATAAATAGTTCTGGATTCAAGAGTTAGAGACAGACACAACTGAGAGCAATTCACGAGCAAATTTTCCAAGTCTTAAATACTCTAAGGAAGAACACTAAAATAGCCTAGTCATCTGTTGACAAGCTGAAGTCGAGAAAGACATGCTTACATCCAAATCTTAGTGATTTTCTGTAAAAGAGAGAAGTTGTGAAAAGTAGTTTTTCATCTAAGTGAGTGAAAATACTTCAGAGTATAGGTTTCTTTGTGATCTCCTATAGCGAACTTGTGGCTTCATCATTTGTTGTAAAAGCGCAAGTAGAGTGTACTATTTACTTTGTGTTCATAGTATAACCCAAAATCTTCGTGATTTGGAAGAGTGGACCAAAAGACATTCTTGTCTATATAATCACTATAAAAATTCCTTGTGTCTCATTACTTGCATATTTCAAAAGCATACAAACACTTGAGCAAATTAAAAGATTTTAAAAGGAGTTTAAAAGTGGGGATAAAATCTTTTAAGTAAGAAAAGAACTTGTTTGAAAAACAATTGATAAATCTGCTGCATACAAGTTTAAAACTCTGATTTAAATTGAAACAGATAAGTAAATCAGACGAGTGGTCAACTTCGCTGTTTAAGCTAAGTGCGCAATCAGCAAAGTAGTCTCACTAGTTCGATCAGCTTACTATGCTGATAAGAAAAGTTAGAGAAATTTTGAAAAAGTTTAGAGGTCTATTCACCCCCCCCCCCCCTCTCTCTCTCTCTCTCTCTCTCTCTCTCTCTCTCTCTCTCTCTCTCTCCCCCCCACCCTCTAGACCTCAACTGACCACTTGGGACCAACAAGTAGTATCAGAGCAGGTGGTTTATTTGGATCATCTGACTGATCAACGAGCTTGATCCAAGAGTATGTTTTTCAAAATCTTTCAAAAGAGCATATTTTTGAAAAATGAAATTTTTTGAAAATGGATTTTATTAGCCATGTACCCCACATTGGCGGGATGAGTTTTGAGGACTGGAAAATCCGAATGGAAAGTTTCCTTGCTGCTTACAATGACAATATATATAGATGCATAACCAAAGGTCCAATCAGAATCACCAAAACAATCAAAGTTAATGACCAGGAGGTGGTTGTTGACAAAGAACCTGAAGAGATGACAGTTGAAGAAATAAAGCTGAGCAATATTGACAAGGTTGGAATATTCATCATGACAAGAGCCCTCGACAATGACAGGTTTGACAAAGTCAAACACTGCAAAACATCAAAAGAGATGTGGGATAAAGTTCGTGATATGAGCGAAGGGAATGATGCCATTAAAGAGCACAACTTAAGCATCGCCCTTGAGAAGTTGGAAAACTTCAAAATGATGTCCGGAGAAACCATTGACCAGATGGATTCGAGGTTTACAAGGACGTTGAATGACGTGTTAAAATTGGGAAAGACCTTTACTAATAAGGAGATCACAGTTAAAGTTTTAAAGGCGCTACCTCCCAAGTTCAACATGAAGATCACAACTATGGAAGAATCAAGGGATCTGGGGAAGATCTCTCTGACGGAGCTGTTTTTTGTACTCAAGGCGTACGAGTATAAATTGCCTAGGATGGGAATAGAAAATACATCAACTTCCAATCCCACTGCTGCCCTAGTTGCTGCAGAAAAATCCAGAAGATCAGCCGGAAAAACAAAGGAAATGGACTCATATGATGAGACCACACTGCTCAACAAAAAGGAGTACACTGCTGGCGATGTTGCGTTGTTGCTGAATGGGTTCAAGAAGTTCTACAAAAGAAAAATGAAGAACAAATACACCAATGCTTCTACTTCTAACCCTACCTCTTATTCTCATGAAAGTAAGGATAATAATAAATCCAAACTAATGTGCTATAATTGCAGGAAATTGGGACACTTCATGAAGGACTGACCATATCCTAAAGCTGATAAATATACAGAAGAAGAAAAGAAAGTAAGGAAAGAGAGGAGACATCAAAAGAGCAAAGTATTGTTGGCTGAAGCTGAAAAGATAGCAGCCATCTACTCGTCTGATTTAGATTCGGAGACATCAGAAGATGACTCTGCTGAAGAAGAGACACCTGCAGTACTCTGTCTCATGGCCAAAGAATCATCGGATTCTGACAATGAGGTAACTCTTTCTGAAAATGAAAATGATCTATTTAGTCATTTGAACAAATGATGAAAAACAACACAAACGTTGTTGATGCATTTACAAAGCTCAAGGAAGAGATGAATGTGCTGAAAAAGCAAAATTCTCTACTGAACTTAACGTTGAAAAACCTCAAGAATCAGCTGGGTATAAAAAGCTTGCGCATGAGAATGAATCTTTGAAAGCAGAATGTGAAGTTTACAAAGGAAAAATCATGGAACTTGAAAAGATAATATCTACTCATGATATGTCGTATGTTGCATCGGTGAACAGAAAAATACCATTAGTAAGAAAGTTTAGAACTGAATCGTACTGAAAAATTCATATCTGCTGATAACAACAATGTTATCATATATGTTCAGACAACTAAACCTACTTCACCAGAAAAAGAGAAAAAGGAGAAGAAATCTCCAAAGGCTAAAAAGGGTAAAGAGCCTAAAATTGAAAAAAGACTAGTAAAGCTAAACAGTAGAGTAGTCCTAAGAAGTCTGCTGATAAGAGCAAAACCAATCAGACTAGTAATAAGTCTAAGTCGTCTGTTAATGAGCAAGTATGAACTAACCTAAGAAGCAAAGAAATCCTAGAAATGATAATGCTTAGTATGGAAACGAGTTTTATTATGTGCAACCTGCTTATTAATCATATTATGCTGTACCTCATTATCCACCTTACTATGCTGCATATCCTGCTCATCATCCGATGCATGCTTACCCTGCTTATCATGCACCATACCCTGCTTATGAGAATTACTCTCATCATAATAATTATCATGAACATATGCATATTGAAACTTATGATGAATCAAGACTAATGAAATCACCACCAAACTCTACTGAACCTAAGAAGCCTAAGTTTTCCAAATCTTGGGTTGTCAAAGGTGACACTAATCCTCCAGGACCCTCTCAATAAAGGGTACCTAAAACAATTTTATTTTGTTTTGTAGGTTAGGATTAGGATTATGAGTAAAGTAGAGAATAAATGGTACTTGGACAGTGGATGTTCGAGGCACATGTGCGTGACATACATGAACTGACTGATGCTACTGCCGTGGACGGTCCAAATGTTACTTTTGGAGAGAGCAAAGAAGGCAAGATTGTTGCGTATGGAAAGCTTATTAAAGGAAACATTGAGATATCTGACGTCTCATATGTTAAAGGCCTAAAGTACAATCTGCTGAGCATAAGTCAATTTTGTGACAAAGGATTTTCAGTTATCTTCTCACCAGATAAGTGCTACGTGGAGCAAATTGGAACAAAGAAGGTTATCTTATCTGGAAGACGACAAGGAAATATCTACATAGTTGACTGAAATTCTGTGGATAAGAATTCTAGTGTTTGTTTGGTGGCCTCTACACCAAGTGAAGTCAGTTGGCTATGGCACAAAAAAATGAATCACTTGAAATCAACAGATTAATCCAGAATGATTTGGTAGAAGGAATTCCAAAGACAGTCATGAGCAAAGACAAGCTATGTGACGCATGTCAGAAGGGTAAACAAGTTAAATCAACTTTCAAAAGCAAGAAGCACCAATCTTCAACCAGAATTTTGGAGCTACTACATATGGACTTGTTTCGACCTATTGATCCTATCAGCAATAGTGGAAAAAAATACTGACTAGCTGTTGTGGATGACTATTCAATTACTTGGGTGATATTCATGAAAAAGAAGAGTGAAACCAAGGAACATCTTACTAATCTGATGGAGCTGATCCAGAATGAAAAGAGCTTAAAGATATTAAAGATCAGATCAGACAGGGGCACTGAGTTTACAAACTCTACTGTTGAAGAGTATTGTAATTCCAGGGGAATTAATCATAAGTACTCTGCTGCCAGAACCCCTCAACGTAATGGAGTTGTTGAAAGGAGAAACAGAACTCTGAAAGAAGCTACCAGAACAATGATAGCTGAAGCAAAACTGCCTTAAAGATTTTGGGCAGAAGCTACAAATACAGCCTGCTACACCCAGAACAGATGCATGATCAACAAGAGTCAGAACAAGACCCCGTATGAACTGTGGGATAACAGGAAGCCTAATATTCACTATCTTAGAATATTTTGCTGCAAAAGTTTTATTTTGAATAATGGGAAAAATCACCTTACTGCTTTTGCAGAAAAGGCTGATGAAACTGTTTTTGTAGGTTACTCTACTGTTAGTAAAGCCTACAGAGTATTCAACAAAAGGACTTTACTTGTAGAAGAATCAATTCATGTAGTATTTGATGAACCTAATCAATCTTCTGAAAAGAATTAAAGTACTAATCCTGATCTATCTACAGATCTTCAGAAATTGACCATGGAAAGAAAAGAAGAATATGTACCCATCATACTACTTGATCTCAATCAAGCTGATAACTTAAGCGTTGTTCAAAATCAGTCTACTGATTGTCTAACAGAGGAGTTGCAAATAGCTGACAGACCAGAGACTGTTCAACAGACTACTACTGAGACTCCAACAGTAGTGTTGCAAGATCAATCAAGAGGATAACATCCATATTGGCAACTTGATCTTAGATGGCTCAGAGATCACCCGCCAGATCTTGTGATTGGTGATCCACTGGATAGAGTAAGAACAAGAAGGTCAATTGCAAATGAGTCAATGTTTGTAAGTTTTCTTTCACAAATTGAGCCTAAACCGATTGATGAAGCTCTTAGTGACTCTCACTAGATTGAAGCAATGCAAGAGGAGTTAAATCAATTTGAAAGAAATGAGGTTTGGTACTTGGTACCTAGACCTACTCATCAAAGAGTCATTGGCACTTAGTGGGTATTCAGGAACAAAATCAATGAAGATGGTATTGTTACCAGAAATAAAGCAAGATTAGTGGCCAAAGGTTACTGCCAAGAAGAAGGCATTGATTTCGATGAGACATTTGCACCAGTTGATAGGCTTGAAGCAATCAGATTATTCCTAGCATATGCTGCTCACAAGAACTTCATTGTCTATCAGATGGATGTGGTCTGCTTTTCTCAATGGAGAATTGCAAGAAGAAGTTTATGTTGAACAACCTGAAGTATATCAACAAGGAGACAAAGTATATCGTCTAAAGAAAGCCCTGTATGGACTAAAACAAGCACCAAGAGCATGGTATGATACCTTATCTGATTTTCTTTTAATTAAAGGATTTCGCAAAGGTAAAATAGACAAGACATTGTTTACTATTGGATGGGATAATCATATATTGTTAGTTCAAATATATGTGGACGATATTATTTTTGGTTCAACTAACAAACAGATGTGTGAAAAGTTCTCTAAGCTGATGTAGAATAAGTTTTAAATGGGCATGATGGGAGAACTCAATTACTTTATTGGATTACAAGTGAAACAGATGCCTGGTGGCATATTTATTAATCAAGCAAAGTACACAAAAGATCTGTTCAAGAAATTTGGTATGGAAACTAGCTCATATGTTGCTATTCCAATGTCTACTGGACTTCGCCTTGACAATGATTAAGATGGAAAATCAGTGGACATCACCAAATATAGAGGCATAATTGGGTCACTGTTGTACCTCACTGCCAGCAGACCAGATATTATGTACTCTGTTGGGGTTTGTGCGAGATTTCAATCAAATCCAAAGGAATCTCATCTCTTAGCTGCTAAAAGGATATTAAGGTATCTCAAAGGCACTCAAGAATTGGGATTGTGGTATCCAAGGGAATCATGATTTGAACTTACTGGATATTCAGACTCTGACCTTGTTGGCTGCAAAATTGATAGGAAGAGTACTTCAGGTCCTTGTCAATTTTTAGGCAGTCGTCTAATCTCATGGATGAGTAAGAAACAGACTTAGTATCTATATCTACTGCTGAAGCTGAATACATTGCTGCTGGAGCATGTTGTACACAGATACTTTGGTGAAACATCAACTAGAAGATTACAATATCAAAATCAGTGGAATCCCTATCTACTGTGACAATACAAGTGCTATCTCACTTACTTAGAATACTACAAGTCATTCTAGGACTAAGCATATTGAAATCAAACATCACTTCATCAGAGACCATGTTGAGAAAGGAAATGTCATTATTGAATATGTTCAAATAGATAATCAGATCGCTGACATTTTCACCAAACCATTAAGTGATGCAAGATTTTCTACTCTAAGAGTGGAATTAGTCTTGTTAAATTTGAATTCATAAGCTGAGGGGGAACCTGTTAGAAAACTAAGGTTCATCAGCTGACTAATATGAAATCACAAGTGTATTCTTCAAGAAGACTGACTCTCAATAGACTAGTTGACTGATAGATTCTTGAACTCAGGGGGAACATGTAAGACGAGCGGTACTCCTGATTAAAAGATGAAATCTTCAATGACAGTTAGTTGAAGTTATATTATTGGAAGATTTGTTCTTAATTCTTGAAGACGTGAGATTATTTATCTTGTTGGATTGACAAACAGCAAAAGAAGATCACTAGCTATTGACTTTCACTAGTGATATGTTGTATAAGACAAGTCATCTGTCAGATAAGTATAATTCTACTCATCTGATTATTTATAAGAGTAATGTGTTAAAAACTCTTTATCTAAAAACACGCTTTTATAAGTAAAGGACTAGGGACGTTTCATTTTCCCGCCTAGTCTGACAAAATTTATAATATTTGAATTCCGTAACTGACGTACACACGATCAGAACGATCTAACGGTTAGCGAAAATCACGGTAACCGATGATTTCACTTAACCCATAAATCCAGATCTGATCAGCTGAGTTCACTTACGCACCTCAAAATATTCATTCTCTCAAGAAGTTACTAACTGTTTATTCTCTTGATAGTTTTTTCTGCAAATCTTTTTTACTTCTCAATCTTAGCTAACAATGGCTGGACCTGAAGGAATATACTTGAACTACGAAGTGTATCACGCCACTGGTACAAAGATTATGAAAGAACTGATGGAAAAATTTAAGGCTACTTCGTTGGTTAATGTGTTGGAGGCACATGAAACAATGGTATATATATACAGAAGATGTAGCAAAATTTTACAAGAATGTAAAGTCTGATCTTGACAGCTTGACCATGGTGTCAACTGTTGCTAAAAAGAAGATATGTGTCTCCCCTGCCGTGTTGAGTGAACTATATGGTTTGACGAACGAAGGAGATGACGTTTCTACTTTAGGGAAACTCAAATAAGAAGAATTTTGGCTATTGGCTACCAAAAGTGGTGAAAAGCTAATTGGGTATATTAAGAAGACTCAACTCAAGGATGAGTATCAGAGGTTAGCTGATATCATCGCAAAATACTGGAATGTTCAACTAGTGCTTTAGATGGACTGCCATAGGGACGCTATCATACAATGATATGCATTTACTATGGTTTGAAGGTGAACTGGGCTGTTCACATTTTTAAGATTTTGGTTATGAAGAAGATTGTGCACGTAATTCTGCTTAGTCACCTACTAATGGCACTTGGATGTACTGTTGGGCACGCAAACTGTATGTGCGGGTGACAGCAATTGTCCTGTGGCACCTAAACTGAGTGTGAGGGCGAATATCGTGGGCGCTTGTGTGAATGCACTATAAGGGAAGGGTATGCGCATTTCTTAACACCAATTGGTTTGGGGGAAACTGGTAGCGCCTGAGGTCCTACAAGTGGTATCAGAGCCAAGGTCACGTGTTCGATTCCCAGCTGGAGCAATTGCTGAGGGGGAGATTGTTGGGCACCCAAACTGTGTGTGCGGGTGACAACAATTGTCCTGTGGCACCCAAACTGAGTGTGCGGGTGGAGTCACAATTAAATATTGTGGGCGCTTGTGTGAATGGACTATAAGGGAAGGGTATGCGCATTTCCTAACACCAATTGGTTTTGGGGCAACTGGTAGCGCCTGAGGTCCTACATGTACCATTGGAGCTGGAAAAGTGGTACACAAGTTGAAAGAACTCAATGTATATGAGCCCGTAAAAGTTGAAGTCAAATTGGATATACCTGAGAAAAAGCAGCAGAAAAGAAAAGCTGTTGAAGCAACATTAACTGCTAAGCCTACTGATAAGGCTAAGAAGAGCAAAGTGGAGTTCAAGACTGCTGAGCCCACTGGTCAAACAACAATCCCTGCTGTTGAAGCTAGACCAGTTGACAGTCTAAATGCTGATGAAATAATTTCTGAAATTGCCAAGGAAATTGATGAGATGCCTCTTGATGCATCTCCTGAATGCACTGAATCTGAGGAAGTACCATTAGCAAAGAGGACAAGAAGTTTAAAAACGAGTCATGCTGTTGCACCTGCTGTTGTTCATACAAAGGCAACTGCAAGAAATAAACTGATATTGAGTGGATAAACTGTTAGAATTGTTGAAACTGTAAGAGAAGTCACTCAATCTGCTGAAAGACCAGCGGAATCAGTTAAGGAGTCTGGTCCTGCAAATCAAATGACAGCTCAGGTATCAGCACCTCAAGCTGATCAGATTACTGTTCCAACAGACAAGTCTGCTGACAACTCTGCTGAAACACCAGCCGCCAGAAGGAAGAGAACTGATAAGGCTAGGATACCAAGATACCACAAGAAAAAGAGAGAGGAGGCTAAGCAAAGAAAGAGGGATGAAGCTGAGCTTCAAAGAGTCTTTGAAGCTAGTAAAGCAGAAGCTCAGACAAAACAGATGACTGAGGCTGAACTGGCTGCTAAGGAACAAGAGGACTTAGCAAAAGCTCTTGAAGAGAGCAAAAAAGATGCTCATGGCCCAAGACAAAGTGGTGGTATCGTCATTGGTAAATCAATGGAAGAAAAGTTTGTTCTACCTAAAGCTCAGCCTATCAAAAGGAAGAAAAATGAAGTAAAAAGGGCACTGGAGATTGTAAAGAGTGACCCTGCTGTTTTTGCTAAGTTTGAGGTTGAACTAGAGAAGTACAACAAACTGCTGCAACCCAAGACTACCTTTCTAGCTGAAAAGATTAGATACAATCGCTGGAGGGAGTACAGGCTAACAAAATCAGAAGCAGAATTCCAGGCTTGGAAAGAGTTTGCTGATGAAGGCAAATGGGTTCTAAGTTAGTTGCAAACCAATTCCATCAGACAAGCACTAGACACTGATTTCTTCCATGATAGGGTACATGAGTATGCAAATCTCATCGTACAACAAGAATCCACGGCTCTAAGAACACAATTCCAAATAAGCTAAGTGCTAATGATGACTTATTTGAGAGAGCTGTGAAGGTTGCAATCTATGTCATCTTGGACAAATGGGTGGAAAGACCAAGATACAGCAAAGGAACATCAAGTGATATGCTCAGTCTTCCAAGTTTGCAACATATTGCGTTTGGATCAGAGATCAGTAAATATCAAGAGCCACTCAAAATACCTCGGACGACTTCACATTTCTTACCTGTTGATTTTATCAATCATAGAACAGTCGTGTCTACTGACGGTATTGAAATTGTTCATATTACAGATGAGGCTACTGATCCAAAGCAGACAACAGAGGACAACTCATCAGTGGAGCCAATTACTACAAATGCTCCAGTTCAACTGAATATGACTTTTTTCGCATATTTCTTATCCTATCGAAAACATTTTTATGTTATTTTTATAATTAATATTCTCTTATATACTCCAATAACAAGTCCATTTACATATTTTGTGTTGCAAATTTACAATACGTTGTTCCAAACAAAATCCTTGAGCCCGTTTGTCAAGGGTTTTTTAGAGTATTTCGATGTTCTCTTAAAAGCTAACAAAACAACATTTTTTGCTTTCAGAAATGAGTTTATCATCTCTGAATTTTCATAAACAAATATCTGAAAACCAAGCAAACAATTATCTCTGAAAAAAATGTACACAAACTCTACCTTGATTTTAACATAAATTACTAACATTTTTCTTACAAAACTTATCTCATGACATAACAAATATGATTTGACATAAATTAACCTATCTCCTGTAGTATTTTTGCTCTTTCCATATCTAAAAAATGCTTAATTCCACTATGCACCCCATAATTAGGCAAATTTATCATTTTACACACTAAAAAATAATTATTTTACTTTTCACACTCAAAATATTTTAATGACCCCACTTTGCACTCTAGACAACATCGAATACCTTATTTGTCAAAAGAAAAAAAAACTTAAAATACCTTAATGTCGTCGAAAAATTCATCGTGAACTGTTAAGCATGTTTGGTATTCAAGAAAAATTTCCCCTATATTTGATTGATCATGCCAATTTTAATTCAATTAATTTTTTAACAAGCCTGAAACATTACATCTATTTAAGACTCACACGAATTTTATTTCTTACTTCATAATCAAGAAAATCACTGAGTGCAAGAAATATCTATAAGAATTTAGCATCGGAGAAGGCTCCGCTGGCACTCCACCGGCGCATGGCCTTTATTTGTGGGTCGTGGAAGCTTGTAGTGTGACGCCCATTTTTTCCCAGCCATGTCCTTGGGCTGAAGACAACCCTCGACTGGAATTGGGTCACCAAAATAAACTAATTAACCAAACCTGCAATTTAAACTAGACTAGCAGCGGATAACATTTAACTGGAAACTTAGAATTAGCTTAAAATTCGTAAACAATTTATCAAACAAACTTAATACTGCAATACTTAAACAATCTAATTAAAAATGTGTAAGCACTATCCAGCCATATATGGAATCTTCAAACTAAACCGACTCGGATCCGGGATCACCAACTGCCACACACTTCAACTGTCGAAAGTACCTGAAAAAGTAATCCACAAAGAGTGGGAAGTTTATCATCCAACTTAGTGAGCCCGTGTGCAAATGTAGGTGATAGCAGCGAGCAAGCAACACAATCAAATAACCATTTCCAATACGCATACCAGAGACGCATCACGCGGATGTATGCAACAGACATCTCATCCAACCGTATAGTGAGCTCGAATGAATGTGACCAGAATCATGCAAAGACAACTCATCCAGTCGCATAGTGGGCTCAAAGGAATATGATAAAAGACATATGTGATAAGACTCATATAAAGACATCTCATCCAACTGCATAGTGGGCTCAAATGAATGTGATAAGACTCAATGATGCACACGATAATCAGGAACAAAGCACCAACACTCGCACAACAGTATTCACATATTTCAAGTCACAAACGCAGTTACTCATTCAATAAGACGCTTCAAGCAGCCCCATGTAAACTCGCACAAGAACATTCACCTAATTAACCAAGATGCTTTGGAGAATTTGACGTAATTCTGAATTAAGAACCTAAGGCGAAGGCCTACGATGACCGAGACTCCATTTGGTGGCAGCGGTGGTGGTTCCAATTTGGCTATGGCAACGGCCGTTTTCCCCCGTTCTTTACTTTTCCTTTTTCTTTATTTATCTTGTTTTATCATAATTAACCTAGTTTTGTTAATTAATTAATTCCTAGTTATTATTAAATTAATTGGGTTGATTAACGTGGCCCATTAGATAGGTATTTTGGCTTAATTGCAACTCATAAAAACCTCATTTTATTTGACCTTAATTATTGACTTAATTCGATCGAGTCTTATTAATTATATAATCTTAATTGAAACACGTAACTGGTTAATTAGGGATGTTAAACATTAAATTCAAAAATATAAGTAGTTTAAAATTAAAGGTTTACATAAAAAAATATCTTAACTTTTAGAAATGACAAATTACACCCCGATAATTATTTTTGGGGTTTCACATGTAGTACTATCCAGATTCTTGAAGTAGATCATGCCAGATTCAGAAATTCGGTATCTACCCTGCATCAACAGATCTTCATAATCGAATTAGATCTACCAAATTTCTAATCAAACAAAGATCCTACCAAGTTGGACCAAATACGGATCAGATTCAGATTGATATATGCCCAATGGACAACCCTATTTCCTGCTAGTTAGCCTCATAAACATTTTACTGAACAACTTAACTTCCTATCATACAAAAATAAATATAATATATACGCTGGTCTCATTACTATTTGTGCCTCTTCCTAGTACTCCGGACATGCTGATAGCTAGAGTTGGAACACTACCAAGACATGCATAACCTCAAATTATCAAGACATGTATAACATCGAATATAAATACTCATAAATTTGGTGGAAAAACGTGTTAACCTAGTAAAAAAAATCGTGAAATCGATGACGGGTAAAATTCGTGAAAAAGGGATGAAGTCGGTGATATTCGAATTTACATAGAGTTCTTTCATGGAAAACGGGCGAATCGGTTAGTGAAAATTGGTGAAATCGATAAAAGTCGGTTAAAACATGTAAAATGATAAAAGTTTGGGTGAAATTGTTGAAAAACGAGTGAAACCAATAAAAAAAAAAAGCGCATGTGAAATTGATAAATATATATGGAATCGAATAAATTTGGATGAAATTCGTTAAAACCGGATAAGGCATGTGAAGAACGGATGAAATCATTAAAAATGGGTGTAAAATCAATGAATTGGAGAACAAAGGTAAAATCGGTAATGAAAACATGTGAAATCATGAAATATGAGGTGAAATTGGTGAAAAACAAATAAATCAGTGGGAAAAAGTGTGAAATAGGTGAAAACGAGTGAAATCTGTAAAAAGAAAAAAATAGTTTAACCGGCAAAAATTGGGTGAAACTGGAAAAATAAAATAAATCGACGAAAAATGGGGAAAACAATGAATGTATATAAGGTTAAACCAATAAAAGAACGGGTGGATCAAAGAAAAAATATATTAAATCGATTTAAAATGAATGAAATCGGTAAAAAAAAAAGGGGTTAAACATGTGAAAAAATGGATTAAGCTATTGAATTAAATAGGAGAAACGTCTTAAGTATGTAAACAAATGCATTTCAAATTAAAACAAATAAATAGTGCTCTTAAAATAGTGATTTCTAATGAAACTATTATAATGGAATAAACTAAATAATTTTTTGATCTTATTTTAGAAAAAAAAAATTACAAGATCTCTTATGAACAAATCAATCATCAATTTATATTTAAATTACAATAATTTAAAGTCATCATTTTTTTTAAGAAATAATAATTAAATATAATATTAATCATTAATTTGTGCTATTTTATGACATGATAAATTTAATTTTACTATACTTCATAAAATTTACTCATAAAATTAACTAGACACGTATATATCGTACGTCGTACATGCATAAAACAGTAAAAAGATACACCCACCGGCCACCATCTATCTGCGCTTTGAACAAACAACACCACAAATCTTAGGAAATTGTTCTGATCGTCATTTATTTTCATATTGTATATCGATTTTTATATGATAGTTGAGTTATCATATAATTGAGGACTTTTCAATTTTAGCATATTTTTTCAGGTTTGAAAATGGGAAGGAAAATAAAAACGTGCCCACAGGTCGGCAATGGATCATGTCATTTTTTATTTTATGGGATTCCATATAAATTTAAATCCGAGTGATATGTGATATGGTTTTTTTCTACTTTTTTTTCAGGTTATCTCTTTGTCATGTTTAATAATTTAAATTTATACGATATAAAAATAGACATATTACTCCCTTATGAAAAAAATAGTAAAGAGTATTTTACCCCAATTTTTTATGATGCACAACTTCATTTTAGTACGAAAAAGTATTTTACCCCAATTTTTTTTATGATGCACAACTTCATTTTAGTACGAAAAATGACCAATTTATTTAACTTGTCCTTCATAACATAATTTATTCACCTTACTCCATACGAAATATTATAATGGACATTTGACCTGAACATCTCAAAAGAAACAGAAAATAGCTTTAATATCTCAAAAGAAACAGAAAATAGCTCCCCCAATTGAAATTAATGTGGGTATATGCAGATCATTAATTTCGTCACCTTTTCCCTAAGGGTAGCGATATTGCCAAAGCAGTAATTGTTGCTGTCAGAGCACAATTTTTTAATTTTCTTATTTACCCTTCTCAATGAGTTCATCCTGTTGTCATTTTTTCATGGATCAAAATTCCCATCTTTTCCATCGAAAACTTTCCGTTTTTGAATCAACGGAAATGAAAATAAGGTATAATTCCGAAACGATTTATTTGCCTTAAATTATATTATTTTTCTTAATTTAGTAACTTTTCTTTTACAATTTTTTATAATGTTTTCGAAACGTTTCCGAAAAATTCTCAAAAAATTTCTAATATTTAGCTGAGCGAAACATATACTCGAAATGAAGTTTTGATCTATGCTTTTTTCTTACGTCTTATTGACAAACTTTCGATACTCCTTTGTAAGTTTATTATAAAGTTTTATTATAAACTTCATTAAGTGGTCCTTTGATCTTTCCACTAACCAATGAATTTAATCCCACTAACCCATTATCTTACCCCACTAACTTGAGCATTATGTGAGTCATAAAGTAAAAGACTTTACACCTACTTAGTGTCTTTGATGGCAAAACACTATATATAGGTGAGCCATGTATAAGGTCCCTACACTCAACATTCTTCACTGAAATACACCATCTAAAGAAGGTTGCTAGAGCGTAGAAGCATCTTATACACAATCGGATTTCTTCCAGACATCAATGGCTAGAGGTATGATGATCCATTCCGCATTTAGTTTTCATATATGCTATTTGGTTAAAAGTGTATATGTATGTTCAAAATATCATTGTGATATTTTATAAAGTCTAACAGTTGGTATCAGAGCAATTGATACTTCTGCCTTGATGTTTCTAATTCGTTATCATAACTGATTGATATTAGAAAATCATTGGGAAATCAGAATTCTGTTATAACTGGTTTTCAATATAATAATTGTGGTTGTCTGTATAATTTGATTTTTATCTTAATCAATTATGTTTGGCAACAACCTGATTATTAAAAGAATATTAAAAGTGGTGTACTAAAGGTTACATCGGTTCATGTATACTGGAGATACAAAACCATATGGTTGACTCTTTGTATTTCGGATTATGAGCATGTACATTTAAAAGGATGAAATAGTTCTGTTGGATAAGGTTTTCTCCACTAGGTATATTTTTCCTTGTTTCACAAATTGAATCTACAGCTACTATATCAATTTTGGTTATAATTCAACTTCTTTTGTCAAATGGATTGAGATATTTATGTCCATATTTATCTTACATGATGATATGTCGATTTGTACATGTAAATAAAATTATGGATAATAGCTTGAGCTCATTTAGTATCCTGATTTGGCAATTTAGAGATTGTTGAGACCGAGAGAACTTGATTCTCAAAATGTTGTCAATTAATTATTGTGGATTTGGTTTCTGGAATTTGGAATTTTTGATTTTCCAACATTTTTCCAGTATATTGTTTATTAGGCTGCATATGGTTTAAGCACTTAATGAATTGAGTCTAAACTGTCCACTTATTGTAATCATTTTATAAAGATTAAATTATTCTTATATGTTCAGTTAGTATGTTTAAATCAAGTTTAATTATACATGTTATGTGGAGATGAATAATTTGAAGTTGTAATTTTGTGAAATTACATGTCTTGCATAATCTAATGTTTTGAATTATGCAATATTTTATGTTTGAGAATTATTAAGTGAACAATTCTTATAAGGCTTAGATTTAATGTATAGTGATCCATATAATATTGTTTGATTGAGGAATCTTCAATTGAATGAAATTATATATTAAGTTTGGTTATGATGATCACATAAAGAAATAAAGACATTAATTGTAATTAGTTATACTTAATATAACGAATTTTTATCCCACATGAACTATTTGTTATATTTATATAACTAATTAGGATAAATATCATATTATATTTCCTAATTTACCCACAGGGATTAGGAAAAGGAACATAATTTGGTAGTTTAACATAAATAAATTAGATGAATATCAACTTGCTTTCATAATACATTGATTAATTATGAATTAAGTAAGCAATTTGATAGATCAATCATACAGTCTTAGTTGAATTCTAACTGAATTAAAATTTCAGCCCATAGGCAAATTTTATGTCACTAGATTCAATTCTTACGTGTTTTGCATTGGTGAAACATGAAATTTTTAAGTTAAACCTCAAATTTGAACATAAGCAATTTTAATTTTTATGCAGCATCACTACCTGTTAATTTTGCTGATATCAAATGTGATGTTCCTGAATTGAATGATGATAACTATAAGATTTGGAAGGAGATTATTCTTCTTCAATTAGGGTGGATGGACATTGATTATGCTATACGGAAGGATGAACCACCTACACTTACTGATGCTAGCACTCAAGCTGAAATTCAACTTTATGAACGCTGGGAGCGATCCAATCGCCTCAGTATGATGTTCATAAAGACAAAAAAATTCTGCTAGCATACGTGGTTCAATTGGAGAGTGTGACAATGTTAAAAAGTTACTAAAGGCTATTGATGAACAATTTGAGTCATCAGATAAAGCTTTAGCTATCACCCTTATGGCTAAGTTATCATCAATGAGGCTCACAGGTACTAGAGGTGTGCGTGAGCACATCATGAAGATGAGAGATGTTGCGGCTCAACTAAAGACTCTTGAGGTTGAGATGTCTGATTCTTTCCTTGTGCACTTCATACTGAATTCCCTTCCACAACAATATGGACCTTTCAAAATCTCTTATAACACACATAAAGATAAATGGTCTATCAATGAACTTTTGACCATGTGTATTCAAGAGGAAGGAAGGTTGTCAATGGAATTTGGAGAAAGTGCATATATGGCAACACAAGGAAAGAGCGAGCAAGCCAAACAAAAGGGGAAAGCAAATGATAAGATACATGCCCAACTTGACATCCAGAAGGAATCTAAGTGTTTCTTTTCTAAAAAGAAGGGACACATGAAGAATGATTGTTTCAAATATAAGGCTTGGCTTGTCAAGAAAGGATTGTCTAAACCAAATGAAGTCAATGGAGAGTGAGCAGTGCATCTATCCAGACAACAGATGCGCTCACATGCAGAGGCAATTGGAACATGCAAATTAGTTTAAAATTCTAGTTTTGTTTTAAATATGGAAAGAACATTTTATATTTCAAGTTTTCAAGAAAGTTGATTTATGTTTCAAGACTTGTAACGTTAAGTTATTCCATTAAGTCTTGTAACGTTAAGTTATTCCATTAAGTTTTAAATGCAACTTTTGATTTGTTTTTTTTACAAATCTTATCATATTGGAAATAGTACAATTTGTTATGGTCTTTTCCAAATTTAAAGTGCAAGAAAATATTTTTCATGATGCAATGCATGTTCTGGTACTTTGTAAAAGGCTCCTCTATTTGGTGTACAAACTCCATTGTTTATCTTGCAATACTAGGATTGTGGAATCAAGACGCGTCAAACTTTTTGAGAATGACTTGATCAGTTGGAGCGATCAAACAAAGAACGACGCTCCTGAATATGATCATTCTTGAGCTTCCCCCTTAAGTGATAGATTGGTTATAATGTTGGAGCCGGACTGATCCTCATATTTTTCATGGTGAGCATTTTTTGTTGTAAATAAATCCATATACTGTTTAAAACAAGCATCCCATTCGTGGTACTTTAAAATTCCATTGAGTAATTTCTTCATTAGGATTGGATGAAATTTCATGGATTAATTTATATACCATAAGGTTAGTGGGAGTAAAATATGATTTCTTGTTTTGTGCATGGATGACATTTTACTTACAACCAATGTTAAGGGTATGTTACTTGAGGTGAACAATTTCTCTCTAAAATTTTTGATGTAAAGATATGGGTGAGGCATCATGCTTCTTAGACTGTCTCGGATAACCTATATCAATAAAGATTTAGTGAGAATTCAGATGACAGATTGTTCACAAATAGTAGCTCCCATTGTGAAAGGCAATAGTGCTCTAAATGACATTGAGAGGGAACAAATAAAAAATATTCCATAAAGGCCTGATATCGCATTTGCGATCGGATTGTTGAGTCGATATCAAGTAATATAGACCACTAAAGTGGTGATGTACATTTAAGTAATCACAAATTTACATGCTTATGTATAGACGGGCGGTAAATTTGGAAGTAATTTTGTTATCTAGATTCAAACTTTGTTGGCTATGTTACTTTTCATAGATTAACATCATGATATGTTGGCCGATAAAGTTGTATCATTGACTGATATTTCCACTATAGATGCCGATTTTTCCCGTTTTAAGGCTACTTCATATGGTGTATGGTTAAGTAGTTTCATATTGGGTATTAGCATTGTGGATTTCGTGCTATGCCATAAAGAACGTACTCTTTCGATTCAGATTTAGTCTTAATGGCTAAGAATCACAAAGGTAAAAGTCGAACTAATACATCGACATTAAGTACTTAGCCATTAAGAAACGTGTTAAGGATAATTCAGTGGTCATTAAAGCACGACAATACTGAATTGATGATTATTGATCCTTAGACTATAGGCATGCAAATATTCAAATTTAAGGATCATATAAATGGGATTTTGTTCCATTAAGTAAATGTACGTATAAGGTTTCAGTGAAATTCTTATAAAGTGATGATATTTCTCATATTCAGGTGCACATTGAGTTCATTTGAGAAAATCATCTGGAGGACCTAGAATAAACATAAGGTTTATTCATTAAGAAATGTTGGGCTACTATTGGAGAAATAAAATGCATTGCAATACATGGAAGATAATACTCGTTCTTAGAGGACCTATCGCCATGATTCGTGTATTTTATTTCTATAAGTGTTTATGGGATTTGGATATCATTATTCGGACCAAGTGGGAGAATGTAAGTTTATTATAAAGTTTTATTATAAACTTCATTAAGTGGTCCTTTGATCTTCCCACTAACCAATGAATTTAATCCCACTAACCCATTATCTTGCCCCACTAACTTGAGCATTATGTGAGTCATAAAGTAAAAGACTTTACATCTACTTAGTGTCTTTGATGGCAAAACACTATATATAGGTGAGCCATGTATAAGGTCCCTACACTCAACATTCTTCACTAAAATACACCATCTAAAGAAGGTTGCTAGAGTGTAGAAGCATCTTATACACAACCGGATTTCTTCCAAACAACAATGGCTGGAGGTATGATGATCCATTCCGCATTTAGTTTTCATATATGCTATTTGGTTAAATGTGTATATGTATGTTCAAAATATCATTGTGATATTTTATAAAGTCTAACATCCTTATCCAAAAAAGAAAAATATTTTCTCTATCTAGTACCTACAACAAAATTCCCCGTTGAGGCATATTTTCCTCTTCAAGTTTCCTATCATTCAATCCAGATAACAAGCCAGTGCTTTTCGCCCATTTCCTCTTCATTTTCAATGGCAATATTGATCATTTTCTATTATCTTGTTAATCTGATTATTTTTTTGTCCATACATTAATATCCTTATTTTGTAAATTATTTTGCAAATTCATGGCCACCAAGAATATGTCAACGTCAAGTTTGAATTAATATGAATTAGAACACATGGGTTAATTTTTCCTAAAGGGGCTAATGATTAATATTGAAATATTTTCAAAAGATTGCGTTAACCATGATTAAAAAAAGGGCAAAAAAACTCCATGACTGCGCATGATAGCTTGAGGGCCTAGGGGTTGGGTATAGATGAGTTAACTTAGGTATTATGATAAAAGGGTAAATGAGGTATTTAATTAATTATGCTCTGAAAACAACAAATTTTGCTCTCATAATATGACCGACCTTTCCCTAACCTCCAGGGCACAAGGGACATTAATCAATGAGTCAGGCCCATATATTCGTCCTATTATTTAACATTCACCAATTAATGATTTAGGCCCACATTTGTTGGCATATACAAGTATTTGAATTGTTGTTTTCTTTAAATTGTTGTTTTGTTATTAATTTGAGCAGAGTCACTAGATCTAGTCAATTTCAGAAGTGACAAATATTGAAATTATTTGGAATGAACAAAAATTGAAAGTAATGCCCAAATATATAACAATTTTATACGAGGGAAATGCAAAAATACCCCATATGTGCTGTTTAATTGTTTAATTGGCAAAAACCATAACGTATTATTTTAATTAGATCTATGTGAACAAGATTTTATAAGTGTAGATATCAGTTCATCTAGGGCAAATCCAGAAATTTTATGTTGGGGGCTAATGTAAATACAAAAAAGAAATTCAATCAAACAGTCAAACTTAAAAATTATATTTCATTCATGATAAAATACATGACGAGATTAAAAAATGAGGAGGTGAAGTTTGACAAAAATAACCTCGCAAGTTATTTAATTACATATGATATCCCTTTATGACTCCAAAAGAATCCAAAACATCTATTGATCGCGGTAATTTTTCATTTTCTGATATCGGTCCTGATAACATCATTTGGAATACCAATAAATATTTCTCTCTAAAAAGACAAATAGACTATCATTTAGTCATTGATCGACTATTCAATTACGAAGTCGTTATTCACTATCTTCATAGCTGAAAAAATTCACACGTGTCACTTTAAATGTGAATTTTACTTGAAGGCTCCTCATGAAATGTGGCTTTAAGGTATCTCTCCATATCAGTAAGATGAACTAAACATCACTATCTCAATCAAACAAATGCTACTTACCATTTTTTTCCTACATCCTTTCAATTAATTATTCTGTATGAAAGCTCAAAGTTTAACACATGATGATTAAGAATGTAATAGTTACTTTGAGTAATAGGAGTTCTTTGTTGAAATTTGAGTATTAAGAGTTTCTTTGTTAAAATTTAAATCAAACAAAAAAGAATTCAGAGCAAAATTGCAACATAAACTTAAAGAAGTGATGTCAAAATTCAAAACATAAATCATGAAACCATTTGCAAACATGGTTATTTTCTATTATATGTATGTATACTACTATAATAAAAAAATGAAAAATAAAACATAATATTCGTTTGCTTAAAATTTTATTATAACTTGGGGGGGGGGTGGGGGGGGGGGGGGGTGGGGGGGGGGGGGGGTGGGGGGGGGGGGGGGTGGGGGGGGGGGGGGGTGGGGGGGGGGGGGGGTGGGGGGGGGGGGGGGTGGGGGGGGGGGGGGGTGGGGGGGGGGGGGGGTGGGGGGGGGGGGGGGTGGGGGGGGGGGGGGGTGGGGGGGGGGGGGGGTGGGGGGGGGGGGGGGTGGGGGGGGGGGGGGGTGGGGGGGGGGGGGGGTGGGGGGGGGGGGGGGTGGGGGGGGGGGGGGGTGGGGGGGGGGGGGGGTGGGGGGGGGGGGGGGTGGGGGGGGGGGGGGGTGGGGGGGGGGGGGGGTGGGGGGGGGGGGGGGTGGGGGGGGGGGGGGGTGGGGGGGGGGGGGGGTGGGGGGGGGGGGGGGTGGGGGGGGGGGGGGGTGGGGGGGGGGGGGGGTGGGGGGGGGGGGGGGTGGGGGGGGGGGGGGGTGGGGGGGGGGGGGGGTGGGGGGGGGGGGGGGTGGGGGGGGATAAAGTATGTGTACTGCACCTATTATGTAATTATTTTGAGTGCGGTCGAACCCTATTTGAGTAAGAATTTTCCGAAAACTATTGTCAATTTCTAGGTGAATAGTGAATATATCGAATCTGGTGGCCAGGGGTATAATTATCATTTTTCCTTCAAAATATGTACTTCGAGTTGGTAGATAACTTTTTGCTAGTAAAAAGTTGCAAGGAGATAATAAAAATAAATAAAGGAGAATTTTGCCAATTAAACAAAGTATAGGGGTATTTCTGCATTTCAATATGAAGGGGTAAGAAAAGACTTGTTCGTCAAAACTGCTTCTTCTTTGTTTCTTTTTTTCTATGGAAAGTCAACTGATGCAGATGTCTTTTTCTAATAATAAAAGGGCAAAGTGGATAAATCATGGACAGGCACGCAGGACAATTGGGCAAGTTGAGGAATTATCTTTACTCGTTTTTATATCGGTTTAATTAATAATCTTCTACGCTGTTATGAAAAAGTTTTGGCTGAGTTTTGTTTTATTTTGGTTTCAATTAGTTATGAAAAATGTGAAATGCGATTTGATTGAATTTTGATTGTTGAGATTTTGTGAAGAAAAATTAGTACTACGTATCATATCAAATTATCAATAACTATGTTATTTATCATCGTGTGCATAGGGGTGTAATTGAGTCGAGTAGTGTCGAACTTGAAATTTTGTGTTTGAGTTTGATTTGACTGTTATTCGAGTCGAACTCAAACGAGCTTTTATCGAACGAGTATCGAGTAGCTTGATATTTTACATGTATATTATTAATTTTTAGCTTATCGAGCCGACGTCAAAAGGTATCAAACGAAAAATGATGTTCAAGTTTGATTGATTAGTGTGACGAACCGAACTCAAACACACTATTATTAAACATTATGGAATCAGTCATACACTTAATAAGCTGGGCGATTAATGTAAATATTTATGGCTCCCCTTAAGTTTGGCGTAAATACAATTTCCGTACAATTTATTTTCCCGAGGTTAAATATCCCCAACTATTTCAATAAGTACAAATACTCTTCTTACTTCAAATTTCGGCTTAAAGATATTTTCTCTTGCTAATTAGTTTTCTAAATACTAGGAAAGTGCACGTACGTTGTACGTGTCTGGTTAATTTTATAGATTTTTTTTTTTGTAAATTAGAGTACAATTAATTTTATTTTAATTCATTAGCTTAATTTATTTTCCACCGGTTTAACATGTTTTTTAATCGATTTTATTCATTTTTATCAGTTTAATATTTTTTTTACTATTTTACCCATTTTTATCGGTTTTAACTTATTTTCACTATTTTTACTATTTTATCCTTTTTTCCCCTTTTTTTTTACTGATTTCACATGTTTTTATCATATTAACCTGTTTTCACTAGGGGTTAACGCGGTCGGTTTTGGCGGGTGACAATGAAAAAATCAACCCGACCCGACATATGCGGGTTGCCAAAATTTCAAACCGCACCCGCATTTTTAAGTTCATAAACCGTACGGTTCGGGTGAGGCGGATGCGGGCGTTTTGGCGGGCGGGTTGGCGGGTTGAACCATTGAATTTATTTAATGCTCAAGTGTTTTTGTTATATAGTATATTCAACTAATTTATACTACATAAAATTCAATCTGACTAGAAAGAATAAAAATAAAATAAGATTGGACAAGCTCATGGTTAATGGTCCATTTTGCCAAACGCAACTATAATTCCAAGCTAGAAAATTCTCTAATCCGGTTTGGTAAACAAAATTAATCACGGGTAGAGTGATCTTTATGGGTAGGATCAATTCCTGCGATTGTTTTATAAGAAGAAACTACGTACATATAGTGCAAAAAATAACAAAAAAAATTATTAATTAAAATTTATACATAAGTTACAGTACTCATTTTATTTATAGAAATAAAAAAATAATTTAAATATTCTAAACTCAAATGTTCTCCAAAATCTTTTTGGATACTGCAAATGAAAGGGAACTTCATAGCACATAAAATATGGTAGGTGTTGCAAGATCTTTTACGAAATTTGGTACTTGGTTAATAACTATGAATAACTCAAAGTTTGAAACCTTTGATGTTCCTCTTTCCTCTTGATCGCTCAAATTTCATACCCTTGGCTCACACGTATGGCTTGGTGTGACTTATGAGTGATGAAAATTGAGAATTGATTTTGAATCTTGATATTTGAAAAGAGGCGCGATGGAGAAGAGAACTGGAGAGTGGAGCATGCATGAAGATAGAGATAGGAAGCCCTAATTCTTTTTCAATGTTTGTTTGGTAAGTGGTGTTGGGTAGAGAAAACATGTAATATATGGATGGGTCGGGTTAGGGGCAGTTTTTAACCACTAAAACCGCAACCCGACCCATAACTTTCGGGTGGTTACAATTTTAACCCGTTGCTAGTTTTATAAGAACAAAAACCTTCGGGTTCGGATTGGGTCGGGTCGGGTTGAGCGAGTCGGGCGGGTCCATAGCAAATTTATTTTTTAAACTATAAATATTAACCTAATAAACATAAAAGATATAAAAAACATGATATGATATTTGCCAACATTAATTTGACAGCTACCACATATCTTAAAACCCCAACATTCAAACTCAATTTAAATTCATATCTCAACATTTTTAAAACCTCAAAATGCAACATTAAATCTCAATCTCATTTTATTTTAGGAAAACCAATAATTAATTATGCAATCAATTTACTTAATTTTCATTTAGGTATTTTTTTTCTTGACTTTCCTTAAATAGCGTGCTATTTGGCGCTATGGGCTATTGCGCTATAGTCCAAATAGCGCACATAGCGCACACTAAGTGGAAATCAGTTGCGCAAGGCGCAGCGAGGTGATGTGGCTGGGCTATAGCGAATAGCGAATAGTGAATAGCGCGCGCTATGTTCGCTTTTAACTATAATGAACCGAAATTATCCAAATAATTTTTTTCGAAGCCAAAACTATTCCAAAGTAGCCTCAATAGCACTTTGTTTCCCATTTACCAAACTTATTCCTAATATTTCAACTAAATCAAGCAAAGAATAATAACGCAAATAGTCATTACCTCAAATGCATGCAATGTTCCGAACATGCATAAGCAAAATTTCAAAAGTACTTTCTAGCACATGTTAGCCTAACAATGCTACATCAGAAGAACAACTTGTTTCTCAAGATATCTTTGAAGATCCACCACAAGGCTTACAAAGATCATCATCTAGTTTAGCTCTTAATTCAGCAAAACATTTCTCAATAGCATCTAAAGCTTCATCAGATAAAGAAGCCATTTTCTGAAATTTTTGGATTGCATCGCCCATTTGCATCCACCAGGCGAACCATATCAGTGGTCCATATTGAGGTCCGTGAATCTCTCCATTAACACATAAACTTCTATCTCTCACAAATTGCGGAACTATATATTGTGATGGAATCCTCACAATGCACAAATAATCAAGAACAGATATAGCATGGCTGCATAATATCCCGTCTGAATCGAACTTCTTGCAGCTACATTTAACCGTACCATCATCTGATTCTGCGGAAACCTTAACATATCCCTTGTGATGACCAGGTTTATAGACTTTGCATTCGACATGAAAACTATTCCCACTCCCATAAACAGTCGTAGAATCAATATTGGTCATAAGATATTCCGACTTCTTATATTCAACACGGAACGATTCAAAAACTTCTGGGATATAGATATTTTTTGCATGCCATAGCATCGGAGTGCCAACAAGAGCATTGTCTGTGTAATTACATTTTTGTTTTTTCTGATAAAGTGGGTAGCAGTCATCTTTAGTAGCTTTTGGAGGTTCTCTTCGATAATCACCGAAGATAAATGGGATATCATCCGTGCTGGTAGTCCTCAGGTAATTAAAATTTACGTGAGCAAAATCTTTGTAGATATCTTCTTTCCTTTCTTGGTACACAGTGGATATATCATCTTTAGAAGCTCCAGACTTGACACTGCAAGTTACGATTTTCACAGTGTCTATTAGATGCCTTTGAAAGAACTATCAACATTTGTTCAAATCTTACATAGAAATGAAAATCAGATAGTGATACAACTCTACAAACCAATTAAGAGAGAAAATGAATAATACATATAAACACCTAATAGAACGTACTAATTACATACGAATGAAATGGGATCATCTTAGATTATAGGGTAGTCGACTTTTAAACATCTTTTTAAACCAATAGTTATAAGATAAAGACTTGTTGATTCATCTTTACAACAAAATTCCAGCAACCATATTGATAGGTATAAAGGAGGAATTTTTTTGTTAATGCATTTTTAGGCTTGCCATGAAAAGAATGAAATGCTTGGAAACTTGTCAGATATGATAAAAACAAGTTTGGCTGGTACATAATCACTATAGCCCATAGAAGAGAACAAAGGTCGATGTCATTCAATAACATTCCGACAAACAAGTTGAATCACTTTCTTATAATGAAGTAATGGAAGCTGACATTTGGATATAGAATTTAAGAATACTACAATTAATGAAACATAAGAAGCAGTTTAAAAGGAATGGTATCTTACCGCTGAAAGCATGTTTTTTCTTCTAGAAGATTATCAATTTTCATCCACCTCGTGAGGTGACAATTTGGAATCTCATTAATGCACAAACTCTCAAGAACCGCAATAGCATGACAACAGAGAATACCAAAATGTGAGAAGTAATTGCAGCTGCAATTCATTTCTCCGTCACAAGGATATGCAGTCAATTCGTGCTCTCTTTCGAAATGGCCCATCTTTTTGAGTTTATATTCAGAAACAAATCCTCTCTCATCCCAATCTTTTGGCCCAACCTCAAGATTAAGAGCCCTAGATTTTCTAAATTCATGTTCAAAGGCACGATATACATTTGACATGTAAACTTTCCTCGCATGACTCAATAACGGTTTATCATCCTCATCCTCTTCAGAACTTTCCGTACAATCACTGAAAGGAAGAATAGGCTATAGTTTAGATCACGAACTATAAAATCGCAGTAATATGGATAGTTATTCACAAAACTAAACATCGAATCTATATAAAACGAAGACAAAATCCCATTTTCTATAATTCCATAAAATGAAAAAAAAAGCTACCCTTCGTCCTCATCTTCCTCTTCATCACCATCGCTGTCTTCTCCTTCTCCTCCATCGTCATCTTCTTCTCCACTATCATTGCTTCCCTGCCCACTACTATCATCAGTATCATCATTATCTTCATCTGATTCACCATCGTCACTCCATTCAGATTCTCCAAATGCATTATTATCCTCAACGTTACCATGATGATAATGACCAGAATCGTTCTCTAATCGCTCGGCCTCATCTTGAAGAGAATTCCCCTGTGCTTTTCCAAGAGACAGTATAACAGATCTTTGTATCATATAGGCCAAAAGAAACCAAAAAAGGGATGTATCAGCAAGTAAAACAATCTCCATAGCTAGAGCTTTCATCACATAGCAGAAAATCAACTCACGAGGCACAGGGTCCGATCGATGCAGTAAAATCTTCATTGCTACAGATATGCAAGAAAATCACAGCATTTGTAATAGCCGATACTACATAACATAAAAAGGAAAAAAAATCTAACATGACATTGACGAAAAACACTCGGAATAAGTAAAAGGATAGAAAGTCTGTGATTAACTGAATGTCCAACGACAAAATGGCAGTCCACATTAATAGATGAGTAACTAAATGTCGATTAGTGTTTAACACGTGGCCTTCTTCCCTTATTTAATGTGACCTCCAGGTGT
This sequence comes from Penstemon davidsonii, assembly GCA_034814905.1. NCBI lineage: Eukaryota > Viridiplantae > Streptophyta > Magnoliopsida > Lamiales > Plantaginaceae > Penstemon > Penstemon davidsonii. The sequence goes on along the minus strand of JAYDYQ010002685.1, from coordinate 6,717,677 downwards.
AATAGAACCAAGTCAATTGACCAAACCGAGTACATGAATTTTCTCCCTAAATTTGTAAGTGTCGTGTGGTTGTTTGCTTTTAAACTATCATACACACATTACCTACTTTTCCATTTCCTTCAAACAAAATGGACACACTTCTACAAAACTAAGAACTGCAATCCTCACATAAAGGTTGAAATATATGCAGTAGTACCATCTTCCTTACCAAAAGACTACAATTGAACATCGATTGTCAACCGAAACCAATATGAAAGTAGACAGATACCACATTAAGATTCTAAAACTACAATCAAATATTCAATTCACATTTAATAGAATTTTACCATCCGGATTAAGAAACCAAACATAGTATCAAAAAACCCAAATAGAAACTTAGGAAAATCGAAATTTTACCCAATACTAGAAGATATTCGTGGGTGAATGAAAGTGAGAATTAAAATAGACTCCATCAAATGGAACTAAGTATTTAAAAACATGCATAATACGGCAGTATAGACGGAAACAGAAAGAAATTCAAGAAATTTTTACCTCAATGTAGAATCAAGCACTTTGACCTAGTTCGTGAGACAGCAAAATGGCGGGAGAAATGGGGGAGAACAGGGAAACACCACCTAGTTTGCTCCGCCTGTATATATGAAAATTGAATATTTTGTGTATAATTTTGGCTAATAAATATATATATGGTGATTTTGTTATTTTCTTTCTTTATTAATTTGAATTTTACTTCTATTACTATTATTTATTTATGTTCATTTACTGTGTACTAACTATAGCATATGTTATCACTAAGTTATATTAGCCGCTAGAATTAGCTTTCTAATTATTTTTTTTCAAATGATAAAATTATTAACACAATGCTTGTTAATATTTTCCACTACAACATTACACAATATATTAACCAATAAGTGCGAAGCGATGGGAATGATGGAACCGGTGAATGCAAATGAATTACTCTTTGGAGTTCTTCACCGGGCTCTCATAAGAGTGATCAATCACAAAGCAAGTGCAATACACTTGCTTGTTGGTTGGATGGGTTTGGCCAAGCCAGGCTTGGACAAGAATTTTCCGAAAATTAGTATCACTAACTTAACCCCTTGATTGTGGACACGAAGGGTGAGTCAGGGCCTAAGATCAAGCCGAAAGGCGTAGTCAATGGACAACAGGTGAATATTCATGTACTACTCCTTTGTTGGATGGAGATGAAGACTTTGAAGTGAAGGGAGGTTTTGATGATTTCCAAAGTCATCAGCTAAGTGGAAGCTTAGTACAAACCTTAGAAAATATTTGACCAAGGAAGAAGTATTTCAAACGAGTCAAATATGGTCCAGAAGACTACTGATCTGTTGCTGAAGAAGGAATCAGACTGGTGGACTATCAGCCGACTCAAATCAGATTAGTTCAAGTTTGGGATCAGCCGAGTAAACATCAGACGAGTGACTTCGATCAGCAGAGTGGAAGTGGATCAGAAGTTAGTGCAACGGTAATAAATGCACTTGGTGTAATAAATGCTGAAGAGGAAGGGTATTTATGACAAATGATTGAAGAGAAACCTCGTATCAGCTTGGTGCATTTAATGCGCATTTAATGCGAAGCGACAGAAAGTACAGCAGAGTGTACAGTGTTCAGTCGCAACAGCCGTTCTGCAGAAAAAGGACCAGTACTCGAGGATTTGACAATTGGCGATCTCTCAACGGACAGATTTTCAAATCCTTAGTATAAATAGCTTAGTTCGCGAGTTGAAGAAGAAGAACAACACAGAGACAGCGCATTTGAGAGCAAAAATCTGAAGCAGAATTCTTCTAAGTCTCAAACTCAAGAACAAAGCACTCATCAGCCGAGTCATTTGTTGACGAAGCAAAATAGAGAGAAAACAGAAAATACTTGTAAAATCTGAGTGATTTTGTTAGGATTGTGTTGTGAGAAGTAGATATCAAACTTTGTGAGCGATATTACTTCAGAGGTTAGGAATTTCTTTGTGATTTCCTACTACGAACTTGTGGCTAGTTCATTTGTTGTTTGGCGCAAGCAGAGTGTACTGTAATCTTTGTGACTATAGTATAACCCAAGATCTAAGTGACTTGGAAGAGTGGACTAAAGGATTTATATCCATATAACCACTATAAAAATCCTTTGTGTTTTTAACTTGCATTATTTTCTGCATATTAAAACAGCATACTGAAAACATTTAAAGGTTAACTATCTGAAAAGTTTTAAAAGGAGTTTGTTAAAACTGGGGATAAAACTATTTCAAAGTTAAGAGAAACTACTTGTGAAAAACACTTGATAAATCCGCTGCAAGTTAGTTATTTTTAAAACTCTGATTTTGATAAAATCAGCTGAGTGAAATCAGAAGAGTGGTCAACTCTGCTGTTCAAAGCTTTGTGCGAGATCAGCTTAGTCTGCTTACAATTCTTGATCAGCTTAGTCTGCTGACAGAAAAGTTAGAAGATTTTAAAAGGTAAAATTTTAAAGAGGTTTATTCCCCCCCCCCCCCCCCCCCCCTCTAAACCCCATCTGACCACTTGGGACCAACATCCTTGTTGATCCCCAGGGACAGAGAAGACTAGATTAGCCGAAAGATGGTTATCGGTTCAAGGAAGTACTAAGGTACCCCTTTATTCTTTTGACATATTATTTATGAAAGTTTCAATCACTAATTGATATTATTTATTTATCAGCTAGTGAAATGTCACATCGAATATGATACAATATTCTTAATCATAATAATAAGTTTAGAGCTTTTTAAGTGACAAATTCATATAATAAATATAAACCACCCTCTAGGTTTGGAAAATTCACAAACTACTCCAATGGCGGACGCCCAACAAAAAAAACCTAATGAAATTGTTGAAAGTTACAAATTGCCCCTTTATTATTATGTAAATTACCTATTAGAAATTACAAAAATTAAGAGACAATCTTTGTAATTACAATAAACCTCGATGATAGTTTGAGTAACATTCAAGTTAAGGAGTAGTTGTAACTTTAGTTGCTGCCCACAATGCATCTTCAAACTCTTTAAAGGTCAGACACAATTTAATGGATCAAATATTAGATAGCAAAACATAACTTGTCAAGGGCCGTCAAATTTTATTATCAAATGAGTTGTTTCAGAAAGTTTGATATTAAATGTGTAAAGTAGGGCAAAGTTTGGCAATTAAAGAGTAACTATCTCTCTAAAATTCTTCTGAAAAATACTCTCACATAAACTAATGATTTTACACCACTATTTTGAAGATAAAAAATGTTTAATTGGGCCAAAATGTAAAGATAAAAAAGTTTAATTTTTGTTTTACTCTTACCTATTATAAAGTTTCTGTTTTGAAAACTTATTATCAAATTATCTCCCTCAAATTCGACAATCAATATAATATCATATTAAACCGTATAAAATTATTGATTTGACATCTACTACCCACTTTTATTCACCAAAACTCAATATAAAAAATATATTCAAAGCATAAAAATCCAATATTTGTTATTTTATTAATATTTTACCATTTCCGGTGAAAACCAATTCAATCAAGTTCTAATGGTCTATTGGGTTGTTTTTCACCATAGTAAATTTATGCTTTAAACTAAAAATCTTAACCTAATAAACATAAAGATATAAAAGACATGATATGATATTTACTAACACTAATTTGACATCTATTACATATCTTTTCCCTTAAAACCCTGACATCCAAACTCAATTCAAATTCATATCTCAACTTTTTAAAAAGGCTAGCGATATTGCCAGAGCACATATTGTTGCTGCCAGAGCAATTTTTTCATTATGACCAATTTACCCTTCATATTAATTAAAGAGAACTTAATTATGGAATGAAAATCACCGCCAATAAAGAAAGTCCCAAACTTTCCTTCTTGTATGTTCATCAACATCACTATCAGTATTCAGTGTCTTCCTCACCGGAAAACTCAAATAAATTGTTGATTCTTTTTGTCTTTATAAACAAACAATGAGCTCTCATATTAACCATAGCGAAAATTGAAAGAAAACACAATGAACTAGAAATAGTGGTGTAGAAAAAGATACCAAAGAAGAAAACCATGAACAGAGGCAGAGAGTTTTTATTTCTATGTTCAATAAATATACAAGAAAAGAGTACAATATATAGGCATATTCTAGACTGGAAATATCCTACAAACTAGGAAACAAATCACCTATAAAGCTGGATAATAACCAATAATTATTTGTGCTGATTTTATTCCCTAAAATAAAGATTTAGTGTATCAATATTAATAGTCCTAAAATACTCTCGATATCAAGAAAGATAAGACTGATCTTCAACACCCCCTCTCAAGTTGGATTGTATAGGTCAAACAATCCTAACTTGTCAATCATCTTCTCAAAAATAGGTCTAGGCAATCCTTTAGTTAGAATGTCTGCTATTTGCTCAGTTGAGGCTACATGAGGAATCAATTAGTCCCTGCTTCAATCTTCTCTTTGATAAAGTGTCGATCAATCTCAACGTGTTTAGTATGATCATGATGCACAGGATTATGAGCCATGTCAATGGCATCTTGATTGTCACAGTACAATCTCATAGGACTCTTCTTTGCAACTTGAAGTTCTTCAAGTAGTAGTTTTAGCCAAATTAATTCACTAACTCCATTTGCTAAGGATCTAAGTTCAGCCTCGGCGCTGCTTCTTGCTACTACATTCTATTTTTTACTTCTCTATGTCACCAAATTTCCCCAACCATAGGAGCAATAACCAGATGTAGATCTCATATCTATCATTGAGCCAACCCAATCGGCATCAGTATATGCTTCAATTTCACGAGATTCTCCTTTCTTAAAGAACAATCCTTTACCTGGACTTCCTTTTAAATACCTCAATATCCGGATGACTGCATTGAGGTGTTCTTCATAGGGAGCATGCATAAACTGACTCAACATGCTGACTGCGAAAGCTATATCAGGTCTCATGTGAGCTAAATAGATAAGTTTTCCGCCAAGTCGCTGATATCTACCCTTGTCCACAGACGTACTTGTATTTTTATCTCCAAGTTTAACTTTTGGGTCAGCTGGAGTATCAACAGGTTTGCACCCAAGTAGGCCAGTCTCCTTCAAAAGGTCTAAGACATATTTTCTTTGATAAACAGAGATACCTAATCTATTTCGAGCAATCTCCATACATAGAAAATATCTTAGCATACCCAAATCTTTGATCTCGAATTCATGTGCAAGCTTTCTTTTTAAGCGGTTCATTTCTGAAACATTATCACCTGTTAAGATAATATCATCAACGTATACAATAAGTATAGTTGCCTTACCACCTTCGTGTTTGTAGGATAGTGTATGATCAGCGTGAGCCTGCTTATACCCTTGTTGGCGAACAACCTTTGAGAACTTTTCAAACCACGCTCTTGGTGATTGTTTAAGTCCATAGAGGGATTTTTTCAGCTTACAAATCTGCCCTGTTTGTCTTGCACTATTAAAACCTGGAGGAAGTTCCATATAGATTTCTTCGGTCAAGTCCCCATTAAGAAATGCATTTTTTATGTCAAGTTGATGGAGTGGCCAATCGAGATTTGCTACGAGAGAAAGAAGGACACAGATAGTATTGAGCTTGGCAACCGGAGCAAAGGTCTCTTGATAATCTAATCCATATGTTTGAGTGAACCCCTTAGCAGCCAAACGTGCTTTGTGCTTTCAATGGACCCATCAGATTTATATTTGACAATGAATACCCATTTACAGCCTACCGGAGCAACATCTCTAGGTTTTTTAACCACTTCCTAGGTCCCATTTTTCTCTAGAGCTTGCATTTCTTCCTCTACTACCTTTTTCCACTCAATTCGTTGAAAAGCTTCTTCAACAGTCTTGGGAATTTCTGTCTCTTCAAGACTGGATACAAATGCTCTCATAAAAGAGGACAACTGATCATATTGTACAAACCGAGCTATAGGATGTCGAGTACAAGAACGAACACCTTTCCTTACAGCAATAGGTAGATCAGTAGAATTGTCAATAGGAGACAGAACTAAAGAATTACCTGAGTCCGTGTTCGAATCATGACAAGTCTCGAGGGTAAGAGGGGTTTGTTGATTCTTCCGACGAGAGTAAACATGAAGTTTTGTATTCAATTGTGATTCTTGTTACTGGACATTTAGATCAGACACTTTGTTTTCGTCTTGTTTATTATTCACATCAAGATTCTCTCCTTGTTTAGTAATTTCATCATCAAGATTTTCAACTCTTGGTAAACTGAGGTTTTCAAAGTGCGAGGAATTAGCTTCTGAAGTAAGGATTTCAGGGAAAAAATTCCAAGAGTTTCCTTCACTGTCATTCCCTCCTTGAAGGGAATTTTTGGAAGAGAATGGAGTATTTTCAAAGAAGGAGAGATCCATGGCCACGATGATTTTTTTCATTTCTGGGGAATAACATTTGTACCCCTTTTGGTTTGCTGCATACCCAAGGAAGATACATTTGAAAGCTTTTGGATCAAGTTTGTTTGATTGGGTTCATGGTTATGGAAAAACACAGTACATCTGAACACTTTCAGAGGAAGACATAGAAGAGGACAACTGATCATATTGTACAAACCGAGCTATAGGATGTCGAGTACAAGAACGAACACCTTTCCTTACAGCAATAGGTAGATCAGTAGAATTGTCAATAGGAGACAGAACTAAAGAATTACCTGAGTCCGTGTTCGAATCATGACAAGTCTCGAGGGTAAGAGGGGTTTGTTGATTCTTCCGACGAGAGTAAACATGAAGTTTTGTATTCAATTGTGATTCTTGTTACTGGACATTTAGATCAGACACTTTGTTTTCGTCTTGTTTATTATTCACATCAAGATTCTCTCCTTGTTTAGTAATTTCATCATCAAGATTTTCAACTCTTGGTAAACTGAGGTTTTCAAAGTGCGAGGAATTAGCTTCTGAAGTAAGGATTTCAGGGAAAAAATTCCAAGAGTTTCCTTCACTGTCATTCCCTCCTTGAAGGGAATTTTTGGAAGAGAATGGAGTATTTTCAAAGAAGGAGAGATCCATGGCCACGATGATTTTTTTCATTTCTGGGGAATAACATTTGTACCCCTTTTGGTTTGCTGCATACCCAAGGAAGATACATTTGAAAGCTTTTGGATCAAGTTTGTTTCGATTGGGTTCATGGTTATGGAAAAACACAGTACATCTGAACACTTTCAGAGGAAGACATAGAAGAGGACAACTGATCATATTGTACAAACCGAGCTATAGGATGTCGAGTACAAGAACGAACACCTTTCCTTACAGCAATAGGTAGATCAGTAGAATTGTCAATAGGAGACAGAACTAAAGAATTACATGAGTCCGTGTTCGAATCATGACAAGTCTCGAGGGTAAGAGGGGTTTGTTGATTCTTCCGACGAGAGTAAACATGAAGTTTTGTATTCAATTGTGATTCTTGTTACTGGACATTTAGATCAGACACTTTGTTTTCGTCTTGTTTATTATTCACATCAAGATTCTCTCCTTGTTTAGTAATTTCATCATCAAGATTTTCAACTCTTGGTAAACTGAGGTTTTCAAAGTGCGAGGAATTAGCTTCTGAAGTAAGGATTTCAGGGAAAAAATTCCAAGAGTTTCCTTCACTGTCATTCCCTCCTTGAAGGGAATTTTTGGAAGAGAATGGAGTATTTTCAAAGAAGGAGAGATCCATGGCCACGATGATTTTTTTCATTTCTGGGGAATAACATTTGTACCCCTTTTGGTTTGCTGCATACCCAAGGAAGATACATTTGAAAGCTTTTGGATCAAGTTTGTTTCGATTGGGTTCATGGTTATGGAAAAACACAGTACATCTGAACACTTTCAGAGGAAGACTACTAATGGTTCGATTTTCAGGAAAACATTTAGAGAGGACATTTAGTGGAGTTTGAAACTGTAGAACTTTTTGTGGCATTCTGTTTATAAGGTAGCAAGCAGTGAGAACATCATCCCCCCAGAATTGTTTGTGAGTGTTAGTTGTAAACATGATGGACCTAACAACTTCGAAAAGGTGTTTGTTTTCTCTTTCAACGATGCCATTTTGTTGAGGTGTGTTGGTGCAAGAACTCTGATGGACAATCCCATTAGTATTGAGATATCCTCCTGAAATTTGGTTAAAATACTCTTTACCATTATCGGTGTGTAAAATTTGAACATTTGTGGAGTATTGAGTTTTAACCATGTTGTGGAAATTTATAAAAGTTTGTTGAGCATCAAATTTGTCTTTTAGCAAGTACAACCAACAAACACGAGTATGGTCATTGATAAAGGTTATAAACCAACGCTTTGAATAAATATTGTGAGACCGTGAGGGTCCCCAAATATCACTATGAATCATGGCAAAAGGTCTAGTACCTTTATAAGGTTTTGGTTTAAAAACAGATCTTTGATGTTTAGCCAACTGACATATTTCACACTGAAAAATGTCATTAATCTTAAAAAAGGATGGAAACAAATGCTTTAAGTATGCGAAACTAGGATGTCCTAACCTAAAATGCCGCAACATAACTGGGTTTTGCCTTGAAGAAGGTTCCCAATTAACAACATGAACTTGTTTGATCTCATCAGTGCCTTCATCAAAGTAATATAACCCCTCTTGCTCTCTAGCATTGCCAATTCTCTTCCCCGAACTCAGGTCCTGAAATTCACAATTACTCTGTGAGAAAACCACTTTACAAGCACAACCCTTAGAAATTTTGCTCACAAACAATAGATTACAAGATAAATTTTAAACATCTAAAACAACATATTTAAGAACAAGAGTTGAGTTGATTTTAACAGTTCCAATTCCAGCAATTGGATATAGGGTTCCATCAGCAATTCGTACTTTAGTATGCCCATAATTCGGAATATATGAGGAAAATAATTGAGCGCAACCTGTCATATGATCTGAGGCCTCGGAATCAATAATCCAGGATTGTTTTACTTCTTTTGTGCAATTTAGGGTTGAAAGGAAATTACCTTGTTGTGCAATTAAAGAAGTACCAGTTGTTTTCTCAAGAGTTAGCAACTTGTATAGGCGCTCTAGTTGCTCTTTGTTGAGGCTGATGTTGCCCAAATTTCCAGATTTTTGTTCAGCATTGGTTTGGTAAGCACTAGTTTCCTTTTGAGTCTGTCCCGATTGCATTTGGTGTTCACGATTGTTCTGGTAAGGAGGCTTTCCATGCAATTTCCAGCAATTTTATTTAGTGTGATTGGTTCTTTGACAAAAATCACACCAAAGATTCCCCTTTTTTCTACGTTTTGGTTCATTAGAAAAATCTGATCTTCGGTTATGTTCATAGCTTCTGGACACCAACGCATAAGCCTCTATTTGTACAACACCTCTAGGATCACCAAGCATATTTTTTAGCCTGCTTTCCTCCCTTCTAATTTCAGCAAAGACCTCTTCAATCTGAGGTAGAGGACGGATACCAATTATTCTTCCACGAACGTCATCCAAATCCTTATTCAACTCTGCAAGAAAGTCATAGGTACGGGTTTTTTCTACAAGTTTTAAATATTTTTCAAAACACTCACTACACCAATCATTTGGCTCAAATAGATCTAGTTCCTGCCATAACTTGGTAAGACTAGTGTAATATTGCGTGACATTCATACTTCCATGTTTGAAGTCCCTAACTTGGTCTCTCGTTCACACAACTGTGTTGGATTCTCCAGATCAGAATAGGCAAATTTTACCTTGTCCCAAATGACTCTGGCTGTGGAGTGTACAAGGTATAATGACCCAATATGCTCTTCCATGGAGTTGATGAGCCAGGACATGACCAAGGCATTTTGGGTGTCCCACGTTGTGTACGTAGGATCGACTAAGTCTGGTTTCTTAATGGAACCATCAAGAAATTCGATTCTTCCTCTCCCTCTCCCTCGTATAACCATCTGGATAGATCGTGACTACTGAAGAAAGTTTTTTCCATTTAGTTTGTAAGGAGTGATTTGAAGAGAGGAGTTATCAAAAGAAGGACTAGGGTTAATTGTAAGGTTCGGTACAGGGGGAGATTCAGTAGAAGCTCCCTCATTTCCATCTTTGCTTGCCCCAACGAGGGCCTGCTTAAAATTATTGGCCATGGTTTTTTTTTTTCTTCTTAATGGTATCCCAGCTCTGATACCATGTAGAAAAAGATATCAAAGAAGAAAACCATGAACAGAGGCAGAGAGTTTTTATTTCTATGTTCAATAAATATACAAGAAAAGACTACAATATATAGGCATATTCTAGACTGGAAATATCCTAGCAAACTAGGAAACAAATCACCTATAAAGCTGGACAATAACCAATAATTATTTGTGCTGATTTTATTCCCTAAAATAAAGATTGAGTGTATCAATCTTTAATAGTCCTAAAAAACTCTCGATATCAAGAAAGATAAGACTGATCTTCAACAAGTGGAAGTTAAGATTTTCAATTGAGCTTCAAATCACGCTAAAAATATAAAATATAAAATATAAAACTTAGTTGTCTAATTAAACAATTTTGCAGGCATGGGCTAGGTACAAAAAAATTAAAATTTATTGTCTTCAAGTTTATTGGGAAGGGTGGAAATCCCAGAAAGATGAATTTTGAAATCCATTTTTATTAAGGATTTTGTTGACGAACAAATGTTATATTTACTCAGTGCTACGCAACATCAATTAGAAACGTTTTTTTAAAATTAAGAAAAAGAACATACACCATGATAGCTGTGGTGGTTTAAATGGGTGGGTGAGCAGATTCCGGCAATGGTATGGAGAGAAGGAAAAGAGAGAAATATGTAAATTATTTTTCTTGTTTTCAGTTACTATAATAAATGAAGGGCAAATTAGTCATAATAAAAAAGTTGTTCTGGCAGCAATAATTAGTGCTCTGGCAATATCGCTAGCCTTTTAAAAACCACAACACACAACACAACATTAAATCTCAATCTCATTTTATTTTAGAAAAACCAACAATTAATTATGCAATTAATTTACTTAATTTTTATCTAGGTATTTTTTTCTGACTTTCTTTATATAGAGCACTATTTGGCGCTATGGGCTATTGCGCTATAGCCCAAATAGCACACATAGCACGCGCTAAGTGGAAATCAGCTGCGGAGGGCGCATCGAGGCGATGTGGCTGGGCTATAGCGAATAGCGCGCGCTATGTGCGCTTTTAACTACTATGCACTGAAATCATCCAAACAATTTTTTTTCGAAGGCAAAACTATTCCAATGTAGCCTCAATAGCACTTCATTTCCCATTTACCAAACTAGAAGACATTCGTCGGTGAATGAAAGTGAAAATTAAAATAGGCTCCATCAAATGGAGCTAAGTAATCAAATCAACCAAACAAATTAAAAACATGCATAATACGGCAATATAGACGGAAACAGAAAGAAATTCAAGATTTTTTTACCTCAATGAAGAATTAAGCACTTTTACCTAGTTCGTGAGATAGCAAATTGAGCGGGAGAAATGGGGGAGAACAGAGAAACACCACTTTGATTTGGGGCCTAGTCTGCTCCGCCTGTGTATATAAAAAATGGATATTTTGCTTATATATATTTTATGTATAATTTTGGCTAATAAATTGATATATGGTGTTTTTGTTTTTTTTCTTTCTTTATTAATTTGAATTTTACTTATGTTACTATTATTTATTTATGTTCATTTACTGTGTCATAACTATAACATATGTTATCACTAAGTTATATTAGCTGATACAATTAGATTTCTAATTATATATATATATATATTTTTTTTTAAATGACAAAATTATTAACACAATGCTTGTTATTATTTTCCACTACAACATCACACAATATATTAACCATTAAGTACGAAGCGATGGGAACGGTGAATGCAAATGAATTACTCTTTGGAGTTTTTCATCGGGCTCGTATCATGATTTTGACTTCTGCAATTCATTTACGTCAGGTATACCAAAGAAAAAGAGTCACTAACTTAACCCCTTTATTGTGGACAAGGAGGGTGAGTCGGGGCCTAAGATCAGTCCGAAAGGCGTAGTCAATGGACAACATGTGAATATTCATGTACTACTCCTTATTGATCCCGAGGGACGGAACATGCTAGGTTAACCGAAAGATGGTTATCGGTTCAAGAAAGTAAAGTGCCCCTTTATTCTTTTGACATATTATTATGAAAGTTTCAATCACTAAATCGTATTAACTATACATCAACTAGTGAAATGTCACATCGAATACGATACAATAGTCTTTATCATAATAATGAGTAAGTTTAGAGCTTTTTAAGTAACAAATTCATATAATAAATATAAACAGATTAACTACCTGAACATATATGGTAACTTAGTCAAAGTTGAAATATTTGTATTTATATAAATTTCGGATAAATTTGTATGACACATACTTTTTTTCATTAGAATGTTTATCTTCAAACAAGATGTTGATGGTTTAGTCTATTTTTATTGACTATTTGTTTAACGTTTTACCTTATAACTTTCTCAATTTTACGTAACATAGAAAAATTGTGATTAATTTTATTTCTGCGGATCCACAACAAACATCATGATCAATTGCATGAATGCCACCCATTACCTTTTCATGGAAGACATGTGTATTGCTAGTAGTAGTCTTGCTGTATGAATAATTGAGCTCATTTCGTAATTTGTACAAGTACAACCACCAATAATCATGAATAAAAAGTGATATAAAATAGTATTCTCCACAATCTATATTTCTCTTAAAATTGTCAACTTAAAGTTGTCCTTCCATTATATCATAAGTTTTATAACAAAATATGTATTACTCTGAAGGGCATGTCTAAGAGGGTGAAAACCAGCCGTTCACATTTGAGTTGATTTAGGTGAGTTTACCGTTTTACCCTCAAACCTTTTAATGATATACCACCATCACCATTCAAAAGATTTTATTCATGTATCAAATTTCATGTTCACCATCACCATTTTCAATTTCAGTACAAGCTGCTAAACATTTTATGATGTATACTCCGACTTTCATTTTATTCCTGAAAAATTCTATTTCATTTTTCCTAAAAATGGCAGCGAAAGTAGTTCCATATTACCATTCGATTGAAGTCCCACAACTATGTCATAAAAAGGAAAAAATCCAACAACTCTCCCTTGTTCTTCCTTGAAGAAATTTGTTGCAAGATTTAGAAAATCCCCCTTCGAGTTATTTTGTCACGTTGTTTGATTGAAAAATTAGATTAAAATTAAAATTCGAGATTTCAGTTGCTATTGTTCAATTGAATGTTGGAATAAAATTTTTGGGTTGTTCATCAATTCGAAGACCTGGATTAAATCTGAGAAACTGTTGAATAAATCGAAAATTTAGCATGAAATCATATTCTACGTCAAATTTCTCACAAATCTCGTGATTAAATCGGATAAAACCAATTGAAAATGAAGAAAAAAATACCAGATTTTGTAACCGGATTGCTCTGACCCGAATTACGGAGTAACGGGTCAGATACGACCCGGTTAGAATCCAACCACGCCCACCAGCAGCGAACGGCGTGTGCCGCGCGTGAAATTTCTGGTTTTTTTATAATTTCTGGTTTTTTGATAATTTTTATTATTTTTTATCATGTTGAAATTATTTTTAGTTAATTTTTTTTTGTTCAGAAACTGAAAATTCAATGAAAAATATTTATTTATCAAATTTAATTATGATTTTTTTCATAAAATTACTTGAGACACTGATAAAATTTTGAAGTTGCATCACTCTCCCTAGTTACCATTGAATATTGAATATTAAAATTATATTGGTCCAAGTTTTAAAATGTTAGTTTTGTTATGTCTAACTTAAATATAAATTTGATTCAATTAAATATAATATTTGGGAAGAAAATGAATATGATGTGCACAAAAGTACAAACATCAAGAATTATAGTATTTTTAAATCATAATCGAGCAAATACATGTATAATATTATTTTTAATTATTATCTAAGTTTTATATTAATACCTAAACAAAATGAAAATAAAATTCTAAATGTTTTCTTTATCAGTGTACATGTGCCAAATTACGTAACTCTAATATCTTTTCATAATTATGCTTATATCTTCCCAATTATATTTGAGTTGGAGAATTTGTAACATTATGTTATTTTAGGTGTCAAATAAATTATTTCAATAATATAAGTTCAACTTTAAATTTATATGATTTAAATATAATTCAATTTTATTTTTATTAATAGTAAAAAAACAATATATATGAATAATGATTCAATTACCGGAACAACTATCGGTAAGGATTACGATTAACCTAATTATACATCACCTTAAGGTCGATCATGTTGATTTTGGTCAATTATTGATTTGGATTACGATTAACTTAATTATACATTACCCTAAGATCAACAATGTTGACTTTGGTCAATTAATCGAGTCATTAGTCGATTTGGATTACCATTAACCTAATTATATATTACTTTAATGTCAAAATATAGACTTCGGTCACTTAATCGAGTCATTTATCGATTTCGATTACGATTACAATTAACCTAGGTATACATTACCCTAAGGTCGATAATATTGACTTTGGTAAATTAATCGAGTCATTTGTCGATTCGGATTACGATTAACCTAATTACATTACCCTAAGGTCAACAATGTTGACATTAGAATTAATCGAGTCATTTGTCAATTTGAATTACTATTAAAAATGTTGACTCGAGTAATTTATTATTTGAACTACGATTAACCTAGTTATACATTACTAAGGTCGACAATGTTGACTTTGGTCAATTAATCGGGACTCTATCGATTTGTGTTAAGATTAACCTAATAATACATTATCTTAAGGCCAACAATGTAGTCACTTGTCGATTTGGATTACAATTAACCTAATTACATTACCCTAAGGTCAATAATGTTGACGTTGGTCAATTAACCGAGTTATTTGTCTATTTGGATTAAGATTAACCTAGTTATACATTACCCTACGGTCAACAATATTGACTTTGATCAATTAATCGAGACAATTAGCGATTTAGATTACGATTAACCAAATAATACATAACAATGTTGAGCCTTGGTCAATTAATCAGGAAAACTACCGATTTGGATTATGATTAACCTAATTATACATTACCCTAATGTCAACAAAATTGATTTTGGTCAATTAATTTAACCATTTGTCGATTTGAATTACGATTAACCTAATTATAAATTACCCTAAGGTCAACAACATTGACTTTAGTCAATTAATTGAGCCATTTGTCAATTTGAGTGATTAACCTAGTTGTACATACCATAAGTAAAATCATGAATTAATAAACTCAAAATTGTAAAACTTTGCACTTTAAATATTTTTTTAACACTCAATCAAACAAAATATTTATGCATTAACAAAGAAAAGTTATGTAATTTGGCACATGTATACTAATAAAGAAAACATTTAGAATTTTATTTACATTTGGTTTAAGTATTAATATAAAACTTAGATAATAATTAAAAATAACACTATACATGTATTTACTCGATTATAATTTAAAAATAATAATTCTTGATTTTTGTACTTTTGTGCACAATATATTAATTTTCTCAATATTATAGTCCTATAAATAATTAAAATGTGAATTTGTAAAATTATAAATTAACCCCAAAATTTCAAATATTTGTTCAATTGAATCCAATTTATATTTAAGATAGACATAACAAAACTAATAATTTAAAACTTGGACCAATGTGTAATTTTGACATTCAAGAGTAAACAGGGAGAGTTTTGCAACTTAATAATTTTATTAGGATCTCAAGTGATTTTCTGAAAAAATTCAAAATACAATTTGACCAAAAAATATTTTTCCTTGAATTTTTAGTTTATGAACAAAGAAAAATCTCCGAAAAATAATTTCAACATGATAAAAAATAATAAAAATCACAAAAAAAATCTGAAATTATTTTCTGAACGTAGCGATGGTCGCCTCCGAGAGAATGGTCGAGGGATTGGGCCTCACGCACGGAACGCGCGTGGGCGAGGTTGGGGTCCAGTCGGGTCATTTCTTACCCGTTTCTTAGTATTTCGGGTCAGAGCAACTCGGTTACAAAATTCGACATTTTTTCTTCATTTTCAGTCATTTTTACCATATTAAAATACGAGATTTGTGGAAAATTTGATGTAGAATACATTTTCATGATCAATTTTTGGTTCCATCAACAGTTTTGCAAATATAATCAAAATTTTCGAATTGATGAAGAACCCTAAAATTCTATTCCAACATCTAATTGAATAATAGCTAAGTTTTATATTAACATTAATAAGTTCAACATATTATTTCATATGCATATTCACAGATTTCATGTTCTAAAAGATGACAACTCTTGGGGAAGAAGCATGCCACACCAAATTTTGATTTTTCAAATTCTTGGGTTTTCCAATTTTTACAATATTAACGTGGAAGTAAAGCTGGGAAAATGGAACTCTATTGGAGAAGATGGAACTATGTTAAGTACAAATGATTGCAGAAATTTTGGGGATGAAAGAAGGGAAGTTGTGGGATAGACAATGGATTCAACAATTTTGTTTTATCCAAAACTACAAAAGGGTAAAAATGGTAGTTCCCAAGTCAAACTCACAACTTAAACAACAAGTTGCACAAGATAAACATGACTCTGAAGGAGAACATACCGGATTCGGAAATCAGGTATTTACCTTGCATCATGTACTAAGAGCAAGTAATTAGGTTAACTCTTTTGAGAATTATATGGGTGATTCTTGAAGAGTTGAGTTAAAGTGGTCAAGTTGATTATTCAGTCAAGTTGATTTACGAATTGATTACTTTAAATTTGGAGCAGAAAAGGCAAAATACATGAGAACAAGCATGAAAAGGAAATTTTCATTGATATTCATGCCTTCTTAACACTTGGAGTTTCTGGCTTTGAAGTTGCTTGATCAGTAAGCTGTGACTTTTTATCACTTTCTTATGGTAGGCATTTTTCGTGAATCTCACAATTGCTATATCTGCAGTCAGCGGTTTTTTTTTGGTTTCCCAAGGGTTTAATCCCTTTCGAGGCGGGTTGGGCACAATAAGTGGGTACATCTCCCAACAGGAATTCGAATATGAGTCCGCTACTTTGTAGTGACTAGATCTGTCTCATAATTATTCAGGAACATCTTGAAATTGGATTAGTTCGTAAAACCCTGGTGAATCTCTTATTAGGTACATTGGTATGAGTCATGAGGTGACATTTGATTTATTCGAACATTAATTACCCAATATTGATTTTGATGTGAATAAGTTTATTCTATGGTTGAATTTCTCTTTTTTTTTTTTATTACAATCTATAAACAAATCAAGAGAGATGTGAAAAATGGTTATTCTTAATGGGTCTCAAGCATGTGTTAATGTTTAATTTTCCAAATGTTCTCACATAATGTATTCAACATCTAACTAAAAGATAGTGTGAAATAAATATTCTTGAAAAACTGAAACACGAAAAAATGAAAAACAAATCAATTTAGAGAAATAATTCGAACGAGAAAAAGTTGGACTGGGGCATAATCATTGGTTTTACTATAAAATTAATTATACTTTAAAATTGGTTCGCCTAATTCTACCCAATGATACTTCTCAAAATTTAAATAAATTATCCAATGATAAAAATAATAACAAATGTAGACATGTTCTATAACTAATCATTGGAAGCTAGTGGGTAAACGAGTCGAGCAGTATTGAATGACTCACTTTTCAAGCTTGATTTGAACATATTTTGTATTGAGCATGAAATTGAATTTGATTGTTAAACAACGCGAGCTCAAATTCTTATTCATATTGGGATTGATCGATCGATTCCAAAATAACTATATGGCAAGTGCATGGGGGGGGGTGGGGGGGGGGGGGGGTGGGGGGGGGGGGGGGTGGGGGGGGGGGGGGGTGGGGGGGGGGGGGGGTGGGGGGGGGGGGGGGTGGGGGGGGGGGGGGGTGGGGGGGGGGGGGGGTGGGGGGGGGGGGGGGTGGGGGGGGGGGGGGGTGGGGGGGGGGGGGGGTGGGGGGGGGGGGGGGTGGGGGGGGGGGGGGGTGGGGGGGGGGGGGGGTGGGGGGGGGGGGGGGTGGGGGGGGGGGGGGGTGGGGGGGGGGGGGGGTGGGGGGGGGGGGGGGTGGGGGGGGGGGGGGGTGGGGGGGGGGGGGGGTGGGGGGGGGGGGGGGTGGGGGGGGGGGGGGGTGGGGGGGGGGGGGGGTGGGGGGGGGGGGGGGTGGGGGGGGGGGGGGGTGGGGGGGGGGGGGGGTGGGGGGGGGGGGGGGTGGGGGGGGGGGGGGGTGGGGGGGGGGGGGGGTGGGGGGGGGGGGGGGTGGGGGGGGGGGGGGGTGGGGGGGGGGCTTTGAAACCAAATTGGTTACGTATGTATCTACATCCAATAGTAATAACTTAATATGTCGTCAACCAAAAACTATAATCAAAAGACACTATTATAAGTTGTAACATATATATGAACTTACATTACCAACTAATCATGTAGCCAAAACACATTTTTATACTATTTACGACCTTTAACGCTATTCAAAGGCAAACATGCATATTGGTATTAACTTTCTAGGGCATGGATCAAAATTTCGTTTGGAGTGTATGTTTCGGTCAACCAAATATTGAAAAAATTTCGAGACTTTTCGAAAATATTTCGGAAACACTAAGGAAAAATTGGAAAAAAAGTTACTAAATTTAGAAAAATAACAGAGTTTAAGGCAAACAAATAGTTTCGGAATTAGATCTTGTTTTCGTTTCGCTTGATTCAAAAACGAAAACTTTTCGACGTTTTCGATGGAAAAGATGAAAATTTTGATCCATATTTCTAGGTAAATTACGAAATTCCATTATGGTTGCGAACTTTTATTATTACCACTCAATATGGCTTTCATGTGAGGGTTGGAAACTTGACATTATGATCTGAAAAATTGTGGTGGGAAATTAGTCGACTTTTGGCAACCTATCTTAGCTACCCAATTAAATTGAGTTGTGGGTAATTATTTGACGAATTATTCCCAATTTAAAACACTCTTGTGTAAATAAATATATTCGTATTTACCCCCACAATTTGGATATAAGAACTTTAATTTTCTTATTCCATTATCCGAATTAGTATTTCACAAATGCATCTCTTCGTATTTCGCAAATACATTTATTGCCTCATGTTTATAACTCAATAAATAGCGCAACAATCTTAAGACAATATAAATTTGTTTAATTAATCTATGTTAATTAATATCAATAGCGGTTTTTTAAAAATCAGTATGCATGAATCTATGAGTATGTGTACTTCTGCAATTTTGTAATTGTTTTTAAAAACATATTTGATTCATGGATGTGTATATGGTGTGAAATTTCATGTATGGATAGAGCTTATTTTTATACTTTATCAGACATTAGACACCTTAATTATCAGACGTGGAATCCGATATCTGCTGTTAGTGAAGATAAGATCATTGCTAGAGTATATCTAATTGACATTTGGAATCTTTATGAAATAAGTGGAAACCGAATTGTGAAACTAAGTTGACGAAATGGAAAATGAAAAGGTGTCATTTTTTCAAGTCTATTTAATTTCGAGTACTCTACATAATTTGCATAAATTTTGTTCATGAATATGTGTGTGTACTATCTGAATCGGTAGAATTTGTAGAGCTCATCCTCTTTTTGAGTTTCTAAACGGTATTGAGACCTTCTACAAAAAATAAAATCTTATGCACACTCCAATTTTTTTTATACAAAAGAGAATCGGCATTAGGTTTCAGAACATCAGTGCCTTTTAAAAATGTGATATGATGCTTTTGAAATACTCATTTGTCTTTTTATGTGCATGAGTTGTGTGAGACTCGGTACATCCATTCTTGAGTCAGCATGTTATATTTATGGCGGCTAATGGTAGGAATATTTTATTTCCAAAATGGTGCATTCAATTAAACTGATCTTGTGGAATGTAATCTCATGAGGTGGAATTAATATAAACTAGAATTTTCCATGAATGGGTGTCTAATTCAATACAAACCTGGAATGACACATGCGAATCATATATTGCACATGTAGCATTATCCCATGAATTGATGTTATTTCTTTAACTTTTGAATCGTTTTGCACGCAATTATATGAAATGGTGCATTTGTCTTCATGAATAGCCGTGATTTGATTCTATGTAGAAAGTGAGTTAAATTCAATTATGAAATTGAATCCTCAACAAATCAGACACATAATTTGATAGTTATGTAAGTTGTTAATTTACGGAAATGAAAGACTGAGATTATAGCTAAAGGGTTGTTGGTGTTGGTTGGAGAAGGTTTTGAAGATGACAAAAATGTCAAAGAGTAAAAGATTAAAAAGGAAGTCATCAATTAAGAACTGAAAAGCTTAGTGAAACCTATCTCACCGTCTGGAAGCTATGTGACCGAATCAGTAAGATCAAGATTGGTTATCATCAGCCGAGTTAAGATAGATGTGTTCATTCTTGAATCAGCAGAGTAGCCATCAGCATAGTGATCATCAGCAGAGTAATCCCATCAGCGAAGTGAAGTTGGTCGGTAAGCTCATCAACGGTAACATGCTCAGTGCATTAAATGCGACTCACATAAAGTAGATATCCGTACAACAGAGTGTACAGTGAAAAGTCTGCAAAAGCTGCCGTTAGAAAGAAGACCGTTGCTCAGGATTAAAGCGTAATTTCGCTTATCTTCAACGGGCAGAATTTCAAATCCTAGAGTATAAATAGACCAGTGACTGATGATTGAAAAGAGACTTGCACAATTCAAGATCACATCTATAGAGCAAGATCCATCAGTTGAGTCGTCTGATCACAAGCGAAGTCATATGTTGACGAAGCTTTTTGTTGAAGAACAAGATCAAACTCTTGTCTGTCTGAGTGACATTCAACTGAGAATAGAAGGAGTTTATATCCATCTTTGTGAGTGATATAACTTCGTAGTATAGGTCTTCTGAGTGATTTCCTATATTGAGTGAGCAAGGTTAATCTTTGTGATTTTCCGAGAGTGAACAGAGAGTTCTTACTTATGGCTTATCATTTGTTGTAAAGCATAAGTGTTCTAGTTGTTGAATGCTTTAGAATAGGTTTTTCTAAGTGATCTACCTGAGAGCTGAGTGTTCTACTTGAGGCTTGTCATTTGTTGTAAAAGCTCAAGTACTAGTTACTTTGTGTTTCTAGTGGAACCTAAATCTGTGTGATTTAGAAGAGTGGACTAAAAGGTTTTGTGTCTATATAACCACTATAAAAATTCTTGTGTTTGATTACTTATTTTTAACTTGCATATTTTCGTAAGTAGACAAACGTTTAAAAGACAAAGCTTTTAAAAGAGGAATTTATAAAATTGGGGTAAAACTTTGAAGAGAAACTTGTTTGAAAAACATACTTGCTAAAATCCGCTGCATACAAGTTTTGAAACTCCGAATGTATCTGAAAAAGATAAGAGAAATCAGAAGAGTGGTCGACTCTCTGAATCTGCTAAGTGCTAAATCAGCATAGTAGTCTCACGAGTAAGATCAACTTACTCTGCTGACATAAAAGTTAGAGAATTGTTTTTAAAAGTTTAGAGGTCTACTCACCCCCCTCCCCCTCCCCCTCCCCCTTTAGACCTCATCTGATCACTTTTGGGACCAACAAGGGTTGAATTAACTGTAGAACTATTTTTTCCTTACTTCATGAGATATGTGTTATTTTCTATTTTGAATTGTGAATTCAATAAATAGAAAATCATTTATTTTCATTTTCAAATAATTGAGAGTATATTGAAATAATTGAGATTATATTAAATATTATTCAAATGAAATGTGCTTTCAATTTGCTATGTTCTAGCATAAATTACTTCTTGTACACAATAATTGGTGTATAATTGATAGAAGTAAATTATATATGTCATTACTTGAGATAATGAATAAAATATAATTAAATGTCACGAGCATTTAATTAATAATCTCATATGTGTATCTGGTGTCATAATTCTTTGAATGTACAAGTTTCTACTATATAAGTGTGACTTATATTTATATGGGACACATGAAATTTGTGTAATACTAATAATATTTATATATAGATAATAGTATCATATCAATATTTTATTTGAGAAAATATTGATAATTTATTTGCGAAATAATTATTATTTATATCAATATTTATAGTGTATTTGTTTGCAAAACAATATGAAAATCTGATAAAGTAATATTATTTATTATATTACTTACATTAAACCATATATAGTTTATAATTAGTTAATTATAAACTATTATATTGTGTGAGAATATATATATGAATCGATCTTTAAAGAGGTCAATTTCTTAAATCAACATGAGGTTGTCGACGAGTAGAAAAGATAAACGAGTTAAAAGCTCCAAGTTCTTCGATCCACATACTCTGACTTATATGTTAGAGGATGAGCCTCAAACATATAATAAATCATATCAAGTTCCAATTTCGTGTATTGGAAATAGACGATTGACATGGAGTTACAATCATAAAATTGGTAGACATCGAGGAATGAGCCACTTGGATGACGAAAAATGTGATAGTGTCATTGACAAATTAGGCTTTCATATTAATAAATGCGACAAGTGTGTTCGTATGAACAAATTGGATAATTGAGTATCACATTATGTTTATACGTAAACAAATATGTTAATATTTAGGGCTAATATTGAGTCCACTGATTTTTTTTTTAATTTTAATACGAAAAGCTTTGGTGCAATCAATCAGGATTATGTAAAAAGTAGTAATAATTACTTACTTGGATCGAAAAAATCCAAAGAACACTTCAGTCAATACACGAAAACTAAAAAATGAGACTGAGGCTTGCCGAAGCAATTTTCTTAAGGCAATAT
The DNA here is from genome assembly GCA_034814905.1 of Penstemon davidsonii. Taxonomy (NCBI): domain Eukaryota; kingdom Viridiplantae; phylum Streptophyta; class Magnoliopsida; order Lamiales; family Plantaginaceae; genus Penstemon; species Penstemon davidsonii. The sequence goes on along the minus strand of JAYDYQ010002685.1, from coordinate 6,694,913 downwards.
TTCTGAGGCTACCACGGTGCACGCAATTTGATTACCAGTAATCTCCCAAGATACAACAGTCTGTTGTTCATTATTTGCACAAATAATGAACCAACGACGAAAACCAAAACAAACAGAAAATTCGACATAAATATAAAGTAGAGAAGAGAGTAATTCTGATTATTGTCCGAAAAATGATTCTTAATTGGCCAGATTAAGTATCCTATTTATAGACGCAAAAATGTCTTTTCTCAAGAGACACATCATTTGGATTGCCATGTTTCGGTCCAAAGGGTATATCTTCAGATCAAACAGTCGCAACCCCTTACTCTCAAATAATTTTATTTACATATAAATATAAAATCCAACAATCCCAGACAATATTTTCAAGGCTGGCACGGTGCATGCAATTTTATTCCCGATAGTCTCCCAAGATTCAAGAGTATGTTGTTCATTATTTGCACAAATAATGAACCCACGGCGAACCGAAGCAAATAGAAAATTCGACATAAATTTAAAGTAGAGAAGAGAGTAATTTTTTATTATTGTCCGAAAAAGGATTCTTAATTGGCCAGATTAAGTCTCCTATTTATAAGACATATAAATGTCTTTTCGCAAGAGACACATAGTTTGGATTGCACTGTTTAGGTCCAAATGGTACCTCTTCAGATTAAACAGACGCAACCCCTTACTCTAAACTATTTTTATTCACATATATAATATAAATTCCAACAGAAAGATGAAAGAAAGGAGAAAGCGAATGATGGGGACAAGACAAAATTGTTAATGTAAGAGAGAGAGAGAGAGAGGCACTCCGAAAATATAAAAAATAGAAGAAAGTGTAAGAGGGTGAATGGAGAAGAGAGGACGAGAGACAAAAGATGTAGGAAATAATTAATCTTAAAATGTTTAGGTTTTAAAACGCTAAAATTTTGCCGTAATACGATCAAACACCTAACACTACTATCTCTCAATAATATAAGTACATTTCATGTTTCAATAATTTTATTTTCAAACCCAAGCATGAAGAATCCCTATTTTGGCAATATGTGTTTCTATTAAATTGCATTCTTTTGCTATAATATTATATTTCATATTTCAAATAAATTAATTATACATATAACAAATTCAAATCCTTCAAAACAAAAACATAATATAAGAATTTATTGAATTTAAAATTAAAGTATATTAATATAAAATTAATTTAGTGTTTAATTAAATAGACCATAAATTTCATATAAAAATATATGATAGATCTATGTGTTTGGCCCAAATTGCTCCGGGGTTGTTAGCTGAATGGGAGTGTTTAAAATAAAATTTGTGGTTGTGACAGTACGTTTGATGAACAACGTACAACAAAACTATCGGTCTTTGATAACCGAGTAGTGCACCTATGTGAAACTAACTATGACAATCGATTGATTTGAGTAATTCAAACTATTACTCTTTGGTGGTTTTCTATGCCTGCATAACCTCATGACTTAAATAATTTATAGTGTCGGGGTGGGGAGGGGCTGGGGAGGGTGGAAGGGAGGGGGAGTTGTGAGTGCAGTCGAAGTACATGTTGATCGATGATAGCCGTGTAAGTAGTGAAATTTTTAAGGTTAAGTGTAGTCGGAATGCCCATTGATCATGGATGGACGTTTATAATATACGTTGATCTAAGATACCGTATATTATATTCGGTGATGAACGTGCAAATAGTGTGGTTTATGTGTGTGGTGGTTTTGATTTGAGACTAATATTACACTACTTTACAAGTTGGGAGGAGTAGGTATTGAAACGGGAAAATTGCTTTTTTGGTACTATAGGATAGGCTAACTTGCACTTTTGGTACCATTGGATACAAAAATGCAAATTTGGTACCATAGGATAGGTTTTCATTGCAATTTTGGTACCAAACCCAATTTTTCTACAAAGTTAATGGCAATTTACCTCCTCTGAAATGCATAATGTTCAATTTACCCCTCTATATTTTGAAAAAAATCAATTTACCCCCTGTAATTTTTTTAATGAAGCAATTTACCCCCTTCAACCGGAGAGTGTAACTCACTTGCCTAAATTGAGAGTAGGCATGCAAACTATTTTATAACATTGGGGGATAAATTGCCACATTTATCATAACACAGGGGGTAAAATGCCACATTATCATAATAAAAGTGGATAAAGTACCGCCTATAAAAATATCAGGGAGACGATGTGAAACTTTTACAAAATTTCAGGGGTAAAATGTGTTTTTTAAACCACGAGGGGGTAAATTGAACATTATGCATTTTATAGGGGTTAAATTATCATTAACTTTGGGAAAAAATTGGGTTTGGTACCAAAGTTGCAATGAAAACCTATCCTATGGTACCAAATCTGCATTTTCGTATCCTATGGTACCAAAATCGCAAGTAGGTCTATCCTATGGTACCAAAAAAGCAATTTTCCCGTATTGAAACAATTCATTGAAATACTGTCGGGATACACGTTGATCTAATCATGGTCATGTACAATAAACGTTGATCTAGGATGTTGTATACTATACTCGTTTGTTGGTTGGTATTGGAGAAGGTTTTGAAGATGACAAAAAGACCAGAACGGTATTGAAGACTAAAAAGGATGTCATCAACTAAGAACTGAAAAGCTTAGTGAAACCTATCTCACGGTCTGGAAGCTATGTGACCGAATCAGCAGAGTGGGATATCAGATCAGTAAGATCAGATTGGTTATCATCAGCCGAGTCAAGATAGATGTGTTCATTCTTGAATCAGCAGAGTAGCCATCAGCGAAGTGATCATCAGCAGAGTAATCCCATCAGCAGAATGAAGTCGGTCAGTATGTTCATCAACGGTAACGAGCTGAGTGCATTAAATACGACTTGACATAAAGTAAATATCCGTACAGCAGAGTATACAGTGAAAAAGTCTGCAAAAGCTGTCGTAAAGAAAGAAGACAGTTGCTCAGGATTAAAGAGTAATTTCACCTAGCTTCAACGGGCAGAAATTCAAATCCGAGAGTATAAATAGACCAGGGACTGAAAATTAAAAAGAGACTTGCATAATTCAAGATCACATCCTTAGAGCAAGATCCATCAGTTGAGTCGTCTGATCACAAGCGAAGTCATCTGTTGACGAAGCTTTTTGTTGAAGAACAAAGATAAAACCTTTGTCTGTCTGAGTGACATTCAACTTTAAATTGTGAGAAGATTATATCCATCTTTGTGAGTGATATAACTTCGTATTAAAGGTCTTCTTAGTGATTTCCTGTACTGAGTGAGCAAGGTTAATCTGTGTGATTTTCCGAGAGTGAACAGAGAGTTCTTACTTATGGCTTATTATTTGTTGTAAATGATAAGTGTTCGAGTTGTTGAGTGCTTTAGAATAGGTTTACTAAGTGATCTACCTGAGAGCTGAGTGTTCTACTCGAGGCTTATCATTTGTTGTAAAAGTTCAAGTAGTAGTTACTTTGTGTTTCTAGTGGAACCTAAATCTGTGTGATTTAGAAGAGTGGACTAAAAGACATTTTTGTCTATATAACCACTATAAAAATTCTTGTGTGTTGATTACTTGTTTTTAACTTGCATATTTTCATAAGTAAACAAACGATTTTAAAAGAACAATCTTTTAAATTGAGGAATTTACAAACTGGGGTAAAACTTTAAAGAGGAACTTGTTTGAAAAAAACATACTTGATAAAATCCGCTGCATACAAGTTTTGAAATTCTGAGTATATCTGAATCAGATGAGTGAAATCAGGTGAGTGGTAAACCCTGATGAATCTGCTTAGTGCTCAATCAGCATAGTAGTCTCACGAATCAGATCAGCTTAGTCTGCTGATAGAGAAGTTAGAGAAAAGTTTTGAAAAAGTTTAGAGGTCTATTCATCCCCCCTCTCTAGACTTATCTGACCACTTTGGGACCAACAAGTGGTATCAGAGCAGATTGGCTCACCTGATCAAACGAACTTGATCCTTGGTGTGTTTTTCAAATTTTTCAAAAAGAGCATATTTTGAAAAATCAAAACTTTTTGAAAAATATAGTCCATAAGCCATGTTCCTCACATTGGCCATATGGACTTTGAAAATTGGAAAATCAGGATGGAAATCCTTCTTGCTGCTTACAATGAAAACATGTTTACATGTATCACTAAAGGACCATTCAGATTCAAGAAAATTGTGAAGGTTACTGACCAGCCTGATCAGATTGTTGACAAAGAGCTGGATGAGCTGACACCCGAAGAAATCAAGTTGGTAAATCTTGATAAAAGGCTAAGCATATCATGTTTTAAGCTCTAGATGGAGACAGATTCCAGAAGATCAAACATTTCCAAACAGCTAAAGAGATGTGGGATAAAGTCTGTGAGCTAAGCGAAGGAAACGACGCTATCAAAGAACATAAGCTCAGTGTGGCTCTTGAGGAGTTTGAAAATTTCAAAATGAAGTCTGGTGAAACGATTGATCAAATGGATACCAGATTTACCAAAACTCTGAACGAAGTTCTAAGGCTTGGTAAAGAATTTTCAAACAAGGAGATCACCATGAAGGTTCTCGCGGCTTTTCCACCTAAATTCAACATGAAAGTGACGGCCATGGAAGAATCAAGGGACTTAGGAAAGACTTCTCTTTCCGAACTGTTCTCATCCCTCAAAGCGTATGAGTATAAGATTCCAAGAATGGGATTAGATGTGTCAACCAGTTCAGACCCTGTTGCTGCACTTATCGCGTCAGTCAAGTCAAGAAAATCAGCAGACAAGTCAAAACAGAAGACTCTGCTGAATTCAGAAAAAGCATACACTGCTGACGACGTTACCCTTCTTCTGAATGATTTCGAGAAGTTCTACAAAAAGAAAATGAAATTAAAATATAAAAATGCTACTTCATCTTCTTCTGATCATTTTCAGGAAAACAGGGATTCCTCAAAAGCAAAACATAGAAACAAAAATGACAAAGAGTATGGACTCTTGATCAAAGGTCATCCACACTCATCATCTGAAAAGTTTCCTGAAAATGAAAAGCGTGCCAAAAAGGAGCGTAAGCTTAGCAAGAGCAAAACAAAGTTAGCTGATGCAGCAAAGCTAATAAACTCATGCACATTTTATTCAGACCGCCAGTCGTCTGATAAAGAATTTGAAGAAGTACCTGAAACTTTATGCTTAACTGCCATAGAATCTGATGATTCTGAAACTGAGGTAACTTCTACTGATTAATGAAATGTACTATTTGAATCGTTTGAATAAATGCTAAATTATAAAATCAAATATTGTTGGTACATTTGCCAAGCTTAATGAAGAAATGACTCTGCTGAAAAGAGCAAATCAGATAACTGAAACTTCAGGTTGAAAAACTTCAAGAATCAGCTGACTACAAAAAGCTAGAGCATGAGAATGAAACTCTAAAAGTTGAGTATGCAATTCGTATTGAAAATATAAATGAACTTGAAAGAAGAAATTGCATTCATTCTCTAAAAAAAATCAGAGGCTTAAAAGAAGAAGTCTACTGATGCTCAAAAGGTTAGGAAACCTAGTAAGCTACCTAAGATTAAACAGACTAGTAAAGCTCATCAGCCGAGTAAGCTGAAATAGGCTGCTGATAGGAGTAAAATTAAAATGTTAAGTCTGCTGAATCTAAGGAGAGTTATTAGAAAACTCAGGTAAGAAATTGAGGCAAAAATGAAACATTTGGCAAGAATTTGAATCACATTATGATAATTATCATTATGACATGCACTATGCTTATCCATATTATCATGCTGATCATGTTCACTGTGCTGATTGCCATCCTCATTATATAATGCATGCTTATCACGTACTTCATGCATCTTACCTTGCTTGTGAGCACTGTTTTAATCATGAGCATTGTTTTAATCATGAACACTGTTTCATGATGAAACCAAAGTCACTAGATCATCACATGTTAAAGGTTATACTAACCCTGTTGGACCCAACAAATAAGGGGTACCAAAAATAGTCATCTGTTTTATAGGTGAAGCACATGTGAGATGACAAAGATGAGTTGACTGTCCTTGCAAATTTCAACAAGTTCAACAAGTGATCTTACCAACAAGTGTGTACCAACAAATGGTATCAACAAGAAGCTTATATCAAATTGTTACAAACCATCAAGTGGTATCAGACAATTGGTATAATTCAACAAGTGGTAGACGCTACATTTGGAGATTTCAAGGAAGGCAAAATTATTGGAAAAATGAGGCCTTTTTAAAGAACAACAAGTGGTGTTTGAGACCATCAGAAACCAACAATTGGTGTTAGTCAACCATGTGACATTAGTCTTTCAGCTCTCAAGAGTTAAAATTGAGTTTGTTGATTTTGAATTCATAAGTTGAGGGGGAACATATCAGAAGACTACCTCGAAACAATTTACTGAAATTCAACGGCTGAGTATTTGTCAAGACTGAATCTCAACAGACTACTTGACTACAGACTCTTGAACTCAGGGGGAACGTGTACGACTAGCGGTACTCCTGAATAAAGATGAAGTTTTCAATAAGTCAAAATGAAGCTATCAGAAGATTGCTTCTCATCAGCCGACTGGAACTCAACAGCCAAGTGATATTCAAGAATGTACTACACCATGTGGTATCAACAAGTGTTATCACCTCAACAAGTGATATCAGCTGACTAATCTGATATCAACAAGTGGTATCAATTCTTGAAGAAAGGGGAAAAATTATTCTAGCTGGAGTGATAAACAACCAAGAAGACTACTTTATGTTGGCTCATTAACAACTAACTACCCGAACAGCTAAGTACTCACCTACTCTCTTCAGCATACTAAGTTTGCAATTTTATAAAGAGAAAAGGGGGAAGAAAGAAATGCAACTAAGTATTGGTGTTGATGACAAAAAGGGGGAAGATAGAGATGCAACTAAGAACCCTTTAAACGGAAGAAAATCAGAAAGGGAAAAGAACCAACATTTGGTTTTTGAAAGTTGTATCAGATCAATTAGTTTCCATCTTAGAGTATGAAGACTAAACCTAAAGAGTTGGAAGACGTTCTTAGTTGAAGGTTTTGTCATCATCAAAAAGGGAAAAATTGTTGGTTGGTATTGGAGAAGGTTTTGAAGATGACAAAAAGGCCAGAACGGTTTTGAAGACTAAAAAGGATGTCATCAACTAAGAACTAAAAAGCTTAGTGAAACCTATCTCACGGTCTGGAAGCTATGTGACCGAATCAGCAGAGTGGGATATCAGATCAGTAAGATCAGATTGGTTATCATCAGCCGAGTCAAGATAGATGTGTTCATTCTTGAATCAGCAGAGTAGCCATCAGCGAAGTGATCATCAGCAGAGTAATCCCATCAGCATAATGAAGTCGGTCAGTAAGATCATCAACGGTAATGAGCTGAGTGCATTAAATGTGACTTGACATAAAGTAGATATCCATACAGCAGAGTATACAGTGAAAAGTCTGCAAAAGCTGCCTTAAAGAAAGAAGACCGTTGTTCAGGATTAAAGAGTAATTTCACCTATCTTCAACGGGCAGAAATTCAAATCCGAGAGTATAAATAGACCAGGGACTGAAAATTAAAAAGAGACTTGCATAATTCAAGATCACATCCTTAGAGCAAGATCCATCAGTTGAGTCGTCTGATCACAAGCGAAGTCATCTGTTTACGAAGCTTTTTGTTGAAGAACAAAGATAAAACCTTTGTCTGTCTGAGTGACATTCAACTGTAAATTGTGAGAAGATTATATCCATCTTTATGAGTGATATAACTTCGTAGTATAGGTCTTCTGAGTGATTTCCTGTACTGAGTGAGCAAGGTTAATCTGTGTGATTTTCCGAGAGTGAACAGAGAGTTCTTACTTATTGTTTATCATTTGTTGTAAAACATAAGTGTTCTAGTTGCTGAGTGCTTTAGAATAGGTTTTTCTAAGTGATCTACCTGAGAGTTGAGTGTTCTACTTGAGGCTTGTCATTTGTTGTAAAAGCTCAAGTAGTAGTTACTTTGTGTTTCTAGTGGAACCTAAATCTTTATGATTTAGAAGAGAGGACTAAAAGACATTTTTGTCTATATAACCACTATAAAAATTCATGTGTTTAATTACTTGTTTTTTAACTTGCATATTTTCATAAGAAAACAAACGGTTTTAAAAGAACAATCTTTTAAATTGAGTAATTTACAAACTGGGGTAAAACTTTGAAGAGGAACTTGTTTGAAAAAAAACATACTTAATAAAATCCGCTGCATACAAGTTTTGAAACTCTGAGTATATCTGAATCAAATGAGTGGTCAACCCTTCTGAATCTGCTTACTGCTCAATCAGCATAGTAGTCTCACGAATCAGATCAGCTTAGTCTGCTGATAGAGAAGTTAGAGAAAAGTTTTGAAAAAGTTTAGAGGTCTATTCACCCCCCCTCCCCTCTAGACCTCATCTGACCACTTTGGGACCAACATCGTTGATCTACGATGGCCATGAGAACAGTGTCTTGGTTAAACTGCCTTATTCTATTACAAACTACTAACTTTCCATTTAAGGTAAATGAAAAGTGCAAGTCACCATGAGCTATGAGAAGCTAAAATGAGTGCGATGTCCACTTGGTGGAGATTAGAATCAAATCGTTGTTGGCATTGTGCTTGTGATTGACTCGTAGATATTGTGATTGTTGTGGTTGATTCTAGGGTGTCATTTTGCCATGCCGAGTATGAGTCTCTATTTATATACATCTTCAGGGAGTGGTATTGTCATCTACCGATTGGATTTTGATTTATGCGTTGGGTGCAGATCGGTTGTGAATATACTTCTGATGATTTTGTGCCACCAAGCCTTCTTTTCTAAAGGGAATCTCCAGAACCATTTCATTAACAGAGATGTGTTTCTTTCGGTCAAGTTCCTAATGCTCAGACCACCTTTGCATTTGGGTCTACATGATAGAATAGTGTCCTGCAAGCCAACTGTTTTGGCTGCATTTAATTAGTAATAATTAAAAAAACTATTCAATTCGATTAATAAATGCATTTTTATTATATGGTCAACTTTATCTTATGTAATAATTATCTACGCATAAAGATAGAAGTCCTTAGATCACAGGGCTATGGGACAACCCGTGGACTGATCTCCAAGGCCGTGATCTAGAACATATTCAAGAGTCGTAGAATCCAATCGAGATAGGACATCGTTGGATTCGGTTAGACTCTCACTAATGTGTATACTCCGATGAACTGGAGAACGCTGGGGTCCACGAGCGTGACTGGGATAGTCGATACACATAAGTGGGTGACTTGCTGGGATGGCAAGTGCACTGAATACCCCAATTAGGAAATAACTCATCATGGAAGCGGTAGTCGCATATCGGAGTTGAAGTTATTCCAATTTACAATAGTATACGAGGAATGATCCCTAAATACTTGAGGTGATAGGGTTTATCTGGTGCGAGAACGTCTATACTTAGATGTGAGTTCCGACCGACTGGAGATTGCCAGAAAGTCTCTGTGGATTCACGTTGGGTATAGAGGGACTCGTATGCAGGTTCATATCATCAACAAATGATCCATTGACCCGACTTGATAGGTTGGGAAATTCTCCTATGGATTTCTGTGAGAAATTAATTCTGGTAAAATCCTTGGCCAAGGTATCTGACGGCTTTATGAAAGTAGCTCATAAAGATTAAGTCAAAGAGAATTATTTCAAGATCAGAATACATAAAGTCAAGACAAATTAAAAGGGAACCGATGAAAAATCCATGCCCTTAAGTTTTGATTGGGAGATCGATCGATGGAGAGATTATAGCGTATATGGAAATTGTAAATGATTAAAAGGTTCACTGAAATAATTCACCAGTGATTGGGCTCCATGGGCTTGTGGCCAGACATCGACCGTGGAGTGTGGGAGAATTCCCAAATTGGCAGGGGTGCTAATTTTGGAATGATCAGTCGACAGAGTGTTCGATTGATTTAGAGTATTTAAATACTCAAGTAATTAAATGAATATTTAATTATAACCCACGACCAATTATGTGGTGAACCTACGGGGGCATACACAATACACATGAAGCGAAAGCGAGGAAATGGAGAACAACTGAGTCGACTGGATCGACTGGGTCGATTGGGTTGACTGGGTCGACTGGGTCAACTGGGTCGACCCAATTGGAGCGAAGAAGGTCCAATTGGAATTGGATCAAGACTGAAAATTAAATTGGAATTTAATTTGTGAGTTAATTAATTAAATTGGATTTAATTAAGTATGGGAATATTTAATTAAATAGACTTAGAGTCTAATTTAATTAAATGAGAAAGAAATAAATTAATTGTGCTATTTAATTGAGAAATTAAATAAAGACCCAATTAATTAAATCAAGTATGGGCCATGAATTAATTAGAAGACTTGGTCTTCCAATTAAAAGGGCCATGGCCCATGTAGGAGAGTTAGAAGACTTAGGAGTCCTAATCCTCCTCCTAATCCTCCTAGGATTAGGATTATGAGATTCCTATAAATAGGAGACTTGATGTCATATCTCATACACACAAAAGAAGAGCCAAAATAGTCAAGAAAAACTCTCTCCGTATCTCTCTCACACCAAATCGGCCGAACCTCTTTTCCACTTGGAAGAGATTTTCGTTTCTCGATTTTTGCTCCCATCTTGTTCTCTAACCGTAGATCTTGATAAATCCTATGTTCTAGCCGATTAGGATTTATTAAATTTCGTGATATTGTGGTGTATCAACCCGTAGAGGCGCAACACGTGGGGCGCTCCAACAAGCTTGGGATCGAGCCAACAGAAGGGAGAAATACAACGACTTTGCTGACAGTTTGGATTTGCAAGGAGACAGGTATAATTTAGATCTGAATTATTCCAGTCGTTTTATTATTCATATATATACAACCAGTTTAGTATCCTGGCAAGATTCCGTAAGAGGTCCTTAAAATTTTAATTTCCGCTGCTTTAAGGGCTGTTTATCTTACCGAATCCCAACAGTGGTATCAGAGCCAACTCTGGCTTTGTATATATATGAATTTGCAAATTCTGTGGATTAAAATCATATGTTTGATTTTAGCTGTTGATTAGATTAACATGCATGTTAGATTTGTAGATTAGATCTGTTGGATAGATCTTTAGTTTTTAACTGGATTGTTAAAACTGTAATTTTAGATTCGTTATTGTTATCATGTTTTTAATTTTGGATTAAATTACTTAAAACTGTTGATTTTAATTAATTAAGGAATCAAGAAATTGTTATATAAAAACGTATTGGAAACCGAAATCTGAAAATTGCACAGCAGTTGCACGACGACTGCACGGCGATTGCACGGCAGACGCACAGCGATTGCACGGCAGTTGCACGACAGACGCAAAGCGACTGCACAGCAGTTGCACGGCTACTGCACGGCAGACGCACGACGGTTGCACGGCTACTGCACGGCAGAAGCACGGCGGTTGCACGGCAGTGGGGGGGGGTGGGGGGGGGGGGGGGTGGGGGGGGGGGGGGGTGGGGGGGGGGGGGGGTGGGGGGGGGGGGGGGTGGGGGGGGGGGGGGGTGGGGGGGGGGGGGGGTGGGGGGGGGGGGGGGTGGGGGGGGGGGGGGGTGGGGGGGGGGGGGGGTGGGGGGGGGGGGGGGTGGGGGGGGGGGGGGGTGGGGGGGGGGGGGGGTGGGGGGGGGGGGGGGTGGGGGGGGGGGGGGGTGGGGGGGGGGGGGGGTGGGGGGGGGGGGGGGTGGGGGGGGGGGGGGGTGGGGGGGGGGGGGGGTGGGGGGGGGGGGGGGTGGGGGGGGGGGGGGGTGGGGGGGGGGGGGGGTGGGGGGGGGGGGGGGTGGGGGGGGGGGGGGGTGGGGGGGGGGGGGGGTGGGGGGGGGGGGGGGTGGGGGGGGGGGGGGGTGGGGGGGGGCGGGGGGGGGGGGGGGGGGGGGTGGGGGGGGGGGGGGGGGGGGGGGGGGGGGGGGGGGGGGGGGGGTGATTGGATTCAAGGTGACATCCCTTTGAATCAATGGAGATCTAGCTTCCCCTTTGATCATTGGAGATGGTCTGACTACACCATACACAAATTTAATCCTTTATCTTTCACCCAATTTCAATTTTAGACCCATGCATAACAAATTTCGTCCTCTAACTTTCAATAAGTTTCAATTTTCATTATGCAGTTACAAATTTTTGTCCTTCAACTTTGAGGGAAAAACACTTTTGATACCAAACTATAGTCCAAAAAACACATTTGATACCAAACTTTTTGAAAAAACATATTTCATACCATGATTCACAAAATCTTGACACATTTACTTTTCACGTCAATTGTCGGACGGAATTCAGCATGTGCCGTCAATTGTGGGTCTTTAAAACCCGTGCATGTTTTCTATCTCACTGTCAATTTAACGGGCACATAATCGACACGTGCTGAATTTCGTCCGAAAATTGACGTCAAAACTAAATGTGTCAAGATTGTGTGAATCACGGTATGAACTGTGTTTTTTCAAAAAGTTAGGTACCAAAGTGTTTTTTGAACTAAAGTTCGGTATCAAAAGTGTTTTTCCCTCTTCAACTTTTAATAAGTTTCAATTTTTGTTCTTCAATTACAAAAAAATTCTTCGATAATAAGATCAAGTTTGTAATTGCATGACGAAAATTGAAACCTATTGAAAGTTAATGGACAATCATTATTATGCATAAAACTAAAATTAATATTGTGTAAAAGTTAAATGACTAAATATGTGTTCAATATAGTTACATGACTATCTTTAAAAAATCCAAAGTTACAAGATCATTTTTAAAATTTTGCAGTTTTCAAACTTGATAAATTTGACTCATTACTACTAGCATGATATGGAATTTAATTACCTGTGGGTCTAAGAGATATTTTGTTATCCGCTCTGTCCCTTTATTTTTCTCCATTAGTTACAATTTTCGGTCAAATTTTTTAATTTTTTAAGTGACTTATTATGTTAAATTATTTAAATTTATGATATATTAAACCATTTAAAGATTAATATGTATAATGTCATATAATATTATCAACTTATTAATGAAATATATTAATTATAATTATTATAAATATAATTAAGTTAATTAGTCAACTGTATCAATAAATAAAATAAAAAAACAGAAGTAGTGTTATATAATTGACTCGGTACGGAACAAGTCAATGTACAGGGACGATGGCAGACGATAATGCTGCATAAAATATTGCTTCTAGATCAATTTTTTATTTTGACTTGTTTACCCTTGATTACATTACATATAGGTCTGTCAATCAGGCCTTATGAGCGGAACTTTTAATGACTGAAAAAGTTGTCTTCTACAAATGTAACACACACTATTATTATTATTTTTAGATTAATTGTTGGGATATTTTTTTAATTTTAGTTTTAAGACGTACACCCACAACTTATCACAACTATTGTTATTGCTATGAAGCTTCATTCCTTCAAATTCCATCCAAATTGTTATACTATATGAAGCTTCCTAGCTATATACTACTGTTATCAAATGGCAAAATTTCAAAAGTAGTCCAGTGATTTTGGTATTCTTTCAAAAATAGTCTTGTGACTATAGCATAAACATATTTAATCATCTAACTTTCACCCAATTTTAATTATAGTCCTATGCATAACAAAATTTCATCCTCTAAATTTTAATAAGTTTCAATTTTTGTCCTGAATTTACAAAAGTTTTAATTTTTGTTCTTCAATAACAAACTTTTTCTTCTGTAATAAGACCAAATTTGTAACTGCAAGACTAAATTGAAACCTATAGAAAGTTAAAAGACGATATTTATTATGCATAGAACTAAAATTAAAATTATGTAAAAGTTAAATAAATATGTGTTCAGTATAGTTACATAACTATAATTGTTTTGAGTCACTTTGACGATGCAGCGATATTGCGGGAGCATAAAATATTGCTTTTAAAGCAATTTTTTTATTTTGACTTATTTACCCTTGATTACATTATATGTAGGCCTGTTAATAAGATTTTGTGAGTCGAGCCTTTAATGGCTTAAACTTAAATATCGTTGGAATCGGGTTTTGTGAGCCGAACCTTTAATGGCTTAAACTCAAATATCGTCGAACTTCATGTCTATAGGCTCAAACTCAAATACTATCGAGCTTGTTGGTCCCAAGTGGTTAGAAAAAAGATCTAGAGGAGGGGGTTGGGGTTGAGGGGGGGGGGGGGGGGGAGTTAATAGACCTTTTCAAATTTTAAATACTTTTAAAAACAATCTCGTAAGATAGGTTAAATCACTTGACTGTTGAAGAACAGATGAGTAGAACAATCAGCTGATGGAATAATCCTCAAGCTTCGTGAAATACTCAGCTGATTTGCTATAGAGAGGTGAAATAACAAAAATAAATCAGAGTTTGAGTTGTGCAACGAATAAAGTACAATTTCTTTTAAATCAAACATTTTCCTTTAAGAAAATTTCTTTCAGTCACTTTTAAATCCAATAGCAATTCCTTAGCAAAGAAGATTACTTCTTTGCTAAGAATTGGAAGTCAACAAAAAGTAATTAAAAAAAGAAAAATTGTTACTTCACTAAGAAGATTGTATTAGGGTTCTCCTGCTTGTGAGTGAACTCTTATGAACAGTGTACTTTTATGGCAGTTTTGTCTTCTCTTCCATTTGTATATTGGTGCTTAATCCTGTGATTTTTGGTTGTGGAAATGCTTGTTTAAATATGGTATTTAGTACTTCAAAATTATGTTGGTTAGAGGTTGGATTTTAACAACTTTATCAGTATCGTTGGGTGTATATAAATAGGTTTTGGCCTGGTTTCAATGAACATTGGTTTTAGAATATTAGTTCGGGTGGTTTCCATGAAATCTCTACAACGCTATTTGCATTGATTTGAATGTTGGGTGTTCAGTGTTTTGAAAACTTGAGATGTGATTTGGATTGGTTTGAATGTTTGGGTTCGGGGAAGAATATAGGTGATAGAGTCAAATCGATGATTTTGTGGAGTTTGAGATGGGTAAATATATGTTGTAGGTGCCAAATCAATGACTTTTATAACGTAATATTTAATATTTTTCAAAAGGTATACGATGTAGGTTTTGACAATCTTAATTCTACAAAATTAATTTTTCCAAAATCATATAATTGTCCCTCAAATAGAGGCGAGTATTACTTCGATCCCTCTAGTGAAAAACATTGCAATACTATTCGAGGCCGGCGTGGCCGTGGGATCGTAGATGGTGGGGGCCTTGGAAGCCCCTGATAAATAGGGTTATTTTGGTCATTTAGTAAATTAATTAAATGAAAATTAAGTTCCAAGTCTCACTTAAGGTACGTAATACACTTCTGTCAAAAGCTTAACATAACTGGTCAAAAAGGCTGTCAAAAGCTAACATAACTGGACATAAAGAGAATTTCGTGAAGAAAAAAATAACATATGATATCTTCGTGAAGGTTTTACATAACATAGGAGAATCGTACACTTATCCCGAAATAAATTAAAGACTAAATTGGTATTTGGTCAACTTGAAGGAGCCATAGATCCGAATACATAATAGGACTCGGATTTCAGGTAAAATGCACGAAACCCCTCCGTGTTATAGAAAACCTGTCCAAAACTATCGTGTGTTAATGCTTTAAAAACTTTGCTCGAAACCCTTGCCATCCAACTCTAGTAAACTTTTGAAGGCGTGTGTAACACTCACGTTTAATCAGACTAGGATTTGATTTTCATCTATCTAATTAATTAAAATGCACAAAATTCCCTATGTTATGGAAAACCTAGATGAAACTATCATGCGTTAAGTTTTATTGCACAAAATCCCCTTCTATTTTTATAAACCTTGCACGAAATCATTTGGAGCATCGAAACACTTGTCCAGGTTTTCTTTGCTAGTCCTTGGATCACACTGATAATTATTTAATCACTCTGTATTTGTATATAATTAAGGACAAAGGCCAATGCCTTATATAACTTCTCAATCTGTCACATTACATAGATCTCTAATCTAGAACATGGAAAACAAATGGAATTGCTGTTGAAACTAAAAGTAACACACGGTATATGATATCAATCAGCTTATTGTCTTGAAGCAGCTCCACTTTTTAAGAGTACTACTACTACGGGACGAGGAACCCTTATCGTCGATTTCTTTTTTTGTGCTGATACTTGAAGCCCTCGATAAAGTTACACGTATATAACCGACATCTTGATCAGACATATCACATTTGTTGTTGTTGTTGTCGTCGTTATCTTTTCTTCCGGACCATTCAATCACACAATTTTCATGTGTTAGTGTAAAAGGACACCCACATTTCGTCTTCATCACATTATTATTATTATCGTCTACCGGAAACAACTGATGAAAACAGAATCTGCAAACTGCTTCCTCTTCGGGAATAATTGTATTAGCAGTATTTGGTGGCGTTTTAACTTCGACCATAACAAGTACAACTTCCTTGAGCTTCGGAGTGGGCTCCAAATTATCATATTTTAGCTTCGGCAAGATGAATGAATTCAAGAGGCTGTTGCTGTTGGTAAAGTCGAATTTGAACGACGGTGGAGGGCTGGCGCCAAAGCCACCTCCAGTAAATAAGTCGTCACCGTCATCGTCATCGTTATAGTCGTCGTCGATTAATGGTAAAGAATTAGTGGCACAAGGATGATCATCATCATTTGGATCCATATCAGATATCTATACACACATTCAAAAGGTTGTCTGATACAGATTTATCACACACATTATTATTACTATTTATAGATTAATTGTTGGGATATATTTTAACTTTTATGAAGCTTCATTTTTCAAAGTCCATCCAAATTTTTATACTATATGAAGCTTCCTATATAGCTGTACGCGGTAAAAATCCATCCACATTAATTGTTATCAAGTCAAAATCCATCTTCCTAGCTATATACTAATGTTTTCAAACGGCAATATTTAAAAAATAGTCAACTGATTTTGATATTCTTTCAAATATAGTCTTGTGACTATATCATACACATATTTAGTCCTTTAACTTTCACCTAGTTTCAATTTTAGTCTTATGCATAGTAAAATTTCGTCCTTTAACTTTCAATAAGTTTCAATTTTCTTCTTGAAGTTTCAATATTTCATTCTTCAATTACAAACTTTTTCTTTACTAATTAGACCAAATTTATAATTGCAGTACGAAAATTGAAATCTATTGAAAGTTAGAGGACGATATTTGTTATGCATAAAATTAAAATTGAAATTATATAAAAATTAAATGACTAAATGTATGATCAATATAGTTACATGACTATCTTTAAAAAAAATCCAAAGTGAAAAGACCATTTTTAAAATTTAGCCAACTTTATAACTTTGACAGACTACTAGTATGATATGGAATTTAATTACATTTGGGTCTAAGAGATATTTTGTTATTATATAATTGATTCGGTCCGGAACAAGTCAATGTAAATTAAAGAAGATTTAAGATAAAATTGTTTTATAGCTACGATGGAGGCGATATTGTCGGAGCATAAAATATTACTTCTAGCGCATTTTTTTATTTTGACTTATTTACCCTTGATTATATTACATGTAGGCTTGTCAATCGGATCTTGTGAGCCGAGTCTTTATGGGCTCAAAAACTCAAATGTCGTCAGACTTTATGTCTATAGACTCAAACTCAAATACTATCGAGCTTCAGAGTTATATGATCAAGTTCGGCTTATATAATTTTCGGACTTCGAGTTTAAGTGGGCTCATATACGCACTCTTTAAACAAAAAATATATAGACTAATCATATTTAATGCACAAAAATATACAAATTTTATACTTGTAATCCAAACCATAAAACATTAAATAAGTTTGCAAAGTCCCAAGACTCACAATTTTTTCCCCATTTGTTTTTATTTTTCCCTTTTTTCCTTTTTGTTGATTATTTTTCCCATTGACCTGCATAAACATTAGCTATAATTCATACATGTGTGGGCAATGAGTTTATAAGTCATAAATGATATATGTGGTGGATTATTTCTAAGGTTTTTTTAAAAAAAAAAATAGTAATTAGTATAATATAACTTTTGTAGCAATAATTTATAGTAATATTTAAGATAATTATATGTTTGGGCTTTATTCGAACTGAGCCTTATAAGATTCAAATTCGACTCATAAATTAGACGGGTTCAATATAATGACTCAAACTCAGCTATATTCATAATTGTTCGGGTGCGAGTCAAATTTCACCGGGTTGAGCCATGAAATTTCGGTTAGAACCGACTCAATTGACAATCCTAATTACGTGAATTTATCCCCCAAAATATTAAACCCAAGCTTTTCTCTCCTTTGAAAGTTCTTTCCTCTCAAAACTTTTTCAATTTTCTTTCTTTCATGGTTGTATTCCTTGCGTCTTCTCTTTCTCTATTTCTCGTTTAATTGAAAGCATTCTGTATAACACAAAAAAGCTAACAAGATTTAAAGTTCAATCTCAACCAAATTTAGAGCATCTTTGCCCTGCTTTGCTTTTTTTTTTTTTTTTTTCTTTCTTCTTCTTAATCTTATGAAAAAAATCACGAATTTAATTAATTGAATATTTTAAATGGGTATAACTATATTTTATTGATTCTTTTAGTTGAAAGTTATGGATAATTTATATTAGTTCAATTATTTTGTGCCTTTTAAAACTTTATGAAAAATTACACAATTTTTACCTAAACTTGGGTGGTTATCACACTAAATTCGACCTTTTTGTGGGGGGTTATCATGCAATTATCAACCTCATTTGGTGGTAAATATGAAATTATTACTTTTAAAACTCAAAATACCAAATCATCAATACATGGCTTGCACGTTAGGTTAATTTTCATAATTGGGCCGAAAATGAAACTAAAATTGTTTCAAATTATGAATCGTAAGGTAAAAGTGTCAACCCAAATACATATAGCCATATAGGTTGAACTTGACAACGTAGTTTTGTCGTGGGACCATTTTTTACATTTTCCCCCTACACAATGTGTTTGATGAAAGAACTAAAATGAGCGGTTACAAATTGGAACTAATAGTCTCTTTTTTCTTTTTTCTTTGAGATCAATTGGAACTAATCGTTTGAAAAATCCATGTGTAAGCGTCTAACTAACTCATGTATAAGCCACCAACTAGCCCACAGTTGTGTAATTGTGGGCTTAATTTGATGTCGGGTTGGGCCGATAAAATCATGGACTGCACGGTCTAATAAGTGGACTATATGGGCCACCTACAATTGGACACCTCTCCCTCCAATTAGATTTTAATGGCCCAAACTATAATTTTCATGACGTTTTTACCTTTCAGTGTTTTACTAATTACAAAAAACCTTGAACATTTGATAAAACAATGAAAAAAACCAGATAATCATGTTCGGATCGTGTTCTTCGCTTGAAGAACCATAATTGCCGAAAATAAATTTTGCTACCCAATCTTGTTTCTTGATGTTATATGTTGTAATATCTTAGCTTAAAACTTCAATTCCAACTGTTTTTTTTTTTTTGGGCAGATTAGAAGTTGTTCCCATAGCTCCATTGTCACGGCCATACCTTCTGCTATGGGCAGGGGCGGAGCCAGGAATTTAGATCAAGGGGGGCGAGATTAAAGTGAACATTATTTATATTTATAAACTGATTATTTACAAAAAAATATGATTAAATATTTATTATCAAAATTTTGGTGGGCTAACTTGATAAGGAAGATGTTCTAAATATGCTTATCGAATTTCATTTCTCTTATCTACCAGATAATTCATTATCATTAGTTTTTTTTATCGTACTATTTCATATTGATTTAGACATTTATCGATCCTCGGAAACTTTGTTTTCGGAAAATCTGAACTAGTAGTTTGAAGACGGATCACAATTATTTGCAGAAACCTCAAGATTATGAGAACTTATTGAGGACAACATTTCTTGAAGTAAAAATCACTTCTCTTCTTATTTATGAAAAACCAATTTGTTCAAATTTATATATTAAATCGTAAAAACATTGAAATTGATTGTTAAAAAAATTGGATGTATCAATAACCTTATTTATATATTTTTTACTAGAACAACTCAATATATATAGTTCGTCAAGAAAATTACAAAAGAAATATAATTAAGCAAGTCATCGAACATCATATAAAAGTAATTAGATTCATCTAATCTAAGTAACAAAATTAAGAACAAATTTAAATATTCATGAGTTGAAGTTTTGGAACTGTATCTTCTTATGATTAATCCAACAACTTTGTGATGAAAAATTTGAAGAGAGGATGATTGAACAAAATTATGACAATAAATTAAATAGAAATTTACGCCTCTTTAAAGGCATGAATAAACTTCCTAGTTCATTTTCCACTTGAAAGCAAAATTTGTACGGCTCTTTTTGAATGTTTATAATGGGCCGGCTGACAATTAATAAATAACTTTGAAGGCTTGAATAATTGCAATAGGATGAAGACTTTAAAAAAAGATGAAGGGATGAGGTAAATTTTTATAAAACTGATACACATACACTGATACTAATTTTTTTACTTTTGGCTGGGGGGTGCAGGTGCCCCCACCCGCACCCCATGCCCCTCCGCCTCTGGCTATGGGTTCCAAAGGTTTTGAGCAGATATATTCTCTTCCAAACTTCATTTGAGCCCGTATAACAACCACTTCAATGGGTGCTTATGTTGTATACCATTTTTGACCCAAACAAAACATGATGTGTTTTTCAAATTTTGTCTAACACTTCTAAATGTCTAACCAACAAACATGGAAAATAATTTATCATGGACTGGGCAAATTATAAACTCAATTAAAAACCTAGTCATTCTTGGGGCAAATAACTCATTTTTTGTCATAATTGATTCACACTAGATACATAAGAAAGATATATATAATACAAAGGAAATAATGTTCTCTAAGTTTTACTTATTGACGTAGATCAAACAAATTGGTTTAGCTTGAACTTGATCCGCACATAATTATGTTCTCTACAAAACAGAAACCTTTTTTAGGTGTTAAATCGGGGTGATTTTGGCTAAATCTTTATGATGCTTTTGTTCTTGCACTTGAAAGCTAGAAGAATAGAGTAATCTCAGAATCTTATGTATATGTTTTTTTTTGGTCGATCAGAGCAGGAAGAGGCCTAAATAAGGTCTTCCTCCAAAACAAAGGTAGCTTCAGAAGGATCCACGTCCAACTGGATCTTGGTGCCAATCACCCAATCATGGCCCATTTGGCGAGTAAGTCTGCCACCGAGTTCATCGTGCGTCAAACATGTCTAAAACTGACCTCCCATGACTTTCCTATCAAAGTTCGACAGTCCTCCAAAATGTAGGGTGATCATCATCCCCTCTCTTGGTGACAAGTGTATAAACCACTTCTGAATTCACTTCAACCTCCAATAGTTGAAATATTCGTTCCCATTCCAAAATAGGACCTTCCCGGAGAGCCAACAACTCCGCAACCGTGACGGAGCTCTGTATATGTGTAGTAGTGTTTACTTGAAATGTAAAACATATCATATATTGATGATAATTTTGATATTATTTTGATTTTGATTTTGATTTGTACTATGTAACATCATTGTGAGCGTAAAGAGGTGACACTAACACTATTGTATCATTTTGACGTTTAATTAATGAAGTTATCCATGTCCTTGTCGGGGAGGGCGAGATTCTGTTTTAGTAGCCTACTCTGAAAGAGACCGCATTCTCTTTGTTAGGAATATAACACTCACAAAAGGATAACATTGTAATCTTATAGGACACGTGAAAATAGCAGATTGAATCTAGGGTTATGTGTAAAAAATTAGGGCTCTTTTTCCTGATATAAAAAGGAGTAATTTCACAGCCGCTTTACACATGTCCAAACATATTTTATCAAATAGAATATACAAACAATTCCTTTAATGTCTATCTTTCTCTGCCATCTATTATGGTAATTAAAGCTATATAGGACCTACGTCCACTTCTCACTTTTTTTTTCGATTCCGGCAACAATGGTAGACGGAACCCATTCTCATTCTCCGACTGTCACTCCTTCCTCAATTACTTTCCTCACCATAGAATCTACCCCTGTTACCATTGCTATCCCCGCCACATCTCCGAGGATTATACAGATCCCCAACCCACCACCATCTTCCCTTTCTCCGTGGCCATAATCTTTCCAGATTTATTGATGGCACTCCTCCCCCACCTAAGTGTTCGATGGAATGCCTAAACCAAATCCCTCATTCCTCATTTGGCAACAACACGATCAAGCTGTTCTCATCATACTTATCCCCTCCCTATATGAGCCTCTTATCGCTCATGTCCTTGAAACGACTACATCTCGAGAAGTCTGGCTTATTTTGGACTCAATGTTCCCTACCCGATCTCAAGCCCATTCCACTCAAGTTCTTTTTCAACTGACAAACATGAGAAAAAAGGGCTCAGAATCGATTTTCGCTTATTACCGTCGTGCTAAACTCCTTGTTGTTACTCTTGCCATGGCTGAGAAAGTTATTAAACCAACTGATTTTATTTTTTATCTTCTAAATGGTCTTGACACTGACTATAACTCTATTGTAACCTCCATCATCAATCAAGTCGATAACCTCACCCCGACCCAAGTTTATTCCCATCTCATCACACATAAAGCCTGGTTATCTCACCAACGCACTAACCTCACTGCCTCTACTGAACTTTCAGCAAATAGCATTTCAAAATTTGCCTCCCAGTTTCCAAACAGAGGTCGTGGCTCTTGCAGGGGAAGAGGTGGCCTCCGCGGCAGAGGAGATAGAGGTCAATTTTCTGGTCGTGGCGTAGTTCCAACTCCTGCTCCTTTAACTCAAACAGACCCGTTTCCCAAGTGTGCAACAAGCCTGGCCATACCGCAACCTTATGTTATCATCGATACGATTATAACTATCAACCTCCCCCTCCGGCGTCACTTACATCCAACTATACCACTGGGCCGTCCTCTCACTCAAACCAGTCCTCTATTACCGATCCAACTTGGTACCCGGACACTGCAACTACTCACCATTTCACCAACTATTTTTCAAATCTCACAATTAATCCGACAGAGTATCATGGAATGGATCAGGTTCGTGTGGGCGATGGTTCGGATCTTCCTATCCATCACGTCGACAACTCCTCCATTCCTTCAAACAACGACAAACTCTCTTTCCCTAATATTTTTTATGCTCCTAATATTTCTAAAGATTTGATCTCTGTTCATAAAGTTTGTCATGATAACAATGTATTTTTTGAATTTCATTCCGATTTAATCTGTGTGAAGGATTCCAACACTAGGAATGTGCTTCTTCGAGGCCCTACTAAAGACAGTCTCTACATCTTCCCATTCTCATCCACTCCACCTCAAGCCCATGTCAGTGTTCGTGCCACTCCTTCCATTTGGCACACTCGTCTCGGTCACCCGTCTATGAAGTTAGTTCAAAAAATAATAATTCAAGTCTCTCTTCAAGTTCACAAATCAATGTCTCATTCTCTTTGCTCTGCCTGCTGCAAAGCTAAAATGCATCAACTCCCTTACACTCCATCACCACATCGATCCGCCGCTCCGTTACAATTACTTTTTGCTGATGTATGGGGCCTTTCCCCCGTTTTATCCCGTGGGGGTTATAAATATTATTTATTCATAGTTGATGATTTTAGTAGATTTTGTTGGTGTTTTCCACTAAAGTGCAAATCTGATGTTGTTGATACTTTTCTACTATTTAAGAAAAATGTTGAAATTTCGTTGAATGCAAAAATTTGTGCCTTACAATCCGATTGGGGTGGTGAATTCCGTTCTTTACAAAAAATTATTGAAAGTTTTTGGAATCACTCATCGAATTTCTTGCCCTTACGCACTCTCTCAAAATGGCACTGTCGAACGCAAGCATCGACACATAGTTGAAACCGGTCTTGCACTTTTGTCTCACTCCTTCCTACCCACTTTGTATTGGTCGAATGCTTTTCTCACGGCAATTTATCTTATCAATCGCCGTCCTTCCCCGTCCCTTAAAAATCTTTGCCCATATGAGATTTTATTTAAAAGAAAACCGGACTATCATTTTTTAAAAACTTTTGGATGTCAATGTTGGCCAAATCGATACCTTGTCTTTTCCTTGGGTACAATCCGTCTCATCTCGGGTATTTGTGTTTTCATATTCCCACTGGTCGTATGTATATTTCTCGTGATGTGTTATTTGATGAATCGATTTTTTCTTACTCAAAAGTCTAACCAAATACAAAAATCCTGCTATCTCAGTCCAAGTACCCTTTCATATCCCTACTAATCTTAAACCCAATATTGCACCAAACCCCAATATTAATAACAAACCAATACAACCAAACAACATTATTATCACTAATGGACCTGCCCAGTCCTCCACTATTCACGCTGATAATCCAGCCCGGTCCTCACAACATAGCCCATCTCTTATTAATCTTTCCCAAAGCATGGCCCATCATCTACCTCCCACTTATACACGACATCCCAACCCATTCTCCAAATAATACTCACCTACAGAACCTAAATACTACTGAACCACCAAATCACTTCTCTCACAATTGTTCTCCATCGTCTTCCATCAAAACTCCACCTACAACAACTAACACAACATCAAGACCTCATCCCATGGCCACTCGCTCTACCACCAATTCTTTTCGCCCAAAATCTCGGAGTGATGGCACAATCTCATGGCCACCACCACAAGCTCATCTCACCACTACTTCTGTCCCAGAAGAACCTACCTCTGTTAATCAAGCTTTTAAATATCATGAATGGAGAAATGCTATGCAACTTGAATTTGATGCTCTAATGACCACAAAAACTTGGACCTTGGTTCCACCTTCCCCAAATCAAAACCTCATCGGATGCAAATGGATTTTTTAAACAAAATTTTGGTCGGAAGGCTAGATTGACCGCCGCAAGGCCCGTTTGTTGGCAAAAAGGATACAATCAATTGGAAGGGCTCGACTACACTGAAACTGTAATACCCCGATAATATATATATATATATATATATATATATATATATATATATTTATATACTCATTTAGATATCTTTTTTCAAAAAAAATTATACTAAACTAACAATTATCAAACAAACAAGGTCAAAAGTGAAATTATTAATAATAGCAAAATTAGTTCTTTTCACCAATTACCACAAAACCCCAATTTCCACATTTAATACTTCTCTACCATTTTCCTATATATAAATAGGAACATTCAGGTACTCTCCAAATCACACCCAAAATCAAACATTATAATTATCCCCTTTCATTACCAGAAAAATGAAGCCATGAGCCCTCCTTCTCCCCTATTATATGAGGAAGTAAAAAGGTAAGCATTCTTAATCTCTTCCTTAAATCCCATAAAAAGCTTCTTAATCCTAACTAATTTTGATGAAATTTATCCTTCTCCCTGTCACTATTAGCACCTAATTAAGTAAGGAGTAAATAAGTTCAATCTTCTTCCCAATTCCTATCCATAGAAGGAGATTTCAAGGTAAGAATTTCATTTCCCCTGTTTCTGCGCAACCTCTGTAAATTTGGTATATCTTGAAATTGGATAAAAAAATTTAGAAACCGTTTGTACCGTTGGATAGAGGACATAATTTTGAGTTTAGGAGTATGGGAGGTATCGAACACCTCCGGGACGTGGGGTCTCTACCAGCTAGTTTTTGGAGCAATATCGGCGAGTGAAACTCACTCGCTGGATTGTTTTGGGGACTGCTTCGGATTTAAGCTCTAAAACTGGAAATTTTGCCTTTTCTTGTTGTTTTATGAATCTAAGTAACCTTATAATGTCAATGTTTTTTTTTTTTGGTTTCCCAAGGGTTTAATCCCTTTCGAGGCGTGTCGGACACATAAAGTGGGAACCTCTCCCTACAGGAATTCGAACCCGAGTTCGCTATTTTGTAGCGACTAATCCCTTTCACTAGACCAATCACCTGTTGGTTATAATGTCTATGTAAATTGAAAAGAAAGTAGGAAGATAAGCTAATCAATTGATTAATGATTGAAGATGAGAAACAAAAAGATGATTTTCCTATAATAAGTAACTTAGTTGAATTCTTTAAAGGAATGAATATAAGGAGCCATGTACTGATGGTTGGCGGTAAAAATAACTAATAAAGTAAAAGTTGGGGCACAAGTAATGAGATATAAATTGGTTTATTTTGTGATTCACGAATAAAATACAACTTTGTTGAATCCTTGGAATTCATGTAGATATAGTTGCTTCTAAATATAAAAAGGTATTAGTAATATTTTATGATGAAGTGATATTATTCAATGGATACTTGAACTAAACAAGTTGCTTGAATTAGCTTGGATATTTGGATGTATGATTTGTCATAGGATGTATACATATTTAATAAGGTTGAAAGATTAAGCATAGCTTATTTTGTTTATGGATGATTGAAGCTAAGAGGTGATAAAATAAATATGAAGTAAATAATGAAGAATTGAAGTTCAATCAAGCCTTTGTACAAGACTAAATAATAAACTAAAGCTAACTAATTGAACTAGTTTTAAGTCGGTAATTAATTATTGAATTATCAAAGACTATGGCTAAAGTATCCTCGAAGTTATATAGATATAATTGAGAATATTGATAATTACTTATGTATATTTGATTAGCTTTAACTTAATTAGATTTGTTAATTATTAAAGGATGTCTTTTCATTCGAACCGGTATGTGGAATGAGATAAAATCATAATTTTCAAAGAACTAACTTTGCTTAAATTTATATCTTGATTTGGGGGTAAAAGGGGATGTGTAAACTAATACTTGGAACTACTTTTGAATCCATAAACTTGTATAAGACTAATTTTTAAAGTACGGGGTCATGTATTATGTATCATTGGAAAGACT
Organism: Penstemon davidsonii; assembly: GCA_034814905.1. NCBI lineage: Eukaryota > Viridiplantae > Streptophyta > Magnoliopsida > Lamiales > Plantaginaceae > Penstemon > Penstemon davidsonii. The sequence goes on along the minus strand of JAYDYQ010002685.1, from coordinate 6,668,209 downwards.
ACATATAAGCCATATTATTTAATTCTTATAGACCACCTAAAACTATTATTTAAGGTATGAATGAGTCCTGGTCATCATAATAAAACGTAAACTACAACTCGTATAAGTCTCTTTAGCATTATGAAAAAGTAAGTTAAATATAAGACTTATCAAAACTATCAACTTAAACGATAAGAACTTAAGGGGTACTTAATCGAACTAATAAGATCCTCCTTGACATTGATCCTTTCTATTTTGCTACACTTAGGTTTCAAGGAATCTATTGAAAACGCGGATTAAGCTAGACATCCACTCTTCGACATAAGGTGAGGTTTTCTCGTTCTTCCTTAATCTATTCGGCACTTGCCCTGAGAAAATTCTTCGTTTCTTAACTCTCTATCTTTTGGCAATATTTCATCCCATTTCATCTATTACTTTGTTATAAACTATTCATTTTTGTACCATATCGATCCATTTACATTATTCTCGATTTAATAGCTTTGGTTCTCATATCTTTTATGGTAGTTAAATACATTTCTTAATCATTCAATAGTCTTGCATTCTTTATTTTTTGTTTCTACTCCATCTAGTAAGTGGTATTATTATGAACAACGGACAACGTCCGGCTCCAAGTTCACTTCAACTTTTTATACCCTTGGGGACGCTCTTGGGAAGTTGGGCCCTGGGACTAATAAAGGTGACTGCTGGGCGGCATCGGGCCGTCAGTGTATGGTCTCTTTGTTAAGTACCTCACCGTGATTCAGTTGCTGAGTATAGTTGGAGATAATTGTGCTCTCAGCTCGGTCAACATGTACCGGGCATCTTATTCCATTTTTGTGAGGTCACTCCTCGTAGGGAGGTATAAGGATGTTAATTTTCAGGCGTTGGGTTGAATGTATTACATTACTAGATTTTGACTCGAAATTATTGTTTGAATTCCCGTTTATTTTAATTATATTGCTTTGTTATTTCCAATTATCTAATGATCTTTCGTAGGACTATTACATTCCAATTCTTATTCATTCATGGATAATAATCTTACTTTTGGCTATATTACCTATATCCTCGATCCATTGTTATAAATCCTCACTAAGTCAAATAAAGACTTACGCCTTTCTTTTGTTTATTTTCTCAGATTAGCAACATGAGTTAGAGATGGAAACAAGTTGACAAGGGAGTGACATTATATTCCATGTCGTATTTATCTACTTTATCGAATAATTAGACGATGAATCTTCGTTGTAAAGTTATGTAAAATTTCATATATCCTATTCGGCACTTGCCCTGAGAAAATTCTTCGTTTCTTAACTCCCGATCTTTTGGCAATATTTCATCCCATTTCATCTATTACTTTGTTATAAACTATTCATTTTTGTACCATATCGATCCATTTACATTATTCTCGATTTAATAGCATCGGTTCTCATATCTTTTATGGTAGTTAACTTTAATACGTTTCTTAATCATTTAGTAGTCTTGCATTCTTTATTTTCTGTTTCTACTCCATCTGGTAAGTGGTATTATTATGAACAACGGACAACGTCAGGCTCCAAGTTCACTTCAACTTTTTATACCCTTGGGGACGCTCTTGTGAAGTTGGGCCCTGGGACTAATAAAGGTGACTGTTGGGCAGCATCGGGCCGTCAGTATATGGTCTCTTTATTAAGTACTCCACCGTGATTCAGTTGCTGAGTATAGTTGGAGATAATTGTGCTCTCAGCTCGGTCGACATGTACCCGGGCATGTCATTCCATTTTTGTGAGGTCACTCCTTGTAAGGAGGTATAAGGATGTTAATTTTCAGGCGTTGGGTTGAATGTATTACATTACCAGATTCTGACTCGAAATGATTGTTTGAATTCCCGTTTATTTTAATTCTATTACTTTGTTATTTCCAATTATCTAATGATCTTTCGCAGGACTATTACATTCCAATTCTTATTTATTCATAGATAATAATCTTACTTTTGGCCATATTACCTATATCTTCGATCCATTGTTATAAATCCTCACTAAGTCAAATAAAGACTTACGCCTTTCTTTTGTTTATTTTCTCAGATTAGCACATGAGTTAGAGATGAAAACACGTTGACATGGGAATGACATATTATATTCCATGTCGTATTTATCTCCTTTATCGAATAACTAGACTGCGTTGTAAAGTTATGTAAAATTTCATATATTTATGGGTCGGGTAGTGAGGTCGTTGTCCCTTCTTCTGGAAGACCTTAGAATTGCAATATTTTCGCTGCGACGATTGCTCATAATAAAATTTTTCTCTATTGTTCTGCTAGTTTGACGCACGGCTACTTCGAATAGTTAATCACCATTTTATTCCGAGCTAGGTGACCTAGTCGGGGCGTCACATAAACCTTCAGCCCTGTTGTCAAACCTACTTCAATTAGTCTGGTACTTTTTATTACCACTTCTCTAAATTGGCAGATTACTCAATTGGATATTCAAAACTCCTTTTCACACTGCTCTATAGATGAATCTGTGTTTATGTCACATCCTCGCGTTTTCGTTCACCTGAATTACCCAACTTATGTATATAAATTGAATCGTGTGTTGTACGAGTTGAAGCAAGCCCCCCGGGCTTTGTATGAAAAATTGAGTTTGAGATTGATTGAATTAGGTTTATGGTTTCGAAGTCAGACACTTATTTATTCATATATCGTCGAAATAATGTGATTCTCTATATACTTGTTTACGTAGAAGATATGATGATTACGGGATCATGATCTAGTGCTATTGTAACTTTGATTTCTTTACTAAGTAAAGATTATCTGGTTTGGAATCTTGGTGGTATGCATTATTTCTTGGGGTTATAGTGCTCTCGCTTGTCTTCTGGCCTTCTCATTTCCCAAAAGAAGTATATGTTGGACCTTCTTAGAACCAACATGGCAGATTGCAAACCCGTAAACATCCCTATGGCTATCAACACTCGACTCACTGCCTATGATTCTCCCTCTTTTGATAATCCTACTCTTTATAGGAGTGTTGTTGGTAGTCTACAATATGTTATTTTCAGTCGTCCGGATCTTGCCTTTTCGGTCTATAAAGTTTGTCAATATATGCACTCTTCTCGTATATCTCATTGGCAAAGTGGAAAAAAAATTCTTCGGTATCTCAAATGCACTGCTGATTTTGGCCTCCTCTTACAGCCTTCCCCGAATCCTTATCTTGCAACTTTTACGGATGCCGATTGGTCTGGTTCCCTCGATGACCAAAAATCCACAGGTGGTTATTGTGTTTTCTATGGAAAGAACCTCATTTCATGGAGCTCCAAAAGCAATCAACTATTGCTCGTTCGAGCACAGAAGCAGAGTACAAAGCTCTTTCCTTAGCCACTTGTGAATTACTTTGGCTTCAATCTCTTATGATAGAACTCGGCATACGTTCATCGGCACCTCCTGTGCTATATTGTGATAATCTCGGTGCTACATACTAATCCAAAAATCCAATCCTCGACTCCCGTACAAAACACGCTGACATAGACTATCAGTTTGTGTGGGACCGCATACAAGCTAAGGCGCTGCGTGTTTCCTTCTTATGCAGTAAAGATCAGCTTGCCAATATCCTTACAAAACCTCTATCGCATTCCAGATTCTCAAGTCTAACAATGAGTCTAGGTGTGGTTCCTCCCAAGCTTGACTCGCAGGGGCATGTTAGGAATATAACACTCACAAAAGGATGACACATTATAATATTGTAGGACACATGGAAATAGCAGATTGGATATAGGGTTATGTGTAACAAATTAGGGCTTCTCTTCCTGATATAAAGAGGAGTAATTTCACAGCCCCCGCTTTACACATGTACAAACATATTTTATCAAATAGAATATACAAACAATTCCTTTAATGTCTATCTTTCTCTGCCATCTATTACACTCTTAGACGAATCTCTCAAGGGGGTTTTTATTTAGCAATTTTGGGTACTATTTTGAAGCATGAAGGGGAAACCAGGTAACTGGATCCATTTGGGTCAGACCTTGGCTTTGTTCGGATCCAATTTCAATATTTCTCGTCACTTTCATATGAATGAAACGACGTCATTATGATAATTGTATTTATTAAAATATAAAGAATAAAATCCAATCTTCACTATATCATGTTATAAAATAGATACTAGATGAAAGGCCTTCATTTTTCACCACGATTATTACATAGTTACTGGGAAAACGTAGGACTCATTTGAATTGCTTTTTAGGTATTTTCAGAAAAAGACAAAGAAAGAAAATTTTCAAACGTTCTAAGTATGTTTAGTTTTGATTTAACAAAGATATGTTTCTTTAAATTCAAATCAATAAGACTTTAAATTACTACCAGTATATTTATTCTATATTTGTTCAATAAATACTAGTAATTATAAAATATTACCCACACTTTTGGTGGAGTTCGAACCCCAAGACATGTAGGGCTCTTTTGAAAACTGCTTGGTTCAGCTTGGGCTCACCTAAATTGTGTCAAACCCCATTTGTGATTGAGTTTGTGCAGGTCTTGGTCCTAATTCCTGATTCGTATAAAATTATTAACTTAACTACTAACTCTTATTTCTGATACATATTGATTTGACGCCTAACATATACTCTTCTAGTTTTCTCCCTCAATCCCCAAATTCAAACCCAAGTAAAATCACATCTCAATATAATAAGTCTACTATCAATGTTATACCATCTCAATAGTCCAATCGAAACCATTATTCAAATCGAATTTGAAAGGTTTTAGCGAAAATTCCTAAACTAATTTTGGAGATCAAATTGGAGCGGATCCCAATTCCCAACCAAAATTTTATAATAGCCTCGATTTCTTGAGACCTCAACTTTACTATCAAACTAGACCTCCTCGAAAAACTATGAAGTAAAACTATAAAAGTAATTTTGTCTAAAAATAGATACTTGTTTCTTTTGTTTTCTTAAAAAAGGTTGGGAAATAATTATTAGATGAAACCAAAGAACGCCTTATTATTTGAGAGAATTACACTTTTGGTACCACAAGTAACCCAATTTTAAGGTTACAGTGCCTTAACTTTCAAAATATACATATTTGGTACCACATGTTAACTGTCCTCGACACATTTGGTATTTCCGTCAAATTTTGTACTAAAAAATTAAATTTAGAGGGAAAATTGATGGAAAATTTACCGAATTGGTCCTATAGTTATAGATTGTTGTCAAACTTTGCCTCACATATTTTATGGCCGACAAATTCATCCCACAATTCACAAATTTGAAGCATTTTAGCCCCAATTACAAATATAATTAATTATAAATCTTATTTATAAATTTTATATATTATGATTATTAAATCTCTTGCACTAATAAGATTTTATATATAATATTATAAACTAAATAATATTTTATATAAAATCCAAAAAAATATCAATTAAATTTATTGGATTTTTTGAATTTAAAAAAAAATAAAATTAAACTAATTAAATTTTACATATAACACATATAAATTAAATAATATTTTGAATAAAATTTGAAAAATAAATATCAATTAAACTTATGAAATTTTTAAAATTGATTAAAAAAATTTAAACTAATTAAATAAAAATATATACAAATTAAATAATATTTATTATAAAACCCTAAAAAAATATTTTTAAAATTATATAAATAATAATAATTCTAATTATTAAATTTATTATAATTAAAAAACAAAAAAAAACCCTAAATCTAATTAGTTTAAATGATTATTTTCAAAATAAAAAAATTCTAATAAAATTAAATTTATATTATATAAGATTCTATATAAAATATTATTTAGTTTATATATATTATAGGGAAATTTACATAGACACCCCCTGACTATAAGCCTAATTACAAGAAATTACCCTCCTGTTTGAAATATTACAAAGACACCCCCTCGACCAAAACAATATTACAAGAAGACCCCTTACGGCGTCAATTTTTGACGGTAGATGATGATGTTATCAGAAATATTTAATGTTTATCCAATTTTGCCCCCAAGGGGTGTATTTGTAATATATTTTGTGTTACAGGGGGTGTCTTTGTAACCGTGTAATAAATATTATAAATAAATTTATTAAATTTTAAAATTATAACAAACCAATTTAAAATTTAATAAATTTATTTACAATAACACAATTCGATAAATAAAGCTTTAATAACTTTACAGTAACACAATTCGATAAATAAAATTTCAATAACATATATTTCCTTAAAAAATAAAATAAACCAATTTAAAATTTAATAAATTTATTTACAATAACTTAATCTGCTAAATAAAGTTTTAATAACGTTTATTTTCATTCAAAAATCAAACAAACCAAATTAAAATCTATTAAATTTATTCACAATAACACAATTATTTAATAACATATATTTTCTTACAAAAAAAAACCATTTTAAAATTTAATAATTTATTTACAATAACACAATTGGACAAGGTTGGTACCAAAATGACCGCCACACCGAGGGGAGTCTACGGCTGAAAGGGGAGGCGGTGGGTCAATCTCCACAGCCGACGGTGGCGTAAAATCGAAAAAAAGTAAAATTCGTAGATCTGAAAATAGAGTGACGGGATGAACTATTACGGGGGTGAATTTGACCAGGGGCCGAAATATTGGACTGATTTTGCAGATTACTCATCTTCTTCACTTCACCATTACGTACAGCAGCTGAAAATGGTTAAACCTTATCACCAAACAAACAATCACCTTCCCCACAACAAAAACTACCGAATTAAATCAACAACTAACACCAAGGAACCGCAAACAAGCAAAAAATCAACAAAACAGCACACCAAATTCGCGAAATCAAGCAGGCCCGAACCTGATCTTGGAGGCCCGAATCACCGAATCACAAAATTGGAAACAGAAAACTGAAATTAAGCTAACCACGACTACAAACAGCTCAAAACCGAACAGAAAACAAGCACAAATCAAAAAATCCGAAAGGAGATCGCGAAACCAATTTTCCCCAATTCTGCAATTGACCTCAATTGAGCACAGAATCGTGAAATTGAAGCTAGGATAGGCCAAAACGGACTCAAGGAGGTGAAATACGAACATAATTACAACTAATTCGAAGTAAAATTCAAAATCGAGAAGAACCCTAACAATAGCGGCAGCCATGGAGTTTTTTTTTTTGTTTTTTTTGTTTTTTGTAAATATTAAAAACAACTAAGGGCATTTTGGACATTTTACGTGTTCTGTTAAAGTTGACTAACGGCCGTTAAGTCAAGGGGATGTTTTTGTAATACTTCAAACAGGAGGATAATTTCTTGTAATTAGACTTATAGTCAGGGGGTGTCTATGTAAATTTCCCTATATTATATATATAATCTAATTAGTTTAAGAAATTTAATAATAATAATATATAAAATTTATAAAACTTGTGAATTTTGAGATAAATTTATCGGTTAGAAAATATATGGAACAAACATTGGCAACAATTTATAACTATAGGGCTAATTATGCAAATTTTTCATCAATTTTCCGTCATAAAATTGACAAAAGTACAATTGTGTCGATGACAGTTAACATACGGTACTAAATATGTATGTTTTTAAAGTTATGGTACCGTAATCTTAAATTAGAGATACTTGTGGTACCAAAATTGAATTATCTCCTTATTATTTTTAAGTTTCTGTTTCTCCCCCCAAAATTGAGTTCCCTTTTCTCCCCCCTCCGGCACACAACAAGTATAACAGAATCACTATCCCTCAAGTTCTAGAATCTTCTTCCCCAAATCGAACAACATTTCAGTTTTCACTATCAAGAAACCATCGCTTTCATCTGGATCCTCCACCATTGCCATGGCCGCCGTTGATCCGCCGCCGGTCGACGTAATCCGCTCCGTATGGTCCGACAACCTTGAAGACGAATTCTCCCAAATTCGCGACCTCATTGACAATTACAGCTGCATTTCCATGGACACCGAATTCCCCGGCGTCATTATTCCTCTCCCCCCAACCCCCATCAGAAACCCTACGGCATACTACGAACATCTCAAATCCAATGTCAATGCTCTCAAGCTCATTCAGGTCGGAATCACTCTTGTTGACTCATCCGGAAGCCGCTACACCTGGGAGTTCAATTTCCGTGATTTTGACGTGTCGCGTGATCCACACGCGCAAAGCTCTATCAAACTGCTCCGAGACGACGGCATGAACTTCGACACAATGCGCGAGTTCGGTATATCCGCCTCGCATTTTGCGGAGCTGAAGATGTCATCTGGTCTCGTTTGCTCTGATTATGTTACTTACGTCACGTTTCACGGTGGTTATGACTTGGGGTATCTTATCAAGGCTCTTACTGGTAGGAATTTGCCGGAGACCCTACCGGAGTTTGTTGATTTGCTTACGGTTTTTTTTGGGAAACGCGTTTACGATGTGAAGATCATTATAAAATCCTTTGTGGAACTACATGGGGGGTTGGATACGGTGGCGCGTTTGCTTGGTATTGAGCGGTCTGTGGGGAGGAAACATCAGGCGGGGTCCGATAGCCTGCTGACGTGGCTTGTGTATGAGAATGTCATGGCTAGGTACTTTGGCAATGGTGCAGACGAGGGTGTGCTGGACAGATTTGGCTGCGTTATATATGGGTTAGAAAATTGATTGATTCTTTAATTAGTTTTTCTGCTCTAGATGATCTGATGGAGTTCTTCCGTTGAATCTTGTATATTTTACTGGGCTTCATTTCCTATTCCATATACCTGTAAAAAGAATTCAAATGATATACCATGTTCATATGAAATACTACTATAGTGGATAACAATGCCAATTACTAAAGGAATTGATACATTGAATGTTGTGTACTTGTGTTAGAGTTTTTTACATGACTCCTAGTGATTGTATTGAAGAGTGAGTTGGGTGTTTTGTTTTAGATAATCAATGCGGTGATTTAGCTTTCCGATGTGGTTTGATTTCATAAGTTCTGAAAAATATGTTGGTGATTGTACATTTCTAAATGCAGGATAATGACGTTACTTGGATTATTTAATTAAGGGTCGATGAGGAAGACAAGTGTATTCTCGTTGCTTTCCATCATTTACTAACTACTTGTTTTTGTTTTTTAGATGGTTCAATGCAAGTTTCTGATACATGGTAACGGCCATTAAGTTGATATTTTGGTTGGGCATTTAGCTTAGTAACAGAAGTTTGAGAGGTGAAGTGGGGTTCCTTTTACTAGTTATTTATGTAGCTTTATGTTGATAGATTTTGTGACTGTATTGTTGAAATTGAAGTTTTAAATTGTGTATATGATCAGGGGATTGTAGTGGCATTCTCACCCATAAAAGGTGGTGAGGCAGACACCTAGTAGGATTGAAGGCACACACAAGAAGATGCCATAAGTATGCATTGGGTCACCTATATATTCTGGGATGTCCTTAAGGTATGGAGAAATTTGAGGCGTTCAAAATTTTATAATTCTCCAAGAGTTTAGACTTTAGATATTTTCTGAAAAGAGTGATAGCCATGTGCTATAACATTCTTATAATATGGTATATTTGTAGTAATTAAAGCGATGGTCTCTTCTAGGAGGAGGAAGATGATCAGTATAGTCTTCGCTTATAGAGGTGGCAAGTATAAACGAGGAAATTGTGTGGAAGTAAGTAGTTTAGAGGGTTATAAGAAAAAATAGAGAGACTAAACTTTCTTACGAATTTTCATTTAGCCAGTGAATTATTTAGTTCCTTACAATTGCACTTTTGTGTTAGTTTGCAAACTATCCAACTCTTCAACCTATCTTAGTAGTGGGTGAAGTTGATTTGGCTAGACCAGAATGGCTGTGGTGGTTTGGATGTCCTGAGTTTTGCACGTATTATAGGGACAACCAAGTCTCTTACAGGGTCACTAAACCGTGTTTGGGACTACGCTATTGCTTTTAAGTTATGGCCACTACTGGAATGGGTGTGTGATAAAAAACAACGTTATGCTAGGAGGGGAGCTCCTTGCAAACTTGAGGACAAAGTAAGACATTTAAAAATGATAACTTGCAAATTAATGCAACAATGTAGAAGAATAACATTCCCCTGATGGAAGAAATTCTTGAATTCTTACGCCACTTGAAATAGGATCATAATTTTATTTGTTAGATCAAATTTCATTTAGAAATCCTTTTAAAATGCATTAATGAGTACTTTACGTGGTTATAAATGGTTAACTTTGATGACCCATATGTGTTCCTTCCATAAACATATGCCGTCTTAACTTTCCAAACTTTGCTTCTGTCGTGTTCATTTTCATGCATCTTCTTGACATATCCTAAAATAATATTGGTAAAAAGCTTAACTGAGTGTTAAAGGTATTGCTAGATGTATGTTGGAGTTCTCTGTTGTGTTATTATGATGGTATTGCTTTGCTCAAGGAGTTAGGGTGAACTGAATGAACTATAGAATAATTTGTTCTTTTTTGGTTGGCAATTTTCATTGGTGTAGCTTGCCAAAGTTTGGAAGATGATTCGAGTTCAAAACAATTTGAAGGGTAAATATAATTTGCTAATATAAGCACAATTTGAAGTGGTTGAAAGGCTAAATAAGACTCATAGAAATGCTTTGATATATCATAAAAGTTGATTAGTTAGGGAAACGGTGGTTATATTGATCAGCGTTTTAAAAGTGGGTACTCCATGATGCCAAGGCATGTTGGTTGTCTTGAATCGAATGCATTCATGTTTATTTAGTTGTTTAATAGGGATTTATGACCGATGCTGATAAGAAATTGTTGTGACAAGGAGTTGAAACTTCTGTGAATGCGAGCATAAATGTGACATTAGAGTTTGTATCTTTGATAGCTTTAGGAAGTGTATAATATATGATCGAAGAACTACATCATGCCAATTTCTTATGAGGAAGAAAAAGTGTATGATAAATCGATGATGATGATGATGAAAACTTTTCTTCTAACTTTAATTCTTGATCTCATAGAATTTACTAGGGAAGTTCCTAGATAATCGACTTGGATCACCTGATTTATGTCCAAAGATTAGTGCTAGCTGCTAAAAACGAAGTTACAAAATTTGCACTGGTATTTGAGGCTTATGTCATGAATAATTACTTACCAAGCGAACATCTTTCTTTATTAGTACGACTTTATGAATTCTACTTTTGAAGTTTACTGCGTGTAGGATCTTGTAATTGTTGCAAATCTCAATCGGTGATTGTGTTTTAACTTTGTATGTAAGATGGCAGAAGCCAGAATGTATAATATGTTTTCGAGCCTTTCAAATTGCGTACTTCTATTATATGTCAATTGATAGTATGATTTAGTCCTTTTTACATGCGACATATATAGATCGATTTTGAATATATGATGGCGATATCAATTGTTTGTTTGTAGCCTATTGAATTGCATTTTTTGTCTAAGATTCTGTCCTGTACTTTTGAGTTTTGACTATGAGACATTTTAAACACGATTGTAAGTTCCGATTATATATGCTCTCTAGTGTTATTGTGAGGAAGATAGTGTAAGATTTTTGATTGATTTGGATTGGTGTTTTTTCTGAGAGATGCTCTCTAGTGTTTGTACTTTCCTAGTAGCTTGTCATTTTATGGCAAAAAATATTTAGCAGCACTTTTCTGTGATTGTTGATATATGAAGAAGACAACTATATATTGGGTAAAAGAACAAAAGTAAATTGTTTGAGAATCATATTATTGGTTATCAACTAGATCTTTGCCTTATGAAGAGGAATGCATAACAGAAAAATAAAGTTTTTTTCCCACTTCTTTATTGTGTTATTCTGTTTCAACGTCCTTCTCCTTTTCTTGTGCTATTATATTAGAAAATTATCTTTTTTTTTTTTTTTAAAAGATAGTAATTTATGTCCAAGGAGTATCTATACTATTTATAAAGAGAAATCATGGCATGGTGTATCAATTTTTTAATTTTTCTATTTTGCCCTTAATATATAAATTAACTTAATTGTGTATCTTTTTAACTTCTTCACTAATTCCCATGACACTTTTATCTTTTGCTTTTTTTTTAATCTTAATTAATTTAATTAAGTGACTTTTTACCTTCTTCAAGGATAGACATTATCATATTTTACCTTTTTTATTTTTTGGTATTCCTATCTTGCTCTTAATGCTTTTCTTAATTTAACATTTAAATTATTTACTTATCCTATTTAAATAAAATTTACTTTACTTTTTTCCATGTAGGAATCATTATTTAGTGTGATTAAAAAATTTAATGCACGCGAGAATGCGTGCTGCAGAATTAAAGCACGCGTGTTGAGAATATGCGAGTTTTTATATATTTAAAAGAGGGATTATTCCTTTTATGAATTAGATCACCAAAATTGAAAATTCAAAGAATGATTTGGATAGAAAACGACCATCCTTGGGACCGTCCTCTGTTAGTCGAGGTAAAATGAAGAAAACATCAATGGAAGTATCTATCATGATGTATAACTAAGGTCTAAGGGGACCTTATCTTATACGATTCACATATGGTTTTTTATCCAAATTTATTTCATATCTACAATATATATGTCTCTATTAATGCATAGATTGAAACTAGAGGCCAATAGAGTTTAGATATATTTCAAGCTTTAATCATGTCCTAGAATTCAAAGGTATGTAAAATTCCTCAACATGTGTGTGCACATGACAGAAAGCTACGTTCATTAACATTCACATGACTATCTACACAAATTGTTGTGTTTTATGAATATATTTGGTGCATGTGTTGCTCCGTGTAGCGTTGTACAATATATAAATGCGTTTAGATTTGTTTTTAAGATCTCGTTTGATCCTAAATATTATGTAGGATTATGTTTTCTATTAACTCATATCTGTCGTTTGATAGCATTGATAAATAATATCAGCGGCGTAACTATTGCCGTTTGAGGGGGGTGCAATGAACCCACTCAAATTTTCCCCTTTCTAAGGAAATTATACTTACATTTGCATTGAATGGATCCTATTAAAAAAACTAAAATTTACATAATAGTGGGGTCAATTTTTAATTAAAATATATTTGTCTTCCACTTACTTATTAAATAATAGTAATAACTTTTATTTATGATTTAGTTATTTAACAATAAAAGACAAATCCCAATTTTTTGTTTTGTGAGATATTTTTTTCATATAAAATCATATCAAGTTCACATCAACTCTTTCATATTTATCTCTTTCCTATAAAGAAACCCTCTCAAAAAGAAATGTGGAGAACGTATAACCAAGAAAATATTTTGGGTTAGGTTTTTTAAACTAAAAGAACAGAAAATCAGTGTTGAAGGAAGAAACTAGGTACGGAGTATATATATTTCTACAAGTGATTTATGTAATATTTGTTAGTTGTGATATATTTATTTTATATTTGATTTATTTGATATAATATTATCGTTGTAAAAAAATTCATACATTATAGTGACCCCAGTGAATTTTTTTTTCTGGCTACGCAACTGAATAATATGTATGTCGATCAGCCAAAAAGTGAAAGTCCGTTACTTTTAGGTTGTAACACAAAATAAAATGATCTCATATTAATTCCTACGATAATATAGTCTTTTTGTCCTAACAACCAATTTGGTGATGAAGTTTTTCTTATTTTACTAACCTTTCGGGATAAATGCATGATATTACCCTGTGTAATGCGAAACCTGAACAAAACTACCTTGTGAATTTTTTTTGCACCAAACTTTCTTGTACTTTAAAAAAACTCTGCATAAAACACCCAATCCCCGTTAGTTACTAATTAACACCGTTAATTTTTACATGACTTTGTTTGCGTAAAACTCTCTTGCACTTTTGAATGTTTGCGCAAAATTTACTTGTAATTTTTATACTTGCGTAAAACTCTCTTATACTTTTGAACGATTGAACAAAACTCCCTTGTACTTTTAAATATATCTAGGGATAGTTTTAGGAAATTCAATTAAAAATTAACGGTGTTAGTAATTAACAGAGATTTAATGTTTTATGTAGAGTTTTGAAAGTACAAGGAAGTTTGATGCAAAAAAAAATTCATCGGGTAATTTGGTGCAGGTTTTGCATAAGACAAGATAGTATTGTTCACTTTCCCCTAACCTTTCACTAACCCACGTTTTAGACAGTTAAAAGTATTGTTGTCAAACAAGTTCAAGAATGGTATTTTATTATTGCGTTTGTAATAAAATCATTAATATTCCCACAGATTGTCATACTTCAAGATTTTATTGTATCTAGTCAAATCCATGCCATTTGTTCGTGTTGTGCCATATCATTGTGCATTTAATTGGAAAAAAGAAATTCCAAAATTTCCCCCCCTCTTTGAATGTGAAAAATTGGATTCTTAACAACTAAGGTTAGCTGGAAAAAAAGTAGAAAGGAAAGGGCCTGGACACGCGTCACAATCTGGTAGAATAAGAAAATAAAAAGAGTGAAGAAACTGGAAAAAGAAAACAGGGACACGCGTCGCAAGAATAGGGAATCATGTACACCAATTTTTTTTTTTTTTTTGATGCACAACAAAAGCGGGCCTGTTTCATTTATATGAAGGTATGCAACCGAAATCGAATTTAACTTAGTGAAACTAGCTTTCTGTTAGAATTATTCTTTGTTGAATTTGGGTGATTTTATTGTTGTTATTTTTCAGTTATCTTTTGTTTAGGGAAATCAAATTCGTTTTAATTAGGGTTTGGTTTACTATTTACGGATTTATTTACTGATTAGGTCTAAAACAATATTCCTCGTTTTTAACATTCTATTAATTGATGTTAGGCAAAGTTCCATTTTTAGTCTTCTAATGTAGTCTCATTTTGAAATTTGTCCTTTAATATGGCACTTCTCCATTTTGCATCCTTTATGTTTACACTATTGTCAATTTAGTCATTTTTGACCGAAATTAATAATTTGGATGGAAAATGTCAATTTTGGGGATTTTGTGATTTTGGTGGGAAAATTGACTGAAAAATTGGGGATTTTCTTATTTGGAGGCAAAATGGGCACATGTTTTGCACATGACCTTTGAAAAAACATTACAATTTCTCTCCATGACTAAATTCCCTCTAAAACTAGTCGTGTATATACAATTTTTTTTTATTTGCAAATTCACATTTCATTTTACATCCTGGAATTTTATTTATTGCAATAAACCCCCTAAAAAGTCTCAATTGTTACACTAAACTTCTAAATTGATGCTTTTATCCTTGAGCAACCATTGACAAACTGAACAAAATGTGTTATACCTCACAAAATACGATTATAATACACATTTCATTTCACATCCTCAAGTTTTATTTATTGCAATAAACCCCCCAAAATGTGTTTAGATTTTATTTCTTTGTGCTAAAAATTGAAGCTTTTGGAATTTCTGAATAATTATAGTACTCATTATCTAAAATTTCTATACCAGTTTCCCATAGAGGCTACGGATTTTATTTAATAAAACTATGTTTTCCTTTTTCTCCTCTTTTCTTAGAAGATACATTTATTAATAATTGACATGGTCCCAAAATCTCTTAATTTGGCTGTAAACGTGTATGTAAAAAATTCATGTTTATGTATAATCCTAGCACCCGACAACTCTTTCACTTGCCCGATCCTTCTCACTTTTCATTACCATCCTTCAAACATCACGCCATTGGTTTTGGCTATATTCCATCCAAGGATGAATACATGTTCGTGCACATGGTTGACAAAAACCCACTCAACACAAAAATCAATTGGGTTTGTTCACGCCATTGGTTTTGGCTATATTCCATCTCCAACGATTACTATCAGTTGCATTACAATGCATGGAGATCCATAATCCTTTGAGGTCAGGACTAAACTCCGTTTCATGTCTACCTACTCTTGTGTGTTTAATTGTGGGGCTTTTCTATCATTTGACGTTGAGACTGAAGTTTTTTCGACTTTTGGGTGGCCGCAAGGAGGAGTCCTCCCATCTTGGGATACACAACTTTTGGAACTCAAAGATGAGTTACATCTCATGAATGTAATAGATATTTCCCCAATTTTAAACCTGTGGAAGTTGTCTTCTAATGTCAATAACAACTAGTTATGGACTCTTAAATGGAACATCAATTTACAAAGTCTTGGTTATATATACAGAAGAAGCTCGTCCACCATGTTCAATATCGATATACAGACTAGAATACCTCCAGTATTACAACGAGCCCTTCAACATCTTACGAGAACTGGGGAAGTTGAAGCTAAAAGAAGACGAGTCCTGCATGCTAGACGAAGACGATGTGAGCATCCACACCAACCTCTTCACACTTTGATTGAAACTATATTTAGATGCTCTTATATATTTTCTAATTTTTTTTATGTAATTTTATTATGTACTAGACACTCCAGCATAATTAGTATTGGTTTTCCATTAATTTCTCCATACTTTTTCATCATTACGTGCTTGATGAATTAGTTTTTCCTAGCCATTACATGAATATAGACTCCATAGTTAGACTGAAATGAAGTTGCACGTAAAGTTTCTATCCATTGGTTAACAAGATGATTTCCAATTAAATAATGGTTTTTATCCAAGTAATATTGAAAAATAATTTGTAAATATATAAAGATTCAAAATTTTATGTCTAGTGCATGTTTTGGTCAGCTAAATGATATATGGAAACTTTTCGAAAGCATGTCGGAAACGTTTCGGAAACATTAGGATAAATTGTGAAGAAATTATTAAATTAAGAAAAATAAGAGAGTTTTAAGACAGACTAAGTAATTTGAAATTACATCTTAACTCGTTTCCACTGATTCAAAATCATAATTTAATAGAAAAGTATCTCATTTGGGTCAAAAGTTGATATGTGTAAATTAAGAGAAAAATAGAAAAAATGTATACATAAAATCTCTTTTATTTCAAAATATTGCGCATTTCAATCTGTTTTAAGTAAATTTAGAACAACAATTTAGAATTTTTAATTACTGTGTTCTCTGTGTTTAGGATCATGTACTTGTTGCAAATTTCAATCTGTATTTTTGTTGCATCATCGTTTATAATTGTTGTTTTATCTCAGATTGAAGAAACGATAACATGTTTTCGAGCCTTTTGAATTGCAGGACTAATGCATCTGAGTTACAAATGTTTCTGTGACTCAGTCCTGTTTACTTGCAACGTATATATTTATATAGGGCTAATGATAATTTACCACCTGTGATTACCATAATGTTCAATTTACCCCCTGTGATTTGAAAAAGAGCAATTTATCTCCCTGAGTTGGAGAGTGTATCTTACTCGCTTAAATATGAAAGTGAGCATGAAATGTGTTGCATAAAAAGATGAAATTACCCTTTTGGGGGGTAAAATGGTCCACATAAGATTACACAAGGGGGTAAAATGCTACATTTATAATAACACGGGGAGGAAAATTGCCACATTTATAATAACACAGAGAGGTAAATTGCAACATTTTTTTTTTCAATTCAAAATTTTTAAGGCTTAAAAGGGGTTATTATTGTTAATTCAATTTTTTCTGAAGGCTTAAAATTTCTAAGGAGATAATGTGAATCATTTTTAAAATCACATGGAGGTAAATTGCTCCTTTTCAAATTATATGGGGGAAATTGATTATTATGATAATTACAGGGGGTAAATTGTCATTAACCCTATTTATACATGAAGGGGATATCAATGGTTTGTTTGTAGACCTTTTCCTTTTTTTTTATTCTGAAGTGCGTAAAACATATTATATGGGAACCTTTCTCAACGGGGATTCAAACTTGAGTTCGCCACTAGACCAACCACTCATTGGTTGTTTGTAGCCTTTTCAGTTGTAGGACTTGTTGTATTTGAATTGCATTTATTGTCCAATATTATGTCACGTACTTTTGACTATGCTTACATTTTATACACAGATTGTAAGTTCCGATTACAGAAATGAATTTCTTGAGCTCTTCTTGTGAGGAAGATGGTGTAAGATTTTTTGATTGATTGGATCAGTTTTTATTTTTTTTCTGGTTGATGCTCGATCTCAAGTGTTTGTACTTTCATAGTAGCTTGTCATGTTATGGCAAAAAACATTTAGCAGCACTGTCTGTGATTAATATATGCTTCACATGCATTTTTATTTCATGAAGAGGACAACAATTGGGTAAAAGTACATAAATAATTGTTTTAGATTCAAATCAGTATAAAAAAAATTAATTTAAAAAAAATAGTAACTTATGTCTAAGGATGTAAACGAGTCTCGGGTAGCATCGAACGACAAACTAAGCTTGGTTTGAAATTTTATCGAGTTTGAAAGTTTGTGTTTGAACTTGGTTTGATTTCTTAACAATGTCGAGCTCAAATGAGCTTTTATCGAAGAAGCTCGAGCCGAGTATCGAATATACATGTATTTAGTCAATTTTTAGCTTATTGAGTAGAGCTCGAACCGAGCTTCAAAAGTTATCAAATGAAAAATGAGGTTCAAGCTTGTTTGATTTGTGTGACGGACCAAGATTAAACGAGCTCGAGTCGAATATCGAGTAGTTTGGTTTGATTTTTTACCCTACTTATGTCCAAGGAATATTTTAGGCAAAGATTCAATTTTCATACCATAGAATAGGCCAAAGTCCATTTTTCATACCAATCGAATGAAAATCAAACTTTAGAATAGATGGACTTTTCAAAAATCATACTTCCGTCAAGTTTTTTAACAGAATTGCCACGTGGTCCGTTAAGTCGCCTTGAGAGGGAAAAAAACTCACGTATGAGGCACATGTGGTTGATTGCTGCCTGTTTGGTATGAAAAATATAACTTGTCATTTTCTATGGTATGAAAATGAATTTTTGCCTATTACATTTTATTTAATTAGACATAGATATATATTCATTCAATTTTTTTTTATTAACCACTCAAATATTTGTTGTTCATTCTCATGAAGTAAAATTATTTGATTGAGAAAGATTTTTCTACTCTTTTTTTTTTTTTTTTTTTTTTGTAGAAAAGTTGATGATAATTTGACTTGGATTACAAACAAATCCAATTTGCAATCATATATTTCACCTTTCATAATGGTATCATTTATACATTTCAAATTACTTAACTACTCATGTGTTATACTTTTAATATGGTTCAACTTAAACATTGAATGGTATTTGCTAGGATCAACTTCGACGAGCCCAAGTAATTCTTTTTTCCCAGCACAACCATTTGCTAGCTAGGAATGTTGATCGATTTCATTGATCAAAACTTCATTTTAATATTTCATTTTGATATTTGTTGAACTTGTTTGAAGTATAATAAGTAGTTTGAAAAATTGAATGTTAAGATTCGATTTATCAATTGCTTATATCAAATGCAATATTTTTTATGTTTTTCAGTGATTTGTAAATACAATTATTTATATAACAAAATAACATATTGTCATTTTTATTTTAAGTTAAGCATAAACAAAAAAAATTATAAGCTCGAATAAATATGCATTGCAATATTTGTTTAGATGAAAATGTATGGTCAAGAACAAACAAATTAAGTTGATTACAGTTAGAATTGAAAGTGAAGAGAAAATTCAATTTTCATACCCTTGAATAGGTCAAAGTTCACTTTTCATACCAATCGAACGTAAATCATACTATAGAG
This sequence comes from Penstemon davidsonii, assembly GCA_034814905.1. NCBI lineage: Eukaryota > Viridiplantae > Streptophyta > Magnoliopsida > Lamiales > Plantaginaceae > Penstemon > Penstemon davidsonii. The sequence continues at coordinate 6,648,752 of JAYDYQ010002685.1, read as the reverse complement.
TCAAACACAAGTGCTCAACGCATCCCGCTCAAGTCAACTTAGCGGACACATGACACTTCCGTTAAAAAACGGATGGAAGTGTGGCTTTGTATGATTTTCATTTGATTGGTATGACAAATGGACTTTGGCCTATTCTATGATATGAAAATTAAAATTTTTCGGAATATTTTATGTGAAAGATATAATTTTATTAGAGGGATGATTCATTTTCTCAATTAGAGCACCAAAATTAAAATTTCAATGTATGACTTGGATATAAAACGATTTATTCCAAGCTTTAATTAACCATATCCTAAACATGTGTGTGCACACGCAGAAAGCAACGTTCATTAATTTTCACATGACTACCCACAGAAATTGGTGTTTTTATGAATTCATTTGGTGCATGTGTTGCTACGTGTGGCGTAATACAACATATAGATGAATTGGTTGCGTTTTAAAAATGATTATTTTTATGTGGTACATTGACAATATACGTCATTTACTTTGTCATAGTAATCAATTCCATTTCTTATCACCGGAATTTTTTATTATTGATGGAAATCATCAATTTATGGCTTATTTGACCGAAAAATTTAATATTTTTTTTTCCGAAAATCATCAATTTATGTCCTATATGACTTGAAATTTTAATTCTCACAAAAAACATCATGTGTCGAGTGATACTTAAAAATTAGGAATTTCAGATTCTGACTCCAAAATTAATTTGCAAGTCTAAGTCACGTGATGAGTTTATAACTTTAATTTTTGATGAAAAAGGGTTAAAATTCCCCTGTCTTATTTTTTTTTTAATAAAAAAATAAACAGGTCAAATATACATCCAAAAATGTCATCCTCATATTAAGTAGGATTATGTTTTCTATTAAGTTATATCTATTATTTGGTAGCATTGATAAATTATATGAACGAGTTAAAAAGTGAAAGTCCGTTACTTTTAGATTGTAACATAAAATAAAATTATCTCATATTAAATCCTACTTATGATAATATAGTCTTTCAATTTGGTGATGAAGTTTATCATATTTTACTAACATTTTACTAACCTTTCACTAACCCATGTTTTTGACGGTGAAAATTAATGTTGTCAAATAAGTTCAAGAATTGTATAATTTTGTTTGTAATAAAATAATTGATATTCCTACCATTTTTTTTAAGTTTGCTAGCTATGAAACGAGTTCTAAGTTTAGGGATTTGTCATACTCCAAGATTTTATTGTACCTACTCATATCCAGTTGTTCGACATAAAATAATCTTGTACTGCATCTCCTTTTCTTTGCTGCAGTTTGAAAATCTCATTAGATTTCCCCGCTATATATTAATGCATGATAATTAGTAGCCTGTCGGCTGTCGCAACAAATTACATCGAGCTATTATGGATTTTCAATAAACATTTTCGTCCTATTTTATTTTCTCGGTTGTATTGATGTGAAAATAAAGGCCTTAATCGGCTCAAACTTAAATATTATCGGGCGCCACGACTATACGCTCATACTCAGATACCATCGGTCTTCACAATTACAAGCTCAAACTCGTCTCATACAACTTTGGGTTTCGGGTTCATATTGTGCTCATATCAGACATGCTCACACTAACAAATTTTATTTGGCAAATAAAAAACTACGTATTGTTAAAACTCATATAAATGTATTAATATTACATACTGCAAAATATTATATAAATTTCAAATTTATAATCCATAAAATAAAATATTAAATAAAGTTTGTAAACTCTTAAGATTCCCAATCTATTTGACCATTTTTTTTAACTTTTTCATCTTGTTAATTATTTCTCTCTTTGGTCATCAATTACGTTAGAAATATATAATTAATATATGGTGATTTTATATTTACAAAGTTATAATTGATATAGTTGGCAATGAGTTATTTGTAAAGTTCTTCCATGTTTCAAAATAGTAAATAGTACATTATAACTTTAATACCAATAATTGATAGTAGTATTTAAAATAATTATAAGAACAATGAATTAAGAACTGAAATGAAAACTAAAAATCCATTGAACTATTGAAAAATTACAGAGTATATAGCAAGAAGAATGGTAAGGATTAATTCTTCAAGATCACGTAAAATAGAGAAAATAATAGAGAGATTTCTAGTCTAACTAAAATGGTGAATTGCATAATAATAACCTGAAATATCTATAAAAAAAAAAAGGGTATTAACCCGGAAGATAATTAACTTAAAGTAAAAATAATAAACAACAAATAAAATAAAACATGGAATATATTTTAATAATATTTATATATTCAGACTTTATTCTGGTTGAGCCTTATTAGGCTTAAATTAACTCATAAATTGATTGAGTACAAATTAACGATTCAAACTCGACCCGGCTCACAATTATTCGAGTTCGGGTCAAATTTATTCGGGTCGGGCAATCAGGCTTCGCGTAGGCTTGACTAAATTGACGGTCCTAGATAAAAGTTGAAAATGTAATCTATTTTAGGTGCATTTTATCTTGAAAATCAATTTTGTGCCATATCATTGTGCATTTAATTGGAAAAAGAATCAGCAAATTGTGCTTTATTTTGAGACGTCTAAGAAATCCAAGAGGAGAAAAAATGTCTCTTTTGTTTACATCTCATTTGTCAAAGTGTGAATCCATCTAATCTACGATTTATACAATTCTACCAATTAAAGAAAAAGAATGTGTAGAAATATTAAAAAGTAGACAATTATGACATTTTGAGAATCTTTTCTAATAATACCAAGAACATTCATACAGCTTATAATGACCTGGGGAGGGCCATTGCCTTGAGCTGACATACATACAAATACAATCTATTAATTGGCTGCACTGAATGGGACAGGGCCCGGGCCGGGCCCCTCATGTGTCTGAATTCAAGGCCCATTAAATAGTGATAGGAGACACCAAATTACAAAATCTTTGTAAGATTATTGGCAAATTATTTGGTCCATCAATTCTACATATTTTGTTTGCACCAAACAATTATTGAATTGCAGCAACATATTACTATTATGCAGCGACAGTCCATGAGTATTATTTACTCCAACGTCCATATATAACTTTGTATTATTCCTAAAAAACATGTTAGTGTTAGTGTACGGCGGATCTCGATTTCGCCCCTCCGCTCGATTGATTCTTGCGGGCCGAGACTTCGGACTTAAATGTGTTTAATTACTCCCACATTTAATTAGTTCCCTATTTTAGAGCTATTTAAAATATATTCAATACTCACATTATATAAATTGAAAACAAATTGAATCGAGGTTTTAGGTTTAAATCTCACGAAAAAACCGAGCAAGTGCGACAAATATTACATTATTAATAAAATGTTAGATGATACTCATCTAACTTGATTAGTTATTTATATCGTAATATTGTGTTTTTGGCGCACCTATTACTTTTAGAACCTATATATACACATATAGGGTATAAAGGGAAAAGTGTATAGTTAGTTTATTTGCTTCTCAACAAATTATGTTTGAGCCGTTCAATAAGCTCAATTTGCCTGCAGTTTTCAATACGTTGTATATATATGGATTTATTCGTGTGACACAAATCTCTCTATTTAAAAAATATAACAAGTTATATAATGTAATATTTTTTCCAAGGGTTTCATTTCGGGACTCGAATTTGGGTTCGTTACTTTGTAGTGATTAGTCGTTTCCTAAAGACCAATTACCCGTTGGTAAGATATAATATACTCCCTCCGTTCCAGAATATCTATCGTTTTAGAGAATTTTTTTTGTTCCAAAATATTTGTCGCTTTAGGATTCCAATGCAATATTAGTTATTCACTTTCCAATTTAGCCCTTATTTATTACACCTAAAAAACTCTATCTTATTTATTCCAATGCAATATTAATTAAGGGTATTTTAGGTATCTTTTCTTTTTTACCAAAAAATCATGCTATTTATTAGGATTCTTAATATCCGTGCAATCCTCCAAATCGAAAATATAAAAAATTGAGGGAGTAATTGCTAGAGTACAAATACCAATAAATAGAGTGGAGTTGAATGTCCATCAAAATCAATATGGCATTCAAAAGCACACTCATTGAATTCAAAGCCTGTGGAATGTACATATGAAATAAAAGGTCTCTTATATATATTTAAAAAAAAAATGGCTCAACTACTTTTCATAATCTATATTGGGTTTGTCTACCGATAGTTCAGGTTGATCAAAACTACTAATAGTTCATCCTTCTTAGCCACTCATTTATATTAATATAATTTTTCTTTTAACCTAAATAAAAGGTCACATTAGCATGTCATTTTTTTTGTTGATTTGATTACATTACCTTAATGTCCTTGTTAAAAAAAAAAAAAAAAGCGCCCTAACACACCCCACCCACCCCCATCCCCACCCCGTAACCCATGCCACCACGACCTGTGTTCTGCAACCCAGGCCGTGGTGGCCTGGGTTCGTTCGTCCCAGGCCGGCGGCAGCCCGGGATTTGGGGTTTGGGGTTGGGGTGGTTAGGACGGGTTAGGGTTTAGTTTTTTTAAAAATTAGAATTATTAATTAATAATATATAACTTTATTGTTTTAATAAATATTAAATAAATTAATACTTTATAAATTTTAGATTTGAAAAAAATAGAGATTTTTTTAATTTTGAGAATTATTTTTTAATATTTAATTTATTCTTAAAGAGGAATGAAAATCAAATATTCTTAATGATGTGTTTAATGTATATATATATATATATATTGAGATTTAATATTATATGATTTTGAAAAGAAAAAAATCGTTCAACAAATCATCTTAAACATTTGTGCATAAGTACACGTTAATTGATTTTCTATATTATTGAAGTACAAACAAATTAAAAGGTCATCTACATAAGTTTATGATGAATATTTATCAAGATCAATTTCTTAGTTGTCAAATCCCATAGAAAAATATTTAATTTATAAGGAATTATATTTTATATTCAAATCTTATGGTAATGTATAATTAAACAAAACGTAGTTCAAATCGAAAAATAGCTCGAATTTAATTGACTAAAGTTAACATTGTTGACCAAAGGGTAATGTATAATTAGGTTAATCGTAATTCAAATCATCAAATGACCTTAATTACCAAAGTCAACATTGTTAACCTTAGATTAATGTATAACTAGGTTAATCGTAACAAAATTTTCAAATGGCTCGATTAATTCACCAAAATCAATATTGTTGATATTAGGGCAATGTATAACTAGCTTAATCGTAATCCAAATCGATAAATAACTCGATTAATTGACCAAAGTAACATTGTTGACCATAGGGTAATGTATAATTAAGTTAATCGAAATCTAAATCGACAAATGACTCAATTAATTGACAAAAGTCAACATTGTTGACCTTATGATTAATGCATAACTAGGTTAATTGTAATCCAAATAGACATATGACTCGATTAATTGACCAAAGTCAACATTTTGATTAATATTTTAACAAATATTATATAAATTAATACTAGTAGTATAAAATCGAGCCATTTGTCCATTTTGATTACGATTAACCTAATTATGCATTAACTTAAGGTCAACATTAAACATTACCTTAAGGTCAACAATATTGATTTTGGTCAATTAATCGAGTCATTTGTCGATTTGAATTACGTTTAGTTTAGTTATACATTATCATAAGGTCGACAATGTTGATTAATAAATAATAGTTGTTTAGTTTATTCATTATATCGTGACAAGAATTTATACTTTTAATATTAAGTATTAAAAATTATGAATTTGTAAGATTATAATTAAATCCCAAGGTTCCCAAATAATTTTTGAAGTGAATCAAATTTATAATTAAGTTATTTATGAGAGTTTACTTAAACTGAACCTAACAAAATGTGTAATTTTGTTATTTTTTCATTATAGCATAAAAATCTATAATATGCACATTTTGAGCTAATTGATACTAATTATTGACTCATAACCTTAATTATGCTGGTTAACGTCAAAATTTGAATTTGATCATAATGTGCATACATTTCCTGACCAATTTGAAGATTTTACTTATTATATTTGCATATTTATTTAACTAATTTAACTTTATAAACAATTAAATAAACTTTAAAATAAAATAAAAAATCATATAAAAAAATTATATAATGGTATTAATTTATTTTATATTTATTAAATTAGTAAAGTTATATATTATTAATAAATAATTATAAAAAATAAATTAACTAACTTATCCTACCCCACCCCCACCTCGTAACCACCCCTTTCCCCACCAAATCCCAGGCCGCCGTCGACGACTTGGGATCGGAGAACCCAGGCCGTCGTGGTCTGGGTTTTCCGATCCCATGCCATTACGGCCTGGGATTTGTTTGGGGGGTGGGGGGGAGGGTTACGGGGGCAGGGCAGGTTAGTTAATTTTTTTTTAATTATTTCTCTATAAGGGTAAAAATAACAATTATCAAATGGCTTAGTGCAATTTTTCATCCGGTTTCAAGTCTTCTTGTTGGCACATGACAACTTTTGAGTGGAGAACTACCAATAGTTGTTAGCCAATTCCATCTGCATTTACTCATTCATATAGTCCTATACTTATTTGCTTAGACGTCATTATATTTAAACCAAAATAGGACTTGTATGCATTTATAACTTCGGATCTAGACTTCCTATTACAGAGATAACACTTTTACATTAGTTTAGCTTCTTTAATAATTAAGATGTGATGGTTGGTTTTTTCACGCAATATTGTAAGAGAAAAATGACATGACACAAGAAAATTAGTAATCATTTTTACTTTTAGAACCTTTTTTTTTGGTCAGCAGGGAAAAACATACTCCCTCCGTCTATATTTTCTTGCTTCCTTAAGTTTTGGTGCGAAGTTTTAGATAATAATTAAAAAAAGTGAAGATTTTAGGTATTTTACATTTATGTTATTAAAAGTAGTGGTGGAGAGTTATTGATATCAAATTATTACTTTAAGTGAGAGGATATTTTTTAGAGAGAGAGAAAAATATTTAAGAGAATGTGTATTATTTTGGAACATCCCAAAAAAGAAATGGGAGCAAAATGTAAAAGACGAATGGAGTATTGTTTTCAAAATTTGACCGCACATTGAACAAATAGGCGTATTGATTACTAGTTTATCCGGCTTAACGGACATTATGTTATAATGATATAATAAATATATTTAAATATTATTTTTATGATAAACTCAAATACATTTAATTTTATAATAGTATATATTATGTTCACAAAATTTAAACAATGTTACGAAATTTTACAATTTGATTTATATACTTTAAGTTATTAAAATTATATTTTGACATACACTTATCACAATGATACTCTCTAAATATAAAACTATTAATCACTCCCTTTTTTTTCCCTTGCTCCCTCTATCGCGTGCTTGAAGTTTTATACAAGGGTTGAAATATTAAAACTTTTAGATATTGGACATTTATACCCCTTAAAAGTAGTCATTTAGAATTATTAACAAATTATTATTTTATGTGAAAAGTAATTCTGAGAAAAAATAATTTCATTATAAAATAGTGTGTCTTGTGTTGAGAGTTGAGACGTTCAAAAACGAAAGTTGAGGTCAAAATTTTTACGGACATGTGAAGTATAAATATAAAATACCGACACTAATGAAAAGGAATTGAGTTAAGATACAATAACATATATAAATGATTAATAATTCCACGACATAGTTTGGGAATAAATGAAACTTAAAGTCTAATCAATAAAGTCTGAACTTTCAATATATATAGAGAGGCTTTGAAATTTTGCCACATTTTATCATAAAAGTATTGCTTGGAAAAAAATTATTTGATGGTCAAAATACATAATTTCTAAAAGAACTTTAATATTTTTGTTTCATAATACGAAAAGTTATTTCATTTGATGAAGTAGTCAATTTAATATAAAATATCATAAACTAATTAGTTGATAAGTTATTTTACAAATTTTCAATAAAAGCAAAAAATAAAAATAAAAACAAGTTTTCTTACAACTGTTCCGTTGGATAGATTTAAAAGATTTTAACAAAATTGGATTGGTCCAAGTGACTATATATAAAGCCTTATCTAATCCATATACAAATCTAAAAGCAAAAAAAAAAAAAAAAAAAACCTATACAAATCTGATTAAAATATTTTTTACATTATTAAAAAAAGTGAAAATAATAGAAGAAAATTAAAAAAAAAATGAACTATAAGTCTATTCGATCCATAGGTTTGATCTGATCGGTTTACAGGTGGACGGCGGTGATCTGGTAAAAACAAAGGTCAATTGGTAATAATAATAAAATTGTCTATGTATTATATTATAAATATTGTTGGGAAAAGATTAACAAATTAAGTAAAGAGTTGAGTTGTGATGAAGGGATATTTCGTCTGAGTATTTGATCCAGGTATATCGTGCCACGTAGTTACTGATATCCGTTCTACAGTAAGGAACTCTTGCTGGTCAGATCGAACAGAACTCCTCTTTAGGATCCTAATCCTGCGCTCAAAGGAACTCGTCAGGTTTTGCTGGTGGTTGATCCGACATAGACCCTCCGATGCTAAAGTCAGTACAGTGGATGATAGGAATAGCATAAAGTATATTAATGGTTGTTTTCTCACCTGGTTTGAAGAGTAAGGAATGCCGTCTTTTTATAGTTTTAGAAAGCGGGTATTTCGGGTCGGACCTTTTCGGGTCGGATCTTACTTGGTTCGATCCATTTAAGATATTCAAGTCGAACAGTATGATCGAAGGGTTGATCTGGTAAGTTTATGCATAAATGTACATCGAGCTAGGATCAGATCTGGTAAATGTCGAATAGGATCAATTTTATCATGACCATATCTGGTATATCGAAGAGAACCAGTTTTATCATGACCAGATCTGGTATATCGAAGAGAACCAGTTTTATCATGACAAGATCTGGTATATCGAGGAGAACCAGTTTTATCATGACCAGATCTGGTCCATGATGATTAAGATAGAGTTTTAATCCTAATATTGATTATTTCATCTGACGTGTAATATGCCAAGTCACTGTGATGAATATTTGATATATCAATAATCCCCCAAGTTCAAGTATTCGATATTTAAAAAATCGAAGTTTTGAATTTGTGACATATAAAAGTTTTGAATTATTTTGAATTATTTTGAATTATTCGGTAATATGATAATTGTTATATATATATATATATATATATATATATATAGCAGTATTGTCCCCAAAGTTCAAGTATTCGATATTTTTAAAAAAAATTGAAGTCTTGAATTTGTGAAGTATAAATAATAAAAATAAATGATTCAAACATGATTGAGTGGGCTGATATATCGAGGCCCAAACCAAAGTGCTATTTAGAGGAGATTAGTTAAGTGGTTACCTTCTGTGTCTAGTGATAATATGTCGAAGGGTTTAAAACAAATCTGGTCGAATATACTTAAACAATAAAATATGTCGAAGGGTCAATCAATAAATCATTATTTTGATTTATATTTAAACAGATCAGGTCGAAGGCTTAATTAGGCAATTAAATATCGAAAAAATCCATGTGTGCATATTCTACAATTTACTTATGTAAACATCAGACAAACTTGATAATCTTATGCCGCATAATTTTAGCATATTATATATACATATATATTCGATATATATATGTATATATATGTGTATATATATATTCGATATATATATGTATATATGTGTATATATATTCGATATATATGTATATATGTTCGATATATATGTATATATTTCATCTTGTGGGTCATAAAAGTAATTTCAAATATTCTGAAGCTAAATATTTTTTGATCGAAATGTCATGGGCTCGGAAGTCGAACCGTCTCATAAGTCGAAGGGTTAATTGTGAAGTTTACCATTTTCAACTCTCTATATAAAGGGGCCTTTCACCATTTACCCTTACTATACAATTTCACTACTCTGGAGCAGATCTGGTCAAAGAGGCACAACTTTTAGGTCGAAGGAGTCTTTATTTTAGTGGTCGAAGGAGTCTTTATTTTAATAGTCGAATCCTCCTTACATCTGGGTAATTTTCTGTCTCCTTCATACTTTGATTAAACATGTCTTTAAATTCTTCTAGTAGTGCGTCTAGTACTGAACTTGATTCAAATGATTCCCCCGTAGATTCTTCTTCTTCTGATTTTATTGATATAACTGGTGATGATGAAATAGATAGCATTAGAGTTCAATCTGTATTATGTGGTAATGTCGATCCAATTGGTGAAAATTTAGAGGGAGCTGATGATGTCGAATTAGGGCAATTAGAAGGGGGTGATGTCGAATTAGGGACATTCGAAGGGAGTGATGTCGAGGGTGATATCGAAGATGTTGGTCCATCTGATCGTTATAAAACAGTAGATCGATATGATCAAATTATGCCTAGCTTTTTCAGAGTTTCGGTTCCTTCTTTAGCACAAACTTATTCTTTTCCTAGTGGTTGGTCAGTGATCGAACCAGGAAAGAGTGATCGAATGAATGCCCCACCAGAAAATTGTAGAGCGATCAATATTCATCATCTCGAACTTGGTCTTCGATTCCCCCATCCCTGTAGAAGTAGCAGATATTCTAAATCAGTTATCCTTATCTCCTATACAAATTGTTCCTAATGGAATGGCTTACATCATTGCTTTTTGTTTGATAATGAAAACTCTAGGACAATCCTCTTCTTTTGCAAATTTTAACAATTTGTTTGTCGTTACTGAGTCCCCGAAGTCGAATATTGGTTTTTATTACATTAAATCAAGGAATAAGAAAAGTTTTTTAACGCAAATTCAATCCGGCTATTGCAAGGAGTGGAAACATCGATTTGTCTACGTTGCTCCCCCTCAAGGTTATGTGTGGAATGTTCGAACTGAGTGGCGTACTGGGCCTATTAGAATCGATAGTGTAGCAAATCCTTCATGGGGTTCTGGGTTTTTGAATCAGTTAAGAGAAACTAAGTTTAATCCTAAGAAATTACTTCGAGAACCTGTTCTTCGATTAGGGAGAATGTCGATGTTGAAGGCTCGAAGAAGCGATCCAACTTTAGGTGTGAATATCTATTATTTTGATTTATTTAAGTAGGTTTTCTTGCTTTCTTTTTCATCTAATTTGATTTGTTAACAACTTTATGCAGAGCAAACAGTTTTTGCTACTATGTCTCAAAGAGCAAAAAGGATGATCGAATTAGCTCGTGGAACAGGGTCGAATCCAGTACCTCGTCTCAACCAAGGTCAGAATCCGAATGCTCAATCGAACAATCCAACCCGAGCACCAAATGTCTCATCGAACCAACTCATCAATCCTATTCGAAGTATAACAGATGGTTCGACACACCAGGCTGTTCGAAACTCACAAGCTACAGGGTCTCAAAGGAGTACTCGTTCGATAGAGCCAGCTTCTTCGACTCCTGAATCTGGTCGAGGAAGTAAAAGGCCTAGAGAAGAAAATGAGGTTTTGTGGCTCGACGTCCTGGAAAAGAGCCTGTCCTCGAGGTCTCATCTGATGAGGATATCGAGAGCATAATGAATTCTGAGCTACCTCGGCTGGAGAAATTTCTCTCGACTCTACTGTCTTAGAGCGGGAAGATGAAGGAAAGGTTTGGAAAGTATTTCAATCAGTGATCTTCAAGAAGGATCAGATCAAGATGAGCAAGAAGAAGATTAAACAAAATTTGAAGAAGGGATCCCGCTACCTTGTTTCTGTGAGTTTCTGGTCGAACTGGTGCAGTCGATTTTATATGAATTTGATATGTATAGTTATTCGACATTTCTTGTTGACTTTTCAGGCATGCAACGTAATGTATCAAGGGTATGTCCTTGCCGAGCGTGTTTTTAAGGATCTCGGCAAAATTAAGAAGAAAATGAAGGAGCAACATAACTTGATGAAAGCCCTTTCTGCGAGCTCTAAGGATGCAGAAAAGAAGAAGAAGGATGCTGAAACTGAACTTCATAGAAAAGATGATTAGTTGATTGATGCTATAGAGAAACTTACTGCCCGAAATGCTGATGTCGAAGGGCTACAGAAAAAGGTTGAGGATCAAAACATTGAAATTGAACAATTGAAGGTTGAGTTGAATCGAAGCTATGAAAGAGGTGAAACTGAGGGCATGTCAATATCGACTGTGCCAAATCTTGAACAGAAGCTAGCAATTGCTCGAGAATTTTACCGTTCTCCTACTTGTGATGCTCTATCTGATATGAAAGCAGGTGTCGAATTGCTTGGCGTGTTTGAGAAATGTTGGAAACAATGCAGAAAACTTGGCTTTTTGAACGAGCGTTTTGACGAAGGAGCCCTAGACCCTATAAAAAATGACGATTGCGAACCATTTCCAATCACTGAGGATGTCGAAGAAGGTCCCCCACTTGAAGAGGATGTCTTTTATCCTATATACCTCGAAGCAATGGACTCTGGAGCATCTCAAGGAACAGTTAATAATTCTAATGTCGAACAGGAGCAACCCTTGGTCGAACCATTAATGAATGATCAAAGTCGAACCGTGCAGCATGAGGTCCTTACTGGTGAGTAGATAGACAATATTATCGATCAGGGTCTTGGAAATGAAAATGAAAATGCTCAGAATATGGGGATGTTTGACCATATCGATATAGAGAATTTGGTTGGGAACGCTCCTCATAATACCAAATGATATTGCGCTTTTTTTAGGGGGTGGCTAGATGTTCTGAATTAATGCCTCGAACGGACGGCCCCCCGTGTCCATTGTGCCCGGCCTCTCGATGCCATAGTTATGATGGGATGTATTTTGTAATATTCACTTTTTGGGTGTTGTTTCAAAACATTTGCATTTGTTTGCTGAATGAGCAATTGCGTTTGTTTATGACTATTATGCTTTATTTTATCTATGAACAATTCGACTTTCTATTCTTAGTGTTTTTTGATATCGAATTTGTGCCTAAATTGGAGTATATTATGATTGTATATAATAAGTTTAACTTCATTCAAGTTTTCAATCAAATTATCTCCAAATAACAATTGAACTTATATCGAAATGGGTTTCTTCTCAACAGAGTAATTCGATCAGTTGGGCGTATTGAATCATGGATATATAGCTGTCTGAAATTTTATTGAAGTCATTCATCGAACTAAGCTTTAATCATATGAAAAACTACGGATTTTGTCATTTAAAAGACAAAGATTCGATGCCATATATAGGATGAGTTTATTTTGTAATATGCACCTTTTGACTAATCTATGTTTTATTTGTTTGATTAATTTCTGAATTTGATTCAGTGTTTCTAGTCTCTTAACTTTGACTTTATTCTTGCAAGTAGCTGATCGAAATAAGACATATTTTTGTGTAATTGATTTTGACAAAGTATGATCATAAATATGTATCTATTTGACCAAGTGTTTTTACCTTTGGTTGGACAGATTGTTATCGATTTGGTCGAATAAGGTGAGAATCAGTTTGGTCGAATTTATGAATAAATTGTTGGTCGAATAAATCAGTACCAAGTCGGTCGAATAAGATGAAAATCAATTTGATCATGTGTTTATGTTTTGAAATCTATCAATTTATATTTTTATATAATAAGGACTCGAAACTTTGAAATCCGCCGAAAATGATTGATGTTTTGAAAGTTATCAATTGTTACTTTATTCGATGTGATTGATGCTTTGAAAGCTATCAATCGTTTCACTTATCACTTTTATAGTGTAAGGGTTCGATGCTTTGAAAGCTGTCGGAAATGATTGATGCTTTTGAAAGCTATCAATTGTTTCACTTATCACTTTTATAGCGTAAGGATTCGATGCTTTGGAAGCTGTCGGAAATGATTGATGCTTTTGAAAGCTATCAATTGTTTCACTTATCACTTTTATAGCGTAAGGATTCGATGTGATTGATGCTTTGAAAGCTATCAATTGTATCATAAGAGCAGACACTGTAATTTTGCATAAAAGATAATTCAATCTCATTAATTGTTCTTCACAGTAGTACAGACTGACAAAATATTGATCAAGGTAATGATCATAAGTACAAAATTCAAAAAATGATCTTTATGATCATCTTCACGAGAGAAAATCCTATGTATAGAATTTTCTTAAATTTCTTCCATTCCAAGTTCTTGGTACGGGCTTTCCGTCCAGATATTCTAATTTATATGCTCCTTTCCTTCCAACTTCGATGACCTTATAAGGGCCTTCCCATTTTGGGTCGAGTTTTCCCGTGTCTTTGGATGCCTCGATTTTTTTCAACACTAGATCACCGACTTGAAATGTCTTTAATCGCACATTCTTGTTGTAAGCTTTAGCCATTGTGGTTTTATATGCTTGTATTTTTGTTAAAGCCTTTTCTCTTCTAGCTTCAGCCTTCTCTACTTCGTATTTTCTTCGTTCCTCATTGGCTTTTTCTCCATATAATTCGACTCTTGTTGTGGGTACTTGTATTTCAGTTGGAACAACAGCATCAGAACCATAGACCAAACTGAACGGAGTTTCTCCCGTAGCTGTCCTCTCTTTTGTTCGATTAGCCCATATCACCCATGGTAATTCATCAAGCCACGCTCCACTTGCTCTTTCAAGTCTCTTCTTCAATAGTTGGACAATATCTTTATTTGTGACTTCCGTTTGCCCATTTGTTTGTGGACATCCTACTGAGGTAAATCTTTGTTTTATTCCATGCTTGGTACACCATGTATTAACTCTAGCTCCCATAAATTGTCCTCCATTATCAGATATAATGGTTCTTGGCAAACCAAATCGACACACAATATTCTTCCAATAAAAATTGATGATCTGGGTCTGAGAGATGGTAGCAAGAGCTTCAACTTCGATCCATTTACTGAAATATTCGACGCCCACGAGCAGATATTGGATTTGTCCCTTAGCCATAGGGAGTGGCCCGACTAAGTCGACCCCCCACTGATCGAATGGCCATGCAATCGATATTGGTTCCATATTCTGAGCAGGTTGATGAGGGATATTAGCATGAAATTGACATTTTGCACATTTTTGTGCATACTCATTTGCTTCGCGAGTCAACTCTGGCCAGTAATAACCTTGCCTCGATACTCTTAAGGCCAACGATCGACCTCCTGAGTGACTTCCGCATGAACCTTCATGTACTTCTTTCAAAACTATTTTGGCCTGTGCAGGGGCCAGGCACTTTACTAAAAGACCAGAAATAGATCTTCTGTACAAATCTCCATTTAGAAGTACATATCGAGGTGCTCGATATTTCAAACGTCTGGCTGCATTTATATCCTTAGGTAAAGTTCCATCCATCAGATACTTGACAAATGTCTTCCAGTTTTGCTCTGCTTCTTCAATGTTCACTATTTTTGGCGTAATTTCCTCAGCTTTGACCTCGATTGAGGATTTAGTAGACCACACCAGAGTGATCTTTCTTTGTTTAATGCTTTCGATTAGATTCCCAAATTTTGAAAGAGCGTCTGCTCGAGTATTTTCTTCTCTTGGAATGTATTCGATTTGAAAGCTTTCGAATCTTGCAGCTAATTCATGCGCCAAAGCTAGATATTTGATCATAGATTTTTCCTTAGCTTCGAACAACCCCTTGAATTGTTTTTCTACCAGCTGCGAGTCAGTATAAACTACCAAACATTTTATGCCGGTCTCAAATGCCAATTTTAGACCAGATACCATTGCCTCATACACTGCCTCGTTATTGGTAACGAGGAAGTCCAATTTAATAGCAAACTCCAACTCAATATCATCTGGTCCTTGGAAGTAAATTCCAGCTCCTCCCCCTGCTTTCGTTGAAGATCCATCAATATGCAGCATCCAAGTTGCCGTTGGATTCACCAGTTCAGTCGATGAGTTCTCCAATATGAAATCTGCCAATATTTGAGCCTTCACAGCTGTTTTTGGTTGGAATTCAATATCATACTCTCCTAATTCGACTGCCCATTTTATCAGCCTTCCGGATGCATTAGGTTTGGAGAGGACTTGTCTCAATGGTTGGCTTGTCAGGACAATTATTTTGTGGGATTGAAAATAAGGCCTGAGTTTTCATGTTGTCGTCAAAAGGGCGAGTGCAAATTTCTCTATCTCCATATAATTCTTTTCCGGCCCTTGTAGCACTCTGCTAACATAATATATTGGTTGGTGCTCCTTTCCCTCTGATCTTACTAATACTGAACTGATAGCTTGATCTGATACGGCCACATAGAGATACAGTACTTCGTTTACGTTAGGTTTTGCTAGCAATGGTGACGAGGTTAAATATATCTTTAGCTGGTCGAACGCAAGGTTACATTCCTCAGTCCAATTGAACTTCTTCACATTTTTCAGTATTTTGAAGAAAGGCAGTCTTTTATCAGCTGACCGTGATATAAATCGATTTAAAGCTGTTATTCTTCCAACAAGGAATTTGTACTTCTTTGACAGTTTTTGGTGGTTTCATGTCCATGACTGCTTGAATTTTTTCTGGATTAGCCTCAATTCCTCGCTCATTTACCAAATAGCCTAAGAATTTTCCTGCTCGGACTCCAAAGGTACATTTCGATGGGTTTAACTTCATCCCATATTTTCTCATTATGTCGAATGAGTGTTTAATATGGGCCAAATGATCAGATTATTTTAAGCTTTTGACAAGCATATCGTCGACATAAACTTCCATTGATTTCCCTATTAGTGGTTCGAACATGTTATTGACTAATCTTTGATATGTTGCACCTGCGTTTTTTAGACCAAATGGCATCACTTTGAAGCAATACACTCCTTTCTCGGTGATGAAAGCAGTTTTTTCTTGATCTTCTAATGCCATAAAAATTTGATAGAAGTCTTGAAATGCGTCCATCATACTCAATATTGCACAACCAGCAGTCGAATCAACCAAAGTATCGATTCTGGGTAGCGGGTATGGATCCCGTGGACAAAGTTTGTTTAGATCTGTGAAGTCATTGCACATTCTCCACTTTCCTTCCTTCTTCGGGACCAAAACCACATTGCATAGCCAGTCTGTAAATTGTATTTCGACCACATATCCTGCCTTTAAAAGTTTTCCCACTTCTTCTTTGATGATCTTATTTCGTTCAGGACCGAAGTTTCGTTTCTTCTGTCCAGCAGGTCGAGCCGCAGGATCTATGTTCAATCTGTGGACTATTATACTCGGATCGATGCCTTGTAAATCACTGGTTGACCAAGCAAATACATCGACATTCTTTCGGAGGAACTGTATTAACAGGACTTCGAACCCTTCACTCAATTGTGTTCCTATTCTGGTTGTTTTGCTTGATTCTCTAGGGATTAGTTCGATTTCTTTAAAACCTTCACCAGCTTCGACCCTTGGAGCCTCGAATTTTTGTTTCCTCGAAGCTAGTTCTTCGATAGAAGGTTTGCTAAAAATATCAGTCTCTTTCTTTGATTTCTTGGTTAAGTGTAGGCCTTCAGCTTCTTCATTCGAGATCACCCGGTGCTGTTCAACTTTTTTTTTATCCACTGAAACAGTGTAACAATCCCAGGCTTCTTTGGAGTCTCCGATTACTTCTCCGACACCTAGTCTGGTGGGGAACTTCATTTTCTGATGATAAGTGGACAGAACCGCTTGAAAAACGTTCAGAGCTGGTCTTCCTAGAATCACATTGTATGCACAGGGTGTATCTACCACCAAGTATTTGATCATCCTTGTTCTGCAATTAACTACATTGGCAAGAGGGGTAGATAAAGTTAATGTTCCTAATGGAGTAACTTCTGCTCCACCGAAACCAGATAAAGGTGTGTTGATAGGTTGTAGCGAACTTACTCCCAACTCCATTTGGGTAAGCGCGTCGAGAAACAGAATGTTAGCTGAGCTGCCTGAATCAATGATGATTCTTTTTACCGTGCAATTTCCGATTCCACATGTTATAAACATGGGCCAATCTGGGACGTCATGATCTTTATATAACAGATAGTCGATATGTAGATCGGAATCGTCGAAAGTAATTTTACTGTTCAAACTCGAGATAGAATTGATAGAATACACTTTGTTTCTTTTGTCGAACTGTCCGGTCTGTAATGATCTTGAAACCTTTCTTCTCGAATTTTTGTTGTCTCCACCTGCTGGTCCACCAGATATCATATTTATCACAACTCGAGCAGGTTGCCCTTGATTATTTTGCTCCCGTACTTTCTTATCTGGCGACTTTGATCTTTGTCGATCATTTCTGTGGCTAGAGACTTTCATTGCATGGGATCCTGTACCATCTCTCTTCACATAATCCGTTAAGTGTCCTTTTGATATTAACCTTTCAATTTCATCTCTTAGCTGAAAACACTCATTAGTGTCATGTCCATTTTGTTTGTGGAATCGACAGTACTTGTTCGACTGAGGTTGATTTTTCAATGGATAAGGTTTTCTCAGAATATTTCGATCCTGTATAGCCATCAGAATCTGAGATTGGTTACTACTTAGTGGAGTAAAGACATTTGATCTTCTGTTTGGTGACCTTGCCCTTCGTTGATTTCTTTGATCAAACCTTCTATCTGCTGTTTTAAAATTTCTATCGGTTTGTCTGTCGAGACTGTGCTGCTGGATATGATGTTCGTTTGCTCTATTAAGACCAAAGAAATTCCCTCTCATGATATTCATCTCTTCTTGCGTCATGTATTGGCTTGCTCTATCCATCAATTTCTCATAAGTTTCAGGATTTTCCCTCACAATGGTATTGGCGAAATCTCTGTTTATAGCATTCTAAAATAACACCGTTATGAGAAAGTCGATTCTTGGCATTTCAACTTTCAGAAGTTCTGTGTTAAATCTTTGCATAAATGTTCTGAAACTTTCTCCATTATGTTGGATGATCGAGTATAGATGATTGGCGGGTGGTTTGATTGTTTTTCCACTTGCGAACTGCTGAACAAATTTATCGTACAACTGGTCGATTGAGCTGATTGAACCTCCTTCCAATCGACCAAACCACAACGTGCCACCTCAGATAAAGTTGTGGTAAACAACTTGGCTGCTAAGTTGTCCGAAAGATCATGTAGTTGCACAATGAGTGTGAATTGTATGATATGTTCTTCGGGATCTCATTTCCCATCATATCTAGGCAATCCTGTTGGCATTCTTTAAGTTAACAATAATCTTTCATAGTATATTTCATCACAAAATGGGGATCTTTTGTTTGTTCGAACGATTGGAGCTTCTTCTTCGACTCTTCTTTCTTGGTTTTCTAACTTCTTTGTTAAATACTTAACTTGGGACGCAAGTTTATTCACTTCGACGGAGAACTCCACTGGTCTTGCTTTATTTCGTTCGGTTGGTCGATTTTCTTTCTCCTTCGGCCTGCTGTTCACTTCCTCTGAGAATGCTTGTTCATTTCTCGCTCTCCCTGAGTGATGTTCCGGAGATTTAGGCCTTCGACCTTCGACATCCTGCAGCTTTGTTTTGCTCATCCATTCTTTATGCGCTGTGTTGATCAGTTCTTGCAACTCTTCTCGAGTGAATTTGTAAACTTCCTCTGCCGGTCGTGAAGGTCCAGCTCCTTCTCGCTCCTCATCGTACATGCTAACTCGATCATCTCCTAAATTGTCTCCTTGTTGTTCCCGTTCGCGTGCTGCGGTTTCTGCCATTGCTGCTTTTAATCTTGTCGTCATTCCTACTCGAACACTAATTAGTGGTTCCCATAGACTGTGCCAACAGATGAAGGGATATTTCGTCTGAGAATTTGATCCAGGTATATCGTGCCACGTAGTTACTGATATCCGTTCTACAGTAAGGAACTCTTGCCGGTCAGATCGAACAGAACTCCTCTTTAGGATCCTAATCCTGCGCTCAAAGGAACTCGTCAGGTTTTACCGGTGGTTGATCCGGCATAGACCTTCTGATGCTAAAGTCAGTATAGTAGATGATAGGAATAGCAAAAAGTATATTAATGGTTGTTTTCTCACCTGGTTTGAAGAGTAAGGAATGCCGTCTATTTATAGTTTTAGAAAGCGGATATTTCGGGTCGGATATTTTCGGGTCGGATCTTACTTGGTTCGATCCATTTAAGATATTCAAGTCGAACAGTATGATCGAAGGGTTGATCTGGTAAGTTTATGCATAAATGTACATAGAGCTAGGATCAGATCTAGTAAATGTCGAATAGGATCAATTTTATCATGACCAGATCTGGTATATCGAAGGGAATCAGTTTTATCATGACCAGATCTGGAATATCGAAGAGAACCAGTTTTATCATGACCAGATCTGGTCCATGCTGATTAAGATAGAGTTTTAATCCTAATATTGATTATTTCATCTGACGTGTAATATGCCAAGTCACTGTGATGAATATTTGATATATCAAGTTGAGGAAAGTTTTGATGATAATAATATTAGCCAAGTCTTTAAAAAGCTAAGTAATGTCATCAATCAAGTTAAATGAACAGCTAAGTTATAAAAACTTAGTTAAAGTCAAATAGTTTAGTAAATGATCAGTCAAGAAGAATAGGAAGAGTCTTGTACTTATTGTATGAATAATTAATCAAGAGTTTACCATACAGAAGGCGCAAAACACAGGTTTCAGACTGCAGGAAAAAGAGCCGTTTGACGAGACGTCCTAGATTGACATGTAATTAAGGGTAAAATTAGAATATACCTCTTCAGAACCAATCGAAATCGAGCCAAAACCTAAACAAATAGGCCCATAATTTTCTAAAGTCTATTTTAGTGTATTTTTTGAATCAATATCGTTATTAATCTTTAGCAGTTGAAACATGTGCACCCATAATCCAAATTTTACTATACTTTAGTCCTTCAACTTAATATCATATCAACCGTACGTTAGTCGTTTCCAACGAAATTCCGATTACCAGGCGAAAACATGCTAAAATGTGTGGAAAAGGACTACCACGGGACAAAATATTGACTTGAAGGATGAAAGTGCGACAAAAATTAGATTAAGGACGGAAGTGTTACAACTATCAAATATCAATTACTATGTTGGTGCCTCGGTCAGGAAAAGTCTAGTGCCAACGAGCTGAATATTATTGAAGGATACCTCGTTGAAGCTTCATTTGAGTTTTGTATCGAGTTTGAAATTGTGTTTCAGCTTAGTTTGATTATTTGATGAACAGAGCACGAACAAGCTTTAACCAAACGAACTCGAAGAAGTTTTTACCTAACGAGCTCAAGTCGAGTATCGAGTAGCTTGATATATTTACATATATTTTATCAATTTTAGCTTATCAAATCGAGTTTCAAAAGTTATCAAATCTAAAATGTTGCTCAAACTTGTTTGACAAGTATGATGAACTAAGCTCAAATGAGCTTTTATTGATCGAGCTTGAGTCGATAATCGGATAATTTAATTTAATTTTTAGCCCTAAATTAGTTTAGACTAAATCATATTTTAATCATATTGACCATATCATTTTCGAGAAAAAAAAATATACATTTGATCTGCAATTGATTAATATAAATAAAGTTGTAGAGATACACTTATTTTGTGATCATATAAGCCCCATCTTAATTTTATAGTAATAAATATAAAACACACACATCTAGTTAAAAGGTAATTTTTGCTCAAATCAGGTTCGATCAACTCAAAACATTAATTCACATTACAATACAATTGCTTTAACATTAGATAACACTCAATCAATCACAAATCAAATATATTGAACTTGTTTTCTGATTGAATGAGTTCAATCAAACTCGGTTTGAGACAGACGTATTATATTTGCCTACTTTATTTTTAATTGAGTAGTTGAAAGTTAAAACTAGAAAGTGACCTAATTATCAAAAAAAAAAGAAAAAAACTAGAAAGTAACCCCACGAGGCCCCTCAATTTGTTGATCCATGTCCCCTCACCACTTCTTTAAAAATGGCCTCCCCATTCAACCTACCTTTTATTTTAATGCCCCCAACCCCATACAAAACAAAATCACACAAATTAACCACACCATTATGAAATGGGGAAGAAAATGAAATTATTCCCATTTCTATTAAAACCCACGGAATCCACCACCACCGTCGCCGCCGCCGCCTCTTCATGGCCGTGGCCCACCTGCACCAACAACCCCAAAACCCTCTCTTTCCGTGCCACCACCACCAATGAAAATATCTACAAAAACGAATCTGCGGACGACCCAAATTCATTTTTCAACATTAATCATCAAAACGAAGAAATAGTGTCTAATGCCGAAGATTCATCCATAATTTTAAGTGGGTTGAGGTCGAATAGGCTTTTCTTCGAGCCTGGAGAAACGAATTCCATTCTGGAAGAAGCAAAAACCAAATCGTACGATTCCACACACAAGGACAAAAATGTTGAAATCATGACCATGGATTCGGGGGATCCGTTTTCCGATTTCCGGGTTTCGATGGAGGAAATGGTGGAGGCACATAGGTTGAAAGATTGGGCGTGTTTGGAGGAATTGCTGACGTGGTATTTCAGAGTTAATAGAAAAGATAATCATGGTTATATTGTTGCTGCTTTTGTGGATTTACTTTTACATCTTTTTTCGAGTTCTGCCGCCATTGATGAACATTGTTCTTCTTCTTCTTTTACTTCTTCCCTTTCGTTTACTTCTTCATTTGAATCGCCCATTAGTCCCTGTTTGGAGAATGAAGATGAGATTGTTGTGGAGAAAAATGTAGGAAGTTGTGGTTCGTAATTTTCAGGTGTTTGATTTAATTTATTGTATACCCAAAAACAAAAAAAAAAAGGAAAAGAAGAAGAAATAACAAAAGTGTATATTTTAGTAATATTAAAGTTAATTGGGTTAATTAGTTTGCAATTTGAAAAGCTAGCTAGCTTCATTTCTGATGCTGCAATTTTCTGTAGGTGTTTCCACACGTGTGGAGGTGGTTGAAGAAGATGACAGTTGAACTTAATTTTTCTGAAAATGGAAACAAACTAGTTCTAGGAATTTGTGATTTTTATAGTTATATAATTAAATAAATTAACCTTATAGGAATTTTTTTTTTTTTTTTTTTTTTAGTGTAATGGTGAATATATCAATAACGGATTATTTGCACTTACATATCCTGAACTAAAGTTATTTAACAATGGCCATTTTTTATTCTTTGGCAATCGCATCTCTTCTGTTAACAAATCATTAATTAAAGTAGTCGTTAAGGGTGAGGGTAAAACTAACACTTAATAAGTGGAATTGATGATTTATTAACAGAGGTGTGAGTGCCAAAAATTAATTGGAGGATAATTGTTAAATAAAGATAGTTTTTTTGTCTTTTTTGAGATGGTGAATACATCGTAAACTAATTCCAACTATTAAAATGCTATTATTAAACTAGAAAAAATGCTAAAATTAACCTAGAGAAATGTCCACATTCATGAGAGTTGAACTTGAATCCATGACCTCTTGATCATGGAGCTTCATCCTTAATCGCTTGATTAAGACCTCGTTGAAATTAAATAAAGATAGTTCACGAGTATAAGTTGAAATAACCCAATCAATAACTATCCGTCAACTATTGTTGTTGTTTGAAAAACAACTTAGTCAACGTCAATTACAATAATGTCATTAAATATATATGGTGTGACATATCAATCATTATGATTACACATTTACACGGATAATTAAACTCCATACCATATCATATTCTGGAACATGTGAAATAGGTCATATTATTTTTTAAATTCACATAATTGTGAATAGGTCAAAACATTGTGCGTTGAGAATGAAGTTACATGCACATGATTTAGATATTATGATTAAGTGATTTTTATGGGTTCTTGGACTATTATTACAACTTAAGCTACTATTGAGGTAAGTTAGACCGATTTCATTTAGATAACTTATTTTAATTCATGTATTCAATATGTGTTCTGGAGTGCATTTAAATTTAGAGGGAATTGAATTTTTCATACTAAATTTTACCTACTTTAGATATTTGGTGTCAAATCTTTAAAAAAAAAAAACACATTTAATACAAAAATTGAAGGACTTTTTTCACATTTAATTGATCTTTAATGGTGATTTTTGGTATACTTAAAATTATGCTCCAAAATTTTTACCATAGCGTATATGCTTATGTGCCCTATATCATATCTGAAAATTATTATGGCATGATTTCTTGAATGAGATATGATTTAATTTTGATTAAAATTTCGAAACTTTATTAATTTTCTGCGGATTATTTATTGCGTTTCATGAACGAAAACTTATATCATTAGAAAGTTCTAGTAAGAGATTTCAATCATATAATAAACACAATATTTTGCATTGTAACAAAGGAGTTATTGTAAAAAATTAATGGAAAAAGAAAATGTGAAAAACTTCCTTCAATGTAGGCATTAAATATGTTTTTTTTTTAAGGTTTAGCATCAAATATATATTTAAAGTAGGTAAAAGTTTAGTATGAAAAATATAATTACGTACTTCTTTTAATTTAATTTATGTAATCAATATGTGTTGTGGAGTCTTTAAAACGACAGATTTATGCAACGTATTAATATAACATTTGCTTGTATTAATGTTTATGTTATTACAAAAGAAATTAGATCTTTAAAGATTACTACAACTATATATTTATTGGTGTGTCAGCCTACGTCGCCTCTAATGAGTTTCCCCCCAATCCATTCTTAAGTAAGACGGTCAATTTTGTAAGTGCGCAATTCCCCAGCACATTAAGGCTTACATGTTTTTTCTTAATATTAGCAAGTTTGTTTGGTATTTGAGGGGTTAGTTTGTGAGAATGGTAGAAATTTGTGAAATAATTTCGATTTGTATAATATTGTTTGTTTGAATTTTGGAAGAGTGGTTTGTGAAATAAGATGTGTAAGGGCCTGTTTGTTTGGTGTTTGGGAAAGTAGTTTGGGAAATTAGTTGAGGTTTGTGAAAAAATCTCGATTTGTGTAATATTGTTTGTTTGAATTTTTAGAGAGTGGCTTGAGAAATAAAGTAGGTGTAGTTTTTTTTTTTTTTTGAAGAGTTAAGTTGTAGTTGTAGGTTAAGATGTGTATAACTTTATGTCAAATCATTTTTGTTATGTGAGATAAATTGTGTAAGAGATATGTTACATTATGTCAAATAATGTTTGTTATGTTAGATAACGTGTGTAAGAGATATGCTACTTTATGTCAAATCAAAGTAGAGTTTGTGTAGGTTTTTTTAAAGATAATAAATTTGTTGTTTGCTTGGCTTTGGGATAATATTTTGAAAAAATGAGAGAAGATAAATTTATTTCAAAATGTAGAAATGATATTTGTCTCTTTTTTCCAAATAAGAAAATTATTTAGGAGATGCAAAACAAACATGCCCTACTAGTTTATAAGAGGTCCATGAGTTTTTTTAGGATAGAGAATTACTTTTTATACTACACGTACTTTATCTTATTTTATGCATTTGATGTCATATTTTTAAAGAAAAATCACATTTGATATTACAATTTGACGGTTCTTAATAAATTTAGTTTTAACCATTCCAGTAACTTATCATCAAACTCTCACAATTCTTTAAATTTAATGATTAATTGAGGAATACGATAGGTGTAGCTCTAGTTGATACCCACAGTGCATCTCTGAACTCTTTAAGAGTTGGGCATAATTTAATGACTAAATTATTTTACGATAAACTAAAAATTTGTTAAGAACCGTCAAATTGTGATGAAATGTACAAGTTAATTTTGTACCAAATGTATAAAGTAGAATAAAATGTGGTATTTAAAATAAAATTCTCCCTAGTAAGGATATATATATGATGAATTTAATATAAAGGATTTTACATTTTGTACAATACTTCAAGTGTCTTGACAACATAATTATGAACTTCTTAATCTTCCAAGTCTATTTGTGGTCGGGAAAGTTGAACAAAGAGCTAATTAAATGAAATTTTATCTTGAATATTGATCATAAATGTTTAATTTCAGCTAAAATATCCATTCAATTTCCACAATATCTATAATAATTTGATCTTTGTACATTGGAATTCAGATTGGGGAGTACGTAACATGACAACAACAATACTTGTAGTGATCCCTGATGTTTGTAGTGGTCCTGTTCCGCAACTTGTGATACTAGTTTATCTGCATCAGTTGCATTATTATTATCCTGAACCCGATATTGAGAAAAATATGGTTGCATTCATATGAATGTCTTAGTTCAACTTTGTACTTCATGATTAAGTTTATTATCACTTTGCATCCTCAAAAATTAATTTATTTACTTATTTTGCACCCTCAACCTTAACTATGATATCATCGGAATAATTTTGAACTGTTAAGTAATGACATGTTTGGTATTTAAAGAATTTTTCCCTCTATTTTCTATTGAACGCACCATTTTTCTCTCAATTGATTTTTGAAGGAACTTGGAAATATTTCCATCTATTTACACCTTAAACCAAATTTTATTATTTTCTTGTTTCATAACCAACCAATTCACATGATGAACATATTTCGATTATGCAATGCAAATATGTGTATATTTTTCTCATACTTAATGAGAAAAGGATGACTCTAGTTGTAAATTTCGTTATTAAAAAAAAAACTATACATGTCAACCCATGGCTTAAGAACTTCTTTCTTAGTTTTATTCCTAAAAGTTTATTGTGTTGATATTTTGCTTATATCACGACAGTTGGAGGATGTTGTTTTTTTATAGTTTTCATGCATAAAATCTAGTTTGAGGTCTACATAGCAAAAAAAAAAAAAAAAAATTCAGGCTTGTTTAACAATTGACAAATAGAAAATGGCATGTTTCATAGAAAAGAGACGAAAGTTTTTCATAAATACCAAACATGCCTTTGCTTAACAGTCTTAAATGACTTTTCCTACGATATTAAGGTGGTTGAAGAATTCGGGTTGCAAATTGGAGCTATTAAGGTATTTTGAGGGTACAAAGTGGAATAATTAATTTTTTAGGGTGCAAAGTGATAAAATGACCTAGTTCTAGGGTGCAAAATGGAATGAAGCACTATATATATAGTTAACTTTTACGAACATCGAATAAGAGTTTTTACTGGTAAAATTTCATTTTTGGTCCTCTAAAGCGGTTGCGTTTTAAAATTAGCCTTTTGTTGTGATACTTCGACAATATACGTAATTTATTGTGTCATCATCATTAATTCCAGTCCTTATCACCGGAAAATTTTAATTATCGCCGAAAATAATCAATTTATGTCTTATTTGACCGGGAAATTAATTTTTTTTGCCGAAAATCACCAACTTATGTCCAATCTGATCGAAAATTTTAATTTTGGCCAAAAATATCATTTGTCGAGTGAATTAAAAATTAAGAATTTCAAATTCTGATTCCAAAATATGCAAGTCCAAGTCACGTGGTAGGTCTATAACTTCAATTTTTGATGAAAAACGATTAAAGTTCGTTGCTCCATAAATCGAAGATACCTATTTTTATTTATGAAGAAATAAATAGGTCAAATTCACATCCCATTTGCCTCAAATTTATACAAATTTCATTGTACAATTCTAATTTAAAATAAAAATTGAAGTTATAGACCTATCACGTGATTTGGACTTGCAAATTTTGGAGTCTATGTATGAAATTCTCAAAGTGTCACTCTACAAATGATATTTTTGGCTAAAATTAAAATTTTCGGTCAGATTGGAAATTAATTGAAAATTTCTGCAGAAAAAATTATATAGAAAATTTTATTTTTTGGGTCAAGTATGACATAAAATGATGATTTTTGGCGATCATTAAAATTTTCCGGTGATAAGGACTGAAATTGATGATGACAACACAATAAATGACGCAGATTGTCGAGGTACCACAATAAATGGGCAATTTTGAAACGCAACCACTTTGAAGGGTCAAAAATAAAATTTTGCCAGTTTTTACGTAACTTTGAAGCCAAAAGAAAATAATTGAATAAAAAGATTTAACCTTTTTTATCCTGAAGAGGTCGAAAAAGCTAGTTTACTTTTCTTCTTTTGCTTTTTTCCTCTGATAAAACAGGAAAGTAGTTTTGTAGGGTTATTTTTGGTAGGGTATCTTTTCTTTTCAATCCTCACTGGCTAAATATATAAGTCCTTTTCTGTCTGTTAAGTAACTGAGAATTGAGAAAAAAACAAAAAAAGGTAAATATTCTCAAGATTGCTGAAGAATGTTGCTGCAAATATTGTAACATTTTTTGTGGTCCTCCTCCTGCATGCATGTATTTGTAAATAAGTTGTAACATTTTGAATTTGAATCTGAAATATTATTTTGAAAAAAGGAAGTCAATTAATGAGATTTATATCAGAATTAATTTTTTTTTAGCAAAAATAATGTTTTGCTCCTCAAACTTTAGCAAGTTGCAAAAATATAAGCTGATTATTATAATACCCAAATTGGCTTGTTCACAAATAAATTCATTGGGATATACAAGAGGATGCCAACGAGTCGCATAATATTTCTTGAGTTTCTTCGCATGAATTGTGTTGATTTCACTTATATGATTTGTGTCTGACTTAACTTCAAAAGTTAGCTTAATATGAGAATTGCCAAAATTTTTATAATGATGACTTAGGTGGTGTTTGCAACAACTTTTCAAAATAGCTTTTCAGCTTTTCAGGGTCCGTAAGCAGTTTTGTGGTGTTTGAAAATTTGGCTTCTGCTTTTGATTCTCTAAAAAAAAGCAGTTAGATGCCACAATCTAGAAGTAGGTGAGGAGGTACTTTTTTTAAGCGGTGGCAGTTTTGCAATTAATTCGAAGTTGCTCTTGACAATTTTGGCCTCGTCCTTTTTCCAAAACTCAGTTTTGCCCTCATGCTGTTTCACAAAAAGGGAACTTTGAGTTTTAAAGGTTTGTATTTGTCTCCAATATTAAAATAGATTAATTTCATGAGTTTTTTTCTTTATGTTCGATTGGTAAAATCAAAAATTTATAATGTTCGGGATTTTCATTTTGATCTCTATTATTAATAGTTGTGACTTATTTATAATTTAATTAGTAATTAAGAATTGTTATTCTTTGAACTGATAAACTTGGTGCTTGAAAATGTTTGAAAAAAAACATTTACTAAAAATTGTATGAATCTTCTTGTCGGCATAAACTCTTGTGTTTATGTCAGCAGCACATCTTTATTGGAAAATTTAGAAAGAAAAAAATAATTATACTAGTCAATCAATTTAATGAGACGAATGATTATTTAATGGTTTCTTCATTATATGGCTATTAAAAAAGGGATAATGTTTTCTTCAACTTTTACTTTGCAATTGGCTTTTATTTATCTAAAGACATCAAAATATATTACTTCCTCCGTCCTATTTATTTTGCTCCATTTGCTACGGTACTCAATCAAACTATTCAAACTTTTAAGTGACTTATGATATTAAATTATTCACATTTTTTGTGTATTAAACCTTTTAAATATTAATATATACGGTGTAATATGATATTATCAACTTATTAATGAAATATATTAATTAAATTATTTATTATAATTTTTATAAATTTAGTCAAGTGGACTGGTCAACTCCAATGGAGCAAAATAAATGGGACGAATGAAATATATTTTACATGTCCAAATCATATTATGTACTAAGTTTTATGCCTATACAATAACAATATAATCAACTGTTCAAATCCTTATGATAACCAAAATGTATGGGTGTGGGGGTGGAGGTGGGGGTGGGGTGGTGAGGATTCAAATTTTTTTGTATATACAAAAAATTTATGGTAATTCTTCTCAAAACAATTGTTGTTATTGTAGGTTTAAGCTATACGAGGACATCTTTGTTATTTTTAATAAGTACCAAATAATAAGCTACTCCCAAATTTTCTAGCAAACATCTAAAGTGTTGATTTTTAAACTTATAAGCTGCTTATTTTCTTCATTTACAAACATCCCCTGCTTTTGCTTAAAAGCTACTTCTACCAAATTTAAGCAGAAGCACCAACTTGAGCATCCAAAGAAGTTTTTGCAAACACCACCTTAATCTTGTTATCTTATCCATGTAAGACATTTTTAGTCTTAATGCTCTTCCATAACGTGTGGGTGAACTGAATGTGTGGGCAAAATTATCAAGTCCAATATGTGACATGTTAAAGTCCAACCTTACGAATTACGACGTATGGGCCCACACATTATAATGGCAATGCATGTTTTGTTTTAACTGGACGAATAACGACAATTCATGGCTTGTTATATGGGCGAAGTGTGTTGGTGAAGAATGCTTTCATCATGCGAACAAGGAGAAAAGGTGAGTCAGGCGACCCACATTAACCGCTCTTATATAACTTTGAGTTTCTTCACGTAAATTGGGCTAAGTCTACTTAAATGATTGGGGTCTAACTCAACATCAAAAGCTAGTTCAAGAGGTGATGATTGTTCAAGACTAAGGAGGACTTAATCTTGTTATCTCATACAAGTGGGACATTTTTAGTCTCAATATTATTTTCCTATAGAACAACATGTTTGAATCTTGATCAAGCTTGCAATTATGTTTGAGTTTGTTTTCATTGTTTAATGAACTGAGGTTGAATACATATAATTGAGTCGAACGTAAGTCGATCTCGAGTAACTTTATATTTTTTATTTTATTTTAGCTTATCTAGCCGAACTCAAACTAAGTTTCGAAAATTCTCAAATAAAAAATATTTCTCAAACTTGTTTAACATAATGGACCCAACTCAAATGAACTTTTATAAAAAAAAGTTGAATTCAAATATAGAATAATTTGACTAGTATATAAATTGAATTAAAAAGACATTCACATAAAAAAATTGATATCATGAGCGTGAATAATAATATCTGCAAATTAGGCCACATCCCATGGGTTATCCATTCTTTTATTGATTTAAAACTAATTTGAGTTTTTACGAGTTATTAATGAATAAATAATATACACATTTGTAATAAAGTGAGTATATATATGTCACATAACACAAACTTGTTGTAAATGTTTAAAATAATATGTGTACATAAAATATTATAAAAATACTTTATATATCTAATTACTATAATTAAAAACTATAGTAAATTATTCTCGCGGAATAATTATTTATAATTAACTCTAATTATAAATCTTAGTATAGTTTATTCTCGCAGAACAAACAAAATCAGAATTGAATAACAGCGTATTTACTGAAATAATTCTGAAAAATGATAGACTGAGGCTTGCTAATGCAATGTCCTTAAGACAATATTTCTGGGCTGTCAAAGGTGCAACAGTTCATTCCAGTAATCTCCCAAGATACAACAGTCGGATACTTGTTTATTTGCACAAAGAACAAGTCCACAGCGAACTTTAACAAACAGGAATATTAAAAACGTATTTTTTTAAGAGAAGAATAGAGAGAGAGAATAGGATTCTGCTTTTGATTGCTAAAAAGCGGGATGAGAGAATTGACCAGATTCTCCCTCTATTTATAGCAGCAAAAAGGGTATTCTGGAGAGACATGTTTGTTTGGATTTAAACCAAAAACAACCTTTGGTCCTAACAGGTGCAATCGGTTCGGTTTGAACCGTGCCGACACACTTATTCATTTAAAATGGGCGCGCGGATCTAAGAAAGAAAATGGGTCAGTCGCGGGTCTAATCGGGTCAAACGGATCTGCTAGGCGGATTTATTTGGTATGAATTAATTTTTGGGCTTTTAAGTTTTGAGCCAAAACATTAATTAAATTTTGTCCAAAAAGATAATATTTTGCCCAAGCCCAATCCCAATCTCAATCCCAGCCCGTGCCGAGCAGGCCGGACGGCGCAGCAGCACGCGTGGTGAAACCATGGTCATGCACGTCTTCTCCCCTCACAAAACTTGGTACCCCCAAGGGGCCCAACCCTTATCCAAATTTTTGCATTATAAATGACAAAAACTGTTCCAATTTCCTCCATGTGGGATGAAGGCATTTTTCTTTCAAACTTTCATTCATTTCTATTTTTATGGGCTTAACTCCAATTGGGCTCAATCCAATTGGGTTAATACCCATAAAATCCAACAAAACTTTCAATAATTACTAGCCGAATGATTGAACTTTAGGATTCATAATATTTTTTTAGTAGGTACGTGTTATTAGTTTCTTGATTACCCCTATTCATATTAAATTCATTTAGCAAAGTGTGAACACTATAATGGGTTTTTGCATTTTGCACCCTGAAATTATAGGATTTTAGCACTTTGCATCCTGACTTAAAAATTTTGGCACTTTGCACCCTAGTGTGTGTTTTGGTGAGAAAATTCATTGGTAGAAGGGTAAAATAGTCTTTTTTGATTTTTTTTTTTTGGCACTTTGCACACTGACAATATAAAATATTGGCATTTTACACCCTAGAATTATAAAATATTGGCGCTTTTCACCCCGATTTGCAATTTTTGGCACTTTGCACACTAGAAATATAATTTGTATGGCATTTTGCACCCTAATGTGTTTTCCTTAAAAAAAACTCTTGAATGTCGTCGATGTAGAGATAAAATGGTCATTTTTATGCACAGTAATTATAAACATGTTATTCTTAATTTATTTTACTTTATAATAACTTATTTTAACATTTTCTCTCAGTAAAATTTATATTAAAAAAAGGCATTTTCTTCATTTTGTTTTCAAGTATATCTAGATTATTTACTTTATATAAAAAATATACGTTTACAAATCTAACATGTTAATATATTGCATGTTATTTACATTATGTAGATTATCATATTAAGTCGAGGTTGAAAATGCCAAAAAATTATATTTTTTGTCTGCAAAGTGCTAATATTCTATATTTTTAGGGTGCAGAGTGTCAAAATCTATACTTTTAGGGTGCAAAGTGCCAAAAATATTAAAAAATAACTATTCTACCATTTCATCAATGATTTTTTTATCAAAATACACACTAGGGTGCAAAGTGCCAATTAAATTGTATTTTCAGGATGCAAAGTGCCAAAACTTTTATGTTAGAGTGGAAACTGCCAAAACTCTAAAATTTCAGGATGCAAAGTGCCAAAAGCCCACACTATAATTGCTATTGTTAAAACTATACTATACAACCAAAAAAAAAAAAAAAAAAAAGAAGAGAGAAGAAGAAGAAGAAAAGAAAATGTACAATTGTTCAAAGCCCAAGAATTTCATCACACTTCAACATGACCCAAAAAATAGAGCAGCAATTTCATGGAGACATGCTACCATAAAATGCTCCATTATTTGTGCTGCTTCTCCCTTAAATCGAGCACATGTACACAGTCTTAAATTGAATAAAAATATTAAATTTTTAACTTTTAAAACTATATTTTTTATTGGCATCAATATCCGAGCTTTAGATTCTTGTCTGAGCGGCGAACCTTCTAAACTCTGTGCTATAGTTTAATTAGTTGCTCCTCTGGTTATTTTTTTTATTTGTAGTTTTAGAGAATTACACCCACACTAAGAAATATAATAAATTGTCATTTCTTTAAATAAAATTTTTAAAATACCCTTTTAATTAAATAATAACAGCATCTCACTCGAAAACGTAAATTTGTTTGTTAAGAAGTTAAATAAATTGTACTTACATTTAAAAAAATTATATAGACTGCATTGAGATCTTCATGTTGATTTCAGACAGTAATATACCAATCCCTATGGTTCTTTAATATGCAGGCCATAACTTGTCAATTTTATATTGAGGAAATCAATTCTTTTTTCTCGTGTAATTAAAATTTCATTGGGTCATCTTCAGTAATATTCAGGCACATTAATGCCATTTTCATTTCCAAGAAAATCAATTTTCTTTTTCCATGAAAATGATGGCTAACTTGGAAATAAGAAAATCTTTTTTTCTTTTTTCTTTTTCATTAAAAGGCTTCAACTAGTAGGGCTGTCATTGGGGCGGATATCTCAATACGAATCCTATTCGAATTCGGTTCGATTTATTAGGATAATTGTCCGATTAAAGAATTGATGGACCTGATCCGATTAAAAAGATCTGTAATCCGAATTATATGGAGCGAATATGAAACTAAGCTTATCCGATCAGCTAAAGATCCGCTTCTGATTAGTGTTCACATTTAACTTTCATGTTTTATAAAATAATTTCTAATGTTCACTTATTTTTTGGTAATTTACTATGCTGATTTGAATTATAATATTGATAGATACAAGTGAAAATAAAAGATATTTTACTTAACTTAAAAAACAACATTATCATATTGTTTGATTTATACTTAATAAAAGAAGGAAAAAGACTACTACTATAAATTGTAGATATGGTAAAACTATGATATTATGTTACCAATTAAGCATGTTCATGTACCAAGTTAATATTATCAACAAGCTAACATCCATTCGATTATAAGTAGTGGTGTTTAGTATTTTACCATTTATTATAAAGCTTGTAAACTTTGTACTATGATACTACATATTACTTGCAATGATTTGTATTCCTCCTTAGCTTGTATAAGTTATGGTTTAAATCATTCACAATTTTTTATTATTTTCAGTAAAAATATACATAAAAATATTTTTTATTCGAAATCGGATCTTTGTGCATATATCTACTTTTTTTCGGATTCGAATTTGATAGAACTTTTAAAAATCCGATAGGATCTTGGATGAATTCTAGATACACTTTGTGATTTTTGAATTCGGATCCGAATCCACCCTGATCCACTCCGAATCCGCCCATTGGCAACCCAGTTTCAAGTATTTATGGTACCCCTAATATGGGCCTAGGCCCACTCGCGTGAAATTGGTTGTGGAATGAATGTTTTACCGGAATAGTAGTATTGAATTGCTCTTTCAATAGAAAATATCGAAAATAAATTCAAGTTATTATAAGAATTATATTTTAAAAGAAATGACTGGATTAGCTCATTCGTAAATTGCATTAACAAATGTTACAACATACTATTTTTATTAGTAAAGATAAATTTATATCCGTTAAATTTAGCATTGATTGTTACGATAAATTTATATCCTTTAAACTTAGCATTAATTGCAACAACTCTAATTAATATATATCCCATATATCTTCAATTCCAAACCAGTATATAAATCTTGGTCTTGAGAAATCCGAAGATCAAAAGCCAAAAAAAAAAAGGAAAAGGAAAGAATGGCACCCCATTTTCTTTTGGCCTCTATTGTGGTAACAATTTTATACAAGTGCCAAGCAGATGTGATAGGCAACGTTTGCTCTAAATCACCCGATCGTACCTTTTGCGATAAAACTTTGAGATCCAACCCGAATACACGTGGGAAAGATCTTAAAGGTCTCGTTCAAATTGTAATCGGTCAAGCTAATGTCGCTACTTTTGCCGCCCTAAACGTGGCTAAAGGATTTCTCAGAGGCAATGACAAAGATAGAGCTGAAACATGTGTTGGAAACTTGGAAGATGTCATTAATGATTTAAAACATTGCTCGAACATTTTTAAAGCTTCTTTGAACAAGGAGAAAATTGGTAATCTAAGAGTTAAAGTTTCTGCAGCTATAACTTTTATTAGCACATGTGACGAAGAATATGGTTCGAAAGAGCCAGATGTACTGAAAAAAGCAAATCGATATGCCCATGACCTCATAGCTTTGATTCTTGACATTATTTATGTAATGTGAATAGAAACTATCCCAAAAAAAGAAAAGAAAAAGAGAGTTTGTTTAAGTAACGAATTTATTAAGTATTTGCTATATTTTATTAAATTAGTTCACACAACTTATTATGTGAAATTTAGACATTTATTTGATTATTATTTATAGGACACTAGTATATCCTTAACACGCGTTCTCACTTTATTTCTCAACATGTATTTATGCGTGCATTAAATTTTTTAAGCACAAAATATATGAATTTCTTTATGAAAAAAAATAAATGTAAATTTTATTTATATGAGATAAGTAAAGAAGTTAAATAATTAAATTACTTAAAAAGCACTAAAAGCAAAAGAGAAATACAAAAAAATTGTTACACCATGATATGACTTCTCTTTATTTACGGGACATGACAAGAAGAAAACTGAAAACTAAATGGGCCAACAATTGAATGTTGTAGCATGCCTTACTGTAGTGGACTTAGAATCATATTCAGATCAGATGATCATAAAAAGATTGTTGAAGTCCAATTGGTTTGAGCCCAATTTGATTAAACTCATATAACTAAAGGTGAATAAAATTGAAGGAAGAAGAGTTTCATCCCACATTGCTTTGGAGAGTAAAACTTTAACTATTTATAAAGTAAAATTGAATATTAGGGTTGATCTCTCTTGGGGTATTAAATTTTTAAAGGGGAGAGGATCTATTCAAACGTGCATCGGTGGTTAGGACTGTCAATTGAGCAGAGCCTACCCAAAGCTCGATGGTTCGGCCCTATTAAATTTTACCCGAACTCGAATAATTATGAGTCGGGCCAAGTATGAGACGTTATTTTGTACCCGATCAATTTATGAGCCGAGCTTGAGCCTAGTAAGATTCGCCTAAATATATAATTATTATTGAAATATATTCCAAGTTTTATTTTATGTTGTTTATATGGTAGTTTATTACTTTTACTTTAAGTTAATAATCTTCCGAATTAGTACTTTTCTTTTTGGATATTCCAGGTTGTACTTAACTAGTTCCAAATTGTACTATGCAATTCACCTTTTAAGTTAGATTAGAAATCTCTCTATTATTTTCTCTATTTTACGTGATCTTGATATATACTTTGTAATCTTTCAATAGTTCAATGGATTTAGCTTTCATTTCGGTTCTTAATTCAATGTTCTTATAATTATTATAAATACTGCTATCAGTTATTGGTATTAAAGTTATAATCTACTAATTATTATTTTGATACAGGTAAAATCTTTACAAATAACTAATTGCCCACATATAACAATTATAACTTTGTAAACCCACAACCACCAAATATTAATTATAACTAACGTAATTGCAGATCAAAAAGAGAAATAATTAACAAAAAGAAAAAGTTAAAACAAATAGTCAAATAGATTGAGAGTCTTGAGACTTTACAAACTTTATTTAATTTGTCATAATATTGTGCATTATGTAATATTAGTCTATTTATACGTGTTTTAACAATAAGTAATTTTTTATTTGTCAAGTAAAATTTGCTAATGTGAGCAAACCCGATATAAGTCCAACACCAGAAAAGTTACATGAGCTGACTTTGAGCCTATAGTTGTGAAGCCCAATTATATCTGAGTTTGAGCCTATAGCCATAAGGCCCAATGATATTTGAGTTTGAGACCATTAAGGCTCGGCTCACGAGGCCCGATTGACAATCCTAGGCATGGTCACGTATTACAGGTCCGTTACAGGTCCGTTACGGGCGTCAAAAGGAATTAAGGGTCTATTTTGATGGGTTTTGCCTCGATTTTGTGGGTCTCAGTTTAGAAAAATGGTTTTGGTGGTTTCGATGAAACATTTGAGACCTCATTGGCTGTTGGGTTTTTACAACTCTACTTGAATTGAGTTTGGATGTAGGGGTTTAGGGAAAAAATAGGTGGTAGGTGTCAAATCAATATTCTTTTTAGTGAGATTTGGGAGAAAAAGTAGGTGGTAGGTGTCAAATCAATGTTTTATAGGTTTAAAGAGTTTTAGTGTGAGTTTCTGAATAAGTTTTTGATGGTTTTATGGGTTTGGCGAAAACTCATTTGAAAGGATTTTGGCTCGGTCTCGCGAAACTCGTGAGATCGGACCAAAACCCATCCACTTACACCCTAATTTATTGGAGAAAGATCAATTAACTTTTTTGCCTTATTACTAAATCCCATTAATTGATTAAAGTCCAAACTCAACACAAAGGATTCGCGGGTGATCCGAATAAAATCTGCGAGTTGACCCGCATTGACTGATGAGATCCGCACGCATTTGATCAAACGTGTGTGTGTGTG
The DNA here is from genome assembly GCA_034814905.1 of Penstemon davidsonii. Lineage (NCBI taxonomy): Eukaryota > Viridiplantae > Streptophyta > Magnoliopsida > Lamiales > Plantaginaceae > Penstemon > Penstemon davidsonii. The sequence goes on along the minus strand of JAYDYQ010002685.1, from coordinate 6,611,177 downwards.
CTCGGGTCGCGCCATCATCCGTCTATCCAATCGGTCGACTCGGCTCAGTCACGTGTTATTGGTTCGTACTTGGGCTTTGGGCTTCAAAATGAATTGTTTTTTTTGAGAAAAATCAATTTATTTTGGCCCAATTACTAAAGTCTAATGGTTGATTAAAGTTCAAACCCAACACAAATGGTTCGTGGGTAGTTCGAATAGGATCCGCGAGACGAACCAAATTGACCGATGAGATCCACGTGTGGCACCATAGCACTGATTAATTCAAAAAGATATACCCCTTCAGAAACATCCTTTCAAATGCCATAAATAGGAGAAAAATCTGGTCAATTCCTTACCCTACATTCTAGCAAACAAAGCGGAAATACTCTCTTCCATTCTTCTCTTAAAATATTAGTTCGAAATTCTGTTTATTCAAGTTCATCGTGGGCTTTTTGTTCGTGCAAACAATGAGTATCAGATTGTTTTATATTGGGAAACTACTAGGGATCGACTGTGTGCACCATATTGGGCTTTTTAACTTGTTGTTTTACGTATAAGGCCCAAACGATTTCTTAATAACTCATAATACCATATTGATGTTTTCATTACTGTTTAATCTATAGTTATACACTATAGTCTCTTAAGAAATATACTAGCCTATTTATGTGCATTATGCACAAACCTAAATAGTAATATATTTCAATTTACAATTTAATATTTGATATTTTTTTTATCGTGCTAGAAATATTTGTAAAGTTATATAATTAAAATGAATGTTTCATAAATCTTTTTCTTCAGGGTATATGTACTATGGATGATTGACAATGCATAATTTAACTCAATAATATCAAACAATAATTGCTTAAGTATCTCTCATATTTAGTGTAAATACAGTGACCACCATTTAAGTTTTGGAAATAAATCAAACTACTCCATATTTATTTGATTCATTAAATTATTTTCTTACGGCGCATGTTGATATCACAAAAGAAATTTTCGTTCAAGATATAGCCTTAATATTATTTTTAAATTTCTCACTACACCTCAAATTTAGGGTAATTACACAATCACGCTCCAACTTTGAGAAATAATTACTCAGACTACCCCAAAATCAAATTTATTGGATTTACTATATTAAATACCAATACAACCTTAAAAATAAAAATAAATGTAAATGAGAAAATAAGAAGATGTTAAATTTTATTTTCTCTAAATATGATATAGCTTAATGGTCATAAACAATTCCGCATCATTTTATAATTATTTCAATTTGACATTTTTAATTTTCGCATTACACCTCAAATCTTGCTTCCTTAAAATGTAGTACTTAAACTTTTTGCTTTTGTTTTACTATATTACTCTTCTGAACACAGAGTGTATAATAACATAAGTATGCAATTAAAAAAAAAAAAAAAAAAAAAAGAAGAAATCATCATAAAACTAACACACTACTATTATGAATACTCCATCCCGAATAAAAAAAAAAGAAATAAAAAATAGAATAATAGAGAAAAAATGTAAATACAAAATGGTTAAGGACCTTTGCAACCTTTTCTGTTTTAAATCACAAATATATCTAGGCTAAGAACAATTATACACATAAACAATTCGATAAGATAAATTATGGACATATTTCCACAAACAAATTAAGAAAGAACAATAATTGATTTATGATGTTGTTAGATAGTATATATTTTCTATCTTGTCCACGTGTCATGTCGACTCAAGAATGATCTGGTAAGAAAAGAAAAAGAAAAAGAACATGACTTGCTAACATGTTTTGGAGAAAGTCTTTTGGAAGTTTTATTTAAGCAAATGAACATTTGGTATATAAAATTATTAGAAGATAATAAACTATTCAAAATTTTAGGTATTTTAACCAGTTTTTAAAACCGGACCGGACCGGCCGGTCGGACCGGTCCAACCGCTAACCGGAAGCTTCTCCGGTCCGATTCACCCTTCAAAACCGGAAGTGCAGAAAACCAGTTCGGACCGGTGAAAACCGGTCAAAAACCGGGAAAACCGGCGAACCGCTCGACCGGAAAAATCGCGGTTCTCTCTTTTCTTTCTTTTTTTTTTTTTTTTTTCTTCTCCCTTTTGAAACAACCAACAACGATGCAATTGATTTATTTTCTCTGCTATTGATTTCAAGTGCTAATAAGATAAGAAGATAAGGAGAATATATGTGGTACAAAAAAAAGTGAATGTGGAGAAGAATAAAAATGGAAGGAGGAGAAGTTGGATTGGAGAGAAAAAGAATGAGAAAAGAAGAAGAGAAAATGGTTGCTGCTGTTCTGAAAGGAAAAAAAACAAAGTGGTTGCTGCATCAATTAACAACGGCAGTTGGGGGGTGAAATGGTTTGTGATAGGGTTTGTTGTGCCAAATTGATTAAAAATCAAAGAAATAGAGATGGCCAAGGCCCATCAAATAAATTTAAATTAAATAAATAGATAAGGCCAAGCCCATTACATGAGTACATCCACAATAATATATGTATTTATTCTTGTTCAACTTGTTAGTTTAAATAAAAAAAATTATGTAATTATTTAATATAATGAAATTATTTTAATATAAAATTTGATGTTGAAAATTATTTTTATAAGTTAATTTTCCTCATTCATTTATGATTTGTTAATTTATAATTATTTATTACTTTAATATAATTATTAAATAATTATTACGTCATACCGGTTGAACCATTGGTTCGATCGGTCCGACCAGTAAAACTAGTAACCAGTTGCTTTGCCGGTTTTATTTCCGGTCCAGTTTTAAAAACATTGATTTTAACTTAAATTTTAATGATAGCTACAGTCGATGTTGGAAAGTTATGGTTTTGTCAGGGAATTAATTTTTGGGTTCGACAGCTCTAAGCCCAAATATAGGCTCAATTGGGAAAAATTGGGGGAGGTGGACATTTTGCACCTGTCTTTTGGTCAACCATTGTTGCTGATTTTTGGACATTTTGGATATATGCTAGTTTAGGTCTCCATTTGTTCACAAATTATTTTACATAATAAGCTAATGGCAAAAATGCATTTAAGTCCTTTAACTTTTACATGCCCACAAAATTAGGACACTTTATGTTTAGGCAAGCAAATTATATCAAATTCTATTTTGTACCCACAATTTCAGTCCACTTAACCCCAATTTCGGTCCTTATTTCGCTGAAATGTTTCACGATGTTCATAAATCGTCAAATGTGCAATATTGTTTGTCCCTACGGAAAAAATAAAATAACCTTAATCTAGAGTTGCACATGGTACGTTATTGCGACTTTATTAGTTAAATTCACCAATTGTTGTGGTTTCTAAATACTCAATACCAAACTTCTCTTTTGAATACCATACCAATGCACCCGGAAGTTCGGTTTTTGTACGGTATAGTACGTTTTTGCGGTTCTAAAAATATTTTTTTGCGTCAACTATTTTTCTCTTATAGTCGATTGATAGTTGAAAAAAAATGGAAAAATGTGTGATGTTTTTCTTTTCTTTTTACATAATACTTTATAAATGAAAGAGTTATATGGAGTAATATCCTACAAATGATTGAGCCTCAAATATAGTAGCTCACTAAAGAAAGAATGACGACAATTTAGGTCTCGTTTGTTATTTCTTTTAAAGGTAGAATTATTTACTAGTTAGTCTTTTATGCTTCAAAATTTTATTTTTGGACTTCTTGTAAATGAATAATTTAATTCGAACACAATTATATGTTCTACTTGAGTAGCTGAGCATATTTTTTGAGTTATAATTACTAATATTAGACTATGTGTCATAATTATAGGTTGGAAGATAATAAATATTAAATTTAATTGTGTAAACTAGTAAATAAATAGTTTATTTCTATTTACGCTACGACACGGTTTTTTGCGGTATCCAATTTCTAAAACATGTACCATACCGACAAATTTAATATGGTTTTCATACATACTGAAGCCTACGATTTTGAGAAAAAAATATAAACTTCAGTACGATTTGGTACAATACTGTAAAGTCTTGAAAACCATGTGCAATCCTACCTTCATCCGCCCAAATTGTTTGCACAATTGGCAATTTTTTTAATTACGATGTAATTTTCGACGAAATTGTGACTGAAATTGCTTCTACAGAAAATATATAGGGTGTACTTTGCTCACCGAAAAATCAAGTCTTGATCCGCGTCTCTGAGAAAGTTAAAGGACGTAAAATACACATTTTTACTAATCATAATGTTTTGGCCACCCCTTATAAAGAAAAGGGCAAAGTAGCTAGCCGAGGCCAATACAAATAATTCTTGTATTAACATTCACCAACTCATACATATCAAGCTACTTAATTTGTTGAGTAACATATCAATAAACATGAATTTTAAATACTCTATTTCACATATTTGAATTCTGGAACTTATGAACTCGTTTGTTATAATTGAATCAGATTAATTTAATCGGATTCAAATCATAAAATAAAATGAAAACCCAAATGACATTCCATATTGAAATTCAATTTCTTATGGCCTAATTAAACCAGGCCTGAAATTTAAAAAATAATTTTGCAATATAATTTCCCTTTAAAGTTTTTTTTTTTTGTTTTTTAGATGGTGAATACATTTGTTATGTCAAACACTATATCGAATCAAAACTATTACATTGATATCAATGTAAACTAATTACTAGTATTAAACTAGAGAAAATACCCACATTCGTGAGAGTTGAACCCATGACCTCCTGATCATGTAGTCTCACCTTTAACAACTTGGCTAAGGTCTCATCGGCAATTAAATTGTCAAGAATAAAACGTACATAATAGTTTTTATTTTTATTTTTTATAATTGTACGTAATATTTCAACACTAAATTAATTTTCATTTTCCACCATCCGGCACAAAGAAAAGGAAAATAGCAAGTTAAGCTCAAATCACAAACATTAATTGGCCCATAAAGAAGTTTAAATGATTTTGCCTTTTGGCCACAGCAAAAACTGGGCCTCTAATATTGAAATACCAGCCCAATCCTTTTAGTACTAATTATTAAGCTAAACAACCGTCAAATGGGCTCAGAGGGTCCACAATTCTACCTTTGACTAATAAAGTATCATTTTAGCGAAACTAGGACTTAGACAGAGGCCGGCCCGAAGACAAATGAATAAATATTTTAAGAGATTGGCAAGCTAAAAAGTGATCTGGAGCCTTAAGGGCGTTTGCTAGGACCTAATAGGGGGTATTATGTCATATTATATGTGTTAATATGGGATCATATAATATTTGATGGCATTGCTCTAATACCGGGTCAAATGAATTAAATCCTTATGACCCGGTATTAAGACTAGATTATAATCCACCATGTCATGGGTAGATTAGTTAATCCAGGTGAATATGGATTCGATGAAATGTCACTTATAACCTCAAATTTACATATTACCTATTTTAACATATCATTAAATATCATAAATTCTTTTTAAATCTCTGAAAATGGAAATACATTCTACATAAATAAATCATAAACTAAAATCTATATCAATTTATAATTAACATGGAGGCATTCAAACTAAAAATCAACTCTTACTCTTATACGAATTATACAAATGGCATGATGAATTAATACATCTTAACTTACATAATATGTTCAATTAAGAAATGAAAATATATTAAAATATGCTTAAACTCATAATTCCTCCAAACATATTACAGTTTATTGCTTTAATGTAATATGACTCAATCAAATCTACCAAACGTATTTTTAATATGACCTTCAATCTGGCTCTGATCTAATCCATCTTAATCTCATACACCCTATAAAAGCATTCTTACTGTAATCCCAAACGGCCCATCCACGGCGAAAAGAGGGAACTGTCGAAAAATACTTTTAAACAATACGGACCGGATTTTGGAATAAAAGTGTCATATCTTGCTTAGCAATCTTCTGATACACAGGATCCTTCAGAGAAGGCAAGTGTAGAGCATACTCATGCATTAAGTAGAACAAGTGTATATATTAGAAACCTTTCAGATAGAAGAGAAAGAAAAGCTTTAACTATCCATGAGAAGAGATATCATAAAAGGATTCATTATTCAAGTCTGCCGATTACAAAATACAGAGGTCTCCTTATATATAAGGAGAGGCAGACTTCAAACGCGGACTTCACACTTAATTATACAATATTCGGATGTTAAATCTGGACTTCACACAAACTAATAAACAGTCCCCTCAGACAAAAAGATAAAGGACACACATAATTATACAAAAAGAGGACAACAGACAAATTAACCGGTCCCTACATAGTACTAAAGGGACACCTAGTTGTCTGGCGAGTCTTGTCTAAAATAACCTGGTGGTTCAGAGGTATACATGATCATGGGGTCAAAGTCTTCAAAGTAGAATGGTCATGTATCCCAAGGATCTTAAGCATCTTGGTAGAGATCTGGATTATCATCAGGTGGTGTATTGTCTTCCATAGGTTGTTCTCCTGTGACTTCTTCCTTCAATGTATTAAATATCACCTTCTTGGTAGAAGGAGTATCTGGGCAATTATTGAGCAATTTTAGGAAAAGATAGAGCTTTTTCTGGGAATACGAGAATAACTAATGGAATCGAATGATTCTTTCCATTCCCATGCAGTAGTGGCTGGAGATGGTAGTAATTCTCCTGACTTATTCTCCCAGTAAGGTCTGTGAAAAATGTAGACAATGCTGAAGTATTCATGATATTCTTGTTAATATCTGGAAAGTCTTTCTTTAAGCCTTATGATCTAGTTTGGGATAGTATCAAACCATTCAAACATTGTCCAATAAAGAGAGCTATGATTTTCTTCATTATGAAGATGAGTCAGTATCTCTGTTATGTTGAATTCAACAGCACACTTGTAAAGAGTACAAAGACACCAAATATACCATAACCCATTCTCTGGTAGTGGAACATCAGGTTTTATGACTGGTACCGCCATGAAAAGAACATCTAGAAAGTAAACAGATTGTTTAGGCTGGTAGTGGATTTCTTGAAAAAACATGTTCATAAAGAAAAAAATATTAATTTTTGTAAATTCATTTATATTTGCCACCGAACATAATGGTATTTTGGTTGGTGTTAATCCTCTCTTCTGTGAAGCAGTGGTTTGATCAAGGATGACCGTCTTTTTTCCCCTTTTTTGAGCGTATAGCGTCATAGTCCTTCATCAGCTGTTTATACCATTTAGGAGACTCCTTTTCAGAGGTGATGCCATGAAGATGACGGGATAGTATCAGAGGAGTGGATAAGTGGAGCTCTTTTTGGCCTTGAGTGCAAATCATCAAGGATGTTTTTTTCTCCTTTGATGTGTTCAACAGTGAACTGATACTTGCTAAACAAATCCTTTAACCTTAACAATTGTGGATGAGGAATTTCTTTATTTTTGAACTCCAAGATCTTTGGGAAGGACGAGCTATCCATTTGGATGATAAACTCATGACCTATCAGATGGAATTCAAACTTCTTTATTCCATTCTTTACTGCTAACATTTCCTTGTAAACAATATGGTAATGTTTTTATGCTTCTTTGAACTGTCACTGGCATGTTTTTCAAAATATTGGGAATGTACGATTTAATGAAAACTTTCGGCTTTATTATTGAAGTATATAATTGTTATATCTTTGATCAATACATATCCAATACCAGTCCAATGGCGGATCTAGAGATGGACAAGGGGGGGGGGGGGGGGGGCATAGACCCCCCTCGGATTTTTTGAATTAAATAGTAGTACTAATTAAGTTTTTGCAGTGGTTAGTTGGTGATAGTGTGAAAATAAAAGCGTGAGGTCTTGAGTTCAAACCCATGATGGACATTTTTTTGTGTTAATTTAATTTTCTGTCCTTCTCAATATTATTTTCAATATTTTATGATTCCTTAATAATATTTTCAATGTTTTTGTAATCCTTCTCAATAATATTTCAATGTTTTATGTAGTAATATTTTTCTTCTTAATAATATTTCGATATGATGTGTTTTTTAAATTTTTTCCTTAATAATAATTATAAAAACAATATAAACTATCATTGTTTTTGTAATTCGATTTTATTTTTTCTTTATTCAATGTACTTATTTGAATAAAAATTTCTCAATAATTTTAAAAAGAATACAATCTTTTGTTTTCTTTATAATACAGTTTTCTAGTTATAACGGGGTATCATTTGTAACTAAAGTAATTTATAGGGGTCATTTTTTGTCAAACTTCACATCCTCTTTCTTGTATCACTTCAAATATTTTATCGTGAATAAATTTAAGTTTAATTAAATTTTTTTTTTCATATTCACTTTAGCACCTCTGCCTAAATTCCTGGATCTGCCCCTTAATACCACACACATGTATAACTATAACTATCACTTCAAACAATCTAATGGACTTATACATCTTCACCAAAGGATGCGCAGCACAACAGTCCAAAACATGTACAAATACATAACATCCTCAATCCAACTAGAACATCTGGTTGGTTTCAAATTCATATAAGACATGCACAATAATCCAACTATAACAATATAACCCCATTCAATCCAACTAATACATGCACACATACACTTGAAATAATAAAAAAGAGTCATAATAATATCAATACATATTCATATCCCAAAACATAGTTAAATAGTTTCTTTAGGCCAAAGTGGGAGGGGGCAAAGTGGGACGGACCAAATTGATACATTAGTTCCCGATTAAAAGTAACCTTAATAGTGATTTTTCGAAAATATCATCCTTTAGTTACGTGCAAATCACGTAACGTCGGAGTCATCGTGGAACCGCCTGAGAATGACTAAAATGAAACAAATAATTGATAGTGGAGATTCAAATGTTAAGAAAAACTTAAAGGAGACCAACTTGTAAAAAAAAAAAAAAAGTACATAAGGAGGAACAAAAATGGTATTTACCCATAATATGTTATTAGTTTTTCCGAAATTACCTAATTCCATATTTTAATGATTTACTTTGTATAACTTTGGTATACCATTCCACGGACTGACCTAACCAGCAACCTTGTGCAATATAAGTTTTAAGGATATTTTAAACAGTAGATGCAATAATTAGCTAAAAGGTTGGCCTAACTTAAACCACTCATTTGTACCATTATTGATCAATAAACGAATACCAAAGAAATGGGAAAACAAGTATCAATATTTAAGTAATCAATTCTTAGAAAAATAATCGAGGACGCATCATATCATTTTAGTTATTCAAGTTTTCCACATTTATTTAATCTATAATTCAATTTCCCTAGGAAAAAATTAAAACGGAAAGGGATTGAAAACCTTCTCAATCACTTCAAGTGATTCAACTGTGTATGTTAAAGACTATAGCAACATATATTTATCCATTTTTTGAATGGAATAGTTACTATTAAATCTTGGGTGATATATGTATGTTTGAATTTTTATTTGTAAAAGAAATAAAAAGAATAAAAATGAAACTAAAAGAATCAAGTTTCGTCAGTAAATAATCATGAATTATCGTATACAGTGTATAATAAAATGGAAAAGTTTGATCGTGCTAAGAGGAAAAAAATAATTGATAAGTCAAAACCCAATTTATAAATTAAGATGGAACAATAATTTATATAGTAGGTAACCTGACATGAGGTACATTTGCCCTACATAAAACAATGCCAGAAATATCTCCTTTTTCCTCAAAGGAGTTAACGTATAGTTGAGGTACAAGATCTTGTTCAAATCCGTGAAGTGTAGACTTTTTTTTTTTTTTTTTAGTTTAATCTTGTTAGTGGGTATTCTTTAAATTTGTTCATAATGTATATTATTGTATTTTTTTATTTTACTACCAGGTGATTGAACTAGTGAAAGGGACTAGTCACTACAAAATAGCGAATATATATTTGTATTCCTATTGTGAAAGGTTATCACTTAATGTGTCTGACGCGCCTTGAAAGGGATTAAAACCTTTGGTAAATCAAAAAAAAAATTATTATATTGATGATTGGACATTCTTTATGACATTTTTTTTTTTTGGTTTCCCAATGGTTTAATCCCTTTCGAGACGGGTTGAGTACATATATGGATACCTCTCCCAATAGGGATTCGAACATGAGTCCGCTACTTTGTAGTGACTAGTCCCTTCCACTAGACCAAACATGTAACAAATTTAATCATGTAATGCATATTCAGGCAAAAAAAAGAGAGTTAATATACATTAAAAAATAAATGAGACTTTATTCCAATCCAAGATCAATGGCGTTTTTATCCATGTGTTAATCGTAATATTTAATTTGTTTCTCTCTCAAAAATTCATAAGCAAATTAGCCCCTATGTTTATTCAATTAAATTGTTTATAGCATTAAATATATAGAGGGACGGATATACCCTATTTACCTTCAACACCGCAATTATTCAACGTTATTCCGAATTAAAGATATGTTCAGCCTATGTTATTATACAGAGGCAGAATCTCACAACAATAATAATACTACAAAATAGATGTAAATACATGAGTTCAATGTGCAAAAATAATTTATTAAAAGCTTATCGAAGTTGAACACGACATTTTTTCATTTCATATAATAAAATTCATAAATGATAAATCACTTTCAGTCCGGAACTTGATTTTGCAAAATTGAGGGTCTAAGTTTCGACCCTTTTTCTTATGAAAAATGCTTAAATATAAATTGGTTTTCCTATAATTGTTTTTCAATCACTAATTCATCACATATATAATATAACTACTAAAATTATATTAAGATTAACAAATAAAGTAGTAAATGTAATCCGTATTATATTAGTTCTACGCAACACATATAATAAAAAAAAAGTTCAGATTTTAACACTAAAGCAATATTTCATTATATTAAGTAAATTATAGATAACATACTGAATTTTTTTGTAGGGTCAAACGAGAAATAACACTTGATAACAAATAGATGTAAATACATGAGTTCAATTTATTTATTTTTAGGGTCAAAATCCGATTCTTGGGACTGTAGTGTCCGATTCTTCTTGATAACATACTTGATTCTAAAGGTACAAAACAAAAGCGATTCACAATGGATGCACATAAACACTTCAAGATAAGAAAAATGCAATTTCCACTTTACACAAGTAATTAGAAAACAAATTAATAGTCAAAGGCTTTTTGTTTTGTTTTGTAAGATTATATCAAAGTTTTTGATTGAGCTTGGATAAAAATGTTACTTAGTTATTTAATAGCAAAATAATATAAAACTCAAAACATGGAAAATATCTTCATTTTCTTGTATAATTACCTGATATTTGCCAACTGACGGGGAAAAATCAAATCTTACGTGGCAATATTAAGTTGGAGTTAGTCATCCTATTAGATTAATTAAGTTATTGGGCCCAGCCCAACTTATACATGAAAAAAAAATTGATCTAATGTTATTGGTAATTTTAGTAAAGGCCGTTGATATAGCCAGAGCAATTTTCATAATGCCAGAACAATTTTTGGCTTATTTCAATTTTACCCCTACTAAATTAATGAGCATGCTTTCTATTATTAATTGCATTCTTAATTAATCTCTCTAGTTTCCTTGCAAACAATAGAACATTACCAAAAAAATCTTTACTCCAGATTTTATAATTTCGGGAAGATTTTTGTACAAAGATATAGTAACTTTGTTAATTGTTATGCAGAAAATACTGTTTTTCTTCTATTTTATTTTCAAAAAAATTATTTAAAAAATTATAAAAGTCTAAAATCTTACCTACGTACCATGCAAATCGACAATTCATACAATTTGCAAAACCATACACAAACTAAGATATCTGATCTAAACAATTGAACGAAGAAGAAACTTTGCAAGAAATTAATTTGAGATAATATTTTATCAAGGAAAATGATATAACATAATAATATTATATTTAAGTTTTTACATAAATATTCCTTTAAAGACACAATGAAATCCTCAATACACATAACAACTTACTTTAGCATCAAAGTTTTATCTTAATTATAGTTTTATGTGCGTACTAATTGTAATAATACCTTATTATATTAAATAATCTAATAAATGCTAATCTCCAACAAAATAATGTATTTATAAAGTACTGAACCTGAAATATTATTTTTTTAATTTAATAAAAAAATGATAATTAAAACTCATTGATTAAAGAAAGAAGAGAGAAATTTATTCTCCTACGTACATATTGAGGAGAGAGAAAACTTAAGATTTTACATAAAATAAGAATGATGTTTTTGACTATTTTCAAAAATTTCTTGATACTGGAATAGAACATTACTTTGGTAAGGTTAAAATAGAGATTAACATAACAATTCCTCTGGTAATAGGAATATTGCTCTGTCTATATCAACAGTCTTTAGTAAAACAAATACATATATCATATACAGATAGCAATACTACATATAACTTTCAGAAAATCTTGGGGAGGGGTTAGCGGTGTAATCGAGCCGAGTAGTGTCGAACGACACACTGTTCAAGTTTGGTTTGAATTTTATCGAGTTTGAAATTTTGTATTTGAGCTAAATTTTGATTATGAATCGATTCGAGCTCAAACAATCTTTTATCGAACGAGCTCGAGTCGAGTATCAAGTAGTTTGATATTTTACATGTACATTTTCAATTTTCAGCTTATCGGGCAAAGCTTCAAAAGTTATTGAACAAAAAATGATGTTTAAACTTGTTTGATTATTGTAACGAATCGAACTCAAACGAGCTTTTATCGAACGAGTTTGAGTCAAATATCGAGTAGTTTAGTTTAATTTGGGGTGTCAGGCCCCCCCAAACATGCATGTAAGTGGATCCACCTTGTTATTACATATATAGTGGGTTTAGTTACCCCTTATATTATTATACGTATGACAGTTACCCCTTGAGTTATAATATTCGTGAAACTTTACCCCATGTGGTGTTTATGTGCAGTAGTTATTCTTGTATTATGTTATGTGAAAAAGTTTACCATTACTATATACGTGGGGAATGGTGGATTTGTCTTTGTGACGCGTCTATCTTGGATTAATTGTATTATTAGGAACCTTTATAAACTACATAATAATAATAATGTGGGTATTTTTGTATTTTAGATAATTAAATTGAATATTAAACTTATCACAAGAGAGATCGATGAGAATTATTTCAAATTTAATGCATCGGCACATTCTTGCTCAAATTCAATTATGTCGAACTCATCAAATAAGTATACCTTTTGGAAATTAGTCCATCTTTAAAATACTACATTACAATTGTTTTTATAATTGTCTTTTGGATTACGATTTACCTAGGGGCCGTTTGGTGGGATGTATGGGTTTAAGGTGGATTAGATCGGAGCCGGATTGAATGCCATGTTAAAAATGCGTTTGGTAGATTTGATTGTGACTTACATTAAAGTAATCTACCGTAATATGTTTTGTTGAGTTTAGGCATATATTAATATATTTTCATTACTTAATTGAACAAATTATGTTAGTTTAGGCATATATTAATATATTTTCACTACTTTATTTGTATTTTTAGTATCCGTATAATACTCTAAAACGACAAATATAGTGGAACGGTAGTATCCAAAATCATTGAAAATTCAATCCAAGAACCGAATCTAAAGAAAATTATTGCCTCATTAACATACAAGCATTAGCATAAAACTACTCAATTAAAAGTCGTAATTTAATACGAGTATTTACCAATTCTCAAGTCAACTCATTCTGTATTTTGACCGATTCATGTACCAGCGGTTAAAAGATAGCTGTTGTGACGATAATGCCCACGTCCATTAACACTGAAAAGACAAGAATACCCTTACCAGAAGAAATAACCGTCAAACAAAATTCTAATGGAAGAAACCCAGGAATTAAATTATTAAAAAAAAAAAAAAGAATCCCAATAATTACGTGTAAAATAATAAGGAGGCGTCCGTGCCAAGAAATCCCTTTATTTCCTCTCTCTTCCAAGTTTCAATCTGAATCTATTTCTCTCTCTCTCTCTCTCTCTCTCTCTCAATATATATATATACATACACATTACACAAACTGAGACACATTCATAACGTGATTATCTAACCAATTTTGAGTCAATTGGATTTTAGGAGCATATTTCATTTCTCCAAAGCCCTGAATTTGAAGATCCTTCATTTGTACTAAAGGTAATAAAATATGTATTTTTTTGTAAAAAAAATTTCTTGGTTATCTTAAATGTGCTTAATTGAAATGATTTCTGTCTTCAATTTATTTGATTTTATTTACTGCTAGTGGGTCTACTCCATTTTGTTCAATTTATATGAACATGCAATTTTTAATTTTTACTGATGTTAATTTTCTCTTTCTTTGAGTATTTTAGTTTTAAAGCTGGGGAGCTATTGAAGATGATTGGAGAATTCATCACCAGCAGTTTACTGTATGTAATTTAATCCATTCAATTCTTTGCCTTTGTTAAATATATTCTCTGTTTCTGCTTTTCTTTGTGTTTTTTCCCTTTTGCTTTTTTTTTTTTAAAGAAATTTTTGACTGAGTAAATGATTGTGAATTGATTCTTGAATTGGGCAGATTGATTCTTGGATATGCATATCCTGCATTTCAGTGTTTCAAAACTATAGAGAAAAACAGAGTTGAGAATTCAGAATTACGATTTTGGTGTCAATATTGGTAAGCATTTATTTTCGAATTTCATATTGTTCATGAAAATTGAAGTTGATAATTATTATTGGGACTGCAGAATACTTTCTCTGTTTTTTTTTAATTTGTCGTTTTGGTAAAAAGAATTTGTTCAATTTTATTTGTCATTTTAGAAGTTCAATGTAAAATTATTTTTTTATATCAGTTTTACCCTTCTTGTTAATTCTTGTATTAGTGCTAATTAATGTTGTAATTGTTTGATTAAAATGGTATTTTGGGGTTTTATTTCGAAAAGTGGTTATTTATTAAATTTCTTAATCCGTGTACAAATAGAGGGAGTAATTGACAAATTAGATTTAATATTTTTATTAAGAAGCTTTGAAACAATCAAATGTCTTTATAATTAAGAATGTTGATTAAGTATTTAGTCAACAAATGATTATAAAGTAATGAATTATTCCTTTGAGATGAAAATGATTAGTTGGTCTAATGAAGTTAGACTTTGACAACTTTTTATGTAAAATGACTTGGTCTTTTTCTAGCTATTTTCTTTTATGTGTAAGAATTGCTTCTACGTCAAGATAAGCAATAGTTAATTTTTTTTGCTTGACTTGAGTATAAAAGACATTATTGCTCTATCTTTTCATGATTTTGTATACTATATAGGGAACTTGGCAATTATGGAGCAACATGCTTGTACTCAACATTTCATTAAACTTTAGGAAAAACAATTGAAATCCCAATTGGTGTTCATGAGATGGGATCTTTTTGAATATATATGTTAAAGATAAAATTAATTTTTAGATCACGCCTATGCATCCAATTGATTCATAGTCATAATTAGCTCTTTAACTTCAATTTTTTTTTATAATTGTGTTTTTCAGGATAATTGTCGCGGTGATCACAGTCCTTGAGAAAATTGGTGATATATTTATCTCATGGTATGCACTATGCACCGTCGAACCAAGCACTTGTTGCACTTTCATAATAAAAATTTGTGCATTTTTTTTCCATGTTGTGTATAACTTGTACTATTTCATAGGTTGCCAATGTATGGTGAAATGAAGTTGGCACTCTTCATCTACTTGTGGTATCCAAAAACAAAGGTACAATTCATTTATGGACTCAACAAATTTGGTATCATTTTTTTCATCTTGTAAATACTCTATTTAGTATTTACACTTGTGTTTTTTAATTCTTGAAATTAATTTGTGTTGTCTAAAAATACAGGGAACTGGCTATGTCTACGATACGTTGTTGCGACCGTATGTGTCGAAGCATGAAACATACATTGATAGGAGCTTATTCGAATTTAGAGATCGAGCTTGGAACTTAGCAATTTATTACTGGCATAACTGCACAGAACTTGGCTCTACAAAGATTCTTCAATTTCTTAATTTTGTGACAACCCAATCTGGAAGAATTACACAACCCAGCAATGAGGTATATATATATCACTTCTTTTCAATTCTTAAATGTACAAAATGAGAATTTATTTAATTTTTGTTATTTATTTGCGTCCACGGATCATATAAGTACGAATTCGAATTGTGTACTCAAGCGTTATTCTAGCAAATTGCCTAATCTCAATTAATTCAAAGTTTCGAGTCCTGAAATTTAAAAGACCAGAAAAATTGATATGGAATAAAATCGAGTATACAATCTTTAGTGAATCATTTGATTTCAATTTCTTGTAGAACGAAGAACATCAGCGACGAAATGGAGGTCCACCGTCCACGTCATCTACCACATCTTTTGGAATGTTCAGGAGGAATAAGTCCGACAAGCGAAGGCCGCCGCCATCGGCACCTTCGACCTCTTATCGTAGCCAAACACCCAAGTCCGAGTCCATTCAAGTTCATCTCGACAACCAAACACACTATATCCATCCTGAGGACGTACTTTTTCCGGATTCGGGTATTGGTAATGGATCAGATACAAAATCAGAACATGATTTACATAATGTCAGGAATAGACTTAGACGCTACGTAGATGGCAATTAGCAATACAATGTGACAAAGAAGGAAAATAGAGAAAATAGTTGTAAATATTGTGTTATATTGTATGCTGAATTTCAGAATTTATTCCTTTTTTTCCCCAATTTGTAAAAGCCATAGCCATATGCCCCATTTTTATCAAGTATCATCTTCCAAACCTAATAAAAATTTAAAATCCAAAACTTATAAAAGAATTTAATTTGATATTTTTTACCTGATTTTTCTCTATAAAAATCATTTATTTGACATATATCACTAATTTTTCCCCGAAACCCCAAAAGTTCAAATCATACCTCTAATTTTTATACCGCACAAATCACCAAATCCAATTTCAATCCAAATTTCAAATTAGATATGAAAATAAAGTGGTGACCAAAACAAGTTTTACGTCGGTCCTACATGGAGCTCCGGATCCGGATAACCCGGAGTATCCAATGGAGAGCCTGAACTACTTGAGTACGAACAAAATCAGTGAAAACGGCGAGACGCGGCAAAAGACGGTGAAAGAAGCTGCTTCCGGCGGAACCGGCGGAACTGGACACCGGCTGGAGGTACGCCCAGGCGGCTTGCTTTACGAGGCGGTCTCGGATGCAGATGTCGGAGGAAGGCATCGGCGAATTGACCGGAAAAGACGGCAATAGATCCTTTAACGAAGTGTAGCTGTTCGATGCGGGCTTAATCGATAGAAGCTCCACATCATCTGAATGGAAATATGGTGATGTGGCGGAGGAGGGGTTGAGTGTGAGCTTGGTCGGCACAATTACGATAGAGGTGGAGATGAAATTCCGGCGTCGGAGAAGAGGAGGGGATTGGGAGTGTAGCGGCGCTGATACGACGTCGTTCATGGCGGCGAAATTTTGGGGAAAGTGGAAGTGATTTCGTTTTGTTTTTGTTTAGTGATTTTTGGGTGTGGTTATAAAATGTATTTTTCTGGCGGCCCCGTTTTGGTCAAGTTGGGCGAGCGTGTATGACTTCATGTTTATTTTGCTTTTTCCGGGTTTGTATAGTGTAAAGCAATTATTGTTGTTGTTAGTTATGGACCCTTTTTTTATTTCAAATTTTCAACAATTTATTGTTGCTTGAAATTTGTTTTATGTTCTCTCTTTTTGGCACCCATGTCTGTTTTTTGGGGAAGAATTTATGCAATCCATTTTTTTAATATAATTTTTTAACAAGCATTTCATTTTTATTTGACCTTCCACTATAATTAGTAAGTATTTTTTTTTAAATACATTAATCATCTATCATTATATAAGAAATTATTTCAATGATTGCCCAAGTACAAATAATTATAAATAATAAACAACTATCAAATATGACTAATATTAAATTAGAGAAAAACTCACATTAGTAAAAGTTGAACACATCATCTTGTGATCATGGGACCTCAATTTTGTCAGTGATTATCACTATGTCACGGTCTCATTGACATATATGGTTAGTATTAACGCAAGAAACTTTTATAATGCACTCGTATAATAATTTTGTGAGGATCATGAATTTATGGACGAACCTTGAGTGTAAATAATAAGTATTTGGATATTTTTTTAAAATAAATATTTGGATTGAGAATTTATGCTTAGTTAATTAATTAGAAATTGTTCTGTGGTTACCATATTAAGTGTACCACGTCAATAAGTTTTAAATCCTCACACACGTCATTTATTACTTTTAAATTTGTTGGAACTGAATTATAGACATTGAAAAGAAGATCAACAGTAATTACTCTACTGGTTATAATGAAGTCGGACACCAAATAGCTTATCAATGACATGACACATAATACATAGGATTAAGTCAACCAAATAACACAAAAAATAAGTTTTTCCCCATCTTGTTCATCGATCGGTTGACATGCGTAGCAGATCGAACTACATCCTATCTTCAATACTGCTTCATTTACATCATAATCGAATTATCTAAATGAATATCAACCTAGCATTGCAAATACCCCCAAGGAATCATATAATTACCATAATACCCCAAATCGCATGCCTATCTCAATCGAATCAAATCGATTGACCCGAAAGATCCGCTTTCACCATTATTTTTAAATACCATGTATTTATTGCATCTTAAGGTATGATTTTATTACTTGACCTACTACAACTGCTACACTATGATACATTATTGGGATTAAGCATCGGTACAACCTGACGAATTTCTTTGAGTACATGGTTATGTTCTTTGAAGTGGAGTCCAGTTCGATCTGACCGACTTAAACATGTGACGTCCTTTACTTTGACCAGGTCCATAGACGAAGATCTCCATCATCTTGTACGATGTAATATTCCCGTGTAGACTTTTGACCACATACCAATTGCTACTTTGCTTTTCGAGAATGTCACAGAGTCCTTAAAAAATAATACCAATTCAAACAAAATAAATGAGTTAACTGATTATGGAAATACTAGACATAAACGTGACGTGCAAGTGGTCTTCTCAACCAGGCAAAACATTAAATGTTTACAAATTACATCACGCCCGACGCATCTTCTTCGTTTAAAAGGAAGGACTTTTCTTTTTTTTTTTCTACTTTATTCTTATTTTCAATTTTTTTTTCTTTTAACGGGTTTAATGTTTTTGTTCTTGTTTCATTAACAATTTCTTGGCTTCACAAAGAAAAAAAATACAGTTTCTTGGCTAATGTCTCACTATGTAAAATTTGATTAATTCAAAATCGATATGTATTACTTTTACAAATTTAAATCAAAATCGATATGTAACTACTTTTAACCTCGAAACTCAAGCCCATACATATCCTCATACCTACATTATTTAATTTAATTCTCCATTTCCATGGTTTTTTGTGATTTGACATGATTGATCAAACTTAACTTAAATAATTTCAAAAAGATCGTGATAAAGAAATTGTTACAATAAGGGGTTAAAAATTTGTCCTTATAGCATCACTCAAAAATAACCTTTTAATCAAATAATCACATCCTTAATTAGGATTAGTTATAAGCATTAACAAAAATAGAAGCATTAACAAAAAGAATAACATTGGTAGAAAAAAATAGAATTGAACTCATTAAACTAAAGTAAACAAAAAGAATAACATTGGTAGAAAAAAATAGAATTGAACTCATTAAACTAAAGTAAACAATTTTTAATTTTTTTGCATCAACGCGACAAATAAAAAAAAAAAAGGTGTGAATTGCTAACTGCTCCAATAAGGTGTAAAATCCTAATATGTAAATAAAACTCAAGAACATGAAGAGAGAACCGGCCAAATTCCAAACTACATGCAGAATTCACCATCATAGAAAAGGTAAACAATTCCTCATTTATTCTAGTACAATTGGTACCCAATTACAACTAAAACAACAGAAAAAGTTCAAGAAACATAATTAAAAGCAACATAAAACTTGGTATCATGTCCAACACTCTTTAGGAATACAAAAGCAACTTCAGAAATCACCACCCCTGAGGCGGAGCACTAAGTGAAGGGTCGACTCCTTCTGTATGTTATAATCAGCAAGAGTGCGTCCATCCTCGAGTTGCTTCCCAGCAAAGATAAGCCTCTGTTGATCAGGAGGGATCCCTTCCTTGTCCTGAATTTTTGCCTTCACGTTATCAATAGTATCAGAGCTCTCCACCTCCAAAGTGATCGTTTTTCCAGTCAAAGTCTTCACAAATATTTGCATACCTCCCCTCAATCGCAAAACTAAATGAAGAGTCGACTCCTTTTGGATATTGTAATCGGCCAGAGTCCTTCCATCCTCGAGTTGCTTCCCAGCAAAGATCAATCGCTGCTGATCTGGTGGGATGCCTTCTTTATCTTGGATCTTTGCCTTCACATTGTCAATCGTGTCTGAACTCTCGACCTCTAGTGTAATGGTCTTTCCTGTCAAGGTTTTCACGAAAATTTGCATACCACCTCTCAGCCTCAACACGAGATGGAGAGTCGACTCCTTTTGGATATTGTAATCAGCCAAAGTCCTTCCATCCTCGAGTTGTTTTCCAGCAAAGATCAATCGCTGCTGATCTGGTGGAATCCCTTCTTTATCTTGAATCTTTGCCTTCACATTGTCGATCGTGTCAGAACTCTCCACCTCTAATGTAATGGTCTTTCCAGTCAAGGTCTTTACGAAAATTTGCATGCCACCTCTCAGCCTCAACACGAGATGGAGAGTAGACTCCTTTTGGATATTGTAATCAGCAAGGGTCCTTCCATCCTCAAGTTGTTTTCCTGCAAAGATCAATCGCTGTTGGTCTGGAGGGATCCCTTCTTTGTCCTGGATTTTAGCTTTGACATTGTCGATTGTGTCAGAGCTTTCGACTTCAAGTGTAATAGTTTTGCCTGTAAGAGTCTTCACGAAAATTTGCATGCCACCTCGGAGTCTGAGGACTAGGTGGAGGGTCGACTCCTTTTGGATGTTGTAATCGGCAAGGGTGCGGCCATCCTCGAGCTGCTTCCCAGCAAAAATAAGTCTCTGCTGATCAGGGGGAATTCCCTCCTTATCTTGGATCTTTGCCTTAACATTGTCAATGGTATCTGAGCTCTCGACCTCGAGAGTTATGGTCTTCCCTGTTAATGTTTTCACAAATATCTGCATCCCACCACGGAGACGGAGAACAAGGTGGAGGGTCGACTCTTTCTGGATGTTGTAATCTGCAAGGGTTCGGCCATCTTCAAGTTGCTTCCCGGCAAAGATTAACCTCTGCTGGTCAGGAGGAATTCCTTCTTTATCTTGAATCTTAGCCTTAACATTGTCAATGGTATCAGAACTCTCGACCTCGAGAGTAATAGTCTTGCCGGTTAGAGTCTTAACAAAGATCTGCATCTGAATTTAACCCCCAAAAAGGTAATGAGTTAATCTGTTTTCCAGAACAATCTATGAACCAACAATTTCACTGGGGTGGGGGGGGGGGGGGGTGGGGGGGGGGGGGGGTGGGGGGGGGGGGGGGTGGGGGGGGGGGGGGGTGGGGGGGGGGGGGGGTGGGGGGGGGGGGGGGTGGGGGGGGGGGGGGGTGGGGGGGGGGGGGGGTGGGGGGGGGGGGGGGTGGGGGGGGGGGGGGGTGGGGGGGGGGGGGGGTGGGGGGGGGGGGGGGTGGGGGGGGGGGGGGGTGGGGGGGGGGGGGGGTGGGGGGGGGGGGGGGTGGGGGGGGGGGGGGGTGGGGGGGGGGGGGGGTGGGGGGGGGGGGGGGTGGGGGGGGGGGGGGGTGGGGGGGGGGGGGGGTGGGGGGGGGGGGGGGTGGGGGGGGGGGGGGGTGGGGGGGGGGGGGGGTGGGGGGGGGGGGGGGTGGGGGGGGGGGGGGGTGGGGGGGGGGGGGGGTGGGGGGGGGGGGGGGTGGGGGGGGGGGGGGGTGGGGGGGGGGGGGGGGGGGGGGGGGGGGGGGGGGGGGGGGGGGGGGGTCTCCAGACTCCAGATGTTCAAGTGGAGACTGAAGACTGGAGACCATCATTTGGTCTCCAAATCAAAATGTTCACCGCGGTGAGCATTATGTACACCGCGGTGAGCATTATGCACATTGCGGTGAGCCAAGCTCACCGCGGTGAGTTTTATGCTCACCGCGGTGAGCTATAACATGGCGTCTGGAGACTGGGTCTTCAGTCTCTAGACGCTGAAATAATTTGGAGACTGGTGTTTGTTCATACCAAACGGCAAAATACGTACCCAGTTGTGCAATTAATCATGGGATTGAAAAAAAATTAAAATTTACGGTGTATGGGTGTGGTGCTTGTTCTAGGTTCATCTCCTCGCCTTCAATGTCGTTATTATGTGCCATTTTTTGAGTGAGAATTTGTGAAGAAATTAAAGTTGGAGAAGAAAGGGAGAGAGCTCTGTTCGCTGTTCGCAGATTTTGATCTGAGAGAGAAAAAGTGTTTTTTTTTTTTTTAGTAGAGTTAAAATCAATAATTAAAGAATGGAGGGTGTATTTTGCAATTTATTTAAGTTTTAAACGCCTTCTTTATTTAAATTAGGAATTAAAAAAAAAAAGGAAAAATGCCGATGGCATTTTCCTAATTAAAGTTTTTGGTAGTGGCATTCAGCCAAATTCCCCGAAATGAAATGTGAATTTGCAAAATAAAATGTGCTCATAACCAAAATAAAAAATAAAAAAATTGTATATAGACCACTAGTTCGAGAGGGAATTTAGTTTTAGAGAGAAATTGTAAAATGTGAAAACGGAGGAATATTGATTTAGACCTAATAGGTAAGTAAATCCCCAAATAGTAAACCAAACCCTAAAACGAGTTTGATTTCCCTAAACATAAGATAAATGAAAAATAACAACAATAAAATTACCCAAATTCAACAAAGAATAATTCTAACAGAAAGCTAGTTTCACTAAATTAAATTCGATTTCGGTTGCATATCTTCATAAAATTTGAGATTTTCGGGGTATTTTTCCGGCGGCCCGCTTTCGTTGTGCATCTAATTGGTTTACTTGATGCCCTATTCTTGCGACGTGTGTCCCTGTTTTCTTTTTCCAGTTTCACTCTCTTTATTTTCTTATTCTACCAGATTGTGACGCGTGTCCAGACCCTTTCCTTTCTAAATTTTTTCCAGCTAACCTTAGTTAACCAAGGTTAAGAGAGGAGTAAACACCTCCTTCTTATCATTAACTTTTTATAAAGTGGTCCTTCTTGTATTTTTTTTCCATGTTAGTCACCACTATGAATTATTTGTTTCACTTTGGTCATTTTCAGGTGGTCTAAGATGAACTAAAGTGTCAAAATAGTTTTATGAGGGACTAAATGTATAATTTTTTTTTATGAGGGACTAAATTGATAAAGAAACAATTTATGAGGGGCTAAATTGATACAAAATAAATTTATGAGGGACTAAAATATAACACTATAAGTAAAAAACTCCTTGTAAATGACCAAAGTTAAATAAATAATTCATAGCGAGAACTAACATGAAAAAAAAAATACAAGAGGAACCACTATATAAAAAGTTAATGATAAGAAGAACCATTAATGATATTTACCCAAATCTTGAACTATGACAATCTCCACCCTCCCCCTCAACCCCCAACTTAGAACTCGTTTCATAGCAAACCATAATAATGGTGGGAATATTAATGATTTTATTACAAACACAATAATAAAGTACAATTCTTGAACTTGTTTGACAACAATAATTATAACTGCCTAAACATGGGTTAGTGAAAGGTTAGGGGAAAAATGCACGATACTACCTTATGTTATGCGAAATCTGCAACAAACTATACTGTAATTTTTTTTTGAATCAGACTACCTTGTACTTTCTAACGGTGTTAGTAATTAACGGAGATTAGGTGTTTTTTGCAGGATTTTTGAAAATACAAGAAAGTTTAGTGCAAAAAAAAAATTTACATGATAATTTTATACATGTTTCACATAATACAGGATAGTATTATCATGCATTTATCCCGAAAGGTTAGTAAAATAAGAAAAACTTCATCACCAAATTGGTTGTTAGGACAAAAAGACTATATTATCATAGAATTTAATATGATATATTTTATTTTGTGTTACAACCTAAAAGTAACGGACTTTCACTTTTTGACTGATCGACGTACATATTATTTTATCAATGCTATCAAACAATAGATATGAGTTAATAGAAAAAATAATCCTACATAATATTTAGGATCAAACGGGATCTTAAAAACAAACCTAAACGCATCTATATATTGTACAACGCTACACGAACCAACACATGCACCAAATAAATTCATAAAACACAACAATTTGGGTAGATAGTCATGTGAATGTTAATGAACGTAGCTTTCTGTCATGTGCACATACATGTTGTGGAATTTTACATACCTTTGAATTCTAGGACATGATTAAAGCTTGAAATATATCTAAACTCTATTGGCCTCTAGTTTCAATCTATGCATTAATAGAGACATATATATTGTAGATATGAAATAATTTTGGATAAAAAACCATATGTGAATCGTATAAGATAAGGTCCCCTTAGACCTTAGGTATACATCATGATAGATACTTCCATTGATGTTTTCTTCATTTTACCTCGACTAACAGAGGACGGTCCCAAGGATGGTCGTTTTCTATCCAAGTCATTCTTTGAATTTTCAATTTTGGCGATCTAATTCAGAAAAGGAATCGTCCCTCTTTTAAATATATAAAAACTCGCATATTCTCAACACGCGTGCTTTAATTCTGCAGCACGCATTCTCGCGTGCATTAAATTTTTTAATCACACTAAATAATGATTCCTACATGGGAAAAAGTAAAGTAAATTTTATTTAAATAGGATAAGTAAATAATTTAAATGTTAAATTAAGAAAAGCATTAAGAGCAAGATAGGAATACCAAAAAATTGCTACACCATGAAATGACTTCTCTTTATAATAGTGAAAAATGTAAAATATGATAATGTCTATCCTTGAAGAAGGTAAAAAGTCACTTAATTAAATTAAATAAGATTAAAATAAAGCAAAAGATAAAAGTGTCATGGGGATTAGTGAAGAAGCTAAAAAGCTACACAATTAAGTTAATTTATATATTAAGGGCAAAATAGAAAAATTAAAAAATTGATACACCATGTCATGATTTCTCTTTATAAATAGTATAGATACTCCTTGGACCCAAATTGGGTCCGTCTAAAATGAGATTTTGAGGGATGGAGAGCACATGAGATATCATTTATCTTGGTGACACATGTCCCCTTAGAATTTAACTTTAAATAATTTATTTTCTTAAAGACAAATTTATCATTTTTAATGAGTGAATTCAAAAGACCCCTTGTGTTTTATCTAACTAAAAAAAACCTATGTTATTTTTATTAGCAACAAAACCTTGTACTTTTTTTATTAACAAAGAAAACCCCTCTCAAGTCGAAATAACAATTTTACCCCACCAAACAATGCAAAAACATCCCTATTACCTAAAAGGTTACCAATAACCCCTGGTAACTTTAAAAATTGAGAATACACACACCCCCTCCTCCCCATTTTTTTTGAAAAAATTGACAAAATTCTCCATATGATTTATAAATCTCATATCAAAAAGTTGACAAGAATCTTATGCCCAACAGTTACATGTTTTGGCACTTTACCACCCATATGTACAAAATAAACACTTTACCCCCTGAAAATAAAATTAGTTGCACTTTACCCCCTCAAATGATTTTATGCAATTTTTGTTTGACAGAAAATGTACGTGCCCCTCACATGAATTTTCAAAGGGTAAATTAGTCACATCACTTCTTACTTGTCCAAATACTTGACTCATGTCTTGTGAACCAAAAATCTAAAGTTAAGTAGAAAAAACTTTATTTGTAAAGAGAGAGGGAAAAATGCGCGTCAGTGAAATATTTGGTCGAAAAATCGATGTTGGAACTAATTTACCCTTAAAATACACAAGTGAGACGCATATCTATGTTTTTTGGTGAACGGAATTGGCTTAAAATTATTTGAGGGAAAAAGTGCAACTAATTTTATACGTGCTTATTTAATTTATACTTTTGGGTGGTAAAGTTCAAAATATGTAACTTTGAGAGGGGGTGTAAAGTACAGTTTTCCCTAAAAATATTTTAAATGATGTTATACTGATGGTCTTAATTGTCAATTCTTATAAAAATTTGATTACTTGAGAGATTTTTTTCGTATAAAATTTTGATTACTTGAGATTTTTTTTTTTGGGAAAGAGATGAAATTAATTAGAGATAAGGGAGAAATTTTTAACATATTAATTAAAGGGTTAATAACACAATAAAGAAGTGGGAAAAAAACTTTATTTTTCTGTTATGCATTCCTCTTCATAAGGCAAAGATCTAGTTGATAGCCAATAATATGATTCTCAAACAATTTACTTTTGTTCTTTTACCCAATAGTTGTCTTCTTCATATATCAACAATCACAGAACAGTGCTGCTAAATATTTTTTGCCATAAAATGACAAGCTACTAGGAAAGTACAAACACTAGAGAGCATCTATCAAGAAAAAAGAACACCAATCCAAATCAATCAAAAATCTTACACTATCTTCCTCACAATAACACTAGAGACCATCTATAATCGGAACTTACAATCGTGTTTAAAATGTCTGCATAGTCAAAACTCAAAAGTACAGGACAGAATCTTAGACAAAAAATGCAATTCAATCTGCTACAAACAAACAATTGATATCGCCATCATTTATTCAAAATCGATCTATATATGTCGCATGTAAAAAGGATTGAATCATACTATCAATTGACATATAATAGAAGTACGCAATTTGAAAGGCTCGAAAACATATTATACATTCTGGCTTCTGCCATCTTACATACAAAATTAAAACACAATCACCGATGGAGATTTGCAACAAGTACAAGATCCTACATGCAGTAAACTTCGTACTAATAAAGAAAGATGTTCGCTTGGTAAGTAATTATCCATGACATAAGCCTCAAACACCAGAGCTAATGAGAGGAAAAAAGAATCATAGCAATCAAAAAGTCGAAATTGGTTTTCGAATTTTACTTCACATAGAATAAGTTTTGGAACTTTAGTTTTGCAATGAATTAAAAAGTCAGTTGATATATGGGAATGGATACTATTAACTACCATGGAATGCATTTACATTTACTACAACGTACCGAGGGGCTGATCACAGCTTGGTAAATACTGATTAACTCATTTCAAGAAACCAAGAATATGCAGCAATCATCAGAAATCGACTAATTTGAAGAATCGCGATACCTTCTTCAATAGGTTTTTTCCAAGGTTATAATGAATATTTACAGTGATTCAGCAATTAGTAACAAAATATATATATACACAATAAACTGAGAATAAATCAACGTACACAAACAGATTGAAATGAGCAA
This sequence comes from Penstemon davidsonii, assembly GCA_034814905.1. Lineage (NCBI taxonomy): Eukaryota > Viridiplantae > Streptophyta > Magnoliopsida > Lamiales > Plantaginaceae > Penstemon > Penstemon davidsonii. The sequence goes on along the minus strand of JAYDYQ010002685.1, from coordinate 6,583,895 downwards.
AAATTTGTAACTTAGTTTTTAGCAGCTTGCACTAATCTTTGGACATAAATCAGGTGATCCAAGTCGATTATTTAGGAACTTTCCTAGTAAATTCTGTGAGATCAGCAATTAAAGTTAGAAGAAAAGTTTCATCATCATCATCGATTTATCATACACTTTTTCTTCCTCAAAAGAAATTGGCATGATGTAGTTCTTTGATCATATATTAAACACTTCCTAACGCTATCAAAGATACAAACTTCAATGTCACATTTATGCTCACATTCACAGAAGTTTCAACTCCTTGTCACAACAATTTCTTATCAGCATCGGTCATAAATCCCTATTAAACTACTAAATAAACATGAATGCATTCGATTTAAAACAACCAACATGCCTTGGCATCATGGAGTACCCACTTTTAAAACGCTGATCAATATAACCATGTTTCCCTAACTAATCAACTTTTATGATATATCAAAGCATTTCTATGAGTCTTATTTAGCCTTTCAACCACTTCAAATTGTGCTTATATTAGCAAATTATATTTACCCTTCAAATTGTTTTGAACTCGAATCATCTTCCGAACTTTGATAAGCTACACCAATGAAAATTGCCAACAAAAAAAGAACAAATTATTCTATAGTTCATTTCAGTTAACCCTAACTTCTTGAGCAAAGCAAGACCATCATAATAACACAACAGAGAACTCCAGCATACACCTTGCAATACCTTTAACACTCAGTTAAGCTTTTTACCAATATTATTTTAGGATATGTCAAGAAGATCATCGAAGTTAACCATTTATAACCACATAAAGTACTCATTAATGCATTTTAAAAGGATTTCTAAATGAAATTTGATCTAACAAATAAAATTATGATCCTATTTCAAGTGGCGTATGTATTCAAGAATTTCTTCCATCAGGGGAATGTTATTCTTCTACATTGTTGCATTAATTTGCAAGTTATCATTTTTAAATGTCTTACTTTGTCCTCAAGTTTGCAAGGAGCTCCCCTCCTTGCATAACTTTGTTTTTTATCACACACCCATTCCAGTAGTGGCCATAACTTAAAATCAATAGCGTAGTCCCAAACACGGTTTAGTGACCCTGTAAGAGACTTGGTTGTCCCTAAAATACGTGCAAAACTCAGGACATCCAAACCACCACAGCCATTCTGGTCTAGCCAAATCAACTTCACCCATTAGTAAGATAGGTTGAAGAGTTGGATAGTTTGCAAACTAACACAAAAGTGCAATTGTAAGGAACTAAATAATTCACTGGCTAAATGAAAATTCGTAAAATTCGTAACACAAGTACACAACATTCAATGTATCAATTCCTTTAGTAATTGGCATTGTTATCCACTATAGTAGTATTTCATATGAACATGGTATATCATTTGAATTCTTTTTACAGGTATATGGAATAGGAAATGAAGCCCAGTAAAATATACAAGATTCAACGGAAGAACTCCATCAGATCATCTAGAGCAGAAAAACTAATTAAAGAATCAATCAATTTTCTAACCCATATATAACGCAGCCAAATCTGTCCAGCACACCCTCGTCTGCACCATTGCCAAAGTACCTAGCCATGACATTCTCATACACAAGCCACGTCAGCAGGCTATCGGACCCCGCCTGATGTTTCCTCCCCACAGACCGCTCAATACCAAGCAAACGTGCCACCGTATCCAACCCCCCATGTAGTTCCACAAAGGATTTTATAATGATCTTCACATCGTAAACGCGTTTCCCAAAAAAAACCGTAAGCAATCAACAAACTCAGGTAGGGTCTCCGGCAAATTCCTACCAGTAAGAGCCTTGATAAGATACCCCAAGTCATAACCACCGTGAAACGTGACGTAAGTAACATAATCGGAGCAGACGAGACCAGATGACATCATCAGTTCCGCAAAATGCGAGGCGGATATACCCAACTCGAGCATAGTGTCGAAGTTCATGCCGTCGTCTCGGAGCAGTTTGATAGAGCTTTGCGCGTGTGGATCACGCGACACGTCAAAATCACGGAAATTGAACTCCCAGATGTAGCGGCTTCCGGATGAGTCAACGAGAGTGATTCCGACCTGAATGAGCTTGAGAGCATTGACGTTGGATTTGAGATGTTCGTAGTATGCGGTAGGGTTTCTGATGGGGGTTGGGGGGAGATGAATAATGACGCCGGGGAATTCGGTGTCCATGGAAATGCAGCTGTAATTTTCAATGAGGTCGCGAATTTGGGAGAATTCGTCTTCAAGGTTGTCGGACCATACGGAGCGGATAACGTTGACCGGCGGCGGATCAACGGCGGCCATGGCAATGGTGGAGTTCGATTTGGGGAAGAAGATTCTAGAACTTGAGGGAGAGTGATTCTGTTATACTTGTTGTGGAGTTTTTTTCCAATATAGCCTTCTAGACAAAAGTATTTCCCAATATGACTCAAACTGAAAAGTATTTCCCTAAATGTACCTTTTGTGATAAATCGCAGTTGGGAACTGCGATTCTTCAAAAAGAATCGCAGTTGCCAACTGCGATTTATCAGTTTTTACAAAAAAAAAAAAAAAAAAAATTATTGATAAATCGCAGTTACTACCGGGGTTTTTTCAGTAAATTTTTTTTTTTTTTTTTTTTTTTTTTTTTTTTTGTAAAAACTGTAACTGCGATTTATAAGTAATTTTTTTTTTTTTTTTTTGGAATTTATTGTATTTTGATTGCTAATTTACAATACTATGTGCAATTGTTTGAAACTAAATATTTTTGACATTGGAATCGATAAAATGTTTATATATATATATATATATATATATATATTTTATACTATGAGATATCACAAGTATATTGCAAAATACCATGTTAAAATAGGAGAGAAATGTTGTAGGTTAAGTCATTTGTAACTATACTTTTTCATAATTAATGTCAACTGAGTCATGTTACATATAAACTATTCTCATAAGTTCATTGCAGTATACTAGTTCACATGTTCTCGCCTTCACAATAACTTATTTGATTCCTTGAACATATATTAAGATTGTGTTGGTAATCAGAACGGATCAAATAGTGAGATAAGTACATAAATTTACAAAGGCACTTGATTGATTACAAATGGTTGTCTGAGAGGCAAAACGTTGTTGGTGATGAATAAAAAAAAATTATGCTAATTTACCTACTCCACTCGTGCATCTGTAGTTTATCATATATATAAAGATTCCTTAATTTGGTTTGGATGTCAAAGACATCTGCAAAAAAATAGAATGAAAGTGTAATTATTCCTATCTAAAATAAAAGCACTACGATCTTTAATTAAGAGATGTTGTAATGATATCCGATGATCAATTAAGTTAAACATTTTCTCGATTCCAATGTCAAAAATATTTAGTTTCAAACAATTGCACATAGTATTGTAAATTAGCAGTCAAAATACAATAAATAAATAAAAAATTTACTGATAAATCGCAGTTACTAACTGCGATTTATCAGTAATTTTTTTTTTTTTTTTTTTTTTTTTTTTTTAAAAACTGATAAATCGCAGTTGGCAACTGCGATTCTTCGAAAAGAATCGCAATTGCCAACTGCGATTTATCACAAAAGGTACATTTAGGGAAATACTTTTCAGTTTGAGTCATATTGGGAAATACTTTTATCTAGAACGCTATATTGGAAAAAAATTCATTAGAGGGGGGGGAGAAAAGGGAAGTCAATTTTGGGGGGAGAAACAGAAACTTAAAAATAATAAGGAGAGAATTCAATTTTGGTACCACAAGTATCTCTAATTTAAGATTACGGTACCATAACTTTATAAACATACATATTTAGTATCATATGTTAACTGTCATCGACACAATTGGTACTTCTGTCAATTTTTTGACGGAAAGTTGATGGAAAATTTGCATAATTAGCCCTATAGTTATAAATTATTGCCAAAATTTGTCCCATATAATTTCTGGCCGATAAATTTATCCCAAAGTTCACAAGTTTTATAAATTTTATATATTATTATTATTAAATTTCTTAAACTAATTAGATTATATATAATATATATAAACTAAATAATATTTTATATAGAATCTAATATAATATAAATTTAATTTTATTAGAATTTTTTTATTTAAAAAATAATCATTTAAACTAATTAGATTTAGGGTTTTTTTGTTTTTTTAATTATAATAAATTTAATAATTAGAATTATTATTGTTTATATAATTTTAAAAATATTTTTTAGTGTTTTATAATAAATATTATTTAATTTATATATATTTTTATCTAATTAGTTTAAATGTTTTTTAATCAATTCTAAAAATTTAATAAGTTTAATTGATATTTATTTTTCAAATTTTATATAAAATATTATTTAATTTATATGTGTTATATGTAAAATTTAATTAGTTAAATTTTTTTTTAAATTAAAAAAAAACCAATAAATTTAATTGATATTTGTTTTGGATTTTATATAAAATATTATTTAGTTTATATATATTATATATAAAATCTAATTAGTGCAAGAGATTTAATAATCATAATATATAAAATTTATAATTAATTATATTTGCAATTGGGGCTAAAATGCTTCAAATTTGTGAATTGTGGGATGAATTTGTCGGCCATAAAATATGTGGGGCAAAGTTTGACAACAATATATAACTATAGGACAAATTCTGTAAATTTTCCATCAATTTTTCGTCTAAATTTAAATTCTCCGTACAAAATTTGACGGAAGTACCAAATGTATCGAGGACAGTTAACATGTGGTACCAAATGTGTATATTTTGAAAGTTAAGGTCCAATAACCTTAAAGTTGGGTTACTTGTGGTACCAAAAGTGAAATTCTCTCAAATAATAAGGCGTTGTTTGGTTTCATCTAATAATTATTTCCCAACTTTTTTTAGAAAACAAAATAAACAAGTATCTATTTTTAGACAAAATTACTTTTATAGTTTTACTTCATAGTTTTTCGAGGAGGTCTAGTTTGATGGTAAAGTTGAGATCTCAAGAAATCGAGGCTATTATAAGATTTTGGTTGGGAATTGGGATCCGCTCAAATTTGGTCTCCAAAATTAGTTTAGGAATTTTCTAAAAACTTTTTGAATTCGATTTGAATAATGGTTTCGATTGAAATATTGAGATGGTATAACATTAATAAAATAATAGTTAGTAGACTTATTATACTGAGATGTGATTTTACTTGGGTTTGAATTTGGGGATTGAGGGAGAAGACTAGAAGAGTATATGTTAGGCGTCAAATCAATATGTATCAGAAATAGGAGTTAGTAGTTAAGTTAATAATTTTATACGAATCAGGAATTAGGGCCAAGACCTACAAAAACTGAATCACAAATGGGGTTTGACACAATTTGGGTGACCCCAAGCTGAACCAAGCAGTTTTCAAAAGAGCCCTACATGTGTTTTGGGGTTCGAACTCCACCAAAAGTGTAGGTAATTTTTTATAATTACTAGTATTTATTGAACAAATATAGAATAAATATATTGGTAGTAATTCAAGGTTATATTGATTTGAATTTAAAGAAACATATATTATTAAATCAAAACTAAACATACTTAGAACATTTGAAAATTTTCTTTCTTTGTCTTTTTCTGAAAGTACCTAAAAAGCAATTCAAATGAGTCCTACGTTTTCCCGGGAACTATTTAATAGTCGTGCTTGTGACAAATGAAGACCTTACAACTAGTATCTATTTTATAACATGATATAGTGAAATTAATTAAATAGTGAAGATTGGATTTTATTCTTTATATTTTAATAAATACAATTATCATAATGACGTTGTTTCATTCAAATGAAAGTGATGAGGAATATTGAAATTGGATCGAACAAAGCCAAGGTCTGGGCCAAATGGATCTAGTTACCTGGTTTCCCCTTCATGCTACATAAATAGTACCCAAAATTGCTAAATAAAAACCCCCTGGATATATTCGTCTAAGAGTAATAGATGGCAGAGATAGATAGACATTAAAGGAATTGTTTGTATATTCTATTTGATAAAATATGTTTGTACATGTGTAAAGCGGGGGCTGTGAAATTACTACTTTTAATATCAGGAAGAAGAGCCCTAATTTGTTACACATAACCCTAGATTCAATCTGCTATTTCCATGTGTCCTACAATATTATAATGTGTCATCCTTTTGTGAGTGTTATATTCCTAACATGCCCCCGCGAGTCAAGCTTGGGAGGAACCACACCTAGACTCGTTGTTAGACTTGAGAATCTGGAATGCGATAGAGGTTTTGTAAGGATATTGGCAAGCTGATTGCATAAGAAGGAAACACGCAGCGCCTTAGCTTGTATGCGGTCCTGCACAAACTGATAGTCTATGTCAACGTGTTTTGTACGGGAGTGGAGGATTGGATTTTTGGATAAGTATGTAGCACCGAGATTATCACAATATAGCACAGGAGGTGCCGGTGAACGGATGCCGAGTTCTATCATAAGAGATTGAAGCCAAAGTAATTCACAAGAGGCTAAGGAAGGAGCTTTGTACTCTTCTTATGTGCTCGAACGAGCAATAGTTGATTACTTTTTGGAGCTCCATGAAATGAGGTTCTTTCCATAGAAAACACAATAACCACTTGTGGATTTTCAGTCATCGAGGAAACCAGCCCAATCGGCATCCGTAAAAGCTGCAAGACAAGGATTCGGGGAAGGCCGTAAGAGGAGGCCAAAATCAGCAGTGCATTTGAGACACCGAAGAATTTTTTTCCACTTTGCCAATGAGATATACGAGGAGAGTGCATATATTGACAAATGATAACGCCGTGAAAACGTCGTTATCACGTGCCTTCTTAAGCCCAAAACGTCTTGTTTTAATCCGAGTTTTGCTCGCTTTTGCGTGTTTGCGTGGTTTTTCCTTCTTTGGCCCCTTCGTTTGGCCTTTGTTCGATTTTGAGTTTTTGTTCGTGTTTTGATCGTTTTCTCCGTGATTTGTAGGAAGCGACATCTTAGAGTGATTCGGAGTTTCGTATCAATGAATGCGAGTCGTTCTACCCACCCCACGAGTCAAACTTGAGCTTCAAAGGAAAAAGAACCCGAAGCAGATCGTACAAGATTGTAGATAGCAGCTCACTAAAACATGCACAACTTTATCAAGACTGATCCAAATGAGCTGAATTTTGGATATGTCATAGATGAGTGAGTTAGCTACGCTATGGACTTTACGGATCCGCAATCGGAGTTCGGAATCAAAAGATATACTGCTCGGAAGGAAGTGCGGCAGAGCAGAAAACTCACTGCCAGTGTTGCACCGCGGTGCAAATATGATGCACCACGGTGCAAGTCTTGTCACACCGGCGGTGTACCCCTACTACCAGCAAATATTTTTCTGCGGAAAGGCAGGGGCTTTTTTGTATAATTTCCTAACTTCCAATTGTAATTGTAAACTTGTTGGGGGACTTTTTGGTCTTGGTTACAATAGTTTTTGGGGTAACTTAGGCATTAGGGAATTATTGTTTCACTAGGTTATGAGGGCAAGAAGGTAGAAATCAACCACAACTTCCACTACACTTTACTTTTAGCCTCCACTCTCACTTTCACTTGACTACTCTCCAATGAAGATAAAAAGGCTTGAGGGAGAAGTTGTTGAAGATTTCAACCACTAAGCTATCTCTAACTCTTAATACTTTGTTCTTTACATTTATAACTTTGATTAATGTATTGGATGATTTATTTAATGCTATGAGTAGCTAATCCTTCTTTTCTTGGGTTTTATTGATCTTATGTTTGATTCTTGATTAGAGGATGAATTAATAGTTGATGTTATGCTTGGATGTGTTTGTTAATCTAGTTTGAACTTTTTCCATCTTGTTGTTAGGCCAACCATAAGATGAAATGGATTGATCTTTAATTGCTAGACATAGTGGATTAAAGATTAGATTATAAAACTAGATTGTGATTTGATTTTAGGATAGGAATATACCTAGGTCATTTCATGTTCTAACAAGGTTTGTGATTAATGCATCATTTAGATTTAATCCTTTTAGACATAAATTGGATTAGTCTACTTTGATAGGTTCGTACGCAATTCGGAAGATACGTATGAATAATTTTTGAAACCTTGAACAACAAACATAAGTGTAATTATCAATTGTGGAGTCATTTATCTTGAATTGAACTAGGTGACGTAAAATCCTATAAGCCTTTACATATTGTTAAGTCAAGTGTTAGTTAAGTGTTTAGCTCATTCATAATCACCTTACCGTCGTTTTATTATCATAACCACCATCACTTTACCAACTCAACTTACAAATCTAAGTAGAAGTAACAAGACATTAGTTGGTAATTAATCGTACAAGTCCTCGTGGGTTCGACACTCATTTATCACTTTATTACTTGTAACGACCGTAAACTTGCGTAGTTTGCGTATTAGTATTTGGAACGCAACAAGTTCTTGGCGCCGTTGCCGGGGATTTGTAACGATTATTTGCCAATTTATATTCTTGTATATCTTAGCTTGGATTTGTTATTTACTTTGTGATCTTTGTCTTCCTAGGTACGATGGCCTACAATGATTGTTATCCAAGGTCAACCGAGGTAACAACTCTTTGTTATTGTATGCATTGCATGGGGGAGAGCACAATCGCCGGTTGCCCAATGAGTCCAAATTATTTGCAATATGAGAATTCATACATGGGTAATCATTATGAGCCGAGTCCCACTTACAATAGCTACAATACCGGATGGGGAAATGACCCGTATTATCCAAGGAACAATGAGTGGAGAGGTGGACCACACCCGGATATGATGATGAATACCTCATTCATCCAACCGAACTATCATGAGTATTCTCAACCTCCGGTAGAGGCACAACCATCTTTGGAAGGTGCATTCACTAAGTTCATGGAGCACACCACCAAATACATGGTTAACAATGATTCTAAATTGGAAGAGGTTTCCAAACAGTTGCAAGAACATTCGGTTGTACTGAGAAATCTTCAAACACAAATGGAGCAAATCTCTCAAGCTTTAGGCATAAGACCCCCGGGAACTTTGCCGAGTACAACCGAATCACCCAAACAAGAGGGAGAACAAGGTGGATCGAAAGAGCTTGCAAAGGAAAATAAATTCATCATGCATGAGGGTTTGATCAAAAGGTCATCAAATATTCTTATGTGGACTTGCTTATTCCCAAAGAAGACAAGTGGATCCACCCGAGCAAAGCAACATGGATAATTATGGGGAAAGATTACAAAAGATTTGAACCGGGAGATAAAAGTTTTCGATTTGATATGTGGTTCAAATACGTCCCAAAAGACCGTACAATGGAAAAATTAAAACGTGGGATGAATTTAAAAGCAAAGAGGCCGGGGCTTATACTTGATCCCGATGGGATCCTATTCGATTATTGGCCACCCTAAAAGAAAAGAGAAGTTTCAAGTCGAGCTACCGACTATAAACAAGCGCTTCTTGGGAGGCAACCCAAGCCTTTTGTTTTTCCTTTTTCGTTGTCTTGTTGTCTTTGTTGTTGTGGTGTCGTGTCTTTTGATTCTCGTTTTGTGTGTGTTTTGTTGTAGGTAATGATTGTGCACGACAACGTAGCGAAATCGAGCATGGAAATACAAGTCGGGAATTATAAAAGTGAGCCAATCGAAATGAAGGTAAGTTTTTAAATTTTGTTGTTTTGAAGTGTTCAAATTTTGAACACAAAACTTACCTCAATTAGTTTTGTATTCAAAACACTGAAAAAAAAAAAAAAAATTCTCTGGAAATAATACACCGCGGTGCAATTTCATTCACACCGCGGTGCAAAATTTCCAGAGAGTTTCCTCACTTCATACACCGCGGTGCATTTTATATTACACCGCGGTGCAAAATTTCCAGAAACATTGTTCTGTTTTTGTGAAACTCACACCGCGGTGAGATGTTCATACAGCGCGGTGAAATGTTCATACACCGCGGTGAATTATTGTCACACGGCGGTGTGAGTACTGTTAAAAAAAAAAAATTTAAATAAAAGAAAGCAGACTCCAATTCTAATCATTCACCTTACCTCTTCGAGACGAATGTTAACCACGGGATGCACAGACTCCATTATCGACAAAGGGGCGTAACCTTTACATTTTTGCATTCCGTTTGGTTTATTTTGCGCTTACAATGCTATATCTATATGTCCGTACTTGATTGGTTTTGATTAGCCATACTTGCTTGGATTAGATAGAACCGTGCTCTCAGTTACCATTTTGTTTTGTTGTTGTTGCGTTTTTGTGGTTGTTTTTCTTTTGTGCGTTGTTTTGTCGTGTCTACCTCACTCCGTCTTTCTAAATTCACACAATGTGGACATTGTGCGTTTTAAGTTTGGGGGGGAGAGGTCGCAAGTACTTGCATACATGCTAGGTCGACCCGCCAAAAGTTTTCAAATTCTTATTATTATTTCAGTATGCTTCTACAAAATTTGAGCACATTGGCTAAGGCTAGGTTGTATTTGAGGTGGATAAAGAACTTTAGTGATAATAGGTTCTAGGACTCCTCTTGCGTAACTTAGATTCTCTCCAAACTTTAGTTTGAAAACTAAGTGTGAAATGAGCAAAATGGCCTAAGTTTGGGGGAGTGAACCCTTTTCAAGAATGAAAAACCTTTGAACACCTAGCTATTAAAAGAAACGAGTAGAGAAGTTGCTAAAATGTATGCACTTCTATGAGAGAAAAGAAAGGCTAAGCCTTCAAATGATGAAATTATTGGATTATTTTTGTAATTACTCTATTTCGTTGTAATGGTGCAAGTTTTGTAATGAAAATTTCAAATGAAATGCACAAAGGAAAAGAATGGTGCTAGTAGCCCACAAAGTCAAATGTTTAGAAGCACAAGTAATCATCATCATTAGTGCTAGTTTTGTATTGTAATATCATTGTAAAGCACAAAGTGCTATGTTATCATTGTAAATCAAAAGAAAAAGCAAAGTATGGTGAGAAAGAGCTAGGGACTAAAATTGTTAACTAGTTCAAGAATAGGGACAACACTCTTAAAATGGCTACAACTTAGCTTCGTAGTGTGATTTGAACATTAAGTTGGAAATCTATGGCTAGGAGAGACTCTTTGTCAAAACCTTAGGAGTCCGCGCAATTAGAACCGATGATTTTGATCTATTGGGACGTATTCACCTAAGATAGAATCTAGCCAAAGCCATCACACACCCACGTAGAGCTTGTTCGAAGAATAATTTGAAATTGTTAAGTTTTGGCATTTTGATCATAAGTATGCATGTTTGATACTTGTCTTTTGTTTCTTTGCTCGGGGACGAGCAAGCATTTAAGTTTGGGGGTGTTGATAACGCCGTGAAAACGTCGTTATCACGTGCCTTCTTAAGCCCAAAACGTCTTGTTTTAATCCGAGTTTTGCTCGCTTTTGCGTGTTTGCGTGGTTTTTCCTTCTTTGGCCCCTTCGTTTGGCCTTTGTTCGGTTTTTGAGTTTTTGTTCGTGTTTTGATCGTTTTCTCCGTGATTTGTTGGAAGCGACATCTTAGAGTGATTCGGAGTTTCGTATCAATGAATGCGAGTCGTTCTACCCACCCCACGAGTCAAACTTGAGCTTCAAAGGAAAAAGAACCCGAAGCAAATCGTACAAGATTGTAGATAGCAGCTCACTAAAACATGCACAACTTTATCAAAACTGATCCAAATGAGCTGAATTTTGGATATGTCATAGATGAGTGAGTTATCTACGCTACGGACTTTACGGATCCGCAATCGGAGTTCGGAATCAAAAGATATGCTGCTCGGAAGGAAGTGCGGTAGAGCAGAAAACTCACTGCCAGTGTTGCACCGCGGTGCAAATATTATGCAGCGCGGTGCAAGTCTTGTCACACCGCGGTGTGTTGAACTTACACCGCGGTGTACCCCTACTATCAGCAGATATTTTTCTGCGGAAAGGCAGGGACTTTTTTGTATAATTTCCTAACTTCCAATTGTAATTGTAAACTTGTTGGGGGACTTTTTGGTCTTGGTTATTATAGTTTTTGGGGTAACTTAGGCATTAAGGAATTATTGTTTCACTAGGTTATGAGGGCAAGAAGGTAGAAATCAACCACAACTTCCACTACACTTTACTTTTAGCCTCCACTCTCACTTTCACTTGACTACTCTCCAATGAAGATAAAAAGGCTTGAGGGAGAAGTTGTTGAAGATTTCAACCACTAAGCTATCTCTAACTCTTAATACTTTGTTCTTTACATTTATAACTTTGATTAATGTATTGGATGATTTATTTAATGCCATGAGTAGCTAATCCTTCTTTTCTTGGGTTTTATTGATCTTATGTTTGATTCTTGATTAGAGGATGAATTAATAGTTGATGTTATGCTTGGATGTGTTTGTTAATCTAGTTTGAGCTTTTCCATCTTGTTGTTAGGCCAACCATAAGATGAAATGGATTGATCTTTAATTGCTAGACATAGTGGATTAAAGATTAGATTATAAAACTAGATTGTGATTTGATTTTAGGATATGAATATACCTAGGTCATTTCATGTTCTAACAAGGTTTGTGATTAATGCATCATTTAGATTTAATCCTTTTAGACATAAATTGGATTAGTCTACTTTGATAGGTTCGTACGCAATTCGGAAGATACGTATGAATAATTTTTGAAACCTTGAACAACAAACATAAGTGTAATTATCAATTGTGGAGTCATTTATCTTGAATTGAACTAGGTGACGTAAAATCCTATAAGCCTTTACATATTGTTAAGTCAAGTGTTAGTTAAGTGTTTAGCTCATTCATAATCACCTTACCGTCGTTTTATTATCATAACCACCATCACTTTACCAACTCAACTTACAAATCTAAGTAGAAGTAACAAGACATTAGTTGGTAATTAATCGTACAAGTCCTCGTGGGTTCGACACTCATTTATCACTTTATTACTTGTAACGACCGTATACTTGCGTAGTTTGCGTATTAGTATTTGGAACGCAACAACAAACTTTATAGACCGAGAAGGCAAGATCCGGACGACTGAAAGTAACATATTGTAGACTACCAACAACACTCCTATAAAGAGTAGGATTATCAAAAGAGGAAGAATTATAGGCAAGGAGTCGAGTGTTGGTAGCCATAGGGATGTTTACGGGTTTGCAATCTTCCATGTTGGTTCTAAGAAAGTCCAATATATACTTCTTTTGGGAAATGAAAAGGCCAGAAGACAAGCGAGACCACTATAACCCCAAGAAATAATGCATACCACCAAGATTCCGAACCAGAAAATCTTTACTTAGTAAAGAAATCAAAGTTTCAATAGCACTAGAGCATGATCCCGTAAGCATAATATCATCTACGTAAACAAGTATATAGAGAATCACATTATTTCGACGATATAGGAATAAATAAGTATCTGACTTCGAAACCATAAACCCAATTCAATCATTATCAAACTCAATTTTTCATGCCAAGCCCGGGGGGCTTGTTTCAACTCGTACAACGCACGATTCAATTTATATACATAAGTTTGGGTGAACGAAACCGCGAGGATGTGACATAAACATAGATTCATCTATAGAGCAGTGTGAAAAGGAGTTTTGAATATCCAATTGAGTAATCTGCCAATTTAGAGAAGTGGCAATAGAAAGTACTAGACGAATTGAAGTAGGTTTGACAACAGGGCTGAAGGTTTATGTGACGCCCCGACTAGGTCACCTAGCTCGGAATAAAATGGTGATTAACTATTCGAAGAAGCCGTGCGTCAAACTAGCAGAACAATAGAGAAAAATTATATTATAACCAATCGTCGCAGAGGAAATATTGCAATTATAAGGTTTCAGGAAGAAGGGACAACGTCCCCACTACCCGAGCCATAGATATATGAAATTTTACATAACTTTATAACGCAGATTCATCGTCTAATTATTCGATAAAGTAGATAAATACGACATGGAATATAATGTCACTCCCATGTCAACGTGTTTCCATCTCTAACTCATGATGCTAATCTGAGAAAATAAACAAAAGAAAATCGTAAGTCTTTATTTGACTTAGTGAGGATTTATAACAATGGATCGAGGATATAATATGGCCAAAAGTAAGATTATTATCTATGAATGAATAAGAATTGGAATGTAATAGTCCTGCGAAAGATCATTAGATAATTGGAAATAACAAAGTAATAGAATTAATAAACGAGAATTCAAACAATCATTTCGAGTCAGAATCTGGTAATGTAATACATTCAACCCAACGCCTGAAAATTAACATCCTTTGTAACTCCCTACGAGGAGCGACCTCACAAAAATGGAATGACATGCCCGGGTACATGTTGACCCAGCCGAGAGCACAATTATCTCCAACTATACTCAGCAACTGAATCACGGTGGGGTACTTAACAAAGAGACCATACACTGGCGGCCTGATGCCGCCCATCAATCACGTTTATTAGTCCCAGGGCCCAACTTCCCAAGAGCGTCCCCAAGGGTATAAAAAGTTTAAGCGAACTTGGAGCCGGGCGTTGTCCCTTTTTCATAATAATACCACTTTCCAGATGGAGTAGAAACTGAAAATAAAGAATGCAAGACTATTGAATGATTGAGAAACGTATTAAAGTTAACTACCATAAAATATATGAGAACCAAAGCTATTAAATCGAGAATAACGTAAATGGATCGATAAGTTACAAAAATAAATAGCTTATAACAAAGTAATAGATGAAATGGGATGAAATATTGCCAAAAGATCGAGAGTTAAGAAACGAAGAATTTTCTCAGGGCAGGTGCTGAATAGATTAAGGAAGAACGAGAAAACCACACTTTATGTCGAAGAGTGGATGTCTAGCTTATCCGCGTTTTCAATAGATTCCTCGAAACCTAAGTGTAGCAAAATAGAAAGGATCAATGTCAAGGAGGATCTTATTAGTTCGATTAAGTAACCCTTAAGTTCTTATCGTTTAAGTTGATAGTTTTGATAAGTCTTATATTTAACTTACTTTTTCATAATGCTAAAGAGATTTATACGAGTTGTAATTTACGTTTTATTATAATGACCATGACTCATTCATACCTTAAATAATAGTTTTAGGTGGTCTATAAGAGTTAAATAATATGTCTTCTATGTAGTCTTTCCAATGATACATAATACACCCATACTTTAAACATTAGTCTTATACAAGTTTATGGATTCAAAAGTAGTTCCAAGTATTAGTTGACACATCCCTTTTTACCCCCAAATTAAGATATAAATTTAAGCAAAGTTAGTTCTTTGACAAGTATGATTTTATCTCATTCCACATACCGGTTTCGAATGAAAAGACATCCTTTAATAACTGACAAATTTAATTAAGTTAAAGCTAATCAAATATACATAAGTAATTATCAATATTCTCAATTATATCTATCCAAGTTATATAACTTTGAGGATACTTTAGCCATAGTTCTTTGATTATTCAATAATTAATTACCGACTTAAAACTAATTCAATTAGTTAGCTTTAGTTTATTATTTAGTCTTGTACAGAGGCTTGATTGAACTTCAATTCTTCATATTTATTTTATCATCTCTTAGCTTCAATCATCCATAAACAAAATAAGCTCTGCTTAATCTTTCAACCTTATTAAATATGTATACAATCTAAGACAAATCATACATCCAAATCTCCAAGCTAATTCAAGCAACTTGCTTAGTTCAAGTATCCATTGAATAATATCACTTCATCATAAAATTTTACTAATACCTTTTTATAATTAGAAGTAACCAATTTATATCTCATTACTTGTGCTCCAACTTTTACTTTATTAGTTATTTTTACCATCAACCATCAGTACATGGCTCCTTATATTCATTCCTTTAAAGAATTCAACCAAGTTACCTATTATAGGCAAATCATCTTTTTGTTTATCATCTTCAATCATTAATCAATTGATTAGCTTATCTTACTACTTTCTTTTCAATTTACATAGACATTATAACCAACAGGTGACTGGTCTAGTGGAAGGGACTAGTCACTACAAAGTAGCGGACTCAGGTTCGAATTCCTGTTGGGAAAGGTTCCCACTTTATGTGTCCGACGCGCCTCGAAAGGGATTAAACCCTTGGGAAACCAAAAAAAACATAGACATTATAAGGTTATTTAGATTCATAAAACAACAAGAAAAGGCAAAAATTCCAGTTTTAGAGCTTAAATCCGAAGCAGTCCCCAAAATGGTGCTCCGAAAACGATCCGGTAGAGACCCCACGCGCCGGAGGTGTTCGATACCTCCCGTACCCCTAAACTCAAAATTATGTCCTCTATCAAAAGGTGCAAACGGTTTCTAAAAACTTCTATCCGATTTCATGATATATCAAATTTACAGAGGTTGCGCATAAACAGGGGAAATGAAATTCTTACCTTGATATCTCCTTCTATGGATAGGAATTGGGAAGAAGCTTGAACTTATTTACTCCTTACTGAATGAGGTGTTAATAGTGACAGGGAAAAGGATAAATTTCATCAAAATTAGTAAGGATTAAGAAGCTTTTTATGGGATTTAAGGAAGAGATGAAAAATGATTACCTTTTTACTTCTTCATATCTTAGGGGAGAAGGAAGACTCACGGCTTCATTTTTCTGGTAATGAAAGGGGCATTGTAATGTTCGATTTTGCGTGTGATTTGGAGAGTACCTGAATGTTCCTATTTATAGATAGGAAAATGGTAGAAAAGTAATAAATGTGGTAATTGGGGTTTTGGGGTAATTGGTGATAAGGACTAATTTTGCTATTATTAATAATTTCACTTTTGACCTTGTTTGTTTGATAATTGATAGTTTAGTATAATTTTTTTAAAAAAAAATAATCTAAATGAGTATATAAATATATATATTATCGGGTATTACAGTTTCAGTGTAGTCGATCCCTTCCAATTGATTGTATCCTTTTGCCAACAAACGGGCCTCGTGGCCGTCAATCGAGCCATCCGACCAAAATTTAGTTTTGAAAATCTATTTGCATCCGATGAGGTTTTGATTTGGGGAAGGTGGAACCAAGGTCCAAGTTTTTGTGGTCATTAGAGCATCAAATTCAAGTTGCATAGAATTTCTCCATTCATGATATTTAGAAGCTTGAGTAACAAAGGTAGGCTCTTCCGGGACAGAAGTAGTGGTGAGATGAGCTCGTGGTGGTGGCCATGAGATTGTGCCATCACTCCGAGATTTTGGGCGAAGAGAATTGGTGGTAGAGCGAGTGCCCATGGGATGAGGTCTTGATGTGGTATTAGTTGTTCTAGGTGGAGTTTTGATGGAAGACGATGGAGAACAATTGTGAGAGAAGGGATTTGGTGGGTCAGTAGTAATTAGGTTCTGTAAGTGAGTATTATTTGAAGAATGGGTTAGGATGTCATGTGTATAAGTGGGAGGTAGATGATGGGCCATGCTTTGGGAAAGATTAATAGGAGATGGGCTATGTTGTGAGGACAGGGCTGGATTATCAGCGTGAATAGTGGAGGACTGGGCAGGTCCATTAGTGATAATAATGTTGTTTGGTTGTATTGGATTGTTATTAATATTGGGGTTTGGTGCAATATTGGGTTCAAGAGTAGTAGGGATATGAAAGGGTAATTGGGCTGAGATAGCAGGATAAGTTTTTGCATTTGGTTAGACTTTTGAGTAAGAAAAAGCCGATTCATCAAATAACACATCACAATAAATATACATACGACCAGTGGGAGCATGAAAACACAAATACCCGAGATGAGACGGACTGTACTCAAGGAAAAGACAAGGTATCGACCAAAAATTAATTATATTTTTATTGTAGGGATGAAGATTTGGCCAACATTAACATGCAAAAGTTTTTAAAAAATGATAGTCCAGTTTTCTTTTAAATAAAATCTTATATGGGCAAATATTTTTAAGGGACGGGGAAGGAAGACGATTAATAGGATAAATTGCTGTGAGAAAAGCATTCGACCAATACAAAGTGGGTAGAAAGGAGTGAGACAAAAGTGCGAGACCGGTTTCAACTATGTGTCGATGCTTGAGTTCGACAGTGCCATTTTGAGAGTGTGCGTAAGGGCAAGAAATTCGATGAGTGATTCCAAAAACTTTCAATAATTTTTGTAAAGAACGGAATTCACCACCCCAATCGGATTGTAAGGCACAAATTTTTGCATTCAACGAAATTTCAACATTTTTCTTAAATAGTATAAAAGTATCAACAACATCAGATTTGTACTTTAGTGGAAAACACCAACAAAATCTACTAAAATCATCATCTATGAATAAATAATATTTATAACCCCCACGGGAAAAACGGGGGAAAGGCCCCATACATCAGCAAAAAGTAATTGTAACGGAGCGGCGGATCGATGTGGTGATGGAGTGTAAGGGAGTTGATGCATTTTGGCTTTGCTGCAGGCAGAGCAAAGAGAATGGGACGTCGATTTGTGAACTAGAAGAGGGACTTGAGTTATTATTTGTTGAATTAACTTCATAGACGAGTGACCGAGACAAGTGTGCCAAATGGAAGGAGTGGCACGAACACTGACATGGGCTTGAGGTGGAGTGGAAGTGGATGAGGATGGGAAGATATAGAGACCGTCTTTAGTAGGGCCTCGAAGAAGCACATTCCGAGTGTTGGAATCCTTCACACAGAAAAATTCGGAATGAAATTCAAAAAATACATTGTTATCATGACAAATTTTATGAACATAGGTCAATTTTTTAGAAATATTAGGGAGAGAGAGTTTGTCGTTATTTGAACGAATGGAAGAGTTGTCGATGTGATGGATAGGAAGAGCCGAACCATCGCCCACACGAACCTGATCCATTCCATGATACTCTGTCGGATTAATTGTGAGATTTGAAAATCGTTGGTGAAATGGTGAGTTGTTGCAGTGTCCGGGTACCAAGATGGATCAGTAATAGAAGACTGGTTTGAGTGAGAGGACGGCCCAGTAGTATAGTTGGATGTAAGTGAGGCCGGAGGGGGAGGTTGATAATTATAATCGTATCGATGATAACATAAGTTTGCGGTATGGCCAGGCTTGTTGCACACTTGGCAAACGGGTCTGTTTGAGTTAAAAGGAGCAGGAGTGGGAAGTATGCCACGACCAGAAAATCGACCTCTGCCACAGAGGCCACCTCTTCCCCTGCAAGAGCCACGACCTCTGTTTGGACTGGGAGGCAAATTTGTAAGTGCTATTTGCTGAAAGTTCAGTAGAGGCAGTGAGGTTAGTGAGTTGGTGAGATAATCGGGCTTCATGTGTGATTAGATAGGAATAAACTTGGGCCGGGGTGAGGTTATCGACTTGAGTAGTGATGGAGGTTACAATAGAGTTATAGTCAGTGTCAAGACCATTTAGAAGATAAACAATAAAATCATTTGTTTGAATAACTTTCTCAGCCATGGCAAGAGTATCAACAAGGAGTTTAGCACGACGACAATAAGTGGAAATCGACTATGAGCCCTTTTTTTCATATTTGTCAATTGAAAAATAACTTGAGTGGAATGGGCTTGAGATCGGGCAGCGAACATAGAGTCCAGAATAAGCCAGACCTCTCGAGATATAGTGGCTTCAAGGACATGAGCGATAAGAGGCTCAGATAGGGAGAAGATAAGTATGATGAGAACAACTTGATCTTGTTGTTGCCAAATGGGGAATGAAGAATTTGGTTTAGGCATTCCATCGAACACCTAGGTGGGGGAGGAGTGCCATCAATAAATCTGGAAAGATTATGGCCACGGAGAAAGGGAATGACCTGGGCTTTCCAGAGGAGAAAATTATCATTCGTAAGCTTAACTGTGAGAAGGGAAGATGGTGGTGGGGTGGGGATCTGTATAATCCTCGGAGATGTGCAGGGATAGCATTGGTAACAGGGGAGATTCTGTGGTGAGGAAAGTAGTTGAGGAAGGAGTGACAGTCGGAGAAGGAGAATGGGTTCCGTCTATCATTGTTGCCGTAATCGAAAAAAAAAAGTGAGAAGAAAGTGGACATAAGTCCTATATAGCTTTAATTACCATAATAGATGGCAGAGAAAGATAGATATTAAAGGAATTGTTTGTATATTCTATTTGATAAAATATGTTTGGACATGTGTAAAGCGGCTGTGAAATTATTCCTTTTTATATCAGGAAGAGGAGCCCTAATTTGTTACACATAACCCTAGATTCAATCTGCTATTTTCACGTGTCCTAGAAAATTATAATGTGTCATCCTTTTGTGAGTGTTATATTCCTAACAAAGAGAATGCGGTCTCTTTCAAAGTAGGCTACTAAAATAGAATCTCGCCCTCCCCGACAAGAACATGGATAACTTCATTAATTAAACGACAACATGATACAATAGTGTTAGTGTCACCTCTTTACGCTCACAATGATGTTACATAGTACAAATCAAAATCAAAATCAAAATTATTATCAATATATGATATGTTTTACATTTCAAGTAAACACTACTACACATATACAGAGCTCCGTAATGGTTGCGGAGTTGTTGGCTCTCCAGTAAGGTCCTAGTTTGGAATGGGAACGAAGATTTCAGCGATTGGAGGTTGAAGTGAATTCAGAAGTGGTTTATACACTTGTCACCAAGAGAGAGGATGATGATCACCCTACATTTTGGAGGACTGTCGAACTTTGATAGGAAAGTCATGGGAGGTCAGTTTTAGACATGTTTGACGCACGATGAACTCGGTGGCAGACTTACTCGCCAAGATGGACCATGATTGGGTGATTGGCACCAAGATCCAGTTGGACGTGGATCCTCTGGAAGCTACCTTTGTTTTGGAGGAAGACCTTATTTAGGCCTCTTCCTGCTCTGATCGACCAAAAAAAAAACATATAAATAAGATTCTGAGATTACTCTATTCTTCTAGCTTTCAAGTGCAAGAACAAAAGCATCATAAAGATTTAGCCAAAATCACCCCGATTGAACACCTAAAAAAGGTTTCTGTTTTGTAGAGAACATAACTATGTGCGGATCAAGTTCAAGCTAAACCAATTTGTTTGATCTACGTCAATAAGTAAAACTTAGAGAACATTATTTCCTTTGTATTATATATATATATATCTTTCTTATGTATCTAGTGTGAATCAATTATGACAAAAATTGAGTCATTTGCCCCAAGAATGACTGGGTTTTTAATTTGAGTTTATAATTTTGCCCAGTCCATGATAAATTATTTTCCATGTTTGTTGGCATTGCATTTAACATGTTAGTTGAAAGGTAGACATTTAGAAGTGTTAGACAAAATTTGAAAAACATATCACGTTTTGTTTGGAGCAAAAATGGTATACAACATAAGCACCCATTGAAGTGGTTGTTATACGGGCTCAAATGAAGTTTGGAAGAGAATATATATGCTCAAAACCTTTGGAACCCATAGCAATGAAGGTATGGTTGTGACAATAGAGCTATGGGAACAACTTCTAATCTGCCCCCCAAAAAAAAAACAGTTGGAATTGAAGTTTTAAGCTAAGATATTACTAAATATAACATCAAGAAACAAGATTGGGTAGCAAAATTTATTTTCGGTAATTATGGTTCGTCAAGCGAAGAACACGATCCGAACCTGATTATCTGACTTTTTTCATTGTTTTATCAAATGTTCAAGGTTTTTTGTAATTAGTAAAACACTGAAGGGTAAAAACGTCACGAAAATTATAGTTTGGGCCATTAAAATCTAATTTCAATTGTAGGTGGCCCACATAGTCCAATGATTAGACCGCGCAGTCCGTGATTTTATCGGCCCAACCCGACATCAAATTAAGCCCACAATTACACAACTGTGGCTAATTGGGGGCTTATACATGAGTTAGTTAGACGCTTTACAATGGATTTTTCAAACGATTAGTTCCAATTAATCTCAATTAAAAAAGAAAAAAAAAAAAGATTAGTTCCAATTTGTAACCGCTCATTTTAGTTCTTTTATCAAACACATTGTGTAGGGGGGAAATGTCAAAAATGGTCCCACGACAAAAGTATGTTGTCAAGTTCAACCCATATGCATTTGGGTTGACACTTTTACCGTACAATTTATAAATTTGAAACAATTTTAGTATCATTTTCGGCCCAATTATGAAAATTAACCTAACGTGCAAGCCATGTACTTGATAATTTGTTATTTTGAGTTTTAAAAGTAATAATTTCATATTTACCACCAAATGAGGTTGATAATTGCAAGATAACCCCCCACAAAAAAAGGTCGAATTTAGTGTGATAACCACCCAGGTTTAGGTAAAAATTGTGTAATTTTTCATAAAGCACAAAATAATTGAACTAATATAAATTATCCATAACTTTCAACTAAAAGAATCAATAAAATATAGTTATACCCATTTAAAATATTCAATTAATTAAATTCGTGATTTTTTTCATAAGATTAAGAAGAAGAAAGAAAATAAAAGCAAAGCAGGGTAAAGATGCTCTAAATTTGGTTGAGATTGAACTTTAAATCTTGTTAGTTTTTTGTGCTATACAGAATGCTTTCAATTAAAACGAGCAATAGAGAAAGAGAAGACGTAAGGAATACAACCATGAAAGGAAAAAATTGAAAAAGTTTTGAGAGGAAAGAACTTTCAAAGGAGAGAAAAGCTTGGGTTTAATATTTTGGGGGATAAATTCACGTAATTAAGATTGTCAATTGAGTCGGGTCTACCCGAAATTCCATGGCTAAAACCAGTGAAATTTGACCCGAGTCCGAACAATTATGAATCTAGCTGAGTTTGAGCCATTATATTGAACCCGATTAATTTATGAGTCGAATTTAAACTTTATAAGGCTCCGTTCGAATAAAGCCCAAACATATAATTAATTATCTTAAATATTACTATAAATTATTGCTACAAAAGTTATATTATACTAATTACTATTTTTTTTAAAAACAAAAAACCTTACAAATAATCCACCACATATATCAATTATGACTTATAAACTCATTGCCTACACATGTATGAATTATAACTAATGTTTCCGCAGGTCAAAGGGAAAATGATCAAGAAAAAGGAAAAATGGAAAAATTAAAACAAATGATGGAAAAAATGGGAGTCTTTGGACTTTAAAAACTTACTTAATGTTTTATGGTTTGGATTATAAGTATAAAATTTGTATTTTTTGTGCATTAAATATGATTAGTCTATATATTTTGTTTAAAGAGTACGTATATGAGCCCAACTTAAACTCGAAGTCCGAAAATTATATGAGCCGAACTTGAGCATATAACTCTGAAGCTCGATAGTATTTAAGTTTGAGTCTATAGACATAAAGTCTGACGACATTTGAGTTTTTGGGGGAAAATGCATATTACTACCCTGTGATATCGAAAACCTGCAAAAAACTACCCTGTGAAATTTTTTTTGCACCAGACTTCCTTGTGTTTTCAAAAACCCTGCAAATGACACCCATTCTGTCTCCCTCCGTCAATTTTTTGACGTGCGTGTATTCTACGCGCCAAAAATGCGATTTTTTTTGTTTCTGACGTAATTT
This sequence comes from Penstemon davidsonii, assembly GCA_034814905.1. Classification (NCBI taxonomy): domain Eukaryota; kingdom Viridiplantae; phylum Streptophyta; class Magnoliopsida; order Lamiales; family Plantaginaceae; genus Penstemon; species Penstemon davidsonii. The sequence goes on along the minus strand of JAYDYQ010002685.1, from coordinate 6,560,528 downwards.
TTCATTCAAAATGACAAGAATACCCTTGTAACTTTGAATCTTTGCAGAAAACTTCCTTGTGTTTTTTAAAGTTTGCATAAAACCTCCTTGTGTTTTTTAAAGTTTGCGGAAAACTTCCTTGTGTTTTTTAAAGTTTGCGTAAAAGTTCCTCGTGTTTTCCACCGTTTGCAAAAAACTTCCTTGTACTTTTGGAAGTTCGCGTCAAACTTCCTTATGCTTTGAAATGTTTGCAAAAAACTTCTATGTTTTTCTTAATGTTTGTAGAAAAGTAACTCATATTTTTTAATGTTTGCGCAAAAACTTATTGTACTTTTACACGATTGTTCAAACTCCCTTATACTTTTATACTATACCAATAATTTTGTATCTTTTAAACTTCGCACATAATATCTCTTCGTTTCTTTGTTTGTTCCATATGAGAAGCGAGAGAGAAAAATTAGTGAGAGTTTTTGTAATTGTAAAAATATAATTTTTTATTAATATATAAGGGGTAATTTAGGCAATTCAATTAAAAATTAACGGTGTCAATGATTAACGGAGAATGGGTGTAATTTGTAGGGTTTTTGAAAACACAAAGAAGTCTGGTGCAAAAAAAATTTCACAGTGTAGTTTTTTGCAGGTTTTTGATATCACAGGGTAGTAATATGCATTTTCCCCATTAATAAAAATATAATTTTTTTATTAATATATAAGGGGTAATTTAGGCAATTCAATTAAAAATTAACGGTGTCAATGATTAAAGGAGAATGGGTGTAATTTGCAGGGTTTTTGAAAACACAAGGAAGTCTGGTGCAAAAAAAATTTCACAGGGTAGTTTTTTGCAGGTTTTCGATATCACAGGGTAGTAATATGCATTTTCCCCGAGTTTTTGAGCCCATAAAGACTCGGCTCACAAGATCCGATTGACAAGCCTACATGTAATATAATCAAGGGTAAATAAGTCAAAATAAAAAAAATGCTCTAGAAGTAATATTTTATGCTCCCACAATATCGCCTCCATCGTAGCTAAAAACAATTGTATCTTAAATCTTCTTTAATTTACATTGACTTGTTCCGGACCGAATCAATTATATAATAACAAAATATCTCTTAGACTCAAATGTAATTAAATTCCATATCATACTAGTAGTCTGTCTAATTAAAAGACTATATCGTCCTCTAACTTTCAATAGGTTTCAATTTTCGTACTGTAATTATAAATTTGGTCTAATTACTGAAGAAACAGTTTGTAATTGAAGAATGAAATATTGAAACTTCAAGACGAAAATTGAAACTTATTGAAAGTTAAAGGATGAAATTTTACTATGCATAAGATTAAAATTGAAACTAGGTGAAAGTTAAAGGACTAAATATATGTATAATATAGTCACAAGACTATTATTGAAAGAACATCAAAATCACTGGACTATTTTTGAAATATTGCCGTTTGAAAACATTAGTATATAGCTAGGAAGATGGATTTTGACTTGATAACAATTAATGTGGATGGATTTTGACCGCGTACAGCTATATAGGAAGCTTCATATAGTATAAAAATTTGGATGGACTTTGAAAATTGAAGCTTCATAAAAGTTATAATATATCCCAACAACTAATCTATAAATAGTAATAATAATGTGTGTGATAAATCTGTATCAGACAACCTTTTGAATGTGTGTATAGATATCTGATATGGATCCAAATGATGATGATCATCCTTGTGCCACTAATTCTTTACCATTAATCGACGACGACTATAACGATGACGATGACGGTGACGACTTATTTACTGGAGGTGGCTTTGGCGCCAGCCTTCCACCGTCGTTCAAATTTGACTTTACCAACAGCAGCAGCCTCTTGAATTCATTCATCTTGCCGAAGCTAAAATATGATAATTTGGAGCCCACTCCGAAGCTCAAGGAAGTTGTACTCGTTATGGTCGAAGTTACAACACCACCAAATACTGCTAATACTATTATTCCTGAAGAGGAAGCAGTTTGCAGATTCTGCTTTCATCAGTTGTTTCCGGTAGACGATAATAATAATAATGTGATGAAGACAAAATGTGGGTGTCCTTTTACACTAACACATGAAAATTGTGTGATTGAATGGTCTGGAAGAAAAGGTAACAACGACGACAACAACAACAACAAATGTGATATGTGTGATCAAGATGTCGGTTATATACGTGTAACTTTATCGAGGGCTTCAAGTATCAGCACAAAAAAAGAAATCGACGATAAGGGTTCCTCGTCCCGTAGTAGTAGTACTCTTAAAAAGTGGAGCTGCTTCAAGACAATAAACTGATTGATATCATATAAGTATTATACCATTTCTTTTCCATGTTCTAGATTAGAGATCTATGTAATGTGACAGATTGAGAAGTCATATAAGGCATTGGCCTTTGTCCTTAATTATATACAAATACAGAGTGATTAAATAATTAACAGTGTGATCCAAGGACTAGCAAAGAAAACCTAGACAAGTGTTTCACTACTCCAAGTGATTTCGTGCAAGGTTTATAAAAATAGAAGGGGATTTTGTGCAATAAAACTTAACTCATGATAGTTTCATCCAGGTTTTCCATAACACAGGGAATTTTGTGCATTTTAATTAATTAGATAGATGAAAATCAAATCCTAGTCTGACTAAACGTGAGTGTTACACACGCCTTCAAAAGTTTACTAGAGTTGGATGGCAAGGGTTTCGAGCAAAGTTTTTAAAGCATTAACACACGATAGTTTTGGACAGGTTTTCTATAACACGGAGGGGTTTCGTGCATTTTACCCGAATTCCGAGTCCTATTATGTATTCGGATCTATGGCTCCTTCAAGTTGACCAAATACCAATTTAGTCTTTAATTTATTTCGGGATAAGTGTACGATTCTCCTATGTTATGTAAAACCTTCACGAAGATATCATATGTTATTTTTTTCTTCACGAAATTCTCTTTATGTCCAGTTATGTTAGCTTTTGACAGCCTTTTTGACCAGTTATGTTAAGCTTTTGACAGAAGTGTATTACGTACCTTAAGTGAGACTTGGAACTTAATTTTCATTTAATTAATTTATTAAATGACCAAAATAACCCTATTTATCAGGGGCTTCCAAGGCCCCCACCATCTACGATCCCACGGCCACGCCGGCCTCGAATAGTATTGCAATGTTTTTCACTAGAGGGATCGAAGTAATACTCGCCTCTATTTGAGGGACAATTATATGATTTTGGAAAAATTAATTTTGTAGAATTAAGATTGTCAAAACCTACATCGTATACCTTTTGAAAAATATTAAATATTACGTTATAAAAGTCATTGATTTGGCACCTACAACATATATTTACCCATCTCAAACTCCACAAAATCATCGATTTGACTCTATCACCTATATTCTTCCCCGAACCCAAACATTCAAACCAATCCAAATCACATCTCAAGTTTTCAAAACACTGAACACCCAACATTCAAATCAATGCAAATAGCGTTGTAGAGATTTCACGGAAACCACCCGAACTAATATTCTAAAACCAATGTTCATTGAAACCAGGCCAAAACCTATTTATATACACCCAACGATACTGATAAAGTTGTTGAAATCCAACCACTAACCAACATAATTTTGAAGTACTAAATACCATATTTAAACAAGCATTTCCACAACCAAAAATCACACGATTAAGCACCAATATACAAATGGAAGAGAAGACAAAACTGCCATAAAAGTACACTGTTCATAAGAGTTCACTCACAAGCAGGAGAACCCTGATACAATCTTCTTAGTGAAGTAACAATTTTTCTTTTTTTAATTACTTTTTGTTGACTTCCAATTCTTAGCAAAGAAGTAATCTTCTTTGCTAAGGAATTGCTATTGGATTTAAAAGTGACTGAAAGAAATTTTCTTAAAGGAAAATGTTTGATTTAAAAGAACTTGTACTTTATTCGTTGCACAACTCAAACTCTGATTTATTTTTGTTATTTCACCTCTCTATAGCAAATCAGCTGAGTATTTCACGAAGCTTGAGGATTATTCCATCAGCTGATTGTTCTACTCATCTGTTCTTCAACAGTCAAGTGATTTAACCTATCTTACGAGATTGTTTTTAAAAGTATTTAAAATTTGAAAAGGTATATTAACTCCTCCCCCCCCCCCCCTCCCCTCCACCCCAACCCCCTCCTCTAGATCTTTTTTCTAACCACTTGGGACCAACAAGCTCGATAGTATTTGAGTTTGAGCCTATAGACATGAAGTTCGACGGTATTTGAGTTTAAGCCATTAAAGGTTCGGCTCACAAAACCCGATTCCAACGATATTTAAGTTTAAGCCATTAAAGGCTCGACTCACAAAATCTTATTAACAGGCCTACATATAATGTAATCAAGGGTAAATAAGTCAAAATAAAAAAATTGCTTTAAAAGCAATATTTTATGCTCCCGCAATATCGCTGCATCGTCAAAGTGACTCAAAACAATTATAGTTATGTAACTATACTGAACACATATTTATTTAACTTTTATATAATTTTAATTTTAGTTCTATGCATAATAAATATCGTCTTTTAACTTTTTATAGGTTTCAATTTAGTCTTGCAGTTACAAATTTGGTCTTATTACAGAAGAAAAAGTTTGTTATTGAAGAACAAAAATTAAAACTTTTGTAATTTCAGGTCAAAATTTGAAACTTATTAAAATTTAGAGGATGAAATTTTGTTATGCATAGGACTATAATTAAAATTGGGTGAAAGTTAGAGGATTAAATATGTTTATGCTATAGTCACAAGACTATTTTTGAAAGAATACCAAAATCAATGGACTACTTTTGAAATTTTGCCGTTTGAAAACATTAGTATATAGCTAGGAAGCTTCATATAGTATAACAATTTGGATGGAATTTGAAGGAATGAAGCTTCATAGCAATGACAATAGTTGTGAGTAGTTGTGGGTGTACGTCTTAAAACTAAAAGTAAAAAAATATCCCAACAATTAATCTATAAATAATAATAATAGTGTGTGTTACATTTGTAGAAGGCAACTTTTTCAGTCATTAAATGTTCCGCTCATAAGGCCTGATTGACAGACCTATATGTAATGTAATTAAGGATAAACAAGTTAAAATAAAAAATTGATCTAGAAGCAATATTTTATGCAGCATTATCGTCTGCCATCGTACCTGTACATTGACTTGTTCCGTACCGAGTCAACTATATAATACTACCTCTGTTTTTTTTGTTTTATTCATTGGTACAGTTCACTAATTAACTTAATTAAATTTATAAAAATTATAATTAATATATTTTATTAATAAGTTGATAATATTATATGACACTATACATATTAATTTTTAAAAGATTTAATATATTATAAATTTAAATAATTTAACATGATAAATCACTTAAAAAATTAAAAAATTAACTGAATATTATAGCTAATGGAGAAAAATAAAGGGACGGAGCGGATAACAAAATATCTCTTAGACCCACAGGTAATTAAATTCCATATCATGCTAGTAGTAATGAGTCAAATTTATCAAGTTTGAAAACTGCAAAATTTTAAAAATGATCTAGTAACTTTGGATTTTTGAAAGATAGTCATGTAACTATATTGAACACATATTTAGTCATTTAACTTTTACACAATATTAATTTTAGTTTTATGCATAATAATGATCGTCCATTAAGTTTTAATAGGTTTCAATTTTCGCCCTGCAATTACAAACTCGATCTTATTATCGAAGAAATTTTTTTGTAATTGAAGAACAAAAATTGAAACTTATTAAAAGTTGAAGGACAAAAATTTGTAACTGCATGATGAAAATTGAAACTTATTAAAAGTTAGAGAACGAAATTTGTTATGCATGGGTCTAAAATTGAAATTGGGTGAAAGATAAAGGATTAAATATGTGTATGGTGTAGTCAGGCCATCTCCAATGATCAAGGGGGAAGCTAGATCTCCATTGATTCAAGGGGATGTCCCCTTGAATCCAATCACCCATTGCTCCAAGGGGTGGAGCAAGCCAATATTGGTTTGCCCCATCCCTTGAATCTTGAAGCCAGTGATTTTTTGTTTTTATTTATTTTTAGTTAATAAAATTCTTTCTTCTTTTTTAAATAAAAAATTTCTTTAATATGATTAATTTTAAAAATATTAATTTTAATTTTAAAAATGTAACCTTTATTTAAGAAACTTAAATAAAATTTAATTATTAAAAATTAAACATTAAAAGAACGTAACTTTAATTTAAAAAATTTAACATTAATAATCTGTAATTTAATAACATTGTAAGAAACTTAAATACAATTTATTATTATTATTATTATTATTATTATTATTAAGTGATAGTGGGAAAAAATGAGGATTGAAATTAAATGAAATGGATAGATTGAGTCATTGGAGATGACTATAAAAAAAAAAAGGGAAGTTGAACTTGAAATTTGAGTGAAAGCTGAACTTATGCTGAGAAGTCACTGGAGATGGCCTCACAATACTATTTTTGAAAGAATACAAAATCATTGGACCATTTTTTAAATTTTGCCGTTTGAAAACAATTATTGTGGATGGATTTTCCCTGAGACCGCGTACAGCTATATAGGAAGCTTCATAGCAATAACAATAGATGTGAGTAGTGGTGGGTGTAGGTCTTAAAAGTGTTAGGAAGTTTGTAATAACGACGCCCAAGAAAATCTCAAGCAATCGTAGAAAGATTTTATTGTAACAAAAGGATTATAACATTATTTTATAACAAAAGAGAGACGCGAAATATTCGGAGAAACTTACTTTTTTTCTAACTATATTTTTCTCATATTCTCTCTTTTGTTATTCTCTCAAGCACTACAAAAAAATTAATTTTTAATGATAAAATTTTATGTGACAATGTTAAAGTTGTCACTTCTAATATATATTAAGTGACAAGAACTCAAATATTGTCACTAAAATGGTTTTCATAAACATACTAGTGACAAGAATTGTAAAAAAATTGTCACTATTGACATATAGCGATACCCCAAAAGTGACAACAAAAAAGTTGTCACTAAAAGGGTGTCGTTAATTGTCAATAGTGACAACTTTAATCACCATATATTTGTCATTAATAGTTATTAGTGACAACTTAAAAACATATTTTATCACTATTGCACTTGTCACCATTATTATTATGACAAAATTAATATTTTTATCACTAAATGTATACAAAGAGTGACAACTTCCACATTATCACTTAATTTTTTGTCACTTAAGCTCAATTTTCTTGTAGTGAAGTGGGAATCGATTCATATTTTACTCTTAAAATAGGATCCAATTAAATTGTACTCTACATACAAATGTTACAACTTACGTAATATATATAGACGTCACTGGGCGGTGATCATTAAATTTCCTTCAGCAAATTGACGGTGACTTTTACTTTTGTTGACTTCCAATTCTTAGTGGAATAAGGAATTGCACCGCCACATAAGTTAAAATATATCACAACAATTAATCTATAAATAATAAGTGATAAATTTGTAGCAGGCAACATTTTGAGTGTGTAAATATAGATCTCTGATATGGATCCAAATCATGATGACGATGATCATCCTTCTGCAACTAATTCTTTACCATTAATGGACGACGACGATATGATGGTGACAGATGAAGATTCATTTACTGGAAGTGGCTTTGAGGCCAGCCCTCCACCGTCGTTCAATTCTGTCATTCACTACGACAAACGTCACGTCCCTCAAAAATGCAGCCGTCGGTGCCCACGTTTTCCCAATTCTGATAATTTGAAGCAAGGTGTACTTGTTACTGCTAATACTACTCATGAGGCTGATAATATTATTCCTGAAGCGGAAGCAGTTTGCAGATTCTGCTTTCGTCAGTTGTTTCCAGTAGACATTAATAATAAGAATGTGATGAAGACGAAATGTGGGTGTCCTTTTACACTGACACATGAAAATTGTGTGATCAACAACAACAAGAAGTGTCATATGTGCGATCAAGATGTCGGTTATATACGTGTAACTTTATCAAGGGTTTCAAGTATCAGCACAAAAAAAGAAGTCAACGATAAGGGTTCCTCGTCCCGTAGTAGTACTCTTATGAAGTGGAGCTGTTTCAAGACAATAAGCTGATTGATATCATATAAGTATGTAATATATTTACCGTGTGTTACTTTTAATGTAATATATTTACCGTGTGTTACTTTTAGTTTCAGCAGCAATTCCATTTCTTTTCCATGTTCTAGATTAGAGATCTATGTAATGAGACAGATTGAGAAGTCATTTAAGGCATTGGCCTTAGTCCTTATATACAAATACAGAGTGATTAAATAATTAACAGAGTGATCCAAGGATTAGCAAAGAAAACTTGGACAAGTGTTTCACTACTCCAAGTGATATAGTGCAAGGTTTATAAAAATAGAAGGGGATTTTGTGCAATAAAACTTAATGCATGAGCAGGTTTTAATAACATGAGGGAATTTTGTGCATTTTAATTAATTGAAAAGATGAAAAATTGAAAATCAAATCCCAGTCTCATTAAGCGTGAGTGAACGCTCACGTCCTTAAAAAGTTTAACAGAGTTGGATGTCTAGGGTTTCGAGCAATTTTTAAAACATTAACACATGATAGTTTTGGACAGGTTTTCTATAACAGTTAGGGGTTTTGTGCATATTACCCGAATTCCAAGTCCTACTATGTATTCGGATCTATGGCTCCTTGAAATTGACCAAATACCAATTTAGTCTTCAATTTATTTCGGGATAAGTGTACGATTCCCTTTGTTATGAAAAACCTTCATGAAGATATCATATGTTATTTTTTATGTACGAAATTCCCTTTATGTTATGTTATGTTAAGCTTTTGACAGCCTTTTTGTCCAGTTAAGCTTTTAACAGAAGTATATTACACACCTTATGTGATACTCGAACTTATTTTTCATTTAATTTATTTATTAAATGACCAAAATAACCCTATTTAACAGCGGCTTCCAAGGCCCCCACAATTTACGATCCCACGGCCACGCCGGCCTCGGATGGAATTGCAATGTTTTTCACGAGAGGGATCAAAGTAATACTCGCCTCTATTTGAGGGACAATTATGTGATTTTTGAAAAAATAAATTTTTAGAATTAAGGTTGTCAAAAACTACATCGTATACCTTTTGGAAAATATTAAATTTCACGTTATAAAAATTATTGATTTGACACCTATAACATATATTCTCCCATTTCAAACTCCACAAAATCATCGATTTGACACATATCACCTACTTTCTTCCCTGAAACCAAACATTCAAACCAATCCAAATCACATCTCAAGTTTTCAAAACCCTGAACACCCAACATTCAAACTCAATGCAAATAGCATTTTAAAGAAATTTTAATAAGTTTCAATTTTTGTCCTGCAAGACTAAATTGAAACCTATAGAAAGTTAAAAGACGATATTTATTGTATAGAACTAAAATTAAAATTGAAACTTTCAGTATATACAATAAATATCGTCTTTTAACTTTCTATAGGTTTCAATTTAGTCTTGCAGTTACAAATTTGGTCTTATTATCGAAGAAAAAGTTTGTAATTGAAGAACGAAAATTAAAACTTTTGTAACTTCAGGACAAAAATTGAAACTTATTAAAATTTAGAGGATGAAATTTTGTTATGTATAGGACTATAATTGAAATTGGGTGAAAGTTAGAGGATTAAATATGTTTATGCTATAGTCACAAGACTATTTTTGAAAGAACACCGAAATCAATGGACTACTTTTGAAATTTTGCCGTTTGAAAACATTAGTATATAGCTAGGAAGCTTCATATAGTATAACAATTTGGATGGAATTTGTTGGGGGGGGGGGGGGGTGGGGGGGGGGGGGGGTGGGGGGGGGGGGGGGTGGGGGGGGGGGGGGGTGGGGGGGGGGGGGGGTGGGGGGGGGGGGGGGTGGGGGGGGGGGGGGGTGGGGGGGGGGGGGGGTGGGGGGGGGGGGGGGTGGGGGGGGGGGGGGGTGGGGGGGGGGGGGGGTGGGGGGGGGGGGGGGTGGGGGGGGGGGGGGGTGGGGGGGGGGGGGGGTGGGGGGGGGGGGGGGTGGGGGGGGGGGGGGGTGGGGGGGGGGGGGGGTGGGGGGGGGGGGGGGTGGGGGGGGGGGGGGGTGGGGGGGGGGGGGGGTGGGGGGGGGGGGGGGTGGGGGGGGGGGGGGGTGGGGGGGGGGGGGGGTGGGGGGGGGGGGGGGTGGGGGGGGGGGGGGGTGGGGGGGGGGGGGGGTGGGGGGGGGGGGGGGTGGGGGGGGGGGGGGGGGGGGGGGGGGGGGGGGGGGGGGGGGGGGGGGGGGGGGGGGGGGGGGGTGGACCGGATCCAATTAAATTTTTTTTTTTTTTTTGTTTTCTTGATTACTTTTGATTTAATTAAAACAGATCCAATTAATTAAATCATAATCCAAAATAAAAATTAACATGATAAAATTTCGAATCAAAATTTTCTATTAACTCCAAGTTAATCAGATCTACGTTCTAAAACATGCATAGTAAAAGAACTAGCCACACATAAATCAAACATATGATTTAAAACATAGAATTTGCAAATTCATATATATACAAAGCCAGAGTTGGCTCTGATACCACTGTTGGGATTCGGTAAGATAAACAACATTTAACGCAGCGGAAATTAAAATTTTTAGGACCTCTTACGGAATCTTGCCAGGATACTAAACTGGTTATATATATATGAATATTAAACGACAAGAATAATTAGATCCAAAGTATACCTGTCTCCAAGCAAATCCAAGTAACTAGCAAAGTCGTTGCGTTTTCTCCCTCGGTAGAATCGATCCAAGCTTTGTTGTAGCGCCCCACGAGTTGCGCCTCTACGAGTTGATACACCACAATATCACGAAATATAATATATCCTAATCGGCTAGAACATAGGATATATTAATATCTAGGATTAGAGAACAAGATTGGAATGAAAAACGAAATCGAAAAATTCTTCCAAAGGGAATATGGGTTCGGCCGATTTCACTAGGGAGAGAGGGAGAGAATTTTTCTTGACTTGGCTTTTTGGCTCTTGATTAGTGTATATGAGATATGACCTCAAGTCTCCTATTTATAGGAATCTCATAATCCTAATCCTCCTAGGATTAGGACTCCCAAGTCTTCTAATTCTCCTACATGGGCCATGGCCCTTTTAATTGGAAGACTAAGTCTTCTAATTAATTCATGGCCCATACTTGATTTAATTAATTGGGTCTTTATTTAATTCCCAATTAAATAGCCCAATTTAATCTATTTCTTTCTCATTTAATTAAATTAGATTCTAAATCTATTTAATTAAATATTCCCATGATTAATTAAATTCAATTTAATTAATTAACTCACAAATTAAATTCCAATTTAATTTACAGACTTGATCCAATTCCAATTGGATCATTTTCGCTCCAAATGGGTAGACCCAGTCGACTCAGTCGACCCAGTCACCCCAATCGACCCAGTCGATTTAGTTGACTCATTTGTTCTTCATTTCCTCGCTTTCGCTTCATGTGTATTGTGTATGCCCCCGTAGGTTCAACACATAATTGGCCGTGGGTTATAATTAAATATTCATTTAATTACTCGAGTATTTAATACTCTAAATCAATCGAACACTCTGTCGACTGATCATTCCAAAATTAGCACCCCTGCTAATTTGGGAATTCTCCCACACTCCACGGTCGATGTCTGGCCACACTCCCATGGAGCCCAATCACTGGTGAATTAATTCAGTGAACCTTTTAATCATTTACAATTTCCATATACCTTATAATCTCTCCATCGATCGATCTCCCAGTCAAGACTTAAGGGCATGGATTTTTCATCGGTTCCCTTTTAATTTGTTTTGACCTTATGCATTCTGATCTCGAAATAATTCTCTTTGACTTAATCTTTATGAGCTACTTTCATAAAGCCGTCAGATACCTTGGCCAAGGATTTTACCAGAATTAATTTATCACAGAAATCCATAGGAGAATTTCCCAACCTATCAAGTCGGGTCAATGGATCATTTGTTGATGATATGAACCTGCATACGAGTCCCTCTATACCCAACGTGAATCCACAGAGACTTTCTGGTGATCTCCAGTCGGTCGGAACTCACATCTAAGTATAGACGTTCTCGCACCAGATAAACCCTATCACCTCAAGTGTTTAGGGATCATTCCTCGTATACTGTTGTAAATAGGAATAACTTCAACTCCGATATGCGACTACCGCTTCCATGGTGAGTTATTTCCTAATTGGGGTATTCAGTGCACTTGCAATCCCAGCAAGTCACTCACTTATGTGTATCGACTATCCCAGTCACGCTCGTGGATCCCAGCGTTTTTCAGTTCATCGGAGTATACACATTAGTGAGAGTCTAACCGAATCCAACGATGTCCCATCTCGATTGGATTCTACGACTCTTGAATATGTTCTAGATCACGGCCTTGGAGATCAGTCCACGGGTTGTCCCATAGCCCTGTGAGCTAAGGACTTATATCCTTATGCGTAGATAATTATTACATAAGATAAAGTTGACCATTTAATAAAGATGCATTTATTAATCTAAATTGAATAGTTCCTTCATTTATTACAATAAATGACAGCCATACAGTTGGCATGCCGGACACTATTTCTATCACAACCAACCACCCAATCCCGAACCCCGCACCCGCCGGTCCCCAACCCCTCACCCGACGTCCCCAACCCCGCAAATCTCTTCCCAGGCCGCGCCGCAGGCCTGGAAGGCCTAGGGTTCGAACCAGGCCGACGACACGGCCTGGGAGGATATTTGCGGGGTTGGGACGGTGGAGGTGGAATGGGGGGTTAGGGTTAGAGTTAGAGTCTTTTTTATGTATAAAATTAATTTTTGCAAGGGTAGTATTGTAATTTTGTGTAGCATTGCATGGGTAATATTGTAATTTTGTGTATCATTTCACATCATTTTGCAAGATTTTTCAAATGTGGGGGGAGGTGGATGTAATTATCAAATTGCGCGGGGATTGGGCAATAATTAGCCCAAACCTCAGGGGAGGCCGATGTAATTATTCCTTGCAAGGGTAAATAGGAGATTTTGTTAATTTGATATTTTTTTATTATTTTTAATTAAAACTGACGAGGACAATATGGTCATTTCACATCATTTTGTAAGATTTTTCAAATGTGGGGGAGGTGGATGTAATTATGAAATTGCGAGGGGATTGGGCAATAATTATCCCGAACCTCAGGGGAGGTCGACGTAATTATCCCAAAAAATTAATAAATTTGATCGAATATTGTAACTAATGGAGAAAAATAAAGGGACGGAGCGGGTAACAAAATATCTCTTGGCCCCACAGGTAATTAAATTCCATATCATGCTAGTAGTAATGAGTCAAATTTATCAATTTTGAAAACTGCAAAATTTTAAAAATGATCTTGTAACTTTGGATTTTTTAAAGATAGTCTTGTAACTATATTGAACACATATTTAGTCATTTAACTTTTACATAATATTAATTTTAGTTTTATGCATAATAATGATTGTCCATTAACTTTCAATAGGTTTCAATTTTCGTCCTGCAATTACAAACTTGATCTTATTATCGAAGATTTTTTTTGTAATTGAAGAACAAAAATTGAAACTTATTAAAAGTTGAAGGACAAAAATTTGTAACTGCATGATGAAAATTGAAACTTATTAAAACTTAGAGAACGAAATTTGTTATGCATGGGTCTAAAATTGAAATTGGGTGAAAGATAAAGGATTAAATATGTGTATGGTGTAGTCAGACCATCTCCAATGATCAAGGGGGAAGCTAGATCTCCATTGATTCAAAGGGATGTCCCCTTGAAATTGAATCCAATCACCCATTGCTCCAAGGGGTGGACCAAACCAATGTGGGTTTGCCCCATCCCTTGAATCTTGAAGCCAAGGATTTTTTGTTTTTTGTTTTTATTTATTTTTAGTTAATAAAATTCTTTCTTTTTTTTAAATAAAAAATTTCTTTAATTTATGATTAATTTTAAAAAGATTAATTTTGATTTTAAAAATGAAACCTTTATTTAAGAAACTTAAATAAAATTGAACGTAACTTTAATGTAAAAAATTTAACAATAATAATCTGTAATTTAATAACATTGTAAGAAACTTAAATACAATTTATTATTATTATTATTATTATTAAGTGATAGTGGGAAAAAATGAGGATTGAAATTAAATGAAATGGATAGATTGAGTCATTGGAGATGACTATGAAAAAGAAAGGGAAAGCTGGACTTGAAATTTGAGGAAAAACTGAATTTAGGCTGAGGAGTCACTGGAGATGGCCTCACAAGACTATTTTTGAAATAATACCAAAATCACTGGAACATTTTTTAAATTTTGCCGTTTGAAAACAATTATTGTGGATGGATTTTCCCCGAGACCGCGTACAATAGATGTGAGTAGTGGTGGGTGTAGGTCTTAAAAGTGTTAGGAAGTTTGTAATAACTACACCCAAAAAAATCTCAAGCAACCGTAGAAAGATTTTATTGTAACAAAAGGATTATAACACTATTTATAACAAAAGAGAGACGCGAAATATTCGGAGAAACTTACTTTTTTTCTAATTATATTTTTCTCATATTCTCTCTTTTGTTATTCTCTCAAGTAGGAATCAATTCATATTTTACTCTTAAAATAGGATTCAATTAAATTGTACTCTACACACAAATGTTACAACTTACGTAATATATATAGACGTCACTGGGCGGTGATCATTAAATATATAAGGAATAAATAAGGAATTGCACCCCCACATAACATAAGTGGCTTTACTTTCTGTCAAAAAGTTGAAATATATCCCAACAATTAATCTATAAATAATAAGTGATAAATTTGTAGCAGGCAACATTTTGAGTGTGTAAATATAGATCTCTGATATGGATCCAAATCATGATGACGATCATCATCCTTCTGCAACTAATTCTTTACCGTTAATGGACGACAACGATGATGGTGACGTTGAAGATTCATATACTGGAAGTGGCTTTGGCGCCAGCCCTCCACCGTTGTGCAAGATTAACGTAGCGGAAGCTAAAGCCAGCTTTGCCCCATGTTTTCCAAATTCTGATAATTTGAAGCCCAATTGGAAGCTCAAGGAAGTTGTAATTGTTACTGCTAATACTACTCATGAGGCTGATAATATTATTCCTGAAGAGGAAGCAGTTTGCAGATTCTGCTTTCATCCGTTGTTTCCAATAGACATTAACAATAATAATGTGATGAAGACGAAATGTGGGTGTCCTTTTACACTGACACATGAAAATTGTGTGATCAACAACAACAAGAAGTGTGATATGTGTGATCAAGATGTCCATTATATACCAGTAACTTTATCAAGGACTCCACTTATCAGCACAAAAAAAGAAGTCGACGATAAGGGTTCCTCATCCCGTAGTAGTACTCTTATGAAGTGGAGCTCATGTTTCAAGACAATAAACTGATTGATATCATATAAGTATGTAATATATTTACCGTGTGTTACTTTTAATGTAATATATTTACCGTGTGTTACTTTTAGTTTCAGCAGCAATTCCATTTCTTTTCCATGTTCTAGATTAGAGATCTATGTAATGAGACAGATTGAGAAGTCATTTAAGGCATTGGCCTTACTCCTTATATACAAATGCAGAGTGATTAAATAATTAACAGAGTGATCCAAGGATTAGCAAAGAAAACCTGGACAAGTGTTTCACTACTCCAAGTGATATAGTGCAAGGTTTATAAAAATAGAAGGGGATTTTGTGCAATAAAACTTAACGCATGAGCAGGTTTCCATAACATGAGGGAATTTTGTGCATTTTAATTAATTGAAAAGATGAAAAATTGAAAATCAAATCCCAGTCTCATTAAGCGTGAGTGTTGCTCACTTCCTTAAAAAGTTTAACAGAGTTGGATGTCTAGGGTTTCAAGCAATTTTAAAAACATTAACACATGATAGTTTTGGACAGATTTTCTATAACAGTTAGGGGTTTTGTGCATATTACCCGAATTCCAAGTCCTATTATTATGTATTCGGATCTATGGCTCCTTGAAATTGACCAAATACCAATCTAGTCTTCAATTTATTTTGGTATAAGTTTACGATTCCCTGTGTTATGAAAAACCTTCACGAAGATATCATTTGTTATTTTTTCTGCACCAAATTCCCTTTATGTTATGTTATGTTAAGCTTTTGACAGAAGTGTATTACACACCTTATGTGATACTCGAACTTATTTTTCATTTAATTTATTTATTAAATGACCAAAATAACCCTATTTAACAGCGGCTTCCAAGGCCCCCACCATTTACGGTCCCACTGCCACGCCGGCCTCGGATGGAATTGCAATGTTTTTCACGAGAAGGATCAAAGTAATACTCGCCTCTATTTGAGGGACAATTATGTGATATTTGAAAAAATAAATTTTTAGAATTAAGGTTGTCCAATACCTTTTGGAAAATATTAAATTTCACGTTATAAAAATTATTGATTTGACACCTATAACATATATTCTCCCATTTCAAACTCCACAAAATCATCGATTTGACACATATCACCTACTTTCTTCCCTGAAACCAAACATTCAAACCAATCCAAATCACATCTCAAGTTTTCAAAACCCTGAACACCCAACATTCAAACTCAATGCAAATAGCATTTTAAAGATATCACGGAAACCACCCGAACTAATATTCTAAAAAGTTCATTGAAACCAGGCCAAAACCGATCCATATACACCCAACAATACTGATAAAGTTGTTGAAATCCAACATCTAACCAACATAATTTTGAAGTACTAAACACCATATTTAAACAAGCATTTCCACAACCAAAAATCACAGGATTAAGCACCAATATACAAATGGAAGAGAAGACAAAACTGCCATAAAAGTACACTATTCATAAGAGTTCACTCACAAGCAAGAGAACCCTGATACAATTTCTTGAAAATATAGAGACTAATAAAAATATTCATCATCACGATCACAAATACTATTTTAAACATTTGATATTTTCAATGATTGTCACATGTCAACCAAGCATCCCAAACACGAGAGTACAAGAGCAGAAAACAATTCCAAGAGAGTCAGCTTAACACGAAAGTACTAAAACGACATAAACTGTAACATCAGCAATGTATATGTTTACACTAGAAATAGGTTCCTTCAGGAGGCTGGACCAGCTTACGATTTTGTGGAGCTGCCATCTCTTTCTTCAGCTGTGTCAATATGGTTTCCATGGTGTACTCTCGCTGCCAATTTGATAGAATCGCAAACTTTTTTGGTTCCACCTATACCGCAAAATATCATAATTATGTAATGAAAATGCTTTGACATCTGATTCATGATAAAAATATGCAAAAAGACCAAGAAATTTAATAATGAATTGACTCCACTAAGAAGATGAAAAATAAACCATATAATAGAGTTAAGTTTCCAGTTTTTTCTTCTTTCAACAAGTACTGCATTTTAATGATCTAATTAGGTCTTGTGAGTCTGGACTTGATTTGGAACTCTGTTCAATTTGAGTGGAAAGTATTCTTTTTTCCCTTAAAAGTTTTGACTATTTGATAACAAATATGTTGTAAATGTCATTCAAAATAACGCAAGTCCAATAATGTAAATTTCATCCCAACCATCATATAGCAAAAATGACTTCAAAATTAACTAGCAACCATGTTTTAAAAAAAAAGCCAATTCTAGGAAACTTTCCAACTCCCAAGACCCATTTAAGGAAAGTAATAATTCAATAAAAGAAATAAAGAGAGAATTGTGAAAATCCATCTTAAGCTTAATCTTGCTTATATAAGAAGTCCATATTTACGGCTTACGGCATGAAATGAGAAAACACCAAATTGACTTAATTAAAACTTCAAAGTCAACTTAGACATGAGATAATTGGGGTGCATAGTCATACCACTCCAGTTTCATGATTAACGCAAGTCATGTTAATCCGAGAATGGAAACGAACAGTGGGAGGCTTTTCTGGATAATCTTTGTCACAGAATAGCTTCAACTGATATATTCTCCCTTCATGAACAGACTGCCCAAAAGAAAAAGAAAAAAAAATCTATTAAATCCAGAGAGTAAAGAGCTAATAGGCGAGCTTGTCAGTACATTATTGAATGAAGGAACGCCCTTTAACAGATTTTTTTAATTATCCCAGAAAATACAAATGTCACACTTGTTGTATGATAATGTCATGCTATAGAAACAAAGATATACCATAACAATCATCATCTAAAGAAGTAAAGATACTCATAAAAGAAGAGACGGTATCAAGATGAATATCATTTAACTGACTTGCTCTATAATCAAATCAAGCCAACAATATATTAACCATAATCATATTGACTGATAGAATAACAATATACAAAATCTTAGTCCTAGAAACAAATTCAAGAAAATATATATTCTTAAAGAGATACTCCATTCTTGTTACATAAGTGAATAACAAAATGACAAGCGTGCATATAAAGTACAAGTAAACGAACAAAAAACACATTTTTAATTATTTGATTCGTATAATAATTTCACAATCTTAATCAACAGAGGATAAAAGCTCTATTGTGATAAGACAAAATAAGAAGAGGTGGTGCTCACATTATGAGGACCAATGACGGTACCAGTCCAGGATCTCATGTAAATATCATCTCCATCATCCATTCCATAGCTTACGGTACCATCCCCAATTCCCTTTTCACCACGTTCAAGTTCCTCCAGCAATCTAAAATTTCTAGGGACTGCAAAAAAAAAACAGATGACTTATGATTCCAATTTGTTTGTAGGAGTAATCCAAAATTTCATCTCCCATAACAAGTGAGGACACATAATAAGAGTTTTATTGTTCTTTGTAAAAATATGGCAGCCAAAACTATGAATATTACTGCAAATTGACTTGGAAAATTACAGTATATATATTGAACAATAAACTTTCCTTCACTTATAACAAACAGAAATGCAAATAAAACCAGCTCAATATCTGGTGAACACTACTACAATTAAATCTCCTGATTTGCCCTAAAACAATATAACATTCATAATACATAAAGAATTAAGTTCACTCTTGTTGTCTATTTACCACATCAACCAATAAAAAGAACCAATAGAGAAACGTTACCGATTATTGAGAAATAACATTAACCCAGAACATAATTATGCTAACCAATCTTAAAAAAGAACGGGTGATTAACCGATTATATAGATCCGACAAGATACTCTAGTAACAATCACTAATTCACACAGAGAAAGAAGGTACTAATACCCAAAAAATCCGACGACCCATTTGCAAATTGACCACAAAATTTAGGGAAATCGATAAAAGATCAAGGAATAACAAATAAAATCAAGGAAAATTATTTGTTCCGCGAGAGGGAAAAGTGGTTACCCACGACACTCGTCATGTTGCGGCTACGTCGATCGGGTTTCGAATCGGTTTGATAGAAGAAATCGGACTCTGGAGAATCTGAAGAAGAAGAAGAACGCGATGTGGTGGGTGGGGATGAATGGGATTTAGTGGAGTAGGAATAAATAAATAAATAAATTATTGAAGCAATAACTACGAAATAATACTACTAAAAAAGTTCTTTTAAAAATTATATAAATTGCTACTACTGTATTATTATTATATAAATTTATTATCATCATTAATATTATTATTGGTAGTATTATTATTATTTTTATAACAATTATTATTATTACGGTGAGAGTGGAGAATAGTTGAAATTAGAATTAATTGAAGTGAAAAGCCCTTCGGTTAGAGACGAATAGACAGGGTAGGGGTAGGGGTAAGCGTAGGGGTAGGGGCTAGGCTTTTAAGACCTGTGATTGGAGATGGCCAAAGAAGTGGGAAATGATCTACTACCATTTTCTTGGTTTTTTTTGTTTTTTCTTGTTTTAAGTGATATATTTTGAGCGCACCATTTCATACTTTTAATTAATGATTAGAACGCCACAATTGTTATTTATTTAATACTAGAAAATTACCCGAATTGAGTCGAACCCCATATTACAAGTTACAACATTAAATATAGCAATTCAAACATCAAGTCAAAAGTAAAAAAGAGTCTTTACAAATTGTGAATTTAGAAAATGTAAGTTAAAAATTAACTTATCGAGACCAATGCACGTATAAAATTGAGTTTTATACTGAAAATCGTTTGATGTTGTGTGAAAGACCACCCGATCAGGGAGATTAGCTACATCTCTAGAATCTCTTATCATTTCGCCCGAACCTCGATGACTCGTGTTTTACAAACAAAGCGTACACATACTTCTCTTCTTGTCAGTCCTTTTTCCATTAAAAAAAATGGCATCCCTTTGAGATAATTTTTTTTTGCACAAAATAGGCTAAGCATTTGACGCCCAAAGATATTAGACCACTAAAGGGAGCAAACTAGGGCTCACGACACACACACTAATTCATAAACAAAAATCTAAGGCAAAAGTGAGGGAGCCTGACAATAACAAGCTCGAATTAGCAGTAACGAAGCCCCAACCGCGAAGGAACGCAAAACTAAAAGGTCGGAGAATAATAACAACTCAGAAAGCCACGAGATGGTTGAGAGCCTTAGCTAAAAACACCTAGAGATAGAGCATCTAAAGTCTTGAAATGTCCCAAGATAGTTCAGGCTCTTCCCTCAAAACACTTAGGATAGAGCATCTAAAGCCCCAAGATATATAGTTGTGAGACTTTACTCAAAACACCTAGGGATAGAGCACCTAAAGACATGCCAATCCCCAAGATAGTTGAGAGTCAAGGATTAAAACACCTAGGGCTAAGACATCCAAAGCTTCCAAAAAATGAAGGACGAGTTCCAACCATTAAAAATGGTCGCTAAAGCCCCTTTTAGGAACAAAGGTAAGCCCTAGAACACCTAAGGACATAGATTGCATGCAAAGTAGGTTTGGTACGAGACAAATATTGATGAAGTATTCTTTTCGATTTTGGTATTACTGGTTGGTTTACTGAATCGAAGCGGTAACACCATATTTTATAAGTAATTTCTTTTTTATACTTTAACTTTTTAGTTTTTAGTTTAATACCGATTATTGAATTGTTTCTTGCTTTCGCAATTCATTTCTCAATTTGAATTGATTGTCGAGGAAAAGTTATGTCACCCAATGCCTAAATGTTTAAGTTGGATGATGGGAATTGAGCAATTGTACAACCAAAAACAGCATAATGAACATCCTTAACTTAATTTCACTCAAAAAGAAATTGCTAACTTCATTTCATTCAACCAAAAAAAAAAAAATTGAGTGCAAGTGAAGTTGTGCAGAATTGCAAATTCATCCGAGTCGTGTACAAAACGTGTAACCACAAAATTTTAAGAAAATTACAAAGAAGGCCCAAAGTGGTATTCTTTGATTTATTGTGCCAAATCATAACAAACCAAACTGTTCGGAAAAAAAATGAAGTGAATCGACTTTCTCGGTTTAGCATATGATACAAGTTTTGACATTACCGAACCAATTAAGATACTGAAAATGAGCTAATGCCAATTTACTCCATGTGAGATGCAAAATGTTCAATTTATCCCATTGTGAAAATTTTAAAGAAACAATTTACCTTCTCCAACCATAGAATGTAACTCACTTGCTGAAATTGAGAGTGATCGTGAAAAATATTTTTATAATATAGGGATAAATTGTCACATTATCATAACACAGGGGGTAAACTTCTATATTATCATAATACAGGGGGTAAAGTACCACATATAAAAATAAGTACGTTGTGATTCATAATTTGAATGCACACCCCTAATTATAAAGAATGACTAGTTATTATTATTGTAGGCATATGTCAATGGATTAGTCCAGCATACCACATTAGCGCAATTGCATGTTCTAGCTTCATGGAGGAAACATTATTTATTTAGAACAATTGTTTTATATATGTTTGTGTTGCAACACAAATGCAAATGAATTATGTTCTATGTTTTAAGAATTTATATTGTATTTAAAAAAAAAAAATAGGGTGGAATAGAAAGAAAAGTTTACAAACAGGGGTTTAGTGCAATTAGACAAAAGTTAAGGTACTTATAAAGAATTCTATAAGGTCACAAGAAGTGAAACGGCACAATGAAGCCAAAAGCAATTCTGCAGACCAGAAGGTTAATACGATACGCCGGCTTCACAAATTTCACACACCGCGGAAAAAATTATTTCTTTAGGTAATAATCCGTTTTCGAACAACTAATCGTTTTCTATTATACTATTTTAATCCGAGATTTATTGTTATTTATTTGTATTTTTCACATTATTGGACTTCGACATGGATTCGTGATTTTTGTTGTATGGCCATTTATGTAATTAATATAATTTTTCGGAAAATGAAATCCTTAAGTGAAGTGATATGAATGATTGAATTGAACTTCTGTTGTTCTAGGTCTCTAAGTTTATTGATAATTTTTTAATTTTTTTTGCTTTGAAAAATTGATGCCCTAAGTGTATAAAGGTATTTGTACTGGTGAGAATGTTCCATTGATTTGTAATTTGTGAGAAAAAATTGTATATACTCAATCCAAATATGACTTGTTTTGGCAGTTTATATGTACAAAATACTCCATGTTTTCATTCCTACAGTTTATGATATGAATATTTAGATGTATCTTCTCATGTGATTTAGTCTTTAAGGTTGTGTAAATCCTTGTAACTTTGTCGTGTTTTGTATTATAGATGTCTTTGCATCTGGGAAACTTATCATCTCGCATTAGTAAAGAGGATCTTGAACGTGCTTTCCTGAGATTTGGTCGATGTACAATACAAGTGAAAGACAAATATGGGTTTGTAGTTTACGATTATCCTCCATGTGCCGAAAAAGCTTTGAAAGCACTCAGAGGCAAGAGGATATGTGGAGAGGCTATTACTCTATCATGGTCTAAAAAGCAGCCTCGTGCCTTTGAAAGATTTTCCCGAGGTGGCAAATCTTACGACCCACCACCACGCAGAAATTACTCGAAAAATGACCCACAAGATTACAAGATTGATTTCAAGCAACCAGATAATGATTCAAAAGGTAATGTGGGGGAAATCGATCATACTCCTTTGAGTGATCATAATGATGATGTTGGAGGCTCTAGAAAGAACCGTTTGGAAGGTGAAAATATCTCGGAAAATGACATGGAGTTTGACCGATATGAACCTTATCACAATGATGACAAAAAGGAGTCAGATGAACAAAAAAACAACTCTCTTTTGAATGGTTCACCATCTACAAGAACATCCCGAGAGAGAGACGGGACCCGGTGTTTGGAAAAAGTGAATTATCCGCCTCCGCAGATTACTCCTAGAGGTAGGAGAAAAGTGTTTGGAGATAGTAAAGGATATTGGAAGGATAATTCAAAGAGAATAAAGAGGCCACCATCATCTAAATCAAAGTCACCTTCTCCGATGTCTTCAACTTCACGCGGTTCTGGATCTAAGACGTTGAAGTCACCTTCCACGTCGAGGTTAATGTCTCCTACCTCTTCATCATTACCCATCGATCTCAATAGGTCTCCAAAAGATAGGAGAACATCTTCCAAGGATTCTGTTTTAAATGGGCAGGCCCAAAGTAAGGAATTATTTGAGAAGGTAAAAGTAGGTGCATCTGAAAATGAAAATTACACAGCTACTATTGGAATAGATTGGGAAGCAAGACCTACTCAATTGGAAGAAGAAGAAATCAAGAAGGTTCTCGCTGAGAAGGATACACATCGAGTGAGAGAAGATGTATTGGCGCCAGAGTCTAGGTCCAATGCTTCAAGTTCTGCAAAAATGTCTTCCGAGGAAATATACATGGTTCTAAAACACTATGGTCTGAAGTGCCCCGAGGAAAATGAAAAGAATTTGCCTGTAGAAGTTTATTTTGGTTCCGCACGTTCATGGCCTTGGGAAATAATATACTACAGGAAATTGAAAAAGGGACCTATTTCAGCTGAAAATTACGCACGGAGGGTAGCTCAGAATCAAGAGTTTGGTATTGTTGATAAATATATAAGAAGTAGTAGTGGATGGGAAGAATTGAACGAGAACAATTCTTGAGCATTTCTTTTTGTTTCTTGACCTGTCAAACAACCCTTAAGGTAACGGCTATTATAATTCTACGTGGTCATGTTCTAATCGATGGGAATATTTTTGCTGCAAGAGAATATAAGCATGAAATCGATGTGTTCAATTCTACTGGTAGGTGTTAGTTATGGTAACTCTCGAGTAGATTCTTTAGAAAGGATATAGTGAAGTTTATACTGCTATTTAGTATTGAACAATCTGTTGTGTTCTCTAGAACCCATTAATCGTCTGATTTAGTGTTTGAACCTGACTTCATACAAATTTTTTTTCTTTCAATTTGGATAGTTCCCGTTATTCTCAGATAAAATTTCAACCTATATTATCGTCGACCTTAGCTATATTAAATTTGGGTACAAAAGTATGCTTTCCATGTGTTTAGTATGACAATCTCTCTTCATATACATTATCATCTAGTAAATCCACTTCTTTCAAGAACCCAATTTGGTAGCCTCTACAATGGAATTGGAATTGGATCCATTGTACTGGTTTTTGAGCTGGTTTTAGAGTATGTCAAGAATGTTTGTTGAACACTTTGTGGGAATATTCTTTTCCAAGCCTAGCTTGGCCAAACACATCCAACCACCAAGCAAGTGTATTGCACTTGCTTTGTGATTGTCACTCTCCTGCGAGTTACATCCAATCCAAAAAAAGCAAGTGTATTACACTTGCCATATAGTTACTTTGGTTCGGCCAAACCCGGTCTGGGTAAGAATTTCCCCACTTTGTGATAGGCGATGAACCATTTGGGTTTTCACAAGTTACTTGTGTTTATAGGTAACCAGGCCATGTGCATACTAGTATTAAGTATTAACATAATTAAAAAAGAAAAGTATTAACATAAATGATACTCAAAAATTAGTAAAAAAGAAGTATCAACATAAATGATACTCAGAATAATTAGGGGCTTTGTTAGTCGACTCTTAGCTGCTTATCGTTTCACTCTTTTTCTCCGGCATTGTATTTGGGAGTGAATAGCAAATTAACTTCGTGTGTTATTTTTAATAGGCAATTTGTCTCCCTGTTATAAATAAAAGGGCAAAGTAACTCGTGTTTTTGTAAAAGAAGCACATAGCTTCTCTCTTGATTTTTACATTTTTACAAAGGGGTAAAATGCTCGTTATGCAATATCACAGGGAGGTAAAGTGCTCATTTATAAATATCATAGGGAGGTAAATTACCTATTTACGCATATCACAGGGAGGTAAAGTGAAGTGAATATGTTGTCAAGGTAGTGTTAAATTGGTCATTTTTCACATAAAAATGAAGTATCAATCGCATTATAGAGCGTGTGTGCAACACCTTTACGAGTAAGGAGTTGAATTGCTCATTATTTCATATCACATGAGGTAAATTGTCTAGTTTTATATCAAAGGGATTTAAATTGCCCATTAGACATATCACGGCGACAAGGAGTTAAATTGTCCATTAAACATATCACGGCGACAAGGAGTTAAATTGTCCATTAGACATGAGAACATGCATTTGCGTTTGCACCTTAGAAACCGTTCCATTTGAGGACTTGCGCCCCACAAAATATGATCTCATGTGATATAGTGTTCAATTTTTTTCCTGTTATTTGAAAAAGAGTATTTTACCTCCTATAAAAATTTTAAAAGATGAATTTACCTCATTTCATTGGAGAGTGTAAATGTGTAGCATAAAAATATAGTATTACCCTTCTCCGTGTAAAATAATATAGGGAGTAAAATGCTACACTTGGAATAATACAGGGGGGTAAATTGTGCATATAAAATAATACAAAGGGTAAGCTAATCCATGTAAAATAACACGGGGATTTTAAAATAGGTCTAAGTATATAGTATATGATGGAGGGTATTTTTGTGAAATCATATTATTTTTAAGGTTTAAAATATCCAGGAGCTAGTTTGAGTCTTTTACAAAAATATAGGAAGGTAAAATAATTTTTCTTAAACCACAAAGATAGTAAATTGAACATTAAATAGTATGGGAGGAGAAATTCAGTAACTCTATAAAAATGGCTAAAGTCACTCTCAAATAAATGAATAATGTTTCTCTTGGCAAATTGCATCCTAGACTTTTATCTCATGAGAATTTCACTCGATAATAAAATATTTATCTCAAATACCAAATTTCGCTATCCGAGCATTTTTTGTTTAAAATACTTCGGCATGTAGGGTTTGGAATTCTAACAAATTAGTATTTTTGGTGTTCAATTTTTTTTTTCTCTTTTCTTCTATTTTCTTTAATATCTATACACAGTCAAGCGTTACAATATTAATATTATAATTTAACTAATTATTTTATAATGATATTTTTCCATGAAAATAGTATTAATTAAACAAAATCCTTAATTAACATCCACTTTACCATGAGAAACACAATTTGCGTGTGCATTATGCCATTTTATATTCTGGCGGGGCAAGTCGCCTTAGGAGACTATTTCTGACGTGCAAAATTTGGGGCTATCCATGGGTCGGATTCAATTAGGATCAAACTCAACCCATATCCGATTTTATTTATGTTGGATCGGATTCAGGTCGGATTCAGATCTTGCTCGGATCTAAATTTCTCGATTCCAACATATCTTCATCGGATTCGATCGAATATCAGATCTTTCAGATCCAATTACACCATATTTTTTCATGAAACAAGTTTGTTAACTTTACGATTTTATTTAATTTAGCTCGCATGTTAACACTTTCTTTACTAATATTCATATTTTTAGATGAAAATATGAGTAGAAATGAATTTACAAACGACTTATTAACTACTATCTTCTTAAATTGATGGTAACTATTATTAATGTTACCTATTTTAATTGTAAAAGATTATGTATATCAGTGTATGAGGCGTACCATGAGTTGCCCATGTATATATATACTAGGTCAAATGCACCGCGCAAATGCGCGGTGTCTCATGCCCAGTATAGATCTTTAATCTGGAGTTTGATAGTTGTTTCATTGATGCTAGATGGTGTTCTGCAACTGAATTTTTATTTTTGTTTGTTACCTTTTTACACATTGCAGCTGAAAATATGAAAAGATTGCGTGATTTATTTTGTTTTGGGATGCGAGTGATCAACTTACGAAAATATTTCATCTGAACAATACGAAAGCAAGTTCTTAAAATTCAAAGACAAGTTGGAACTCTCTGGTAATTAAAACAAAAGTCCCAATTTCTAAGTCATTCAACATTAGTGCAAATACATTCAACTACATAGATTGTAACTAATCTTTAATCAACCAATTAAACAAGAAAATGATTAACCGTTTGTAAACTATAAAACAAGAAACTTTTTATTCTATTGCTACACCGTAGACACAAGTAGAAAGAAATCATCTCAACTCAAAGATTTGTTGCTTTACAAGAACGCCCAAGGTTTTTCTGTTTTTCAACCAAAACATAAAAGTTCTTTGCTAAATCTAGTTTACAAAGATACTAAAGTAAGATGAGATCACATCAATTTGTAATAACAATGGTTACAATAGAAGAGAACCTTATAGTAACAATAAAAAAAAAAAGGTTTTTTTTTGTTAAGTCACTTAATCGAGGTTCCATGAAATCTGCAGGCTAAACATATAATTCTTAATGCCAAACTCTTCTATCAAGAGACTCGTCAAATAAAAAAAGTAGCACTACTTGTCCAATGGGTCTAATATCATTATAATATGGAAGATATATCATATATTCATATGCATCCTAGATAGCTCAACCTGACAACTGGCACTGAGTATCTCATCCCGCAGTTCAACAATTGCATCAAAAATCTTAATATTCAGGTTAAGCATCATAAGTAATGTGGAAGCCAACCAAGCATCCAATATTTCGTGAAATGAAATCCAGGGACCATTGCTCCTATGAATACGTTACAAAGAGAGCTTTATTTTCAAGTAATGATGATAGTAAAACGTGTTAGAGCATGAAAAAATGAAATGGGATTAGTCAGTCACAAGAATATATCTGTGAATGTGTTTCTACTGCACGAAAGAGAAATTTTAGAAATTGCATGTCGAGCTCATGGGATGATATTCTCTTACAGAACAAGCACATTGCCACAATATGTCCCAACAATAGCCTAACCATGTTAAAGATTCATGTTCCCTAAATAATTATTATTCTTGTCCTCTTTTCATCATATGCGTAACCACAAAGAAACTCATTTCAATGACATTTGTATGTATAATGCTCTAATTGAATTAAGGGTAATTCAAAGTTCTTATTACCAAAAATGTAAGTTCCTAAATTGGAACAGAAAATATTTAGATAAAACAAAGAGGACTACAAATCAGTTTTTTGACATGCACACACACCTAATAATGTAACTTTTCTTTGTTAATAATTTCATTTTATTAATGACAATTGTAATTCAGCTTATTGCAGCAATCTTCTAAAGCAGAATCATCACGATCCCCTTCATGCATAACCTAATAGCACTATTCAGTCATATTCATTCTTTTGAACCTCTGGCACTAACTAAATCATGGCGATGAATATTGTAATATAAGTAATTCAACAGTATTTTTTGAAACTACATTTAGGCAACTTAGAAGTGAGCACAGTGATTAAGAAACAAAATACGACAAGCAATTCCTGAAAATGCTTTAAATCTACTTGAAAAGATTACTGAAATATGTCATGATTGACTCGCATACAAGGCAATCCACAACTGCAAGACAGACAAACCTGCTATTTATTTCCTGTATCTTAGCCGTCTGCGGCCAACAACAACAGCTGATGTCACCAAAATAACCTCATATCCTTGAGAGTTCAGCTCATGAATCTGCACTTCACTTGCAACTCAGCATTGTGGATACAATGGCAAAATACAAAATGGTTATATAAGTTAAAATTTTTGTAGTCACCTGCTCACTAACTGCCCCTAATCTTCCGAGAGCTAATCTTCCATCAGCTTGAGTGACAACAGCAGTTCCAACCTTCAGGAAGTAATATTAAACATCAAACGCAAGAATTTTGAAGTAATAGTCCAAGCTCAAAGGAGAAAAAAGCTCAATACGCGAAAAAAAATAAAGTCCTAGTTTTAAACCCAGTAAAAATGTCAAGAAATAAAGTTCAATAGGCCAAATGGAGTAGAATGCTAGACAACTAATGCTACTCGCAAAGAAGACATCAAGACAAATAGAAAAAGAAAGCAACAACGGCAGAGAAAGAAAACTCCTTTGACACAAGAAGCAGAAGTGTATGACACCTTCATCAGTATGGTACTTGTTCTTATCATCTCCGGCATATACAAGTCATAATTGAGATTTGGATCCACACTGTTCATGGCAACATACAAATAGAGGATTAATCATTAGCCAAAAAATAAAGTTGTAATCAATGCCTCAAGAACTATATAAACATCCTATGTGTATGTCGCGCCATGATAAATAATGACATAAAGATTACATTAACAAAAAAACTTGCCACCTCAAAGGTATTTTATACGACCAAACTCCCAAGTTGGAGTGCTATATACTGGATCAGGCAATCAACTGCATTACAAAGTCATTACACAGCTTCTGGTTAGTTTCCGGAATTGATATTTATGTCATTGACACATAAATAAAACACTTAAACATCGAAGCAAGATACCTTTTTCTACTCTCTGTTTCTCCGAATTCTAAATTCTGTGCACCTAATTCGGCATTATCACTAACAACGAGGATTCAAAATAAAATTCAAACCAAACTCAAAATAACGATAATACCTTTGACCCGAAATACTTCTTTTAGGCATAAAAGAGTTTGAAAAATCATCTCATTGCTTTAAGATATTATAAATAGCTCATCAAAATAGAAAAGTAAAATAAGAATTATCAAACTAATCTTGTCGTTGAAATATTATCAAAATTTATTTAAATAATATTTGCCTGTTGGTTGAGGCAATTTGAAGATCAGAATACATTAAAGCTGCATATCATATGAACTGCAGACAAGAAAAAGGGAATACTATTAAAGAATTGTACACAAAAATCTTATAAAAACACTCTCACAGAGATTAGGTATACACAAAGCTTTTATCCTAATAAAAAAATCATTTCACTACTAAATTTTATCACGGCTCCATCCATAGGAGTTACATATATTTTTTCTTTCGACTCTTATGACCTTTCATCATAGATACATGAATCATATAACAAATACTCACCCGACAGAGTATAGCCATGCATTCTTGGTCGGTTCTTTCTATTTAGCCAAAAAATCATCTTTCTTTCCTCATTTCTTCTCCTTCAACAAACTGATGTTTATGAAAATACACATTAAAACACTATTAAGGTAGCACCTCAGAAAACATGTTTGTATGAAGCACTTCAAATATGACAATCAATTAAAAGAAACAAAAAAATGTCACCCACAGAGGTGCTAATTAAAAAAAAAAAGATCAAATAGTAAAATATATAATAAAACAAATAACAATGAAAAAAAATAAAAGAATCAATTAAATACAAAAAAAACACCTACAATCTAACAGAAGCAAATATATTTTTCAAATAAGACACTTTGAACAAAGTATCTAAATAACAAGAACACACAAAAACTGCCAACAATAATAATAAAAAAGAAAGTAAAAATACATTTTACCTGCAATTAATCAGCAATAAGACACTGCACCCATTTGAACAAAGAGAAGTTTCACCTGGATCAAAGAACACCCCGAGCTGCAACATAATAAATATTAACTCAATCAACATATAAAAGAACTAAACAAAACACATACATTTTAAATAGCACAAAGACAAGAATAAGTGAAGGAAAAAAAATTGGACCTAAAACTAACAGGAAAAAGAACATAAGAATGTAGCGTCCCATGTCCTGCCTAATCAACCCACAAAGTTGTAATAAACTAATGAGATAAATAATGGAATTTCTTGAATAGAATGTAAGTGAAAACAAAGAAATTATTGAAGCTTAAGGAAGAGTGGACTCGAGGACCATGTGAATTCATAACCAATCAGCAAGAATTCTTAATAATCCTTCTGCAACCTATAAAATAAGCTCTGAATGAAGCCTAGTCTAATTGCAGAATCATCGCAACAAACAACCTATCAAAATGCATGAAAGCTCAAACGACACCATACCAATCTGGAAATTGGATACAATAAAAATAGAGCAAAAAAATGAAAAGAAATAATACATACTAAAAATCAGAACTGAAAACAAAACTATTAAATAACTAAAATTGGAATAAAAATCATAACATTAATCTAAACCCAAAAACTCACACCTACACATAAAAGAATGGAGATCAGTAACACAAATCAAATCAAATCAATATGAATCAGAACCAAAATCAGAGTTCATAAATGCTGCCATGTCGTGTAAGAAATATCCCAACCGAAGAGAAAATCAAACATCATTAAAAAAGAAAATACAATTAGCACACAAAAGTAGTTGGATTTTGTTTTCTTTTCTTGTTTACCTTTCCACTAATGGCATCTTGAACCATAGCTGCATCAGTGTTAATGGCAGAACTACATCAGAAACTCCAACAACAAGAAAGTAAAATTCATACTGCAAACTAATAGCTCCAAAAAATTCAATGGGTCCAAAAGTAATCCACACGTCAAATTAAAAGATCTTGCCTACGGAAAAAAGAGAGAATTAGAGCTTGACACACTAAGGAAAAAATCAAAACCCTTGTGTATAGAAAAAGTAGATGGAGAAGACAGTGGCAGGCTTACCGTGGCAGCAACCACGTCGCGCCGGCGGTCGCACACCACGACAAAGGGTTAGTCCCTTCACGCTGCCACGTCGTGCCGACGGTCCCGCACCACCACGACGGGTTAGTCCCTTTTTGCAATATCAGACCACCTCTTTCTGTCTCCCAGAGTAGGAGGGTTTTAAAATTTATGATGATGATGATGAAAAAGAAAAGTGAGAGAAAAAAAACCAAAAGAAAATGATTCTTCTCGTGAAGAATTCGTGAGTGCAGGAGAGAGATTTTATTTTGGCAAGAAGATAAAGATGAGGCTACAGTAGTGCAAAGATTTCTCATTGGGGTTGGTGTATTTTATTGAAGAATAAGGAAAGATATTTACATTTATATTAAATAAATAGAGGAGGTGACCCACAACCATCAAAGCCCACTACAAAGTAGGAAAAATAAAAGAAAAATAGGATGGGGCCCACACTTTACAAACTGACCATAATTAAAACCATTAAACAAAAATCTAAATGAAAATAAAACACGAAGGAACTGTTCATAAACCCACATTAAACGACGTCGTTTAAGGATTAAACGTGATAAATGAAAAGAAAAAAGAAAATGCTACGCAATGTTCATTGTCCGCCTTGACGTTTATAAGTTATAATATATATATATATATATATATATATATATATATATATATATATATATATATATATATATATATATATGTAATTTTATTAATTTATTATCGAATACGGATCTTTAATGGATCGAATCCTAATTCCATATTTGCTCCACATGTTTCGAATTACGAATTTTTATAATCAAATCAAATCCATCGAATTCCTAATCGAACCGGATTCGAATTCGGATTGAGATCCACCCCATTGATATGGGTTTTTACCCACTCGGACTTACATTTGGGTTTTGAGTCCATAGTGGGTAGTTCTTGGGTCTGGCCCGGGTAAATACCCACCCATTGATAGGTAGGCTGATAATATGAAAAGAATCTTGTAAATTCAATTTGTAATGACTAATGACGCATTAGCCATTATTTCTCAACTGTCTCAATTACTATTGCATTTATTTGGTTTTAATGGTCTCTAATTGTAATATATATAATAATAATAATAATAATAATAATAATAATAATAATAATAATACTTGTAGTCGTAGATCCCTTAATTTTTCAATGCTCGAACCATCATTATTTATTAATTAATAATGGCTTTGACCCTATTAATTATCCTCACAAGCATGGATCGTTTCATTGATTATTTTGCTTTTTCATAAGGCTGGGGATATTGCCAGAGCAACAATTGTTGCTTCCAGAGCAATTTTTTTTAAATGCCCAGTTTACCCTTCTGAAGTCAGCACACTTCTTCTTACTCTGTTTTTTTCTGTTTGAAACTGTTAATCTCTTTTGCTTATGAGACTCTGCTCTCTAAATAAAAAACTCAACCCTCTTATCAATTTCTACTGCAACTGCAAGGTTCGTGGTTATTACTTACAATATACCCTGTCTTCAACTTTCCATTTTCACTCTGAACAGAGAACAAATGCTTTTCCCTCATTCCATCTCCACCTCCACTAACAAATTGATCCGCATAGTTATAAGTTTCTTCTTAATCTGATTATTACATATATTGTTTGTGTATGGAAATTGGTAAAATATATATGCAGATTAGTGTCAATATACATGATTTAACCCATATGAATAGTTTTAATGTAAATAACAACAAGAATTATAGCAGTGATTAATTTTTTATTTTTATGAATTAGAACATAGTAGACGAATTACGCAACAGTGCAAGGTGCAATAATTGCTTTGATTTTTAGGCATTTCTAAATTTAACTGATTAAAGTTGAAAGCTTCTTAAACTGGATCCAGTCTAGCGATTACTAACATGAGATTTCTATCTTGTCTTGGTTAAAAATGAAATTGTGGGATAGAGCAAATTCAAATAGTGTTGGAGGCGAAAACATTTATTGTTTAACAATAGCGTTAGAAGTAGAACTTACAGTTGAAAAAAAGACACAAGTGGCCTTGACGAACAGTGAGCTGAGGTAGGTTGTTGCATTGGTGCTGAACGATGTGCAGAAAGAATGATATATTTGCAAAAAAATGGAAATTGGGTTTCAAGACGATGGTCAAGAAGTTAATTTTTTTCCTTTCATTTTTCATGAATCAAGAAAAAGAAAGTCTTTGTTGAAAGAAGGGTATATTGGGAAAATTATATTTTTTGCTCTGGCAGCAACAATTGGTGCTCTGACAATATCGCTAGCCATTTTATAATGCTGAATTGAATGTGCATGCTTTTGTTTATTGCCATGAATAAATCAAAATAATGAATTATGTTTTGAGTTACCACTTCACGAATTTGGATACCTAAATTGTTAAGTTAATTAGTATTTATCCTGTATAATTTGGTTGTGGCCCTGGAATCAAGGCAAAAGTTAATCAGTCAACCATTTCCCCAAATCGAAAATCGAACCATTTCAAATTATTATGGTTTGGTCTGTTTCTTTTTGGTTCAACAATTAAAAAATAGAATAAAAATTACATTAATCCAAAAAATCAAATTTCAACCATTTAAGTCTTAAAAAAATATTCAAACATAAAATGCAGATGTATCCCAAATTAAAGATAAAAAATTTTGTTATTTAGTGTTAAAAGTTTTGAATATAAAACAAAACAAATAACAACTGAAATAACATCGAAAAATTGATATTTAGTTCAGTCTGTTCACATGTCAAAAAAATTGAACCAAAAGCCGAATTTGACAAATATAAAAAATAAAAACCAAAATGAATTTCTTTGATTCGGTTCGGTTTGCACCAATTAGCTTCGGTCATTCTTTTTCAATTAATTTATTTTTTGTTAATTATTAAACGAACTTTTTTTCAAAAATAAAAATTATTTTTCTCAAAAGAACCGACCCGTGTCTAGCTTTGGGAATTGGAATCTGTTTGGAAGAAGAATTTGAAAATTCCTAATGCAAGAACACATTTACCAAATTTAACTAACATTCCATTAAGAACAAATGATCATAATTAAAAACAACGAAAATAAAATAGCACTATGCTCCACTCTGATTTTTCCCCACTACCTTATAAATTAAATGGAGCATAAATATTGCTACTTACTTCATAATCAACACTTATAACAATTCATTAGCCTTAATTAATCTAATTTTAATTCTTCTTCGCCTTTTTCGCGGCGAAATATTCGTCGCAATAAGCTTTGCAATCGAGCAAATCCGTACTCTTACATTTCGGACATCTCTGATTTTGACTCGATACCATCACATACATAAGGCACCCAGTGCAACCCAAAAGAACCAGTTCATCAGTTGCCTCCGGGCTCAACTCGTCCTCAGTGGACACGCACGAGCTAGCCGGAGACGTAGGGGACACGGTCAATGAACGAGTTGGGGACACGGTCAAAGGGTTGACCCTTGGCGGTGGTGACAAATTCAGCTTCGCTCCGTTTCTCTGACTCATACTGGTAGTAAAAACAGAATGATTGTATTTTGATTTTGATGTGATGTGAAGAAATTACATTACATTACATGGTATTTATAATGGAAAAATTGAATTGAATTTAATTGAGGAATTAAATTGAGGAAGAGAGAGAGATAGGGTTTGAATTAAAGCTTAATTAAAATTATGGTGAAAGGTGAGAACAGTTGTGTAAAATTGAATTGGGGGAGGGGAGTGTAAATTAAATGTATTAATTGTTTGTGGAATTAATATTCCTATTTTTTAAAAAACACAAGAGGTTGTAGAAAAGGGAAAATTGTAGTAAATATTGCAATTAAAAAATACATTTTAGAGATGATAACTCAGCAACCATTAAAGCAAAACTTAAATTTCTAACAAATTCAGCCACAAGTGTATTAATTTTGAGGGGGTTTTAATTTTTGTATGTGTGAAAAGGGTCATGGCCGATGTTTTATAATACACAATATTTTGATTCTCTTTTCAGTTTTACTAATTTACGTTTACATCCCTTGGGGTTTAGTACATTTACGATGCACCACATGAGATCTCAATGATGGGGTGTATCTGACTTAAATATCAAAACTTAAAGGGTATATTTGGAAACACAAAATTAAAATATTACTGTTTTTTGGAACTGTAGCATGCTAACATATTTTACATAGTGTGAGTTTAAAATTGGTTTAATTTTTCATTTAATTTCGATATAAGCACATTATTTATTCTACAAAAGATATCATGTTGCATGAATTTTAAGATTAAAATTTATTTTTCAATTATTGAACTACAAAATAAATAAAATAAATTTAAGTGTTTTTACCAACGTCTTTTACCTGTCATATGCAACAACATAAACATTTACTTTTTGAAGTGATTTAAATGAAAATAAGATTTTTTTATATTATTTTATTTAAACATGAATAGTCCCATTTAACAATTTGATTTTTATTTGAAAAATTAAATAATAAATATATAGTTTTATAAGTTTTTTTTTTTTTATATATAAACTAAACTAATAAATTGAAAAATAAAAAAAGGATAAGAAAAATCAGGCTAATCGAGTGTTGGCCTCGCTAGCATAGAGGTTGGCTAGTCATAATCGGTTTCTACCTTCTGAGATAGCCACCATCCGTCATGTTAGGGGAGGTTTTAGGGACACATTTTATGTGAAAATGTTCCTTAAAGGGACCTAACATGACAGATGGTGGCTACGAATATTTGAGCGTCAGTCTATGCTAGAGTCTTGCCGACTCGCGTTAGACGATCATGGCTATGCCTATCTAGCACATATTGACCCATTACGCTTGGTTATGATGGGCCCATTAAAATACTGTGTAACTCAGTTTAGGACTATTAAGACCATTTTAAAATTTTAACAATTTCTTTAAAGTAATTTTAAGGATATGGCAAGAGTAAAAGTGTCATTGTGATAATTACTTTTGAGGAGTTTGATGAGAGGGGAGATCTTGGTAATTTACACCTCAATGGGTGTATTTGATTTTTCCAAATCTTAAGGGTGTGTGCGAGAAAATTGCAGTTTACTAATATTACTTAATATTAGTAATTGTGCGGTTGCATTTAACGCTATTTATATCATAAATTATTGCAAACGGTTCTTCTGACGCGGTAAGCATATCCAATCATAATTGAAAAATAACAACCATATTATATCGTCTACCTTGCACATTTACCAAATATTAGTAATTGTGCGGTTGCATTTAACCCTATTTATTTCATAAATTATTGCAATTCGATTCTTCTGACGTGGTAGGCATTTCCGATAAGAACAAAATAATAACAATCAAATAAGAAAAAAAAATTGTTCTTTGCACCTCAATCTTTCATCTAACTTGCACATTTACCTAATATTAGGCCATCTCTAATAGTTAAGGGGAAGGGGAGGGGGAAATTTTTGGAGGAAAAAAAAATAATCTTCAATAGTGGGGGGGAATGGGGAGGGGAGGAAAAGTGGGAGGGGGGAGGGGGGGAAGAAAGGGCAAAGGCAAAGGCTTGCCCTTTCTTCCCCCCCTCATTTGTCACTGCTGCCAGGGCGCTTGGTTCCGATTCGACAAAGGTAGAATGCCTGGTCGAAGGTCCAGTACAGTAGGTAGCAGGCGTGTTCGTTTTGGCTCCCGAGCGAGAACGATAAATAGGCGATGCACCATCCTTGCTGCTACGTACGTTTTCCTTGACTTGACAGATTCATCCAATTGAATCCACACTCAAAGGAGGACCACAAGCTCGGGGCTCGACGAAACAAAAAGTATCAGCATTAAGAAACTTCTTGGGGTTAGCAGTGAAAGAAAGAGCCCGGCATTCATTTCTTCATGAATATTCATAGCTGAGTCTACTAAAAGAGGGACCAGTCTCATCGTGGTGATTAGAGGACACCTCTGATCGTTCACCTCTAATGTGACACGTTCCCTCCCAGTTATATGATCAAGGGGATCAGTCGGCTAGAGAGCGGGGCTATTCTTCTTCCGGGGAGACAAAGTCGTCCCTTCTACTGACCGCGCGCTTGTTCCAATTCTTTTTTTTTTTTCATTTCTTTTTATTCTTCTTTTATATCTAGTAGGCAAATTTTTTATTTGTAAAATGTAATAACAATTAAAAGTAGTCTTTATCTAGTTATTCTTATTCATAAATAATCAACTCAAATTAAATTATTTTATAATTTTTAAATTATTTAAAAGAAAACCTTAGTAAAAACATTCTTTAAAAACCTTAAAAAACCTCAATGATAAACCTTCTTACATTTAATTTTTTTTCTTATAAATAATTTTAACTCAAATAATCATTT
This sequence comes from Penstemon davidsonii, assembly GCA_034814905.1. Taxonomy (NCBI): domain Eukaryota; kingdom Viridiplantae; phylum Streptophyta; class Magnoliopsida; order Lamiales; family Plantaginaceae; genus Penstemon; species Penstemon davidsonii. The sequence goes on along the minus strand of JAYDYQ010002685.1, from coordinate 6,522,581 downwards.
TTTTCTTGTAAAATATTTCAAAATTAATATAAAAATTGATTTTTTTTATTAAATTAAACTTAGAATGGAAAAAATTGATTTTCAAATTTTGTGTATGATTTAATAAATTAGATTTTTTAATTATTTTTTACCTATTTGAATTTATTGTGTAAATTAAGTCTTTGTTATATTAGTATTGGTGTGATTGTGTAATTTTCTTTAAATTAAGTTTTTTTTTATTGTTAATTGTAACTCTATTTTATTATTATTAATTATCACATCTCTATTTTTATTATTATTACTAGTATTATAATTATTATTATTATAATTGTTATTATTATTATTATGATGAGAGTGGTAGTGGAAAATAAAAACATAAATATGCCCCTAACTTTTGAAGACGACTACAGAGGGGGAGGGGGGAAGGGGGTATTTCTGCCCCAATTATTGAAGATGGTCTTAGTACTTGTGTGGTTGCATTTAACCCTATTAATTTCATAAATTATTGCACTTCGATTCTTTTGACGTAGTAGGCATATCTAATAATAATTGAATAATAACAATTATATAAGATTTTTTTTGTTCTTTGCACCTTAATCTTCGTCTACCTTGCCTATTTACTTAATATTAGTAATTGTGCGGTTGTATTTAACCCTATTTCTTTCGTAAATTATTTCAATTTGATTCTTCTGACGTGGTAGGCACATCTAATAATAATAAAATAATAACAATCATATAAGAAAAAAACTGTTATTTGCACCTTAATCTTTCCTTGACCTTGCATATTTACTTAATATTAGTGTTTGTGTTGTTGTATTTAACCTTATTACTTTTGTAAATTATTGCAGTTTCAGTTCTTTTAACTGTTTGGTGGTAGGCACATTTAATAATAATTGAATAAAAGTTCGTTGCACCTTAATCTTTTTTATGTGTTGCACTTCATTCTCCAACTTTTCAAACGTTGTGCACTTAAGCAACTTGGCAAACGAATAAAATTAGTTATAATTGCAGCAGTTTAGTTAACTAAAGGAGACAAACACAAATACAAAATGGTCAAGTTAGTGAATTGCAAAACTCTAAATTGGGGTGTAAAGTGTGATTTTCCTTATAAACTATTAAGGTATTTTTCTTGATTGCTTAAGCGTGATTGCAAATGTTTTTGAAAAGATTTTTTTTTTATCCCTAGCTAAAACAGTTTTTCAATGTTTGGTTTCACTGTATTTTTAGTGTTGGAAATTATTTCTAGACATTTTATCCGTGTTATTGAATTTTTTATTTACACTATATTTGTTGTTTTATTATTAATTTTGAAATTAATTGTGATATGTATAAAAGTATTTAAAATACATTAATTTATTAATATTATTAAGAATTGATTAATAACCTAAAATATGATTATTAGGCTTCATAATTAGTGATTTAAACTAAATAAATCCTAACAGCTTGATCGATTATTAATTAAGGTTTAATAATATTTATAAATTAATATATATTAAGCTACATGAGTTCGACTAGTGTTTTGTTCAATAATTAAACTTCATTACTTTAACAAAAATCAAATTCAAATATAATTTTAAGCTAGATAAATAAAAATAAAAACAAGTGAGCTTGAATCATAAGTTGTTCGATTCTACGACTAGTTTAGATCTTTATCATATATTGTATAAAAATTGTAATAAATTGATAACTACGACCCGATTTAATTTAAATGATAACTAACTGGACGTTATTCTAAAAACATTAACTATACAATAATTAAATGGTTCAGACATCAGAATAATTTAAAATTTAAAATGTTTAAATAACAACATTATATATGATATAAAATTAAGATTTGGGCATCTGAGATTCGATTCGGGAACCCGGGTTCAATAATGCCTCGTCAGCGAAGAGCGACATATATAACTTAAATTGGACACCAAGTTTGGAGGTCGCATACCTCCCACAACTGACCTACTTCTCCTACGTGAACCAAAGCCTCAGAGCGAAGTTAACCCCATTGCTATGCTAGTATCTAACTAACCCCAGTTCAAACACGTAAGCTCTGTCTTCAGGAAAGATTTACATGGATCCATAATCTATCATTTTTTTAGGGACATGGGAATGATCATTGGTAACTTCCCATGCATGCATATCACAATCCCCAAATTAGTGATTATCCTAACCAATCAGATCTCCTAATTAGTCAGATATAAATACCCCAAGGAATGACCAACTTAAACTAATGCACAAGTACGTATTATGCACTCCTTATTGCATATTGTCTTAAGTTTTCCGCCAACATTTTCTTGACTTAAGAATCGAAGGAGGCTCCACCAGCACCCCACCACGTGATGTCTTTGTTTTGTGGTTCATGCGTACAAGATATTAAATTATTTAAGCGGGGCATACTGGATCTAGGATCCACGGTATCATACTCGCTTCAATCGGCACCGTCTATGGGAATGCTTAGATTTTCCACATTAAAAACTCACTTTCGATAGAATTATGGTAAGACCAAGATGAAACAATGGCACTAGTGCCCATCCAGTGGGCAACCCACATATCCAAGAGGAAAACTCTGGCGGCGGGCCTCCCACCACATAGGAACAAATGAATTAGGCTAGGGAGGAATCAACACTACATAAGGGCCCCGAAAACCTTTGAACCCAGTCATTCCCCGAATGGAACAATTAACTGCTGCCCATAATACTTTTAGGGACAAGATGTGGGCATAGCTAGACGTGCAACTGGCTCAAGCCCCTGGCCTCATCCAATTGAGATAAGAGTAACTATTCCTCCCCCACTCCCAGGCTCTACCCCTCGAGACAACAACCCGACTCCGTAAGATAGTTCTCCCCAATCCAAAGATAATAAATATATCCAACTAATCAAATTTCTAGGAACGTAGAGTAAATGCAATTACACTTAATCAATTACATTGTGACTAATATCATTAATAAATCAACTCGGTATAGGGGTAGTAATATGGATCGATCCGTTGGATCCGATCCATATGGGATACACTACATTTTCAACATGATCAAATATGCTGGATCCGATGCACTATGGATCCATAAATAAAAATTGTGGAAACATACTGGATCAACTTAAAAAAAAAAAAAATTGTAAACTTCAATTGTCCAATCCCCCCCTCCCACTCCCACACCCACACCCTGCCATCACCCCCATCCTCCGCCACCTCCCAACCATCCCCACAACCGAGCTCCAACCACACTCCACACAAATCACCCTTATGTGTTGGATCCATATTCAAATTGGATCCAATCAAACTCACGTTAATTTTGACCCATTTTTTCGTCGTTTTAACTTTTTTTTACCAATTTCATCGGCATATCCCATTTTTAACCGATATCATAGATTTACTCATTTTTATGCAATTTAACCATTTTTTACTTCGATTTCATCGATTATTTCACCAATTTCATCAATTTAATCAATTTTTGATGGATTTAACTTATTTTTTAATCGGATTCACCATTTTTTCAACAATTTCACCGATTTCATCAATTTTCTAACTAACTTCATCGTTTTATAAAACTTTTAAGCGATTTTATAACATCGATGTTTTCACTCGTTCACCTATATAACTAATTTGTGAAAAATACATTTGACGAAATGGCGAAAATCGATGAAAAAGAGTGAAAATGATGAAAAATGGTTGTATAGGTCAAAATATTTTAAATTGATAAAATTGATGAGAAATGGGTGAAGTCGATGAAAAAATGGGTAAATTGATGAAATTAGTTAAAAGCATGTCAAATTGGCGAATAATTGAGTTAAATCAGACCATAAAGTTTTAAATCGGTGAAATTGGTGATAAAATGGGTTGAATCGGTCAAAATATGTTTCAATCGATGAGTCAAATTGGCAAAACAATGATATAAATTGACGAAATTAGTGAGAAAAAACTAGTGATAATTAAAAAAAATTGGTTAAGTCGACGAAACTAGCGATAACAATGATTAAACGAGTTAAATAGGTCAAAAATGTTTTAAATCGATAAAATTAGTAAAAAGAAGACAAAAATGGTGGAAACATAGTTAAATTGGTTAAAACAATTTAAATTGATGAAATTAAGGGGGAAAAACTAGTTATATCGGTAAAAAAATTAAATCAATAAATTGGTGAAAAAAATGGGTTCAATCAATGAAATTGAATTTTTTTTTATGAGATTGGTGAAAAAATGAGTTAAATTGGTCCAAAACAGTTTAAATCGCTGAAATTTGTGAAAAAAATGGGTTAAATCAATCCAAAAATAATTACAATCGATGAAATTAATGAAAAAATGGATGACATCGGTGGAAAATGGGTAAACGGATAAAAATGGTTTAAATCGATCAAAACAGTGCAACTCGATGAAATTATTGGAAAAAAAAGATGAAATCGATGAAAATTAGGTTAAATCGATCAATATTGTGTAACTCGATGAAAAATAGTGAAAAAGGGGTTAAATCGACCAATAATATTTTAATTCGATGAAATTAGCGCAAAGACAAATTATATATCGGTGAATAATCGGATATCTCAGTCAGAAATGGTTTAAATCGATGAAAATAGTGAAAAATGAGTTGAACAAGTAAAAAATAGCTTAAATTGGTGAAATTAGGGAAAAATATGTGAGATTGGTAAAAAATGGGTTAAACTGGTGAAAATGGAGAGTAAACATGTTAGATAGGTCAAAAAAGGTTTCAATCAACGAAATTCGTGATAAAAATTGATGAAAACCGTGGAAAATATCAAAATGATTCAAATCGATCAAATTAATGAAAAACGAGTTAAATCATTGAAAAATTTGATGAAATAAACTATTAGTTGGCTCATATATATATATATATAATTGTTTAATTAAAATACAATAAAGTTGTCCAACTCAACTGGTTTTATCCTTTAATAATGTATATACATGAGGTCAAGGGTTCAAACCCCACATCCAACAAGTTAATTAAAAACACATTACCTAGGCCAAGCCCAGACGAGACCTAGGCAGCCCCATGAGTGGCCCAGGCAAGACCCACTCGAGGCAGCCCCATGAGTGGCCCGGGCCAAAACCAGGCGTGGCCCGGGCGCCTGGGCCAGAACCAAGCATGGCCTAGGCGCCTCAGCCAAGCCCAGGTGAGACCTAGGCATTCGGGTCAGGTTCAGGCCTGCCCAGGAACGACTTAGTCAATGCTACGTCGAGGTTCAATTTTTTGCTCCGACCCGATTACTAGTAACGGAATCAACAACCAAAAAGTTGTCAATAGGTTCAAATTGATTTTCTACAAATTAGTGACAAAAATAATCTAACGGAAACATTTTGATGCTAAATCCTTCGGAATGATTCCAACCAATTGGTGATAAAATACTGACATATTTTATCCAACGGAATAATTTTGATGCTATAATCCGTCACAATGTTTTCAACGGACTGGCGACAGAATACCAACAAATTTATGTCGAAATCAGCTAGTAATTTTCCTATGCATTTCCAACAACAAAAGTTGTTGCAAAAAATATTCGGGCCCGGTCGTTCAGCCGACACTTTTTCCAACTAAAATACCAACAAAAATGAACCATCGCAACATTTACCAACGAAAAAAAAAAATACGTTGCTACATTTACCTACGGGGCCTTCACCTACGAATCAACTAGCGGAAAAAAAAACATCGCTACACATGAATACCAACGTAAGTCAAGGCTTCACCAATGGAATATGTTGTAGGTGAAGCCTAGTTTTCTTGTAGTGATTCTGTTAGGCAGTCTCTCCTCTCCTGACCGAGTAATTTGGCACTATGAGAAATCGGGCATTTTCTCGGTCAAATCCGCGTACCACTTGCACCAGAAAATCAAGTTAGCTGCTCTTCATGATGCAACAATCCCGAATCAAGTAAATACTACTGTCCGATATTGGAATTGGCTTTGGAATTCTGCCTCACCACCCAGGGGATAAAAATCCACGAAAATGAGTCAAATTAATCTTCTAATTGATTATACGATTACTTATTTAGGGGATTGTATCTTCAATATGAATAAGTTCAAGCACAATAAATTGTAACACACATACAAGCTAACGAAAATAACTTAAAAAAATATTACAATAAATCACTAAGTCAATAAAATTAGGTCAACCATTTTAATTGGGCCATATAATGTGCTTAACAACACAAATATAACTTTCTTGAGCTATACTATTTACGGATTATAAACATATTATTCTTACATCTAATTATAAATATTTAATTAATATACATATATATAGATATATAGCATAAGGAAAAATTCAAAAACATGGATCCGCCTAAGGTTAGAGTGTTTTTGTGGCTTTGTTGTAATAAATCCCTCCCTGTTAGTGCGACTCTTAGAAGAAGAAAGGTAATTGATGAGGATGAATGTACTAGATGCAATAATGGAGCAGAAAGTATCATACATGTATTAAAGAATTGCACTTATGCGAGAATTGTTTGGGCCATTTCAGGCATTCCTTTTGTTGTGTATAATAGTGACAAAGAAGACTTGGTGGAATGGTTCAAAGAAGTTTATTCTCCACTTGAACCGGTAGCAGCGGAATGCATAGCAACGCGTCGAGGACTTGAATTCGGTATAGCTAACGGCTGGAGCAAAATCATTTTGGAAGGGGACTGTATGACAATAATCGATGGAATAAAAGGGATCCAACCAAGCGTCCATCCATTGGGTCATTTATTTGATGATCTTAAAGATTTGGCTAGGAGATATGAAACTTTTAGTTGCTTTCATGTTTTTAGAGAGAATAACTCGGTTGCTCATGCTCTTTCCAGAGTAGCGTTTACTCTTTCTCCACCGTTTATTGAGCTACCTAATTTTATCCATGAGCTTGTAATTGATGATATGCCTATTTAAATGAATTTACCTACGGGTTTCCTCAAAAAAAAAATAAAAAAATAAAATAAAAGTCATGTACCTCATTAATTGATGCATAAAATACATAATAAAGACAACTCAATATTGAAGATTGGTCAATTAAAGTTCATAAATGTGGATTAATTAAATGGTAGCAAAGTAGGAAACTGGGAAAACAAGATTGAAAGTGATACAATTAAGAATTTGAAATATCAAAATTTAAACTAATAATACTAAATGTAATTTAATCAAGAACCGCTCTAGGCAATCGGGTTAGATATGAACCTTGCAAACGTAAATAAAATAAAGTGGTTTCTTGTTAATGAGATTTTTAATATCCAGGGGAGCTGAATATAATATTTTGTTTCAATTAAACATCTTTTTTATTGAAATAAAGTGATTTCTTCTCTTTAACTTATTTCTATTGATGTTTTATGTAGTTGGTCTCCCGATAGCAAAGTTGACATATTGACTTTGGATGTTTTAAGTTCGAATTTTTGGGGGGGGGGTGGGGGGGGGGGGGGGTGGGGGGGGGGGGGGGTGGGGGGGGGGGGGGGTGGGGGGGGGGGGGGGTGGGGGGGGGGGGGGGTGGGGGGGGGGGGGGGTGGGGGGGGGGGGGGGTGGGGGGGGGGGGGGGTGGGGGGGGGGGGGGGTGGGGGGGGGGGGGGGTGGGGGGGGGGGGGGGTGGGGGGGGGGGGGGGTGGGGGGGGGGGGGGGTGGGGGGGGGGGGGGGTGGGGGGGGGGGGGGGTGGGGGGGGGGGGGGGTGGGGGGGGGGGGGGGTGGGGGGGGGGGGGGGTGGGGGGGGGGGGGGGTGGGGGGGGGGGGGGGTGGGGGGGGGGGGGGGTGGGGGGGGGGGGGGGTGGGGGGGGGGGGGGGTGGGGGGGGGGGGGGGTGGGGGGGGGGGGGGGTGGGGGGGGGGGGGGGTGGGGGGGGGGGGGGGTGGGGGGGGGGGGGGGTGGGGGGGGGGGGGGGTGGGGGGGGGGGGGGGTGGGGGGGGAAAATCAGCTTCATCATCTACCTCAGGATCAATAAAAATGAAATCTTCACCAGGAAAGCGATCAGAATCTCTAAGGACTTTGCGGATATCTCGAATTGTTCGGTCATACACCAAAATAGATTCTTTCAGAAGATCTTCTCTATACGCAGCAGAATTCTGATAATTACTCACTAGCTCCTTCTCCAACGAGCTTTGGTACTTGATGACAAGTTCTTTCTCCAAATCCCTGTAGTACTCCTTACCTTGCTCGGACTTTCTGAACTTTTCACCAGTTAGAACTTCGTGCTTCAGGTCCTTTGACAACATGTTGTTCTCTAGTTTCAGCTCCTGAAGTTGTTCGGTCATGTGAACAAGTTTCTCCTTGACCGTCTTCGCCTCCTCCTCGAAGTGTTTAGCACGCTGAGCGAGTAAATGGGACAGAAGGGGTATCTGTAAAAACAAAAAATATTTTTAAGTCAAATGAATAACATGAAATACAAATCAAATATATGGAAAATGTTACATACCCGAGCAACATCAGCACATAGTATTTTATCCAGATTTTCAGATGGAAACTGATCAAACCGATTGGCATCATGTGCAGAAATCAGTTGCCTAGTCTTATCATATCCAAGTTCTAAATCAGCTGAATCCCAAAACGAACCAACACCCTTTTCTTTGTTAATGCCAAAGATGAATAGACCTTTCCCTGCTCCAGGACGAGGAGAGACTTCTAAGGTATTCTCTCGTGGACGTTTCGAAGGGGGCGATGATTGCCGATTCCTCCCAGATGACACAATTGTCCCAAAAGTTTCACTAGGAGCACTACGTGAAGCTTGAGATGCACCCTTGTTAACGGAACTCCCTCTTGGATTCCCAGATTGAGTTCCCTTATGCGGAGGGGGAGGAGGACGACGGGGATCACGATCTACTCGCAAAGCTCCTTTCCCAGCGCGAATCTCACTGATAGACATACCCTTGCCTGCAAAATGCGCAAGTTAAATACGCAAGTTAAATTGATAAACATAAACACACATAAAATATATATATAATAATGTATACCATTAGTAAATAAAGGGGCAACATTAAAGGGTTCTCTAAATTAACCAGCACTCTCAAACTTCTCGCGAATATCATCTATGTCAATGGAAGGATCGTGCGGGGAAGAACTACTACTCCACTCTATGGGAAAATCCCAACCTTCATTCCTTACATAAAAATACTTCAATTTCCAGGGTCCCCTAGAACCCTTCGCAGATGTACAACCCTCTAAGAATTTGCATCTGTTTTGAGGAAAAAAATGAAAATATAACTGGTTGGGCACTCTTCTTAGGATAAATAAACTTCTAAAGAAGTCCAGTGTTGGAAGAATATCCAGGTTGGTGGAGCAACGCAAGAAACCTTCATAATACATGAAGGAATTTGGAGTCAGCTGACTAATGCTTATACCGAAACTACACACAATTTTCACCAAGAGAGGATCTGGAGGAATCGAAAATCCACAAAGGAAAAATTCTTTGTACACGGTGAAAAACCCTGGTGGAGGAGTCCTAATTTTTTGACCATCATAAGGAAGCAAAAACTCATGACAGGAGGACAAATTAATCTTATTTTTTAGCATATTCAGCTCCTTCAAAGACATCTCAGTATTGGCTATCTCAATATCTATTGCCCGACTTTTTCGCTTTGAACCCACAAAAGATGGGGTATCCCTCTCCTCATCCTCAACATCATCCATCACCTAGCTAGACGCATCATCTGGCCTAGTTCCTAAAGGAATATGACGAGATGTATCAGAAATAAATTCATCATCAGAAATTAGAAAATCCGAAATTCCAGAATCACATGGAGGTAGTTCACAAATAGCTCTAGCAACTTCTTCCTCAAATGAAAAATCAACTCCTAAATCAAAACTTAAAAAATCAACCTAAAGAAGTAAATAACTAAACTAAACTCGGTCGGGGCATTATTTACCTCGGCCGAGGCGAAGTTACCCCGGTCGAGGCAGGATCGCCTCGGCCGGGGCAGAAGAACCTCGGCCGAGAATGGCCGAGGCAGGACAGCCTCGGCTAGGCGCGGCCGACCTCGGCCAAGCTCGGCCGAGGCAGGTATGTCTGCCTCGGCCAGGCTCGGCCGAGGCAGACATGCCTCGGCTGGACTCGATCGAGGAAGATATGCCTCGGTTGGGCTCGATCGAGGCAATATGCCTCGGTTGGCTCTGGCCGAAGTTGGACTGCCTCGGCCGGGTCAGCCTAGGCAAGAACTGCCCAGGGCTGAACTTGGCCGAGGCAGCCAGGCCTCGATTGGTTGGATGGATAAAAAAAATCATAAATACAAAAGGAAAATTAAAAATTAAATTAGCAACAAGTACCTCGTGACGACATTCTTAGAAGATAGCTCTCGAGAAAGAAACTAAGATTTTTGAAGTTTAAAAGGTACACTTAGGAGAAAGGAGATGAAAATTATAAATAGTCTATACTAAACATAATTTTGGAAATGCAATATCCCCAAAGAGAAATATCCTCCAATAATAAGTCCTAAGATAATTAAGATATTATCTTGTAAAATTTCTCCCTATAATAAAAAAAAATTTTCTTGTAATAAGTCCTAAGATAATTAAGGTACTACTTTGAAAAAATATCCTAAATAAGGAGCATGTCTTGTTTAAAACATATATGTATATATATGTATATATATGTATATATATGTATGTATATAGGTATTTTATTACTAAAAAATTCCGCAACTGAATATCTCAGAATATTCACTTACGGAACTGGGGGGACATCATGATGGTGGCAATTTATGATATAGGGGTATTTTAGTAATTTCCCAAATAATAAATTAATTATAAAAAAATTGCATTTATGTCACTAGTTTAAAGGACCATTTTACCCCTACTTAATTCCTTGACATTTATGAAGGAAGACTCTTCACCTCCCCAAATTCTCCTATAAATAGCTAATCAACCAACATAAAAAAGGGAAGTTTTGATAGAAAAGAGAAAAGAAGCTCATAGTTCTCTGCAAGATCGTCCCGTGCAAGTCAGTGTTTATAGTTTGGAGAAGGATCAAAGAAAGGAGGAATCTCGAAGACGTCCTTTGATCATTTTTACCCAACATCATATTGGTCGAGGCAGGATCGCCTCGGCCGGGGCAGAAGAACCTCGGTCGAGAATGGCCGAGGCAGGACAGCCTCGGCTAAGCGCGGCCGACCTCGGCCAAGCTCGGCGGCCGGGGCTGGGATGCCTCGGCCTAAGCGCGACCGAGGCAAAAGCACCTCGGCCGAGCGCGGCCGGGGCTAGGATGCCTCGGCCAAGCTCGGCCGAGGCAGACATGCCTCGGCCAGGCTCGGCCGAGGCAGACATGCCTCGGTTGGGCTCGGTCGGGGCAATATGCCTCGGTTGGCTTTGGCCGAAGCTGGACTGCCTCGGCCGGATCAGCCTAGGCAAGAACTGCCCAGGGCTGAACATGGCCGAGGCAGCCAGGCCTCGACTGGTTGGATGGATAAAAAAAAAATCATAAATACAAAAGGAAAATTAAAAATTAAATTAGCAACAAGTACCTCGTGACGACATTCTTAGAAGATAGCTCTCGAGAAAGAAACTATGATTTTTGAAGTTTAAAAGGTACACTTAGAAGAAAGGAGATGAAAATTATAAATAGTCTATACTAAACATAATTATGGAAATGCAATATCCCCAAAGAGAAAAATCCTCCTATAATAAGTCCTAAGATAATTAAGATATTATCTTGTAAAATTTCTCCCTACAATAAAAAAAAAATTCTTGTAATAAGTCCTAAGATAATTAAGGTACTAATTTGAAAAATATCCTAAATAAGGAGCATGTCTTGTTTAAAACATATATGTATATATATGTATATATATGTATGTATATAGGTATTTTATTACTAAAAAATTCCGCAACTGAATATCTCAAAATATTCACTTACGGAACTGGGGGGACATCATGATGGTGGCAATTTATGATATAGGGGTATTTTAGTAATTTCCCAAATAATAAATTAATTATAAAAAAATTGCATTTATGTCACTAGTTTAAATGACCATTTTACCCCTATTTAATTCCTTGACATTTATGAAGGAAGACTCTTCACCTCCCCAAATTCTCCTATAAATAGCTAATCAACCAACATAAAAAAGGGAAGTTTTGATAGAAAAGAGAAAAGAAGCTCATAGTTCTCCGCAAGATCGTCCCGTGCAAGTCAGTGTTTATAGTTTGGAGAAGGATCAAAGAAAGGAGGAATCTCGAAAACGTCCTTTGATCATTTTTACCCAACATCATGTATAGTTTCATACTAATTTTATTAGTTTATTTATTTTTGTACCATGATAATGATTAAATAAATTTTCTGTTGTAATAATACATTCATTATTTCACTAAAAATGTACTAGATGGATATTGTAACCATCCCTTAATTTGTTTACCTTCGAATTTCAAGAAATTAATGTAATATTATCCATTTGCAGTAATTAAAATCTCACTGTCCTTGTATTCTATATTAACCAATACAAGAAAATTGGTGCAAGCAATTTATTCAACACAATGTTGAGAAATTTACAAAATTAGTCATGTAAATATAATTCATTGGCACTTTAGTCTTTTAAAGAGTTAAATTTTAAGTCACTTCTGATAATTAATTCTTTTGGCAATTTTAATTTAACATCCTCAAATTGAAGGGTCATGTGATCCACACATGACGTAATGTGCTAATATTATGAGTTCCAGCCAAAATTGAACTAAATTTGTAATGAAACAATTAATTAGTTACTTGATGTGATTGACACTAGAAAAAGGGTAAATTTTTACAAAAAAAATCGATGAAAATAAATTTGTTGAAATATTATTTAAAATTTTGAAAGAATATATTTCCTTGATGTGATTGACACTACTAGAATGTAATTTTGCATTTTATGTATATATTTTCTTTTATAACATGGGCTATCAATTTTAGAATTGACCTAGGGCCCCAATATGTCCAGGACCAGCCCTACGTCTTACATCAGGATGGAGCTCCGATTGATGATGTCGATGAGGTGATGAAGTTTGACATGTACACAAAGGATACTGCTAGGGCTCGCGGGGATTGATCATTAAGAAAATCCTCTAATGCTCAAGTCAAATCAGATAAATATACTTGAAATTGAACAACAAACATGAGTTTTTAGTGCAATAGAATGTGTCATAATGTTCTTGTCGAAGAGCAGTAGGTCGATCCTTGTGCTGCAAGCAAAGTCCACCCACTTTGGTAGACAATGTCGATTGTCTTGAAATTCTCTCTCAATTTGGGTTTGGTCACACTATTCTAATCACAAGACAAATGTAATATACAAGCCATGTGAATGAAGAGAATTTTTCAATATCAAAATAAATATATTATACTTATTTTGTGATTGAATGAGTGTGGTCAAGCCGAGTTAGGGTAATAACTAATAACCACTCTTTGCCATACTTTGTCTTGACGTTGTTCTATGTGTCAAGTGCCACGTCTAAGGCATATCACAAGCCAATCTAATATTCTTCAGTAATGTTATTATACTAGGGAAAAATAAATTAGTCCTTTAAAATGTGCAAGACGTGAAAATGAGACACTTGTAGTCCTGACAAGTAATTTACATATTTTATGTCTTAGTTGTCGCTATTTTTGTCCTATTATCCGAAACTTTAGCCCCAAGTCAAAATTAATATCAATTCCCCTAAATTCCCACGCAAACAAACAAATTGAGGCACTATAATATTTTTGTCCTAATAATTAGTAGGTATAGGAAGAAATGGATGGAAATAGAGTGTTATTTTGCCTCCAAATTCAGCTCTATGATTTGGCAATGTCACATGGTAGTTACAACCGTACAAAATCTCTAATTTATTTATTTGCGTGATAATTTACGGGCACTTATTTTAATTTCGACGAATTTAGGACTAAAATTATAACAAAAGGACTAAAGTTGCTGAAATTTAAAATACAAATAATGTAAATTTACTTGTCGAAACTACAAATATCCCACTGTCGCGTCCTTATAAGAATTAAAGTACTAATATTGTTCTTTCCCGTTGTTATACACTATAATAAATGGCAAAAGTCATTCTTGCTCAAATAAGTGTGCTCCTGGTTAATTTTATATTTTAGGGTGATTTTTTGTTGTTTAACCTTTTGTAATCGCTTTTCGGTCGCTTATATATTATGATAAACTTTCTGTATTTCTTATTGTTAACAAGACTTAATAAAATAGGTTTACAATTTTGGTTCACATTAGTTTGGTGTTTTTGGGAAGTTAACACTATGTGATATGCTTAATGGGCAATTTACCTCCATGTTATATTAAAAATTAAAATAGACAATTTTTCTCTTTGTGAAATGAAATTATGAGCAATTTACCTCCATGTGATATGATTTAATGAGCAATCTACCTCCTTGATAGTGGAGGTGTTGCACACACACTCTATAATACGACCGAGACTTCATTTTCATGTAAAAATTCACCAATTTAACCTTACCATTGATAAAATATTTACCTCACTTTATTCCCCTGTGATATGCATAAATGGACAATTTACCTCTATGTGATATGTGCAAACGAGCACTTTAACTCCCTGTGATATTGCATAATAGTCATTTTACACCCTTGTAAAAATGTAAGAGTCAAGAGGGGGGCAATATATGTGCTTCTTTTATGAAAACAGAGAGGTATTTTGTCTTTTTATTTATCACAGAGAGTTAAACTGCTTATTTAGAATAATACAAGTGTTAATTTGCTATTCACTCTGACTCACTGGTGCTCTTAAGCAAGAATAAAATAACTTTTATCGGACAATATGTTTCACGTATATAACGAAATTTGTGGGATATTTTTGTAATTTGATCCAACCATCTTATAAACAAGCTTAGGGGAGACGGATGTACGTATTCCTTAATAAATCTTATTGTACATATTTTGTTCAATTTAATTACATAATTCATCAAATGGTCACACCATTTTGAAAAAAGTACATGATACCATAAAGTGGTGACATGTCCAATTTATGAAAGTCGAGTTAAAACTCTCAACTTACCCAAATTAAACATGACAAATAGATACACTTCAATTGATGCATACTCATTAAACATTTCTATTAATTTCTTGTACCAACCAATTAATTAACATCTGAGAAAATTTATTTGAAGAACATTCAGGTTTTGCACTAGCAGCTATAAATTTTTTTTTTTAAAAAAAAAAATTCTGCTCAATTAAATGTTGGTTTTTAAAAGCAATCCCATCTGTAATCAATTTATTGTTGCATTTTCCTATGAATGCTTTTTATGTCCTTATTAAACCTCTAAATATCAAAGCTAAAAAAAAAAAAAAAAACTTGTAAATATTTATTTGAAGGACTCGCCACGTCTCGAATCTCCGTACTTCGTTTTATTAATTTTAACATCTCTTTAGTTTTATGTGTGTGTAAGTGCACAAGTTCAACACAAAAATGTAATACATTTTTCTTACGAATATTTCTCTCTCTTCCATATGTTACAACTTACTTATAGGAGCAGGCATTGATTTCGGGTAAACCAAACACGTCCTATTTCGTTGCTTGGATGGATATTTTGGGTTCGGTCATATCTTAAAAAACCCGTTTTCTTTTATGGACTTATGGAATGGGTTTGGTCCGGATTTAGGTACTCATATTATAAAAATCTATTTCATTAGATGTGATTATGGGACGTGATCAAGATTGATTTGTCCAGTCTCAAAACTCGTAAGGGTCCCAAGCATAGGCGGATCTAGATGTTTTATGTGATTTTAGCAATTTTTTTCTTTCGTTGTTACGTACGTATTTTTTAGATTTTTTTCCTTAATAATAATTATAAAAACAATATGAACTATCATTGTTTTTGTAATTCGATTTTATTTTTTCTTTATTCAATGTACTTAGTTGAATAAAAAATTCTCAATAATTTTAAAAAGAATACAATCTTTTATTTTCTTTATAATACGGGTTTCCCGTCATAACGGGATATCATATGCAACAAAAATAATTTATAGGGGTCATTTTTATCAAACTCCACCTTCTATTTTTTGTATCTTTGCATATATTTTATAGTGAATAAATTTAAGTTTAACTGTTTGATTGATTTTTTTTTCTAATATATTTTAGCCCCCCTGCCTAAATTCCTGGATCCGCCCCTAGTCCCAAGTGTCCATATCCAAGTCCATTAACCATTATATCAACTCAATTTTTCCTACTCAGTACCCACAACCTAGTCGCTCAAATGCAAACTAATGCGAGTGCAAATATTTGGTTATGGGAAATGATCCGTTAATCGAAAATAGAGGTTTAAGATTAACTCTGGGTCATACTTATACCAGAAGGAGTTTTTGTTGCATGAGACTTAGGTCCTTCCTGATTTCTCTCCAAAATTGGTAACGTCGTTAAACTTGTTAGTTGTATCCCGAAGATTGGGGATGAAACTCGCATCTTATTTGGGGCGAGCAGCTGGTCACACGAGGTCACGACTCGCACGGACGGATCCGAGATTGGAGATTGGGGGGGGCCGAACTTTTTTGTCCGTAAAATTTTATCGACAATAATATTCAAATTAATATTATGCACAAACTCATGAATAATAACTAAAAAAATAGATTGTCAATGAAAATTGTATCGAATTCAAAAGGAAAAAGTAATTCAATTAAAATAAATTATCTAAGTTGTACACGCCGTTCTTTCATATCATAAAAGTTATCTATGATAGAATCAACATCAAATTTCTCAGCAATTCGTCTTTCAATGTAATTAATCATACAGTCGGCAAGATATTGATCTTCCATCTTATTTCTGAGCTTATTTTTCACCAACTTCATTGCTGAAAATGAACGTTCAGTCGTAGCAGTGGTGACAGGAAGAGTTAGGATCAATCGAGTCAAACGATCAATTAAAGGATACACCATAGACTTTTTCATACTCATCAATCGTAGACATAGCTCGGATATTCTTGATAACTTTGGAACTCTGGGTGATTAAGAACATCGAGCTGATAATGTTGTGCTTGTATTTTCATATGTAACATCTTTTGCTCAATAAAATCATTAGGATAAAACTTAGTTGTAAGTTAACAAATGTGATCAACATTAAAAAACTTGTAATTGCCACTAGGATCAAATGTTTAGCTTAATCTAAGAAGCTCCACACTATTTTCATTAAATCGACTATTTAACTCTTGCGATTGAGTATCAATAGTAGCGATTGACAAATTAACCCAATAATGATGCTCCACAGAAATCGAATCTACTTGACGACGAGTTCAACCCCCTCTAGGCATATAAGTAATAGTCATATCAGGAATATCAATATCATGCTTTTCACAAAAATATTTAACATCTTTTAAGAAATTTTCCCAACTTGTTTCTCTCATATTTTGAATCAAAGTCTTGGTAGTAGAAATCAAGGATAATGCATTCAAAATATCTTGACACTTAAGTTGCAAAGCTTGACTAAGATCAAGGGTTATTTCCAAAATATCTCTCATCATATGCTAGATAAATATAAACTCAAAAGATATCATTGCTTCACACGCGGCATGTGCATCACCTTTTTGAGAATAATTACCATCCTTCGTGTTACTTTCAAGAACAGAGTATGTAGCATCATACATTTTCAATAAGCTCCGGATTGAGTTCAAATGGGAGCTCCATCGCGTATCACCAGCTCGTTGTAAAGTGCCAATTTGGTTGAGTCCGATCCACTGCCAGTTTCAAGCTCATTGTTTTCAATCAAATTGACAACATTGGAAGTCTGAGCATCTCTTAACTGATCATGTCGTTTCGGAGAAGCACCTACAAGATTGACGATAAATGTCAATTTTGTGAAAAAATTATGTATTGGGTGAATTTCTCTTGCAGCGGCAACTAACGCCAGTTGTAGTCGATGAGCAAACAATGGATACAATAAGCAGAAGAACATTCGTTTTGAAATAAAGCTTGTAATCCATTCAACTTACCTCGCATATTACTTGCTCCATCATATCCTTGACCACGAATATTATGAATATAAAGATTATTATGAGAAAGAACCGATGTTATCTCAGCTTTCAAAGTTAATGAGGTCGTATCTGAAAAGTGAACAAGATCGAAGAACCTTTCCTGAACTTGACCTTCTTTGTCTACATATCTCAAAACAATTGCCATTTGTTCTCGCTTGGATTCATCCCGAGCTTCATCAATAATAATACAATACTTTGAATCACCAATTTCTTCACATATTACGGCTCGATCCTTTCTTGCAAAAATATGTATAATGTCTTTCTGAATAGTGGGAGATATATATTGAGCATTACCAGGAGCATTTTCTAGCACCACATTTTTCACATTTGAATTGTATGATGAGAGAAGTTTGACCAACTCAATGAAATTGCCTCGATTCAACGAGTCAATAGTTTCATCATGACCTCTAAAGGCACATCCTTAAAATGTGAGCCATCGAATAGCATCAATTGAAGTTTTCAACCGCAAACGATTTTCAAAAATCATTTTAGAAGTTTTTATTTGCATAACTTTATCTATATGTTGAGATTGAGTCATCAATTCATCACATGTTCTAACACAAATATTATGTGGTGAACTAGGATTTGTACCAATATGTTTAAAAAATGCACAATATTTTCCATCATTAACTTTTTTCCAGTTTCGAAAGTCAACTTCTATGAATGCATTTGTTCCAGTGTGAAAGCTTGATAAATTACTGAACACATAACATGGTAAACAAAATACAGCATCCTTAGCTTTTGAGTACTCAAGCCAACTAGAAAATTTATCAAACCAGGACTCTTGAGAAGTGCGAAGATGGTTAGTTGACCCTGAGAGAGGATATTTATCAAGTCTAGGTTGATATGGCCCTGCCATTATATAAGCTCGTCTTATTTTATCACGTTCTTCGATAGGATACAATTCAATCGAAGGACATAATCCCGGATCCCGTTCTATAGAATAAATATCAACTTCTTCTTTTTCAATCCTTGGTACTTTATGTGGTTGAGAAATAGAAGATGTAGGTGGACTAATTGGTGCTCTAATATTTGATGATGCAATTTGTGGTTCAGGATTATCAACATTCTTTCTTTTGAAAAATGCACCAATTGTAGACGATTTTTCCATATTTGAATTTCAATCAATAATTTATCTCCTATTATATAACAAGTAAAAAAAAAATAATAAATAAACTAGAATACATATTATTATATCATTCAAAGTAAATATAAATGTATAGATTAACATACCTTACTTATAATCGAAGACACAAAATCGAATCGATTCACAATTAATATTAAAGTTTTTCAAGAATCAATTAAATTCGATGTTTTGAGAAGGAGATATAGATAAATTCTCACTAATCTTGTTTACACAATTTCTTTCAATTAAAGTACATAGATAAATTTATAGGTTTTATTATTAAATAAAGAGACCAAATAGAATTAGGATTAGAGATTAACTGTTAGTCATAAGAAAGAAAAGAAATAGTTGGGTTGAGATTGTATTTGTTGGGCCTTGATTCAAACAAATAAGTTTACTCATAGTGTAGAAACTTTAGTTACTTTGCAACTTTAGCCAATTTTTAATTAGTAATACTCCTAAAGGTGTTCTATTTTTTTTAAAAAAATTCTTGGGGGGGCCAGGGCCCCCGCAATGATATATGTACGCCCGCCTCTGACGACTTGTGATCTCTACATGAACATTTCTCTAGCTTATAGTTTGTCCATCTCAAGCTGAGACTTAGTATTTTTTCATTTTTTCTTTTTAGTAGTTGTAATTTCAAAATTCGTTAATATGTTACTACAATTGGAAAAAAATAGATATAGAAAAATGAAAGAAATCCTTAATTCTCCATCCAGCCCACTAATTATTTTGGGGCCTCGTAGTTCTTTTGGACTTGGACTAGATTTTATGCACTCTTTGTGGGCTTGAGAGAATATTTTGGATCCAATAAAATCTCAACTTTCAAAATTCTTGTGAATAATTTTTTTTAATTATAATAACATTATATTTTCATTTAACTTACTTCACGTTTTAAACTTTCTTAATAATTCATTGAGCTTTTTTTTTCTTTTCCCATTGAGCTTTAATCTAGAAAAGATCAACTCTCGATACCTTTAATCACTTGTTATAAATGATCTGACCAATCATGATGAATAACAATTGTATCTATATTTATGTATCAAAACTAATTCATGTTGTTACCTTAAAATGTACATAATATGAGATCATAAATGCAATATTAACTATTTTCTTATTAAATTGATGGTAATGTTTTATTAATATTGCTTATGGGATTGTAACATTTTATATATAAATAATTTAAATTTGTTTATTTTCGAATTTTAATCTTTAACCTATTGGATCGATCTAGATTCATATTTACTCGACGTATTCTAAATTACAAATCTTTTTAGGGCCCATTCTATTTGACCAATTAGACCTCATTAACTAAATAATTTGACATTCTCATTTGTTTGGTTTGCACGACAAAAATTCGGGCCAGGCCGTAGGACCCCTAATAATGTGGGCCATCCCAGCCGAATATGTCCAATTACAATTCCACCCCCACCCCCAAATATATAATTGGAGCCTAGCTAGATAGTTTTGCCAGTTAGACCATCTCCAGTGATCATGGATTCCCCTTCTCCTTCAGACTCCTTTTATCATAGTCATCTTCAATGATTCAATTTTCTCATTCTATTTAATTTCAATTCTCATATTTCCCCACTATCACTTATAAAAATGATAATAATGATAATAATAATAATAATAAATAAAAATAAAAATAATTATAAAAATAGTAAATTAAACATTGACATTAATAATTAGTAATTTGACATTGGCATTAATAATAAAAAAATTAATAATTTATAATTGTTAGGGTTATGTCGTTTCTAAATTAGTTTATCGTATTAAAATTATGTTACATGTAATTGTTTTAATCCATAAATTGTTTTTAATTAAATTTCTAATTAATTCCAATTCTCATATTTTCCCACTCTCACTTAATAAAAATAATAATAACAATTAATAAATTTATCATTGTCCATAAAGTTACAATGTTACAACTAAAAAAAATTAAATTAATGTTAAGTTTATGAAATTAAACTTTCTTAAATTAAAGTTAATTCTAATTTTTTTTAATGTAATAGACAAATAAAAGGTTTTTACAATGTTATTAAATTTAAACAATAAAATATTAAGGTTATTACATAAAAGTTACAACATTATAAGTAATAAAATTAAATTAATGTTAAGTTTATTAAATCAAAGTACAAATTATACAAGTAAAAATAAATTAAGGTTAAGATTTAAAAAAAAACATTTTTTTATAATTTCCCTATTAAATTAAAATAAAAGAAAACAAGAAAGAAAAAAAACTAGGGTTGGGCGTGTCTCCCAGCCCAAGATTGATGCCCCACCGCCCCACCCACTTGGGTGGTGGTTCATCCACCGTCCCACCACCCATCGCCCCCTCCCCTCTACTCATTTTTTCACTTTTATTCTCCTTCCCCTATGGACATCCCCTCCCACCCCATCAATGGAGATGCCCTTACCATATTATCCCTCAACTTTTAACCTAATTACAAGAAAATCACACTACTTTAATTGTTCCACAATTTTTTTTTTTTGGTCATAGTTCTACAATTTTATGTCTTCATATGAACATGTAAAGATCGTTAAAATCATAATCCCTTTGTTTGAACCCTAATATAATACATTTTCAACATAATGACACAACTCGTATATATGAACTTCGTACAACGTTGAATTTCTTCATCATTGTTATTTGTTTAGAATGCTTGTGGATTTTTTTCTTTGGAAAAAACTGTAGATAAAAACTTTCATGTTTGCCTAAATTGTTTAATTTCTTTCTCACACTCGATTTGTGTATTTATATTTTGGAAGGTCACATTCTAAAACTGAATATTTTATATAGACTCTAATTAAATAGCTTCCTATTGAGTAATTGAAATATTTATTCAGCAATGTTTATACAATCAACTCCATTCTTTCAGTTTACGTTCTCGAGTTTGTATAGTCAAAATTATGAATTATAACCTAATGTTAAATTAATATATGACACTCCATTGTTCTTTCAATTCTGGAAATTGTTTCGATTAATCCATGAAAGTAAACTCATTAATATGGAAATCGTGAAATGAAAATGACAATTTGAAGTGTCTCGTTAAATGTTTAGTTTGGTAGCAAACATGTAAAATAAGGGTATTTTTGTCAACTCGGGTAATTCTGGACAAAAATATGTGAAGCGAACACTTTTTTCCACTAATGTACCAATTATAATTTGGGTTAAAAGTCATTATTAGAAAAAAGGGGAAATTTCGAGGAAAATAAATCTGTTGAAATATTTCTAAAAATTTCGACAGGAAAATTTCCGTCGATATATTTCTACCGAATAAAAGCATTTATTTTCGGTTGAAATAATCTGTCGAAAATTTTAATATTTTCAACATATTTATTTATGTCGAAATGTAATAATTTCGCGAAAAATAAAATAAATAAATAAATTTCGACAGAAACCAAAATCCACCGAAATTTTAAAATTTTTGACAGATTTATTTCCGTCGAAATGTAATAATTTCGCGATAAAATAAAAATAAAAAATCCGTCGAAATTTTAATTAATTTCGACGGATTTGCTTCCGTCGAAATGTCTGAAAATCTTTAATTGCCCTAGCACGCGACCCAACAGTTTCATTTCCCCCTTCTCATTTCTTCCAAGCAGCCGCGCCGTCTCCTCCTCCTTCCATCCCAAATCGTCGTCGCTTCCTCTCTCATCAACGTAGCCTCTCGTTCTCTCGACCCAACCCAGCTTGCACACCGCTCCACTTGCCAGAACTCGTGAGGCCCGCCTAGCCCAGCCCGCCAGCCCCACCACTGCCTCCCGTCCGACGTCGTTTTTCTCAGCAGTCCTGTCCAGGGAGCCTTAGATCTGTTTGAAATTCGAGATTAGCTTACATTGAAGGTATTTTAAATATGTTTGGTTTTGAAAACATGATAATTTATTTATTTATCTAAAATATTATTTCTTAGGAATTTAGAAAAAGTAGAATAGGGAGGAGGATTCGACATATGTGAGAGTCGCAGTTGATGGTGAAGAGATTGAAGATCAAGAAGACGGTAAATTAAATTCAAGAAATTAGCACAATATTAGTATTTTTTAATTTTTGGTAACTGTTATTAGTTGAAATATAAAATAATATATATGTTGGGGCTGCAATTAACTAATTGTTAGATTAACTTGGAGGGTTGAATGTAGGGATTTTTATTTGCTATTTAGGAATTTTCATTTGGTAACAAGGTGGCTCTAAGTGAAGAATATTATTAACCATGTTGAATCTTGTTTTTAATAGGTGTTTTCTGTTAGTTTATATTTGGTATCCATTTTTGTTGTTAAACAAGTAATATCGGCCTACGAAAGTAGAATAAACTGATAATTTCTTTATCACCTTGTTTTTTCCTTCTAAAATGAGGGAATTGAAAAAAATGTGACAGATGAGGTGCTTTTAGCCTCAATGTGAATGTTTTTAATTTTATGATCATATTTATATTAAAAGTATTAAAACAAATAATAGAATATCAAGCTTCATTTAGTGTTCATATTTTTTATTTATCAAGCCCTACATGGAACTTTAGACTAAAAGCATTATGTTTGGTTTTGAATACATGATAATTTATTTATTTATCTAAAAGATATTTTCTTAGGAATTCAAAAAAAAGTTATTAGTAGAAAATGTAGTCATTCTTTCTAAAGGTGGTAGAATACATCTAACTTTACGATGATTGGACAAGGCTGTAAATGGTGCTGTTATATATTGTTAGTATCAAAAAAATTTATGATAAAGAAACAATTCTATTATTCTGTTTTTATAATCCTTTTTATTATGTAAATCATTGTATAAAATTGATTCCCAATTACACGTTAACTTTTTGTTTGTTTTTCGATTTTATAGTATGAAAATTTATAATGTATGTTTGTCCTCGTTATGGTTCTATATATTAGAAAACTCAAGTTTTGTTGATCATATATGCTCAGTATTCTGCCAAATATGTTGAGGAAGTACAAAAAATCTTACAATTTGATTTTCTTTCTAAATTTTTATATATTGTCAAAATGCAGCTTTCTTTGTCTCCGGTCCCATTGCGGCAAATTTGCAAAAGATTTGGAACTTTTTCAATGTCACTTGATTTTCACAATGTTCGTCATGCCTTTTCTATGATTCTTGTTCAGAGAATAGGCCAAAGCATATACCAACATAGTGTTGATTATAATAAATAATGTTTTCAGGAACCACAGAGCAAAGCCTATTATTATCGATTCAGGTATCTACTTATTGCTTGGGCTACTCAACGCCGTTCTCTACCTACTTCTTTTAAGTTGTTTACTGGTGAGTTTCTCATTTCACTTTTGTAATGAATTTGTAGATGAGAATAATGGTATCACTAAGCACTCTTAATAGATGATACTTATTACTTATTGTGAAGTGCAATTGTTAACATGTATGGTTATTGCTAGGATTTATAGACTATTTGGATGTAGACTTAGTAAAAATTGTTCCTATCTAGCGAATATATAGTTTTATCATATTATATTACGTAGTGATATAGACTTAGTAAATCAGACAAATAAACACATACTTTCTATACAAGAAATATAATTAAGTTTCTATGTACTCTATAAATATCACCTTGGAAAATGACTAACTCATGGTAATGAATATAAATTTTGTGTACATAGAATATGGATATTCGTTTACTATGTGGATGGATGTAGATAGAGTAATCCCGTCAACAGAACTCTTAAGGAGGAATTCAAGAGTGGGGGTATACGGGTTCATCGCCCATGTTATGTCTCAACCTGGACTTGTATCATCAACTAATGATATACGGGTTCATCGACAATGTTATGTCGCAACCTCGACTTGTATCATCAGCTAATGAAATTAGGTGCCCTTGTCGGAAATGTGGAAATAGAAAACATATTAAGTGTGAGGTTGGGTTGTATATTTGTGTAAATGGGGATTCAAGGACGACTAGTGTTATTGGACTTCACACGGTGAGGTTGAGTTGTGAATAATAACAATGTCGAAGCTTCTAGTAGTGGTCATTTTTTCATAATGAAGGTAAAAAACTGATACGGAGATCTGGTACGATGCTATGAGGGATGCTGTGCACTTATTTTAAAACAC
This sequence comes from Penstemon davidsonii, assembly GCA_034814905.1. NCBI lineage: Eukaryota > Viridiplantae > Streptophyta > Magnoliopsida > Lamiales > Plantaginaceae > Penstemon > Penstemon davidsonii. The sequence goes on along the minus strand of JAYDYQ010002685.1, from coordinate 6,497,528 downwards.
TAAAGGCCCAGATATTCCCAACGCAGATTATCAATGTTTTCACGAACTATTGATGGCTGCTCAAACACCTTTGTGGGAAGGGTGTAACACTGAGACTAACTTGTCTTTTGATGATGACTATAAATATCGAATATAACATGTCACAATCATGCTATGATCGTGTGTCAAACCTATTCAAAATTCGGCTCCTAAAGAGAATTGTGTTCCCGAGAGCTTTTACAAAGCTAAGCAGTTGATCTCGAAGCTTGGACTAACTTCAGTAAAAATTGATTATTGCATAAACGGGTGCATGTTGTATTACAAAGAAGATGAGCATCTGAATACGTGTAAGTTTTGTAATGAAAGTCGATTTAAGAGCGGCAAAAGTAATAAACAAGTTCCAAGGAAAATAATGCATTACTTGCCGTTGATTCCTCGATTAAAAAGGTTGTATGCATCACATCAGTCGGCACCTTACATGCGGTGGCACTTTGAGAATAGAAGAGAGGAAGGTGTTATGTGTCACCCACTTGATGGAAAAGCATAGAAGAATTTTGATGAAGCTCATCCAGATTTTGCAGCAGATCCAAGAAACATCAGAATTGGGTTGTGTACGGATGGATTCAACCCATTTAATGCTAGTGAGCCATATTCTTGTTGAACGATTATTGTGATTCCTTATAATCTACTACCAGAGATGTGTATGACAACGACGTACATGTTCTTAACCTGCATAATTCATGGACCAAAAAATCCAAAAGATAGGTATTATTAATGCAAAATTAGTTTCACGAATTCAAGGTATGGTTTTAATTAGTTTTTTATACATTTTTATCCCTATCTTATGTTCGAAAAACATAAACTTGCAGAGATGTTTTCATTGGAATGTTGTCGATGAAAGGAAAATTAAGAAGATATATAAATCATGGATATCAAGAGCATTTTCACATATAATGTATGGTGTTCAAAGGACAGAAAAGAACCTATTTTATATGAATGTAGATGATCATAGTGCATTGACTAAGAAGTGGGTGACATATGCATACAAGGAAAAAAGCCGAAAAGCCAAGCAAAATTGGGCGGCAGATAGTGCTAGAAGTATAAGTCATTTAAGTGGGGCTAAAACTCGTATGAAACTTAAGATGAATTGATAAGTTGGAGAAGTTTTATTTTTTATAACATCTCTTGGACACATTAATAGTTTACTTCAATTTTTCCTTTTCAGCGAAAAAAAGTACGCCGTGATCCTCGACAAGGCGAAGTTTTCTTCGCTCAGTATGCAAAAAAGAATGCAGATGGGGAATTACAACAATGGGTGAATCGAAAAGCAGAGACTACTTATGTAAGTTGCATGATTTGAATAAGTTTTGTTTCACCTACGTACTTGGAGTTATTTTAAACAAACTTCTTTAACATTGTAGACTGGATATATGGAGCACGTAAGTAGTCAAGCATCGAATTCAGATGGAGAAGAACTATATTTCCAACCACTTGATGTTCAGTTGAAGGTATAATTGAATAGCTCATCTCCAATTTAACTTGCTTTTTTGTATTGTATGCTTGTTAATTAATACTTGAATAACATTGTTTTTACACTTTCTGATATGGGCGGAGACACAAGGTGTATCAAAGAAGGGAATTGTTTACGAACATGCACGTCGGGCTTCCCAATTACGTCCCACGCGTTCTACATACTTCTAATGATGTTGCGACTGATCCAGAAACCGTTGAGCGAATTTCAACTTTAGAAACCTAGATGGCAACGGTCTTGAATTCAGTGGAGACAATTAAGGAACAACATAAAGACGAGATGGAACTACAAAAAGCTGAGATAGAAAGGCATAAAGCCGAAATGGAACTAAATAAAGTTGAGATAGAAAGGCAGAAAGCCGATGTTGAAATGCAAAAGATGATGTAAGCCAGAATGTTCTCAGGGGCATTTCAAAATCAAGAGGGAACATCACAAAGTTCACAACCGTTTTCCAACTTTACGAATCATGTAGTTTCTCAGCATCAGGAGGGCACATCTCAGTCATGTATGATATATTCACATTTTCCACAAATTTTGGACCAAATAATTTCCCAATGTTTTTTAATATACCCCGTACAAATCCACAACCGTCTCAACAAGGTCAGTCTCATGGAGCAAATGACACTTGTGTTCCCGAAACACCGGATGATTTGTTGTTTGATTAACCTCCTTTAACTACAAGTTTTAAGGTTTGGATTCTTCATATGATTGATTAAAGGATGATACTTATATGGATAAGTTAAAAGTCTTGTAACTTACAAGGAAGTGGGTTATGAAGCCATGATGGTTGGCATTTCACCTTCTTGTAACTTTTGGATTTAGTAGCACTCTACTCTCATCTATAAAATGAGACACAACCACTCCTCAAAGCACCAAAATAAAAGAACTAAAAGTGTTAGCAAACATTCATCATCTTCTAAGGTTGTGTCATTGGGATATAAAGGTTATACAGCAAGTTTATTTCGAAGGATTACTTTGAAGCAACGTCATATCTTGAAGACTCGATGGCAAACCGTATACCGATAAACTCTCGCATCCTAATTATATTTATAATACGTGTTAATTGATACACATATTGTTAAAGTTTTCCGCATAAAGTTTAATAAAAGTTTTTCAACTGGTATCAGAGCGGGTTCACTTCCTCGCAATGATATTTTCTGATTTTCCGAACTCATTTTTTGAGTGTCTTAAATTAGCTTATTTCTTGGTACATATTACAAAGCATTTATATATGGACATGATTAAAATGCATAAAATTTTGTGTAACCATATAAACGTGGGATGTTGAGATATAATAGAACAATTGACTGTATGAATTATTAATAGCAAAAGATATTGATAAGCTTACCTTGAGCTCATCAATGTAGGAAAAAGGAAAAAAAGACCGTTGAAGAATAAGGAAAAGAACACTTCCCCAATTTCTACAGCATAAAGTCTAATTAGAGATTTGCTTGTGATTACTGTTATTCATGTTAAGAAGCGTGTAAGCATTTCTATTATTAAGTGTTGTAGTTTTATTTTCGTGTTGTTCCCTTTTTACCCCTGTTAGTTATAGTTAGTTATATAAGGGGCTCTTATGCACTTCTCCTATACGTAGTTTATTTTTCATTCATTGTAATCTCCAGATTTTCCAATCAATTCATTTTTCTGCTTTTCATATTCATCTCATCTTCTTCATTGTTGCTAATTCTTCATTAATCATTCTTTATCTACAAATGCACATTCAAAAATTAAGTGTTTACATGAATTGGTATCTCATTTGCATCTATAGGTTATATTTCTAAAAGATGAAAATAATGTTTCTAAAATCATTAACCTTTTGGAATTGAGTAGATTACAGTAAAATGATTGAACTCCTAGCATTTGATTAATGAAATCCGGGGTTTTATGCTTGTTTGAAATATTGCATAGTTTCAGTCCCTATAACATATACTAATATATATATATATATATATCTACTATGATTAGAATATTTAAAGTTGAATATGTTGATTAAATTATTGTGCAAATTGTTGTAGAGCACTTATACCATGATCATTACTTGTTTCTTCATGCATCCCGAAATTTTTATCAATTAATGAAAAGTTAACTTTATATATATTATGGGACCTTTTGGCTTACCTTATTATGTATAACATGATATATGAAAGTATTAGCCAATTAGCCTTATGACTTGACGTTACACTAAAATGGCATATTATTATTATTATTATTTTAGGAGATGCAAATTATTTAATTATTGTCAAGTACTTATAAATTGATGTATTGTTTTTAATAGAACAATAAGATAGTATTAGTTAGTCTGGTGTTTTGTAAAAGATTGCTAGTCTTGTAGTTTCCAAAGTGACATTGGATAGTGAAATTTTATGAATATAAAGACTACATAAAAGTTTGATAATTTAGATAATATAAAGGACAATAATATTCTCGATTGCAGTCCTAGTTAAGAGATTGGGGCTCACCCAAATGAGAGTCACCTTTAATTAATTATGGACTGGTTAGGGTAGTATAATTTGTATTCACTTACCAATTAGGATTGAATTCCCAAATGTAACATGACTAATTGCATGAGTGAGATCAATTTATATTATACCTACTTAGGTGTTATATTAAGTGATTTACACCTATAAAATGTGAACAATAGATGTACTACTTTTTGCCCAAAGGAGAAATTGTAGTGATATCAATTAGTTCATCTTAATTGACTTTTAACCTCAATATGAGCATTAGTCTAATGCTTTACCTTACTATATTTTGTTGCATCTTATTTCAGCTATTACTCCTACTTTATTGAACTCACATGATTCTGTTATTACAACTTTTGATGTATCAAATTTCTCTGAATGGTATGAACAAATCCAATTCGCCTTGGGGGTGATGGATCTAGACCTGTCATTGGATACCGATAAGCCAGAGGAATCTGCAGAGGTTAGCGTGAAGGAAGCCTGGAATAGGTCTAATAGGCTTAGTCTAATGTTTATTCAGATGACCGCAGCCAATCACATTAAGACTTCACTTCCCGAGGCTGACAATGCCAAGGACCTGTTAGCAGCTATCAAAGACTGTTTCAAACCAGCGGATAAGTCACTAGCAGGAACACTCATGGCTGAAACAAACACCATGAAATATGATGGTGATACAGGAATTCAGGAACATATCATGAATATGGTATATAAGGTTGCTAAGCTTGGAAGTTTTAGCATGAAAGTAGAGAAGTCATTCCTCGTGCAATTCATACTCAACTCACTTCCTCTTAAGTTTGGGCCATTCAAAATCCACTATATTACCGAAAAAGAGAAGTGAAATATGAATGAGCTGAGTAGTATGTGCGCTCAAGAGGAAACGGTGTTGAGATAGGAAGGACGCCATCTTGAACTAGTTGTAACTCATGAAGTAAAAAAGAAGAAAAGTAAGAATGTGAAGAATGGAAACAGAAACACACCAAAGAAAGGAAATGAGCCTTATAAAAGTAGTCAGGTTCATGGAAAGGTTGTCAAATGCTACTTATGTGACAGAAATGGACATCTGAAGAAGGACTGTGAAAAAAACCAGCAAAAAAGGGAATTCCTACAACCCGAAAGCTGGAGGAAAGTGAAAAGATCCTGTATATGGGGAACTGTCACAAATCAAATATAGTACTAGTAGGCATATATCTCCTCATCTTAGAGACGAGTCACCAACTGGATCCTCAAAACACTTTTTATGTACCTTCGATTTCTAGGAATTTAGTTTCTTTGTCTAAGTTAGATGTTTGTGGTTATTCCATTATTTTCAATTGTCAAAAACTCAGTATTATGTTCAATAAAGTTATTGTTGGATTTGGTGTTTTATGTGATGGTTTATATAAAATATCTTTAAATTATGAGTTTGCACAATCTTTATTAACTTCAAATCAGAAGCTGGCTCAAAATGTAGTCTAACTAATGAAAATTCTTTAATGTTATGGCATAGACGTTTGGGGCATATCTCTAAGGAAAGATTAAAAAAGTTAGTAAAGTCTGGAGTCTTGGAAAATCTAGACTTTACTAATTTTCATATTTGTGTGAATTGCATTAAGGTTAAGCAAACCAAAAACAAGCAAAAGGGGGCCACAAGAAGTAAAGAACTTCTTGAGTTAATTCATACAAATATCTACAAACTATCTATTTTATGTTTTAGTGGAGAAAAGTATTCCATCATCTTCATTGATGATCTGCCTCGTTATGGTTACATCTATCTAATTCATCCAAAGTCTCAGGCCATTGACGTCCTTGAGATGTTCATTACCGAGGTCGAAAGACAATTAGATAGAAAAGTTAAAATTGTGAGATGAGATCGGGTTGGGAAGTAATACGGTAGATATGATGAGTCGGGACAATATTCTGGTCCATTTGCAAGACTATTAGAAAAGCGGGGTATTTTTGCTGAATACACAATGCATGGAACGCCACATTAGAATGAGGTTACTGACCGGCGTAATCGTACTCTTATGGATATGGTTAGGAGTATGCTAAGTTACTCAACTGTACCAATTTCATTGTGGAATGAAGCCTTAAAGACCGCAATATATATCTTAAATCGGGTTCCCAGTAAAGTAGTTCCAACAACTCCTTACGAAATGTGGACTGGTAGGAAACCCAGTTTAAGACATTTCATGTTTGGGGATGTACATCGGAGGCTAGAATCTACAATCCAAATAAAAAGAAATTGGACTCACAAATGATATTTGGATATTTTATTGGATATCTATCAAAGTCAAAAGGGTATAAATTTTACTGTCCTAACCATAGTACGAGAATCGTTGAAACTGGTAACGCTATTTTTTTAGAGAATGGTGAATTTAGTGGGAGCAGTGAATCGAGAAAGACTGAAATTGAGGAAGTTAGGGTGAAGTTGGAGTGGATATTATACCACCTTATCTTTATTAAGATAATGTTGTTATTCAACATGTACAACAATTTGAGGTAAATGAAAAAATTATCGATTCACCACTTAATGAAGATGTCACCATTGACGACGTTAATGTAGAACAACCACAACCGGTAGTTTTGAGTGGATCTCAAAGGGAAAGAAGATTTGCCATAACAGATGACTATGTGGTGTATCTACAAGAATATGACTTTGATATAGGTATTCAAAATGGATTGATGCCATTAATGAAGAGTTGAAATCGATGGATCACAATGATGTCTGGGATCTTGTCGAATCGCCTAACAATAGTAAGAAAGTCGATTGTAAATGGGTCTTCAAGACCAAACGTGACGCTAAGGGCAATATCGAAATATTTAAGGTCAAACTAGTGGCCAAAGGTTTCACTCAGAAAGAAGGCAATGATTACAGAGAGACATTCTCTCCAATGTCTAAGAAGGACTCTCTTAAAATCATTATGGACCTTGTAGCTCATTATGATTTGGAGTTACATCAAATGGATGTGAAAATCGCTTTTCTAAACGAAAATTTAGATGGAGATATTTAAATAGACCAGCCTACAGGGTTTGTAAAACAAGAAAAGGAACACTTGGCTTGCAAATTAAATAAATCTATTTACGGCTTAAACAAGCTTTTAGACAATGGTATATAAAGTTCAATTATATTCTCATTTGGATTTAAAGAAAACATTGTTGATCAATGTATTTATCTAAAGATCAGTGGGAGCAAGTATATACTCTTAGTCCTGTATGTGGGTGATATTTTACAAGTAAATAGTTATCTTGGTTTATTGCAAGAAACCAAGAATTATCTTTCCACAAACTTTAAGATGGTTGATATGGGAGAGGAAATTTATGTTATTGGCATAGAGATCTTTAGGGATCGATCTCAAGGATTGCTAGGACTGTCTCAGAAAGGAAATATCAATCGAATCTTGGAAAGATTCAATATGCAATTATGTTCAGCCACTGATGCGCCTATCACGAAAAGTGACAAGTGAAAAACAATGTCCAAAGAATGACTTGTAAAAAGAGATGCATCAGTTGTTAGAAGCTTGATGTATGCACACACTTGTACTAGACCAGATCAAGTTAATCCAGGAGGCAGGAATAGATCATTGGCAAGCTGCAAAGAATGTTAAGAGGTATCTCCAAGGAACAAAGGATTATATGCTCAAATATAGGAAATCGGATCAATTAGAGGTTATTGAATATTCAGACTCGGATTTTGCTGATTGTTAGGATAGTAAAAAGTCCACTTCGGGCTTTGTATTTCTATTAGCTGGTGGAGCTATCTCTTGTAAGAGTGTAAAACAAAGCATCACTGTTTTTTCCACGATGGAGGCCAAGTTTGTTGCATGTTTTGAGGCTTCGAGTCATGCATTGTGGTTGCGTAATTTCATATCAGGGCTTAGGGTTGTTGACTCAATTGCTAAGCCGCTGAAGATATAATGTGATAATATCGCAACAGTTTTCTTTTCAAAGAACAAAAAGTACTCTAGTGTATCCAAGCACATGGATCTTAAGTACTTAGTTGTTAAAGAAAAAGTCCAGAAACAACAAGGGTCGATTGAAAATTTAAGTACCATTCATATGGTCGTCGATCTATTGACCAAATGATTGCCTGTAAAGACTTATAAAGAACATGTCATTAGTGTTTTTTAAGCAATCCATGACTGTTATAAGTAGTTATCAATAAATTGTCATTTGCTTAAGTTATTGTTTATATTTTCATGTTTCCAATTATGTGTACACATGTTATGTTTGGATTTGATAAAATAGGATTTGTCTTAACATGACAAAGTTAAAGGGGCAATTATGTCCTAGAGTAGTAGAAGTTGCTAGTGGTGTAATACATGGAAGGGAATATGATAAACAAAGTCGTGGGTATCTGGTTCACTGCTTTAGGTATCAGTACTAAGGCATTCAACCTAAATGGTTTCAATTTCAACCAATCTGTAGTTGATAGCCAAGGCCGTGTAATTAATACTTGGGCTGATATCATTAACCGTTCTGACCTTGGTATGGAAGTTATGCATGAACGTAATGCTCATAAATTCCCTCTAGATCTAGCTACTGTTGAAGCCCCAACAAATGGATAAGACTTGGTTTTAGTGTATAGGAGTTTTTGAAAATAGAAAATAAAGGAGAAATAACCCCTCATTGATAGAACTGCTATGATTCACATTAGTAACTTAGACTATATCTAGTGTTAAAGTATACCATTTATCTATTTAGTTGTCAACCTTTGTTTTTATCAAAATCGTGATCATGTGTCAAACTTTTCTTTGAAGAGCTCAAAATTATTTTTAACTTATTCAGTTTAGTGGAACAAGTGGGAGAATGTTAGTTTTATTTTATTAAATGGTCCACTAACCTCCTTTAACTACAAGTTTTAAGGTTGGGACTCTTCATATGATTGATTAAAGGTTGATATTTAAATGGGTAAGTTAAAGTCTTGTAACTTACAAGTAGGTTATGGAGATTATGATGGTTAGCCTTTCACCTTCTTGTAACTCTTGTATTTAGTGGCCTCTCTACTCTCATCTATAAAAGGAGACACAATCACTCCTCAAAGCTACACCAAAATAAAAGAACTAAAAGTGTTAGCAAACTTCCATCATCTAAAAGTCTTCTAAGGTTGTTCATTGGGATAGAAAGAGAGGGGAATGCGAGTTCACTATAAAGGTTATATATACAAGTGAAGAGATAGCAAGTTTAGTTTGAATGATTACTTTGAAGCAACATCATATCTTGAAAACTCTATGGTGAACGGTATACCGATAAAATTTCGCTACCTAATTATATCTATAAGATGTGTTAATTGATAAGCATATTGTTAAAGTTTTTTCGCATAAAGTTTAATAAAAGTCTTTCATTATAAAGACCAATACACTAGGGCTGAAAATCAAATCAAGCTACTCGATTTGAGCTTGTTCGATAAAAGCTCGTTTGAGTTCGCTTCGTCACACTAATCAAACAAGCTTGAACATTATTTTTCATTCGATAACTTTGAAGCTCGACTGGTTAAGCTAAAAAATGATAATACGGATGTAAAATATCTTGTTACTCGATACTTATCTCGAGCTCGTTCGATAAAAGCTCGTTTGTGCTCAACTCGTTTAACAATCAAACCAAACTCAAACACAAAATTTCAAGCTCGATAAAATTCAAACCAAACTTGAATAGTGTTTCATTCGACACTAGTCAACTCGGTTACACTCCTACAATACTCTAGTAACTTTTATAAAAGCACAATGAAATTTATCCATCTCCATTACTATGCAGTAACTCATAAATGTTCTCAACAATAGAGAACATGTTTACCCCTCACGTGTTATGATAAATGTGGCAATTTATACCATGTTTTATGATAAATATGACAATTTACTCTATTTGCTACAAAAAACTTTTCATGCCCACTCTTAATTTTAGCAAACGAGTTACACACTCCGGCTCAAGAGGGTAAATTGCTTCTTTAAATTTTTTATAGGGGATAAATTGCTAATTTTTAAATCACAGGGGATAAATTGAACCTCATGAATATTACAGGGGGTAAATTGCCATTAACCCCTCGGATTTTATGAAAAGTTAAATAATTAAAAATGATCAATGAAATATTATTACAACAAGTTGCAAAATTAGTCGTTGAATCTGCCGATTTGTTACAGGGAAGGGCCAGGGCCATGCATTTTGAATGGGTTATATAGTCAACTCTATCACAAATTAATAGATAACAACTCATTGTTGCATTTTGAGACAGATTCAGATTCAGATTGACTGCATGCCTTCCAAATTATAGGTGGAGGGAGAGGAAGAATTCATGAAGATGATAAAAGAATAGGTACGAATTTAATTCTATACATGGTGTTATATATATACAGTTAGATACATATATATATATATATATGTGTGTGTGTGCGCCTATGTAATTCATAGAGAGACTAAGAGCTTGAAGAGTGCACTTTCTATGACGGTTGTTACAAGAAAATAGCTTTGCAATGGCATAGTTGAAGCCCATAATTCTTCACAGAATTGAATTGTGAGTAAGTTATCAACAAATGATTGGTTTAGTGGAAGGGACTAGTCATTACAAAGTAAGGAACCCAAATTTGAATCAGAGCTGTGAGAGTTCTGTCATAGACTTCTGTTACAAACGTAGTAGAGTTTTCTCCAACTAATATTACATTATGAATTATTTCACCGCAATTACCAAAGGTCCTTATGATTTGGTTTCGACTTAATTAGCTATTGTCCTATCGAAACTTGATTAAAACCGATATGTATCTAGACCCACTTAGAAATCGGCTCAAACTGAGGTGACCATCCATACTCTGCATGCTCCTCGATCCAAATGGATCGAGATTGAAAAATTTGACCAAACGGATTGTCCCATGTACCATTTCTGCATTATACTTGATAAAGTGGTAGACCATTAACCGTCTCAATCTAGTTGGGTCCAAGACCCTTAGCCTGGCCAATCTCTTCCTGAAGAGTGTGCACTTGACGAGTTAGTCGATTTATGTGGTCTTCCTTTTCCTCTACTCGCAATCTTGATTGATATGGTGTTGTCTCTGCAACTAGTTTAAAACAATTAATGCAAGTGCACGTGTCGACAAGTAATAAAGTTATCTAACATCGGATATATCATACCCATAGGACTTGACTAAAAGATTCATCAATTCTTATTCTAACTCAAACTAAAGGACCAACATCGAAACGTACAATTAACAGAGATGATTGTTGATTGAAAGCAATTAACTAAACTAAAGCATGCAAATATTAGGTTGATTGAATAATTAATTAATTATTTAATTATTAACTAAACTAACTAACTAAGAGCAGATAATTGAGAGATAAGATCAGTAGTTGAAACATAAGGCATAATGTTTTACTTCACTATGATTAAATTACTAACTTGAGTTTATGTAATTATCTAATTATTATGTTACCTAAGAATTCAAATCTATATGTGTATGTTGAGTACTCAGATTTACGTCGTATCCACGTATATCTAGGGTTGTAAACAAGTCGAGTAGTATCGAACGATATGTTGTTTAAGTTTGGTTTCAATTTTATCGAGTTTAAAATTTTATGTTTGAGTTAGTTTGATTGTTAAACGAACCGAGCTCAAACAAGCTTTTATCGAACGAGTTCGAACCGAGTATAGAGTAGCTTCATATTTTTACATGTATTTAGTCGATATTTAACTTAACGAGTCGAGCTCGAGCCGAGCTTCAAAAGTTATCTCCAAAAAATTTTTGTTCAAGCTTATTTGATTTGTGTGACTAACCGAGCTCAAACGAGTATCGAATAGTTTTGTTCGATGTTTAGCCTTATGTACCCCCCCCCCCCTTCCCCCCCCACCAAGAAAAATCAGTTCTTTGGTTTCATGTCTTAATTTAGTCATATAGCTTGTTGGTTAGAAACATTCATCATAAACCTCATGTCTCGGTGAATTCCAGGAATGCCAATCATTTCTTTTTTACATTAAGAGACTCTCTTCTTTCTCAACAATGCGGTTAGTTGTTCAAAACTACTTATATCAAATTAGTGTTGTCTATTTTTTTGTCAATAATTTATCCGTGTACTTATAGTTATCATATATTATATTATATAATATATTTGATTGTCTTCAAGTACATTAAAAGCAATAAAAAGAATTGATTTAGGTATATTATAATAATTAATTAGTTGATAGATTGATTCGTCTACTTTTACTTGTTTCATGTTTTTTAATAAACAACTTTTTTCCAGTTTCACAAGAAACATTTTATTTTATCAATTTTACTAAAACTAGACTTTAGAACATAATACACGATTTTTTTTTAACATACTTCTATATATATATATATATATATACTAAAATTGTTCACTCTTTTAGCAAAGACTGGGTTGTAAACGATTTATACTGAATAGAACATTGTTGATCACAATTTAAATGATTCATTATTTTTAAAATATTTATATCACTTTATTTTAACTTAATTCTTATCATTTTATCATAACATAAAAAAAATATTCAGGACATTTAGAAAAAAAAAATCGCCCCCACAAAGAAATGGTCCTAGTTCCGCCCCTGCCTACTTACGTCCAAGTTGCATCTGCATACTGACATCATCCCTAGTTATATATTGATTGTACATGTAGATATATTTTTATAAAGAAAACCATTCATAAAAATTCTGATAAAATATAATTACCTTCTATATTATTCATAGTAACATATAAATTACATTTTTATCAAAAACATAAAAGAAAAACTAAACGTCATATAAAGCTAATAAATAGTTTTTATACCAGCTAACATCTGTATTTAATAAATTTAACTGTAACTATTTATCATTCCAATTTGTATACGATTTAAAATTATTTAATTCCATTTGTTAACTGTTATATTTACATTCTCACTCTCACTCTCACTCTCACTTCTTTTTTATGATTCAAAATTTCTTATATTTTATATGCGATTCTAATATTCGAAATATATAAAAATTTAACTCATTATAAAAAAAAATATAGCTAAAACACCTCACTTTTAAAAAAATGTTCACTGCCTCCTTTAAACTTTGAAACACTGATCTTGTGTGTTAAACTAAAATACCCAATTTATTATATTAAATACAAAAATTTATTTTTATCAATACTACCACTAGAATGTAATTATATTTTGTATACGCGCGTCTACTTAGCGCGTGTGGTGTTACTAATATCTTAATACATGTTTAGCAATTTATTTTCCCAAAAATATTTCTAGTTATCTATAATGGGCAATTTACCTCGATGACAAAAAAAAAATACTAAACGTGTAACATATATGTAAGATATTAATAACGGGCTAATTAAGTAGACGCGCGTATCCCCGTTTTTTAATATCACAAGTAGATAATCTACATATTTTTTCTAAATTAGCATATATGGGAGATAAATTACTAAAAACTTATTTCTATTTATATTAATATATATACATTATAAAAATTTATACCTTAACAGCTAAGGAAATGAAAGAGGCCGACTGTTCTTAAAATTTAATTATATATACATTATAAAAATTTATACCTTAACAGCTAAGGAAATGAAAGAGGAACTGGTCTTCAAACTTAATTGACCAAACCATTTTTATATATTGGTAACCGGATGGTGCACTGGGAGGAGACCAAGTAAAAAAACATTATATATAAATAATTAAATATATACAAAGTGTGTTTTCTTGAAGCAATTGATAACCACCAAAAAGTCTTCATTAATTGGTTTTTTAATTGTAATAATTTGCAACTTAATTTCCTCCCCTTTAAAAGATCATCAATGTTTGCAGTCAAAAACATACATTTTCATGCTTAATTAGAAATCTCTTTCAAATATTCCTCTTCTTCATTTACTTCCTCCATTCTTTAATTTCAATTATAATTAACCCATATATGATATGATGAAACTTCAAGTGTAATTTCTTTTGTTATTTCCCTTTCATCCAACTATTTGTCCTTGATCTTCGTATTTAAATTAATTGATCATGGCCTTGGTGAAAAAGATTTTCATTCTCATGACAGAAATCCGGAATTTGATCAACGTACCGGTGGGATTCCATGACTTGCCCCCGGGTAAAACCCGGCAGGTTAAAGTTGAGCGTATCATCCGATGCTGCGAGAGGAACCAATATGAGTGGAAAATCGGTATTTTGCTCGACGGGAAGTTCACGGGCATAGAGATTAGCCCGTTGGATGTAATTGATTACGCCCGGTTGATATTTCGACACGAGAACAACAAAAACGGGACGAAGGTACTTGTTGTCGAAGGAATACGAGAGAGAAAGAGCGATTACCTGCTCCGTCTCAAGTAATTTTCTTTGTTTCTTTCTTTTTGCGCATATATATATATATATATATTGTCATGATTTCTGTTTTTCTTTTATATATATATTTATTACCATTAATATATTCTATTTGTTGGTCACAAAACAGGTACTTCGGCTTCATGAGGAATAACCAAACCAAACCATCACTCCCCCCCCCCCCCCCCCCCCCCCCCCCGCCACCCCAAACCCCAACACCCCGTAAAACCACCACCCCCCCAACCCCATCCCAGGCCGGCGGCGGCCTGGGATCGTTCGTCCCAGGCCGCCGGCCTGGGATTGTCGGTCCCAGGCCACCGCGGCCTGGGATCTGTTGCATATCCCAGGTCGCGGCGGCCTGGGATGGGGTGGGGGGTGGTGGTTTTACGGGGGGTTGGGGTGTGGGGGGTAGGGATGGTTTGGTTTTTTTTTTTTTAAAAAAAATTATAATTATTTTATTAATAATATATAACTTTATTTTTTAATAAATATTAAATATACTAATATTACTACATAAATTTTAGATAACTAATATTTTGTAGGATTTATATTAATGTATTATTTGGTTTGTTAATATTATTTATAAAACTAAATAAGTTAAATAAATATGTAAATATAATAAGTAAAATCTCTAAATTGGTTCGCACGTGTCTTATTCGAGCCAACTTTGAAATTTGGCAACAATGTGGACTAAAATTGTCAGTAAATTTGAAAATGTGGGGCTATTTTGACAACCTAAAATGTTAGGAGTATAATTGTCAGTCAACATAAGTAATGGTATTAATTTTGCAATAAAAGTTAACTGCCACATCATTAGTTAACGTCCAATTTTAACGGCGGTACCAAAAGTGATTGATTTCTTAAATTGTGGTACCAAATGTATCGGGCTCGATTTTTATGGTACCATAAGTGAGAATCGGTATATAGTTTGGTACAACAATTGCAATTCTCTCAAAACACTTTCCTTGTTCACTCACAATTTTGGCAAGTGAGTTACAGTACTCTCCGGTTGGAGGTAAATTGCTTCTTTAAAATTTTCACAGAGGGGTAAAGTGTTATTTTTCAAATCACATGGTGTAAATTGAACATTTTACATTTCATACAGGGTAAATGGGATTATTGCATGTTTGGTGCCACAACTATAGCCCACTGGCGTTTCTATCGCGTAACTTTTTGGGCTGGCACATTTGGTGCCACAACTTTAACATTAGTGGCAATTTTGGTGCCAATTGAGGTCCAATTTTAAAATTGGCCTGAAATACCCCCATGTACGGGCCATGTGACATGAAAAATGGGGATTTTGACCATTCAATGTCTTTTTCATTAAAAAGAAAATACCAAAATTCAAAATCCTAATTTTTCCTATAAAATTCACTAAACATTCTCTTAATTAAATTGTTACCCGCATTCTTCTTCTTCCCCAAATAAAAACATCCAAGTAGCCTAGTTCTTGGTGGATGCAAATAATTTTTTTTTTGTTAATGAAAAAATGCGTTGAATGGTCAAAATCCTCAATTTTCATGTCACATGGCCCGTACATGGGGGAATTTCGGGCCAATTTTGAAATTGGGCCTCAATTGGCACCAAACTTACTACTGATGTTGAAGTTGTGGCACCAAATGTGCCAGCCCGAAAAGTTACGGGGTAGAAATGCCAGTGAGCTATAATTATGGCACCAAAAATACAATAATCTCCAGGGTAAATTGACATTAGCTAGCTTGTTGTTTGTATTTTGGTAAATTTTTATTTCTTTATTTTTTGTTTTTGTCTAAAGTTTGTTTATTAGTAATTTTTTATCCTTGAAAATATTACAGATTAATTTGAATTCTGCTAATTAATTTCCATGTTTAATTCTATATGCAATTGATTTTCCATATACTGATAGAACTCAAATATTGGTGACAGAATGATAGAAGCTCGTGATGATCCAGTTCAGAAAATGGATCTATTGGCTGGTATTCCCTTACCGAAGAGGTAATTAAACTAAACCTTCATCTTGAAAAAATATCATTTTTTTAATACAAGATTAGTTTTCTGGGACGTTAAGAAATGTTGTCAGTTTGTTACAAACAATTGTGTATAATTAGTAACAATAATTTTGGTTTTTCCATATATATAGTGATGATTTGGAAAAATACAATATTGATAAAAGTTGTTTGATTGTCACTTAAAACAATTAGTGACAAGTATAGTTATTTAATTTGTCACCATTAATAATCTTTTTTTTTTTTTTTTTTTTGAGAATATTAATAATCTTTTTGTTGATTATATAGTTATTTAATGTTAGTAATTGTTATCTTAATTTGTAAAACCAATTTTGGAGACAAAACAAAAACTATTGTCATTTTACAGTTTGAACTGATAAGTTTTACTATAACCATATTACCAAATACAATTTTCTTGAGTAAAGAATCAACTTTGATGTAAATGAGAAAATTGATTAGTACTAGAGCTACAAAGTGGTTAACCATTTATAAATTTTGTTTTTTCCTATTATCGAATGATTAGATTTGCCCCCCCCCCCCCCCAAATTTTGCTCCTAGCTTATTTATATGTGTGCAATCTTTATGCTATGTTATAATTTATATAAATTTTATAAAAAGAATTAATGGACCCCCTAATTATAATTATAATTCTAATTGAAATGGGTTCATGTTTATTAGAGTTTGATAAATTTAACAAGTCTAGAGTCACAAAGTGGACATCAATTCAAACTCTAACATATTCTTTTTATTTTACAATTAATTTTTAGGGATTAACACTTTCTAAATATCAAGAGTCACTCCTACTTCATATCAATCTCTCTTTCATCTTCATCTCTATTATCACAAAACAAACCTACTAAAAAAACAAAAATTCTAGAAAGAAAAGGTTTAGGTTCTAGTTTTTATAATTATTTCTTCAGTGTCTACATAACTATAATTCTAACTATCATTTGAACGAATGGACAACACAATTTGTTTCTTCCTTGACCTTGATATTTCCATCTAAACTAATTTTCACATATTTAACTCATTTTTCTTAATCGATTTCACCATTTTGGTCGTTTGTACCTGTTTTTAACCGAGTTGATCCATTTTCAATTACATGTCTAACCCAATTGTTTACCAATTTAACTCGTTTTTACTAATTTTCCTCAATTTTATCGAATAAACATATTTTATCGATTTAACACACTTCTACACTAAGTTTACCATTATTTTTTTTATTATTTTAACATGTTATTTCATCAATTTCATCCGCATTTATATTGAAATGCCATTTTTTTATATTATTTAGCCATTCTTTCATCGCCCATTTTTTATGGTTTATCCCATTTGTTAATCAATACACTCATTCTCTCCGGTTTAGCCCAATTTTAATCGATTTTGCTTTTTTTTTATGATTTAACCTTTTAACGACAATTTTACATTTTTGTCTATTTAACTCGGTTTTTTTTTTGTTCTTTTATCGAATTGACCCATTATTTTTTATCTCGTGTTTAGCTGATATCATTCTTTTTTACTGGGTTACTCGTGTTTTGCCAGTTTATCCCGTTGTTTTATCAATTTTACCATTTGTTGTTGCTTTAACTCGTTTTTCTTCGATCTAACCCATTTTCCCACTATTTTATCATTTTTTATCATTTATTATTTAATCAAATTTTACTTGTTTTCTTCAGTTTTAACCATTCGTATTTTTTTATTTAAACCAATTATAAGTTTTTTATTTAACTAATTAGTACTTTATTTTGTTCAAACAACGCAAATATGGCATTTTTTTCGAGGTTATTTAATGGTTTTTAGGTTATTTGATAATTGATAATTTCTTAAGAGTACAAAGAAGTATCAATTGCACTTTTTTGTTAATTTAACCCGTTCTTTGACCGATTTCACCCATTTTTGCTTTATCTCATATGTTAATCAACTCACCTATTATCTCCGGTTTAACCCAATTTTAGCCGATTTTACCTATTCTTTGCTAATTTAACCTATTTTCTTGCATATTTCACCTTCGTTTTTTGTTCTTGTTCTTTTATCGATTTTTTGTCCCACCCCCCTCCTTTTTTTTTGTATCTCATGTGGTAGCCAATATCCTTTATTTTTACCAGATACATGTTTTCCGCCGGTCACCATTTTTTTTTCTTTAACTCGTTTTTCTTCTATCTGACCTATATTCCCATTGATTTTACTATTTTTTATCATATATTTTTTAATCGACGTTTACTTGTTCTCACCGGTTTTAACCAGTCTATGTTTTGACTTACTTTGGCTTAAGCCAATTATTAGTTTTTCAGTTAATTAAATATTATTTTTTTTATTTAAAGGTGACCTTTTGTTTTTAGGTTTTTTAATTTATTGAGGTTCTTTGATAAGTAATAATTTCTTAAGAATTTTCCAAAGTAATATCGATTTTACCTGTGTTTACACTGAGTTTATCATTTCTTTTGTTATTTTATCCCGTTCTTTATAGATTTTAGCCAATTTAACTCATGTTTTTGTTCTTGTTCTTTTATTGTTTTGATTCGTTTTTCTCGTGTTTAACTAATATCATTCAGTTTTACACAATTTTTTTTGTCAATTTACACTGTTGTTTTATCAATTGCACAACTTGTTTTACTTTAACCAGTTTTTCTTCTATCTCACCCATTTTTTCATTGATTTTATCATTTATTATCATATATTTTTTAATCGAATTTTATCCATTTTCGCCGATTTCATCCATTTTCGCCGATTTCATCCATTCCTATGTTTTCACACTTTTTTTCCTTAAACAATTTATAAGTTTCTCAATTAACTAAATAATACTTTTCTTTTATTCATATAGTATGAAGATGAACAATTTTTTTTTTGAGGTTCTTTAAAGTTTTAGAGGTTTTTTAATAAGTGATAATTTTTTAAAAACTTTTCAAAGAGATATTGATATCACCCACTTTTACACTAAGTTTACCTTTTTCTTTTTGTTATTTTAACCCGTTCTTTCACCGATTTCATCCATTTTTGTGGTTTATGTGCGTTGCACGTGACAACTAATTTTCTCCGTTAATTTTTTAACCATTTGAACCAATGGACAATATCAATTTTTTTTTTCTTGACCTTGATATTTCCATCTAAACCATTTTTTGTTATTTTACCCGTTCTTTCACTGATTTAACGCTTTTGTGGTTTATTCCATTTATTAATCAATTCATCCATTCTCCCCCCGGTTTAAACCAAATTTAGTTAATTTCACCCCTTTTGTCAATCATTTCCTTCATTCTCTCCGATTTAACTCAATTTTAGTCGATTTTGCTTATTCTTTTGTTGATTTAACCTATTTTCTCACATATTTCACACTTTTATGCCAATTTAACTCATTTGTTTTGCTCTTGTTCTTTTCCTGATGTGATCCATCTTTTTCTTGTTATCCCGTGTTTATCTGATAACAATTTTTTTACCAGTTTACTCCGTAGTTTTATCAATTGTACCATTTTTGTATTGTTTTAGCTCATTTTCTTCTATCTAACACATGTTCCCATTGATCTTAACATTATGTGTATCATATATTTTTAATCGAAATTTATATGTTTCACCGATCTTAATCATTTATATGTTTTGACTTTATTTGGCTTAAGCCAATTTTTTGGTTAACTAAATAGTAGAAGTACCTTTTTTTTTTTATTCATGTAGCACAAACATGGCATATTTTTGTTAGGTACTATAATATTTTTGAGGTTCTTTAATAAGTGATAATTCTTAAGCGCTTTCCAAATAATTATCGATTTCACCAACTTTTACACTGAGTTTACCAATTTTTTTGTTATTTTAACCCGTTCTTTCACCGGTTTCATCCCTTTGTTGTGGTTTATTCTGTTTATTAATCAATTCATCCACACTCTTCGGTTTAACCCAATTTTAGTTGATTTTATCTCATTTGTTAATCAATTCACCCATTCTCTCATGTAATCCAATTTTAGTCGATTTTACTTTTTTTTTTGTTGATTTAACCTTTTTTCTCACCTATTTCACCCTTTTTCTTGCCAATTTAAATCATCTTTTTGTTCTTGTTAACTCATCTTTTTTTTCTTGTTCTTTTATCGAGTTTATCCATTTTTTTTCTTGTTATCCCGTGTTTAGCTGATATCATTCAGTTTTTAGAAGTTGTAGCCTTTTTTGCCGGTTCACCCTATTGTTTTATCAATTGCACAACTTTTTTCTGCTTTAACTCATTTTTCTTTTATTTAATCCATTTTTTCATTGATTTTATCATTTTATCATATATTTTTTAATCGAATTTTACCAATTTTTACCGATTTCACCATTCCTATGTTTTGACTTTTTTTAATTAAAAGTTTTGTAGTTAACTAGATAGTATTTTTTACTAGTCATATAGCATGAAGGTGTCAATTTCTTTTTTCTTTTTGAGGTTATTAAGAGTTTCTAAGGTTCTTTAATATGTGATAATTGAGATATCGATTTCACCACTATTAGACTAAGTTTCCCTTTTTTTTTAAACACCGATTTCACCCGTTTTTGTGATTTATCTCATTTGTTAATCAATTCACTTATTCTTCCCGGTTTAACACAATTTGAGTTGATTTTATGCAATTTGTTAATCAATTCACCCATTATCTGTGGTTTAACTCAATTTTAGTTGATTTTACTTTCTTTTGCTTATTTTTAACATCACATTTCTTAATCAATTCATCTATTCTATTTAGTTTAACCCAATTTTAGTCGATTTATCCCATTTGTTAATCAATTCACTCATTCTTTCTGGTTTAACCCAAATTTAGTATGATTATACTTATTCTTCTATTGATTTAATCTATTTTCTCACATATTTCACTTTTTGCCAATTTGCTCATTTTTTAATTTTTGTTCTTTTATCGATTTGATCCGATTCTTTTTTGTTATCCTGTGTTTAGCCGATGTCATTAATTTCTTTAATCGGTTTCACCAATATTTTGTCGATTTACCTTGTTGTTTTATCAATTGCACTACTTTTTATGCTTTAACTTGCTGTTTTTTTTCTATCTAATCCATTTTTCCATTGATTTACTATTTTTTATCATATATTTTTTAATCGAATTTTACTCATTTTTATTGATTTTAACCATTTCTATGTATTGATTTTTTTTTACTTAAGCCAATTATATGTTTTTTTAAGTTAAACTAAATAGTTTTTTTTATTCATGTAGCACAAATGTGGCATTTTTTTTCTTCTGGGGATCTTTAATAAGTAATAACTTTTTAAGAACTTTCTAAAGAAATTTTCAAAGAAATACAAAGTAATAGTTTTTTTTTTCTTTTTTTAATTCATATTTTAATGAGTTGTAAAATTTTAAAAGATAATTATAATAAAGTTGATGTAGGAGTGATTTCTTGTCTAATTATACTTCTAGGATTATTTTATTTTACCTTTTTGCCATAAAATTAAATATCACAATATAATTTAAATAGGGGTATATTAGTTTTCACAAAAAAGAGAAGACATTTTATTCGCCAAACTCGTACTTTTATATGTACAAATAATAATATATAGATATAGGGTATATATAATGGGAAAAGTGTATAGTTAGTTTAACTGCTTCTCAACATTTTTTGTTTGAGTCGTTCAATATCGCTCAATTTGCCGCATATTTCAATCCATTGTATATTTGTGGATTTATTCGTGTGACACAAATCTCTCTATTTAAAAAATATAATAAGTTATATAATGTAATTATTTTTATCCAAGGGTTTAATTTCGGGACTCGAATTTAGGTTCATCACTTTGCAGTGACTAGTCATTTTCTAAAGACCAATCACTTGTTGGTAAGATATAATATACTCCCTCAGTCTCATAATATACAATCTCTCTCTCTCTTCTTTTTTATGATTCAAAATTTCTTATATTTTATATACGATTAATAACAATTCACCTTCTTCTAATATTCGAAATATATAAACAATTAATTAACTCATTATAAAAAAAAATATAGCTAAAACACCTCACTCTTAAAAAAATGTTCACTGCCTCCTTTAAACTTTGAAACACTGATCTTGTGTGTTAAACTAAAATACCCTATTTATTATATTAAATACAAAAATTTATTTTTAGCAATACTACCACTAGATTAATTCTTGATTCCATTATAGATGTAATTTGTTTTTTTTTTTTGTCATCGAGATAAATTGCCCATTATAGGTAGCTAGACATATTTTTGGGAAGATAAATTGCTAAGTATGTAACATATATGTAAGATATTTATAACACCACACGCGCTAATTATACATATGGAGGATCCATAAATAACTAAAACTTATTTATATTTATATATATACATTATAAAATTTATACCTTAACAGCCAAGGAAATGAAAGAGGGACTGTTCTTAAAATTTAATTATATATACATTATAAAAATTTATACCTTAACAGCGAAGGTAATGAAAGACAGAAAGAGGGACTGTTCTTAAAATTTAATTGACCAAACCATTTTTATATATTTGCTCATTTATTTAAATGTGTGTGTTTTCTTGAACCAATTGATAACCACCAAAATGTCTTCATTAGTTGTTTTTTTAATTGTAATAATTTGCAACTTAATTTTCTCCTCTATAAAAGATCATCAATGTTTGTAGCCAAAAACCATACATTTTCAAGCTTAATTAGAAATCTCTTTCTAATATTCCAACATCCTGATCAATAAAAACCTCGTCTTCTTCATTTACTTCCTCCATTCTTTGATTTAACTACAGTTTAATTTCCCTTTCATCCAATTACTATTCATGGCCATGATGGAAAAGATCTTCATTCACATGACAGAAATCCGGAATTTGACCAACGTACCGGTGGGATTCCGTGTTGTCGATGACTTATATCGGATCCGTGACGTGCCCCCAGGTAAAACCCGGCAAGTCAAAGTGGATCTGATCATCCGATGCTGCGAGAGGAACCAATATGAGTGGAACATCGGTGTTTTCCTCGACGGGAACTTCACTGGCCTAGAGATTAGCCCGTTGGACGTAATCGGCTATGCCCGGTTGATATTTCGACACGAGAAGAACAAGAACGGTACGAACGTACTAGTTGTCGAAGGAATTCGAGAGAAAAAGAGCGATTACCTGTTCCGTCTCAAGTAATTTTCTTTGTTTCTTTCCATCTTTCTTTTTGCACATAAATATATATTGTCATGATTTCTGTTTTTTTTTTATATAAATATTTATTACAATTAATATATATATTCTATTTGTTGGTCACAAAACAGGTTCTTCGGGCTCATGAGGAATATATACTGGGATAAACGACCAAGTGTCGTGATTGCCCGGTCCGACTCAAAACTCGCGACGAAGTTGAGGTTCGTAGTTGTTTGTGGATCAGAATGGCAATTTATCAATGCAATATTCATAATATTCAATTGTAATATTATTAAAGTTTCACACGACAACCTAACATTTTTATATGTAGCACTTTGCTTCCTGTATTATAAAAATACTTTTCTTGTTCACTCACAATTTTGGCAAGTGACTTACTCTCTAACTGGAGGTATATTACTTCTTTAAAATTTTCATAGAGGTATAGGAGGGGGAGGAGGGGTTAAAATACTATTTTTCAAATCACAGGTGGTAAATTGAATATTGTGCATTTCACAGGGGTAAACTGACAGTAGCTAGCTTCTTGTTTGTATTTTGGTAAATTATTATTTCTTTATTTTTGGTTTTTCTTTAAAGTTTGTTTATTAGTATTTTTTTTATCCTTAAAAGTATAACAAATTAATTTGAATTCCTGCTAACTAATTTTCATGTTTAATTCTATATGAAATTGATTTTCCATATACTGATTGAACTCAAATATTGGTGACAGAATGAAAGAAGCTCGTGCTGATCCAGTTCAGAAAATGGATCTATTGGATGGTATTCCCTTATCGAAGAGGTAATTAAACTAAACCTTCATCTTGAAAAAAATTGATCATTTTTTTATACAAGACTAGTTTTCTGGGATGTTAAGAAATGTTGTCAGTTTGTCACAAACAATTGTGTATAATTAGTAACAATAATTTTGGTTTTTCCATATATATAGTGATGATTTTGAAAAATACAATATTGATAAAAGTTATTTGATTGTCACTTAAAACAATTAGTGTCAAGTATAGTTATTTAATTTGTCACCATTGATAATCTTTTTGTTGATGATAAGATATTTAATGTAGTAATTGTTATCTTAATCTGTAAAACTAATTTTAGAGACAAAAAAAATATTATTGTCATTTAATAGTTTGAAGTGATAAGTTTTACTATAACAATATCACCAAATACAATTTTCTTGAGCAAAGAATCAACTTTGATGTAAATGAGAAAATTGATTAGTAGCGCTGCAAAGTGGTTAACCATTTACAAAAAAAAAAAAATTCCTATTATCAAATGATTAGATCTGCTCTGAGCACGTTGTTGATCTTCTCTGTTTTATGGGGATATTTATTTTTTTGGTATCACAAGATTTACAAGATAGACAACCTTGCAATTTTGGTATCATTGGACACCAAAATGTAAATTATATATCATAATTTAAGTTTTCAATGCAACTTTCATACCAAATCCATTTTTTTTCTGGAGTTAATGGCAATTTACCCTCACATGATATTCATAATGTTCAATTTACCTCCCTGTAATTTGAAAAATAGCATTTTACCGCACCTGTGTTATGTTAATTGATAGTTTATCCCCTACCCCTCCCCCAATGTTATGATAAATGTGGCACTTTACCCCCTCGTTATATCAATGTCACAATCGTAGTTAATTTTTGTCACAGTTATATATCAATGTCACAATTTTAGCCTTTATATTTTGTGACATTTTCTTCAAAATGCCATCAAGCATGGTGCCACCAAAGATCATTTTTGTTGTAGTGTGCACACTCTCAATTTCGACAAGTGGGTTACACTTTCCGGCTGAAAGGGATAAATTGCTCCTTTAAAATTTTTACAGGGGGGTAAATTGCTCTTTTTCAAATCACATAGGGGTAAATTGAACATTATGAATTTTATAGGGGTTAATTTTGTATTAACTCAGGAGAAAAATTGGGCTTGGTATGGAAGTTTGTTGGGCATCCAAACTGAGTGTGCGGGTGACATCAATTGTCCCGTGGCACCCTGTGTAGTCACAATCGAACATCGTGGCCGTTTGTGTGAATGCACTTTAAGGGAATTGTATGCGACTTTCCTAACACCAATTGGTTTTGGAGCAACTGGTAGCGCCTGAGATCCTACAAATGGTATCAGGGTCAAAGTCACGTGTTCGATTCCCAGCAGAAGCAATTGTTGAGGGGGAGATTGTTGGGCATCCAAACTGAGTGTGCGGGTGACAACAATTGTCCCGTGGTACCGAAACTGAGTGTGGGGGTGGAGTCACAATCGAATATCGTGGGTGCTTGTGTAAATGCACTACAAGGGAAGGGTATACGTCTTTCCTAACACTAATTGGTTTTGGAGCAACTAGTAGCGTCTGAGGTCCTACAAAGTTGCAGCGGAAACTTAAACTGTGTATTAAATTTACATTTTTGTGTCCAATAATAACAAAATCGCAAGGTGACCTATTATGTGGTAAAAAAAAACAAATTCCCCCTTTTTTAATAGCGTCACAATTGATTTTTTGGGCTAGAGATTTTGCCCCCTAATTGATAATTATTAATGATAACATTAAAAAACTAATTATGTTGGTCGTGATATTTCAATTTCAGTTTACAATAAATTGTTCGTTGTCACTCGAGTGAGTCATGAAACATGGTCGTTCCCCCAACCAGTGAAGTGTTGGTGATTGTAAGAGATTCGCAGCATAAATTGCAGAGGGTGAATTCCATAGTTACATGATATACATTTGAGCCTATGGTGTGATCATGCAAATTTTATTGTTATCAAATTTTACTTAACGTTACTATAAGGGCATGCGATAGTTTAAATTTGAGCCAATGCCAATTTACACCCATTAAATGCGTAAAGTTCAATTTATCCTTTTTTATTTGAAAAAAAACACTTTATCTCCCTATGAAATTTTGAAAAAACAAATTACCTCTTTCAGCTGTAAAGTGTAATTGCCGAAATTGAGAGTGGCATGTACATAGTATTTTTGTAACATGGGGGGTAAATTGCCACATTTAAAAATGTTTACTTATCATTACTATAAGGGCATGCGATAGTTTAAATTTGTGTTAATGACAATTGACCCCATGTGAAATGCATAATGTTCAATTTATCTCTCTGTGATTTGAAAATGAACACTTTACCCCCTGTAAAAAATCTAAAGAAGCAATTTACCTCATTCAGTTGGAGAATGTAACTCGCATGCCGAAATTGAGATTGAACATGAAAAGTATTTTTGTAATACAGGATGATAAATTACCATATATAAAAATATCAGAAAGTCGGTGTGAAACTCTTTATATTTCCTTTTATAGTTCCAGTTGATAAAATTAGTTTTTGAATTTATAGGCAAACTGAATCTCCGTTGACGGAAGGCAACAAGCATGGGGAAAAGGCGGTGAAAGTAAATGGTAAAGAGGAAAAAACAAAGACGACAGATCAAACAATTAAGAAAGAGAAGATCGCCTTACCTCCACCATCACGGCCACCGCCACCGCCACCGGAGAAGCAGCCTAGACAGCGGAGCACTAGTGTGAATATGGGTGCTAGTGCCATTGCTAATATTAGTCCTAAACGAGCTTATGAAACTACTGATCCGTCGTCGTCGACCACTTTCGAGTTTAGTCATGACGTCCCTCATGCGCCGCCTATGTTTCAGATTATTACACTACAACAAAATATACTAATCAGTGATTTTGAGTTTTCGTGCTAATGATATAAGTGTTTGTTTTTAATTGATGGTCAAGAATTTTGAAAATTAACAATATCTTTGGAACCTCTGCTCTTTGTTTGTTAGATAATACTCCCTTCGTTCCACAATCATTCGTCCTTTAATAAAATTGGTCGATCTTATTAATTTATTTCAACAATTTTAGCTGGATTTTGTTTTGTTGTCTTTTAAGTTTTTACCCTATTAATTAATTAACGTGTCTGTATAAGTGTTGGATCGGACGGCTGTCGGTACTCGGTTGAAAGGACAGTGGCAATTGGTCAATATTGAACCCTGGTCATTCAAATATATTCAAGGAAAATTGCATATGCCAAAATTGACCCAATTTTTTTATTTTGTCAAAATTTGACTGGATATATTTATAGGTTTTTGATGATTTTATGAGTTTGGCGAAAACTCATTTGAAAGGGTTTTGGCTAGATCTCTTGAAACCCGCGAGACCGGGCCAAAACCCATCTACATACACCCTAAAAGCTTGAAGAGTGCACTTTCAATGACGGTTGTTACAAGAAAATTAGCTTTGCAATGGCATAGTTGAAGCCCATAATTCTTCATAGATTTGAAATTGCCACGGATATTTAATTGAGTGTAAGTTACAGACAACTGATTGGTATAATGGATGGGACTAGTCGCTACAAAGTAGCGAATCCAAGTTTGAATCAAAGTTAGGAGAGATTTCTCTGACTCGCCTCAAAAGGAATCAAACAATTGATACTACAACAAAATATAAGTTATGGGACACTTTCTATGAGACACTTTTTTTAAAGTATCCTGTAATATGTATCATAGGTCAATTATTATTAAGTGTCCCAAAGAAAAAAATTAATGGGACACTTGCACTAAATTCAGCTTGAGCGGGAATCGAAAAAAGAGGCGCTACGCGCTATTTTTATTTTAGAGCAAGAGGTTTTAACCTAAAAGAAATCAAATAAAAAGAAAAAGAGAACGCCTCTTCACCTTCTTCTCAATTCTAGTATCTGATTTCATCGAAAAAAGGTTCTACTATCATATGTTCAAACACCCATAAGGAAGAAAGAGATACAAGGTAACCCTCCTCTCCATATCTATCTCAATCTTTCAAATCCTCTTTCTATTTTGCAAATTTTTTCGACTTTGCTTTGCAGATTTGAAGTTCCTTCATTTTGGTTGAAGATTAATTTGCAAAATACGGATCTTTATCTGCGGTTTGTGCATTCTCCCATTTTTTCAATTTTCGGGTCTCTATATCTAACTCAATATCTTTCAATTTTCAATCCCTCTTTGTTAATTGCAAAAATCTTTAACTTTTCCCTTGCAGATTTTAACTTCGTTTGTTTTAATTGCAGATTAATTTGCAAATACGGGTCTTTATTCGTGATTTGTGCATTTTCCCATCAAATAGTACGGTAATACTAATTAATTGGATATTGCACTCAAGTTTTTAATATTGATTTTAATTTCTTCAATGCGTGTTAGTTGAACTCTTTTATGTTGTGACAGAGTATTATTTTTATGAGCTCTACAGTTAAGAGATGCATAGGGTTTTTACTTTGAAAAACTGAAATTTTACGTATATGGTTATTTTCTTTAATTATACTAGTTAGTACAATTGTTTATTAATATTCAGTGGTTTTGGGTTTGTCTTTTAATATTCAATGGTTTTGGGTTTGTCTGTGTAAATATAAGTGAAATTTATCTCCCCTTAGCATTCCCTCATTTGGAGATATGAGTCTGAATTGAAAGGAGTTATATGAGTTTGAATTGAAATTATAGGACACGTAGCTCTCTTGACATTAAAGGTTGGCTATTGAGTTGGGGTAATCTTGATTAATTTATTAATACAATAGAAAAGGATTTAAGATATTCCAAAATCATTTCAAGAACTTTATATTAAATAATCTGCATTTTTCCCGTAACTAGATTGGTACTAATTAGTGGATCATCTAGATTGTAAATTATTAGTATGATAATAGTGAGTTAGTTTTCAAATTAGAGAGATGATTTGAATTTAAGTTTTGTTTTCGTGTTGGGGCTTAAGGGAGAAAAGTAGATGGCAGATGTCAAGTCAATTATTTTATAGGTTTTTGGATGAATAATAGGTGGCAAATGTCAATACATTACTTTATAGGTTTTGGGCATCGAGCTAGTAGTTTAAGGAAATGAATTAATTCCATATCATTTTATTTAATGAAATTATATATTTTTCTTCTAGTTCATAGTTTTTAACCTTTTGCTTTTTACTTTCTTAACACTGATATTGAAAATAGGCATCAAGTAAGCTCTTGGCCTTTGTCTATGGTATTTCTCTTTTCTCTTCTTGATATTAATTAAGTGTAATTTTATATATAAGAAAAGACAACATTATATATACTCTTTATATTGAACGGGTTGCTTTGGATGAAGAAGAAAATTGATACAAATTGATAAGTTGGAGCATGAATTCTGGATCTTTAATGGTTGATTATGAAGATATTAGTAGTTAGTTTTGCTTTTATTTTCTAGATATCGTGCAAGTAAATTATGTTTTATCTTGTATTGGTTTCCAAGAACATGTTAATATAGTATTGTTGTCATGAAAATTTTCTATGGATTAGAATACTATTAAAGATATTTTGTACATTTTGGAGATATTGGAATTATTTTAAAGAATTGATCGTTTGCGCTAGATTTGTTACTTATATAGTTATTGTCTATATATATATATATATATATATATTGTGAAATAATGGATACAGTAGAAGTGAATTAGAATAAAATGGTTTAGGACACTTTTTCAAGTGTTCTCTGAAACTGAACATCGGACATTTGTAAGTGTTATATGAAACAATTTTAGGACACTTTTTAGCATTGAAATAGATATTACAAAAGACATTTATAAATGTCTTTTTATATTTAAAAACACAAATAAGTGTCTCAAGATTGAGAATTACTACACATGTAACTTATCTCGGGATATTTGCTTGTGTCTCAAGAATGTACTTATGGGACACATATAAATGTCCTTAGATGGAATTATCTAGGGACACATATAAAAATGTTCCAAGAGATCACGAGACACACAACCATGTGACACTTTTCTCAAATGTCCCAAAATCCCTAAGTGTCCCAAGATAGTATATCTTGGGACACTTTCCTGTGTCTCGAAACATGAATTTTGTTGTAGTTTACCAATTCTAAGAGCAGTTTTGATCATTTTATACTGTTTGTATTGGCCATGACTTTGGTCGGGCTAGTACGTGTGTCATTTGGTTGACATTTTGTCTTGCATGTAGCCATATATGATTGGAAAGGCGAAGACGCCTACGAATAATTTATTTAAGAGACTAAGTGGTAAAGAATTTTGTAAGAGACTAAGTGGTAAAGAATTTTGCATTTTTCTTAATTGGATGAGGATATTATGGGTATGTATGTCTCGGATTTGCCAAAATTATTTTGTGTTTGGGAAAAACAAGACAAACATGTTTTTTATTTTATTGAATAATTTTTTTTTTTCTCAATTTTCTTAAACTATCTTCCAAGAGCCAAACAACCAATAATTATTTTATATCTAAAGAAACTTAAACACTTTGATTTATCTTTTAAGTAAGAAGTATATCTGTTATACAACAAATCTCACATAACGAACATGATTTTGACATAAGGTCTTACATATCTTACACCTATAATATAAATTATTCAAAAAAAACAAACACTCAAATTAAACAAAATATTACACAAATCGAGATTATTTCACAAACATCCACTACTCTCTCAAATGTCAAACAAACATACCCTATAATTTCATATCTAATTTAAAAAATACGGAGTGTACGTAGATGACTACATGAGGAATGAATTTCCGCACATACTATATGCAATATGGGTAAGTTATCTTCGTCATTTAATATAAGTTATAATTATGTCACTAATTTATCACCCAGAAAACATAGACAAATAAAATTATCATTTTTTTTCATATTCATATTCATCGAATGTAATATTGGGCACCAAGATAGTTCTACATATTTATGTATGTAAAAGAAAATAAACTCAAATTAGTCATACGTTATTCTCTTATATCTCATCTTTTTCTTTTCTTTTTTCTAGAACCTCTTATAGTTAATTATATATATCGCATGTTAAAAGTCTAATTATATAATTTCCTAGATCGAACATATAAAAAAATAGTAGCAAAATGCAAATTTGGCACTCCAAAAGACCATTTGGCTATTCAAATAAGAAAATATTGTTTTCAACAAAAAGAGTCATTTTTTGCTAAGAAGGCAAATAACAGACTTGAAGCCAAATTTCCTTGATCATGAGGAAAATTTGGATTCAATTGAAAAAAAGAAAGGCAAATTTGGCTTTTAAGTATTTTATACAAAAAAGGACAGCTCCTCTTCAAATTTAAATACACTTGTTAAATTTAAATGTATATAAGAAAAAAAATAGTTTTTCAATAATTTATACAGAAAAAGGGCAGCTCCTCTCCAAATTTAAGTACACCTGCTAAATTTGAATGTATTCGTTAAAAATTAATATATCCGTTAAATTTGAATTAGTAGCCCTCCAATTTGAAAATAGCTGTTAAATCTGAATTTAGTCGTTAATTTGAATAAAATCACTAATTTTTTGGCATAGTCATTTTGAATTTATCAGTTCAATGGAATAATTTAATTTCATATAATAAAAATTTAAAATAATTGTTTGTATTCTAAATATCGATTTCATAACAACATATAACTATTATTTATCGATCTATGTTTAAGAATAAGTAAACTATTGTTTATACAATTTTTCATAACTAAAATTTCAAACAATAAAATATACTACCAGATAGTCAAATTGATTTGAAATTTATTGTTGGAATAAGTAGCTAAAACTAGGTGGTAAATGCACAATACTTGAATACACAAAAATTTCTTGTGAAAAATTTATTGCACCAAATTTTGTTGTACTTTCAGATTTTCTGCTGTTGGATGAAGATGAAGAAGTGAAGGGAGGTTTTGATGATTTTCAAATTAAAGTCATCAGTTAAGTAATGGAATCTTAGCATACCTTTGAAAAGTTTAATTGAGAAGCCAAGTAAAAATCAGAAGGTTAAATTTTGGACCAGAAGACTACTGATCTGATGCTGAGTTCGGAATCAAACTGGTGGATTTCAGCAGTGCCAAATCTGATAAGTTCGATTTGAATCAGCAGAGTGTTCATCAGCAAAGTGGATTCGAGCAGCAGAGTGAAAATGATAAAAAAAAAAAGTCATTACAACGGTAATAAATGCACTTGGCGTCATAAATGCTGAAAAAGAAGGGTATTAATGACACATGATTGAAGAAAATTCTCGTATCAGCAAGGTGCAAATGCGATTGACAGATCCGTACAGCAGAGTGTACAGTAGCAAAGAGCCGTTCAGAAACAGGGACGAGTACTCGAGGAAGATTTGAAATATGTCTCACTTCAACGGGCAGAATTCATACCTCAAGTATAAATAGTTCAAGATTCAAGAGTTAGAGACGAACACAACAACTGAGAGAGCAATCAAAGATCAAATTCTTCTAAGTCTCAAAAACTCAAGAACATGACACTATCAGCCGAGTCATCTGTTGACGAAGCAAGTTGAGGAAAAAGAACATATCTACAAATCTTAGTGATTTCTGTAAACAGTGAGTGTTGTGAGAAGTAGTTTTTCATCTTTGTGAGTGTTGTAAGAAGTAGTTTTCCATCTTGCTGATACGTCTTCTTTTTGGCGTAATAAATGCTGATACGTAAATGCTGAAAAAGAAGGGTATTAATGACAAATGATTGAAGAAAAATCTGGTGGATACGTCTTATTTGTGATTTCCTATTACGCACTAGTGGCTTTATCATTTGTTGTAAAAGCGCAAGCTGTAATATCCCGTATTTATAAATAAATGCAAAATAAATTCTTAATTGGTTTTAAATAAAATAAGAAGTAAAAGAAAGTGAATTGGTATAGTACGTTATAAATAAAATAAAGGGTTCAATTATAGTGGAGGACTAAAGTTAAGATTTGTGAAATATAATGAATCTAGTATAAAAGTTGAAAGTGTCAATTGAACTCGAATGGGCTTAATAAATCATGTAATAAAGAATTGGGGGAAGATCTTCAATTACCTTTAAACCTTTTACTCAATTAACATATAGTGAAAACTTAGAGGTTAAAAGTGAGATATGGAAGCTTGGGCCTTAAGGGTTGATTAAACTTTGACAATGTCAACTTTCTTATTCCTTAACCCACGCAGCAACTACCAAGCCAATGAGAGTCAAACTTTAATGACTCTTAATTTCTTTTGACACGTGTCATTATATGAGATAAACATTCACCTAATGACCTATTTAATCTTGAAAGAATTAGATAAATGAATCGTGTCCTTCCTTATCTACCCAAACACACGGCCGCATACACACGAGAGAAATTGAGAGAGAACAAGGGAGAATAAAAAGAAGAGAGAAAGATAGGAAATGAAAATAAGGTTAAGGGGCTGTTACACAAGCAGGGTGTACTATTTACTTATGTTCATAGTATAACTTAAATTTTTGTGATTTAGAAGAGTGGATTAAAAGACATCTTGTCTATATAACCACTATAAAAATTCTGTGTTTGATAACTTTTTTTATACTTGCATATTTTCATAAGCAAACAAACACCTTAAAAGGCGAAAGCTTTTAAAAGAAGGATTTATAAAACAAGGGGTAAAATCTTTAAAAAGGAAAAACTTGTTTGAAAAACATACTTGACAAAATTCGCTGCATACAAGTTTCAAACTCTGATTTATATTTTAAACGGATAAGTAAAATCAGACTAGTGGTCAACTTAGGCTGAACAAGCTTAGTGCACGAACATCCAAGTAGTCTCATAAGTTTCGATCAGCTTACTCTGCTGATAAGAAAAGTTGGAGAAAATTTTTAAAGGATCAGAGGTCTATTCATCTCCCCCCCATCTAGGCCTCATTCTGACCACTTGGGACCAACATCCGCACACTATCTATTTGCTCCATTAGGCCATCTCCAGCCGAACCGGGGAGGCAAGCAACAGCCCCCCCGTCGGCTGGAAATGGATCTCCCCCCGGAAGGCAAGCATGCATCTGGGGGGAGTTGCCTGCCTGCCCGCACGCGCGCGTCCAAGGTTTTTTTTTTTGTTACTTTTGTTTTAAAAGTAATTAATTTAAATATGTAAAAAATATATAAAATTTTTTTAACACTTGTTAATTATGATTTAATGTTTTCTTCAAATAAAAACTTAATCATAATTTTGAAAGATAAAATATTTTCTCCTTCATATTTATACTAATTGAAGACCACTCAAACACTAGTTTCAAATCAATGTGGGATAAAAACTTAACTTTCCTTAACCCACATTGGTTTGAAGATAGTGTTGGGTGACCTTCAAGTAGTATAAATATGAAGTAGAAAACATTATATCTTTCAAAATTATGGTTAAGTTTTTTTTTTTTTCTTTTTTTTTTGAAGAAAATGTTAAATCATAATTAACAAGTGTTAAAAAGTTTTTATACATTTTTTTCATATTTAAATTAATTAACTTTTAAAAAAATAATAAAAAAAAAACCTTGGACAAAAGTATTTATGGTTATATAGTAATCGATGTCAAATTTCATTAATTTATATATGTCTTAGTTTAAAAAAATATAGTATGAATATAAAAATATGACTTAATTATATTTATTATTATTGCAACTTAATTTAAAAATACAATTTGAAGATCATTTAAACAACTTAATATATACGATTACTAAGAAACACCTAATTCGAAAATGGCCCGTGTGTTTCCCACAAGTGTTCGACTAAATCTTTTTTCAATTGGCTATTGACTTCTTTATTTCGAACATATTCATGAAGCATCATATATGATTCCAAGTCGATGTCGACTGATCTTGTGGATAATTCTACGGTCGTGGTAGTTCCCTTTTTCGATTGATCATAAAATTTTGCACGAGCCCTACGAGATCTACGATGATCGGTCTCATCATTATGTTGCTTTAATTATGTTTAATTGTTGGTGTTTCCCTTGAAAATTATGTTTGTTTTAGTGTGTAATAGTTGTTGTTTTTCTTTTCACTCCAAGTGCATTAATAATACTTGTTGTTGTTTTCCATTAATTATGTTTACTTGTTTTTTATTTTTATGAATGCCTTATTATTATTATTGTTGTTGTTGTTGTTGTTGTTGTTTCTCAATTTCAAATAGTGGGGAAAGTTTGAAATTGAGGGGGCTATTGCCTGCTTCAGCTGGAGATGGCCTTAGTTGTCTAATGCCGATAACTTTTAGTTGTTATACCTGTTGTTGTTGTTGTTGTTTTTAGGGTTTCTCAATTTCAAAGAGTGGGGAAAGTTTGAAATTGAGGGGGCTTTTGCCTGCTTCAGCTGGAGATGGCCTTAGTTGTCTAATGCCGATAATTTTTAGTTGTTATACCTAAATGAGCCCTAGATATAAGGAAATTATATGCTAAGCTTAAAAAGGGAAAATAGTATTATGTGCTAAGCTTAGAAAGTACAAGGAGATTTTGTGCTAAGTTTAAATTGCAAGCGCTAGGGGTGCACATGGTTTTTAAAATCGTATCGGACTGTCCCGTACCGTACCGAATGTTAGGTTTTTTTCTCAAAATCGAAGGTCTTGGTATGGATGAAAACCGTATGGAGTATTTTGGTATGGTTTTGGTTTTAGACTTCTCATACCGTAAAAAACCGTACCAGACCGAAATTGAGAAGAAAGATGAATTAAATATTCATTTTTCGAGATTTACAACTAAATTTTATAAATTTTTATTTATTTATAAGTAAAATATTATCGAATACTATATTATTTATAATTTATATTATAGTCCATCATAGTTTATTGTTACTACATTGCTCGCGTTCAATTAAAAAAAGATATGCTTGAATTTAGCCAAATTAAACTTGTTATATATTGAACACTTAAAATGCAAAAATTCCAGACAACAAATACCAAATAGTAAGTTTCTTCATATAATAAAAACAATGATATTAATCAATTAATATTATTCAATTAGGTCGAATTATAGCGTCAAAATTGTGTGTGGGGGGGGGGGGGGGTGGGGGGGGGGGGGGGTGGGGGGGGGGGGGGGTGGGGGGGGGGGGGGGTGGGGGGGGGGGGGGGTGGGGGGGGGGGGGGGTGGGGGGGGGGGGGGGTGGGGGGGGGGGGGGGTGGGGGGGGGGGGGGGTGGGGGGGGGGGGGGGTGGGGGGGGGGGGGGGTGGGGGGGGGGGGGGGTGGGGGGGGGGGGGGGTGGGGGGGGGGGGGGGTGGGGGGGGGGGGGGGTGGGGGGGGGGGGGGGTGGGGGGGGGGGGGGGTGGGGGGGGGGGGGGGTGGGGGGGGGGGGGGGTGGGGGGGGGGGGGGGTGGGGGGGGGGGGGGGTGGGGGGGGGGGGGGGTGGGGGGGGGGGGGGGTGGGGGGGGGGGGGGGTGGGGGGGGGGGGGGGTGGGGCGCTGGGGGGGGGGGGGGGGGCTGAGCGGGGGGGGGGGGGGGGGGGGGGGGGGGGGGGGGGGGGGGGGGTGGGGGGGGGGGGGGGGGGGGGGGGGGGGGGTGAATCTGGTACTCAATTTCCATTAGATTCAATTCTATAATTAAATCTAATATAATTAATCATGATATTTTCTAATTAACTACTTCTAAATTAATTAATTAAATATCATCTAATTAGTTTGGAGTTTCTATTTTAGGAAATTATTTCCAAAATGCAACATGAATGAATTCGTTCTAATTTCTTGAGTTCAAGTGTAAATTATCAGGAGCCGTGATTCAGGACATATGTACATGCAACTTCAAGCTCCAATAAATCGAATAATCTATCAAACTCTTTAATATAATTAATTTGATCTATAAATTCCAAGTGATTCCACTAAAAACATGGAATTGCACTCTTGTCATTAGAATATGTTTTACTCAAATGATCAAGATAGTTCAATTGATATAATTACTACATGCAGTTTGATCCTCCAATAATTGATTCGTAAATAGAGCTAGACGTAATTATCATTTTGCCCCTCTAATTACTTCTTTATCATTAAGTTTCATTAGTTCACTAGTAAACAGTTTGATTTATGAACTTATTCATAAATCAGAGCGCTCTACTGTTCAGTTTCAGAACTAACACTTAAGGGGATCAATATTCCAGCTTCTCGCAAGAAGGGTTGGATCATATCTGTAGAACACATTCCCAGCCATTTATCTAAACAGATCTTCAAGACATAAGTTTTAGGCTCGACATGGTTACTGGCCATTACGTATGAGTCAACATAAACAGGGGTTTATGCCTACTCAGTATTTAGATCAATTAGCATATGACCATCAGTTGATATGTTCTAAAACCATAATATCAACGGTATCTTATTTATGATTCTAGATCATGTCTAGTCCAGTCCTATGTAATCGAATTACACAAAGTACCTCCACATTCGATGTATCTACATCAGTAATTCGGATCAAATTACTACATTGTAAATATTTCATGGACCGTACTAGTAGTGTTTAGTTAAAGATCCCAATTTTAACTCACTACGGACTTTTTAATCTATTAGCTATAACTTTAATATATCCTCCAGTATAACATATATACTTAAGTTATAGCCTCTTGAATAGACTTAGAATTTTCTGATGTTTATATTATTGTATAATCGAAATAATTATATGAAAAATAAATTTCAAATTTATTTATGTCGGCATGTTTGTATATATATGGTGGAGATTATTTTAAAATTAAGATTGATTACATAATCTTTGCATATTATTCGGTAATCTTTTGTATAGTATATAAGATATTTAGTTTCCCACTTTTTTATGTTTCCTCGTTTTATTAGGTCCCCTTAGTTTTGTAGGAATCTGTATATAGTTTGACACCAAGTTGGAGTAGTAAATATATGAAAGAAAATTATTCTGAATTGCCCATGTTTTACATGGTACCAGAGCAGTTCCGATCTACTAAACCAACATTTAATATCGTATTTTGAATTTTATACCCGTAATCACCATAACAATTTTTTTTAGAGATCTGAAAAAATGGAGGATTCAGGCTCCATTGTTCTGCTGTACCAAACAACTCAAAACAGAATATTATTATACAACAAGACAATTCTGCATTTCCTACAAGTATAATACTGGATGAAACCAATTATCCATTATGGTCCCAACTCATGGAGATGCGTATTGGCGCTCGAAATAAGGCTGGATATCTCACTGGAGAAACGAAAAAACCCGAACCTAAAGATCCCAATCTTGCAACTTGGATTACCGAAAATCAAAGAGTGAAAAGTTGGCTAATTGATTCAATGAGTCCACCACTGATGCAACGTTTTATCCATCTTCCAACAGCAAAAGATATATGAAGCTTTATCGAAAACCTTTTATGACGAATCGGATGAAACTCGTCTCTTCGAACTTAACTATAGATCTTTTTCTACGACACAAAATGGTCGACCTCTATCAACGTATTATAATGAACTGGTGGCTATTTTCCAGGAAATTGATCACAGAATGATCTCACAGGAAGAAACAGTTGTAGGAGTGGTCCAGTGGCATTCTGCGATGGCTAGGCTTCGAGTTCATATTTTTCTAAGTGGACTTGATTCTGAGTTTGATCAGGTTCGTGGTGAAATTTTGCGTAAAGATCCAAAACTAGATTTGGAGAGCACATATGCATATGTCAGAAGAGAATATCAACAAAGATCCACAATGGGAAGCTCTTGTCCAATTTCTGAGAACTCGGTTATGTTAGCAAACCAAACTCGACAAGGATCTTCATTCAACTCAAGTAAGAATCGAAAGGAACAATTTACTGGAAAGTCTAAT
This sequence comes from Penstemon davidsonii, assembly GCA_034814905.1. Classification (NCBI taxonomy): domain Eukaryota; kingdom Viridiplantae; phylum Streptophyta; class Magnoliopsida; order Lamiales; family Plantaginaceae; genus Penstemon; species Penstemon davidsonii. The sequence goes on along the minus strand of JAYDYQ010002685.1, from coordinate 6,458,675 downwards.
ATTTTTGTATGTAGTCACTGTGGTGAAACATGTCATTCAAAACAGCGATGTTACGAAGTCATCAGTTATCCTGAGTGGTGGGACTTCACAAAGAAACCAAGGAAGAAGATTGTAGGGAAAGTTATGGCGACATCTAAATAGGAAGAACAAACGCAGCCCACAATGAATGTTACTCACCCAGGTTTTGTATTCTCGACAACTTCTAAGAATATTACTTGGATTATTGATACAGGTGCATCTGATCATATGACTAAAGATACTCGTCAGTTACAATTTATTCATCATTCTTCCCAATCTGTTATATCTACAGCTAATGGTAGTACTTCTCCTATTACTGGAGAAGGATCTATTATATTGTCTAGTACTCTCACATTAGATTCCGTTCTAGTCGTTCCATCTCTTGAATATAATCTTTTATCTGTTAGTCAAATCACTTCAAATCTTGGCTGCACCGTAACTTTTTGGCCCTCGTTTTGTGTTTTTCAGGACATTCTAACTTTGAAGATTCTTGGTTATGGTGTTAAATGGGGCAAACTCTGTTACTTGGAGTTGACAGAAAATGGAGACAAAAATCCAGCCATGCATGTCAAACTATTAGTGAAGATAAATCTCGAGAAACTATTTGGTTATGGCATCAAAGGACATCTTTCTTTTGCATAACTTAAAAAATTACAGCCACATCTTTTTTTAGTTTTTAGTGATACGAATTTTCATTGTAATGTTTGTGAACTGGCCAAGAGTCATCGTATTTCTTATTTACCGAGTTTGAATAAAAGTTATGTTCCTTTTATGGTTATCCATTCAGATGTTTGGGGTCCTACGAAAATTCCTTCTCTTTCTAAAGCTCATTACTTTGTTACATTTATTGATGAATGCACTAGAATGACTTGGGTGTCTTTGCTTTGAAAAAAAAAAATGATGTTTTTACAGCATTTCAAGAATTTCATAGCATGGTAAGCACTCAATACCAAAAGCAAATTCGGGTTTTGCAATCTGACAATGGAAAGGAGTATGAAAATGGATCATTCGAAAAGTTTTTGAGCCAACTTGGGATTCGACATCAAACTTCTTGCACCTATACTCCACAACAAAATGGTTTGGCGGAGAGAAAGAATAGACAACTAATGGAGGTGGTTTGCGCCTCTCTCTTTGGCATGAACATGCCTCGGTTTTATTGGGGAGAAGCCATGAGATCTGCTGCATATCTGATTAATTGAACACCTTCTCGGGTGATAGATTTTCAAACTCCTCAACAAAAGATGGAGTCTTTACTTTCAGTTCCTCATCTTCCAAATCTTGAGCCACGAGTTTTTGGTTGTACAAATATTTCCATATTCCCAAGAATTTGCGAAATAAACTAGATCCATGTGCAAAACGATGTGTCTTTGTTGGCTATTCAGATTTTCAGAAAGGATATAGGTGTTATGATCCTCGAAGCCAAAAATTACATGTGACATTAGAAGCTTCTTTTCGTGAATCAGAACCTTATTAATCAAGGGAAGTTTCTAGTTCTTCTCTTCAGGGGGAGAACTATGGAGAGGAAGAGAAGATGGTACATGATGGTGATATTGGAGATGAATTTCTGGAGTTAGAAAAAGTGAATGAAAATTTGGGGAAAATTATCGAGCAAAGTTGTGAAAGTATTGCTGAAATTGAGGATGAGATGTAGCTACTGCTGAAAATGAGATATCTGAAGAACTAATAGTAGTTGCGGAGTTGCCAAGTTTAACACCATTAACCGAAGAATCAACCCAAAATGTCAAAAATGCTTCACCTCAGGTAATTTCGAGTCCATTTTCTAATGAATCCCATGAATTAAATGCTCATCTAAAAAATACTCTTGAAAATATGGCTCCACGAGGATCCCAAAGACCAAACAAAGGTGTCCCAAAGAAACATTATGAACCCGATTCTAAAGCTAATGTTAAATATCCAATTAGTAATTATGTGTCCACCCATAGGTTGTCTGAATCGTATGCACTTACTGTTAATCAATTATCCAATGTATCTATTCCCAGTAGTGTGCAGGATGCATTGGCAGATCCAAAATGGAAAAGAGCAATGAATGAAGAGATGGATGTCTTGCAAAAGACTTCTACTTGGAAACTTGTTCCATTACCTAAAGGAAAGAAGACAATTGGATGTAGATGGGTGTTCACATTGAAACTTAAAGCGGATGGAAGCATTGACAAATATAAAGCGAGGTTAGTTGCAAAGGGGTATACACAAAAGTATGGGGTGGATTATCAAGAGACTTTTGCACCGGTAGCTAAGCTAAATACAATTCGTATTCTAATATCTTTAGCAACAAACCGAGGGTGGCCTTTACAACAATTTGATGTAAAGAATGCTTTCCTCAACGGAAACTTAGAGGAAGAAGTCTTTATGGAGCTACTACCAGGAATTAATAGGGGTTCTTCACACATAAATGAAGTATGTAGATTGAAGAAAGCATTATATGGGCTCAAACAGTCACGTAGAGCTTGGTTTGGAAGGTTTTCTTCTGCAATGAAGGCACTCGGTTACAAGCAAAGCAATTCAGATCATACCTTGTTTATAAAACACAAAGAAGGGAAGCTAACAACTTTGATTTTATATGTTGATGATATGGTCTTGACAGGAGATGATCCGTGTGAAATGAAGTTATTGCAGGAATATTTAGCAAATGAGTTCGAAATGAAGGATTTGGGACAACTTAAATATTTCTTAGGAATTAAAATAGCACGATCAAATGAAGTGATTTTTCTTTCACAGCGAAAATATATTTTGGATCTTTTGACTGAAACTGGAATGCTTGCTTGCCAACCAATAGAAACGCCTATAGAAATGAATCATATGCTTGGGATCTTTGTTGATCAAGTTCCGACAGACATTGGTCGTTATCAAAGGCTAGTTGGAAAATTGATATATTTGTCACACACGAGGCCTGATATAGCTTATGCCGTGAGTGTCGTAAGCCGCTTCATGCATGCTCCAAGTGAAGAACATAAGAATGTAGTATATCGAATTTTGAGATACTTGAAAGGCTCTCCAGGCAAGGGATTATTATTCTCGAAAAATGATATTTCTAATATTGAAGGATACACAAATTCTGACTGGGCAGGTGATCGAACAACTTGAAAATCCACATCTAGTTACTTTACTTTTGTGGAAGGCATTCTTGTTACATGGAAAAGTAAGAATCAAAATGTTGTAGCAAGATCAACTGCAGAAGCTGAATTTCGAGGTATGGCTTGTTGTAATTATATGGATGGATACCTAATTAAAAGGTTGGAATCCATAGATAAATTATTATAGTGGGGATAGTCCAAATAGATAATAAGTATGTGGGTTTGGCCCACATTGGTCTAAGACTAATTGGCAAATTATAAAAGCCTTGTGAGGAAGTTGAAGAGTTTCAAACTCTTCATATTGTCCCACATTGACTTTTTATATTTCTGTGTACTAGTATATATGAACTTAAGTGTATAGACTTGGTATAAGTCTTTACAAAGAGGGTCATATGAATACGCCACACGCGCGCCGCCGCCGCCCGCCCGACCCAACCCGACTCGGATCTGATCTGGTCTGGACTGGTCTGGTCTGGTCTCGGGCGTTTGGGCGAATTGTCTCGTCTCGGACTTATCTTTTTGGATGGATGAATTTTGAATTAAAATTTGAAATTTGAATAATTCAGCTGCATATTTAATTGTGTAACGTTTCAGTTACGAAAATTAAATTGGGCTGTTTTATGGGTTTTAATTGGGCCGTTTTATTCAGATTTAATGGCCAATATTAATTGCAAAGGCTCCCCAACTCCTATATAAAGGAGTGGTTTTTCATTTCTGAAAAACACACCAACACAACAAACATTCTCGATTCCTCTCTGAAAAATTCTCTTTGGGTTATTTTTGCTTCTGAGTGTTCTTCGAGGTGGAATTTCTGCTACTATGCAGTGGAGGAATTCCTGTAGCCAAATTATCCTGGAAGAAGTGTTCGTGATTCCCAATTGCACCTAAGGTGGGTCGATAATTTCTTCAAGGCAAGCAGACTTATTTCTGCGATTTGGTTGGATCAATTCTGTTACTATACAGAATTGTGAGATAAGTTGTTCAAATTATCTGTTCGGTTATTTAACTGGTTGTATTTTCTTTTATTGTTCAAATTGGTTTGTTTGCTTTAGTTTCGATTTGTGTTCAGATTTTGATAATCTTAAAACTGATTTTCCAACAATCTTGAAGAAATTATTAACTGTGTTTTAAAATTATCATGTCATCTGCAGAAGGCTCCGGTACTGTGTCCATGCCAGCCACAAAAGTCGACTTATCCGGTGTACCGGAAAAGTTTTCGGGCCAATTTTTTAAGCGTTGGCAACAGCGTATGAAAATTTGGTTCACGATGAAAGGACTTTTGTCGGTTATTGATAACGCCGTGAAAACGTCATTATTACGTGTCTTCTTAAGCTCAAAACAACTTGCTTTGATCCGAGTTTTGTGTGCTTTTGCTTGTTTTCGCGATCTTTTGTGTTTTTGGTTGTTTGTGTGTTTTGGTGGTTGTTTGTGTGTTTTAATTGTGTTTTGTGTGTTTTGTAGGGAGATGTGGATAAGAGCTTCAAAGGAAGGATAAATCGAAGTAAAAATGTAGAAGAATGTAGACAGCTGCTCACTAAAACATGCATAAATATTTCATGGATGATCCAAATGAGCTGAATTTTGGATATGTCATAGATAAGTGAGTTATCTACGCTACGGATTTTACGGATCCGCAATCGGAGTTCGGAATCAAAAGATATGCTGCTTGGAAGGAAGTCTGACAGAGCAGAAAAGTTTCTGCCTATATCACACCGCGGTGCAAATAAGATACACCGCGGTGTGAGCCTGCTGGTGCGAAATATAAGCATATTCTCCGCGTTTTCAAGGGGCATTTTCGGGATTTCTCATGAGGGGGCTATTAGGGCAAGAGGAGAGAACAACTTTCACACAACTTCCTCAATCTTTCCCTCTTTCTTTGCCTCCCTCAACCTTTCTCTCTTTACTTTTCCTTTTTTTTCTTGTATTGAAGACTCCACCAAGGGGGTGAGTTAATCACCACCCTTAGGGAGTGATTATGTGGTGATTAAGGGGAGGAGAATCCATCTCTCGATTTTATTCCGATTAGGTGATACCTTTCTATTTCCTAGTTGTCCATGATTAGGATATGAATGTTGTTATTTTCTATTTGGAACAAAGGTTGTGGATTTGAATTCTTTGGATTTATATATATTTATGTTATTGTTTGATTAAATGATGTCTTGATGATTAGTATGGTGTTTATATGTGTTCGTTAATCCGATTCCATGCTTATCGTTCATCTTATGGTTTGACAACCTTTGAGATGAAAATTATTGATTCTTGATTGCTAGACATAGTGATTTTGAGGATTTGATTATGAATTTGGATTGTGATTCGATTTTAGGATAGACATATACCTATGTCGTTTTATATTCGTTTAAGGTTTGAGTTTAATGCATCGATTAGATTTTAATCCATTTAGACATAAATTGGATTAGTTTAACTCGATAGGTTTGTATGCAACTCGGAAGATACATACTAACGTCCTTGAATCCTTGAGTAGCAGCACGAGCATAATATATTAATTGTCGAGTCATTGTTATCGTTTGATTAGTTATGTTTTGATGTTGGGCTATGGTTGAATTGTTGGGTTTATTGTTTTATCGCACTTTTGACCAATGATTGTAGTAGATTATTGTTTAAGTACTTTGATTTGCCGTAATCATGTAATCGGACTTAATTCTACCTTGAATGCATCCTAGACATAGGACTTTGAAGGTTAGGCGAGTGACGATTTGTGGATATTGACCTAGGATAGGCATATACCTAGTGTGGTCCGTGTTTGTATAATGAGTTCGTTCGTGAATGCATCAAATAACTTAGATTCTCTTTATTCTGATTTGGGGTAGTCTTAGGTCCCGGGTGACAGCAGTACGCCTTTGAGTCCTCTAATGGATTCGGACTTTCCTAAGAGCATCGGATGACAACGATGTTCGTAATTGATCCGGAGATGGAGAGTTTGGGTAGATTGGTATAGTTAAGTGAGACCGACAGGGAGACTTAAATAATTTAGAACTCACAAACAACAACTAAACCTATGATTGTTTGCATAGCTAACCTAACAAGCGCATGATTTATCTGCTTTAATTGATTGCTTATAAATCCTCCTTACCGCATAATTAACTCCCCAGTTTACTTGCTTTCGTAGTTAGATTTACTTTACCGCTCGTAGTTAAATAAAATCACCCTTATCATATAATTGGGTTTGATAATTTTGTGTCAAGCGTTCATAACTGAAATAAGCCGTCGATTGATTCGTTTATTCCCACCTTTTACCCATTCGTGGGGATTCGATACTCGGTATGTACTTATCGTTTTATATTACTTGTAACGACCGTATACTTGCGTAGTTTGCGTACTAGTATTTGGAACGCAACAGTTATTCAGGTGACTAGACATGAACCAACTGAAACTGACCCTAAGACTGAACAAATAGCTGAATGGTCAGAACGGGATCAAATTGGTCGAGGAGTCATTCTTTCTGCTTTATCGAATGTACTCTTTGACGTGTACTGTTCTGATACATATACATCTAAGTCTCATTGGGACGAATTGGACAAGAAATATAATACTGAAGAGCAAGGGCTCGAAAAGTATTCTGTTTCTAAGTTCCTGAAATTTCAGATGGTTGAAGGAAATTTTGTAACTGAACAAACGAATGAACTGATAAATCTCGAGCACTCTCTTTCTGATGCTGAAATGAAACTTCCGGATAAATTTCTGGTTATGTCAATTATTGATAAGTTTCCCAAATCTTGGGAAAACTTTGGTATGACATTAAAACATCAAAAGGGAAAGCTAGCTCTTGATGATCTTATGATTGACATAAGTATCGAAGAGGAACACAAAAACCAAACTCATGGTGTCCCTGTTGAGTACCAGCGTAAGGCAAATATGATAACTGAAAAGAAAAAAGTGAACCATGTAAACCCCAACTCCAAATCCATAAATAAACCTAAAAACAAAAATAAACCAAAGGCAAACAAACCATGCTGGACTTGTGGACAGATGGGTCACTGGGCTAAGGAGTGTCCTACCAAAAAGTCCAAAGCCAAATCTGAGTCTACTACACCAGCTATAGTCAACATGGTTGTGGGAGATATTAATGAAACTAGAGCTCCGGCTATGGTAAACATGGTTGTGGGGAATACTAGTGAAACTAAAGCTCCAGAAAACTCTGTTGATGGGTATGTTTCCTTAAAACCTGAACTTCTTATTATTTATGAACCATATGATTGGCTAATTGACACTGGGGCAAATGTGCATGTATGTGTTGATAAATTGCTATTTGTGTCTTATCAACCTGTTGATGGAAAATCCGTGACGATGGGAAATTCAAGTGGTGCCAAAGTGTTAGGGATAGGACGTGTGGACTTGAAGTTTCCTTCAGGGCGCATACTATCACTACAAAGGGTGCATCATGTTCCTACGATCAGGAGAAATATAATAAGTGGTTCTGTAATAGTTAGGGAGGGTTATGAAATGAACTTTAAATCCAATAAAGTCGTAATTTTGTATTATGGGACTTTTGTTGGTAAAGGTTATTTAGATGATGGTTTATTTAAAATAAGTGTTGAAAATGTTGGTTCTAATAAATTTTCTGAATTTCCTGTTGTGAATGCAATTGAATCTTCTAATGTTTGGCATGATAGATTAGGACATTTAAATTTTGGTTCTGTTAAACGGATGATGAATTTAAATCTAATTCCCAAACATGAAATAAACCATAAAGACAAATGTCACATTTGTGTTGAGGCAAAACAAGTAAGAAAGCCATACCAATCGGTTGAAAGGCATTCTGAAATAGTTGATTTGGTTCACACGAACATTTGTAAATTCAATGGAATTTTAACGAAAGATAATAAGAAATACTTTATTACTTTTATAGATGATTGCAGTAGGTATTGTTATGTTTATTTATTAGAACATAAATCTGAAGCACTTCAAAAATTCATAACGTTTAAGAATGAAGCTGAAACTCAAACTGATAAGAAACTTAAACGGTTAAGATCAGATAGAGGTGGAGAATATAAGTCTAATTTGTTCGAAGAATAATTTTGGCATTATTCATGAAGAGACTCCTCCATATTCCCCTTCGTCGAATGGGATAGCAGAACGAAAGAATAGAACTTTTAAAGATATGATTAATAGTCTGCTTTTGAATTCTGGATTGCCTAAATATATGTGGGGAGAAGCTCTGAATACGGCTTGCCATATTCTGAATAGAGTTCCTCTAAAACATAATGAAAGCACTCCGTTTGAATTCTGGAAAGGCAGAAAACCTAGTTTAAAATACTTTCGTGTGTGGGGCTGTCTTGCAAAAGTTCTAGTTCCAGAACACAAAAGCAAGAAACTGGGTCCAAAGACTGTTGATGCAATCTTTTTAGGCTATGTGGAAACAAGCTATGCTCTCGGGTTTCTGGTTATTAAATCAGAAATTCCTGGCATAGAGGTTAACACAATAGTTGAATATCGTGATGCTACGTTCTTTGAGGACGTATTTCCCATGAAAACGGGAATGCCTAATGACAATTCTTTAGATTCAGCCCTTACATCTTCTTCAATTCCTGAACATGTGGAAAAGATGACAAATGTGGGGGTTAATACAAGTAGTTCTGATTCAGTACCGATTGAATCAGATAAACCTAGACGGAGTAAGAGAGCTAGAATTGCCAAGGATTTTGGAAGTGATTTTATCACTTACAACATCGAGGGTGATCCTGTAACCTTCAAAGATGCAATGGCTTCGAAAGAAGCAAAGCATTGGAAGGTAGCTGTCAAAAGTGAGATGGACTCCATTGTCTTTAACGGGATATGGGAACTAGTTGATCTCCCTCTGGGGTGTAATACGATTGGATGTAAATGGATCTTTAAAAAGAAATTTAAATCTGATGGAACCATAGATAAGTTTAAAGCCAGGTTAGTTGCCAAAGGATTTAGGCAAAAAGAGGGAATCGGTTTTTTCGATACATATTCCCCTGTTGCTCGTTTGACTACAATCCGGGTGCTGAGAGCACTGGCTTCTATATATGATTTCCGATTCACCATATGGATGTTAAAACAGCATTCCTGTATGGTGATCTTGAGGAGGAAATCTGTATGGATCAGTCAGAGGGATTTGTAGCTTCTGGAAATGAGCGAAAAGTTTGTAAACTTGTTAAATCACTCTATGGTTTGAAACAAGCTCCTAAACAATGGCATGAAAAATTCGATAAAACAATTTTATCTTTTGGCTTTGTTGTAAACGATAATGATAAGTGCATCTACTGTAAAGTTAAAGGTGATAAATGTATTGTCTTATGTCTGTATGTTGATGATATTCTATTGATTGGATCTAACATTGAGATAATAGATGAAACCAAGTCATTCTTAAAGAGTAAGTTTGAAATGAAGGATATGGGTGTGGCAAATGTAATTCTTGGACTCAAGTTGACTCGGTCAACTGAGGGTATAGCAGTTTCTCAATCTCACTATGTTGAGAAGATAATTGAGAAATTTGGCTATAAAGAATGTAGAATTGCCAAAACACATTATGATCCTTCAGTTGCTCTCTTTAAAAATGAAAGTGGTGTTCCTGTATCTCAATTAAGATATTCACAAATTATTGGAAGCTTGCAATATCTGGCAAATGGAACGAGACCAGACATTTCGTTTGCTGTCTCGAAGTTAGCAAGATATACTAGTTGTCCAAATCGAACCCATTGGGAAGCTCTTGACCGGGTACTTAAGTATCTGAAGGGCACGGTGTCACTATCTCTTCAATATGGCAGGTTCCCTGCAGTTCTTGAAGGGTATAGTGATGCTAGCTGGATAGCCAAGAACTCCGGAAGCAATGGGTGTACGGGTTACGTATTTACCCTAGGTGGAGGCGCTGTCTTCTGGAAATCAACCAAGCAAACCTTGGTGACTCGGTCTACATTTGAGGCCGAATTATGTGCTTTAGACACGATAGGGACTGAAGCTGAATGGCTACATGGGTTATTGTGTAACGCCCCAAAAATTCCGGACCCTTTTGGTTGGATTTTTAACCCAATTTATGTGCTACTTGTTATTTTCAAAGTTAAGCATTAATTTGAACTAAAATATACAATTTAATTAAATATTGTGACCTTGTGAACTTTGAAAACATAAAAGTTACTTTAAAATAACATTAAGACCTTTTTGAAATTTTTCAAGCTTGGATGCAAAAAAATTTTGTTTTTGGGGACAAAAATGTAAGTTTTCAAAACTTCGGGGGGCAAAGTGCAAATTTGCCCCAAGTTGCAGATTTTCTGCAGGAGAGTAATCATTTTCTCTCCTTGCACACTCCTAGGGCTGTCAAGCATGCCCTTGGGTAGATAAACTCATCCACCCAAGGTTGACATGCATTGGTGGAAAATGTGGAGTAATAATACTCATATATTCTCATATTGTATGTATATGTGTATATACACTAAAAATCAGATTTCATAGTCCATTAAATACCCTCCTCAAACCCACATTATCTTCTTTACAACTTAAAAATTACTTAGATATAGTTAGTGAGAATAAGAGAGAGGAAAGAGACAACACATTTAGGAAGAGAATTTTCGGATATACACAGCACAGCCTAGATTGTTCACTCATTAAATCTTCGTCCACCGTTGGATCATGGCCAAATTTTGAATGAAGATCCTACACAAATGGGGCTACATATTGACAGTTCGGATCGTCATTTGGGTGTCTCGAAGTGAATCGACAGTCGTTAGAAGTTGGTGAAAAGTAACGATTTGAACCACCACCACTGCCACCGGAGCCGCCACCACCACCTACGGAAGTCTTGAAATGAAGAGTGCTTCATCCCCTTCGTTGTTTTGGGTAAAAATTCGTCTATGCATGTGTTCTTCAATCATTGTGATTTTACTTTCTTCTATTTAAAGTATATATTGAAGAACTTTAGTTTATCCATGTAGTTTTTGTGAAAAGTTGTTAAGTTTAATTTTATATAAGATATTTAATGTGACTTCACTTTGGTTTTGTTTAGATATTTCTTATATGTTTGGATCTTGATTTATTTTTGTAAGAAAGTTAATTTTGTTAAATTTCAAAACTTTGGGGGTATTTTTGAAAGGTTTTAAAAGTTAAGGGTTAGGGCTGTGATATTTTTTTTTGGGAGTTAAAATGGACTGAAAATCTCTATTTTTGTTTGATATTTGGTATGAGTTTACTTAAAATTTATTTCTTTTAAAGTTAATCCGAGTTTGTTTGCAAAAAGTGAGTTTTTGAAATTTTTGGGGTTATTTTTATAAATCCTAAAATAAGGGGGCAAAGTCGCTGTTTTTATAGTTACTTTTATAAACTTTTGATTAGTTGATTTGATGTAGAGCTTTGTTCACTTTTGTTTTAAGATTGAAAATTTGTAAATTTTTCCGAAGAAAAATTATGATTAAAGAACTTTTTGTTTCTCATTGTTAGTTGGTGAAAAGTTATTAAAACTTATTTTTAATCTCAGTTTTATAGTGAAATTATGCTTAATTATTTTTAAATATTGCTTAGATGCTTGGACCTTGAATTATTTTTCAAGAAAGTTGATTTTCTTAAGTTTTCAAAACTATAAAGGTATTTTTGAAAAATTTTAAACATGTGGGATTTTTAAAGCTTTTAATTTTGAAGTAACAAGATACTTAATACTCTGTTTTTATTTGTTTTCGATATGTGTTTAGTTAAAAAGCATTTGATTTAATGTTTGTTCCAAATTTTTGCAAAAATGGATGTTTTCAAAAGTTTAGGGGCTGTTTTGTAAATCTGGAAAATGAAGGGAAAAATTTGCTGTTTTGGCGCTGTTTTATGTAATTAGTATTTTGAGTTTTGAAAATAATTACTCTTAATTGAAGTGATGTCGTAAGTTCTAAGCACTTTTGTGCGATGTATTAGTTTAGGAAATCCTTGTGTAGGATTTTCATAAAGGTTGTTAGATATATTCTAAGTCGTATACGTACTTGCTCAGGTTTCGGATACGCTTCATTTGTGGAGTTTTAGTCGCTATACTAAGCGACAAAGGTGAGCGTTGTGTGTTGAATTTGTAGTCGGTCCGATGTGCTAGTAGATCGAGTCAAACATTTACTTATGCTCTTAATAATCAAAGCATGTGTTATATTATAATTTCTATTGCATGTTGTTACAAAGAGATTGGACTTGTTACGTCGACATTACTCGCATGAAATCCTTAGTATATCAACATGATAATCCAATGCATGCTACATCCAAATCTACTAGTTGCGAATATATTTTACTAAATTATCATGATACCCAAAATTTGCATTTGATAAGTTGTTAAATGTTGATAATATGTTAAATATGTTTGATATGTTATGTTTCCGTCTGTTTTCGACTTTGTGTTTCCGTTTGTTTCCGATTTTGTGTGGGCCCCTTTTGATTGGTATATGGACCCGATGCCAACCTGGCCGTCAAGGGCCGGCAGGATTGTCACGGTTACCCGTAGGCCTGGCCTTACAATCCAAGTGGGGAGGAACACTTGGGGAGTAAGGACAAACTTTGGCAAAGACATGTCGATGTACTTCAGATAGTAAGGTCGCTCCTTACTCGGTGTGTTTGGATGGACATCAGACTGAGGATGGAGGGTAAGTGGAGGTCGGCATCAGCAATTCTTGGTTATGTGAATTCCGTGTTTCTTCCGTCTTGAATATATGCTTAATTTGCTTGATAACTTGTTCACGTTATATAATATGTTGCATACACGCATTACCATGCAAATTTCGCACACAGCCTCACTAAGTTGGACGATCAACTTATGCGTTCCATGTTTCATTCTTTTCAGTTTCAGATGTTCTGGAAAATAATAGTCGAGTTGCGGTTAGGTCATCACGGTTGCGGTCCCACCCTAGTATTTGGGAGAGTAGTTATATTTTGTTGTCGATTTAGGTTCTTTCTCGATTTTGTTTAAAACCTTGCTTAGAATATTTGAATCGTTAAAGTTGATTTATATTTTCGTAAAAGATACAAGATTTTCATAAATTACTTATTTATCTCTCTCGGTTGATTTTGTTCAAAACTTTTGATATGTTAAGATTAAATGCTTCCGCTTTAAACCTCTACTATGGAAATTGATTTTATTCTTCGTAAAAAAAAAAAAAAAAAAAAAAAAAAAAAAAAAAAAAAACCTTAGTAATTTAAATTGTTCTTATTTTATTTTAAACCGCTTCCGCTTTAAAACTTTAATTTATCGTTTCTTAAAAAAAAAAAGTTTCGATATTTTAACACTTTTCAAAATAATAAAAATTTGACCGACTGTTATTCGACGGACCCGCGGAGTCGGGCCGTCACATATTGGTCCAATTACCCATGGTTAGCTTGCCTCTTCCAGCAGTCGTTGTGCATTGTGATTCTCAAACCACAATTGTAAAGATTAAAAGCCAAAAATATAATCAAAAGACCAAGAGACACATCCAAGTTAGACTAAAGTCTATAAGGGAACTTGTGTCTGATAGGGTCATAGTCGTTGACTTTGTTGGTACCAAAGACAATGTGGCTGACCCTTTGACTAAAGCACTTGACTTGTCCTTAGTTCAGAAATCCAGGCTGGGGATGGGACTAAAAACCCTAAATTGATATACAAGCAGTGGCAACCCAACCTACCAAGTGGAGATCCCACAAGGAAGGTTCAATGTGGTATAAACAAACTGCTGGGTATATAAAGTTGCTCCTAACTAAGACTGATACTAAGTATCTGAGTCTATCCCCTGATATACCTGATAGGAGCTGACTACTGCTAATCCAGTAAGTGTATTAACACTAAATGAGGTCAAGTCTGTAAGACGGGATGCTAGCAGTACATCCTAAGACGCTCAACTAAGTGAATGTAGTTGTTTGGCCGCGACTAGAGGAAATTGGGTTATTCCTTAAATAACATTCATGATACAGGATCGGGACACATGGCCTATAGTGTCAAATCTAAAGATTAACACCAAGCAAGTGATGTGTTGTTACCAATGGACGCTACCACTTCAAGGGCCAAATTCAAGGCTTAGATCCATTTGTCCCTGTGGCAGCATATGTTGGATAACTTAGGTTGTGGTTCAAACCGGAAGGTACCATGGCTGAAAGCACATTACGGTAACCCAATAGGTTATTTTTCTATGGATTTGTGGGGGATTGTTGTAATTATATGGATGGATACCTAATTAAAAGGTTGGAATCCATAGATAAATTATTATAGTGGGGATAGTCCAAATAGATAATAAGTATGTGGGTTTGGCCCACATTGGTCTAAGACTAATTGGCAAATTATAAAAGCCTTGTGAGGAAGTTGAATAGTTTCAAACTCTTCATTTGTCCCACATTGACTTTTTATATTTGTGTGTACTAGTATATATGAACTTAAGTGTATAGACTTGGTATAAGTCTTTACAAAGAGGGTCATATGAATACACCACACACGCGCCGCCGCCGCCCGCCCGACCCGACCCGGCTCGGATCTGGACTGGACTGGACTGGTCTGGTCTGGTCTCGGGCGTTTGGGCGAATTGTCTCGTCTCAGACTTATCTTTTTGGATGGATGAATTTTGAAATAAAATTTGAAATTTGAATAATTCAGCTGCATATTTAATTGTTTAACGTTTCAGTTACGAAAATTAAATTGGGCCGTTTTATTCAGATTTAATGGCCAATATTAATTGCAAAGGCTCCCCAACTCCTATATAAATGAGTGGTTTTTCATTTCTGAAAAACACACCAATACAACAAACATTCTCGATTCCTCTCTGAAAAATTCTCTTTGGGTTATTTTTGCTTCTGAGTGTTCTTCGAGGTGGAATTTCTGCTACTGTGCAGTGGAGGAATTCCTGTAGCCAAATTATCCTGGAAGAAGTGTTCGTGATTCCCAATTGCACCTAAGGTGGGTCGATAATTTCTTCAAGGCAGACTTATTTCTGCGATTTGGTTGGATCAATTCTGTTACTATACAGAATTGTGAGATAAGTTGTTCAAATTATCTGTTCGGTTATTTAACTGATTGTATTTTCTTTTATTGTTCAAATTGGTTTGTTTGCTTTAGTTTCGATTTGTGTTCAGATTTTGATAATCTTAAAACTGATTTTCCAACATGGCTCATGGCATATGTGAATTGTTATGGATCAGAAAAGTGTTAAAGGATTTAGGGATCAAATATGCAAAACCTATGAACCTTCACTGTGATAATAAATCAGCTATTCAGATCGCATAAAATCCTGTCCAACATGACCGCACCAAACATGTTGAAGTTGATTGTCATTTTATCAAGGAAAAAATAGATCAAAAGATTATACATGTCCCGTTTGTGAAGTCTGAAAATCAGTTGGCAGATGTACTTACAAAAGCTGTTTCAGGAAATGTGTTTCATCGCATAATTGACAAGTTGGGCATGAAAGATATCTATGCACCAACTTGAGGGGGCGTATCGGCATTTTTGTGTATATATGGTGGAGATTATTTTAGAATTAAGATTGATTACATAATCTTTGAATATTATTCGTTAATCTTTTGTATAGTATATAAGATATTTAGTTTCCCACTTTTTTATGTTTCCTTGTTTTATTAGGTCCCCTTAGTTTTGTAGGAATCTGTATATATTTTGACTCCAAGTTGGAGTAGTAAATATATGAAATAAAATTATTTTGAATTGCCCATGTTTTACAATTTATTTATTTTAATTAAAGAATGTCAAATACATGCTTTTGAGAGTATCATGACTAATAATAAGACACAATGATTGATGTAATATATATGATCTAAAAGAATCATATAACATGCAATGAGCAAAAAAAAAAAAAAAAAATCCTTTGTATCCAACTTGCTGACTTGTAATCGCGGTCCTTGTCTCCTTTTAGACTGATGAAATTATAAAGTCGTCGAGAAAATATTAGAATACTATTTTGCGTGTACCTAATAATATATACTCTATAATTTAAATGATTGTATCCATCATATTGAATGATGACCGTGTCCGTGACAGTTGTAACTAAAAGTACGTATGGTTAAAGGAGAATAAAATCAATCATAAACAACGTTCACTGGATTTGAAATTAAATAATCATGAATTTAATTAGATCAATATGGTAGTACTAGGTTTTAGATGGCCAAACTATACCACAAGAGTTTACATTATGTCTTGAACATCACTCTAACTAAAATGTTTTAAAGGCTTATACATATATTAATTAATACGATTGAATTATCATTTAATTTACCACAAATTAAGAGCAAAGAAAAAGCAAAGAAAAAAAAAACAATTATTGGAAGTCAAATAATTAAAGCTGTTAATTGTAAAACATAAAACAAAACAATAGAACAAATATTTGGTTATTATTAGTGAAACTACCAACCAACAGCGCGTTTTCAAAAATTTAATTGATCACTTGCACAACTAACAAAGAAAGATCCCGTCACGACCATTAAAAAATAACATGATTAATTAAATTGATTTTCCAATTGAGCCTAAAGAGCCAATTACTTCCTTTTAATCCATCCTTGATTAATTTCCTATCATATTCGAGGAACCCTACGAGTTATATACTTGTCCCAACTAGTAAATGCAAAAAACACCCTAATATTAGTTTTATTACCAAAAAACTCTTGTGTTTAACATTTTGTTAGATCACTATACCCGTCTGAATATTAATTAAGAGTTGAATACGGAAAAATAGACGTAAACACCCCCATAAGTCAGCAGGGGGATTATCACCAATTTCTTAAGTCAATAACGGGATTATTATTGTTATATTTAAAATTTAAGAAATGAAAATAGTTGTTACCAATTTTCAAAGTTAATGTGAGGGGGGAGTGTGGTCAATTTTTTTAAGTCAACACGAAAGAAAACAATATTTCGGGTTACTGCACTTCCCCCCGCAGAACATGAATATTACTCGCAGTTATATGAATTGAATCACATTGCGTCCTAGAAAAAAGGGTAGTCAATGGTTATGACGTGTTAATTAATTAGGTTTTTTTTTCCTAATAAAATAACTTAAAGGGGCCTTTTGCTAATTAAATCAAGAACATGGGTGCTTTTTAAGTTTTACTCTATAAATGGCTATATATATAGTGCTGCAAGAGATTGTACACAATTAGCACCTAAAGAATGTCTGATCTCCCTATTTTGGTACGCACCAGATGCAATCCTGATGGAGAAACCAACAAAGAGAGACGCGAACGAGTCCGAGAGCTCCAAAAAGAAGCTTTTCAACTCGCTAACTATTATTTCGTCTTTCAAGGCGTAATATTCACTGCCTTTTACAATACCCCGTCTAATCTCAAGTGCAGGTACCATTGGATTCCGTTCACGTTATCTCTTTTGGCTGGAGTTCTCAACCTGTGCGCTCTTACCACAATTGCGTTGAAGTATAAATGCACGTTGGACGAAATAGATACATGTGCGATGAGGTGTGTGCATGGTAATCGTGCGCCCTCATCGCCGGGGGGTGGAAATGTTCGTACTATTGACGAGTCAATTGCGGTGAAGTGTGCTAGGCATTGGAGACTGGTCTATGTTGTAGGTTGCATGGGACTTTTTGTTTGCTTTTTTGTTGTCACACTTATTGGTTGCTGGAAGATTACGTGCGGCGAGAGTAGTTTTAGCACCGCCGCCATGTTGCCGCCTCCGGCTAAGGCTCCGTGAGAGATTTGAAACAACTCCACCCACCCACAACAGTATGTATGCGTATATGAAATGTCATTGATTTTCGTTCGTCTGAAAAGTTGTTTGTTCAGGTTTTAGGTATGTGTTATAATTCCAGGAAAAACAAATTTTTCGAGAAATGAAATATTGTACAAACATGGCTTAATCATATGATATATATATATATATATATATATATATATATATATATGAGCTTGTTTTTAAGGTACTATCACATTTATATGTTTTTTTTTTTCATTTCTTGTCACTTCTTAATATAACACATAAAATTACTAGAAATTCAATTTAAGGTAATAAGGGGAATGGTTTAATTAATCTCAATTGGTTAATTATTCAAATTCGATCGATAGGGTCATCTTTAAAATTAATAATATACTCAGACGTTATTAAATAACTTTTATGCATAATTGATGAGGCATTTAACTAAAACTTTAAAAAAAATTTATCTAGTGACAATACTTTTATACTTCAACGAGCGCTATTGTTATTAAAATTTATTAATGATAACAGTTTATAGTAATAGTCAGTATATATAATATGTGTGTATTTAGTCATAATTTTATTTTACAAATTACAATACATGTATATATACAGTTACACACTAATTGTATAGCTAGTGACTTAAAATAATTCTTGTAAATATTATTTTTGTTAATACATGACAAAAGGAATATTGTTTTTACTTAATAGTTAATACATGTACAACATTTTCATTCTAAAATTTAATTAATTAAGTATTTTCATAATGAAGTCAGACCGCTCAAGTTCAAATTGGAAGCCGTGTTTAGTTCAATTGGATTTTGTTTCAGTAAAGTAAATTGTTAGTACTCCCTCCTTTTTTTTTTATTTGTCGTTTTAGAGGATTGCACACGAATTAAGGAATATCATAAATAGTCACTTGTTTTAAGCAAAAAATCAAAAATACCCTTTTAATTAAATAATCTTAGCATTTATTAGCATTAATGACAAGTATTAGTAAGAAGGGTAAAATTGGTTAAAAAAAACATTAATTTCATTGAAATCCTAAACAAGAAAATTTTGCCAAAGCGACAAATAAACAAAACCGAGGGAATAATCGTAATTAACAAAGCATCAAATTTATTGAAATAAAATTAAAGCTAAATTTGTGTGATTTAATTATTTTAATCCCTCAGCTTAAACAATTCGATATATATTCTCATGGACGTAAGTATTAGAAACATTTTAAATTACCTTATTCTTATTTAAAGTTAATTTTTAGTTGAAATTATAAGAAATTTGTTAGTTCAAAAAATTTGTATAATAAAGAAAATTGCCAACAACTAGATTAATTTTACAATTGGTTTTTTTTGCCTTCTTATACAGTCAAAAAAGGAGAATATTGCACTATTTACAAAATATCATTTCATGTATAAACGTAGGGTATTAGGGTACAAACTCATACTAATATGGAAAATATGTTTTTATAGTCCTAATAAAATTAAAAATCATTGTTATAATTTTATTTCCTTCCCAGCTGGTTTGGTGGTTGACTACGTACATTTGTTTAACCTAGAAAAGAAACGTGCAAGAACATGTCTGTATGTGTCTCTAAAACACAACGTACGTAACATGGTTAGATACAAATTTATTTAATCCTATAAAACGTAGTTGAGGTTTTCAACATATATTTAGGGAGTTAATGACAACTTACCATATTAATAATGTTCAATTTATTTATCTGTGATTTAAAAAATAACATTTTACCTCCAGTAATTTTTAAAAAGTTTTATATCGCCTCCATAATATTTTTATATATGGCGATTTATCCTCTGTGTTGTGATAATATAGCAGTTTACCCCTTACATTTTGATAAACGTGACAATTTATCTCATGTATTATGATAAATATAATAATTTATCTCTTATGTTACAACAACTCTTTTCATGCTCACTCTCAATTTCGACAAGTGAATTACATTCTTCGGTTAAATAAGATAAATTATTTCCTTATAATTTTCACAAAGAAATAAAATATTTTTTTTAAATCACAGGAAGATAAATTAAATATTATTTATTTTACAGAAATAAATTAACATTAGCTCTATATTTAGGCTATAGCTTATAGCCCCTGTCTAGGGTAATAAATATATTAGTATAGGTTTTTAATATTATTGCTAGTGTCCATAGTAAAACTTGACCATCCGAGTCTGTCTTATTCATGAATTTCATGTCCATTACTTCCTCCAGCTCATTTCACTTTATAATATTTATTATCTTATTTGTTGACGTAAGTATTTTAATTTTTCCATTTTTCTTTTCTGTTGTTAATTGAAAGGATGTAGATTAAAAAGTTAACTCAGGACCATTACACATCTCAATCAAAGACATTCTATTCCAAGTATATCATGATCTGATCTGAATAAATTTAAATTTTGTCCCTTTAGTAATTTGAATTATGTTATACTTATTTGTTTAAAGTTCATGAATCATTTATAATTTAAATATTCCCTTTGTCCCATAATTGCTTAATTTTTATATTTATTTTTGCATAAAATTTTATGTAAGAGTTACAATGTGAAAGTTTATGTCCTTAAAAGTAATGAATTGAATATAAATTGTGTCAAATTATTATTTCATGTGAGAGGGTAATATTGAGAAAAATAAGTATATTTAAAAAAAATCTTAAATTAAATATACCAATAAAAAATAGAAATATAAAATATGGACTGATGGGATATTAATTAATGTAAGGGCCGTCAATGGGACGGATTTCAGTCCGGATCCGTCCGAATCCGGTCCGATTTATTAGGATAATTTTTCGATTAGAGATTCGATGGACCTGCTCCGATTATAAAGATCCATAATCCGAAGCACATGGAGTGAATATGGATTTAAGTCGATCCGATCCGTTAAAGATATGTATCCGATAAAAAAATAAAAAGAATGATATGTATATAATGTTTTATAAAAGTAAGTACCATTATTCACTGTCAATTTAAGAAGATAGTAATTTATAACTCGTTTATAAATTTATTTAAATCAATATTTTCATCTAAAAATATGAATGTTAGTAAATGATGTTTGAACATGTGATTTAAAATAAATAAAATTTTAAATTTAATAAACTTGTAAGGAAAAATTATTAATATAATTTTTTATATGAACAATTTATTGGATCCGAAACAGATTCGATATCTGGCCAAATCCAACCAAAATTCATTGGATTTTAAAATCTAAATCCGAATATAATTCGAACAAGACCCGAATCCAACAGAATCCGTTCCAATATATATGGAGTCGGTTCCAACAAGAATCCGACCCTTTGACAGCCCAGGAACTTGCTGTATTCTGGGATGAAACTCTTTAGCTTTTTATAAACTTAAATGGGCTTACTGTAATTTAGCTAAAAAGTTTTGCCTAATCTATGAATATCAATTGGGCCGTTATTGAAACACTAAATCAAGTTCAGTTCTTCATGGGCTATGAAATGTTTGGGTGTTCATAAATCCGCCACACCTGTCCAATCCAATTCAATCCGCTTGCAATATGTTGGTTTTATTTTTAAAATGATCAATTGTATTTTGGTAACTTGTAAATCCGCATTATATGAATAGGGTGATGAGTTTTATGATTTAAAAATGGATCCACTTAATCATTCTTGATATACTTTTCATTCATGTTTTAATAAAATATAATTTATTAAATAAATCACGGTTATTAACATATGCTAAGAACAAAAAAAAATTCAACATTTTTGTTTATATTAGTGTTCATGACATGAATATGTTGGTATATAAGTTGATAATCACACTTTTTACTAGAATTTATTTCTAGACAGTGCTACGATGGAATTATGCAACTTGAGCGCTATTTGCATCACATGAGTGATTAAGGAATTTATGTTCGTTAAGAAAAAAAGGGGAATTTCTGTTTGGGGCCAAAAGAAAAAATATTAAGTAAAAATTTTATTAGAAAAATTCAATTTTCCATGTAAAATGATTTGCTACGCACGCAGTAATAACATTTTTCGATCTTTACATTTTAAGACTAACAAATCTTTTTTTTTTTTTTGACATCGACTCACAATATGTTATCAATGGGTTCAACTCCCATTAATATGGGCATTTTCTCTAGTTTAATACTAGCATTTGTAATTAGTTTACTTTGATACCAATGTAATAGATTCGATTCGATATAACGTTTAATGTAACAATGTATTCATCATCTCAAAAAATAAATAAGAGTGGCTCTTTTAGTTTTTGTTAGGAATAGACATTTAAAGACGTATTTATTAAATTGGTAAATGTGGCTAGGATTGTCAATGAGTCGAATTCGGGTCGGATGAGACTCGACACAGATCTGGATCTATTTATGTTGGATCGGATTCGGGTTAAATTCGAATCTCTCTCAGATCTAGATTTCTCAAGTCCTTTGCATATTGGTTGGATTCGATCGAATATTAGTCCTTTTTCGGATTTAATAAAATCTTCATTTCAAAATTTAAATCAAGATTAAAATAAGTATGATAACTTTACGGTTTTATTTAATTTAGCTCACATGTTCAAACTTTCTTAACTATATTATTTATATTTTTGGATGAACATATGCATAAGAATGTAATTATGAATGAAATATTAACTATTATCATCTTAACCTAAATAAAAAATATTATTAATGTTACTTATTCATCTAAAACGTTATATATTTATATAGAATTTTTTTTATTTATTATCGGATACGGATACCTAACGAATCAGATCGACCTAAATTAACATTCGCTCCACGTATTTCAAATTTCGATTATTTATAATCGAATCAGATCTATTGAAATTAAAATCCTAATAAATCGGGTCGAATTCATATTGAAATCCACCCCGAGCCCTACATGTGACCCAAAACAAGTTCCAATTGAAATTGGGCTCTGCAATTCTTTACCAATAATTTATGAACCATAGGCACTAATTGAAAGATTGGAAGACAATTTTTATATGTAAAATAATCAAAATCCATCCATAGACAGATGCACACATATTGAACACATAAATTATCTGCACGATAGAATATATATAAAACCAGTATGTGTCTTCTTTTATAAATATATTTCATAATAATAATTTAAGATATGCTTGTAAATTATAAGGCCATTTTCAAGGGAGTTTTTATAAGTCAAATTATAAGATTTTCGCAAAAATTGCACTCAAGTGACATGTTATAATTTAAGGACCATTTAAATTTTTAAGTTTGGACTCTCAAATTTTAGAGAGCCAAATGTATATTTTAATTTATGTAGCAAAGTACAACATTTTTTTGTACTTTTCTGCAAAATATTTAATGTAAGTTCTAATTAAAAAATTGCACGAATCTCGAAATACAGTTCAGATTTATTTACTCTAAATTCATATTATTTTTCCGAAATTAATTTTTTAAAATTTAATTTTTATAATTATATCAAATAAATAAATACTAAATATATATCATTATTATTTATATATAAATAATAATCAAAAGTAATTTGTTAAAATATAAACGAATTGTTGGAGAAGTGTTGTAGTAATTTAAAAGTAGAATTTTAAAATAAAAACGAGTTGTTGGAGTGCAGAGTAAAAAGTGGGAATGTATAATAACATTGTTCACCGCTTAAATTTAAAGATAAGAGATCTGAATTTAAGAGTTCTGTTAGAGATGGACTAGGTTCATCTCCGAGGGAGCTATTATAAGTCAAATTATAAGATTTTTACAGAAATGATACTCCAAGGGACATGTTATAATCTAAGGATCATTTAAACTTTTAAGTTTGGACTCTCAAATGGGAGTTCAAACCCAAATGTATATTTGATTTTTGCAGCAAAGTATAACATTTTTTGTACTTTGCTGTAAAAATATTTTATGTAAATTTGAATTCAAAATTTGTACGAATCTAGAAATATAGATCAGATTTGTTTAATCTAAATTCATATTATTTTTTTGAAATAATATTTTTTAAATGTAATTTTTATTATTATATTAAATAAATAAATACCAAATATATATCATTATAATATATACATAAACTGTTAGAGTGAAGTGTTGTAGTTGTTTAAAAGTAGAATTTTAAATATAAACTAACTGAAGTGCAAAATAAAAAGTGAGATTTTCGGAAAAGACGTCCAAATTTAATAGCTGCGATGACTTATTTTTTCATTATTTATGCCCTTTAAATAATACTATCATTTGGATTGGATGGATTCGAACTATGGATTTCAAATTCATAATAACAAACCTAAAGTACTTCTTGTTTAGATCAATATATTAAGATGAATTTCAAATCCTTAAATAATCATTTTGTACTAAAATAATGAATTAAAAATTTTCCCGATGTCATTTCAAATAATTTAAGAATCTGATAAAAATAACAGCACCTCATCGCCACCGGAAGGGCCGAAGAAATGGGCAACTCCGAATCCTCTTCCGCCGATCCCCGCTATGCCTCCGCCACCAGGTTTGCGTTCTTCTCTATAAAGCGCAATTGATGAATGCTAAATCATAGTATATTTACTCTAAATTAACTGTAGAGCATTTACTCCGAAGGAATTGGAAGATCTAAGGTCACTTTATTCATCGCTTGCGGCTCAATCGCAAAGCAGTGGAAAATATATCTCGCCTGATGTTTTCAAGGTTTGTTAATTTTTTCCTCTCTTGAAACCCTTGTTCTACCTTCTACGTGTTTTTAATTCATATTTTTTTCAATTTTACAGGCGCATATTGGAATTGATGGACCTCTTGGGGATAGATTTTTCGATTTGGTTTCTCAGAAACGCAAGGATCAAAAGCTTACTTTTGAAGACCTCGTTATTGCTAAGGTAAATTTAAAGCCTCGAGAAATTTGATTTTAGCTCAACTTTTAAATTTTAGGCGTTATGGAGTAATGTGCATCCAATTATTATTCAATTGAAGTAATTGCTGTATAATACATTTTGTTTGAACTAACCTTTCTAGACAGAGGAATACAAAATTTCTTATAATGATCTTTGGTTGCAAAAACCAATTTACCATGTACAATCTCCTCTGTTTGAAAGTAAATAATCTTGATTTTTATAGTTGCAAGTTCGTTTTGGATATGTAACCTTCTGTTTAATACTTGATATTGGACGTTTAATAAGAGGTCCGGGGGGTAATTAGTGCAAGTATTGGGTATTTTGGGATCTCTTACGAATCGGTAGAGATTGCTGAAGAAGCTTTTTGTAAGCTAGGGTAATTAGTGCAAGTATTGGGCATTTTGGAATCTCTTAAGAATCTGTAAAGATTGCTGAAGAAACTTTTTGTAAGCTACAGAAGTTTGAAATCATATTTCAAGATAATATGGTTTTAGTTTGAAGTCAAAAATTTGATAAATTGCAGATTAGGAGGGAATGCCATTTTAGAGAAACACAAAGAGCTAGTTTAAGTTTTATAACATGGAACTCCAGATCATAATTTTGAGAGAACATTATTATACACCTCCTCTGAGTTAGCTTCAATAGCTTGATGACCTCCATCTAAGATTTCAGAACAGTTAAGCCATATAGGAATTCCGGATCTTTTATTCGTGCGCCAGTACATTATGCTATTCTCACAGCCTGTTTCCTTTATAATTCTTCTTATTAGGAGATCTGCCCATATCTTCAAAGTTTATTTACATATTCCTATGCATGGCATAATGTTCTCAATATTAATTCATGGTAAAGGTTAAGTTCCTGATGCATGTAAATAAAAATAATAAAAACTTGAATATAGTTCACATTCTTGCTTCTTTGGACTTTAGGGGATTTATGAGAAGGGAACAAATGATGATATTGAAGAGTTCATTTACCAACTGCTTGATGTTTCTGATGATGGTATTGTGGGGAGGTAACATGATTAAATATTTTACTTGAGAGTTTTTTCATCTATTGTCATTGCTTGTGTTTTTGTAATGTTGGTTTTTGTCTTCATTTTCCGGCAGGTCTGACCTTGAAGCCGTTTTAACTGCTATGCTTGATAAACTATTTCAAAAACAAAGCTCTGATGCTATGGCAGGATCACATCAGGAAATTGTTGAGGTTTTCATCAATTCTGCGAATTTGACAACTGATAGCATGTCTTTTGAGGACTTCCGAAAATGGTGTACACTTCTTCCATCAGTCAGGAAATTTCTCGGCAGTTTGTTAATGCCATCTGATTCAGGTTTCTGCTCGATCCAAAGAATGGAACCATTTCGTTAAATAGCTCAAGATCTCAATGATTGACTTTCCTTGTTTGCAACTATTATTTTGAAAGAATTGAATTATTATATGCTATTTCTTTCTATAGGTTCTCAAATTCCTCAGCTGTTGCACTCGGAAAACATCGATCCCAGTCTAATTTTGTTAAGGAAAGAATATGCTTGGCATATTGGAGGAGCACTGCCCGCACAAGAACTGGATGAGTGGAAACTTTTGTATCATAGCTCTTTTCATGGACAGAGTTTCAACACATTTCTCGGCAATATACCGTGAGTAGCTTTTATAAGAACATATTTCAGTTTTGCTTTATCTTCTCGGCAAAATACTAGTTGTTTTTGTTTTATGCTGATGAATATAATTTAATAGGGTAATTGTTTAATCATACTTCAGAAATGATGGACCAACTGTACTGATCATCAAAGATAAAGAAGGTTACATCTATGGAGGCTATGGTTCTCAGCCGTGGGAAAAGCACGGTGATTTTTATGGGGATATGAAATCTTTTCTTTTTCAGCTATACCCGAAAGCATCAATATACCGACCTACTGGTGCAAATCATAATTTACAATGGGTAAGTACTTATGTGGTAAAACACATTCATAAAGGAAAATAATTTTTTTATCCCATATTTGATTAATAAAAATCTTGGATTGGCAGTGTGCGGTGAATTTCAGTTCGGATAGCATTCCTAATGGCATTGGTTTTGGAGGGAAAGTAAATCATTTTGGGTTGTTTATTTCGGCAAATTTTGACAGTGGTCAAACGTTTACCTGCACGACATTTGGTAGCCCGTGTCTATCAAAGACCTCCAAAATATACCCGGAAGTGATTGAATGCTGGGGAATGATTCCAAGAAGTGATCAAGATAAGGCTGGAGGAGTTAACCAAGGTTCAGTTCTGGAAAGATTTAAGGAAGACCGCAATATGCTTAAGATGGTTGGGCTTGCAAATTCGAGCGAGTGATTATTGATGGCTTGATTCATATTTGTGGAGTGTATTTATGGAGTGTTGTGTACAAATTGAGAGGTTAAATTGAGGCATTTGTGCCCCTTGTAGCATTTTTAGGTGCTACTTGCTGTACAAAAAATGCTGCATCTCTTTCCTGTCCCGGTTTAAGTATGTAATTAATCAACCACTTTGTATCTTTTCGTAAATCACTTTGTATGTTGTTGAACAGATGAGAGAAAGGTTAAATGGCGTTATGTTGCAGAAGTTGTATATAGTGGAAATAAGGAATACGTTTATTCGAATATGGTCGAATTAATTCGGATCTTAACTGATTAAAAATGCCATAAATTTCCACTGATTGACAGGGATATAATTTGAAAACATGACGCAAATATAAACCTAGATCAATCTCAACTCGAGAAATAAGATTTCGATGTAAAATTAAAGGTGTTCTGTAACATGGATTAATATAACCAGCACATAGGGGAAGTTGATAAAGATTGGATCATGTTCAGGTCAGAAATTCAAGCTTCTCAAACATCGCCTGGTATGACATCTCAACTAATGGAAGATTGTTATATTCAAACACCTTCAGAAACCCAATTTGAATCGGAACCACTAGGTGACGATGAACACATGAAGACTCCCCACGTACTCTCATCGAGTCAGAGACCTATTGGTACAAAAAAAAAACCTAATAAGGGAAAAGAGAAGGCTCGAGTAGTCCTTGTGCGAATATTGACTTGAAAAGGGAAAAAATTCAGGCCAAGAACTGCAACTTCATCAAGAGATGCTTCAACGTCAATGGGAAGATGACACGTTGAAAATGTTAAGGGAGGACGGATTATGTCGATGGACGGCTCGAATTTCACTCCAGATACAAAAGCATATTGGAAGAATAAAAGAAAAGAAATACAACAAAAACAGTCTTCCTCGGGACTTATTTGGAGGTTCATCGAATGAAGAAACCAATTGGTTTCAGGTGGAAAATCATTAAATTGTTGTAACTCTAAAGGAACCAATTGGTTTCAGGTGGGAAATCATTAAATTGTTGTAACTCTCATGTGTGCCGTTTATTTAATCTTCTTTGTTGTATTTCCTTTTATTTGTTGTATTTTCTTCTTGTTGTTGTATTTCTTATCTTGAATCAATTTTAATTTTATTATTATCTACTCTATTTAATTTTAATATTTAAATATTATTAATAATTTAATAATTTAATTATATTATTAAAATAGTTATTAATATTATTAATAATTTAATTATATTATTAAAATAGTCATTAATATTATTAATATTAATATTGAAAACAAAATTAAAACTATAATTATAAATAAGAGTAGACAAGAGTTGAAAATGCAATTAAATCAATTTCGAAATCCTCCCATTGGAGAAGATCAGGCAGGAATAGGGCAAGGGCAACCCCAGGGCTCCGAAGCCCTGAGCACCCCACCATTGGAGGTGGCCTAACTACATAAAGATAAAGGATTTTTATATACGGTTATAGAGATTTTGAGAATAAAAACTTTCATTAGATTTAAATTTTTATCCGAAATCCTATTATCCAATGGACTTGAATGGTTTTGAAAATGCCATCCAATAAGAATAAATGTATGCCGATAAGTCAATATATCTAATCTAAATATGTTGATAGATATGTCTAATGTAAAACAAGAGAAAAAAGGAAGAGGAAGTAATAAAGAAAAAGAGAGAAATCAGTGATCACTGTATAAGACAAGCAATGTAAGGATGCAAGTAGAATTTTATACAATATGAACTTCAGGTAGTAGAGACCCTAAATAATTTCCTTTAGCTTTTTGTCAATCTCAATTACAGTCTGAGAATTTATTTAGGAGGTTGTGCAAATATATGATATGTAACAATACATTAATACATACAGATCAATAGGATGTAAAAATGGTTGAAAACTGGATATATTGTGTAATACATATGACATACTCCAGCTCATTCAGAAAATGCACAGAAAAATCGATAGCTTAGGCAATTTTACAACCAAATATCCTTCATGTTGTGTTTGTTCGAGTGGAAAGTGGCAATTTGGTCTATTACGGTTCATGATCAATTTATGCCAATTGAGAACACTATGACATCAAAGGTAGTGGATATAACATTCAAAGTAGTTCAAAATGTTATGGCAATACCAAGGGCTGAGAAACACAGGCTGTGAATAACAGAATCACGTGACATGAACAAGTCAAAATTTCGAATTAATTTCACAGTGAAGAAAAACAAGGGATAGGGAACACTAATAAGAGGATATATAAATCATAGATGAGCATAAGCAAAGAAAAAGCTACAGGCTACACCATATTCAGAACATCTCATCTCGGTTTATTATCAGAGGACCTCCCTCGACTGCTATAGACAAATCCAATTACAAAGCCAAGAATGACTTATAAATCATAGGCGAGCATAAGCAAAGAACAAGCTACAAGCTACACCATATTCAGAACCTCACATCTCGGTTTATTATCGGAGTACCTCCCTCAAATGCTATAGACAAATCCAAAAACAAAGCCAAGAATGACTTATAAATCATAGACGAGCATAAGCAAAGAACAAGCTACAGGCTACACCATATTCAGAACCTCTCATCTCGGTTTATTATCAGAGTACCTCCCTCGAATGCTATATTCAAATCCAAATACAAAGAAAACAATGACCTATAAATCATAGATGAGCATAGGCAAAGAACAAGTACAAGCTACACCATATTCAGAACCTCTCATCTCGGTTTATTATCGGAGTACCTCCCTCGAATGCTATATTCAAATCCAAAAACAAAGCCAAGAATGACCTATAAATCATAGATGAGCATAAGCAAAGAACAAGCTACAAGCTACACCATATTCAGAACCTCTCATCTCGGTTTATTATTGGAGTACCTCCCTCGAATGCTATAGACAAATCCAACAACAAAACTAAGAATGACCTATACATTAACAACAAATCTTAAGCTCAAAATAATCTTCGTTCAAGAATCTCACATTCGAATAGATGACGTAAAGTAGTGCAATCGAGCTCAAATAAGCCCCTTTAGTTTAAATAAGTAATACACTGGATGTGTAACAATTAAAATAAGCTATTAAGGCATGCCACCAATCTCACAGAAGAATTAAATACTTTTAAAACCAAGCATGAAGTGAAATGTAATCATAATAATAATCTAAAAACACCAAAACATTAATAATAACGCATAGTATATCAATTTCCCAAAAATGGTTAATAATCTCAAAAACACAAAATTTCCAACATAAATTAAAGCAAACAGAAATAAGCTCAAATCTGTCTCAGTACCGTCTGCCTCCACCACGGCCGAAGTTCACCGGCGGCGCGACGGCGACAGGACCCTGGTCCTCTCTTAGCACGACACCTGGCAACTCCTTCATTCCCAAAGTCTCCAACAAATCAATTGTCTCCTGGTCAACCTCGATCCGGTCAATCTTAATCGCGGACTCGTCTGGGACGAAATCCATGCGGCGCTCACGCTCCTCCTCCTGCAACTTGAGTGAGATGCCACGAACGGGTCCTTTCTGGATCCGCTTCATCAAATGGGTCGAGAATCCAGCGATTTTGTTGCGGAGACGCTTTGAGGGGATGATGGCGACTTCTTCTAGAATCTTCTTGTTGGTGTGGAAGTCCAATGTCATCTTCGAGTAGTAACGCTCGATTACCTGACGGGAGGATTTCTTCACTGTCTTTGTCCGGACGCGACCCATTTTGCTTTCCTTCTCGCGAGGAGCGGCGGCGGAGTGGAAGAGGAGGTAGGAGATTCAGTGTGGGGTGGCTAGGGTTTTCTCAGTTTATAAAATGATTTGCTCTTTATAGTGGGGTTTCATAATGTCAGTACGGCCCATGAGTTTTTCTTTATTATGTTTTAGGTCTATATTGATTTCAAGAAGTTATTCAGAAAATTATTTCGGGCCTATTTGTCTCTCTTTCTTAGAGTGGCTAGGGAAAATTTCTCGGATTCGTAATGATGTTAGTTTGAGTTTTGGGAGATTGGGTGTATGTTTTTATGGAAGGGTTTAGATTGTAAAGGTAAGATTTATACTTTTATGCAAATTATGTCTGTTATGTAAGATAAATTGCGTAAAGATTGATCAGTTTTTGTCATGGGTGAAATATAGTTTTCCCCTTAAAGTATGAGGGTGGTATCAATTACCCCCCTAAAGTATCAATTGTAAAATTTATCCCCCTCTGTTATAATTTTATAGTATTTATTCCAAAAATACCCCCAACCCTTTAAATAATAATTTATTTATTACTTTATCGAAATAAAATTGTATCTTTATTAATTTTGAATCCATCCATCCACCAAAAAACATTATGTTTTATTTTCTTCATTTCTTTTGTTACC
Organism: Penstemon davidsonii; assembly: GCA_034814905.1. Taxonomy (NCBI): domain Eukaryota; kingdom Viridiplantae; phylum Streptophyta; class Magnoliopsida; order Lamiales; family Plantaginaceae; genus Penstemon; species Penstemon davidsonii. The sequence goes on along the minus strand of JAYDYQ010002685.1, from coordinate 6,427,428 downwards.
TTCCTTTTTTCGATATCAAATATTTTTCTTCATTTTCATCTCAATTTTTTATAAACGAAGGAAAAAAAAGAAATGAAGAAATTGAAACATAAAATTGTTTGGTAGATAGATGGATGAATTCATAATTAATAATATTTTATTTTTTTGATACAGAAATGAAGAAATTAAAACATAATATTATTTGGTGTTAAACTTGAATTTTGCGATAAATAAATTGAAGGAGAATTAATCAACATTTTGAATAATAATTTGTACCGAATATAAATGAGATAATTATCACCAAATAAAAACTCAAAAAAATATAAAGAAAAAATTTGAGATAGAAATAAAAAAATTGAAACATAAAATAAAGAAAACAAATTGAAACAGAAATAAAGAAAAAAATGAGATGAAAATAAAGAAAAATTTGAGACCTTAAAACCGAAGGAAACAAAAAAAATGAAGAAATTAAAACATAATGTTGTTTGATGGATTAATGGATTCATAATTAATAAAAAGACAATTTTATTTTAAATAGCCGACGTGGCACGTGGTACTCGCGTGTGTAGAATTCTTTGAATTATAATTTATCTTGGCATTTTAATTTTTTATAATATATCATACTAAATTTGAATATGCATAAAATATATGCAAAGATTCAATTAAGAAAAATTCATTTCACATGTTGACTTTAAACGAAGACACACAAAAGAAAGGCAAAAAGATAATTAAAATCAACTCAGACCTGTTGTTTCTCTTTTCTTGTCCGGGTATTATGTCACATTCCGTAATATCATCCATCCATCAAAATAGTAAGTTCCATTCATCGTCCCTGCAACCATGAAATAAAGAACAATTATAGTTTAAGTTGAAGAAATATTAAGAAATCAGTAAACATCAAAAGATAATAATAGAAAGAGGAAAAAATATGAAGGGGAAAGGGAGTAATGGAGAATCAATCGTGGCTTTGTCATGGTGATCATAGTGGAAAAATGTAGTTTTTTTATTAGGTAGTTTTTTCTTTATTGGGTAGTTTTTGTGTTTTGTAATTTTAAATTTTGAAAAAAGGGTAATTTTGGAAAGTGGCAATTTTTTGGTGTAGCATGGTGTCACAACCGCCACTTTGTGAGTAAAAACAAGCTTCTCTTTTTTAATAGTATAGATAAAGAAATTTATTATTTAAGGGGTGGGGGGATTTTTGGAATAAAACTACAAAACTATAACATATGGGGTTAAGTGTTACAATTGATACTTTAGGGGGTAACTGATATCACCCCCATACTTTAAGGGGGGAAACTGTATTTCACCTTTTGTCATATCATAGTAGAGTTTGTTTGGCTTTCTTAGAGATAATAATATATGTTAAATTGGTAGAGTAGTTTGGGAAAACTGAGAGTCAATAAATTTATTTCGAAAATGAATTGATGCCAGTTTATTCCCCTAAAATGTATAATGTTCAATTTATCCCCCTGTGATTTGAAAAAGAACACTTTATCCCCCTGTAAAAACTTTAAAGAAGCAAATTGAAGGTAAATTGAACATTATGAATATCACCATGCGGGGAGGGGGGGGGGGGGGTAAATTAAGCGCCAAAGCGGTCTTAAGAGAAGTTGTTCCGGGCGCTTGTTAGATCATCGAATGAATCTGAAAATACCGCAACAAAAATAAAAGAATATGATGTCTTTCAGTCGAGTATAGAGAGGAAAACAACACCTTCGTGAAATTTAGCATCAACATTATGTAAGTTTATTATAAACTTCATTAAGTGGTCCTTTGATCTTCCCACTAACCAATGAATTTAATCTCACTAACCCATTATCTTACCCCACTAACTTGAGCATTATGTGAGTCATAAAGTAAAAGACTTTACATCTACTTAGTGTCTTTGATGTCAATATACTATATATAGGTGAGCTCCATGTATGAGGTCCCTACACAAAACATTATTCACTAAAACACACCATCTAATTAGTTATACTTAATATAACAAATTTTTATCCCACATGAACTATTTGTTATATATATGTAATTATTTAGGATAAATATCATATTATATTTCCTAATTTACCCACATGGACTAGGAAAAGGAACATAATTTGGTAGTTTATCATAAAGAATATAGATGAATATCAACTTGCATTCATAATATATTGATTAATTATGAATCAAGTAAGCAATATGATAGATCCATCATGCAATCCTAGTTGAAACTAATCGAATTAAAATTTAGCCCACAGACAAATTTTATGTCACTAGATTCAATTCTTCGATGTTTTGCATTGGTGAAACATGAATCTTTAAAGTTAAACCTCAAATTTGAACATAAGCAATTTTGATTTTTATGCAGCATCACTACCTATTAATTTTGCTGATATCAAATGTGATGTTCCTGAATTGAATGGTGATAACTATAAGATTTGGAAGGAGAGTATTCTTCTTCAATTAGGGTGGATGGACATTAATTACGGTATACGGAAGGATGAACCACCTACACTTACTGATGCTAGCACTCAAGTTGAAATTCAACTTTATAAAAGTTGGGAGCGATCCAATCGCCTCAGTATGATGTTCATAAAGACAAAAAATTTCTGCTAGCATACGTGGTTCAATTGAAGAGTATGACAATGTTATAAAGTTACTATAGGCTATTGATGAACAGTTTGAGTCATCAGATAAGGCTTTAGCTAGCACCCTTATGGCTAAGTTATCATCAATGAGGCTCACCGGTAATAAAGGTGTGCGTGAACACATCATGAAGATGCGGGACGTTGCGGCTCAACTAAAGGTGTGCGTGAACACATCATAAAACTGGGTTTCAGATCCCCAGTATATAGAGGCAAGATTCCAAGTTTTAAGGAATTTAATTACTTTCCCAAAATTCAGTAAATCAACCCAAACATAATTATGTGATGCTCGATAATCAGATAACCAAACTACATGCCATTCCAAGGTAAACAAATGGGTTAGAGTATGAAAGTTTAAAATCCAATCCCGTTGAACATTTATAAAGCCAAAAATAAGTGCTTAGGCAAAAAATCGAATATGTCACTAATATGTGTAATATAAAACTATATTCTATATTTTTTTTTTGTAATTATAGTATATTTCTAATCCTATAATTCAACACAAAATTATATCGACCATAAGTTAAAGAACTTAAAGCTTATATAAACGTAAAGTTCATGAGAAACATTAATTTACGAACACTATAGGAATGAAGATTTAATTAATGAACTTGAGGCAGGGCCGGCTCTATAGCTAGGCAATTTAGGCCCTCGCCTAGAGCCCCGACTATAGAGGGGCCTCAATTTTTTTTTGTTGTTAATGTAAACGTATCTCAGTTTTTTTCTATTTGATCTGTTTTGGTCAAATAAGATATAAGAATTAAAATTTTAAAATAAGGTATTGCCCTATTTATATAACTACATTCTTAAACAGAGGGTGAAAATCAACTTGATTTAGTGGCTGAAAGTGATTCTCTAGAGGCTTTTCATATATATTTGTCTAAAACGTTTTACTTCATAATCTAGAACCATGTATATACAAACAAAATGTTCTAGATATCTTTGTGGTCTTCTATATATTTTTGCTGTTTGCCCCATTTACATGCATCATATTAAAAAAATATTAATGCGTCATATATTGGTTAAGATGCGTTGGTCAATGATCGTATCGCGACATTAAAATAGATTTAACCTATCAAATTAACTTTTCGGTTAACATTACACATTCTATTGAAATTCTCCTTGTTTGTTTTGTAAGCTCTTTTTATCTAATTTATGTTGAAATGATTATTTCATATTATTGAAGTCAAATGATGAGGATTGCTCCATCCATTTTTTTTATTTATCGTTTTAGAATTTAAATGTAGAATTAATTGTCATACCAATTTTACATTCTTATTAATGCTATGATTATTTGATTAAAATGGTGTTTTGGGACTTTTATTTAAAAAAAGTGGCTATTTATTATAATTCTTAAAATCCGTCTTCAATCTTCCAAAGCGAAAAAAAAATGAAGGGAGAATATGCTAATTGATAGTACAAGTAATTTTGTTTTATTATATCTTATTATTTTGGAAAAAAAATATTATAATATTGTAGTTTTGCATTAATAAATTAGAATTTTATATAACTTAGATTCAACGAATTTGAATCAAGCTACATTTTTTTATTAATTATTATAAAGAATACTCAAACTGCACTCGGTTTTTTTGTAGTGGACTGAATCGTTTGATAATCGAACCGAATAGTTCAATTTTATGTACGGTACAATTTTTGAATCTACCGCGTCAGACTAGATACAAAAAATTGGTATGGTTCAGTTATATTGAATGCGACGACAATAAATTCCTAATATTAGTGTTGTGCACGTCCGGTAAACCCAACCATATACTGAACTGAAATATCGATTCAACATACGAAATTAGGTTCATTATCGAACCATTAAAAAAATTCTATTTTCGGTATTGCCCGTAGATAACCTGTATACCCCCCATTTTTTTTTTTTTTAATCCCAATTCTTAAAAGGCAAAGACATCGTTCCAGATTTCCAATCCAAGCTTCACATCACTTTCTCACCTCTTCTAGGACTGCCCTAGAGCAAAACCCAAATCTTCTTCTTCTTCTTCAATTCTAAATCTCACCGCGCCGCCGCATCACCTACGCCCATCGCGCCTCCACCATCTCTCTCTCTGCCCAGGTTTGTAATTCGCAGAGGTACAGTCCAAATTCTAAATGCCCAATTATATTCTTTTTCTGATTTTCTCTTTACAAATTGGGTTCTAATTGCATTTAAAACCCAAAACTTGAATGATGATAAAGTAATTTTTGGAGAGGGGACTGAGGCTAGGGGGTCTCTGATGTATTCTTTATAATTTCTATTCATCTTCATTGGATGGTTAGTGGTTAGAGTGGTAGGAAGCATATTATTATTTACATATGTATTCCAAACAAATTATTTTTGATTCAATAATTTTTCGGTTTTTTTGTACAGAATCAAATTGAACCATACTGAACCGGTAATTTACTAAACCAAACCGAAATTTTCTGTTTGCCAAACGGTACGAGATTTCAAATACCGAACCAGCCGATATAACGAAATTTGGTACGGTTCGGTTCTACCATTTGCACAAAGATGGTAGTGTGAGCAGAAATATTATACTTTCATATTCAATCTATTTACCAAGAAGAAAAGAAGTTAAAAGTATTTGAATTCAATAAATGTTATCTTTCTTCTATCTTACCAAATACTAACTTCTTAACCATGTTCTATATATTGTGGCCATTTATTAAAAAATAAGCATATTGATAAACTTTTTGTCAAGAATGCTTGGATTGAACTAAAGAAAACTATTCAATGATGAATGAATTTGCAAGCTCAGCCAAGTTATTTTGAAATTTTCAAGTGTACCGATTTAGACCTCTAGAAAAAAAAAATGCTTGTGTTATGTATATAATATAAGATGTCTATGGAGTTTAATGTAATTGGTTCATGATACTTGAATTTTCAATATATATATATATTGCTTTTGTTAAAAAAAAGTATAAAAATAAAATTTCATAAAAATATATTACGATTGAATCTAAAAAGTATCAGCTAATTTGTAAAATAGGCCCGATATTAAATATCGCCTAGGGCCCCGTAACATGTCAGGCCGGCCCTGACTTGAGGGTAAAATGCATAAGAAAAAAAATGTCATCGCATGAGGTTTTATTTTTTTTTATTTTTTTATTTTTATGAAAATCAACACATGAGTTTATTATGTATCTTAAACCCATCGGTTGGGTTGGGTTCGGTTCCTCAAACCCGCGTCTGATGCCATCAATTTGTTAGTCCAGGGCCCAGGGGGAATTTAAAGAGATTGAGGGGTTAAGTGCGAAATAGTTCATCGTGTGAGGGGGGCAAAGTGTATTACCAAAAAATTAAACTCGATCCTGTTGTTCATACAGAACCGAGGGTTTTAAATTCCCTTTTCCTTTTCTTCCGCGCTAGTTCTAAATGGGAAAAGCGTCGAGAGATAAGAGGGTAATCCCTTCTTTGCTAAAACTTGTTCTTCTCTTTCATATATGTATTCTCTTTGAGCTGTCGTTTGTGTGATTGGTTTGGATAATAATTTGTTGCAGGATATATACTACAGGAAAGCAAAAGAGGAAGGATGGAGGGCACGAAGTGCCTTCAAATTGCTTCAAATTGATGAGGAATTCAATATATTTGAAGGTCCAATTAAATTTTTAGTTTGTATTGGTTGTTAATATTCTTTTTTATTTCTTATGTATATTTTTCCTGTTGGTATTTCAGTTAACTTATCAGTAAACACCTGGTTGTTTCTGTATCTCTATTGTTTTGTTGGTTCATAAAATGTTGTTTACATCTAGTTCATACTCGATAATGTTATGCTATTAACATATTATAGGTGTAAAACGGGCAGTGGATTTATGTGCAGCCCCAGGTAGCTGGAGTCAGGTATTTATTTATAAATCTGCAATTTTATAAATTTTGTATGATAAAGGATAACAAATGAGTTTTACTTGATACTCATGGCCGTAGGAGAAAAGACTGTGATATATGCCAATCAGATGTTTTTGTCATTGTTGTTGTATGATTCTAAAAAAACATTATTGAGTGAAACTGTTTATTGGTGTTATTAGCATTTCCAGAGTGTTATACATCGATATCATGTCTTTATGTAGGTTTTGAGTCGAAACCTTTATCTCCCAGCAAAGCTGGCGCCTGGTTCCAAGTACGTTTTACACTTTTTTTCTTTCAATTTGTTTCTCTGATGACTTAATTCTTTTTCATGTCAGTCTTGGTAAGACATGCTCATATGAATATGATCTCATCATTGGTTTCTCAGAAACCTTTTTCATTTGTTATCGAATTATGTGATCTTGTTCTATTATGTTTACGACTTTATCTGTCTAAGCCATTCGTGTCTTCATTACATATTTACAGGGATAGTGATCTACCACTTATTGTGGCTATTGATTTGCAGCCCATGGCTCCCATAGAAGGCGTTATTCAAGTTCAAGGGGATATAACAAATGCTCGAACTGCAGAAGTGGTATGTATGAACTTTTCATGGTCCATGTATCTCTCTATCCACACACACACACACATATATATATATATATATATATGCACCTGTCTGTGTGCGTGCTTTTAGGTTCACATGTTTCTGTAAGTATTGTAATCATTGGTATAATTGCTTTTTTCTCCCTCCCTTAAACTTATAGAGAGAATATGATTCTTGAATCTTGCTTGTCCTGGAAGATGGAAAAACTAACTTACTCTTAAGAGTAGGCATGTGGTATGATCAAAGTCAAATGATGCCTACATATTTCACCTGAATCTTTAACATACCATGAAATAGTATATTTGCATATTGAAGTTCTGCACGTACCTTTCCATCAAGTCTGGGGGGTGGGGGGGGGGGGGGGTGGGGGGGGGGGGGGGTGGGGGGGGGGGGGGGTGGGGGGGGGGGGGGGTGGGGGGGGGGGGGGGTGGGGGGGGGGGGGGGTGGGGGGGGGGGGGGGTGGGGGGGGGGGGGGGTGGGGGGGGGGGGGGGTGGGGGGGGGGGGGGGTGGGGGGGGGGGGGGGTGGGGGGGGGGGGGGGTGGGGGGGGGGGGGGGTGGGGGGGGGGGGGGGTGGGGGGGGGGGGGGGTGGGGGGGGGGGGGGGTGGGGGGGGGGGGGGGTGGGGGGGGGGGGGGGTGGGGGGGGGGGGGGGTGGGGGGGGGGGGGGGTGGGGGGGGGGGGGGGTGGGGGGGGGGGGGGGTGGGGGGGGGGGGGGGTGGGGGGGGGGGGGGGTGGGGGGGGGGGGGGGTGGGGGGGGGGGGGGGTGGGGGGGGGGGGGGGTGGGGGGGGGGGGGGGTGGGGGGGGGGGGGGGTGGGGGGGGGGGGGGGTGGGGGGGGGGGGGAATAAAACGGTGCGTGAAAAGGTGGGCACGTGTAAAAAGTTATGAATATTTTGCTAGAGAATGTCAGACTGCACTCGGGGAACAACCAAAATTGTGTCTTTCGAGGATATTTTCACTTGGTTTCTTAGCCTATTACTATTTTGTATGAGTGAAGACTCAAGAGAGTCAACTTCATCTATTTTCCAGTGTTTTTAAAATCGGACCGGTCATTGAACCGGAAACCCTACTGGTTACTGGTTCGATCGGTTAGATCGGGTCGACCACTGGTTCGATCGGTATAACCGGTGTGACTTTATTATTATGTAATATTTATATATATATTTTTAGATTATCTAAAATACAATTATCATTCTTTGTCAATATAAATTTTTATTGTTTCATGCAAATAATCAAAATGTCTTAAAAATTAAGATTAATGTCAAAAATATAAATGTCAAGTATCCCTCAAAGATACATACATTCAAAATAAGACAACAAAATTCAAAGTTCATCACATTTTCAAAGTTTTGGCTTATTCATTTGGATTCTATTGTTGTAACTTGATGTGTATATGGTAATTGATTTGCATAATTTCATAAACAAAATAATATTATTCACAATAATGAGAAAATGGTTATGTACCTCTTTATGTAAAAACCATTGTAATATTGCATTGATTGTTCCTCATTGATTGTTAAAACACTAAAATAATGAATGTTATTCCAATTAAAGTATATAAATGTAATTCTATTAAATGTTAAACAAGAGTTCAAATAAATAATAATAAAAAAAATCTCTAAATTTAAAAAAAGAAAAAAATTTAAGTGAACCACTGGTTCACTGGTTTTACCGGTTTTGGAGCCGGTTTTACCGGTTCGAACTGGTTAATTAGGAGACTGGTTTTTAGGGGTAAATCGGACCGGATTGAGGACCGGTTAGCGGTTAAACCGGGCCAACCGATCGGTCCGGTCCGGTTTTCAAAACACTGCTATTTTCTAGGCCAGAAAAATGTGAAGTTATAATAACAATTTCCTGTGTCTTGGAGGGATGTTCCAAATTCCAAGTCATCAAGTCATCGTATGTGTTTGATGATGTACTTGGCATGTTGCTATGTGTTTGGTGACATGATGCAACATGCGTATAATAATATTCTATATTAAAGACTCTTAAGTGGTAAAGAATTTGGCATTTTCCTTAATTGGATGAAAATATTATGGGTATGTATGTCTCGGATTTTTCAAAATTATTTTGTGTTTGGGAAAAACAAGATAAACATGTTTTCTATTTTATGGAATAATTTTTTTTTTCAATTTCCTTAAACTACTCTTCCAAGAGCCAAACAACCAATAATTATTTTATTTCTAAAGAATCTTAAACACTTTCATTTAACTTCTAGTAAGAAGTATATCTGTTAAACAAATCATACATAACAAACATGATTTGACATAAGTTCTTACATATCTTACACTTACAATATAAACTATTCCAAAAAAACATACACTCGAATCAAACAAAAAACATCACAAAAATCAAGATGTCAAACAAAGAGACTCTATAATTTCATTTCTAATTTAAAAAATACGGAGTGTACGTAGATGAATACACGAAGCAAACATAATGTGATGGAATGAATTTCCGCACATACTATATGCAATGTCCTTAATGTAACGAGTGTGGGTAAGTTATCTTCGTCATTTAATACAAGTTATAATTATGTCACTAATTTTTTTTCATATTCATATTCATCGAATGTAATATTGGGCACCAAGATAGTTTTAGATATTTATGTATGTAAAAGAAAATAAACTCAAATTAGTCAAACGTTATTCTCTTATATCTCATCTTTTTCTTTTCTTTTTTCTAGAACCTCTTATAGTTAATTATATATATCGCATGTTAAAAGTCTAATTATATAATTTCCTAGATCAAACATATAAAAAAATAGTAGCAAAATGCAAATTTGGCACTCCAAAAGACCATTTGGCTATTCAAATAAGAAAATATTGTTTTCAACAAAAAGAGTCATTTTTTGCTAAGAAGGCAAATAACAGATTTGAAGCCAAATTTCCTTGATCATGAGGAAAATTTGGACTCAATTGAAAAAAAAAGGCAAATTTGGCTTTTAAGTATTTTATACAAAAAAGGACAGCTCCTCTTCAAATTTAAATACACTTGTTAAATTTAAATGTATATAAGAAAAAAAATAGTTTTTCAATAATTTATACAGAAAAAGGGCAGCTCCTCTCCAAATTTAATTACACCTGCTAAATTTGAATGTATTCGTTAAATATTAATCCGTTAAATTTGAATTAGTAGCCCTCCAATTTGAAAAAAGCCGTTAAATCTGAATTTAGTCGTTAATTTGAATAAAATCATTAATTTTTTTGGCATAGTCATTATGAATTTATCAGTTCAATGGAATAATTTAATTTCCTATAATAAAAATTTAAAATAATCGTTTGTATTCTAAATATAGATTTCATAACATATAACTATTATTTATCGATTTATGTTTAAGAATAAGTAAACTATTGTTTATACAATTTTTCATAACTAAATATTTCAAACAATAAAATATACTAACAGAGAGTCAAATTGATTTGAAATTTATTGATGGAATAAGTAGCTAAAACTAGGTGGTAAATGCACAATACTTGAATACACAAAAAATTCATGTGAAAAATTTATTGCACCAAATTTCGTTGTACGTTTAGATTTTTTGCTGTTGGATGAAGATGAAGAAGTGAAAGGAGGTTTTGATGATTTTCAAAAGTTATCAGTTAAGTAATGGAAGCTTGGCATACCTCTGAAAAGTTTAACCGAGAAGACAAGTAAAATTCATAAGGTTAATTTTGGTCCAGAAGACTACTGATCTGATCCTGAGTTCGGAATCAAACTGGTGGATTTCAGCAGAGTCAAATCAGATAAGTTCGATTTGAATCAGCAGAGTGGATTCGATCAGCAGAGTGGAAGTGATCAAAAAGTCATTCCAACGTTAATAAATGAACTTGGCGTAATAAATGTTGAAAGAGAAGGGTATTAATGACAAATAATTGAAGAAAAACCTCGTATCAGGAAGGTGCATTAAATGCGATTGACAGATCCGTACAACAGACTGTACAGTTAACAGTTGCAGAGAGTCGTTCAGAAACAGGGACCAGTACTCGAGGAAGATTTGAAATCTGTCTCACTTCAACGGGCAGAATTCATACATCAAGTATAAATAGTTCAAGATTCAAGAGTTAGAGACGAACACAACAACTGAGAGAGCAATCAAAGATCAAATTCTTCTAAGTCTCAAAAACTTAAGAATAGAATACTATCAGCCAAGTCATATGTTGACGAAGCAAGTTGAGGAAAAAGAACATATCTACAAATCTTAGTGATTTCTATAAACAGTGAGTGTTGTGAGAAGTAGTTTTCCATCTTTGTAAGTGAAAATACTTTAGAGGATAGGTCTTCTTTGTGATTTCCTATTACGCACTTGTGGCTTTATCATTTGTTGTAAAAGCGCAAGCAACCTAAATCTTCGTGATTTGGAAGAGTGGACTAAAAGACATCTTGTCTATATAACCACTATAAAAATTCCTTGTATTTGATTACTTGTTTTATAATTGCATATCTTCATAAGCAAACAAACACCTTAAAAGACGAAAGCTTTTAAAAGAAGGATTCATAAAATAAGGGGTAAAATGTTTAAAAAGGAAAACTTGTTTGAAAAACATACTTGACAAAATTCGCTGAATACAAGTTTCAAACTCTGATTTATATTTGAAATGGATAAGTAAAATCAGACTAGTAGTCAACTTACGCTGAACAAGCTTAGTGCGCGAACAACCAAGTAGTCTCATAAGTTTCGATCAGCTTACTCTGCTGATAAGAAAAGTTGGAGAAATTTTTTTAAAGGTTCAGAAGTCTATTCACCCCCCCCCCCCCCCCCTAGACCTCATTCTGACCACTTGGGACCAACATCTGCACACTATCTATTTGCTCCATTAGTTGTCTAATGCCGATAATTTTTAGTTGTTATACCTAAATTAGCCCTAGATATAAGAAAATTATATGCCAAGCTTAAAAAGGTATAAGAGTATTATGTGCTAAGCTTAGAAAGTACAAGGAGATTTTGTGCTAAGTTTAAATTGCAAGCGCTAGGGGTGCACATGGTTTTTAAAACTGTATCCGACCGTCTCGTACCGTACCGAATGTTAGGTTTTTTTCTCAAAATCGAAGGTCTTGGTATGGATGAAAACCGTACCGAGTATTTTGGTATGGTTTTGGTTTTAGACTTCTCATACCGTAAAAAATCGTACTAGACCGAAATTGAGAAGAAACATGAATTAACTATTCATTTTTCGATATTTACAACTAAATTTTATAAATTTTTATTTTTCAATTTATAATTAAATATTATTGAATACTATATTATTTATAATTTATATTATAGTCCATCATAGTTTATTGTTACTACATTGCTCGCGTTCAATTAAAAAAATATATGCTTGAACTTAACACAAATTAAACTTGTTATATACTGAAAACTTAAAATGCAAAAATTCTAGACAACAAATACCAAATAGTAAGTTTCTTCATATAATAAAAACAATGATATTAATCAATTAATATTATTCAATTAGGTCGAATTATAGCGTCAAAATTGTGAACATTTTATTTTCCAATGCTTTATTTAATGTAAAAAAAGTAGTTTGTAAGATATTATAATATTAATTTTTATATAATTGTCACCTATGTAATCGACTATATAAAAAATTGCATGAAAAAAGTTTGTTTTAAAAAACCGTACCATATCGTACCAAAACCGCACAAAAGCGAGTTTGTTGATATGGTTCATAAAACTTTTGTTTGGTTTTGAGTTTTTTAAAACCGCACTAATTGGTACAGTACAAATTTTGTTAAAAAAATCGCAAAACCGTACCATATGCACCCCTAGCAAACGTGCGCGCGGTTGGGGGGGTTGGAGTTTTGTGTGGGTGTTTGTGCCAAGTGAAATTAATAAAGTGAAGGAAATAAATGGACGAAGGATTATATATGTGCAGAAAATCTACAAGTACGATGAAATTTGTACAATTAATTTCACAAGGAAGTTTTGTGCATATTTTACATAACACAAAGAGTATCATGCATTTTCCTCCTCAAACTAGATAGCCATGATACCATAGATGAGCTAAATTTTAACTATAGGTCCACAAATTGGCCTCCTACTGTTAGAAATATACTTACAATGATGGTGTCCTCCAATTATTTTCATATTATCTATAAAAGCTTGCATGCCAAAAATTAGAAACAGGGCCTATGCCTCTATATGCTTTCATGAAATTGATTATTTTGTTTATTCGCTACATAAATCATGTAATACAATATATGTAGATACTTATTCAATTCAAGTAGTGTATATATAGAGAAATTGTGAGAATTGACCTTTCTAAAAATCATATATATAAAATTGACCTTTCTCATTTTCTTTTACTTATCTTTTATTTTTTTAAATCAAAATTTTAATTAAAAACCTAAATCCTTTATTAACTTTACTTACAATTAACATTCTCTTCTCTCTCTTCACACAATATCGCCCCAAACGAATAGAGAATCTCTCCTTCAACATCAACTTTCTTCAATTCTCTTCAAACACAAAATTTTCTTCCAAAATTAACTCTCAATTCTAACTTTCTAAAGCAATCTCTCTAAATTCCAACTCTAAAAAATTCTCCACAAATCAAATTTGAATGGATCACCAAAGTGAAAGACGCATCGAACGTAGAAGTGATCAAGATCCAAACGTCTTATTACTCGAAGAATCATATGAAGATTACTCTCACGAATTGCAGTTAAATTTTATTTTATTTTTAAGAATTAGACTTCTTGGGTGCCCAGATACCTTCGTAACTTCATGGGCACCCAAAAATCCGGGCGTCCAAGGGAATTCAAATCTTAATAGGCGCTCGAAATGTCGAGCGCCCATGAAGAGGCGCCCAACATTCCGGGCTCCCTAATTTTGTCCCTGGCTTGGGCACTTGGATTGTTGGTCCCAAGTGGACAGATGAGGTCTAAGGGGGGGGGGGGGGGGGGGGGAATAGACCTCTTAAAATTTTAACTTTAAAATTTCTCCAACTTTTTCTATGAGCAGACTAAGCTGGTCAAGATTAGTAAGTTGACTAAGTTGATCGAGCACAAAGCTTTGAACAGCAGAGTAGACCACTCTTCTGATATGACTTAGCTGATTTTGATAAAATCAGAGTTTTAAGCAAGTTACTTGCAGCGGATTTTATAAGTGGTTTTCACAAGTAAACTTTCTTAACTTAGAAAATGTTTTTTTCCCAGTTTTTGCAAACTTCTTTTAAAATCTTTTCAACAGTTAATTTTAAGTGTTTAATATACTTTTTGAAAATATGCAAGGAAATAATGCAAGTATAAACACCAGAATTTTTATAGTGGTTATGTGGATAAAAATCCTTTAGTCCACTCTTCCAAGTCACTGAGATCTTGGGTTATACTATAATCACACAGATTACAATATACTCTGCTTGCGCCAAACAACAAATGAACTGGCCACAAGTTCGTTACAGGAAATCACTTAGAAGTCTTATACTACAAAGCTTTATCACTCACAAAGATGGATAACAGCTTCTCACAACACTTCTCTAACAAAATCACTCAGATTTATGTCTATATTCTTTTATCTCTCGGTTCTGCTTTCATCAACAAACTAAGCTGATGAGTGTTCATCAACAAACTAAGCTGATGAGTGTTTTGTTCTTGAGTTTGAGACTTAGAAGGATTTTGCTTCGAAATTTTCTCTCAGTTGTGTTGTTTCTCCTTCTTCAACTCTTGAACTTGAACCATTTATACTTGAGGTTTGAAAATATGCCCGTTGAGAGATCGACAGGTGTCAAAATCCTCGAGTACTGGTCCTTGTTTCAGAAACGGCTACCTGCGACTGAACACTGTGCACTCTGCTGTACTTTCTATCAGTCCGCATTAAATGCACTCTACTGATCCGAGGTTTTCTTCAATCATTTGTTTTTAATACCCTTCCTCTTCAGCATTTATTACTTCAGATGCATTTATTACCGTTGCAATAACTTCTGATCACTTCCACTCTGCTGATCGAATCCACTCGTCTGATGAACACTTGGTTGATCTCAAACCGAACTCATCTGATTTGAGTCTGCTAAAAATCCACCAGTCTGATTCCATTCTTCAGCAACAGATCAGTAGTCTTCTGGACCATAAGATTTGACCCTTCTGATTTGGTTTCTTCCTTGGTCAAAAATCTTCTAAGGGATTGACTAAGTTTCCATTACTTAGCTGATGATGATGTTTTGGAAATCATCAAAATCTCCCTTCACTTTTAAGTCTCTATCTTCATCTTCATCCAACATGGATTCCGGGCGCCCTAGGCAAAAAGCAAAAATGCTCCCTGCCTAGAGCGCCCGACACCCGAGCTTCCAAGGCAGGGAGCATTTTTTGTTCCATGTCATAATTTACTTGATCAAATCTTCCATTTTTTTATTTAAATGCAATATTTTATTAAATTTACAAAGATGGTAATGTTTCCATCATAATTGGATTTCTCCAAAAAGTGACTAATGAATCTCTGTTCTCTAAATATCTCTACCTATATATAACACTCTAAAGAGCCTCACTTTAACAATCAAATTGTTCATCTACATAATTTTATTGTTCCAACAATTGATGATAGTTTAGGTTACTCGTTGATATAACTTTACTTTGATTTTACTTGATACCAATAGTTGTAAGTGTGAATATACTACTTAGCTAAGTTTGAATAAAGAACCTTTGTGAGTGCGTTAATATTTAATTGGCAAAATAGAAGACTTTCACCTATTTTTGTTTTAGTAAATGAGACTTGATTGAATGGTGTAAATATACATATGCATAGTTGTACGTATATGAAAATGGCTCCCATTAGATGTGATATTGTTTTTAACAGGAAACTTGAGAGTTCAATTAAATTAAAAATGTGATGGAAATGCTTGAATCCTTATTATTGTATAGATAATAAATGTAACTCATATGATAGTTTATCACTGACTAAAAAATGGTGAATTTTGTATATGTTGTTGTAGATTTCTAGGAATCATGTCCGATTCACTACTCTTTTGTGGAATTGTAGATTTTTTATTTTTGAATCTTTTGTAATTCTCGTTAACAAGATACTATTTTGAAATAATGATTTTGTTTATTTTCTAGGAGGCTTATCGTGAAATATATAGAGACCAATTGTCAGCTTTGCCTCCTCTTCACGACAACGAAGTTGTAAATGTAGGAAAATTAACAGTGAGAGGAGGATGGAAAGATATTGCGCAGTACCGGAAATGGCTTAGTACGCCGGTTCAAGTTAACCGAACTCAAATGTACCCCCAAATAGGAAATTTTTTGGCCCAAGATACAGACGGAAAATTTAAGGGTTTTTGTTACCATCAGCTCATGATTAGGACATGCAAGCACAAAGGTCAAAGCTTGTTCGAGCGGTGGTTTGTGATAAATGAAAAGTCTGAAAGGCTCAGCGCTATTGAGTTTAGCCTTGTATCGGGACTCAAATTTGAAGATACATTATTAACAAGAGAAAAAAAATAAGCTATTAAATCGAATCAATTGAAACGCAGAATGTGGCACAGTAAGGGCAATGAAGTAGTCACCGCAACGGAATTCGGGCGCCTATTAAGATTTGAATTCCCTTGGACGCTCGAATTTCTGGGCGCCCATGAAGTTACGAAGGTATTCGGGCGCCCAAGAACCCTAATTCATAAAAATAAAATAAAAAATACATGCAATTCGTGAGAGTAATCTTCATATGATTCTTCGAGTAATAAGACGTTTGGATCTTGATCACTTCTACGTTTGATGCGTCTGTCACTTTGGTGATCTATTCAAATTTGATTTGTGGAGAGCTTTTTAGAGTTGGAATTGAGAGAGATTGCTTTAGAAAGTTAGAATTAAGAGTTAATTTTGGAAGAAAATTTTGTCTTTGAAGAGAATTGAAGAAATTTGATGTTGAAGGAGAGATTCTATGTTCGTTTGGGGAGATATTGTGTGAAGAGAGAGAAGAGAATGTTAATTGTAAGTAAAGTTAATGAAGGATTTAGGTTATTAATTAAAATTTTGATTTAAAAAAATAAAAGAAAATGAGGAAGGTCAATTTTATAAATATGATTTTTTGAAAGGTCAATTCTCACAATTTCTCGATATTATTACAAGTATGTGATAACCTGGATATTTGCGAAAAATATCCATGGGGTCTTCAAGTTTGGAATAAGACCATCCGAGACGTCTTGAGCGATATGGGAAATTTCAGTAATTTATCCCAAAATAAACGTAACTAGAACGCACATGGATGTCCCTGGATTGTATTGGTATGAACTCTTGTTTAGTAAAGTTTTTTTTTTTTTAGAATTAAATGTTTTCATGTATATGTTTGTTATGCAGTACTGGATGTTAGAGGCTATCGAAGGCATGGACAGAGCATCCAAGTCTATAAAAAGATATGGTTACTCTGCAAGGTATCCGAGGATGTTGCGGTGGAGCCTAGGACAAGTACCGCCAAACAATAAGAAGTTCGAAGCTTTTTTGGAGAAAGAGGCTCATGTATGTTTTATAGTAATTAATTTTATTTTTTTAATAATATCACTAATAAAATCTTATTTGGAATAACTATGTGTTTTTTTGGTTATCAGGTTGTGATCCCGAGATTGATGCTCGATGCAAATGAGATAAGGATAGCCTATTTTAGGGACACCAAGAATTGGTTTCAACTGAAAAATAATCAATCAGTCGAGTACGGTGCCCTGACTAGCGGCTTGGGCCTTGATTACATCATCATTCGGGATATTGAGTCATCATCTCCTCAGCACTGACCCGATGATTCCTCTACCTCTCGCCATGCTCCTACCACTCGAGGTCCACCCCCGTGCCTCCACCTCTCGGCGCCCTTCAATGTCGAATGATGAATTGCCACCTGATTGGTTTGTTCGAATGGAACAAAGATTTGACCAAATTGAGAGGGAGCACGCACAAGTCATGAAGAGTTTCAAGCATCTTGAAAGGATGATCTGCACTGACTTCCAGTCGAGAGGAATCGAATATCCATCAGAATAGGTGGATGATTGATTTAATTTTGTGGTCTTAATGATGGTTTTGGATTTTTGGATTTGGATGTGTTTGGTTTATTTGTTTTTAATTTAGGATTTGGATGTTTTTGGATTTTTTGTTCTAATTTATGAGTTGCAATGTTTTTTGTTGAAATATGTTTTATGTGTTTGTCTGATGTGTATTTTTTATGTTATGTAGAATTCTCCTCATTTTGCCCGAGTTGATGATCTGGAGGGTACTCAACATAATCCCAGAGTTGATGATCTGTATGGTTCTCAGCAGTATGATGATCTAGAGAGTTCCCAGCAAAATTTTGGATATGATGATCCAAGGGATTTTGAGCACAATCACGGAGTTGGTGACCTAGGCAGCGATGTTATGAATCCCAGAGTTGATGATCCTCAGGGTTCTCAGCAGAATCCCAGATATGATTATCCATATGGTTCACAACAGAATCTCGGAAATGATGATCCGGAGGATTTTAAGCAGGATCCTAGAGTTGATGATCTGGTGGGCAATATTATGACTCCGAAAGAGAGGGCACGAAGGACAATAAAGGCTAGTGCCTATATTAGAACTGCCTATGTTAGAAATGATGGACCAACATATAAGCCGAGGATGCCTTCCGAATAATCAGGCAGTGTTATTGTTTCTTTAAATTTTTTTAGGGTTGATGTTGTATTAAATGATATAAATTCTAGTTATACCCCTCAAAAAATAATTTATATAAATCGCACCAGTTAGTTACACCACGTCAATAGTGCAACAATTGCGTAAAATAATCTCATTTTGGCTTAAAAATATAAGTCTTGTATAACATTTGATCATGAAAATAATTATTATCATTTTATCCTAAAAAATAACTTAGTGAGCTTTTGCAACAATTGAAAAAGTTTGTAGCCTTCCACTAAGATGAATCTGTATACCAAAATTATGTTTCCTAATTTCTTTTTCTTTATGTTTCTTTTTCCCGTTTGTTCAACTATTTTCAACCAATTTTATTAGGATCTTGATTTTCTAGACAAGCCAAGGTGCCAAAAAATATATCATAGACACACTTCCAATTATTTATTCTTCTAAAGCTAATTGCAAATCCCTTCTATTACTCATTTTAATACCAAATTAACTTTTTATGCATATTATTACTATATTAAATATTTCATTTGAGTATATTACTTACTACACAATTCCGGGTCCTTTTCAGATTATGAAATTAGAATACTTTAGATGGGGGGAGGCTGGATCCAATCGGTGTGATTAAGCTTATTCGGCAATACGGAAGAATTAATGTTACTATAGGTGAATGTTCTCCGATGGGATCCTCAATTAATCAAATTTCACTAAGTTGTGATATACGGAGGAGTTAATGTTACTATAAGTGAATGTTCTCCGATCGGATCCTCAATTAATCAAATTTCACTAAGTTGTGATTTACGGAGTAATTAATGTTACTGTAAGTGAATGTTCTCCGTTCGGATCCTCAATTAATCAAATTTCACTAAGTTGTGATTTACGGAGGAGTTAATGTTACTATAAGTGAATGTTCTCCTATCGAATCCTCAATTAATCAAATTTCACTAAGTTGTTATTTACGAAGGAATTAATGTTACTAAAAGTGAATGTTCTCCTTTCGGATCCTCAATTAATCAAATTTCACTAAGTTGTGATTTATAGAAGAGTTAATGTTACAAATTTATGATTAGTTACGATCCTCTGGTTGACTAAATCAACAAATTTAAGGTAAGGACGCTTGTTTTCCTGATAGCCAGGCGCCCAGAATATCAATTGCCTTCAGAAAGGCGCCCATAATATCGGGCGCCTTTGGAGGCGCTCGGAATTACGGGCGCCTTCGATATTCTTGGAACCTTCACAAAGGCGATTAATATTTCGAGCGCCCAAGACAGGGGAGCATTTTTTGCCTCTTTCTATTACGCTCGGGTGCCAGTGCATCCAAGTCAGGGAGAAAGTCGTAGGGCTAATGTTCGTGTGGTTTTTACAAATTCTAATATAATAACTGCTTCAACACAATAAACCAATTTCACAATTGTTAGAACAAAGAAACGGTGCGATAATAATCAAATATTACAACAAATATTGTTCAATAAACATCAAATAATACAAGCACTTTGCATTAAAAATTATTGTTTTATAAACATCAACCTAAGATTGCTCCGAGTCCTCCAAGAGTTGAGGACATGTTTTTGCGTTATGTCCGATACATTTGCAAATCGAGCATTTGTATCTTTTTTTCAGATTTTCTAGACAAGAAGGAAAACGTGACATTCTTGGTCTTCCAACATATCGTTTCCCATCTGGAGGTAATACTTCTCTCATCTTCACATCATCAGGAATGTTGATCCATAGGTCTTCTGATGGAACGGGATAAATAACCTCCATATATGCATGAATCATGAGATCACACCTGTAGTAAGGGGAAGTAAGTTCGTATACATATCTACCGGAGTCCTTTGGTCGAAAGTCCACGGCAGATGATATTGCGTGCTCACATGGCATCCTTTCCATTTGAAATACGCCGCATGAACATGTTTTTTCATTTAAGTCCACGAGTCCAAACCACTCAGTAGATTCCACTCTCCACTTTCCCAGCACAATCCCACTTTCCTCTCTCTTTTTGGTAAGTGGTCCCGAAGAGTTAGTTGCCGCTTCACGATGCTTACAAAACCACGATCCCATCTTATGAAGAAAATATTTGACCAAGGAACATATGGGATAATTTTTGCCTTCTTGATCATTTTATTAAGGACCTCCACGATGTTAGATGTCATCGCTTCATACCTGTTGACTTTATGGTGCACCCTTGAGCATTTCTCAAACTTTACATTGTGCTCTAACCAATGTGCAATCTTTCATTCTTTCTTTCAATAAACCAAAGAACTTTTTGAACTCATATTCGGTGTATGCAAAATCGGCATGGTGAAAAAGATTGGCCAAATCTGGGTTTTTCCAATTCTGTAATAGGTTTTTCTTGACATAATAATAACATGAACCATGTTCTGCCAAAGGATAAACAACTTTTACCGCATTTACAATCGGTACACCCCTGTCCGAAACAAAAACAAGATTTTCTCTATCTGGTGTCAACTCTTTCAAGCATGCAAGAAACCAAGTCCAACAAGTCGTGTCTTCACTATCACCTATCCCCCAAGCAAGCGGATAACATTGGTTTTCACTATCAGTTGCACTTGCAATTAAAACGATTCCATCGAATTTGTTCATGGTAAATGTTGCATCAATTATAATCACATCTCTTAGGAACTGGAATCCTCGAATAGCTACTCATATAGCGATGAAAAAATATTTGAACTAATTTTCTGAGTTCGTATAGATGCGAGTGAGAGCTCCAGGATTCAGTTGCTCGACCATGTAACAATATGAAGGGAGCTTGCCAAAATTTTCTTCAAACGTACCCCTAACAATATCTTCAGCAAAAAAAATTCCCCTCCAAGCTTTCCCATAACTAATGACAACGTGTTCTTCTATACGCATGAAGTTCTTCAGTGCTTCTGGAGTAGGCGGGACCTTGACATTCAAGAATAGATCCTTCACACGAGTACCAATAACACGACTTGATGCTTGTCTATGTTGGGCACTTCTATCCATCAGTGAACAAGTGTAAATGTTACAATATGTTCGAATAACAAACTCATCACCGCTTGATTCCTTTGTGGCAAGTATTCTCCATGGACAATCCTTTGTGACACAACGAACAGTTTTCCTTGTTTTTGAAGACTTACCCGACTTACCCCTTCATATTGGAAATGGTTTTATAAAGCAACCCACCTGAATTGATATATGAAGTCCTGTTTGTTTTTGAAGCGTTGACCGATTTCCCAACCTGATCCATCAATTCTCCTGACTGGAATTTGATCCCAAACAAATTCTTAGAACATCAACATCAAAATAACTAGGTGGGTCGTGAAAATTTGGCGCTTCGCCATCATGACTACATGGCTCTCTAAAGTCGCGGTGATCATCATTACTTGGCTGTTAAAGTCTTCATAAATAGGTGGCTCGTCAAAGTTTGGCGCCTGGCCAAGATGACTAGGAGGCTTGTCGAAGTTGCCGTGGTCAACACCTAACTCCACATTTTCATTGTCGTTGTGAATATATTCATGCGGACTCCAACGAGCAAACACAGGTTCATCAACTATAGGCCCAAGTGCTTCATTGAAATCTTCAAGGACATTTGACAAAGGTGGCGTTGGATTAGAGGCGAACCCTAAACTTGAGTCTCTATTCCTGTAACTTGGTCCTATCTCACATTCCATCATGGTTATTCAGGAAACAAGCCTGGTCATAAACTTGTCTTCCTTTAGCACGGACTCTGATTTTCCTCGGAGTTTCTTCTCTCCTCGGAGTCCCTTCTCTTAGCGGACTCTCTTGTCTCCTCGGACTCTCTTCTATCATCGGACTCCCTTCTATCCTCATAGTCCCCTCTTTTCTCGGAATACAAGTAACATACAAAGTAATATCAGAATGAATTTGGAAAAAATGCTTAATTACCCCCAATTGGGACTCATTTACTATGGCACCGGGTTCATCCCCCGCTTCCACATTAGTTTTGCGATAGACACAACATCATTGACATACCGGTCAAAACCCGTCATTTCGCAAACTTTGTTGTATAGTTCCAAAAACATAATCGACCAATCAACCATCAAATGATACATACATTTATCACCAAAAAAAATCCAGTGGCCATTTGTTAACTTCCACTCACCGCCATGCCTTATATTTACAAGAAGTTGCGACATAGCTACAAATAAACAGCTCAAGTTAAAACACATAATAGTTAAAAAAACTTGTAAATTTTTTTAAATTATGTTTTGGGCGCCTGGATTCAGGCGCCCAATGCTTAGTATATTCTTGGGCGCCTGAATCCAGGCGCCTAAGAATGAATTCAGGCGCCCAAGAATGTATGCATACATTCTAGGGCGCCCGTGCACCCAGATTCCCCAGATTTCAAGAAATCGAGAGCCCACTATGGAAAACTAACTTTGGAACTTTTTTCTATTTCGTTTTTCACAATCAAAATGCTTAAAATAGAAACCCAATGTTATAGGAGATAAAATGATAACCTTAGATGATGATCTTCTTGTGTTCTTCTTCTTCCTTCACCTCTTTGATTTTGAGTAAAGTGGGTTTTAGGGTTTTGGGAGAGAAAAAGAGTTTGGAAGAGATTGAAAGAAAGGGTTGGGGAGATTTGATTTTTGAGTTTTGATTTTTGATTTTCAAAATTGGTGGGTATAATTAGTAAGTTAGTTGTAGTTTAATTATAATTAACTAATTACATTTTAAACTAACTAACCTATTAACTAATTAATTAAAATGAAGGTCATTCATATAATTAAAAAAAAAAATTGAGGGTCTTTCTTAAAATTTGAACTTTTGAAAAGGTCATTTTTAAGATTGTCTCATATATATACCAATCACATTGAAATAAGATTTTGGAGTCAAGTGCTTTTAAACTTAGAGACAATATAATCTTCACCATGTACTATATCATTCATATAACATACAATGAAATAGTACTAATGTGGGTATTTTCTCTATTTTTATACCAATATGTACTTTGATAGTAATTGAAAAATATTTGAATAGAGTTTATGATGTAAGTGTTGGTGTTTTACCCAATTGGATCAGAACGATTCGACCCGACGAGTAAACATGATCGAACTTATTCGACCCAATTGCAGAATTTGGTGGGATTTATTTTCCAAGTATATTTCAAAAATAACTTACATAAATACGAGGATACCATAAACGATAATATTTTAATTATGCAAAGGAAAGAAAAAGAAAACTTACAAAAAGCTTCCCGTCCTTCGTTCTTTTGGATGAACTTTTGGCTTCATGATTTTGTTGAATTTGATGAACAAACGTCTTTGATCTTTTTCACCATTGATATCAACCACGTTCTCCTTCTACTGGGCGTGTGATCACCAACTTAAGAGAATCGAACTTTTCTTTCATGTTTTAGAAATCAAAATTTCAAGATAAAAATTTATTTTCGTTTCTTGAACAACGGGCGGCTTTTGTATGTTTAGGGTTGAAGAGCTTTTTCTTTTGAGTGCAATCTTTTAATGATTTCTTAAATCGTTAATTCTTATTTCATCTATGATCTATATCTCATATGTGTATATATATAGATATGGGAGGAGTTAAACTACTACCATGACTCACGCAAAGTTTTCTACTCGAAAAATAACTCTTCTCTCTCTTACCTTAAGAGAGTTAGTAATTAAATACAACTCTTGTAAGTAATTAAAACATACATAAATATATTTATATATATATATATATAATTTAGAAAATTTTATATATAAATATATAATTTTTTCTTTTATTTATTACATAAATATATCATATATATTTACATAGTAAATAATAAATTTCTACAATTAGAATTCCATAAATGCCAATAATTCAATTTCCATTAGATTCAATTCTATAATTAAATCTAATATAATTAATCATGATATTTTCTAATTAACTAATTCTAAATTAATTAATTAAATATCATCAAATTAATTTGAAGTTTCTATTTTAGGAAATTATTTCCGAAATGCAACATGAATGAATTCGTTCTAATTTCTTGAGTTCAAATGTAGATTATCAGGAGCCGTGGTTGAGGACGTACATGTAACTTCAAGCTCCAATAAATCAAATAATTTATCAAACTCTTTAATATAATTAATGTGTTCTGTTAATTTCAAGTGATTCCACTAAAGACTTGGAATTACAGACTTGTTATTAGAATATGTTTTACTCAAAAGATCAAGATAGTCATTGATATAATCACTACATGCAATTTGATCCTCCAATAATTGATTCGTAACTAGAGCTAGGCGTAATTACCATTTTGCCCCTCTAATTACTTGTTTATCATTAAGTTCCATTAGTTCACTAATAAACAGTTTGATTTATGAACTTATTCATAAATCAGAGCTCTCTACTGTTCAGTTCCAGAACTAACACTTAAGGGAATCAATATTCCAGCTTCTCGCAAGAAGGGTTGGATCATATCTGTAGAACACATTCCCAGCCATTTATCTAAACGGATCTTCAAGACATAAGTTTTAGGCTCGACATGGTTACGGGTCATTACCTATGAGTCAACATAAACAGGAGATTATGCCTACTCAGGATTTAGATCAATTAGCATATGATCATCAGTTGACATGTTCTAGAACCATAATATCAACGGTATCTTATTTATGATTCTAGATCATGCCTAGTCCAGTCCTATGTAGTTGAATTACACAAAGTACCTCCACATTCGATGTATCTACATCAATAATTCGGATCAAAATTACTACGTAATTGTAAATGTTTCATGGACCATACTAGTAGTGTTTAGTTAAAGATCACAACTTTAACTCACTATGGACTTTTTAATCTATTAGCTATAACATTAATATATCCTCCAGTATAACATATATACTTAAGTCATAGCCTCTTGAATAGACTTAAAATTTTCTGATGTTTATATTATTGCATAATCGAAATAATTATATAAAAAATAAATTTCAAATTTATTTATTTATTTTAATTAAAGAATGTTAAATATATGCTTTGAGACTATCATGCCTAATAGTAAGACACAATGATTCATGTAATATATATGGGCTAAAAAAATCATATAACATGCAATGAGAAAAAAAAATCCTTTGTATCCAACTTGCTGACTTGCAGACTCGGTCCTTGTCTCCTTTTAGACTGATTAAATTATAAAGTCGTCGAGAAAATATTAGAGTACTATTTTGCGTGTAGCTAATAATTTATACTCTATAATTTAAATGATTGTATCCATCATATTGAATGATGACCGTGTCCGTGACAGTTGTAACTAAAAGTACGTATGGTTAAAGGAGTATAAAATCAATCATAAACAACGTTCACTCGATTTGAAATTAAATAATCATGAATTTAATTAGATCAATATGGTAGTACTAGGTTTTAGATGGCCAAACTATAGCAAAGGAGTTTACATTATGTCTTGAACATCTCTATAACTAAAATGTTTTAAAGGCGCTTATACATATATTAACTAATACGATTGAATTATCATTTAATTTACCACAAATTACGAGCAAAGAAAAAAAAACAATTATTGGAAGTCAAATAATTAAAGCTGTTAATTGTAAAACATAAAACAAAACAATAGAACAAATATTTGGTTATTATTAGTGAAACTACCAACCAACAGCGCGTTTTCAAAAATTTAATTGATCAATTGCACAACTAACAAAGATAGATCCCGTCACGACCATTAAAAAATAACATGATTAATTAAATTGATTTTCCAATTGAGCCTAAAGAGCCAATTACTTCCTTTTAATCCGTCCTTGATTAATTTCCTATCATATTCAAGGAACCCTACGCGTTATATACTTGTCCCAACGTGTAATTGCAAAAAACACCCTAATATTAGTTTTATTACCAAAAAGCTCTTGTGCATGTTTAACATTTTGTTAGATCACTATACCAGTCTGAATATTAATTAAGAGTTGAATACGGAAAAATAGATGTAAACACCCCCATAAGTCAGCAGGGGGTTATCACCAATTTCTTAAGTCAATAACGGGATTATTGTTATATTTAAAATTTAAGAAATGAAAATAGTTGTTGCCAATTTTCAAAGTTAATGTGGGGGGGGGAGTATTGTCAATTTTTTTAAGTCAACACGAAAGAAAACAATATTTCGGGACTTCCTCCCGCAGAACATGAATATTACTCGCAGTTATATGAATTGAATCACATTGCGTCCTAGAAAAAAGGGTAGTCAATGGTCATGACGTGATAATTAATTAGGTTTTTTTTTCCTAATAAAATAACTTAAAGGGGCCTTTTGCTAATTAAATCAAGAACATGGGTGCTTTTAAGTTTTACTCTATAAATGGCTATATATATTGTGCTGCAAGAGATTGTACACAATTAGCACCTAAAGAATGTCTGATCTCTCTATTTTGGTACGCACCGGATCCAATCTGGAGGGAGAAACCAACAAAGAGAGATCCATTCGGGATGGAGAAACCAACAAAGAGAGATCCATTCCGGATGGAGAAACCAACAAAGAGAGACGCGAACGAGTCCGAGAGCTCCAAAAAGAAGCTTTTCAACTAGACACTACAAGAAAAGCAGCTTTTTCCGACGGGAATTTCCGACGGACAAAAATTCCGTCGGAAATTAAGTAGGGTTTCCGACGGAATTTCCGACGGACAAGCAAATCCGTCGGAAAAATCAATTTTTTTTTAAAAATTATTAGAAAATCATTTCCGACAGGTATATTCCGTCGGAAATTATATTAAAAATTATTAAAAAATATATTAAATAATTTCCCGACGGAACACATCCGTCGGAAAATATTAAAAAAAAAGTAAAAAGAAATAAATATTTTCCGACGGATGATTCCCGTCGGAAAATATTAAAAAAAAAAGTAAAAAGAAATAAATATTTTCCGACGGATGATTCCCGTCGGAAAATATTAAAAAAAAAAAGTAAAACGAAATAAATATTTTCCGACGGATGATTCCCGTCGGAAAATATTAAAAAAAAAAAGTAAAAAGAAATAAATATTTTCCGACGGATGATTCCTGTCGGAAAATATTAAAAAAAAAAGTCAAAAGAAATAAATATTTTCCGACGGATGATTCCCGTCGGAAAATATATAAAATATATATATATATGTATTAATAATTTCCGTCGGAAAATATTAAAAAATTAAACACGTCAATAAATTGAAATTTTCCGACTGGTTATGTTCGTCGGAAAATATATATAAAAAAGAACAAATAAATAAATAAATAATTTTTGCTGGCCATAATTAAAAGGAAAATATTATGAAAAAAGATCGATCTAAATAATTAATTAAAATATCCCGACGGTACTAATCTATCGGAAATTTTACTTAAGAAAAAAGTGTTGATCGAGTTTGGTCAATTAGACCTCCAATTCGAGAATCGATCGATCTAATTACGAATAACCTCAATGTACATAACCCCGAGGTCAACAATATAATGTTGAGTTTGGTCAATTAGAACGAAATTCGAGAATCGGTCGATGTAATTACGAATAATCTCAATGTACATAACCCCGAGGTCAACAGTGTTGACTTTGGTCAATTAGACCTCCAATTCGAGAATCGATCTATCTAATTACGAATAACCTCAATATACATAACCCGGAGGTCAACAGTGTTGACTTTGGTCAATTAGACCTCCAATTCGAGAATCAATCGATCTAATTACGAATAACCTCAATGTACATAACCCCGAGGACGTCAACAATGTTGAGTTTGGTCAATTAGAACGAAATTCGAGAATCGATCGATGTAATTACGAATAATCTCAATGTACATAACCCCGAGGTCAACAGTGTTGACTTTGGTCAATTAGACCTCCAATTCGAGAATCGATCGATCTAATTACGAATAACCTCAATATACATAACCCGGAGGTCAACAGTGTTGACTTTGGTCAATTAGACCTCCAATTCGAGAATCGGTCGATGTAATTATGAATAATCTCAATGTACATAACCCCGAGGTCAACAGTGTTGACTTTGGTCAATTAGACCTCCAATTCGAGAATCGATCGATCTAATTACGAATAATTGAGGAAAAACATAACCCCGAGGTCAACAGTGTTGACTTTGGTCAATTAGACCTCCAATTCGAGAATCAATCGATCTAATTACGAATAACCTCAATGTATATAACCCCGAGGTCAACAACGTTGACTTTGGTCAATTAGACCTCCAATTCGAGAATCGATCGATCTAATTACGAATAATTGAGGAAAAACATAACCCCGAGGTCAACAGTGTTGACTTTGGTCAATTAGACCTCCAATTCGAGAATCGATCGATCTAATTACGAATAATTGAGGAAAAACATAACCCCGAGGTCAACAGTGTTGACTTTGGTCAATTAGACCTCCAATTCGAGAATCGATCGATCTAATCACGAATAACCTCAATGTACATAACCCCGATGTCAACAGTGTTGACTTTGGTCAATTAGAATGAAATTCGAGAATCGATCGATCTAATTACGAATAACCTCAATGTACATAACCCCGAGGTCAATAGTGTTGACTTTGTCAATTAGAACGAAATTTAATTAAAATAGTTTTTTTTTTACCGGCTTATGGGCGTTTTGCACGATTTTAGTAGTTCTTCAATAATAAAACAATTTTAATTATAAAAATTTAATCAAGCTATGGTATTTTAAAATTGGTGAATAATAATTTTTAATTAATTTGAAAAAAGAAAAAAAAAAAATTTAAATTTCCGACGGGAACGTGCCCGTCGGAAAGCTGCGCGACTAAAACCCTAGCCGCGCAGCTTTCCCCATTTCTTTCACTCTCTCCTTCTCTTCTTTCTCTTCTTTTCTCTCCTCCGCGGCTGCAAACTCCACCGCCACCACCCATCCTCCCACTTCCCTCTCTCTCTCTCTCTCTCTCTCTCTCTCTCTCCTTCTCCCTCTCCCTCTCAACGACCGCCGCGTTAATTTCCTCTCTCTCCCACCGCTGAAACCACCCCTGCCCTGCTCCATCCTTACGCCGCAGCCCCTGCCCCGTCGTCGCACGCAGCCCTTCGTCGTCCCTGCTCCACCCCGTCCCTGCTCCACCCCGTCGTCGCACGCAGCCCTTCGCCGTCCCTGCTCCACCCCGTCCCTGCTCTCAGCTTGCTTGGGCAGGTATTTAATTTCTCATTCTCTCTCATTTATTTAGTGAAATCTTGTTGTGTTACTTTTGTTAATTGAAAAAAAGATTTTTTTCTAGAGATTGGGTATATATTCACTTGATTGTTCCATTGTAATTACATGAAATTAATACATCTAAAATGCTTAAGTCAGTCACTTTTATGTTGATGCCAAATGTTGTTGGAATTTATGTATTCGAGATATGCAATAATTCTGCATTCTTCAGTGATATATATTTTGTGCCAATTGTGATTTGGAGCCTTTTCTCTTTTGGAGCCTTCGTAATGTTTTAGTGGGGTTTTAAATTTCCTTAAGGATAACTTTGTGGAAATAATACTAGGCTAGAATAATGAGTTTGTAGTGGATTGATTATGAAGATGTCGTCTAATTCCTGTTCCTTCCTATCTCGTGTCCTTTCAAGCGTTTATACACTACCAATTTTTACATAGTTACCTATGTAATATGGAATGACCATCTCATCTATCTTTCTTAGTTACACTACGACTCTATCAATTAGACTGAAATGATTCTTTTATTATTCAATTAGACTAGGAGTTTATTTTAGGGGAATAGGAATAATCAAGTTGTGGCCTTTTGTACGCCCCGCGTAGAAACATTAGTCTTTTGAGGAACTAATAGTACGTACGGTTGTTTGAAATTATCAAAATACTTGGGGAGGCTTTTGTAGTTCCATCTAACTTCATGGAGTGTAAATGTAGTTATCCCTTGAGAATATAATTACTCAGCATAACAATTTTGATAAGAAGCTGATTAATTTTACTAATTTAAGGTATAATATATACATATCTGCTAATATGTAAATATTATAATGTGGCTAGCTTTTCATCCAAACATAAATTAAATGTCATTTGCACCAACTAAGAAGCTGATTAATTTTACTAATTTAAGAAAATTTATATTATAAATGATAGTTATGTGTTGGGGTACTTATATAGTTTTCCAACTATGAACTTAAATGTATACATTGATTCAGCTAGAAAATAAATGGATATTCCAATTCATCGTGACTGGATGTACAATCGCATGCTTGGAAGAGACTTTAACCCAGCGTGGTTAGTTGGGGTTAACAATTTTCTTGAATTTGCAAAATCACAAAGGGATTATTTAGAAAGTCGACAAATTAGGTGCCCTTGTCGTAAATGCAAAAATATGAGATATGCAAACCACGAGCAAGTCCATGCGGATTTGCTTAGAAATGGATTTGTGGCTGATTACTGGTGTTGGACATGCCATGGAGAGGAAGAGAATGATAATCCGAACAACAATAATAATGGAGCTTCGAGTAGTGTTCAGTTTATGGATGATGATGATGAAAACAACAGATATGAAGATGTTGTATATGATGCCATGAGAGGTGGTAACTTCGACTGCAACGTCGGGGACACCGTGTATGCGACTAACCCTCCAAACAATGGAGCTGAAGACTTCTACAATGTGTTAGAGAGTGCTCAGCGACCCTTGTATGAAGGTTGCAACACTCACACTGTGTTGTCATTATTTCTTCAGTTGATGTCCTTCAAAGCCGTCTTCAATATGACACAAGGATGCTTTAATCGAATGGCTGAGATTATGAAGACGATGGCGCCTCAAGAGAATTTAGTTCCTAAGGATTTCTATAAGGCAAAGAAGTTGGTGGCAAAACTTGGTTTAACTTCTAAAAAAATCGATTGTTGTAAAAATGGTTGTATGTTGTATTACAAAGAAGATGAACATTTGACTGAATGCAAATTTTGTCACTTTGAACGTTTTGAGAGTACTAAATCGCGTCGTGGTAGAAGAAGTAGTAAACCTGTTCCTCACAAGAGAATGCACTACTTGCCCTTAATTCCTAGACTAAAACGATTGTTTGCCTCTCCGCAGTCGGCTCCTCACATGAGATGGCACTTTGAAAACATTAGAGAGGAAGGTATTTTGTGTCATCCATCCGATGGGCTAGCATGGAAGAATTTTAACGCCGCTCATCCGGATTTTGCCGTAGAGCCAAGAAATGTTAGGCTCGGCCTATGTGCAGATGGGTTTAATCCGTTCAGTAACAATTCTCAACCGTATTCTTGTTGGCCAGTTATTGTGACTCCTTATAACTTGCCTCCTGAAATGTGTATGACTCGGCCATATATGTTTCTGACTTGCCTAATTCCTGGACCACACAATCCTAAGAGCAGAATTGATGTGTATTTGAGGCCTTTAATCGATGAATTGAATCAACTATGGGGAGAAGGGGTTGACACATATGATATTTCAAAAAAAAAGAATTTTCGAATGAGAGCTGCGCTTATGTGGACAATCAATGATTTTTCTGCTTATGGTATGTTATCAGGTTGGTCAACTTCGGGAAAATTAGCTTGTCCGATTTGTATGGAGCAAACTAAAGCTTTCAGACTCAAGAATGGTGGAAAGACGTCGTGGTTTGATTGTCATCGTCGATATTTACCGATAAATCACCCATTTAGGGGAAGTCGAAATTTCTTTAGAGCAGGGCAGGTTGACAGATCACTTCCAACTCGAAGATTAACTGGCCATCAGGAGTGGCAGAGAGTTTGTGATCTTCCAAAAATATCTGACTTGCATCCAAATCACGCAAAGTTACCAGGATATGGCATAACACATCACTGGACCAAACAAAGTATATTTTGGGAGTTGCCTTACTGGAAAGACAATTTAGTTCGCCACAATTTGGATGTTATGCACATCGAAAAGAATGTTTTTGATAACGTGCTTAACACAGTTATGGACGTTAAAGGTAAGACAAAGGACAATGATAAAGCAAGAAGAGATTTGGAGGAATATTGTAGACGATTAGAGTTACATCTCACTGAGGGACATGATGGAAAACCTTGCAAACCGAAAGCTTGTTTTACCTTATCTAAGGCTGAAAAACAGGATTTCTGCAAGTGGGTTGAAGAGTTAAGAATGCCAGATGGTTATGCTTCAAATTTGGCCAGATGCGTCGATAATACAAATTTGAGGTTGCATGGTTTGAAAAGCCATGACTGTCACGTGTTTATGCAACGTTTGATGCCAAGTGGATTCAGTATGCTGCCAGATCATGTGTGGAAGCCTTTAACAGAATTAGGCATGTTCTTTAGGGATTTGTGCTCAACTGAATTACGAATGGAAAAGTTGGAGCAAATGGAGAAAGATATCCCTCTCATTATCTGCAAGCTCGAGCAAATATTTCCATGTGGATTCTTTGATTCGATGGAGCACTTGCCAGTTCACTTACCATATGAAGCCATTATGTGCGGTCCTGTTCAATATAGATGGATGTATCCATTTGAGAGGTAATAATTAACCATTCAATATAATTATTCTTAAAAATTAGTTTAATACACATCTAATAAAAAAAAGTACAAATTCGATATCATTAGGTTTTTACACGACTTAAAAGCAATGGTTAGCAACACTGCAAGAGTTGAAAGTTCGATTTGCGAAGCATACATGTCTCAGGAAGCATCGTATTTTACATCGTTCTACTTCGAGCCTCATATTCAAACAAGGAGTATAAGGACTAAACGAAATGAGTATGATGAACGTCTCGAACGAAATCCACACATTCTTTCGATTTTTAATCAACCTGGTTGTCCAATCGGCAAGTGTAATTCAAAGACTTTAAATGAGGCAGAGTTAAAAGCAGCTCGTCTTCTTGTCCTCAGAAATTGCGATGAAGTGGTACCATTTTTAGAGTACGTTTATAATTCTACATTTATTAAGAATATCTCAATAATTGAGGAAAACAAAACGTGAAAAATATTAATATATTTGAACTTACAAATTGTTTAGGCATTTTTCATCACTGGTTCGACAAGGTCGACCTAATGTGACTGAGGCGGATGTTGAACGGTCAATTGAAGACCATTTCATTGAATGGTTTCACGAATTTGTGAGTATTAAAAGTCACATGTTCATATATACGTATATAAAAATATATATTGAACAAATAATAGAATTTAATATATAACGACCTCAATATTGTATAGGTATTTCATCCTTTGAACAATGTACAAAATCAACATCTAAGGGATTTATCATGGAGTCCATTTACAACTGTGAAAACATGGCAAAAATGTGTTGTTAATGGATATACATTCCACACACATCGCCAAGCCCAAAATCGAAAAACTTATAATGCAGGTGTGTGTGTGGAGGGTGAAGGGACAACAAAGTTCTATGGGATACTTGAAGACATAATTGAATTACAGTATCCGGGTTGTGATGAGAATAAAATCTTACTATTTCAATGTAAGTGGTATAACTCGGTTTCTCCCAGAGGAATTAGGATACACCCGCAATATGGAATTGTTGAGATCAACATAAAAAGCACATATCCTAAATTTGACCCGTTCGTCTTTGCTCAACATACATCTCAAGTATACTTTGTCCCTTACCCGGGGAAGAAAAAAGACAAAATTAATTGGTGTGTTGTAGTAAATACGAGACCAAGGAGTAGAGTGGATACTAGGTATAATGTACAAGTCGCGGCTTTGCAAGAACCACCTAACATGCCAAATTTAGTTGTTGATGATGAACTAATGGATTTGAATGTTGAAGAAGAAGAAGAAGAAGAAAATGAAGAAGAGTTGGAGGATGAAGAAGAAGGAGAAGATGACGAAGAAGAAGAAGAAGAAGAAGAAGAAGAAGAAGAAGAAGAGGAAGAAGAAGAAGAAGAAGACGATGAAGATGAAGAATAAGATTAATCATCGTATTTCTTTGACTTTATATTATTATTGTATGCACATTTGATAATATTTAATTGCTTATTAATTAGGTGATATTGTGATATACTATTAATGCTTTATTGATGTTGGAAAGTTTTATTCTTATTTCATAGTTTAAGATTTATTGTAATATGTTATTGTATTTTATTCTCTTATTTTTGCAGATGGCACCAAAAAAGAGGTTAAAGAGAGCTGCCTTACCCACCGACTCAGCTGATCATGATTCTTTCATGCCTTCGTCGATTAATCCGCCTTCGTCTAATCCGACTCCCACTCCCAGCCCCAGTCCCACTCCCAGCCCTCGTAACAGCGCTCCCGGATTAAATACTTTCTTATCGGGTCCTAGCCATTTACATGGGAGCTCTTCAGTTGGTGCTAGTTCGAGTGCTAGTCCTAGTATGGGGTCTGTTAACAGGAAGGAGCTAATTGCTCCTACAGAATTTCTTAATGAGTATGTATTTATTACATGACTTTTAACATATTGTATTAATGTTATTAATTGAGTATATATATTTTTAATGTTTTTGTGATTCGACATAGGTTTACAAATCATACGAAAGTCGTTCGTGGTGTGGGAAGAGCTGTTAGAAGAGGATGGGAAGGTTCTTATCACACGTATAAGGAACTTCCTGATAAAATTAAGACTAAGTTGTTTAATATCTTTAAGGTATTTATCTAAATTATTTTAGTATATATATTGTAATTTAATAATTAATATCAATTAGTATATTGTTTATTCATAAAATTATCTAACTACTTGCAGAATGATTACTATTGGGAGCCTAACCATGAGGCAGAAATTAGAAGGATATTTGATCTTAAAGCCGCATTATCACTTAGTGATGCATTTGAAGAGTTGAGGAATAGAAATTTACCTAAGCCAAATTGGATAAATGAAACTTCTTGGAAAGAATATAAAGCATATTGGGCTTCTCCCGAGTTTTTAGCGCTAAGTCGAAGAAACAAACAAAATCGAGGTTCCAATTGTGATGGTCAGGGAGCCCCAAGCCACACGGGTGGCAGTATTACACATTCGGAGCACGAGCGTAGACTAGTAAGTCACTCAAATTACTTATTGACTTTTGTTTTATATATCTATTGTGGTATAACACAACCATTATATAATATTGTTGTAGAAACAAAAAGGAGAGGACGTATCCCAAGCAGGTCTATTTATGTATACTCATTCGAAGTATGATGAAAATGGAGAGAGAACCATATGGGTCGATGAACGTTCGAAGAATACATATGTAAGTCAAATAAATTCATTACTTAGTTTATTATTAATAAGTGTTATGTTTGATTAAATGTATACTAATGTTCGTGTCTTCTAGAATGCGTTTAAGGAAAAACTCCTTTCTCCTCCAGTATCTGAAACTGGTGAATCACAACCAGTCCCCGAAAATGTTGAGTTGCAGGTACATAAATGCAATAAATAATTTATGATATTAAATAAAATATATTTATTTGTATTTATTTATAATCTAATTATTGTTTTCATTTGTTATTCAGACGTGGGTGGAGACTGTAGGCATCGGGAAAAAAGGTACGATTTATGGTTTGAAGGGTAAGGCTCATCGGGTTAGACCTAAGTCATCGAGATCACATTATTCCGGAGCTACTTCTTCCGACCCAGAGCTTGTGACGAGACTTCAAACTCTCGAAGAACAGGTATCTCAGAGTCAAGCAGTGATGGAGGAATACAACAGTATGAAACAAGAGCTTGCGGAAAATCGACGGGAGATGGAAGCAAATCGTCGAGAGATGGAGGAATTCCGACGTATGTTTAGCCAGTTGCCTACCAATATGATGCATAAAAAACCCCAGAAACCACAACAATCTAACGACCCTGACTCCGACTCCGACTCTGATGATTGATACTGTTTATTTTCCTACTAT
Source organism: Penstemon davidsonii (assembly GCA_034814905.1). Classification (NCBI taxonomy): domain Eukaryota; kingdom Viridiplantae; phylum Streptophyta; class Magnoliopsida; order Lamiales; family Plantaginaceae; genus Penstemon; species Penstemon davidsonii. The sequence continues at coordinate 6,391,062 of JAYDYQ010002685.1, read as the reverse complement.
GATGATTGATACTGTTTATTTTCCTACATATTTGAACTATGCGGGTGATGGTTGAGACTAATTTATGATTATTAGATTTTTAATTTAAATTTGTTGAATGGTGTATTATTATGAAGATGATTGAGATTATTATGACTATGATTGAGATTATTATGACTATGATTGAGATTAATTTATGACTATTAGTTTTCAATTTAAATTTGATGAATGGTGTACTAAATATATAAATGGGATAAAAGAATTTAATTAATAAAAATTATTTTTAAAATAATAATAATTAATTTCCGACGGAATATTAAAAATAAAATTAATAAAAAAATAATATTAATTAATTTCCGACGGAATATTCCGTCGGAAATTAAGGTCAAACAGTTGACCAACACTAATTTCCGACGGAATTATCCGTCGGAAATTACGTCGGAAGCTGTCCGTCGGAAAATTTCCGACGGACTTTCCAACGGACCTGGGCCGCCGGAAAATGCTCGTCGGAAATTCCGTCGGAAAATCTCCGACGAGCATATTTCCGACGAAGTTTCCGACGGTCATTTTCCGTCGGAAAATGTCGATTTTCGACGGAATTTTGCAAAATTCCGTCGGAAATCCTCGTTTTTCTTGTAGTGTAGCTAACTATTATTTCGTCTTTCAAGGCGTAATATTCACTGCCTTTTACAATACCCCGTCTAATCTCAAGTGCAGGTACCATTGGATTCCGTTCACGTTATCTCTTTTGGCTGGAGTCCTCAACTTGTGCGCTCTTACCACAATTGCGTTGAAGTATAAATGCACGTTGGACGAAATAGATACATGTGCGATGAGGTGTGTGCATGGTAATCGCGCGCCCTCATCGGCGGGGGGTCGAAATGATCGTACTAGTAACGAGTCGATTGCGGTGAAGTGTGCTAGGCATTGGAGACTGGTCTATGTTGTAGGTTGCATGGGACTTTTTGTTTGCTTTTTTGTTGTCACACTTATTGGTTGCTGGAAGATTACGTGCGGCGAGAGTAGTTTTAGCACCGCCGCCATGTTGCCGCCTCCGGCTAAGGCTCCGTGAGAGATTTGAAACAACTCCACCCACCCACAACAGTATGTATGTGTATATGAAATGTCATTGATTTTCGTTCGTCTGAAAAGTTGTTATAATTCCAGGAAAAACAAAATTTTCGAGAAATGAAATATTGTACAAACATGGCTTAATCATATGATATATATATATATATATATATATGAGCTTGTTTTTAAGGTACTATCACATTTATATGTTTTTTTTTTTCATTTCTTGTCACTTCTTAATATAACACATAAAATTACTAGAAATTCAATTTAAGGTAATAAGGGGAATGGTTTAAGTAATCTCAATTGGTTAATTATTGAAATTCGATCGACAGGGTCATCTTTAAAATTAATAATATACTCAGACGTTATTAAATAACTTTTATGCATAATTGATGAGGCATTTAACTAAAACATTAAAAAAAAAAATTATCTAGTGACAATACTTTTATACTTCAACGCGCGCTATTGTTATTAAAATTTATTAATGATAACAGTTTAGTAATAGTCAGTATATATAATATGTGTGTATTTAGTCATAATTTTATTTTACAAATTACAATACATGTATATATACTGTTACACACTAATTGTATCGCTAGTGATTTAAAATAATTCTTTTAAATATTATTTATGTTAATACATGACAAAACGAATATTGTTTTTACTTAAGAGTTAATACATGTACAACATTTTCATTCTAAAATTTAATTAATTAAGTATTTTTATAATGAAGTTCGAGAAGGCTATCAGACCGCTCAAGTTCAAATTGGAAGCCGTGTTTAGTTCAATTTGATTTTGTTTCAGTTAAGTAAATTTTTAGTACTCCCTCCCTTTTTTTATTTGTCGCTTTGGATGATTGCACACGAATTAAAGAATGTCATAAATAGTCACTTTTTTTAAGCAAAAAATCAAAAATACCCTTTTAATCAAATAATTTTAGCATTTATTAGCATTAATGACAAGTATTAGTAAGAAGGGTAAAATTGGTAAAAAAAAAATATTAATTACATTGAAATCCTAAAGCGACAAATAAAAGTAAACAAGAAAATTTTGCCAAAGCAACAAATAAAAAAACGGAGGGAATAATCGTAATTAACAAAGCATCAAATTTAATGAAATTAAATTAAAGCTAAATTTGTGTGATTTAATTATTGGGTAAATTACGAATACCTCCCTGAGGTAAGGCCTAATTATAAAAATCTCCCTCACGTATGGGGTATTACAAAAATCCCCCTCAGGTTTGTCACCTTCTTACAATTAACCCCTTGTCCCTAAAAAGTTCCAATTTTGCCCTTGATTGTTATTTATAATGTTTGTAATATCTTATAAATGTTAAAACATGGGTGCTAATTGTTATATCTTATAAATTAGAAATGAGATTATTATATATTTACTTCCAAATAATTTATATAATTTATAATTGCCCATAAATTTAAATAAATATTGCAATTTATAATACAATATAAACTTAATTAAATTAAACTATCTTATTTATAATACAATTCGATATATATATATATTCTCATGGACGTAAGTATTAGAAACATTTTAAATTACCTAATTCTTATGTAAAGTTAACTTTTAGTTGAAATTCTAAGAAATTTTTTAGTTCAAAAAATTTGTATAATAAAGAAAATTGCCAACAACTAGATTAATTTTACAATTAGTTTTTTTTGCCTTATCATACAGTCAAAAAAGGAGAATATTGCACTATTTACCCAATATCATTTCATGTATAAACATAGGGTATTAGGGTACAAACTCATACTAATATATAAAATATAGTCCTAATAAAATTAAAAATCATTGTTATAATTTTATTTCCTTCCCGGCTGGTTTGGTGGTTGACTACATTTGTTTAACCTGGAAAAGAAACGTGCAAGAACATGTCTGTATGTGTCTCTAAAACACAACGTACGTAACAGGCCCGGCCCAAGCCCAAGCCCTAGGCCCCCAGGTCCAGGGGCCCCCTACCCCCTAGTCTGTCTATTAATCCTAGTAGTAAAAGTGTGGTATTCTTGCCAAATATAAACTAATGGTTTGCAAACCCAAAAGAACATAAGGAAAATCGGCTGATCAAATTCAAAAATGCAAGATTTGTGCAATAACTTTTTTTTATGGAAAACCAAAAAGGCAGTTGTAATGTCAAGTAAATAAGGAAAAGGAAAAAATTAAAACTTTTAATCATTCAATCACTCCATCTTTCAAGGATATATGCAACGTTCTTGTTTCATCTTCTCTTTCACAATTTTTAAAACTATCTATTTCTCTCAATTTTCAGTAGTCTTTCTCATCTCAATATTTAATATTATTCTCTTTTACAAAATTCTCCTCTCTGTATCATTTATCCTCTTGATTTTTATTCTATAATTTATTGAAACAATATTTCATAGAATTACATTTTTGGGGCCCCTTAATTGGATTTTTAATTTCTACGAGTACAGGTATTAGGTATATGCCATAATCCGTATTGAAGATATTTTAAATTTATTTTTCATTTATGCATAATCAGTAATATATCTCATTTTGGTGAATGGATGTTCTAATAAATTATTGAGAATTTTATTTCATTTATGCAGGTGTTAGGACACCAAGCTAATTATTTAGAAAACTTTTGAAGTTGGCTTTCGATTTGCTTCTTTTCAGGTTCTATCTTTTTTTTATTGAGCAAAGTTTTATTCTTACATTTATTGATAATTTTTGGAGTGATTATAACTTTATTTTATAGCCGAAAGAAGTTTTTCAAAACTAAAATTAATAAAAACATATTTAGGTTCAACTATGTCGCAAGAACGATTAAGTGAACTAGCAATTTTATCTATAGAACAAGATATACTAGAAGAACTAGAATATGAAAGGGCCCCGATTTTTAGTTTCACCTAGGGCCCCGAAAACCCTAGGGCCGGCCCTGGTACGTAACATGGTTAGATACGAATTTATTTAATCCTATAAAACGTAGTTGAGGTTTTCAACATATATTTAGGGAGTTAATGACAACTTACCATATTGATGATGTTCAATTTATTTATCTGTGATTTAAAAATAGCATTTTACCTCCAGTAATCTTTTAAAAGTTTTATATCGCCTCCATAATATTTTTATATATGGCGATTTATCCTCTGTGTTGTGATAATATAGCAGTTTACCCCTTACATTTTGATAAACGTGACAATTTATCTCATGTATTATGATAAATATGATAATTTATCTCTTATGTTACAACAACTCTTTTCATGTTCACTCTCAATTTCGACAAGTGAATTACATTCTTCGGTTAAATAAGATAAATTATTTCTTTATAATTTTCACAAAGAAATAAATTTTTTTTTTTTAAATCACAGGAAGATAAATTAAATATTATTTATTTTACATAAATAAATTAACATTAGCTCTATATTTAGGCTATAGCTTATAGCCCTTGTCTAGGGTAATAAATATATTAGTATAGTTTTTTAATATTATTGCTAGTGTCCATAATAAAAATTGACCATCCGAGTCTGTCTTATTCATGAATTTCATGTACATTACTTCCTCCAGCTCATTTCACTTTATAATATTTATTATCTTATTTGTTAACGTAAGTATTTAAATTTTTCCATTTTTCTTTTCTGTTGTTGGAAGGACGTAGAATTAAAAAGTTAACTCAGGACCATTACACATCTCAATCAAAGACATTCTATTCCAAGTATACCATGATCTGATCTGAATAAATTTAAATTTTGTCCCTTTAGTAATTTGAATTATGTTACACTTATTTGTTTAAAGTTCATGAATCATTTATAATTTAAATATTCCCTTTGTCCCATAATTGCTTAATTTTTATATTTATTTTTGCATAAAATTTTATGTAAGAGTTACAATGTGAAAGTTCTTAATATATTTATATGTATGTCCTTAAAAGTAATGAATTGAATATAAATTGTGTCAAATTATTATTTCATGTGAGAGGGTAATATTGAGAAAAATAAGTATATTTAAAAAAAATCTTAAATTAAATATCCCAATAAAAAATAGAAATATAAAATATGGACTGATGGGATATTAATTAATGTAAGGGCTGTCAATGGGACGGATTTCAGTCCGGATCCAATTTATTAGGATAATTTTCCGATTAGAGATTCGATGGACCTGCTCCGATTATAAAGATCCATAATCCGAAGCACATGGAGCGAATATGGATTTAAGTCGATCCGATCCGTTAAAGATCTGTATCCGATAAAAAAATAAAAAGAATGATATGTATATAATGTTTTATAAAAGTAAGTACCATTATAATATTTCACTGTCAATTTAAGAAGATAGTAATTTATAACTCCTTTATAAATTTATTTAAATCAATATTTTCATCTAAACATATGAATGTTAGTAAAGGATGTTTGAACATGTGATTTAAAATTAAATAAAATTTTAAATTTAATAAACTTGTAAGGAAAAAATATTAATATAATTTTTTATATGAAAAATTTATTGGATCCGAAATAAATTCGATAGCTGGCCAAATCCAACCAAGATCCATTGGATTTTAAAATCTAAATCCGAACATAATTCGAACAAGACCCGAATTCAACAGAATTCGTTTCGATATAAATGGAGTCGGATCCAACAAGAATCCGACCCTTTGACAGCCCAGGGACTTGCTGTATTCTGGGATAAAACTCTTTAGCCCTTTTATAAACTTAAATGGGCGTAATGTTTCTCTTGATGAACTTAAATTGGGCTTACTGTAATTTCGCTAAAAAGTTTTGCCTAATTTATGAATATCAATTGGGCCGTTATTGAAACACTAAATCAAGTTCAGTTCTTGATGGGCTATGAAATGTTTGGGTGTTCATAAATCCGCCACACCCGTTCAATCCAATCCAATCCAATCCGCTTGCAATATGTTGGTTTTATTTTTAAAATGATCAGTTGTATTTTGGTAACTTGTAAATCCGCATTATATGGATTGATTGATGAGTTTTTATGATTTAAAAAATCGATCCACCCGTAATTTATATTTAATCATTCTTGATGTACTTTTTATTCATGTTTTAATAAAATATAATTTATTAAATAAATAACAGTTATTAACATATGCTAAGAATAAAAAAAAATTCAACATTTTTGTTTATATTAGTGTTCATGACATGAGTATGTTGGTATATAAGTTGATAATCACACTTTTTACTAGAATTTATTTCTAGATAGTGCTACGATGGAATTATGCAACTTGAGCGCTATTTGCATCACATGAGTGATTAAGGAATTTATGTTCGTTAAGAAAAAAAGGGGAATTTCTGTTTGGGGGCCAAAAGAAAAAATATTAAGTAAAAATTTTATTAGAAAAATTCAATTTTCCATGTAAAATGATTTGACACGCACGCAGTAATAACATTTTTCGATCTTTACATTTTAAGACTAACAAATCTTTTTTTTTTTTTTGACATCGACTCACAATATGTTATCAATGGGTTCAACTCCCATTAATATGGACATTTTCTCTAGTTTAATACTAGCATTTGTAATTAGTTTACTTTGATACCAATGTAATAGACTCGATTCGATATAACGTTTATTGTAACAATGTATTCATCATCTCAAAAAACAAATAAGAGTGGCTCTTTTAGTTTTTGTTAGGAATAGACATTTAAAGACGTATTTATTAAATTGGTAAATGTGGCTAGGATTGTCAATGAGTCGAATTCGGGTCGGATGAGACTCGACACAGATCTGGATCTATTTATGTTGGATCGGATTCTGGGGGGTGGGGGGGGGGGGGGGTGGGGGGGGGGGGGGGTGGGGGGGGGGGGGGGTGGGGGGGGGGGGGGGTGGGGGGGGGGGGGGGTGGGGGGGGGGGGGGGTGGGGGGGGGGGGGGGTGGGGGGGGGGGGGGGTGGGGGGGGGGGGGGGTGGGGGGGGGGGGGGGTGGGGGGGGGGGGGGGTGGGGGGGGGGGGGGGTGGGGGGGGGGGGGGGTGGGGGGGGGGGGGGGTGGGGGGGGGGGGGGGTGGGGGGGGGGGGGGGTGGGGGGGGGGGGGGGTGGGGGGGGGGGGGGGTGGGGGGGGGGGGGGGTGGGGGGGGGGGGGGGTGGGGGGGGGGGGGGGTGGGGGGGGGGGGGGGTGGGGGGGGGGGGGGGTGGGGGGGGGGGGGGGTGGGGGGGGGGGGGGGTGGGGGGGGGGGGGGGTGGGGGGGGGGGGGGGTGGGGGGGGGGGGGGGTGGGGGGGGGGGGGGGTGGGGGGGGGGGGGGGTGGGGGGGGGGGGACGACTTCAATATGACACAAGGATGCTTTAATCGAATGGCTGAGATTATGAAGACGATGGCGCCTCAAGAGAATTTAGTTCCTAAGGATTTCTATAAGGCAAAGAAGTTGGTGGCAAAACTTGGTTTAACTTCTAAAAAAATCGATTGTTGTAAAAATGGTTGTATGTTGTATTACAAAGAAGATGAACATTTGACTGAATGCAAATTTTGTCACTTTGAACGTTTTGAGAGTACTAAATCGCGTCGTGGTAGAAGAAGTAGTAAACCTGTTCCTCACAAGAGAATGCACTACTTGCCCTTAATTCCTAGACTAAAACGATTGTTTGCCTCTCCGCAGTCGGCTCCTCACATGAGATGGCACTTTGAAAACATTAGAGAGGAAGGTATTTTGTGTCATCCATCCGATGGGCTAGCATGGAAGAATTTTAACGCCGCTCATCCGGATTTTGCCGTAGAGCCAAGAAATGTTAGGCTCGGCCTATGTGCAGATGGGTTTAATCCGTTCAGTAACAATTCTCAACCGTATTCTTGTTGGCCAGTTATTGTGACTCCTTATAACTTGCCTCCTGAAATGTGTATGACTCGGCCATATATGTTTCTGACTTGCCTAATTCCTGGACCACACAATCCTAAGAGCAGAATTGATGTGTATTTGAGGCCTTTAATCGATGAATTGAATCAACTATGGGGAGAAGGGGTTGACACATATGATATTTCAAAAAAAAAGAATTTTCGAATGAGAGCTGCGCTTATGTGGACAATCAATGATTTTTCTGCTTATGGTATGTTATCAGGTTGGTCAACTTCGGGAAAATTAGCTTGTCCGATTTGTATGGAGCAAACTAAAGCTTTCAGACTCAAGAATGGTGGAAAGACGTCGTGGTTTGATTGTCATCGTCGATATTTACCGATAAATCACCCATTTAGGGGAAGTCGAAATTTCTTTAGAGCAGGGCAGGTTGACAGATCACTTCCAACTCGAAGATTAACTGGCCATCAGGAGTGGCAGAGAGTTTGTGATCTTCCAAAAATATCTGACTTGCATCCAAATCACGCAAAGTTACCAGGATATGGCATAACACATCACTGGACCAAACAAAGTATATTTTGGGAGTTGCCTTACTGGAAAGACAATTTAGTTCGCCACAATTTGGATGTTATGCACATCGAAAAGAATGTTTTTGATAACGTGCTTAACACAGTTATGGACGTTAAAGGTAAGACAAAGGACAATGATAAAGCAAGAAGAGATTTGGAGGAATATTGTAGACGATTAGAGTTACATCTCACTGAGGGACATGATGGAAAACCTTGCAAACCGAAAGCTTGTTTTACCTTATCTAAGGCTGAAAAACAGGATTTCTGCAAGTGGGTTGAAGAGTTAAGAATGCCAGATGGTTATGCTTCAAATTTGGCCAGATGCGTCGATAATACAAATTTGAGGTTGCATGGTTTGAAAAGCCATGACTGTCACGTGTTTATGCAACGTTTGATGCCAAGTGGATTCAGTATGCTGCCAGATCATGTGTGGAAGCCTTTAACAGAATTAGGCATGTTCTTTAGGGATTTGTGCTCAACTGAATTACGAATGGAAAAGTTGGAGCAAATGGAGAAAGATATCCCTCTCATTATCTGCAAGCTCGAGCAAATATTTCCATGTGGATTCTTTGATTCGATGGAGCACTTGCCAGTTCACTTACCATATGAAGCCATTATGTGCGGTCCTGTTCAATATAGATGGATGTATCCATTTGAGAGGTAATAATTAACCATTCAATATAATTATTCTTAAAAATTAGTTTAATACACATCTAATAAAAAAAAGTACAAATTCGATATCATTAGGTTTTTACACGACTTAAAAGCAATGGTTAGCAACACTGCAAGAGTTGAAAGTTCGATTTGCGAAGCATACATGTCTCAGGAAGCATCGTATTTTACATCGTTCTACTTCGAGCCTCATATTCAAACAAGGAGTATAAGGACTAAACGAAATGAGTATGATGAACGTCTCGAACGAAATCCACACATTCTTTCGATTTTTAATCAACCTGGTTGTCCAATCGGCAAGTGTAATTCAAAGACTTTAAATGAGGCAGAGTTAAAAGCAGCTCGTCTTCTTGTCCTCAGAAATTGCGATGAAGTGGTACCATTTTTAGAGTACGTTTATAATTCTACATTTATTAAGAATATCTCAATAATTGAGGAAAACAAAACGTGAAAAATATTAATATATTTGAACTTACAAATTGTTTAGGCATTTTTCATCACTGGTTCGACAAGGTCGACCTAATGTGACTGAGGCGGATGTTGAACGGTCAATTGAAGACCATTTCATTGAATGGTTTCACGAATTTGTGAGTATTAAAAGTCACATGTTCATATATACGTATATAAAAATATATATTGAACAAATAATAGAATTTAATATATAACGACCTCAATATTGTATAGGTATTTCATCCTTTGAACAATGTACAAAATCAACATCTAAGGGATTTATCATGGAGTCCATTTACAACTGTGAAAACATGGCAAAAATGTGTTGTTAATGGATATACATTCCACACACATCGCCAAGCCCAAAATCGAAAAACTTATAATGCAGGTGTGTGTGTGGAGGGTGAAGGGACAACAAAGTTCTATGGGATACTTGAAGACATAATTGAATTACAGTATCCGGGTTGTGATGAGAATAAAATCTTACTATTTCAATGTAAGTGGTATAACTCGGTTTCTCCCAGAGGAATTAGGATACACCCGCAATATGGAATTGTTGAGATCAACATAAAAAGCACATATCCTAAATTTGACCCGTTCGTCTTTGCTCAACATACATCTCAAGTATACTTTGTCCCTTACCCGGGGAAGAAAAAAGACAAAATTAATTGGTGTGTTGTAGTAAATACGAGACCAAGGAGTAGAGTGGATACTAGGTATAATGTACAAGTCGCGGCTTTGCAAGAACCACCTAACATGCCAAATTTAGTTGTTGATGATGAACTAATGGATTTGAATGTTGAAGAAGAAGAAGAAGAAGAAAATGAAGAAGAGTTGGAGGATGAAGAAGAAGGAGAAGATGACGAAGAAGAAGAAGAAGAAGAAGAAGAAGAAGAAGAAGAAGAGGAAGAAGAAGAAGAAGAAGACGATGAAGATGAAGAATAAGATTAATCATCGTATTTCTTTGACTTTATATTATTATTGTATGCACATTTGATAATATTTAATTGCTTATTAATTAGGTGATATTGTGATATACTATTAATGCTTTATTGATGTTGGAAAGTTTTATTCTTATTTCATAGTTTAAGATTTATTGTAATATGTTATTGTATTTTATTCTCTTATTTTTGCAGATGGCACCAAAAAAGAGGTTAAAGAGAGCTGCCTTACCCACCGACTCAGCTGATCATGATTCTTTCATGCCTTCGTCGATTAATCCGCCTTCGTCTAATCCGACTCCCACTCCCAGCCCCAGTCCCACTCCCAGCCCTCGTAACAGCGCTCCCGGATTAAATACTTTCTTATCGGGTCCTAGCCATTTACATGGGAGCTCTTCAGTTGGTGCTAGTTCGAGTGCTAGTCCTAGTATGGGGTCTGTTAACAGGAAGGAGCTAATTGCTCCTACAGAATTTCTTAATGAGTATGTATTTATTACATGACTTTTAACATATTGTATTAATGTTATTAATTGAGTATATATATTTTTAATGTTTTTGTGATTCGACATAGGTTTACAAATCATACGAAAGTCGTTCGTGGTGTGGGAAGAGCTGTTAGAAGAGGATGGGAAGGTTCTTATCACACGTATAAGGAACTTCCTGATAAAATTAAGACTAAGTTGTTTAATATCTTTAAGGTATTTATCTAAATTATTTTAGTATATATATTGTAATTTAATAATTAATATCAATTAGTATATTGTTTATTCATAAAATTATCTAACTACTTGCAGAATGATTACTATTGGGAGCCTAACCATGAGGCAGAAATTAGAAGGATATTTGATCTTAAAGCCGCATTATCACTTAGTGATGCATTTGAAGAGTTGAGGAATAGAAATTTACCTAAGCCAAATTGGATAAATGAAACTTCTTGGAAAGAATATAAAGCATATTGGGCTTCTCCCGAGTTTTTAGCGCTAAGTCGAAGAAACAAACAAAATCGAGGTTCCAATTGTGATGGTCAGGGAGCCCCAAGCCACACGGGTGGCAGTATTACACATTCGGAGCACGAGCGTAGACTAGTAAGTCACTCAAATTACTTATTGACTTTTGTTTTATATATCTATTGTGGTATAACACAACCATTATATAATATTGTTGTAGAAACAAAAAGGAGAGGACGTATCCCAAGCAGGTCTATTTATGTATACTCATTCGAAGTATGATGAAAATGGAGAGAGAACCATATGGGTCGATGAACGTTCGAAGAATACATATGTAAGTCAAATAAATTCATTACTTAGTTTATTATTAATAAGTGTTATGTTTGATTAAATGTATACTAATGTTCGTGTCTTCTAGAATGCGTTTAAGGAAAAACTCCTTTCTCCTCCAGTATCTGAAACTGGTGAATCACAACCAGTCCCCGAAAATGTTGAGTTGCAGGTACATAAATGCAATAAATAATTTATGATATTAAATAAAATATATTTATTTGTATTTATTTATAATCTAATTATTGTTTTCATTTGTTATTCAGACGTGGGTGGAGACTGTAGGCATCGGGAAAAAAGGTACGATTTATGGTTTGAAGGGTAAGGCTCATCGGGTTAGACCTAAGTCATCGAGATCACATTATTCCGGAGCTACTTCTTCCGACCCAGAGCTTGTGACGAGACTTCAAACTCTCGAAGAACAGGTATCTCAGAGTCAAGCAGTGATGGAGGAATACAACAGTATGAAACAAGAGCTTGCGGAAAATCGACGGGAGATGGAAGCAAATCGTCGAGAGATGGAGGAATTCCGACGTATGTTTAGCCAGTTGCCTACCAATATGATGCATAAAAAACCCCAGAAACCACAACAATCTAACGACCCTGACTCCGACTCCGACTCTGATGATTGATACTGTTTATTTTCCTACTATGATGATTGATACTGTTTATTTTCCTACATATTTGAACTATGCGGGTGATGGTTGAGACTAATTTATGATTATTAGATTTTTAATTTAAATTTGTTGAATGGTGTATTATTATGAAGATGATTGAGATTATTATGACTATGATTGAGATTATTATGACTATGATTGAGATTAATTTATGACTATTAGTTTTCAATTTAAATTTGATGAATGGTGTACTAAATATATAAACGGGATAAAAAAATTTAATTAATAAAAATTATTTTTAAAATAATAATAATTAATTTCCGACGGAATATTAAAAATAAAATTAATTAAAAAATAATAATAATTAATTTCCGACGGAATATTCCGTCGGAAATTAAGGTCAAACAGTTGACCAACACTAATTTCCGACGGAATTATCCGTCGGAAATTACGTCGGAAGCTGTCCGTCGGAAAATTTCCGACGGACTTTCCAACGGACCTGGGCCGCCGGAAAATGCTCGTTGGAAATTCCGTCGGAAAATCTCCGACGAGCATATTTCCGACGAAGTTTTCGACGGTCATTTTCCGTCGGAAAATGTCGATTTTCGACGGAATTTTGCAAAATTCCGTCGGAAATCCTCGTTTTTCTTGTAGTGTAGCTAACTATTATTTCGTCTTTCAAGGCGTAATATTCACTGCCTTTTACAATACCCCGTCTAATCTCAAGTGCAGGTACCATTGGATTCCGTTCACGTTATCTCTTTTGGCTGGAGTCCTCAACTTGTGCGCTCTTACCACAATTGCGTTGAAGTATAAATGCACGTTGGACGAAATAGATACATGTGCGATGAGGTGTGTGCATGGTAATCGCGCGCCCTCATCGGCGGGGGGTCGAAATGATCGTACTAGTAACGAGTCGATTGCGGTGAAGTGTGCTAGGCATTGGAGACTGGTCTATGTTGTAGGTTGCATGGGACTTTTTGTTTGCTTTTTTGTTGTCACACTTATTGGTTGCTGGAAGATTACGTGCGGCGAGAGTAGTTTTAGCACCGCCGCCATGTTGCCGCCTCCGGCTAAGGCTCCGTGAGAGATTTGAAACAACTCCACCCACCCACAACAGTATGTATGTGTATATGAAATGTCATTGATTTTCGTTCGTCTGAAAAGTTGTTATAATTCCAGGAAAAACAAAATTTTCGAGAAATGAAATATTGTACAAACATGGCTTAATCATATGATATATATATATATATATATATATGAGCTTGTTTTTAAGGTACTATCACATTTATATGTTTTTTTTTTTCATTTCTTGTCACTTCTTAATATAACACATAAAATTACTAGAAATTCAATTTAAGGTAATAAGGGGAATGGTTTAAGTAATCTCAATTGGTTAATTATTGAAATTCGATCGACAGGGTCATCTTTAAAATTAATAATATACTCAGACGTTATTAAATAACTTTTATGCATAATTGATGAGGCATTTAACTAAAACATTAAAAAAAAAAATTATCTAGTGACAATACTTTTATACTTCAACGCGCGCTATTGTTATTAAAATTTATTAATGATAACAGTTTAGTAATAGTCAGTATATATAATATGTGTGTATTTAGTCATAATTTTATTTTACAAATTACAATACATGTATATATACTGTTACACACTAATTGTATCGCTAGTGATTTAAAATAATTCTTTTAAATATTATTTATGTTAATACATGACAAAACGAATATTGTTTTTACTTAAGAGTTAATACATGTACAACATTTTCATTCTAAAATTTAATTAATTAAGTATTTTTATAATGAAGTTCGAGAAGGCTATCAGACCGCTCAAGTTCAAATTGGAAGCCGTGTTTAGTTCAATTTGATTTTGTTTCAGTTAAGTAAATTTTTAGTACTCCCTCCGTTTTTTTTATTTGTCGCTTTGAAGGATCGCACACGAATTAAGGAATGTCATAACTAGTCACTTTTTTTACGCAAAAATTCCAAAATACCCTTTTAATCAAATAATTTTAGCATTAATGGCAAGTATTAGTAAGAAGGATAAAATTGGTAAAAAATTCATTGAAATCCTAAAGCGACAAATAAAAATAAACAAGAAAATTTTGCCAAAGCAACAAATAAAAAAAAACGGAGGGAATAATCGTAATTAACAAAGCATCAAATTTAATGAAATTAAATTAAAGCTAAATTTGTGTGATTTAATTATTGGGTAAATTACGAATACCTCCCTGAGGTAAGGCCTAATTATAAAAATCTCCCTCACGTATGGGGTATTACAAAAATCCCCCTCAGGTTTGTCACCTTCTTACAATTAACCCCTTGTCCCTAAAAAGTTCCAATTTTGCCCTTGATTGTTATTTATAATGTTTGTAATATCTTATAAATGTTAAAACATGGGTGCTAATTGTTATATCTTATAAATTAGAAATGAGATTATTATATATTTACTTCCAAATAATTTATATAATTTATAATTGCCCATAAATTTAAATAAATATTGCAATTTATAATACAATATAAACTTAATTAAATTAAACTATCTTATTTATAATACAATTCGATATATATATATATTCTCATGGACGTAAGTATTAGAAACATTTTAAATTACCTAATTCTTATGTAAAGTTAACTTTTAGTTGAAATTCTAAGAAATTTTTTAGTTCAAAAAATTTGTATAATAAAGAAAATTGCCAACAACTAGATTAATTTTACAATTAGTTTTTTTTGCCTTCTTATACAGTCAAAAAAGGAGAATATTGCACTATTTACAAAATATCATTTCATGTATAAACATAGGGTATTAGGGTACAAACTCATACTAATATATAAAATATAGTCCTAATAAAATTAAAAATCATTGTTATAATTTTATTTCCTTCCCGGCTGGTTTGGTGGTTGACTACATTTGTTTAACCTGGAAAAGAAACGTGCAAGAACATGTCTGTATGTGTCTCTAAAACACAACGTACGTAACAGGCCCGGCCCAAGCCCAAGCCCTAGGCCCCCAGGTCCAGGGGCCCCCTACCCTCTAGTCTGTCTATTATTAATTCTAGTAGTAAAAGTGTGGTATTCTTGCCAAATATAAACATAATGGTTTGCAAACCCAAAAGAACATTAGGAAAATCGGCTGATCAAATTAAAAAATGCAAGATTTGTGCAATAACTTTTTTTATGGAAAACCAAAAAGGCAGTTCTAATGTCAAGTAAATAAGGAAAAGGAAAAAATTAAAACTTTCAATCATTCAATCACTCCATCTTTCAAGGATATATGCAACGTTCTTGTTTCATCTTCTCTTTCACAATTTTTAAAACTTTCTATTTCTCTCAATTTTCAGTAGTCTTTCTCATCTCAATATTTAATATTATTCTCTTTTACAAAATTCTCCTCTCTGTATCATTTATCCTCTTGATTTTTATTCTATAATTTATTGAAACAATATTTCATAGAATTACATTTTTGGGGCCCCTTAATTGGATTTTTAATTTCTACGAGTACAGGTATTAGGTATATGCCATAATCCGTATTGAAGATATTTTAAATTTATTTTTCATTTATGCATAATCAGTAATATATCTCATTTTGGTGAATGGATGTTCTAATAAATTATTGAGAATTTTATTTCATTTATGCAGGTGTTAGGACAACAAGCTAATTATTTAGAAAACTTTTGAAGTTGGCTTTCGATTTGCTTCTTTTCAGGTTCTATAGTTTTTTTTATTGTGTAAAGTAGTTTTACTCTTACATTTATTGATAATTTTTGGAGTGATTATAAATTTATTTTATAGCCGAAAGAAGTTTTTCAAAACTAAAACTAATAAAAACATATTTAGGTTCAACTATGTCGCAAGAATGATTGAGTGAACTAGCAATTTTATCTATAGAACACGATATACTAGAAGAACTAGAATATGAAAGGGCCCCGATTTTTAGTTTCACCTAGGGCCCCGAAAACCCTAGGGCCGGCCCTGGTACGTAACATGGTTAGATACGAATTTATTTAATCCTATAAAACGTAGTTGAGGTTTTCAACATATATTTAGGGAGTTAATGACAACTTACCATATTGATGATGTTCAATTTATTTATCTGTGATTTAAAAATAGCATTTTACCTCCAGTAATCTTTTAAAAGTTTTATATCGCCTCCATAATATTTTTATATATGGCGATTTATCCTCTGTGTTGTGATAATATAGCAGTTTACCCCTTACATTTTGATAAACGTGACAATTTATCTCATGTATTATGATAAATATGATAATTTATCTCTTATGTTACAACAACTCTTTTCATGTTCACTCTCAATTTCGACAAGTGAATTACATTCTTCGGTTAAATAAGATAAATTATTTCTTTATAATTTTCACAAAGAAATAAATTTTTTTTTTTTAAATCACAGGAAGATAAATTAAATATTATTTATTTTACATAAATAAATTAACATTAGCTCTATATTTAGGCTATAGCTTATAGCCCTTGTCTAGGGTAATAAATATATTAGTATAGTTTTTTAATATTATTGCTAGTGTCCATAATAAAAATTGACCATCCGAGTCTGTCTTATTCATGAATTTCATGTACATTACTTCCTCCAGCTCATTTCACTTTATAATATTTATTATCTTATTTGTTAACGTAAGTATTTAAATTTTTCCATTTTTCTTTTCTGTTGTTGGAAGGACGTAGAATTAAAAAGTTAACTCAGGACCATTACACATCTCAATCAAAGACATTCTATTCCAAGTATACCATGATCTGATCTGAATAAATTTAAATTTTGTCCCTTTAGTAATTTGAATTATGTTACACTTATTTGTTTAAAGTTCATGAATCATTTATAATTTAAATATTCCCTTTGTCCCATAATTGCTTAATTTTTATATTTATTTTTGCATAAAATTTTATGTAAGAGTTACAATGTGAAAGTTCTTAATATATTTATATGTATGTCCTTAAAAGTAATGAATTGAATATAAATTGTGTCAAATTATTATTTCATGTGAGAGGGTAATATTGAGAAAAATAAGTATATTTAAAAAAAATCTTAAATTAAATATCCCAATAAAAAATAGAAATATAAAATATGGACTGATGGGATATTAATTAATGTAAGGGCTGTCAATGGGACGGATTTCAGTCCGGATCCAATTTATTAGGATAATTTTCCGATTAGAGATTCGATGGACCTGCTCCGATTATAAAGATCCATAATCCGAAGCACATGGAGCGAATATGGATTTAAGTCGATCCGATCCGTTAAAGATCTGTATCCGATAAAA
Organism: Penstemon davidsonii; assembly: GCA_034814905.1. NCBI lineage: Eukaryota > Viridiplantae > Streptophyta > Magnoliopsida > Lamiales > Plantaginaceae > Penstemon > Penstemon davidsonii. The sequence continues at coordinate 6,373,417 of JAYDYQ010002685.1, read as the reverse complement.
AAATAAAAAGAATGATATGTATATAATGTTTTATAAAAGTAAGTACCATTATAATATTTCACTGTCAATTTAAGAAGATAGTAATTTATAACTCCTTTATAAATTTATTTAAATCAATATTTTCATCTAAACATATGAATGTTAGTAAAGGATGTTTGAACATGTGATTTAAAATTAAATAAAATTTTAAATTTAATAAACTTGTAAGGAAAAAATATTAATATAATTTTTTATATGAAAAATTTATTGGATCCGAAATAAATTCGATAGCTGGCCAAATCCAACCAAGATCCATTGGATTTTAAAATCTAAATCCGAACATAATTCGAACAAGACCCGAATTCAACAGAATTCGTTTCGATATAAATGGAGTCGGATCCAACAAGAATCCGACCCTTTGACAGCCCAGGGACTTGCTGTATTCTGGGATAAAACTCTTTAGCCCTTTTATAAACTTAAATGGGCGTAATGTTTCTCTTGATGAACTTAAATTGGGCTTACTGTAATTTCGCTAAAAAGTTTTGCCTAATTTATGAATATCAATTGGGCCGTTATTGAAACACTAAATCAAGTTCAGTTCTTGATGGGCTATGAAATGTTTGGGTGTTCATAAATCCGCCACACCCGTTCAATCCAATCCAATCCAATCCGCTTGCAATATGTTGGTTTTATTTTTAAAATGATCAGTTGTATTTTGGTAACTTGTAAATCCGCATTATATGGATTGATTGATGAGTTTTATGATTTAAAAAATCGATCCACCCGTAATTTATATTTAATCATTCTTGATGTACTTTTTATTCATGTTTTAATAAAATATAATTTATTAAATAAATAACAGTTATTAACATATGCTAAGAATAAAAAAAAATTCAACATTTTTGTTTATATTAGTGTTCATGACATGAGTATGTTGGTATATAAGTTGATAATCACACTTTTTACTAGAATTTATTTCTAGATAGTGCTACGATGGAATTATGCAACTTGAGCGCTATTTGCATCACATGAGTGATTAAGGAATTTATGTTCGTTAAGAAAAAAAGGGGAATTTCTGTTTGGGGGCCAAAAGAAAAAATATTAAGTAAAAATTTTATTAGAAAAATTCAATTTTCCATGTAAAATGATTTGACACGCACGCAGTAATAACATTTTTCGATCTTTACATTTTAAGACTAACAAATCTTTTTTTTTTTTTGACATCGACTCACAATATGTTATCAATGGGTTCAACTCCCATTAATATGGACATTTTCTCTAGTTTAATACTAGCATTTGTAATTAGTTTACTTTGATACCAATGTAATAGACTCGATTCGATATAACGTTTATTGTAACAATGTATTCATCATCTCAAAAAACAAATAAGAGTGGCTCTTTTAGTTTTTGTTAGGAATAGACATTTAAAGACGTATTTATTAAATTGGTAAATGTGGCTAGGATTGTCAATGAGTCGAATTCGGGTCGGATGAGACTCGACACAGATCTGGATCTATTTATGTTGGATCGGATTCGGGTTAAATTCGAATCTCTCTCAGATCTAGATTTCTCAAGTCCTTTGCATATTGGTTGGATTCGATCGAATATTAGTCCTTTTTCGGATTTAATAAAATCTTCATTTCAAAATTTAAATCAAGATTAAAATAAGTATGATAACTTTACGGTTTTTAATTTAGCTCACATGTTCAAACTTTCTTAACTATATTATTTATATTTTTGGATGAACATATGCATAAGAATGTAATTATGAATGAAATATTAACTATTATCATCTTAACCTAATCAAAAAATATTATTAATGTTACTTATTCATTTAAAACGTTATATATATATATATATAGAATTTTTTTTATTTATTATCGGATACGAATACCTAACGAATCAGATCGACCTAAATTAACATTCGCTCCACGTATTTCAAATTTCGATTATTTATAATCGAATCAGATCTATTGAAATTAAAATCCTAATAAATCGGGTCGAATTCATATTGAAATCCACCCCGAGCCCTACATGTGACCCAAAACAAGTTCCAATTGAAATTGGGCTCTGCAATTCTTTACCAATAATTTATGAACCATAGGCACTAATTGAAAGATTGGAAGACAATTTTTATATGTAAAATAATCAAAATCCATCCATAGACAGATGCACACATATTGAACACATAAATTATCTGCACGATAGAATATATATAAAACCAGTATGTGTCATTTTTTATAAATATATTTCATAATAATAATTTAAGATATGCTTGTAAATTATAAGGCCATTTTCAAGGGAGTTTTTATAAGTCAAATTATAAGATTTTCGCAAAAATTGCACTCAAGTGACATGTTATAATTTAAGGACCATTTAAATTTTTAAGTTTGGACTCTCAAATTTGAGAGAGCCAAATGTATATTTTAATTTATGTAGCAAAGTACAACATTTTTTTGTACTTTTCTGCAAAATATTTAATGTAAATTCTAATTAAAAAATTGCACGAATCTCGAAATACAGTTCAGATTTATTTACTCTAAATTCATATTATTTTTTCGAAATTAATTTTTTAAAATTTAATTTTTATAATTATATCAAATAAATAAATACTAAATATATATCATTATTATTTATATATAAATAATAATCAAAAGTAATTTGTTAAAATATAAACGAATTGTTGGAGAAGTGTTGTAGTAATTTAAAAGTAGAATTTTAAAATAAAAACGAGTTGTTGGAGTGCAGAGTAAAAAATGGGAATGTATAATAACATTGTTCACCGCTTAAATTTAAAGATAAGAGATCTGAATTTAAGAGTTCTGTTAGAGATGGACTAGGTTCATCTCCGAGGGAGCTATTATAAGTCAAATTATAAGATTTTTACAAAAATGATACTCCAAGGGACATGTTATAATCTAAGGATCATTTAAACTTTTAAGTTTGGACTCTCAAATGGGAGTTCAAACCCAAATGTATATTTTGATTTTTGCAGCAAAGTATAACATTTTTTGTACTTTGCTGTAAAAATATTTTATGTACATTTGAATTCAAAATTTGTACGAATCTAGAAATATAGATCAGATTTGTTTAATCTAAATTCATATTATTTTTTTGAAATAATATTTTTTAAATGTAATTTTTATTATTATATTAAATAAATAAATACCAAATATATATCATTATAATTTATACATAAACTGTTAGAGTGAAGTGTTGTAGTTGTTTAAATGTAGAATTTTAAATATAAACTAACTGGAGTGCAAAATAAAAAGTGAGAATGTATAACAATGTACATTCTTTAAATTTTCGGAAAAGACGTCCAAATTTAATAGCTGCGATGACTTATTTTTTCATTATTTATGCCCTTTAAATAATACTATCATTTGGATTGGATGGATTCGAACTATGGATTTCAAATTCATAATAACAAACCTAAAGTACTTCTTGTTTAGATCAATATATTAAGATGAATTTCAAATCCTTAAATAATCATTTTGTACTAAAATAATGAATTAAAAATATCCCGATGTCATTTCAAATAATTTAAGAATCTGATAAAAATAACAGCACCTCATCGCCACCGGAAGGGCCGAAGAAATGGGCAACTCCGAATCCTCTTCCGCCGATCCCCGCTATGCCTCCGCCACCAGGTTTGCGTTCTTCTCTATAAAGCGCAATTGATGAATGCTAAATCATAGTATATTTACTCTAAATTAACTGTAGAGCATTTACTCCGAAGGAATTGGAAGATCTAAGGTCACTTTATTCATCGCTTGCGGCTCAATCGCAAAGCAGTGGAAAATATATCTCGCCTGATGTTTTCAAGGTTTGTTAATTTTTTCCTCTCTTGAAACCCTTGTTCTACCTTCTACGTGTTTTTAATTCATATTTTTTTCAATTTTACAGGCGCATATTGGAAGTGATGGACCTCTTGGGGATAGATTTTTCGATTTGGTTTCTCAGCAACGCAAGGATCAAAAGCTTACTTTTGAAGACCTCGTTATTGCTAAGGTAAATATAAAGCCTCGAGAAATTTGATTTTAGCTCAACTTTTAAATTTTAGTCGTTATGGAGTAATGTGCATCCAATTATTATTCAATTGAAGTAATTGCTGTATAATACATTTTGTTTGAACTAACCTTTCTAGACAGAGGAATACAAAATTTCTTATAATGATCTTTGGTTGCAAAAACCAATTTACCATGTACAATCTCCTCTGTTTGAAAGTAAATAATCTTGATTTTTACAGTTGCAAGTTCGTTTTGGATATGTAACCTTCTGTTTAATACTTGATATTGGACGTTTAATAAGAGGTCCGGGGGGTAATTAGTGCAAGTATTGGGTATTTTGGGATCTCTTACGAATCGGTAGAGATTGCTGAAGAAGCTTTTTGTAAGCTAGGGTAATTAGTGCAAGTATTGGGCATTTTGGAATCTCTTAAGAATCTGTAAAGATTGCTGAAGAAACTTTTTGTAAGCTACAGAAGTTTGAAATCATATTTCAAGATAATATGGTTTTAGTTTGAAGTCAAAAATTTGATAAATTGCAGATTAGGAGGGAATGCCATTTTAGAGAAACACAAAGTGCTAGTTTAAGTTTTATAACATGGAACTCCAGATCTTAATTTTGAGAGAACATTATTATACACCTCCTCTGAGTTAGCTTCAATAGCTTGATGACCTCCATCTAAGATTTCAGAACAGTTAAGCCATATAGGAATTCTGGATCTTTTATTCGTGCGCCAGTACATTATGCTATTCTCACAGCCTGTTTCCTTTATAATTCTTCTTATTAGGAGATCTGCCCATATCTTCAAAGTTTATTTACATATTCCTATGCATGACATAATTTTCTCAATATTAATTCATGGTAAAGGTTAAGTTCCTGATGCATGTAAATAAAAATAATAAAAACTTGAATATAGTTCACATTCTTGCTTCTTTGGACTTTAGGGGATTTATGAGAAGGGAACAAATGATGATATTGAAGAGTTCATTTACCAACTGCTTGATGTTTCTGATGATGGTATTGTGGGGAGGTAACATGATTAAATATTTTACTTGAGAGTTTTTTCATCTATTGTCATTGCTTGTGTTTTTGTAATGTTGGTTTTTGTCTTCATTTTCCGGCAGGTCTGACCTTGAAGCCGTTTTAACTGCTATGCTTGATAAACTATTTCAAATACAAAGCTCTGATGCTATGGCAGGATCACATCAGGAAATTGTTGAGGTTTTCATCAATTCTGCGAATTTGACAACTGATAGCATGTCTTTTGAGGACTTCCGAAAATGGTGTACACTTCTTCCATCAGTCAGGAAATTTCTCGGCAGTTTGTTAATGCCATCTGATTCAGGTTTCTGCTCGATCCAAAGAATGGAACCATTTCGTTAAATAGCTCAAGATCTCAATGATTGACTTTCCTTGTTTGCAACTATTATTTTGAAAGAATTGAATTATTATATGCTATTTCTTTCTATAGGTTCTCAAATTCCTCAGCTGTTGCACTCGGAAAACATCGATCCCAGTCTAATTTTGTTAAGGAAAGAATATGCTTGGCATATTGGAGGAGCACTACCCGCACAAGAACTGGATGAGTGGAAACTTTTGTATCATAGCTCTTTTCATGGACAGAGTTTCAACACATTTCTCGGCAATATACCGTGAGTAGCTTTTATAAGAACATATTTCAGTTTTGCTTTATCTTCTCGGCAAAATACTAGTTGTTTTTGTTTTATGCTGATGAATATAATTTAATAGGGTAATTGTTTAATCATACTTCAGAAATGATGGACCAACTGTACTGATCATCAAAGATAAAGAAGGTTACATCTATGGAGGCTATGCTTCTCAGCCGTGGGAAAAGCACGGTGATTTTTATGGGGATATGAAATCTTTTCTTTTTCAGCTATACCCGAAAGCATCAATATACCGACCTACTGGTGCAAATCATAATTTACAATGGGTAAGTACTTATGTGGTAAAACACATTCATAAAGGAAAATAATTTTTTTATCCCATATTTGATTAATAAAAATCTTGGATTGGCAGTGTGCGGTGAATTTCAGTTCGGATAGCATTCCTAATGGCATTGGTTTTGGAGGGAAAGTAAATCATTTTGGGTTGTTTATTTCGGCAAATTTTGACAGTGGTCAAACGTTTACCTGCACGACATTTGGTAGCCCGTGTCTATCAAAGACCTCCAAAATATACCCGGAAGTGATTGAATGCTGGGGAATGATTCCAAGAAGTGATCAAGATAAGGCTGGAGGAGTTAACCAAGGTTCAGTTCTGGAAAGATTTAAGGAAGACCGCAATATGCTTAAGATGGTTGGGCTTGCAAATTCGAGCGAGTGATTATTGATGGCTTGATTCATATTTGTGGAGTGTATTTATGGAGTGTTGTGTACAAATTGAGAGGTTAAATTGAGGCATTTGTGCCCCTTGTAGCATTTTTAGGTGCTACTTGCTGTACAAAAAATGCTGCATCTCTTTCCTGTCCCGGTTTAAGTATGTAATTAATCAACCACTTTGGATCTTTTTGTAAATCACTTTGTATGTTGTTGAACAGATGAGAGAAAGGTTAAATGGCGTTATGTTGCAGAAGTTGTATATAGTGGAAATAAGGAATACGTTTACTCGAATATGGTCGAATTAATTCGGATCTTAACTGATTAAAAATGCCATAAATTGCCTCTGATTGACAGGGATATAATTTGAAAACATGAAGCAAATATAAACCTAGATCAATCTCAACTCGAGAAATAAGATTTCGATGTAAAATTAAAGGTGTTCTGTAACATGAATTAATATATCCATTTATGATTCATTCACATTCCTTAATTCTCACCTAATAATGTTTTAATTTCAGTAAAATTAAAGGTGTCCTGTAACATGGATTAATATAACCAGCATATGTGGGAAGTTGCTAAAGATTGGATTATGTTCAGGTCAGAAACTTAAGCTTCTCAAACACCGTCTGGTATGACATCTCAACCAATGAAAGATTCTTATATTCCAACACCTTCAGAAACCCAATTTGAATCGGAACCACTAGGTGACGATGAACACATGAAGACTCCCCACGTACTCTCATCGAGTCAGAGACCTATTGGTACAAAAAAAAACCTAATAAGGGAAAAGAGAAGGCTCGAGTAGTCCTTATGCGAATATTGACTTGAAAAGGGAAAAAATTCAGGCCAAGAACTGCAACTTCATCAGGAGATGCTTCAACGTCAATGGGAAGATGACACGTTGAAAATGTTAAGGGAGGACGGATTATGTCGATGGACGGCTCGAATTTCACTCCAGATACAAAAGCATATTGGAAGAATAAAAGAACAGAAATACAACAAAAACAGTCTTCCTCGGGACTTATTTGGAGGTTCATCGAATGAAGGAACCAATTGGTTTCAGGTGGAAAATCATTAAATTGTTGTAACTCTAAAGGAACCAATTGGTTTCAGGTGGGAAATCATTAAATTGTTGTAACTCGCATGTGTGCCGTTTATTTAATCTTCTTTGTATTTCCTTTTATTTGTTGTATTTTCTTCTTGTTGTTGTATTTCTTATCTTGAATCAATTTTAATTTTATTATTATCTACTCTATTTAATTTTAATATTTAAATATTATTAATAATTTAATTATATTATTAAAATAGTTATTAATATTATTAATTATATTATTAAAATAGTCATTAATATTATTAATATTAATATTGAAAACAAAATTAAAACTATAATTATAAATAAGAGTGGACAAGAGTTGAAAATGCAATTAAATCACTTTCAAAATCCTCCCATTGGAGAAGATCAGGCAGGAATAGGGCAAGGGCAACCCCAGGGCTCCGAAGCCCTGAGCACCCCACCATTGAAGGTGGCCTAACTACATAAAGATAAAGGATTTTTATATACGGTTGTAGAGATTTTGAGAATAAAAACTTTCATTAGATTTAAATTTTTATCCGAAATCCTATTATCCAATGGACTTGAATGGTTTTGAAAATGCCATCCAATAAGAATAAATGTATGCCGATAAGTCAATATATCTAATCTAAATATGTTGATAGATATGTCTAATGTAAAACAAGAGAAAAAAGGAAGAGGAAGTAATAAAGAAAAGAGAGAGAAATCAGTGATCACTGTATAAGACAAGCAATGTAAGGATGCAAGTAGAATTTTATACAATATGAACTTCAGGTAGTAGAGACCCTAAATAATTTCCTTTAGCTTTTTGTCAATCTCAATTACAGTCTGAGAATTTATTTAGGAGGTTGTGCAAATATATGATATCTAACAATACATCAATACATACAGATCAATAGGATGTAAAAATGGTTGAAAACTGGATATATTGTGTAATACATATGACATACTCCAGCTCATTCAGAAAATGCACAGAAAAATCGATAGCTTAGGCAATTTTACAACCAAATATCCTTCATGTTGTGTTTGTTCGAGTGGAAAGTGGCAATTTGGTCTATTACGGTTCATGATCAATTTATGCCAATTGAGAACACTATGACATCAAAGGTAGTGGATATAACATTCAAAGTAGTTCAAAATGTTATGGCAATACCAAGGGCTGAGAAACACAGGCTGTGAATAACATAATCACGTGACATGAACAAGTCAAAATTTCGAATTAATTTCACAGTGAAGAAAAACAAGGGATAGGGAACACTAATAAGAGGATATATAAATCATAGATGAGCATAAGCAAAGAAAAAGCTACAGGCTACACCATATTCAGAACATCTCATCTCGGTTTATTATCAGAGGACCTCCCTCGACCGCTATAGACAAATCCAATTACAAAGCCAAGAATGACTTATAAATCATAGGCGAGCATAAGCAAAGAACAAGCTACAAGCTACACCATATTCAGAACCTCACATCTCGGTTTATTATCGGAGTACCTCCCTCAAATGCTATAGACAAATCCAAAAACAAAGCCAAGAATGACTTATAAATCATAGACGAGCATAAGCAAAGAACAAGCTACAGGCTACACCATATTCAGAACCTCTCATCTCGGTTTATTATCAGAGTACCTCCCTCGAATGCTATATTCAAATCCAAATACAAAGAAAACAATGACCTATAAATCATAGATGAGCATAGGCAAAGAACAAGTACAAGCTACACCATATTCAGAACCTCTCATCTCGGTTTATTATCGGAGTACCTCCCTCGAATGCTATATTCAAATCCAAAAACAAAGCCAAGAATGACCTATAAATCATAGATGAGCATAAGCAAAGAACAAGCTACAAGATACACCATATTCAGAACCTCTCATCTCGGTATATTATTGGAGTACCTCCCTCGAATGCTATAGACAAATCCAACAACAAAACTAAGAATGACCTATACATTAACAACAAATCTTAAGCTCAAAATAATCTTCGTTCAACGGTTCAAGAATCTCACATTCGAATACATGACGTAAAGTAGTGCAATCGAGCTCAAATAAGCCCCTAGGCTTTCATTCGTACTAACAACTACAGCAACATTTAGTTTATCAAATTTTAGTTTAAATAAGTAATACATTGGATGTATAACAATTAAAATAAGCTATTAAGGCATACCACCAATCTCACAGAAGAATTAAATACTTTTAAAACCAAGCATGAAGTGAAATGTAATCATAATAATAATCTAAAAACACCAAAACATTAATAATAACGCATAGTATATCAATTTCCCAAAAATGGTTAATAATCTCAAAAACACATAATTTCCAACATAAATTAAAGCAAACAGAAATAAGCTCAAATCTGTCTCAGTACCGTCTGCCTCCACCACGGCCGAAGTTCACCGGCGGCGCGACGGCGACAGGACCCTGGTCCTCTCTTAGCACGACACCTGGCAACTCCTTCATTCCCAAAGTCTCCAACAAATCAATTGTCTCCTGGTCAACCTCGATCCGGTCAATCTTAATCGCGGACTCGTCTGGGACGAAATCCATGCGGCGCTCACGCTCCTCCTCCTGCAACTTGAGTGAGATGCCACGAACGGGTCCTTTCTGGATCCGCTTCATCAAATGGGTCGAGAATCCAGCGATTTTGTTGCGGAGACGCTTCGAGGGGATGATGGCGACTTCTTCTAGAATCTTCTTGTTGGTGTGGAAGTCCAATGTCATCTTCGAGTAGTAACGCTCGATTACCTGACGGGAGGATTTCTTCACTGTCTTTGTCCGGACGCGACCCATTTTGCTTTCCTTCTCGCGAGGAGCGGCGGCGGAGTGGAAGAGGAGGTAGGAGATTCAGTGTGGGGTGGCTAGGGTTTTCTCAGTTTATAAAATGATTTGCTCTTTATAGTGGGGTTTCATAATGTCAGTACGGCCCATGAGTTTTTCTTTATTATGTTTTAGGTCTATATTGATTTCAAGAAGTTATTCAGAAAATTATTTTGGGCCTATTTGTCTCTCTTTCTTAGAGTGGCTAGGGAAAATTTCTCGGATTCGTAATGATGTTAGTTTGAGTTTTGGGAGATTGGGTGTATGTTTTTATGGAAGGGTTTAGATTGTAAAGGTAAGATTTATACTTTTATGCAAATTATGTCTGTTATGTAAGATAAATTGCGTAAAGATTGATCAGTTTTTGTCATGGGTGAAATATAGTTTTCCCCTTAAAGTATGAGGGTGGTATCAATTACCCCCCTAAAGTATCAATTGTAAAATTTATCCCCCTCTGTTATAATTTTATAGTATTTATTCCAAAAATACCCCCAACCCTTTAAATAATAATTTATTTATTACTTTATCGAAATAAAATTGTATCTTTATTAATTTTGAATCCATCCATCCACCAAAAAACATTATGTTTTATTTTCTTCATTTCTTTTGTTACCTTCCTTTTTTCGATATCAAATATTTTTCTTCATTTTCATCTCAATTTTTTATAAACGAAGGAAAAAAAAGAAATGAAGAAATTGAAACATAAAATTGTTTGGTAGATAGATGGATGAATTCATAATTAATAATATTTTATTTTTTTGATACAGAAATGAAGAAATTAAAACATAATATTATTTGGTGTTAAACTTGAATTTTGCGATAAATAAATTGAAGGAGAATTAATCAACATTTTGAATAATAATTTGTACCGAATATAAATGAGATAATTATCACCAAATAAAAACTCAAAAAAATATAAAGAAAAAATTTGAGATAGAAATAAAAAAATTGAAACATAAAATAAAGAAAACAAATTGAAACAGAAATAAAGAAAAAAATGAGATGAAAATAAAGAAAAATTTGAGACCTTAAAACCGAAGGAAACAAAAAAAATGAAGAAATTAAAACATAATGTTGTTTGATGGATTAATGGATTCATAATTAATAAAAAGACAATTTTATTTTAAATAGCCGACGTGGCACGTGGTACTCGCGTGTGTAGAATTCTTTGAATTATAATTTATCTTGGCATTTTAATTTTTTATAATATATCATACTAAATTTGAATATGCATAAAATATATGCAAAGATTCAATTAAGAAAAATTCATTTCACATGTTGACTTTAAACGAAGACACACAAAAGAAAGGCAAAAAGATAATTAAAATCAACTCAGACCTGTTGTTTCTCTTTTCTTGTCCGGGTATTATGTCACATTCCGTAATATCATCCATCCATCAAAATAGTAAGTTCCATTCATCGTCACTGCAACCATGAAATAAAGAACAATTATAGTTTAAGTTGAAGAAATATTAAGAAATCAGTAAACATCAAAAGATAATAATAGAAAGAGGAAAAAATATGAAGGGGAAAGGGAGTAATGGAGAATCAACCGTGGCTTTGTCATGGTGATCATAGTGGAAAAATGTAGTTTTTTTATTAGGTAGTTTTTTCTTTATTGGGTAGTTTTTGTGTTTTGTAATTTTAAATTTTGAAAAAAGGGTAATTTTGGAAAGTGGCAATTTTTTGGTGTAGCATGGTGTCACAACCGCCACTTTGTGAGTAAAAACAAGCTTCTCTTTTTTAATAGTATAGATAAAGAAGTTTATTATTTAAGGGGTGGGGGGATTTTTGGAATAAAACTACAAAACTATAACATATGGGGTTAAGTGTTACAATTGATACTTTAGGGGGTAACTGATATCACCCCCATACTTTAAGGGGGGAAACTGTATTTCACCTTTTGTCATATCATAGTAGAGTTTGTTTGACTTTCTTAGAGATAATAATATATGTTAAATTGGTAGAGTAGTTTGGGAAAACTGAGAGTCAATAAATTTATTTCGAAAATGAATTGATGCCAGTTTATTCCCCTAAAATGTATAATGTTCAATTTATCCCTCTGTGATTTGAAAAAGAACACTTTATCCCCCTGTAAAAACTTTAAAGAAGCAAATTGAAGGTAAATTGAACATTATGAATATCACCACGCGGGGGGGGGGGGGGGGGGGGTAAATTAAGCGCCAAAGCGGTCTTAAGAGAAGTTGTTCCGGGCGCTTGTTAGATCATCGAATGAATCTGAAAATACCGCAACAAAAATAAAAGAATATGATGTCTTTCAGTCGAGTATAGAGAGGAAAACAACACCTTCGTGAAATTTAGCATCAACATTATGTAAGTTTATTATAAACTTCATTAAGTGGTCCTTTGATCTTCCCACTAACCAATGAATTTAATCTCACTAACCCATTATCTTACCCCACTAACTTGAGCATTATGTGAGTCATAAAGTAAAAGACTTTACACCTACTTAGTGTCTTTGATGTCAATATACTATATATAGGTGAGCTCCATGTATGAGGTCCCTACACAAAACATTCTTCACTAAAATACACCATCTAATTAGTTATACTTAATATAACAAATTTTTATCCCACATGAACTATTTGTTATATATATGTAATTATTTAGGATAAATATCATATTATATTTCCTAATTTACCCACATGGACTAGGAAAAGGAACATAATTTGGTAGTTTATCATAAAGAATATAGATGAATATCAACTTGCATTCATAATATATTGATTAATTATGAATCAAGTAAGCAATATGATAGATCCATCATGCAATCCTAGTTGAAACTAATCGAATTAAAATTTAGCCCACAGACAAATTTTATGTCACTAGATTCAATTCTTCGATGTTTTGCATTGGTGAAACATGAATCTTTAAAGTTAAACCTCAAATTTGAACATAAGCAATTTTGATTTTTATGCAGCATCACTACCTATTAATTTTGCTGATATCAAATGTGATGTTACTGAATTGAATGGTGATAACTATAAGATTTGGAAGGAGAGTATTCTTCTTCAATTAGGGTGGATGGACATTAATTACGGTATACGGAAAGATGAACCACCTACACTTACTGATGCTAGCTCTCAAGTTGAAATTCAACTTTATAAAAGTTGGGAGCGATCCAATCGCCTCAGTATGATGTTCATAAAGACAAAAAATTTCTGCTAGCATACGTGGTTCAATTGGAGAGTATGACAATGTTATAAAGTTACTATAGGCTATTGATGAACAGTTTGAGTCATCAGATAAGGCTTTAGCTAGCACCCTTATGGCTAAGTTATCATCAATGAGGCTCACCGGTAATAAAGGTGTGCGTGAACACATCATGAAGATGCGGGACGTTGCGGCTCAACTAAAGGTGTGCGTGAACACATCATAAAACTGGGTTTCAGATCCCCAGTATATAGAGGCAAGATTCCAAGTTTTAAGGAATTTAATTCCTTTCCCAAAATTCAGTAAATCAACCCAAACATAATTATGTGATGCTCGATAATCAGATAACCAAACTACATGCCATTCCAAGGTAAACAAATGGGTTAGAGTATGAAAGTTTAAAATCCAATCCCGTTGAACATTTATAAAGCCAAAAATAAGTGCTTAGGCAAAAAATCGAATATGTCACTAATATGTGTAATATAAAACTATATTCTATATTTTTTTTTGTAATTATAGTATATTTCTAATCCTATAATTCAACACAAAATTATATCGACCATAAGTTAAAGAACTTAAAGCTTATATAAACGTAAAGTTCATGAGAAACATTAATTTACGAACACTATAGGAATGAAGATTTAATTAATGAACTTGAGGCAGGGCCGGCTCTATAGCTAGGCAATTTAGGCCCTCGCCTAGGGCCCCGACTATAGAGGGGCCTCAATTCTTTTTTGTTGTTAATGTAAACGTATCTCAGTTTTTTTCTATTTGATCTGTTTTGGTCAAATAAGATATAAGAATTAAAATTTTAAAATAAGGTATTGCCCTATTTATTTAACTACATTCTTAAACAGAGGGTGAAAATCAACTTGATTTAGTGGCTGAAAGTGATTCTCTAGAGGCTTTTCATATATATTTGTCTAAAACGTTTTACTTCATAATCTAGAACCATGTATATACAAAAAAAATGTTCTAGATATCTTTGTGGACTTCTATATATTTTTGCTATGTCTGCCCCATTTACATGCATCATATTAAAAAAATATTAATGCGTCATATATTGGTTAAGATGCGTTGGTCAATGATCGTATCGCGACATTAAAATAGATTTAACCTATCAAATTAACTTTTCGATTAACATTACACATTCTATTGAAATTCTCCTTGTTTTGTTTTGTAAGCTCTTTTTATCTAATTTATGTTGAAATGATTATTTCATATTATTGAAGTCAAATGATGAGGATTGCTCCATCCATTTTTTTTATTTATCGTTTTAGAATTTAAATGTAGAATTAATTGTCATACCAATTTTACATTCTTATTAATGCTATGATTATTTGATTAAAATGGTGTTTTGGGACTTTTATTTAAAAAAAGTGGCTATTTATTATAATTCTTAAAATCCGTCTTCAATCTTCCAAAGCGAAAAAAAAAAATGAAGGGAGAATATGCTAATTGATAGTACAAGTAATTTTGTTTTATTATATCTTATTATTTTGGAAAAAAAAATATTATAATATTGTAGTTTTGCATTAATAAATTAGAATTTTATATAACTTAGATTCAACGAGTTTGAATCAAGCTACATTTTTTTATTAATTATTATAAAGAATACTCAAACTGCACTCGGTTTTTTTGTAGTGGACTGAATCGTTTGATAATCGAACCGAATAGTTCAATTTTATGTACGGTACAAATTTTGAATCTACCGCGTCAGACTAGATACAAAAAATTGGTATGGTTCAGTTATATTGAATGCGACGACAATAAATTCCTAATATTAGTGTTGTGCACGTCCGATAAACCTAACCATATACTGAACTGAAATCTCGATTCAACATACGAAATGAAGTTCATTATCGAACCATTAAAAAAATTCTATTTTCGGTATTGCCCGTAGATAA
The DNA here is from genome assembly GCA_034814905.1 of Penstemon davidsonii. NCBI lineage: Eukaryota > Viridiplantae > Streptophyta > Magnoliopsida > Lamiales > Plantaginaceae > Penstemon > Penstemon davidsonii. The sequence continues at coordinate 6,358,117 of JAYDYQ010002685.1, read as the reverse complement.
CCAGTATACCCCCCTTTTTTTTTTTTTTTAATCCCAATTCTTAAAAGGCAAAGACAGCGTTCCAGATTTCCAATCCAAGCTTCACATCACTTTCTCACCTCTTCTAGGATTGCCCTAGAGCAAAACCCAAATCTTCTTCTTCTTCAATTCTAAATCTCACCGCGCCGCCGCATCACCTACGCCCATCGCGCCTCCACCATCTCTCTCTCTCTGCCCAGGTTTGTAATTCGCAGAGGTACAGTCCAAATTCTAAATGCCCAATTATATTCTTTTTCTGATTTTCTCTTTACAAATTGGGTTCTAATTGCATTTAAAACCCAAAACTTGAATGATGCTAAAGTAATTTTTGGAGAGGGGACTGAGGCTAGGGGGTCTCTGATGTATTCTTTATAATTTCTATTCATCTTCATTGGATGGTTAGTGGTTAGAGTGGTAGGAAGCATATTATTATTTACATATGTATTCCAAACAAATTATTTTTGATTCAATAATTTTTCGGTTTTTTTGTACAGAATCAAATTGAACCATACTGAACCGGTAATTTACTAAACCAAACCAAAATTTTCTGTTTGCCAAATGGTACGAGATTTCAAAATACCGAACCAGCCGATATAACGAAATTTGGTACGGTTCGGTTCTACCATTTGCACAAAGATAGTAGTGTGAGCAGAAATATTATACTTTCATATTCAATCTATTTACCAAAAAGAAAAGAAGTTAAAAGTATTTGAATTCAATAAATGTTATCTTTCTTCTATCTTACCAAATACTAACTTCTTAACCATGTTCTATATATTGTGGCCATTTATTAAAAAATAAGCATATTGATAAACTTTTTGTCAAGAATGCTTGGATTGAACTAAAGAAAACTATTCAATGATGAATGAATTTGCAAGCTCAGCCATGTTATTTTGAAATTTTCAAGTGTACCGATTTAGACCTCTAGAAAAAAAAATGCTTGTGTTATGTATATAATATAAGATGTCTATGGAGTTTAATGTAATTGGTTCACGATACTTGAATTTTCAATATATATATATATATATATATATATATTGCTTTTGTTAAGAAAAAGTTTAAGAATGAAATGTCATAATAATATATTACGATTGAATCTAAAAAGTATCAGCTAATTTGTAAAATAGGCCCGATATTAAATATCGCCTAGGGCCCCGTAACATGTCAGGCCGGCCCTGACTTGAGGGTAAAATGCATAAGAAAAAAAATGTCATCGCATGAGGTTTTATTTTTTTTTTTATTTTTTTATTTTTATGAAAATCAACACATGAGTTTATTATGTATCTTAAACCCATCGGTTGGGTTGGGTTGGGTTCCTCAAACCCGCGTCTGATGCCATCAATTTGTTAGTCCAGGGCCCAGGGGGAATTTAAAGAGATTGAGGGGTTAAGTGCGAAATAGTTCACCGTGTGAGGGGGGCAAAGTGTATTACCAAAAAATTAAACTCGATCCTGTTGTTCATACAGAACCGAGGGTTTTAAATTCCCTTTTCCTTTTCTTCCGCGCTAGTTCTAAATGGGAAAAGCGTCGAGAGATAAGAGGGTAATCCCTTCTTTGCTAAAACTTGTTCTTCTCTTTCATATATGTATTCTCTTTGAGCTGTCGTTTGTGTGATTGGTTTGGATGATAATTTGTTGCAGGATATATACTACAGGAAAGCAAAAGAGGAAGGGTGGAGGGCACGAAGTGCCTTCAAATTGCTTCAAATTGATGAGGAATTCAATATATTTGAAGGTCCAATTAAATTTTTAGTTTGTATTGGTTGTTAATATTCTTTTTTATTTCTTATGTATATTTTTCCTGTTGGTATTTCAGTTAACTTATCAGTAAACACCTGGTTGTTTCTGTATCTCTATTGTTTTGTTGGTTCATAAAATGTTGTTTACATCTAGTTCATACTCGATAATGTTATGCTATTAACATATTATAGGTGTAAAACGGGCAGTGGATTTATGTGCAGCCCCAGGTAGCTGGAGTCAGGTATTTATTTATAAATCTGCAATTTTCTAAATTTTGTATGATAAAGGATAACAAATGAGTTTTACTTGATACTCATGGCCGTAGGAGAAAAGACTGTGATATATGCCAATCAGATGTTTTTGTCATTGTTGTTGTATGATTCTAAAAAACATTATTGAGTGAAACTGTTTATTGGTGTTATTAGCATTTCCAGAGTGTTATACATCGATATCATGTCTTTATGTAGGTTTTGAGTCGAAACCTTTATCTCCCAGCAAAGCTGGCGCCTGATTCCAAGTACATTTTACACTTTTTTTCTTTCAATTTGTTTCTCTGATGACTTAATTCTTTTTCATGTCAGTCTTGGTAAGACATGCTCATATGAATATGATCTCATCATTGGTTTCTCAGAAACCTTTTTCATTTGTTATCGAATTATGTGATCTTGTTCTATTATGTTTACGACTTTATCTGTCTAAGCCATTCGTGTCTTCATTACATATTTACAGGGATAGTGATCTACCACTTATTGTGGCTATTGATTTGCAGCCCATGGCTCCCATAGAAGGCGTTATTCAAGTTCAAGGGGATATAACAAATGCTCGAACTGCAGAAGTGGTATGTATGAACTTTTCATGGTCCATGTATCTCTCTATCCACACACACACACACACACATATATATATATGCACCTGTCTGTGTGCGTGCTTTTAGGTTCACATGTTTCTGTAAGTATTGTAATCATTGGTATAATTGCTTTTTTCTCCCTCCCTTAAACTTATAGAGAGAATATGATTCTTGAATCTTGCTTGTCCTGGAAGATGGAAAACTAACTTACTCTTAAGAGTAGGCATGTGGTATGATCAAAGTCAAATGATGCCTACATATTTCACCTGAATCTGTAACATACCATGAAATAGTATATTTGCATATTGAAGTTCTGCACGTACCTTTCCATCAAGTCTGTATGTGAATATTTAATTCAAGAAAGATTCCAATCAAGCCTTATAGACTGTTATAGTGAACTTTGCTTTCCAATTCATAATCCTTTTTATATGAAGTGTGTGTCCACTACCTAATTCTTTCTTCTTAGGTCATTCGACATTTTGATGGAGGCAAAGCTGATCTTGTTGTATGTGATGGTGCACCCGATGGTTTGTGAAGTGACCATGCTATATCACATAACCTTCTGTATTCTCTATATAGTTGTATATGATCTATGTATAAATCTGGTTTCTCTGCATGTTTCAGTAACTGGCCTACATGACATGGATGAATTTGTTCAATCCCAACTTATATTGGCGGTTAGTATTCACATTCGCATTTGCTACATTGTTAATTCTTATGATAGCATTACTCAATGTATACTATGTTCTCTGCCATGCCAACTTTTCTAAGACAAAACTTAGTTCCTACATTCTGCGGTGTTATTGCTAATATGCTATGACCCTAACATAGTTTGGTAAGAAAATCTATTGAACTACGATGGCAACTGATATGATTGTGACAAATTCCATTGCATAATCTCTCATGTCTCTTGTACAATTCCTTGTTCCTTTTCATTTGTTTTGTTTAAATGCACTATACCATCTTCACCATTTATTATTTATGAACATTATCTTACTTATGTTTTTTAGTATATTCTTTCAGAAAAAGTAAAATGATTCTTAGAAATTTCTTGTCACATCTCAAACTGATACCAGAGCATTGTTAAACATGTTTGCAGGGTTTAACGATCGTCACACACATACTTAAAGAAGGTGGAAAATTTATTGCGAAGATATTTCGAGGAAAAGATACAAGTCTCCTTTACTGTCAGGTGTGTTGTACTTGCAAAATCTTATTTTATTTGTGGAGTTCAAATCCCCACCTTACTTAATTTGAGAAGTTGTGTTTGGCCTTTCATCTACATGGTTAAGTGAGTCATTTAATAGCGGTATGCTTTTGGTTCAACGGTATTTAGCTGCTTCCTAGTAGCAGAATCTCTGAAACTACCTCACTAGTTAATAATTTGAATTTTTGTTCAACTAATAAAGACCAACTTAAGGATGCTTGATCGAGTATGTAAAACTAAATTGCTGTTCCATATTATTTACAATATTAAGTTACTTAAGTTAATGCTGCCTTGCCAGCATTACAGGTTTCTTCTGCAAGATTTTTTTTCACTAAGCAAGGCTCTTAGATTTGGTTAATAAAATGATGCAAATTTTGTATTTCTCTAGGAATTACTTTCTTGCATTGTGTATAGATTTAGAACTTATGCTTGATGCTTCCAGCAATTAAAATGTGGCAGCTGTGAGAATTATGGAATTACTGATGTTTATTCTCTGCTGCAGCTAAAATTATTTTTCACGCAAGTAACATTTGCTAAACCGAAAAGCAGTCGCAATTCAAGCATAGGTAGTTACCACACTGTTTTTCACATATTTTTCTATATTTATTGTAAGTTATTCCTTTTATCTCTTTTTTTTTTCCCAGACCCTTACCAATTGTTGCTTGTTGGTTTAGTTTGCGGTCGTGTTTCTGGAGAAATAAAGTAGTAAATTTTAAGATAATCCCCCTGAGTTAATCCACCTGCTGAATTCGTAAAAAAATGTGGATAACAATTAACTTCTCGCTTATCCAGTTGTGATAATAGCTACCAATATACTTGCACTTCAATATTAATTTTAGAGAATAAGAGATTGTTCTCAGTTACCCTGAACAAATTTTCACGTTTGGATTTAATGGTTAAAGTACCTATGCTAGACTTGATGATAGCTGGAAATATCACGTTTAATATCACCTTAGGTGAAGTAATCAGTTTACATTTAAAGATTATTCATCTTGTTATTCTTGAAGCATGTTTTTTCTAATGATCTTGTATTAGTCGATTAAACTCTATTTCTCAAATTAATTGGTCGATGAAGGTGCTAATTTTTAAATAGAATAGTGATTTAAGGTATAAAAAACTTATTTTCTTTTTATGTATTGATCTAGACACACAAGAGATGAAGAGAACTTTTAACTAAAAATGTTTAAAACTGTTGTTGTTTTCAATGCAGAGGCATTTGTGGTTTGCGAGAATTACTCACCCCCTGAAGAGTTTAACGAAAAAGATCTACACCGCCTACTGGAGAAAATAGGAAGTCCGTCTGGTGCAGATGATCTAGGTAAATATTTTAACGATGCCCTTATGTTTCAAAATATATAATTATCCCTCGATTAAGACACCAGTTTATTATAAACAATATTCTCTAGTTGAATTCTTGCTTAATCGACGCCTATTGTGAGTACAGATTGCAGCAGTGGGTGGTTAGAAGGGCCTAATAAGGTTTACATTCCATTTTTGGCATGCGGAGACCTCAGTGGTTATGACTCGGATCGCTCGTATGCACTCCCTAAAGCTGCAGATGGATCTACGTACCGGAGCTTAGATCCTGTACAACCTCCTATTGCACCTCCGTACAAGCGAGCTTTAGAAATGAAGAAAGCTTCAATGCATGGAATTCAAGGTGTAGAAAAACTCTCCCTTGATTCCTGAGCATGATGATGTAGTAGTATTTTCATTGGACAATTTGGATTCGGATAGTGTTTTTTAATATGGATTGTGGTTATTTTAGGTAGCCTTGTTTCATTATCTACACATCATGTACTCTTTGTATGAATTATTTATTTCTATACACAAATTTTGATTAATCTCTTGGTATAGGTATATAATTTAACATAGAAAACAGAACAATTTTCTATTCATTTACAAATCAATGAATTTGATTTTGGCAAAGATGAATAGATACTAAGGAAAGTTAGTCATATTTATATCTTATATGACAAAATCATCATACAAATTAGGGATCGGTTCGCCATAAAAGGAAAGATGTACTTTACAAATGCAATGCTTTTATGTGTAAAAATGTGAAAACAAATCTTATTCTCTGGTAAATACTTAGGTACATTTGCTGCTGCTTTTTTCTGAAGGTTTGTAGAAAAGAAATGACCTTACCTATTAGCACTAAAGTAAATAAATGTAACAAATTTTGGATGCAATTCTGGGAAAAATGCATGTACTCCAGTTATGCAAAAACTGCACACAAAATCTCGTTTTACTCTCGTATTCTTTGCATAGAATACCCGGTTCATCTACTTCCGTCGTATTTTTTGACAAGTGGTGCGAATTTTTCTTTTTCTTTTTCTTTCTTTTTGTATTTTGTCTAATTGTTTAACCTAAATGACAATAAAAACCTTATTCTCTACTCACCCTTATTAATTTAACATGGCATCAAATCTCCTCGTACTTTTTAAACTTGGCACGGAATGTTCTTGTAACTTTTAAAGTTAGTACAAAATTCTCTTGTACTTTTTACACTTAGTCCATTATCCCCTTGTACTTTTTAAACTTAACACATAATTCCCTTGTATCTACGGGTAATATATGTATATCAACAAAAGATTAACGGCGGCAGCCAAAAAGTACAAGGAGATTTGATGAAATAATATTTACATAGGAGTTTGTGTAGGTTTCCCATAACACATGGAAATATCGTGCATTTTTGTCTGCAATTCCAAATAAAATGGCTAAACTAGCTATTGAAAATTTACAAAACGAAGAATCTGAATTTACTCCCAAGAAGGTGATATGCTTGCAACATATTAGCTCTACAAAAATAAGGTTATCCGCATGTAACATGAAGAAAAAAAATTACCAAGTATTTACCTACAACAAAATAGAGTTTCAAGAAATTTAAAACATCAGTTAGTCCGATTGTAACCTCCCAATATACTGGTCATAGTACTTGGCAGCTCGTTCCAAATCTCCAAGTTCAGTATAACAATCAGCTATTGCCCCATAAGCTTCTGCATTTCCAGATTCCTCTCCTTCCTTCTCCGATATTTCAAGAACCATCGAGTGGTACTTGATCGCATCCCGATATTTTCCCTGCCTTTGTAATGATGCCCCTAAAAATTGAAAATTATTTTCTCAAAACCAACCAATATTGAAGGACAGAAACTTGTAAAAAGAGCTAAATGCCAAAATACCCCTTGTGCTTTGCCTAACTGGAAAAATCACCCTTGTGTTATTATTATTAGCAAAAACCCACTGTGTTCTTCTTTTATTAGCAAAAAAAACCCATTTTCAAATCAATAGGGGGGTTATTGCCAATTTTTTAAGTGATCATGGGGGTTATATCCAATTTTCAAAGTTAACAGGGGGTCAATTTTATAGGTGAATAGGGGGGTTTTTATCATTTTTCCTACAAAATATGTACTCCATCTTGGAAGAGGTTTTTTTGGCTAATAAAAGATAGCACAAGGGGGATTTTTGGTAATAAAAATAACACAATGAGGTTTTTGATAATTAGGCCAGGCATATGGGTTATTTTTGCATTTCACTCTAAATAGAATAATACCTAAGCCTCTAGCAGCCTTCTTTTCCTCGGTTTTATCGTCAAGATTCTGGGCAAGCTCAAGTGCAGTCTTGAACTCGGAAAATGCCTTATCTGGTTCTTGATTTCTAAGGAAGTTCTTTCCGTTTTTCAAACGAGAAATTAATTCATGCTTCCTTGGATCAACAATTACTTCATTCTCTGCTATCCTACCATTAATAGGAGCGTAACTCAAGTTGGGTGCGTAAGATTCAATTTTAGCTTGCCTTCTTAAAGCTGCGTTTATCTGACGCAACTGTTCATTTAATCGCTGCAGTTCTCCTTTCCTCTGTCTTGCCAATAGTCCTGCATTATGAAAAATCAAACAAATCAAATAAAATATGATTCTCTCGATTATTTATTCTCAATTTTATTAAGTTCACATCCAATTGTCTAACTTAACTTACCTCCAACAGTGGCTCCTATAAGGGCAACAAAAAGCAATAACGGCATATTCATATTGAAAACAGAATTATCAGCTTCACATGTTTCTGCAAGTGCTTCAAGAGGTTTAGCAAACATTAATAATGCATTGGAGACTATGACCGTTGTAGCTGGGAGTCTCGAGTTAAATCTTTCCTGCCAGATAGAGACTGATGAAATTAAATATGGACATTATGCACAGAGTCTTAGCTTAATGGAAAAAGTAAAAACGAGATTGTGATGTACAAGGCTCGTGTCGTTGCACAAGGATTTTCTCAGTGACCTGAGATTGACTTTGAAGAGACATACTCTCCTGTGTTGGATGTTATTATGCTCAGATACTTAGTCAGTTTAGTAGTATCCCATGAACTGACTATGCAGCTCATGGATGTGGTGACATCTTATCTTTATTGGGATCTAGACACGGTTATATATATGAAAGTCCCGGATGGATTTATGGTACCCAAGGCAAGTATTTCTAGACCATGAAACACGCTCTCTGTGAGGTTGAGACGTTCACTTTATGGCTTGAAACAATTCGGGAGGATGTGGTGTAATCTCCTAAGTGAGTACTTGCTCAAAAGGGGATACGTGAACAACAATATTTGTCCTTGCGTGTTCATTAAGAGGACAGGTTCTAGGTTTGCTATTGTTGCCGTCTATGCCGATGACATGAACTTGATCGGGACTCCTGAAGAGGTTAGGGAGACAGCCCAACTCCTGAAATCTAAATTTGAGATGAAGGATATCAGACGTACTAATTTTTTTCTCGGGCTTGAGATAGTACACCGTGCTGATGGGATTTTGGTTTAATGAGGATAATGCGAAGCCATCAAGCACGCCAATGGTAGTCCAATCATTGGATAGGTTAAAGGATCCATTTCGTCCCATGGAGGAGGGCGAGGAAATGTTAGCACCCGAGGTGCCATACCTAAGTGCAATAGGTGCATTATTGTACTTAGCTCAATGTACTCGACCTGATATCACATTCGCGATAAATTCCCTAGCTAGGTTTAGCTCAGCACCAACGCGTCGCCATTGGAATGGTATAAAGGACATATTTTGATACCTCTGTGTTACGACTGACAAAGGACGCCAAGCTTGTGGGTCATGCCGATGCTGGTTATCTATCGGACCCGCACAAAACTCTTGCCCTTTGGTATGTCTTTACGATTGAGAACATAGATGTGTCTTGGAGGTCAACAAAACAGACTTTAGTTGCCACATCATAGAATCATGCCAAGATTTTAGCGCTTCACGAGACAGTGCGTGAATGTGCATGGCTTGGGGCCGTGGTTGGGCATGTTCGAGGTTCATGTGAATTGACTACCAGAGAAGATCCTACTATATTTAAGGATAATGCGGCCTGCATTGAGCAAATGAAAACGACTTTCATTAAGGGTGACAACACCAAACACATATCTCCAAAAAATTTCTTCAATCAGCAACAACAAGAGCTCAAACAAATAGTGTTCCAACATATTAGAAGTCAAGACAACAGCGCCGACTTATTTACTAAGTCATTACCAAAAGCCACTTTTGAGAAACATGTTAAAACTATTGGCTTGCGTAGGTTATCTGAGCTTGCTCCATTATAGATTTCATTGGAGTTAACTTGAGGGGGAGTAACGTGTAGGTATTCCGTGTCCAGAAGATACCCGAGTGCCCTGTTGTACTTTTTTTCCTTCGAGCGGGGTTTATTTTTCCCACAGGGTTTTCTCTACCCGTCAAGGTTTTAATGAGTCAATATTTGCTGGTTGAAAAGATTATGCTTTGTACCTTTTTTCCTAACCGAGGTTCTTTTATCCTTTAGGTTTTTATTACTTGGAAGGTTTTAACGAGGCAACACAAAAAACATAATAGAGACTCAATAGGAATCTTCAGGGGGGAGTGTTGTAAATATTATATACTAGTGGGTATTCCTATTGTTAATGTAAATATTCAGGGACTTAGTTGTAATATATCAATTTATAGACTTCCATCTTGTATATGGGCTTTGTACCCTACTTGTAACTTATTTGAATATAAATAAGAGTTCTCCCTTCCCAATAATAGAACCCTAATTATTCAACTTATTCATCGATGTGTTCTTTCGTTCTCTTTACAGTTATTTTAACGTTATCAATCCCTTTACCTCAATCACAAATACAAAGAGCTATAATCAATTTTTTACAATAGAACAAGATTTATCTATATTAGAAGAGGAAAATGCAAAAATACCTCCAATGATTTACTTAACTAGCAAAAAATACACCGTGTTATTTCTATTACCAACCCCACATCCTGAGCAATTTTTTATTAGCGAAAACCCTCTCCCAAGCCGGAGTACATATTTTGCAGGAAAAAAGGCAATTATATCTCCATCAAAAAATGCGAAAACGCCCCTATTCACCTAAAAAATTGACAATGATCCCCATAGTAACTCTGAAAATGGGCAATAACCCCTCTGTTCACTTTAAAAAATTGCAATAACCTCCTTATTTATTCATGATGAAATTTCAAATGGGTTTATTTGTTAATTAAAAAAACACGCCGGAGTTCTTACTATTAAAAATAACACAAAGGGATTTTTGCCAATTATGTAAAGTGCAAGGGGTATTTTGGCATTTAGCACATATTAGAATCGAAATCTCATTCTTGAAGATCACGTGAATGCGTTACTATATGAATGTGAATTTCCTAATTTTTTTGTTTAGGAAACTCTACGGTAATTTCGTTAATAAGCCAAATCATAGATTGCATATATAGTAACAATAATTCTGGAAGTTCATTATTGGGTTATATCCGAACGTGTGGGAACACGAAGAAATTAAGACTACAAGATAGCTTGAAGAGGAGGATGGATTGTCGATACCGTCCATTACCAACTAACAATCGTCTTCAAGAATAATATGCTCCAACCGAATATGATGACCCCTACCCGCCGCCGTAGCTTCCGCCTGAGTCGTCCATACCAAGCAGGTTCTGTTAGACTCCCTAGCTGTAATTCCAATCCCGCCACGATTGTCGTCTCGATCCAAAGCCACATCCACATTGATCTTTAAAAAGGGGTCGGGGGAGGCTGCCACTGAAGCCTATTTTTGGGAGGGGGCTGATCAATTGTTCGAGTAAAACAACAAAGATGTCGCTCAAAGACAGGGGCGGATCTAGGAATTTGATCCAGTGGAGGCTAAAGTCCTCAGATAATTAGTAATCGAAATACCAAAAAAAAAAGTTCCAATCAAACGTTCAAACTTAAAAATTATTTAATTCATGAGAAAATATATGAAAAGATATAAAAAGAGAGGGGAAGTTTGACAAAATAACTCCCACAAGTTAGTTTAATTACATATGATACTCTGTCATGACCAAAAGAACCCAAAAACATCTACCTATTTTAATTACAATTTCAAATGACACCAATTATATTCACAATTGACTGCAATGATTTATAATTTTTTGAAATTGATCCATGATTGACGGCGGCAATTTTTTTTTCTTTTCTTGGGAAGGGGTTGTTAGTGTAATAATGTATTAAATAAAAAAATAAGAAGAAGAAACCATATTATAAAAAAACAATTGAATTCTAGTTATTAGAAAATAAATAAACTAAAAATTATTAAGAAAGAACAATTATAAAAGAACAAATTTTAGAAAGTAGATAAATTAGAAGAACAATTGTTAAGAAAAAAATATTGGAAAAAAAACAATTGACGAAAAAGAAAATAAAAATAAATTGTTGAAAGAATAAAGAAATCAAGCAACACTGCTTGAATTGGGTCCAAATTCTCTTGCAACTCCCTCAAGTACCCACCACTCAGCCAAGTTAGTTTTTATGTCAATTTAACTAATATATTGAAGTAGGGAAAATTGTTTTTTGGTATTATATGATAGACCTACTTGCAATTTTGTTACCATTAGATACAAAAATGCAAATTTGATACTATAGGATAGGTTTTCGTTGCAATTTTGGTACCAAACCCAATTTTTCCCTAAAGTTAATGTAAATTTAAACCCTATAAAATGCATAAAGTTTAATTTACCCCCTCGTGGTTTAAAAAAGAGCATTTTACCCCTTAAATTTTGTAAAAGTTTCACATCGCCTCCCTGATATTTTTGTAGGCGACACTTTATCCACTTTTATTATGATAATGTGGCATTTTATCCCATGTGTTATGATAAATGTGGCAATTTATCCCCCTATGTTATAAAATAGTTTGCATGCATTCTCTCAATTTCAACAAGTAAGTTACACTCTCCGGCTGAACGGGATAAATTGATTTTTTTTCCAAATTATAGAGGGGTAAATTTAACATTATGCATTTAATTTATAGGGGGTAAATTGCCATTAGCTTTGTAAAAAAATTGAGTTTGGTACCAAAATTACAATGAAAACCTATCCTATAGTACCAAATTTGTATTCTCGTATCCAATGGTATAAAAGTGCAAGTTAACCTATCCTATGATTAAAAAAAAAAAGCATTTTCCCTATTGAAATATATTCAGTGTAGAAAATTTGAGTGTGGGCTTATATCTATCTCTGGGTCCTCCCCTGCCTATAGAAGTCCTCAACATGAGACTAAACTTTCAAAGAGACCAACTTTTGGATTCCCAAATCAACAAATTCATAGTATTAACCAAGAAGTTGTAATGAATTTGCTAATCAAAGCTTATTAATTCAAATACGATGAAACATCAAGAACTTGAATGGGGATCCAATAATTAAGTTAAGTAACACCTCTGAAGCTAGGTAAATTACCAATATACCCTTATGATTTTAATAATTATAAATGTCTTTCTTATTTTGTACTTCACCTTACAATACCGACCCATGGGTCATGTCGTGAGGCTCAGTAAAGGATTGAGGTGACTTCATCACCAAAACTTTAATGTAAGTGTGTCCATTTAACCCATAATTTAATATTGATATAATTTTTTGTACATTAACTTGGATAAAGAACAGAGCGATATTGAGCTTTTACGTGCGATTTCTGTTTGTCTTTTTTTTTTCCTCAAAAAAAAAAAAAAATGTGATGTTTTTTTAATGATTACTAATATCGGGAAAGTGTTGATAAAACTTCAATAGTATCTTTGTAATTTCACATAATCTAGAGGGTGCATAATTAATTATCCTTATATTTATCTTACTACCTTGCAATTTTTTAAGAAATGTAGAACAAATAACTTATAACTCATTTGGACCATCTTCAATATATGATAGACTAAACTCAAAGTTTACTAATCTACCATATCACTTTTATATTCATTTACACATAAGTCTATAAAAGTAATTTTCCATTCAAAAACTCAAATTTTAAATCCATAGCAAAGCTAAAGCTTTTGGTATTTTTCGTCTCTCGCATGAGTTGTCTTTTTCACTATATTAACTCTTGAAGATTGGGGTAGATTCTTTTAGATGGTTCTAGACTTCTAGTTATGAGTCCGAATAGCTTATTCCACAACTGAATAGCTAAAACATCTTGCAAAACAAAGATGAACTATGACGAGACAACTTCAGCGAAACTACTCAAATAATTAAGTCGACAAAAGATACACCAAAGGCTTAGAAACGGAGAGAAAGTAGACTTAAATGTAAACGACTTAATGAATACTCGTAATACCTTTATATAAGGTATATCTCCAGAAACTCTTTGACGTAATTTTGCGGATGCTTTGAGAGACACTCGATATTCTACTCTGTTAGTTCTTTTCGTAAAGATCGTACAACCCATACTTAAATTTTCATAACAAAGATGGTCTTAAAAATTCACAATGACAAATTTACCCTCCGAATATACACGCATTAAGAGATTTTTTTTTTTTTTTTGTTGAGCCTTATAACTTTTATTTGACCTCCCTCATGGGGTGAAGACGGTCCTAAATTTCATTTGGAGCCTAGTGTTTCAAATCTATAATAACAATCCATCACATTGCTTAAGACATTATTTCTGATTTATTATAGAACATTGTATATCCTCCTCACATAACAATTTTATATTTTTCTTTTGATCAAAATGGTGGCTTTAAAATCCATAAAATTTGAGTTCTTCGAAATCGTTTCGTTAAATCATTCCGTCATTATTTAAGTAGATACACAAATACTAATTTTTTGTCAAGTCAAGTTGCTTGATCCTTGATAAAATTGAGGTATATGACCTTTGAAAAAGTTATCCTTCCAAATTTTATTTCCTTTTATAATTGGACGGCCTATCGGTCAATGTGTTAGTCAATTGTCCTTGTACATAAATGAAGTAAAGATTTATCTCTAGTCGATTTTCGTCATAATTATTTCACATTTGTGTCGTGCATTCAATGTGTGATTATGTGATATATAAATTTTGGGCCCTTTTTTCTATTAATGAATAATTAAATGTTTGTATTGGGTAGCATTTAATTAGGTACGTGATTTGAAATTCATGTTCGGCTGTACCAAAAGAAAAATGGCCCCTATTGCCGACATTCAACTGTTGTCTTAATTAATAAAAATGACCATCCTCTTGCTTTTTCCGTTCACATTTTCTTTACGCCATTTCACATCTTTGATTGAGATTTTTCTCGTTATTTTGATTCACATAGTTCTCTTTTATGTTCACCATTTTCCTTGCTTAGGGGCGGATCCAGGATTCCAGAATCGAGGGGGTCAACTTTTATTATCAGGAAAAAAAATCTATATAAATAGATGGACACAAAAATGAATACTTTAAAATGTATTTTCACTATATTATAATTATACACGATATTCATTAATATACTATAAAATGGTCTCAAATAAAATTAATATTCTTCTCATTATGAATTAAAACATTAGCAAAATAATAAATAATAAATATACTTGTATCTTGTTTTCAAGCTTATTTCTTAAAAGCTTTAATCACAATACACTGTTATCATATTGGTTTAAAAACCAAAATAGTTTAATTAATTAAGTCATACTATTAATAAACATATCACTTAAAACTACAAAATTTTGCAAAAGGCATTCAAATGAACTAAATATATATACATGAAATAGAATTAAAAAAAAAAAAAAAAGCAAAATCTTGGCCCCCCCAACTCATATAGTAGATCCTCGACCTTGCTCCTTGTAATCTTGAAATGTCAAACATTCTTTAGTTTATATCTTCTATAATTAATTATACGTCCAATCATGTTCTATTTTTCAATTTAACACAAACGTAAAAGATTACATATAAGATAACATAAGATAATCTAAGTCAGTACAAATTGGCGGGTCATCCAAATGAATCTGGTATTAAATGAGCCAAGAATCAAGATGGACTCAGAATTTGACGAGATAATATACGTATGTATAATTTTTAGTGACAAACCTTTAGATACCAATATATAATATGTGACAATAATTTAATATTCATTAAAATAGTTTAATTTCATAAACATATTAGTAACAATAATTATAATCTAATTATCATTATTTACATTAAACACAAAAAGTAACAACAAAATATTATCACTAAAAAATTGTGACAATTTATATTGTTACTAAGTAATTAGAAATTATGTGTCATATAAATATTAATAATGACAACTCAAATTATTATATACTTAACAAATATTTATTAATGATAACTTAACTTTTTTACTATTTGTATTTTTTACATTTATTATTGTGACAAATTAAATGTAAATTTTTATCGGTGATACATGCAAAGAATGACAAGATTTATTTTAATTACTTAATATTTTGCATTAACAAAGAATTTTCTTTGTAGTATATGTAAAATTAATCCCATATGTTTCAAGGGATTGACTTTCTTTTAAGCTGCCCATTGTTTTGTCTCCCAAATTGTTCCTTAATTAATCAAGGAAGAACCAACAAAGTGCAAATTTCATGGATTTTTTTGTACTATAGGGATTGAATACTCAATACTAAGGCAAGCTTCAAATTGTGTGGCATATATTGTATTCTTACCAAAATCTTGATGGAATGTTTTGACTATATATATACCATATTTTGATTCTTGATCCGTAGAAAGAGAGAGTTGAGTTTGGAAGACCAAAATAGTGATATAGAGCAACACGCAAACAATGCCTTAATGAGTGGAGGTATATTAATTGGGGTTATTTTTAGTTTTTTGATCCGTATTTAATTTCGCATTCATTATGTGAATCGCTTTGAGTTTTGTCTAACAGTAAAATTAAACGAATAAAATAATCTAATTTAGGAAGAAAAAAAATCTCTACACATGACATGACTTCAGAATTTTAAGTAGTGATACTTCAGAATTTAATTTATATACTCCATGGTCAAACAAAATTAATTTCTTTCTCATGCCAACATCTTCTCTATTGTCTAGCATAATAATTTACATTCAAACTAATTATAACTAAATTTTGAATTTCGGACAAAAACTAAAAAGAAATGAAAAAGTATATATACTCGTAATAAACTTATGCTTATTTTTCTACATTTCTTAGCAATTTTGCTATTTAAGGAATCAGATTAATTAAAAGTAGTCAATTTCATTGAATATTTATCGAGCATTATTAAATATCCATAAATACAATAATTTTCGAAATGTAACACATTCAAAGCAACTACAAGCCAAATTAACTATTATCTGAACCGCATATTATGAAATTAAAGCTGACAATCTATATATATTTAATAGTATATAATAAATATTCCAGTGTATTTTATTATCCGAGATTCCGATCGATACATTAATATAATTAAATACAATTAAAAAAAGGACCACCATATATATATATATATATATATTATATATAGATCTTATAATTAGAATAAAAAATGATTAGGACGAGCCTGGAGCAAGAACACTCTTAATCACCCTAGTATAACTCTGATTAGTAGTGCTATAACCTCCATCCACCAAAAGATTCAGCCCACTCACAAATTTAGATTCATCACTTCCCAAATACACCGCCGCCTCCGCCACGTCCTCCGACGTCGGCACCACCCCTTTCAAGGTGGCGGAAGCACATATAATATCCTCCATTACCCCTTTATCCACCCCCATCGACCCCGTCAACAGTGGCGTCGCCACCGCACACGGCGATATGCAGTTGACTCTTATCCCATATTGACCCAACTCAACACACAAATTCTTCATCAACCCTACCACCGCATGTTTCGACACCGTATACGAATGCGGTGTTTCTCCAGATACAACAGACGCGATACTCGAAGTGAAAAGTATAACTCCTCTTTTCGCGGGGATCATGACTCTAGCGGCGTGTTTGGCTCCTAGGAAACCGCCGTAGACGTTTACATCAAAAACACGTTTGAAGTTTTCGTTGTCCGAGTCTAGTATGGTGAAGTCTAGGTTCCCCGGGATGCCCGCATTGTTGAACATGATGTCCAATTGCCCATACCTGGAACATGGATTAAAATTTCGTTTTCTTATTATGTCTGTGTCAGTTAAATATTGGAAACTTTCTCGGAGTTTTTAAAAAAAATGGAAAATATGAAAAAAAAATTGTAAATCAACTAAATATGTTGAAGAGACTCAAAAGCAAAACTTTCATTTTCTCAAGTGAAAATGAAAATTTTAATAGATGACCTGGAGACCGCGAAATCGACCATGTTTTTGACGTCATTGTCATTTGTGACATCACAATGTACGTAAGAAATTTGTTCGGGCAAATTAATATCTCGGCAGAGGGATTGGCCTTTGTCGTCTTGCACGTCGGCGATGACCACTTTGGCGCCGTGACGGGCGAAGAGTCTAGCGGTGCTCTCACCGAAACCGCTGGCGCCGCCGGTGATGATGGCAACTTTGCCTTCTAATCTGCATTAAATTTGGACATTCATTTGTATTATTTATATATGTGTGAGGAAATTAATTGATAATTAATAGTAAAATGTTTACCTTCTGGAAGTGGCATGTCCGTTGGATAAATTGTTCATTCTGAATAGTTTGGAGCTAGAAGAGAGTACTAAAGAATGTGATCAATATATAATAATTGGAATGGAATGATTTCTCCATATTGTATTGGTAGAATTTATAGAGAGAAAAAGTCAGAGGATTTAACCTAACATTCATTATGGGCTAACTTCATTTCAATTGATTGTAAGGATGATGAGCTGTATTTTTTTTTTTTTAATTCTAATTAAAAATGATTTTTTCTCCGTCAACATCAGAAACTAATTCGAATGTGAGATAGAAGTTTCTCACTTTTGTTAATGAGCTCTTGTACTAATGTTTGAGTTGTGACAGACAATTAGGCCGTAGGTAAGTGGTAAGGTCGATGTCTCATGATTAACAGGTTCTATGTTCAACTTCTCTAGTTTAATCATGGCCGGCCCTAGATTTTTCAGGGCCCTAGGCGATAACTAAAATCGGGGCCCTATGTCGTAAAAAAGTTATTTCATGTAAAATTATTTGTCTTGCTTTCGTAAATGCAAAAATACTGTTAAATCTCCATATTCTAGTTTTTCTAATATTCTTTTTTCTATAAATAAAATGATCAATTCAATTACTATTTTTGTGACATAGTTGATTGTAAATAAGTTTTTATCAGTTTAAGTTTTGAAAACTTCTTTCAACGGGAACAACCGTTATAAGTATAGTAAATATTATTCAACATCAAATATATGTATTTGGAATCAGTTATGTTTATATTAAACTTGTATGTCTAATATTAATTTATGTTTTAAAGAATGTTTAAAATTAATACAATGTTCTTTTAAAGTTGTATCATTTAAAGACTTTAAAGTTGTAACATCTACTAAAATTTCAAAAATATTTGTGTAATTCTTAAATTATTTAAAATTAATTTAATAGAAGAAAGACAATAATATTCAAAATTCATTGAATATCAAATACGATTTTTTTTTATCACTTCATTGTAGGATGAGAGAAAAATAACTTAATAAAATCTAAAAATCCAAAATCTGATTATAGGAAGAAGAAACTGATAAGAAGAGTGGAGATATAAATTTGATTTCGTGGATAAGATTCTTAAATCAAGTTTTTATTTTTATTTTATTTTAAAAATTCTCAAGCTGCGGCTAAATTCATCCATGTAAGTATGTAAAAAGTTGACCAAGTTTGCTTTCAAGTTTCATCCAACTCAGACTAGAAATGTAAATACAGCAATTTTGTCAAAATTTTCACTGAGTGACCGATGGTATCATTAGTTATTTTTTGTTCTTTATATTATAAATGTCAGTTGATGGCATAAAATGGGTTGTGTGTGTGAGGGCCCGTGAAGAAAGAAAACAAAAGTCTGAACATTTACTTTAAACGAACTCTTTATTTTTTCTTTTATAGAACACATATTATTTATAATTGATTGGGGGCCCCCAAATGTTTGGGGCCCTAGGCCTTTGCCTAACTTGCCTATAGGCAAGGCCGGCCCTGAGTTTAATAATAATATATATTTGATGATTGTTTTATCTTGTAATTTGATTGTAATTCGATCAATAGATTTTATGATTTAATGATATTGATGTAATGATCGTTTTGCTTAAACTTGAAAAAAAAAAAAAAAAAAAAAAAAAAAAGTGAGTTGTGACCCAAGTCTTGAATCTGTCGATACTTTATATATGTAAAACAAAACAGCCCGTTGACTGTAATGTTATAATTTTAATAATTTTGGTGGAAAGAAAATTTTGATTTTCCATTTTTATAAAATTCTCATTAGCTATCATAATATTAAATTTTATGCTATAATATTTTTTCGAGTCAATGCTAATTTAAACCTCTTTGTGATATACATAATATTTAATTTACTCTCCTGTTATCTAAAATGCACGTTACCCCAATTGAAAATTTTAAAGGAACAATTTACATTTCTTTTTAATAGAGAGTATAACACACTTATCCAAAATTGAGAGTGAGTCATGAAAAGTGTTGTTTAAAAAGAAAAGGTAACATGTCACATTTATCATAACACAGTGTCTAAGATGCTACATTTATCATAACACGCGGAGAGAGGAGGGGATAAAGTGTCATATTTATCATAACACATGGGAATAAAATACCACATTTATTAGTTGATTGGGACAAATAACGTTATATAAGGGGGTAGTTTTGTCAATTCATATTTCTTTTTTAGTTTAAAAACGTCAAAGAGACAGTATGAGACTTTTATATTATAAGGGGTAAAATGATATTTTTCAAATAACATGAAATAAATTAAACATTGCATATCACAGAAAGATAAATGGTCACTAACTCGCTTTTTTTCTACTACTACATAAGAGTATGTTAATTTTTGTGCTAAAATAATTACATTTAGCACATAGACATACCCTTTAATCCTTTCACATGTCTCAAATCATGTTTTGTTCTATAGTATTTAAGCCCCCCAAAATATTCGTCCTCAACGAGAGTCATTCACTCAGAAGTAAATTACACATTTTGGTGTTTATATTATATTTGCAGTATTCATTAAACACGATACAGTTGTTTCTATATTTGTTTTCTTTTCTTTCAATTTTCAAAATACCACATATATGGAATGGTTTGAAAAAAAGAACATTGGTTTATTCAAGACACCCTTAAAAGTTCATTGATTGTCATATCTTAAAATAATTAACTTTAAAAGCGTTTTTTTTTTTTTTTAGTAGATACTTTTTACTTTCTTTGGACGACTCTATGGGTGAGTTTGGCCCAGCGGTGGGAGCTCTTAAAAGCACTTCTAGATCTCCAATGTGATTTTTGAAGTGTTTGGCCCCAATTATAGAAATTGCTTTTAATCAATCGTGATTTTAATGGTGTTTGGCCCCTAATATCTTAATCACTTTTGGGATCTCCAGAAGCTAAAAATCAACTTATTTAAGAAGCTACTAAAGTGTTACTTTTGCAAAAGCTATTATCCAAAAGCAATTATTTTATAATTAAATTTTATCATAATCAATTATTGCCAAAATCCATTTTAGTAAAATTAATTCTCCTATAATTGATTTTCGAATCGCTAGGCCAAACTCACCCTATATTTTGGGCTCTACGTTTCTTATTATAATCTTATTACT
Source organism: Penstemon davidsonii (assembly GCA_034814905.1). Classification (NCBI taxonomy): domain Eukaryota; kingdom Viridiplantae; phylum Streptophyta; class Magnoliopsida; order Lamiales; family Plantaginaceae; genus Penstemon; species Penstemon davidsonii. The sequence goes on along the minus strand of JAYDYQ010002685.1, from coordinate 6,337,375 downwards.
ATATTTATATTGTATTAGATTATTTAATTTGATTCATGATTTAAAGTAACATGAAACCCACTTTCACCGTGTTCACACAATCATAAAACAATCTTTCTCTACTATTTTTTTTTCTATTATAAAAGCATGAATATTTCTTAACTTTTTTATGCGAACTAAAATATTCTTATTTAAATTATAAAGTGAAACTTAATTCAATCATAAATATATAAAATTAATTAAAGAGATATAATTATACATGAAGTCTTATTATATTTATCTTCTACATAAACTCCAAAAATTTATAAATTCTCTCTTACATCAATTTTTGTAATTTTAATCTTCTTCTCTAATAATAGACAAAAACGAACCATAAAAAATTACTATTATTTTAAATAGCCCCTAAAATATATATAAAATTATTATATTTTAGCATCAATATTTATTTAAGTAAGAAATGTTAATTTAAAGATTTAGTACAACATAAGTCATAAAACACTCTAAATAAAAAAAATTAAAATGAAATTCTCTTAAATATCATTCTGTTACAAAAAAAAAAAAAAAATTGAATTGCATATTATTATGAAAGAATTAATGACTTAGCTAATTACATAATTGTACTTTGTCTAGAATAGAAAATTTTAAAGAATACTCAATAATATCACGACATGCATATCCTTGGATTTTTATGGAATCTTTTCTTGAAAAAAAGGGTGAGATTGGTGGAAAAAGGTAAAATCGATAATAACAAATATCATTGAAAACATGTGAAATCGATGAAAATTCGGGTGAAATTGATTAACACTGGCGAAATTGGTGAAGTTTTGGGTGAAATCGGTAAAAAAGTGCCCCTGAAATCGATAAATACAGATGGAATCGATGAAAATTCGGGTGAAATTCGTGAAAATGATGAAACTGGTGAAACGACAATATCAGTGAAAAGAAGGTGAAATCGGTGAAAAAATTAGTAAAGTCGGTGAAAAAATTAGTAAAGTCGGTGAAAACGTGACAAATCAATGATAATTCAGGTGAAATTGGTGTAAAGAACATGTGGAATCAGTGGGAAAAAATGTGCGAAATAGGTAAAAATGGGTTAATATGATAAAAACGTGAGAAATCAGTTAAAAAAAAAGTTTAACCTTCAAAATAAGGTGAAACCGATAGAAAAATAGTTTAAAATAAAAAAAAACAAAAGGACAAAATCATAAATTAGTGAAAAGAAGTTATAACCGATAAAAAAAAAGGTAAAATAGTAAAAAAAATATTAAACTGGTAAAAATGAATAAAATCCGCTAAAAATTATGTTAAACCGGTGAAAAATGAATTAAACTAATGAATTAAATAGGTGAGAAATGGGTTAATTTGCTCTACTTATGATATAATAAAATTAATTTTACTATAATTTACAAAAAAAAAAAATATCCATGAAATTAACTAGACACGTACAACATACGTGCACTTTCCTAGTTCTCTTAAAAATGTTAAAATTTATGATACACTCCAAGTCAATTTATTGTACTAGATTTTTCCGTTCCAATATGTAAAATTCATTTAATGTATAATATGAACAAGACTTCGGTGAATATATATGCCAACTTCTAGTTAGGAATACTTATTAGAAAAAAGGTGTATGAAAAAACAAAGAACTTCAAGTGATGAAATAAAATAACCAAATTTGGGTAATTCTTGTCCAAATTTTAAACAATTTGTATGGTTGAAAGTCAAAGAATTAATTAAAAGCCCAGTATGCAGATATCTCCAAGCCAACCAACTATCTTGCAGCAGATATCCTTAAATTAAATTTTAGCAGTTTCTAGAAAGCATGTAGCCATGTGCTTTTTGTGCACAACTTCCATCTGCATTGAATGATTATAATCAAGATAAGGTTCTGAATTGATTCAGTGCATGATCCTTGTCTAATTTATTTTGGGGGCGGGAAAGAAAAGGAAATTTGAAAATGAATCAAAATAAATAGGACAATCAATTGAGTCGAGTCTGTTTGAGGCGAATAGCTCAACCCGATCTTATCTAAATAGAATCTCACTTTTATGCCCAATTAATTTATGAGTCGAAGGTTAGCTTGACTAGGCTTAACCGGAATGAAACTCGACTTGTGAAAGTGTTTGGATAATTTTCATATGTTATATGATGGGTAAAATGCACAAAATCCCCCTTTGTTAAGTTTATTGCATCAAATCCTCTTTGATTTTCTTGTAGAGCTTATGAAAATAGAAGGGAATTTGATGCAATAAACTTAACACACGAGAAATTCGTGCAGGTCTTCAATAACTCAGGGGGATTTAATGTATTTTACCCTTTATATATGATATAAATTTCTATTCGAAGCACATAAAGGGATGGATGTATATACCTTTCTTATTTCGATGTGTATAAATTATATGCAAGTATTTTAAATATTGATAAATGTTATTGTAACTAGAATTTAAAAGTTGACTTTAGATTGAAATATTACTTAATATTAATTTTAGAGACTACTAGCATGAGACTTACATATTTTTGCTTTTTGTGCATTTAAAGGATACATAGATTCTTTCTGGAAATTTTAGTTTTAGTTAACCTGATATAAATTCGAAGTCCGAAATAATATATGAGCCGAGCTTCAACAAAATTAGTGAATGAGATATAATTGAGCCGATGATCATCAAGCATGAACGCAGGAGGATATTTCGCATCACTCCATGTCCTACTCATAAAACGCAGTTGACAGGCCTATGAACAATCAATTTATTCCAATTTTGCAAGAAATTTAAGGTCATTTTCAATGTTAATTATGATGTCTTTGTCATTGTACCTTTGTTAAAATTAATGTTCTTTATTATCTTAGCATTATTGTTCAGTGTTCTGATCGAACTTGAATGAGACATAAGTTTTTGAAAGAGTCAATTTATAAAATTATAACCAATTTAAACTCAATAATTATAGAAAATACTTTTAACTTTTTTTTCTTTCTTAATCCGACAAAACTCCACACAACCCTTCCCTTCATGTGCATGTAAACATCATCTCTAATTGAAATCTCAACCAACTATTGTTGCCCAACTTTCCAATATTTCGAGTCAGCCCATGAATTTAAACTTATCATAATTTACTCCCACTTAAAAAAAAAAAAAAAAATACATTAAAAAAACATAATTTATATGTATGTATTTTAGAAATCCTTTATTATTAGATTCTGATAAACTTTGTAGATAAAATATATTTTATAAATCCATGAATTCAAACATTAATATCTTGTTAAACTGATGATGAACCATTATTAATGTTATTTATCTTAATAAAACATTATGTATATATTAAAAAAAATCATTTATTGTAGGATATGGTTATTTAACGGATTAGGTTGATCTATATCCATATTCACTCCATGTATTTCAAATTATGAATCTTCATAATTGGATCATATCTCTAATCGGATAAAAATCCTAATAAATTGGTCCGTATTCGGAAAGGATTCAGATTGAAATCCTCCCCATTGACAACCGTAGATAAAATAATTAAAATACTAAATAGTTGGTGTTGGGATTCCTCAGGAAACTAGTCAGGTCATTACTATCACAACATAATAATTCAAAGAATCTAACTCCCATATAGGAATCCTTCCACGAATCGAATCCGGGTATATTAAATTAATTTAACAAATAATATTTCAATATGGTTGGATTTAGGTCGTGCATCTACATTTGGGTGACGAGTCTTACATCTAGGCAATATGTGCAAGAATGACCATATCCCGCAACTGGGCAAAACGGGTGCCACGTTTTGGCCTCGCTAGAACGAAGGACAGAGTTAAAAACATAACTATTAAAAAAATATTGCAAGAGGATTTTCTCACACAATGGACCAAGTTGCTAAGAACGAGCTAAGCTGAGCATTCTGGAAAGCAATCTGCCAAACGACTTTTCACACGGTTGTTGGGGGGAGGAAATAAGTAAGATATTTGCCTATCTTATGATTCGCCCTAACCCCAAGCCACATAAAAATTCGCATCGCACGAAAAAGGCAACCTCACACATGCACAAAAAAGTCGGTCCTTCAAACGCTTCATTTGTGAAAGCAGTGCCTCATTGGCCGACTCTCGCATCGCTCAAATCAAATCGGGATCTCATCTTACACGAATGCAAAATGTCAAACAACACTTATCTTGAACCTCCCTAACCCCTCAAGTCTTAAAAAGAACCTTTAAATCACTGTAGAGCGAGCCTTGCCTTACAAAAACGGACAAACTAGAAACTCTTGATACCACGACACCTGCCTTGCAAAATGTTGAATTCGAATGCTACAAACTAGTATTCTTTAAAATATAACAATTTAACAACTCATCTTACACAAGCAATTTACAGTCCACCGCCCAACCATGTAATTGTATTCCTCAACAATACAAATTACTAGTATCCTCACAAAATTTTCCGCAGGCTAGTACAAAAACGGGAATAGACTACCCAACAAAAACCATTCCCTTGCCCACAATTTTTACAAGATCAACCTACACAACCCACCTTTTCTATATAGACCCACCCCTAGCCTATGTATTTTCGAAGAACAACCCTCACAACCACTCTTCTTTGCATGAGTTGAAAACCTCGTGCATCCTCTGATTTTTATAACTCTAAGACTACATATTTATACACAAAGTAGTGCCTATGACCAGGGGCGGACCCCTTTGGGGACTGGGGGGGGCCATGGTCCCCCCAGAAAAATTAATACTATGTATATTTTTATATGTATATTAAAATAAGATGATGTTGTTGGCCGAGTGGTTGGGGCTTTGCTTAGGACTTTGGAGGTACCATGTTCAATTCCCCCTTTGTCCAAATGATTTTTTTTATTTTTTCCTTTATGGATATTCAAATTTATTTTGTAGACTATGTAGTTATATATTTTATGAAATTCAATTTATTTGGGATATTATATAACCATATTATTTTATAAAAAATTAATTTCTTATGAAAATTATAGTCATATATTTATAAAAATTCAATAGGTATGTCGTCAGTGAAAGATTTCCTTAATTTAAGAAAAAATGTCACCATCATTTGATTAATGTTAACAAATTGAAATCACTATGATCGTATTTTTGTTATGTAATTATTAATCTGATATGATTATATATATACCGACATAATTCTTGTGATACGCACAACTTTACGGTAGTGTTTTTAATGCATGATAAAATATAAATTTTTCGTTTATACTTATATATCTTTTAAGATAAATATACATTATAAATCATTCTAAAATACCTGAAATATTAAACATTAGTACTTTTAGTTTTTATCGTTTTACCAAAACCTCAAAAAATTTATCAGTTTGCTATAAAAAAATCTTGGCCCCCCCCAATAAATATCGTCTAGGTCCGCCCCTACCTATGACAACCCCATCTGCTAGGAAAGTGGAAAAACCCGTTGGCAATACTTGGCAACTTTTTTCAGCAAAGTCCGCACAAGTGTCCCATCTCCCATGCACCAAACGGCATGCCAAGTGTCCCATGCACCTTATAATTGATCGTAACTGCCTCATTGTGTGAGTCACATGCATTTGTCCACCCAAATTCTTCCAACCATGATCAGTCCGCCTCAGTCTTGCACTTTGCCGCCAACTAGCCATATTTGCTGCCCAAGTAGTAAATTTTGGCGCCAAGCTCATGCTGACCGCCCCGCACCATCCGGCACTGCCCAAGTTAGTTTCCACGCCAATTTTGCTTTGGTCAACGTCTATTGCCTTCTCTTGTGCCCACATTCCACATGCCCATTAAGTCATTCGCCTTGCCCATGTTTAAGCAATATGTCGTGTCATTCAACTAAGTATGCCGAGCCAACCTTTCGACATCTCCGCAATGATTGGCTGATTATGCGTGCCACGCTGGTGGCCAGCTTCCGTATTAGAATAGAAAAGTATACATTGAAAGGAAAATAAAAAAAACTTTAATTGAATATTATTTGGATTGATTACAAGAAAAGAAAAGACTGAATTGTGTAAAATTGCATCTAACCTACAGCTATTTATAAAATCACAAGAAAGGCGGCTAATGCAATTCACAAAAACATATAAGAAAAGAATAAAACTAAACGTGTAATTGTAAACACGACGTTCTTCTGACTTCTTTCTTCTTCATTTCTTCAATGCAGTAAACGGTCATTTTCTGCAGACTTTTCTTCCTTATTCCTTCATTGTCTTTTTCGATCTGATTCTCAATTTTCTGTTCTATTACTTCCCCGCAAGATGGAGAGTGAATATCTACCACTCCCATATTGGATAAAATCATCTGAAAAGGAATTCTAGGGAAAGGCTTTGTAAAAATGTCTACCAATTGAGTTGTTGATGAAATTGGAAGGAGTTAACGTGTCTTCGTTCAATGTGTTCGCTGACAAAGTGAAAATCGATCATATAACGAGAGAAATGTACCTAGGGAAGCAAAGATCACAAAGTGAGTAATAAATCCAAGCCAAAGTAAACAAAAATCTTAATTGACAATCGTTACAATTCCCCGGCAACGGCGCCAAAAATTGTTGCGATATTTCTACTATCACTCAAACACGCAAGTATACGTATAGTTTGAAGTAATATAATGATAAGTAAGATATCGATCCCTAGGAGAATTGATATAATTAATTTCCACTTAAAGCCTAGATGAAAATAATAGTTTGGAGTAGTGAACTAAAGTTAACTAGATTGGATTTAAATACTAAAATAAGAGCAATTACTCTAGAACTAAACTAACCACAACTCGAATTAACTCGGAAGTTTATATGGAAAAGGTAATATGGGATTATACTTCACTTAATTGGATTAACATGCATTCAATTGGATTTATCATGGATGAAAGTTCTACTTGCTACTCTTAGGATTCAATTTGTACCTAAGTATCTTCCGAATTGCTTAGATACCTAACGTTCAACTCAATTCTACTCTATTCCTAGGCGAATCACAATCAATTATACGAATTCGCTCAAGTACATTCTTATCCCAAGACAATCTGCTAATCAATCCCCAATCCAATTCCGATTCTCACTTTCCAAAGCTCTAAAAGGAATACAAGCATATTCAATAAGGTGATCAATCATATTAAAATCAATAAAAACAAGATTCATTAAGCAAGCAATGATCATCACCCATAATAATCCAATCAAATATAATCAAACCCAATTAAGACCATGATAACCCTAGATTAAGAGGATTTAGCCCATCATATCCACAAAATCAAACACCACATCAATTAACTCATAATCACACCCATAAGATAAAAGTAAAGAAGAGATGAAATAAAATTCAACCAATTGTGATGAAAGATTTGCAAAATTGAAAAGTTGTGAAACCCTTGCAAGATCCCCTTTTCTCTTCCTAAGTGCCAAAGTAATTACTACGAGAAGTAAAAATTCCCTCTAAAGTCTAATCTCATGCCCTATTACAAGGGTTTTCAACTTGATTACAAAGACTAATATACCCCTTTAGTGAAAAGGGTCATCCACAATTGAAATTAAGGAGAGAAAACCCACAAATGCCCCTAAATAAGCTGAAAGAAGCCATCTGGTAGCAGGCTCTTGCAGTCCAGAATTCTGGGAACTGGACAGCGAGAACTCACTTCTTTTCTCCTGGTCCAAATCTTTGGGATCTGGGCCGTGAGAACCTTCTGTTTTTCTCGCGGTCCATGAATCTGGGAGATAGACCGCGAGAGGGTTCATCCTGCACTGTCACACTTTCTTTCGAATGGCACATCTTTCACCTCCGACCTCCGAATGCGGATCCGTAAAATCCGTAGTGTAGCTAACTCTTTTATCTATGATAAACTAGAAATTCGGCTCATTTGGATCATCTGTCTGAGAGATATGCTTGTTGAAATGATCAGCTATCTACATCTATTGCACACTTGCTCCATATTCTTCTCCTTTTGATTGGCATTATTCGGGTTCTCCTTTGGTCATTACTCTCTTATCCTTAGGCATCTACGAAATCCATGAAGACACGCCAAATCAAAGACCCAATGACGAAAACACGACAAAAAGAGCAAATGACACAAGAAAACACAAAAGAAGAGGAAAACGCCCAAAAACCCCCTCCAAGAAATTCTATCTTTTCCTTGAAATATATCGCACATATGTAGTAATGGTGATGTAGGAGGATATGATATAGACGAAGTTGAACTATCTGATAACACTTTATTGACACTGGAATATCACGAGTTGATGGATCGACACACAAACAGAGAGTAATTGAAGTTTACTTCCGAATTGGGTTTTTTTTGACATGTTTCACTGTTTTGGTCGTAACTTTGGCTATGGTTGTAAGAACTGGCGATGAAGAACCCAATCCAGAAAGCTTTAAACGACGCACACATCTAAAGATTGTTTTCCCATTTTTTCATTCTAAAATTCCTTCATTTTCCCCTTCAAAGTTGTTTAGGAAGTTGATTTTAACCTGTTTTGGGCCAAATTTTGGCCGAGTGTCTTATTATATTTCGTGCTTTAAACTGGTTTAGTTTTTTCCCATTTTTGACATATTTTACCGTTTTACCCTTATTCCGTATTAGTCTGGCTTGTAGACTAACTTTGAACCAGTTGATTATTTTGAGATATTAAATTCGAGAGTTTCTCTCTCATAGGGTTTCGTTTCTTACTTCAATTTCTGTTAATTTTGCATATCAATTAGCCAATAGATTAATTATTAATCTATTCCGGCTCCAAATGGCCACTTGTTCTCTCTCTCCTACATTTTCAACCTCTATTTCTTCTTGCTTTTATGGATACACTACTGCAATTATTGATACATCAAAATAATAATAAAACCCAATAGTCCGATTTGTGTAAAGACTCCGTCTTTGCATTGTAAGAGCTCCAATAGGAGTAAGGAATTTAGAATTAGAGACTCTAGGGAAATACCTTTATTGCAGCTACCAGTAACAATGAAATGAGTAATACTACAGAAAGGAAGATGTGGAAAATCCTCCTCTTTTGCTTCAATCTCAAACGAATTCTAAACCTTGGCATATTTCCCTCTTTGTTGAGCCATCTTCATTTTGTGAGTATTATTCATATTTGAGGCCATTTATGATGTTATCTTGCTCATATTAATTCAATTTTTTTGATATTAATGCTTCTTTCTAGATAAACTATGGGTTTATTGTTTCCATTAACTCTGGACTTTGTAATTTCAATACAAGGTGGATAGATAATCCAAATAAAATTAAAAAATAAAAATGTATTACATGACTAAAACAAGAGATTATCATGATTATTTTAAACATAGTTTCTAATTTGCTATTTGCTATGGGTTTATTGTTTCCATTTAACTCTGGAATTTGTAATTTCAATACAAGGTGGATATATAACCAAATAGAATTAAAAAATAAAAAAGTATTACATGACTAAAACATGAGATTATCATGATTATTTTAAACATAGTTTCTAATTTGCTATTTGGATCAAATGAATTTTGTTTATTATTTTTTGGTATTCATGTCGACATTCTATAAATCTTTTTTTTTTTCTAATATTTTGCATGACTTTATTGTGAATGAGTTATTTCTGAACTAAATACAACGATAAGGTTGTTGACCTTTTATTCCGTGTTTATTTTTACAATGTAATTGAAAAACATTTGAATTAATTAAAATGATGTATATATCAGAATATAATTGATTTTCACTTAAAAAAAAATTATTCTAAAGATGTTACTTCATAATTTTCTTATTTAGAAATGTTATTCTCATGTTATGGAGTAATTTCTATGTTTCGCGGTTAATTTCCTAGCCTATTTATATTGATTATATGTGTTGATATGAAAAGCTATTGATAGTGTTATAATACATATTTGGATTTAAAACACAATAATTTTGGATAAAAATGTTCAAATATGCAAATAACTAAATTATAAAATATAAATATATTTTCTACTTAATTAATCCCCCCCGCCTTCTCATCTCAAAATTATGGCTACGTCCCTGATTCCTTTGCTAGTCTTTTCAAGTCTTCCTATATAGAGTTGCCTATCATTACTTTAACTCAGTTATTGAATTATTCGCAATCATTTCTCTTGTTGCATACTTTAATGTTATTGTTAAATTTCTCTGTAGTTGTCTTAAAAGAAAAAAAAATCCCGGTGCGAATGCATGACAAGACTAGATATGTATCGTGCACTATTAATAAGATATGTAACTTACTGTGTAAGATATATACATGATGTTGTGTCATACGACTTGCGATACGTCTATGTGCATAAAGCGGACTTAATCTAAGGGATGAAATCATAGTTTTATTAGTCTTGTGGCTATTAAATATTTACCATTCTGGAAAATTATGAGCAAAAGAGTATTCCAGTTGTCATATTAGGGTAAACATTTGTAAGAATATTACTTCATCTACTATTGACATAGGAATTTCTTGACAATGTTTAAATTATTTGTCTTGTTTTTTTTTTTTTGTCCTCATTCACAGTCTTATTCCTCTGATCCCCTAGGAATCTTGAAAAATTCTCTTCCTATCTTTTACCATGACATTTATTATTCTAATTCTGGCTCCCATAGAATGACTAATTGTTGTATCCGTAACTTCTCTAAGACAATTAACGCAAGTGCACGTATCGTACAAGTAATAAAGTTATGACAGGTCGGATAAGAATTCTCAAAGCAGTAATTCATGTATAAAACAATTAAGCTAAGGAAAGCAGTAAAGTTGATTAAGTTGATTGATTTGTAATAAATAAACTAATTAACTAAAGCAATTATATAAATAAATAAATATTAATAGAACCAAAGATAGTAATACACATTAAGCATAAAGTCCGAATCCATTTAACCTATGTTTGATTTAATTCATGCAATTAACCAAATTATTATGTTACCCAGGGATTCAATTAATGTAATTATACCGTTAGACGATTAACAATCTAATCTCAGATAAAAACACTCCATTCGGTGTACATATCCACTGCTACACTTTTTGGGAGATAGAACTAAGGATTACTAAATCCTAACATAAAAAGGTATGGATATCGTCTAATAAATCCATCAAGATCGTACCAAATCCTCAAGAGATTACACCGCAAACAATAACCTACATCTTAACATCCCTACACCAGATAGAGTGAAGATGGTCATTCACGCATAAACAACAATAAAAAATACAAGGTTAAGGAATCAAACATGTTATGACAAACACAAATATTGCATGTAATAAATAATTACATCAAAATATAGAGTTAAACTTCATTGTACTCTATTAAACTTCATTGTACTCTAGCCCACTCATAGGAAAAATAACAAATAAAAGAATCTATAATTCTTCATATCTAAATAAATACAAGAATTAAGAAAACTATAAATTTGATACTCCCCTAGGTGTGCTTCTGCTTGTAACTCTAACTTTTCTCGGCTTGTCAGATTTGGGAAAGCTCTTCCAAATTGTTATAGACAACAACCATCAGATCTTTGTATTTAACTAATGGAAAATTAAATTGAGAACTTTGTAAAACTGAATATGTTTTCCATTGTGATTCCCAAGCTTATTTATAAGTGTAGAACTAGGTTGATCACTCATAATCCTAGTAGGACTCGAACATGACAATTTGGAGTTGGAAACTTCCAGATTCACACTTCTTCAAATTCCGTCCCGCCACGATGATCACTCTTGGTGGTGGCGGCGGCGGGAACATACAACGTTGACTTTTAATTCTTCTTATTCTGCCGCGGCGGTAACCTCTGGTGGCGGCGGTGGAATGCCAATTTCTACATTTGTTTTGAACGTGTGACATACCATTTGAACATGATCTTCTTTTGTACATATCATAGAATGGTACTTATATTTTCTGCAGCCTTATGTAAACCCTAGGAGTAAAAAACAAAAGAAGTCCACAATGAAACGCAAGAATTCCGACGCCTTAAAATCTGAATTCATTCCTTCAACAGATGCTAACGCCTCAAAAAAGTTGATGTATCTAGATAGTAAGACAAAGCTTGAGCTTATTACTTGACATTAAGGTGATATTGTACCTCTGAAGTCGAAAATTGAAGGCAATTGTTTCTTGAGCTGCCTAGAACTTTCAGTAATAAGACCATTTACTTTTTTTGCATCAAGTTTTGTACTTTCATTTTGTACTGTTTGTGATCTTAATTTTCAGTTTTATCTTAGACTAACTAGATTTACTCTTTTAATTTTGGATAATTTATGGTTTTAGCACTGGATATGTATGGTGAAATCAATTTTAAGTTGTATTGCATCAAAATAAATCATTCATGCATAAAAGTCTGCTCGAGTATAATGCTTGAAGGATTCATTTTGATGTTAGATAGTCTGCAATACAACTTAAAAATAGATTTCACAATTCATATCCAGTGCTAAAACCATAAATTAACCAAAACTGAAAGGTTAAATCTAGTTAGTCTAAGATAAGACTGAAAGTTAAGATCACAAATTAATAGTACAAAATGGAAGTATAAAGCTTGATGCAAAACAAGAAAATGGTCTTATCACTGAAAGTTCCAGATAGCTCAAGAAACAATAGCCTTCGATTTCAACTCCTGAGGTACAATATCTCCTTAATGTTAAGCGATAGGCTCCAACTTTACCTTACTATCATGATACATCAAGTTTTTTTAGGAGCTTTTTGTGGAGTTTTTTTGCGCTAGCATATGGTGAATGGATGAAATGAGATTTTAAGACGTCGGATTTCTTGCGTTTCACACTGAAATTCATTTGTTTTTTACTCCTAGAGTTTTTCGAAGGTTGCATAAAATATAAGTATCATGCTATCCTATGTGGAAAAGAAAATCATTTCCAAATGGTCGGTTACAAGTTCATGTTCAGAACAAAAAAAATCAAAAATATTGGATGACTAAATACCATGAATGAGTCATTCTAACTGTGCAAGAATTAAAATAATAAATGTCATAATAAACCCCTTACTAATCAACAAAATCTATCTCAATTAATTAAATCAAAGTTCTCAATAGCCTTCCAAAAGATTAAACAATTCAAACATTCACAAATAAATAATACTAAATAATTATTATGAAGAAAATAATCATTTTCAAACTATAATTTTCTATTTACGTCTCTTTCCCTAAAAGGAAACAACTCCAAAAAAAAATTGTATTCACCTTTGGTGAATGAAAATTCTTCAAACACTCATTTAATAAGAAGTAAACCCCCAGTTCACTTCAAATAATATTACAAATTATTCAAAAACAGCTGTACCTTAAAAAGATTGTGCACGATATACATGTAAACAAAATTTATAAAATGCACCACAAAATACAAGGTACATCCCATGTATAGAAGTTTAATATATAATCAATATTGACAAAAAAAAAATATATATATATAATCAATAGATTTTTTTTAAATCAACAAATTTATCAATTGAAAATTAATGTACAAATTACTTTGTCCAATCTTCCAACATATTTTCCCGAGGACTGGACTTTTGATATAATTTTTCATTCTTCAAAAACATATTTTATTTCCTCAATTAGTGAGTTCTTGTGAAGATTTGATTGAATTTTCGTCCAATGAATCAATCTCCCTAAGGAATTGCCCAATATAAGTGCTAGGAGTTCGCTCAGCAAAATCAAATCCGTGTAAAGTTGACTAGAAGTTATAATCAATTCCATCAAATGATACCGCTGACATGTTTTCTTTTCTAACATTACATTGAGGTCTATTTGTAGAAAATTCTTACTTAGTTTATTAAAATCGTTACTAGGTTATGTGTGGTTAGGCACACGAATGGCAAAAAATGTTGAAATATGGATTGATGCGTACATGATAGTAATTGAAGCGACTGAAGGATACATTGCTTTAATCCACGAGGAGGATATGTTGGCGTTGGTTAAGGAAACAAGTCGAAAATGGAAATTTGCAACGCCAAGTCATATAGAAAGGGAATCTAATATGCACTTAAGAATTTATTCAATAGATTCCCTTTCTCTCTGACTTGAAACTGCAAATTTTCATTTTCTGCTTTACTCTTGTTTCCTTAACCAACTCCGACCTATACTCCACACGGATTAAAGCGATGCATCCTTCAATTTTTTGGCTTTCCATCATAAATACCTCAGTCCATATTTCAACCTTCTTTTGCCATTCATGATGCCTAACCACACATCACCTAGTAACGATTTTAATTAATAAACTCAGTAAGAATCTTCTAGAAATAGACCTCAACGAAATGCTAGAAGAGGAAAACATGTTACGATATCATGTGTTGGAAGTGTTGATAACTTCGAGCCAACTCTACAAGGGTATGGTGTTGTTGAATGAATTATTTGCATTCATCTTGGATTAAGGTATAGGGAGATTGATTCATCGGTGTGAACAACTGACAAATCTTAGCAAGAACAATTTAATGTGGAAATCAAACAGGTTTACTGAAAAATCTGAAATTATTTCTAAATTTTGATTATCGGGTATATCTGCTGGAATAGTTGATAAATTAATTTGCACTTCAATTTTCCAAGTTGATTTATATTTGTTGTTTTTTTTTATTCAATTCAATTAGTGATATATTAGATTTTTTAATACTAGGGAAATGCACCATTTATTAGTTTCCAAATTCGAACAATATATCGTTCGACACTAATTAACTCGTTTAAACCCCTAAGTTTACATAGCAAAAAATAATGCCATAAATGAAACAATGATAAATCAACATTCATAAAAAAAAAACTCTTTAGAGATTTTGTCCATTTAAATTACTAGCAAAAAAAGATATCCATTATTTTGACTTAAAATAGTACAACTAAAAAAAACTACATAGAGAAAGAGAGAGAAAGAGATAACCAGTTTGAATGGGGCTTCGTCTTTATAACCGTACCCGGGCGAACGACGTATCTGAGCTTCTGTTAGGCTTTCGGGTCAGTTTGGATCGATGAAGGAACCCAAATATATAAGTCGGTCGGGTGGAATCGGGCTACATTCCGATTCTTAAGGTTGTGAAGGGTTTGAGAGTTCGGCACCTGACATTTAGGATATTTGGAGGCCGGGGGGATACTGAGTGATCAAATGTTCAAATAAGCGATGACTAAACTCATAATTTTCTTTTTTCATTTCTTTTGCCTAATTTCAATCTGACTGAAAAAACAATTGATGGTACTCCTATTTATAAGGTGTCTTTAACATACAAAATGTCTATAATATTTAAATCAAATCACCATTTTTGACTAGTTAGATACTCATTTAATTATGTTTACTTATCCAGTGTGTTCAAAATAATTATTAGTGTTAGTGTACATATGAAGAGATCTGAACATTTTAATTATCTCTAATTACATCATGGATTAAGATATTTAAAATTCCAATAAATTTATGGAACAACTAAAGTTAGGGACTGACTGAAACCTTCAACTTGATGATTTTACAAAATAATTGATTTTGAAGATCAGGGTTTAATTTTAATTTCGTTTTGGATAATTTTGTTTAACTTACTAGCGGGAAAATAAATTAACGGTCAAATTATAGAGGTGTAAAATGAGCTGATAGCTTTGAAAAACACAATGTTCTAGTTTGATTTGAATTTTTTTTCAAACTAGAGTGCAAATCGGTTGATGGGTGGGTGTGTTGAGGGAAGGGTTGTGCCTTTTATTTATTTTACATAAATAATGATGACTGTAATTTTTTTATAAATATCTATAGTAATATTTAAAGTATTTGACACATTGACTCTTGTCTTGCATTTTTCAAAATTATTTCGCGTTTGGGAAAGTGAGACAAACATGTTTCCACTCTATGAAATAAATTTATTTTCGATATATTAATTCTATGTGACTCCACTAAAGACTTGAAATTGCACTCTTGTCATTAAAATATATTTTACTCTAAAGATCAATATAGTCCATTGATATAATCACTACATGCAATTTGATCCTTCAATATTGATTCGTAACTAGAGCTAGGCGTAATTACCGTTTTGCCCATCTAATAACTTCTTTATCCTTAAGTTCCATTAGTTCACTAGTAAACAGTTTGATTTATGAACTTATTCATAAATCAGAGCGCTCTACTGTTCAGTTCCAGAACTAACACTTAAAGGAATCAATATTCCAGCTTCTCGCAAGAAGGGTTGGATTTCATATCTGTAGAACATATTCCCAGCCATTTATCTCAACGGTTTTCAAGACATAAGTTTTAGGCTCGACATGGTTACGGGCCATTACCTACGAGTCAAAAGAACTCGTTAACATAAACAGGAGTTTATGCCTACTCAGGATTTATATCAATTCACATATAATCATCAGTTGACATATTCTAGAACCATAATATCAACGGTATTTTATTTATGATTCTAGTTCATGTCTGGTCCAGTCCTATGTAATCGAATTACACAAAGTACCTCCACCTTCGATGTCTCTACATCAGTAATTCGATCAAAATTACTACTTGTAAATGTTTCGTGGACCGTACTAGTAATGTTTAGTTAAAGATCCCAACTTTAACTCACTACGGACTTTTTAGTCTATTAGCTATAACTTAAATCCTCCAATATAACTTCTATATTTAAGTCATAGTCTCTTTAATAGACTTGGAATTTTATGATGTTTATATTATGCATTAAATGCATAATCGAAATGATTATATGAAAAATAAATTTCAAATTTATTTATTTATTTCAATTAAAGAATGTCAAATACATGCTTTAAGAGCATCATGCCTAACAATCTCCCACTTGCTCTAAAGCATATGAGATATGTCTCTCAAACCCATTCGCTCCAAACGTGCTTCAAACGATTTTGAAGGCAAAATTTGGTAATTTACTTTTAGTTGCTTCACAAGCTGCTATTCGGTTTATATGGCAATATAGTACACAATTATTTCAAATAACAACTCTACCATCAAGAGTGAACATTGATCAAGATGTCGACTTTCGACTTCCTTTGACTAAGAGTCAAAATCAATTATCCTTCAAAGTTCAGGTCTCCACCAGAATACATGAGCATATAATACATTGCTCTTCCTAGGATATTTGAGAATACGTTTCGCTCGAACTCCTTGTTTTTAACGACATATGATATCCTATGTCATTCCCAATGAGATAGACATCATCAATATAACCTACTAGGAAAACCACATTTTTTTTTATATATACTTGTATACACAAGGTTCATCAATTGCTTTCCTCCAATCAATGGGCTTTGATTGTTTCATCAAACCTTAGATTCCAGGACTCACATGCTTGCTTAAGTCTACAAATGGACTTTTGCAGCTAACAGGCTTTCTGCTCTTGGCCTTGATCAACGAACCATTTTGATTGCATCTTATAGATGCTCTCCTTAAGATAGCTATTCAGAAAAGCAGTCTTGACATCCGATTTCCATAACATATAATAGAGGTTGGATGTGATAGATAAGAGGATGTGTATGGAATTAAGCTTATCAACATGTGAGAGAGTTTTTTCATAGTCAACTCCCTCTTTTTGGGTATAACCATTTTGCTATCAGCCTAACCTTTTGAAAGTCTTTACTTTCTCGTCCATATAGATCCAATCATATCATATATGTTTGATCTCATCATAGCACAATTGAGGGTTTTTTATACTAAAAATAATACATGGGGACTTTTGCTAATTAGTCAAAGCCTATGGGTTATTTTTGCATTTCACTCTATAGCTCACTAATATAAAAAAAAGCTCAACTTTTTTTTTTTTTTTTTGTGTTATTGTGACAAAATTAATACTTTTATCACTAAATACATACAAAATAACAAATTTCATATTATCATTTAATATTTTTTCACACGATTTTCATATACAATTGAAAAAACATAATAGGAATTTGAGTTGTGGAGTTTATCTACTTCCCACATTAATTTACTTTCACTCCCTAAATTAAAAAACCTCTTAAAGGGAAATTAAAATGCGATATGTTTTGGAGCTGCAAAAAGATTTTCCTTTCTAGAATACGCATGCTTTGCTCAACCCATTAACAAATCCAACCGATTGTGCATAGGGGTGTAGACGAGCTGAGTAGTATCGAACAACACATTGTTCAAGCTTGATTTTAATTTTATCGAGGTTGAATTTTGTGTTTCAGCTTAGTTTGATTTCTTAACGAACCGAGCTCAAAAGAGCTTTTATCGAACGAGCTCGAGCCGAGTATCGAGTAGCTTGACATTTTACATGTATTTTTTAAAATTTAGCTTATCGAGTCGAGCTCGAGTCAAGCTTCAAAATTTATCAAACGAGAAATCATGTTCAAGCTTGTTTATTTTTTTGACGAACCAAGCTTAAACGAGCTTTTATCAAACAAGTTCAAACCATGTATCAAATAGTTTGATTTGATTTTCATTGCGTTTTATGTGCATGTGAGTGGAAATGCCAAACAATTTTTTTTTTCTATTAAAAAATAAATTTATTCTCTCTAAATTTTAAAAAATATTTTTTTTATTCTCTCATCTCTAGAAAAATTCTAAACAAATTGTACTTTGATTTAATATAAACTAATCAATCTTTTACATTAATTATCTCATATAATAAACAGAATTTGGCGTAAAGTAACTTATGTTTTATACTAATTCTCTATTTTCCATAATCTCTAAGAAAATCTACTCATTTCTAAAACTTATATATAATTTATTTCATCTAAAAAAACTCAAACCAAAAACATTAGGACAATTGAGAAATTTTCTAAAATCTCAATTTATTTCTGAAGTCATTTTCTGAAAAGCAAGACACAGGCCAAACTATTGGTTGTGGTAAAATTAAAGTTGTTATTTTAAAATACATCCAAAATGTAACAATTTGTATGATTCATCGCTTTATTTCTTGTTACTAATACATAACTTTTTTTGTGATATGGGACTAAAAGTACCGATCAAAAGTACTAAATTACTCGGATGAAAATTAAATGGCGCAATAGGACGAAAACTACAAAACATTTAAAAATAGGGTGATTTACACTCAGACCCCTGAGGTTTGGGCATATTACAAGAAATCCCCCGTTGTTTCAAAAATTACAAGGACACCCCCTCAGGTTTGGACATATTACAAGAAACCCCTTACGGTGTTAAAAACAGACGGAATTTGATGACGTCTGCAAAAAAAATTTTGATTTTCAAAATTTACCCCTGGCTGAATTTACCCACAGGGGGTGTCTATGTAATAATATTATACCACAGGGGGTGTCTATCTAATAATATTATACCACAGGGGGTGTCTATGTAATCACAGGGGTGTATTTGAAAGATTACAATAACTTCAGAAGTTACTTGTAGCCAACTGTTATATTTTAAAAAATGACCATATTTTAAAAAATTACCGTTGGATGTTACTGTTGGCCACGTATTTTGGTTATAAATAGCAGTCCAAATGTTTTATATTTTTTTTTTGCATTTCATCCCACAAATTTGATAATGTCATCATCAAATTCAAGAGGTAGTGTACAATGCTTAAAGTATCGATAATCAAAATATTCATGTGTAGGGTGTGTGAAGAATGCACCCATATGGTTGCAGATGCTCGTCGAGATTTAAAGTTGTGTTATCCCTACATGTGAACATTTTGATTTATAGTCAAAATATATGACCAACAATAACATCCATTGGTCATTTTTTAAAATATGACCTGGGGGGGGGGGGGTGGGGGGGGGGGGGGGTGGGGGGGGGGGGGGGTGGGGGGGGGGGGGGGTGGGGGGGGGGGGGGGTGGGGGGGGGGGGGGGTGGGGGGGGGGGGGGGTGGGGGGGGGGGGGGGTGGGGGGGGGGGGGGGTGGGGGGGGGGGGGGGTGGGGGGGGGGGGGGGTGGGGGGGGGGGGGGGTGGGGGGGGGGGGGGGTGGGGGGGGGGGGGGGTGGGGGGGGGGGGGGGTGGGGGGGGGGGGGGGTGGGGGGGGGGGGGGGTGGGGGGGGGGGGGGGTGGGGGGGGGGGGGGGTGGGGGGGGGGGGGGGTGGGGGGGGGGGGGGGTGGGGGGGGGGGGGGGTGGGGGGGGGGGGGGGTGGGGGGGGGGGGGGGTGGGGGGGGGGGGGGGTGGGGGGGGGGGGGGGTGGGGGGGGGGGGGGGTGGGGGGGGGGGGGGGTGGGGGGGGGGGGGGGTGGGGGGGGGGGGGGGTGGGGGGGGGGGGGGGTGGGGGACTCCGACCTCAGAATGAGGATCCGTAAAATCCATAGTGTAGCTAACTTTTTTATCTACGACAAACTAGAAATTCAGCTCACTTGGATCATCCGTCTGAGAGATATGCTTGTTGAAGTGAGTAGCTATCTACATCTGTTGCACCACTTGCTCCATATTCTTCTCCGTTTGATTGGCACTATTCGGGTTCTCCTTTGGTCATTACGCTCTTATTCTTAGGCATCTACGAAAGCCATGAAGAGGACGTCAAATCAAAGACCCAACGACGAAAACATGACAAAAAGAGCAAATGACACAAGGAAACACAAAAGAAGAGGAAAACGCCCAAAAAAATCCTCCATGAAATTCTATCTTTTCCTTGATTCTAATAGATCACCAAATATATCGCACATATGTAGTAACGGCGAGGTAGGAGGATCTGATATAGACGAAATTGAACTATCTGATAACACTTTATTGACACTGGAATATCACGAGTTGATGGATCGACACACAAACAGAGAGTAATCGAAGTTTACTTCCGAATTGGGCTCTTTTTGACATGTTTCACGGTTTTGGTCATAACTTTGGCTATGGTTGTAAGAATTGCGATTAAGAACCCAATCCGAAAAGCTCTCAACGACGCACACGTCCTGCAAATTCTAAAGATTGTTTGCCCATTTTTTCATCCTAAAATTCCTTCATTTTCCCCTTCAAATTTGCGTTTTTAGTCATTTTTGTAATATTGGACTAGTTGTTTAGGAAGTTGAGTTGAACCTATTTGGGGCCAAATTTTTGCCGAGTGTCTTATTATATTTCGTGCTTTAAACTTGTTTAGTTTTTGGATTTTTCCATTTTTGACATATTTTACCGTTTTACCCTTATTGGCTATTAGTCTGACTTGTAGACTAACTTTGAACTAGTTGATTATTTTGAGATATTAAATTCGAGAGTTTCTCTCTCCTAGGGTCTCGTTTCTTGCTTCAGTTTCTGTTAATTTTTGCATATCAACTTAGCCAATAATATTATAAATCTATTCCGGCTCCAAATAGCCACTTGCTCTCTCTCTCCCCTACATTTTCAGCCTCTATTTCTTCTTGCTTTTATGGATACACTACTGCAATTATTGGTACATCAAAATAATAATAAAACTCAACAGTTCGATTTGTGTAAAGACTCCGTCTTTGCATTGTAAGAGCTCCAATAGGAGTAAGGAATTTAGAATTGGAGACTCTAGGGAAAGACCCTTTATTTCAGTTACCAGTAACAATGAAAAGAGTAGTACTACTTCTAGAAAGGAAGATGTGGAAAATCCTCCTCCTTTGCTTCAATCTCAAAATGAATTCTAAACCTAGGCATATTGCCCTCTTTGTTGAGCCATCTTCATTTTCGTGAGTATTCTTCATATTTGAGGCCATTTATGATGTTATCTTGCTCATATGAATTCAATTGTTTTGATATTAATGCTTCTTTCTTGTTATACTATGGGTTTATTGTTTCCATTAACTCTGGACTTTGTAATTTCAATACAAGGTGGATAGATAATCCAAATAGAATTAAAAAATAAAAAAGTATTACATGACTAAAACATGAGATTATCATGATTATTTTAAACATAGTTTCTAATTTGCTATTTGGATCAAATGAATTTTGTTTATTATTTTTTGACACCCTTGTCGACATCCTATAATTTTTTTTCTAATATTTTGACAAATATTTGCATGATTTAATTGTGCATGAGTTGTTTCTAAACTAAATATAATGATAAGGTTGTTGACCTTTGATTCCGTGTTTATTTTTACAATTTAATTGAAAAGTATTTCAATTAATTAAAATGATGTATATATCAGAATATAATTGATTCAAAATAATTATTCTAAAGATGTTACTTCATAATTTTCTTTTTCAGAATTTTTATTTTCATGTTGTAGAGTAATTTCTATGTTTCACGGTTAATTTACTAGACTATTTATATTGATTATATGTGTTGATAAAAAGCTATTGATAGTGTTATAATAGATATTTGGATGTAAAACACATTAATTTTGGGATAAAAATGTTCAAATATGCAAATAACTAAATTATAAAATATAAATATATTTTCTACTTAATTAACCCCCCCCCCCCCCCCCACCCCCGCCTTCTCATCTCAAAATTCTGGCTACGTCCCTGATTCCTTTGCTAGTCTTTTCAAGCCTGCCTATATAGAGTTGCGTATCATTACTTTAACTCAATTATTGCATTATTCACAATCATTTCTCTTGTTGCATACTTTCAATGTTATTGTGATAATTTAATTTGAAAATCTCTTGTAGTTGTCTTAAAAAGAAAAAAAAAATCCCGGTCCGAATGCATGACATGACCATAATTTGTATCGTATGAATTGGATATATATCGTAAGATGTGTATCGTGCACAATTAATAAGATATGTAACTTATTGTGTAAGATATATACATGATGTTGTGTCATACGACTTGCGATATGTCTATGTGCATAAAGATGACTTAATCTAAGGGTTGAAATCATAGTGTTATTAGTCTTGTGGCAATTAAATATTTACCATTCTGGAAAATTATGATGCAAAAGAATATTCCAATTGTCATATTAGGGTAAACATTTGTAGAAATATTACTCCATTTCCTAGTGACCTAGGAATTGCTTGACAATGTTTAAATTATTTGTCTTGTTTTTTTTTGTCCTCATTCCCAGTCTTATTCATCTGATCCCTTAGGAATCTTGAAAATTTCTCTTCCTATTTTTTACCATGAAATTTATTATTCTAATTCTGGCACACTTAGAATGACTAATTGTTGTCTCCATAACTTCGCTAAGATAATTAACGCAAGTGCACTTATCGTACAAGTAATAAAGTGAACAGATCGGATGTCGAATCCACTAAGAATTCTCAAAGCAGTAATTCAGGTATAAAACAATTAAGCTAAGGAAAGTAGTAAAGATGATTAAGTTGATTGATTTGTAATAATTAAACTAATTAACTAAAGCAGTTAAATAAATAAATAAATACTAATAGAACCAAAGATAGAGATACGCATTAAGAATAAAGTCCTAATCCATTTAACCGATGTTTGATTTAATTAATGCAATTAACCTAATTATTATTTTACCCAATGATTCAATTAATGTAATTATACCGTTAGACGATTAACAATCTAATCTCAGATAAAACACTCCATTCGGTGTACATATCTACTGCTACACTTTTTGGGAGATAGAACTAAGGATTACTAAATCCTAACATAAAGGGGTATGGGTATCGTCTAAGAAATCTATCAAGATTGTACCAAATCCTCAAGAGATTACACCGCAAATAATAACCTACATCTTAACATCCCTACACCAGATAGAGTGAAAATGGTCATTCACGCATAGACCGCAATAGAAAATACAAGGTTAAGGAATCAGACATGTTATGCCAAACATAAATATTGTATGGAATAAATAATTAAATCAAAATATAGAGTTAAACTTCATTGTACTCTAGCCCGAATGGCTAGATTAGTTACCCTTAGTAAAAATAACAAATAAAAGAAATCTATAATTCTTCATATCTAAATAAATACAAGAATTAAGAAAACTATAAATTTGATACTCCTCTAGGTGTACGTCTTCTTATAGCTCTAACTTTTCTCGGCTTGTCAGACTTTGTAAAGCTCTTCAGAATTGTTATAGACAACAACCTTTAGATCTCATGTGTTGGAAGTGTTGATAACTTCGAGCCAACCCTACAAGGGTATGGTGTTGTTGAATGAATTCTTTGCATTCATCTTGGATTAGGGAATAGGGAGATTGATTCATCGGTGTCAACAACTGGCAAATCTTAGCAAGAACAATTTAATGTGGAAATCAAACAAGTTTACTTGAAAATTTGAAATTATTTCAAAATTTTGATTATCGGGTATATCTGCTGGAATAGTTGATAAAGTAATTTGCACTTCAATTTACAAGATGATTTATATTTGTTGTTTTTTTATTCAATTCAATTAGTGATATATTAGATGTTTTATACTAGGGAAATGCACCATTTATTAGTTTCCAAATTTGAACAATATATCGTTCAACACTAATTAACTCATTTACACCCCTAATTTTGTATAGCCAAAAATAATTCCATAAATGATGAAATGATAAATCAACATTTTAAATACAAAAAAAAAAACGTTAGAGATTTTGTCCTTTTAAATTACCAGCAAAAAAAGATATCCATTATTTTCACTCAAAATAGTACAACCAAAAAAACTACATAGAGAAAGAGATAGCCAGTTTGAATGGGGCTCCATCTCTATAACCGTACACGTGGGAACGTCGTTTTTCTTTTCTAACAACACATTGAGGTCTATTTCTAGAAAATTCTTACTTAGTTTATTAAAATCGTTCCTAGGTTATGTATGGTTAGGCACACGAAAGGAAACAAATGTTGAATATATGGACTGAGGTGTATATGATAACAAGTGAAGCGACTGAAGGATACATCACTTTAATCCATGAGTAGGATAATGTTGACGTTGGTTAAGGAAACAATAGAAAAGTCAAAAATGGAAATTTGCAACGCCAAGTCATATAGAAAGGGAATCAAATATGCACATAAGAATTTATTCAATAGATTCCCTTTCTCTCTGACTTGAAATTGCAAAATGAAGTTTTATTCATTAAATACACAGTAGTTAATATGCATTCAGACCAAAATTCAATGGGTAAGTAAGATTTTGCCCTAATCAAATACCATCATCATAGACCAACATTAAGGATCTTGCACAATTCAAGTCCGAGAGTATAAATAGAACAGAGACTGAAGATTGAAGAGAGACTTGCACAATTCAAGATCACATCTTTAGAGCAAGATCCATCAGTTGAGTCGTCTGATCATAAGCGAAGTCATCTGTTGACGAAGCTTTTTGTTGAAGAACAAGATCAAACTCTTGTCTGTCCGAGTGACATTCAACTGAGAATAGAAGAATTTTATATCCATCTTTGTGAGTGATATAACTTCATAGTATAGGTCTTCTAAGTGATTTCCTATATTGAGTGAGCAAGGTTAATCTGTGTGATTTTCCGAGAGTCAACAGAGAGTTCTTACTTATGGCTTATCATTTGTTGTAAAGCATAAGTGTTCTAGTTGTTGAGTGTATTAGAATATATTTTTCTAAGTGATCTACCTGAAAACTGAGTGTTCTACTTGAGGCTTGTCATTTGTTGTAAAAGCTCAAGTACTAGTTACTTTGTGTTTCTAGTGAAACCTAAATCTGTGTGATTTAGAAGAGTGGACTAAAAGACTTTGTGTCTATATAACCACTATAAAAATTCCTGTGTTTGATTACTTGTTTTTAACTTGCATATTTTCATAAGTAAACAAACGTTTAAAAGACAAAGCTTTTAAAAGAGGAATTTATAAAACTGGGGTAAAACTTTGAAGAGAAACTTGTTTGAAAAACATACTTGATAAAATCCGCTGTATACAAGTTTTGAAACTCTGAGTATATCTGAATCAGATAAGTGAAATCAGACTAGTGGTCGACTCTACTGAATCTGCTGAGTGCTAAATCAGCATAGTAGTCTCACGAGTAAGATCAACTTACTCTGCTGATAGAAAAGTTAGAGAAAAAGTTTAAAAAGTTTAGAGGTCTATTCACTCCCCCCTTCCCCCCCCCCCCCCCCCCTCTAGACTTCATCTGACCACTTTTGGGACCAACACCTTTTGTTGAAGCCATTGAACAGATGCCGAGCTATGCAAAATTCATGAAAGACATCTTATCAAGGAAAATAAGGTTGGGAGACTATGAAACTGTAGCACTTACTGAGGAGTGCATCGCCCTTATTCAGAGAAAGCTTCCACCGAAACTGAAAGATCCGGGGAGTTTCACTATTCCGTGCACTATAGGAAATCAATCTATCACTAAGGAAAGCCCACTTCTGTTACGTTGCAAATGGAGGATCGAACTCTTAGTTATCCGAGAGGGATAATAGAAGACATCTTTGTTAAAGTGGACAAATTCATATTCCCGGCAGACTTCATAATTCTGGATATGGAGGAAGATCGTGATATGCCAATCATACTTGGAAGGCCTTTTCTAGCTACCGGTCGAGCCTTGGTTGATGTTGAAAAAGGAGAACTCAAGATGAGAGTTCAAGATCAAGAAGTAACCTTCAATAATTATTCATCGTTGAAGCATCATAAAAAGATTGAAGATTGTTTCTCAATCAAGGTGGTAGAAAATACTTCTAATACATTCTTACATAATCATCCTGATGATTTGTTTGAAATTCCATTGATTTCGAAAGATGATAGGAAAGGTGACAAGTTGGTTGATTATGTGAAAACTCTTGATCCTACTCAAAGATTTACTAAACCAGCCTTGAAAGGTGAGATTATGGAAAGGCCAGTAAAGTCTGCAAATGCTAATAAGTCATTCATTGAAGAACCTCATGATTTAGAACTTAAACAGTAAGTTGAAACTAAAAGCATCTTACATCACCACTATATGTGGCCTTATGGTGGCGATTTCAATTAAGAGAGGACTAATGCAAAGAGGGTTGACAATAAGTCTTGAAGACATGAAAAACATCTTTTACATGTCAAGGAATTGGAAGAATTTAGGCTGCAAAAAAATGGATGTGTTACGCTTTACAAGAAGAAAACTATGAAGATACATGATGAAAAGATAGTCCATAGATAATTTGAGCCAGGACATCGAGTGTTATTGTATAATTCCCGCCTTAAACTATTTTCGGGAAAGCTCAAATCAAGGTGGTCGGGCCCCTTTCTAGTTACAAAAGTTTTTCCCAATGGAGTTGTAGAAGTACAAGACGAACAAAGTGGGAGAACTTTCAAGGTCAACGGACAAAGACTAAAGATTCATTTTGGTGGCAATATTGATCGGCAAATTGCCACCATCACTTCGGGCGAGCCGAACTAAGATTGACAAAGTCAAGCCATGACTATAAATAAGGCGCTTGTTGGGAGGCAACTCAAGTATTAAAAAAAGAAAAATAGAGAGAGAGAAGTTGGACATAACATGATCCGTCTCCGCGGAAATGATTTATCGCCCCAGCGAGAACTGCTCGGATTGAATTTAGATACTAATTTCCGGAACATATTTCGCCCCAGCGGAACATTAGTACCACCCCCGCAAAGTTCTCTCTGGAATTTACATCTAATTTCCAGAACACACTTCGCGGCGGAGCTTATACACCGCCTCAACGAAGGCCTCTTGGGATTATTTGACATTTCATTTCCAGAATGTGTTCCGCCACAGCGCGAGAACACTCCGCCTCAAGAAAAACAATCTCAAATTCTGAGGACCATACACAAGTACATGATTCAATGTGGACACATCTTCATCTCCACAACTCCCACCACCACCTGAAGAGATCAATGATGAAGATTGAGATAAAGCTGCAATCAGGGACGTTCTTTAGTTGCTTTATTTTATCTCTGTCCTTAGCTTTATTCTTTTATCTCTTGTTTTCGTTTCTTCCATCATTGAGGACAATGTGTATCTTAAGTTTGGGGGTGATTGCATTTACGTAGTGCATGCTAGATTGATTTTCGACCAATTGTTTTGAAATTTTATGTATTGTTGATTGTTTTTCCTGCAAAGTTCTAAGCACGAATGCATAATCTAGGATTTAGGATGATGTTAGTGAATTATAGTCTAGAATAGAGCTTAAGAAATCCTTTCTTGCCTACCTGATCTCTAGATTCGAAGGTTAAAATGCTAAGGGTCTAAGCGATAGTTTTGCCTAAGTTTGGGGGTAAGGAACTTTAACAAGAACCAAATGAAGCAAATTATTGAAAAGCTATAAGTTAATTCGAAGAAAATAACCTCACTTGTATGAGACCTGAAAATTCTTATCGCTTGAGACTTATACTTGTACTCCTCTAACTTGATTACGATAAGATGAACGATGTATGGGTGCATCGACTTAACTTTTCTGCACTCCTCTATGTTGACCACTTCTTTAGAACATGTTATGAGTGCGAGTGGTGCTAAATATACTTGAGCTATGCTAAATAATGAATAAAATACTAAGAGAAAGTTCAAACTTAAAGAATTCCATAACTTCGACTGAAATCATTGTTAGAACTTAGTAATTAGTTTGATAACCTGAGAAAATAGGCTTGTCAATTTAAGAATTCATGCAATTAGGCTCAATGATTTCGAAGCTATAGCGATCTAGGTGATTCTGACATTCTCGTATTATGTATACACACACACACACGCAGGAATTACATAATATAATGCATAACGTTTTGAAAGTGAAGGTTAGTAGTTTGACTTGAAATGCATGATTGTAATGTTTGAGTTTTTGTCATTTGTTTTGGTCGTGTCAATCTTTGTGGTCGTTTTTTGCCTTCTACTCATCGTTTGCTCGGGACTAGCAAAATAGTAAGAGTGTTAACTCTACAAAATAGAGTTAATTTATTTATCTTTTTGCGGGGAATGGCATTAGTTTCTTGAGGTCTTGGATCGTTTTCATTTGGTTTAGCTTGGTTTATCTCGTTGGTGATTCACGTACTCATTTTGGTATTTTCTAGCAAATTTTTCATATTTTCTCTTGATTTTTTGTAAGTGCAAACAGAAAACTCTTTGCTTGAGCGGAAAATCTCTCACAAAGTAGACAAAAATCTTGTACAACAGCGTCTCCGCTGGGGCGAAACTACTTCTCCTCCGGGGCAGAAGATTTCCGCGAATTTTAATTAGAGTGCTATAATTTGACTTGGAAACTTATGTCTAAGTGAAGGAAGAGAGACAAAACATATCTTGGGACACTTTTTGACAAGAGGAGAAACCAAGAACAAGAAAATATCATTGAGGAGCATGAAAAACATCGGAGAACACAATTTTTGAAGATTTGAAGACATATCTTATTCTCTTTTCTTATCTCTTTCAATTATTTTTCTCTTTCAAATATTTTTCTCATGACGTTTTTTATTTTTGAGTTTATTTCCGTTTTAGCTATGAACTAAATTTACTTTTCGAGGATTGCAATGGAATTCTTTGTTTGAATTGATTGTTAATTATTTTTCCTTATTCTATTTTATTGAGATTTGTTGTTTACCCATTCTTGTGCTTGAATTTCAATAGCCTGATCGACTAATGTTTCACAAATCTAATTGAATCGGGAGAAGAAATTAGGTTTTAGGTTAAGATTGGGTAACCTATGTACAAATTGCACCCAAATTGAATTGGGTAATTTGTTTAGCAATTAAGATAGGAATATATTTAATTGCCTTAGGTATTCAAAATTAGGGCTTGTTTTTTATTCGATTTGGCCTAACTTCATTGGCATAGGAATATAGCTCTTTGATTATGTTTGATTAGTTTTACAATATTCGGAAAGAAATTGTAGAAACTTAAGTTATTGTAGAAACTTAAGTGCCCTAAACTAGCAATGAAACTTAATTGAAATAGAATTGTTGGGAAAATAAAAGCAATTAGTTTGACACTGAAGGAAGTTGTAATCCTAGGCTTTAATCATCATAGTTAATCTTGTCAATTTAAAATTTACTTTAGTTCCACTGTTGCTTAGTTATAATCAAAATCAAAGATTCGTTTAATTTGGATAGGAACAAGGGTGATCTTTTAGTAATTAGTGATTTTAGCTCATTAATTCCCTGTGGAGACGATACTCTTCTTATCGTTATATTACTTGTTGCGATTGCGTATACTTGCGTTTACAAATCCGTCATCAAGATATGTGTCAAGTGGAAGTATAGTGATGTATGCTGTTAAGGCATCCTAACAGACCGGTAGACTTGAACCTTGTTTCTACATGACCTGATCAATTCGATCAGGCACTCGCCATCTATTTCATTGTTCAAATCTTTGACAACACAAAAAACCATTGTTCGACTCTTTGACAACATGAAAAAAGCAAAAGCTTTGCCCTCCCTCTCTGTCTATCCAAGGGACAGAAGGGCAGAGGCCTTTGGTGTCCATTCAAGTCAAGAATTGGGGCCTCACAATCACTAGCCAATAGGCTTTTCTCTCATGCGTTTCTTCGTTCATGCTTCGATATTCTAGTGTCCAAGACGTAGAGGAACCACACAAATCCATCCCGGACTTGTTGGTCAAACTCTACTGCGGTGACTATATTGTAGGGGAGGTCCTGCGGAAAAATAGCTCGACGCTAGGATGATAAAAAGCTTAACGCCTCTCATTCCTATTTTTTTTTCAACGAAAAAAATGAAAAATAAAAAGGTCATCTTATTCAAAACCCGAATTATGACATCCCTTCTCTCCCACTTCACACCTCGGAATTCACCGTTTTTATAGAGATAAACGCGCTTTCACATCTTCTTAACCCGAAATGACTGGGGAGAGGAAAGGTTCCTTTTTTTAGGGTATCCCGGGAACAGATGCAATGGAAATGGGCCGGGGCCTGTAGCTCAGAAAATATTAGTACACATAATTTTTTTTTGATTGGGGGGACCATTGCCCCCCAGTCCCCATTATGGTTCGCCCCTGCATGTATGCACGAATTGCTCTATATATGTGCAACACGCCGCCCATTCTCAGAGATGCATCTACCTAATCTAACTTGATGTACTTTTACCGAACCATGCATTTATCTTAATGAGTATGCATCTACTTAAACTAACTTGATCTATTTTTACCGAATTTTTACTAGCTCCAATCTCTATCTCTACTATTATAAAAGCATGAATATTTCTTAACTTTTTTGTGCAGACTAAAATACCCCTATTTAAATTGTAAAGTGATATTTAATTAAATGGTAAACATATAAAAGACTAAAAGTAATTGAAAATATAAAATTAGACATGAAGTCTTAATATATTTATCTCCTACATAAACTCCTAAAATTTATAAATTCTCTCTTACATCAATTTTTGTAATTTTAATCTTCTTCTCTTATAATAGATAAAAACGAACCATAAGAAAACACTATTATTTTAAATAGCCTCTAAAATATATATATAAAAATTAATATATTTTAGCATCAATATTCATTTAAGTAAGAAAATGTTAATTTAAGGATTAGTACAACGTAAGTCATAAAAACTCTATATATAATAATTTAAAATGAAATTTGCTTAAATATCATTATGTTACCAAAATAATTTATAATTGAATCGCATCTTACTATGAAAGAATAAACAATACTTATGACTTAGCTAATTACGTAATTTTATTTTGGCTAGAATAGAAAGATATAAAGAATATTCAATAATATCATGACATGTTTAACCTCAAATTTCATGGAATTCTTTTCGTGAAAAACAGGTGAAATTGGTGGAAAATGGTCGATAAAAAAAATCTAAGAAATCATTGAAAATATGTAAAATCGATGAAAATTCGATGAAGTTGGTGAAAATTTGGGTGAAACTGGTAAGAAAAAGGGCCCCTGGAATCGATAAATAAATGTGAAATCGATGAAAAATCGTGAAAAATTATGAAATCGGTGAAACGACAACATTAGTGAAAAGCAAATGAAATCGGTGAAAAAAATCAATAAAGTCGGTGAAAACGTGTCAAATCAATGAAAATTCAGGTGAAATTGGTGAAAAGAACGTGTGAAATCAGTGAAAAATGTGCGAAATATGTGAAAATGGAATTCTTTTCGTGAAAAATAGGTGATTGGTGGAAAATGGTGAAATCGATAAAAAAAATCTATGAAATCATTGAAAATGTGTGAAATCGATGGAAATTCGGTGAAGTTGGTGAAAATTTGGGTGAAACTGGTAAAAAAAAAGTGCCCCTGGAATCAATAAATAAATGTGAAATCGATGAAAATTCGTGAAAAATTATGAAATCGGTGAAACAACAACATTAGTGAAAAGCAAATGAAATCGGTGAAAAAATGAATAAAGTCGGTGAAAACATGTCAAATCAATGAAAACTCAGGTGATATTGGTGAAAAGAACATGCGAAATCAATGAAAAAATGTGTGAAATAGGTGAAAATGGATTAATATGATAAAAACGTGTGAAATCAGTAAAAAAAATTGATCGACAAAATAAGGTGAAACCGGCAGAAAAATGGTTTAAAACAGAAAAACAAAAGAACAAAATCGTAAAAACAGTGAAAATAAGTTCTAATTGATAAAAATGGGTAAAAAAGTAAGAAAAATTATACTGGTCAAAATGAATAGAATCGGTTAAAAAACAGGTTAAACCGATGAGAAAATTGGTTAATTTACTCTATTTTATGACATAATAAATTTAATTTTACTCTACTTTATAAAAAATATCTATGAAAAATTAACTAGACACGTACAACGTACGTGCACTTTCCTAGTAATTTTAAATCTCCCAAAGTAATTAGTAATGGATTTTTTGCAAGTTGTATCATGTGATATGCTTTATGGACATCTTAACTTAATACGATATGTAACTCTCTAAACTCCATACGATATTATTTTGTGTGAACAATATTCACACGTTCAATATTGCCAGAGACTTCATTTTGACTCGGAAAATTACCAATTCAACCCACCATTGATAAAATACTCCGGTCCTTCACTTTATCCCATGTAAAATTTCTAATGAACATTTGACCCTCATATAATATTCCTAATGAGCATTTTATCCCTTGTGATATTAATTGGAACTATATTAGTGAGAGGACATGAATTTGTAAGCATGGGACGGAGACTGGACTTTTTTCACAAAAACAGAGAGGGGTATATTGTAATTTGATTTATCATAGGGAAGTAATTGTCTTTTTTTTTTTTTTTGGTACAAAACAAAAAAACAAAAAACTAACAAAAGAAAGGCTATATATCCCCTTCAAGCAGTGACATCAAAGACTGGGGCGTATTTCCCAGTACTGCCCTCCTCTCCCACAATCATGTCTCATCTTCGAAAGTGCATCGGCACAAGCATTCCCGCTTCTCAACGTGTGAGGGTAATTTGTTATTAACTCAATCAATAGTTTTATGCCCATAAATTCCAATATTGCAGCTGAAGTTGAATGCCCCGTCCCTTCCCCTATAAAAGCTACTTATGTCCGTCAAAATAAAGTAATCGAAAGCTCATATCAGAAACTATATACTTCGGGTGAGTTTGGCCCAGCGGTGGGAGCTCTTAAAAGCACTTCTAGACCTCTATTGTGATTTTTGAAGTGTTTGGCCCCAATTATAGAAATTGCTTTTAGTCAATCGTGATTTTAATGGTGTTTGGCCCCTAATATTATAATTACTTTTGGGATCTCCAGAAGCTAAAAATCAACTTATTTCATAAGCTACTAAAGTGTTACTTTTGCAAAAGCTATTATTCAAAAGCAATTATTTTATAATTGAATTTTATCATAATCAATTATTGCCAAAATTCATTTTAGTAAAATTAATTCTCCTATAATTGATTTTCGAGTCGCTAGGCCAAACTCACCCTTCTTAACATTTAGAACATGACGAGTAGCAGCAGTATTGTGGATAAAAGGTAACTATATAAACACCAATTTTCACTCCAATGCATGTTATTATTGCTAAATTTTCATTATATCTTCCATATATTTGTTTCTCGTTTCTAGGAATTAGTTTGTGCGAAATTTATTAGTGACTCGAGATATGTATTACAAATGAAGAAATGTAAATTTCATTATTGAGAAAAAAAGTTTACAGAGAAATTTCTTTTACAATCAGATAGAAGAAAAGAGAAAAATTAGATACAATGAATCTAGATGAATTACATATAAATAGAGAGACGATCATTCCTAACTGCCTAGCTGCCTAAACTAACTTTCTATTAAAGGAAAGTTAGTTATAACTGAATTTTACAGACTTCCTAAAATAGAAAAAAAAATAATTTAAGTTAAAATTATATATTCTTCAATATCCCCCCCTCAAGTTGGATCATAGATGTTCTTTAGAGACAACTTGGACATAAAATGATTGAACAAAGGAGAAGCCAATGCTTTAGTAAAGATGTCAGAAACTTGATTTTCTGTCCTAATAGGCAGGAGATGAATTGTTTTGTTTTGAACCAAATCTCGTACAAAATGACAGTCCACCTCAATATGTTTGGTCCTTTCATGAAAAACTGGATTTTTGGCAAGTTGAATTGCAGCTGTATTGTCACAAAAGAGGATAGTAGGTTTGGATGTGTCAATTTGGAAGTCTTGAAGAATTTGTTTTATCCAAATGATCTCACAAGATGCCACGGCTAATGCTCTATACTCAGCTTCTGCTGAAGATCTGGAGACAGTTGGCTGCTTCTTTGCTCTCCAAGACACTAAAGAATCACCAAGGAATACTCCATATCCAGTTACTGATCTTCTAGTGATTTTACATGCACTCCAATCTGCATCTGCAAAAGCCTTTAAATCTGTAGAGGATTTGGAGGAATAGAAAAGACCTTGGCCAGGAGCATTTTTGAGATATCTAAGTAAGTGAAAAACAGCTTGCAAATGAATCTCCTTTGGTGTAGTGACATATTGGCTTAACTTGTGAACTGCAAAAGAAATATCAGGTCTAGAGATTGTTAAATAAAGTAATTTACCTACCAATCTTCTATATAAGGATATGTCATCAAGAAGTTTGCTTTCTATTAGATCAAAATCCAGTTTTGGATCCATGGGAAGTTTATTTGGTTTACATCCCAATAAACCAGAATCTTCAAGTAAATTCAGAGTGTATTTTCTTTGTGAAAGAACTATGCCCTCTTGAGATCTTGCAATTTCAATTCCCAGAAAATACTTAAGCTTTCCAAGGTCTTTGAGTTTGAATTTGTTGTGTAGAAACTGTTTAAGACCATTTATTTCAGAAATGTTAGGTCCAACAATAATGATATCATCCACATAGACAAGCAAAGCAATGAAAGAACTTTCTGTCCCTTTTGTGAAAAGAGTATGATCTGATTTTGATTGTTGGAATCCATTGTCAATGATAGCTTCTGTTAATTTTACATTCCATTGTCTTGAAGCTTGTTTTAAACCATAAAGAGACTTCTGAAGTTTACAAACCATCTTTGGACCATTTTTGTAAACATCTCTTTTATAACCCAATGGAATGTCCATATAAACATCCTCAAAAAGATCACCATTAAGAAAAGCATTGTTTACATCAATTTGATGCAATTTCCAATTTAAACTAGCAGCCAAAGCAAGCAATATCCTTACTGTAGCATATTTTGCTACTGGAGAAAAAGTCTCTAAAAAATCCACACCTTCTTGTTGATTATACCCTTTAGCCACCAAACGTGCTTTGAATCTTTCTATAGTTCCATCTGGTTTGTGTTTGATTTTGTAAACCCACTTACTTCCTATAACATGTGCACCCTCAGGTAAAGGCACAATATTCCAAGTTTTATTATCCTCCAATGCTTGAATTCTTCCTGCATAGCCGTTTGCCATTCTGGAATTTTGATTGCTTGATGGAAAAACTGGGGTTCAGTTTGCATTGTGATATTGTGAACAAACTGCCTATGATCCTCAGAAAGTTTTGAGTAACCAACAACTTGAGAGATAGGATATCTACAACCTGTAAAACTTGAAACATTATTACACTGAAAATTATCAAGATAAGCAGGTTTCCTTTGTGGCCTAGAAGATCTTCTAATATTCATAGGCATACCATATTACAAATGAAGAAATGTAAATTTCATTATTGAGAAAAAAAGTTTACAGAGAAATTTCTTTTACAATCAGATAGAAGAAAAGAGAAAAATTAGATACAATGTATCTAGATGAATTACATATAAATAGAGAGACGATCATTCCTAACTGCCTAGCTGCCTAAACCTAGGTAACTAAATTCGCGTCCCAAGGGTTGACGCGCGCTCTGAATTCGCGCACTGAGCGCGAAATCGAAATTCGCGTCGTAATTCGCGCACTGCTTGTTGGTAATTCGCGCTCCGCTGGAAAAAATTCGTTCATTTCATATTTTAGTAATTAAAATAAAAAATGTTCCAGCCCAACCCAATTAACTTGTCCGCAAAAGCCCACCAAAATGTCATATCTGGCTCCAAAAGTACCGAGCGGTGAATTACATTAATAATGACTGATGGATGATGACATCATGTCACTTCTGATTTGAAACCATATTTTCAACAATTAATAGGACGTGTATTTGTTTAAATATTGTTTGATACAAGATTTATTATCATTTAAATTTTAAATGTCAAATTATTAACAATACTCAGTGAAATATGTTCAACGGAGAATAAAAAAATGTTTCAAAATATGCATATAAAATCACTGAACTGTTTGCTAAGATTTTAAAATATTTTATGGATTGTATAAAATGACATGTGTTTGTCATTTTGAATAAAAATATAATTTTTCACTAAATACTTCATAAAAGTTCACATGAAATGCCTTTTACGTTGTTAGGTATATATAAAATATAAATAATATTTTTATAAGTTAAAAAGTTCAAATCTATCTATTTATATCCATCAATACATTAAACTTGTTTTAAGTAAGAAAGTATAATTTTTTTTGTACTTCTCGTTTGTATTATAACTCTTTAAGATAATATATCTTATTATATTTAAATTATTATAATATTATTTTAAAGACGTTTTATAGACGCTCTCATATGTTAAATTCTTGATACATCGCGCTCTCACGCACCCGCACCCGCTCACGCTCGCGCTCACGCACGACGACTTAGTTACCTAGGCCTAAACTAACTTTCTATTAAAGGAAAGTTAGTTATAACTGAATTTTACAGACTTCCTAAAATAGAAAAAAAAATAATTTAAGTTAAAATTATATATTCTTCAATAATATGTTTTCGCACAAATTATAATTCCTAGAAACGAGATCCCCTGACCCGATATATCTGAGATGACAATTCGATAATATTATTTCTTGAAATATGTTGATCCAATATGAAATTACAAGTTTTATGTTTGGTTCATGTATTTCAGTAAGTAAAATGAAATTGAATTTTAAATGTAGCTTAATGTTCCATAATTCCATATTGCAATTAAAAAATTACTCGCTGAAATTCAAGAACCAAATATTTTCTAGAGGAAACATAATTATTTCAGCGAACCAAATATTTTCTAGAGGAAACATAATTATTCCTGCCTTAAGTCAACAAAGATACAATTGAAATTTAATTAGACGGTAAAAATAGACTATAGTAGTATGAGCGTAAATTGTCATGGGGGTGTACAGAAAAAAAAAGGTTCTTTCTTAAGAGAATAAGTAGCTTTCACCCAAAGAATAGGTAATTAGTAGCTTTCACCCAAAGAAAAATTCTCGTAGCACTAAAGAAATAAGTAGTTGGAGAAGTTATTTCCATTTGATTTATTAAGAGAATTATGGTTCAAAAGTTTGTTTTCTTGCGTATGTTTCGGCACATAAATATAGCAGTAAACTTTTTGCCAAATTATAAAAAAAAATCAAAACATTGTGGAAAAAATTTGTAAACAGAAAGGAAAATACCTAAGAAGAATTAGTTACGGAGTAGTTTATATTTTGGTTTGAATGGACCCGAAAACATAATTAATTTTTTCATGTTTTTTCATGGAAATGAAATGTGTAAAAATCTTAATCCACCGGGACAATGAATTGGGCCTAAAACATCTCCAGTTTTCCATTCATTGTAAAAAGTGAATAGGGGTATTTTTGCACCTTTTGGTGGGGATATATTTGTCATTTTAGCTTGGGAGGGGTTTTTTCCTAATAAAAATTAGTACAATTGAAGGTTTTTTATACTAAAAATAATACATGGGGACTTTTGCTAATTAGTCAAAGCCTATGGGTTATTTTTGCATTTCACTCTATAGCTCACTGATATAAAAACTTTTTTTTTTGTCATTATTGTGACAAAATTAATACTTTTATCACTAAATATATATAAAATAACAAATTTCATATTATCATTTAATATTTTTCACACGATTTTCATATACAATTGAAAAAACATAATAGGAATTTGAGTTGTGGATTTTATCTATTTCCCACATTAATTTACTTTCATCCCTCAAAAAAAAAACCTCTTAAAGGGAAATTAAAATGCGATATGTTTTGGAGCTGCAAAAGGATTTTCCTTTCTAGAATATGCATGCCCTGCTCAACCCATTAACAAACCCAACTTATTGTGCTGATAGGGGTGTAGGCGAGCTGAGTAGTATCGAATGACACATTGTTCAAGCTTGATTTGAATTTTATCAAGCATGAAATTTTATGTTTGAGTTTGGTTTGATTTCTTAACGAACCGAGCTCAAAAGAACTTTTATCGAACGAGCTCAAGCCGAGTATCGAGTAGCTTGATATTTACATGTAGATTTTAATATTTAGCTTATCGAGTCGAGCTCGAGTCGAGCTTCAAAACTTATCAAACGAGAAATCCTGTTAAAGCTTGTTGATATGTTTGACGAACCAAGCTTAAACGAGTTTTTAT
Organism: Penstemon davidsonii; assembly: GCA_034814905.1. Taxonomy (NCBI): domain Eukaryota; kingdom Viridiplantae; phylum Streptophyta; class Magnoliopsida; order Lamiales; family Plantaginaceae; genus Penstemon; species Penstemon davidsonii. The sequence goes on along the minus strand of JAYDYQ010002685.1, from coordinate 6,299,017 downwards.
CAAACAAGCTCGAGCCGAGTATCAATCAATTTAATTTGATTTTCAGCGCGTTTTGTGTTCACGTGAGTGGAAATAAAAAGTAAAATTGGTTTTACTCTCATAAAAAGTTGTACTATCAGGCCCAAATTTAAGAAATTAATTTGTGATTTCTAATTTTCTATATATTGTTCCCTTTACACTGAATTCGAGATCAAAATAGCAAACTCATGTACAGTAAGAAATTGATTATTTCTTAAAAAAAAAATTATAATGAAAAAATATTAAAGATCAATGTTAAATTTGACATTTTTTTAGATACTTGAGTGAAATTGATTCGAATATTTTCAACAGAATGATTTTCCAAAAAATGTTGGTGATAAGAATTTTAGTTAAGTTTATTATTGCAATCATGGATACACAAAAAAGTGAAAAACTTTGGGTATGTTTGTCTTGAAATGCTTTCTCTGAAAAGCCAAACAATTTTTTTTCTATTAAAAAATAAATTTATTCTCTCTAAATTTTTAAAAATATATTTTTTATTCTCTCATCTCTTAAAAAAGTATAAACAAACTGTACTTTGATGAATCTGTCTAAAATGAGATTTTGAGGGATGGGGAGCACATGAGATATCATTTATCTTGGTGACACATGTTCCCTTAGAATTTAACTTTAAATAATTTATTTTCTCAAAGACAAATTTATCATTTTTAATGAGTGAATTCAAAAACACCTCTTGTGTTTTATCTAATATAAAAAATACCTATGTTATTTTTATTAGCAACAAAACCTTGTACTTTTTTTATTAACAAAGAAAACCCCTCTCAAGTCGAAATGACAATTTTACCCCACCAAACAATGCAAAAACATCCCTATTACCTAAAAGATTACCAATAACCCCTGGTAACTTTAAAAATTGGGAATACACCCCCTCCTCCCCATTTTTTTTTTTTTTTTTTGAAAAAATTGACAAAATTCTGAATATGATTTATGAATCCCATATTAAAAAGTTGACAAAAATCTTATCCCCCACAGTTACATGTTTTGGCACTTTACCACCCATATGTACAAAATAAACACTTTACCCCCTGAAAAATAAAATTAGTTGCACTTTACCCCCTCAAATGATTTTATGCAATTTTTGTTTGATGGAAAATGTACATGTGCCCCTCACATGCATTTTCAAAGGGTAAATTAGTCACATCACGTCTTACTTGTCCAAATACTTGACGCATGTCTTGTAAACAAAAAATCTAAAGTTAAGTAGAAAAAAAATTATTTGTAAAGAGAGAGGGAAAAATGCGCGTCAGTAAAATATTTGGGCGAAAAATCGATGTTGGAACTAATTTACCCTTAAAATACACAAGTGAGACGCATATCTATGTTTTTTGGTAAACGGAATTGGCTTAAAATCATTTGAGGGAAAAAGTGTAACTGATTTTATACGTGCTTATTTAATTTATACTTTTGGGTGGTAAAATTCAAAATATGTAACTTTGAGAGGGGGTGTAAAGTGCAGTTTTCCCTAAAAATATTTTAAATGATCTTATACTGATGGTCTTAATTGTCAATTCATATAAAAATTTGATTACTTGAGAGATTTTTTTCGTATAAAATTTTGATTACTTGAGATTTTTTTTTTGGGAAAGAGATGAAATTAATTAGAGATAAGGGAGACATTTTTAAACATATTAATTAAAGGGTTAGTATGTAATTTAACATATTTTTATTTTTTCTAAATGTTCGATGCCATGTCATCATTGGACATTTTTGACCAAAACTTGTGGTTCAGATTTGTTGTTGACTTTTTTTAGTGGTTGAGATGGAACATCTCATGTACACCTATGTTCCATAAAATCTTATTTTAGAAAGACCCTACTTTGATTTGATATAAACTAATCAATCTTTTACATTACTTATCTCATATAATAAACAGAATTGGATCTTTCTAAAATGAGATTTTATTGGACAGAGGTGTATATGAGATATTCCATATCAACCATTTAAAAAAGTCAATAAAAGATCTAAACCACAATTTTAGGTCAAAATATCCGATATGGCGTGACTATGGAACATATGAAAATAGTAGACATTCAGTGAATTACATAAATAACCCTTTAACAAATATATTTCAAATATAGAATATTTTTTCTCTCCTTTATTATTTTTGTTATTTTCTCTTTCAAAATTTATCTTTCCATCTCCATGATCTCCAACCCCAATCTTCACCTTCACCATCACCTTCATGACTAACCAAAGAACATCTTTCAACCACCGTTTTTCTAAAATAATTTTATCTCTTACAATTTTTTCTCAAAATTCCAACCACCAACCTCACCCACAACCCGCAATCGCCCTATCCCCATTTTACTATTTAGTTTAGTTTCTCCTGCTATATATGTATAAACAGATCTACACATTTTTCTATTCAATTAACTCTTGATTTAGTATTAAATATTATGGTATCAGTTTCATATCACGATTTCTTTCCGCTAACTGCAATCATCTCTGAATTCATTTTTTCTTTCTTATGTATTTCGATTTAAGAACCAGAAGATTTTTATTTTGACATTTTATCGAACATATTACATACAATTCTGAAAATTTGTGGCATCAGTTTACACATAATTGATCTTAAATGAATGAATGTATGTTGTTTCTGTAAAGTAATTTTATATTCTCCATATATATACCAAAAAACGTCAACCTATGATTTATTTCCCAAAGTTTAAATATTTATATGAAAATAAATATCAAGGATCATATTGAACTAAATCATAAATTCCAATAGTTTATAACTTAAATTAAACATAATAAAACAAACAATTAGTATTTAGGGGTCAATGTGTAATTTCAAAAAATCTCAACGCACTTCCCACCCTCATTAAATCCGAATATGATGATGGTCTCAGGGATGAGGATTGGGGTGGGGCTGGGTTTAATTTAGTGGTGAAGAAAGAGGAAGTATTTGCATATATAATTAGTAATATTTGCATATATAATTAGTAATATAGTGCAACATAAAATAGGGTATATTGATCTTTTTACAGTTAGATGATTTAAAAATAAATTAAAATGGGACACTTGTCAACATGAGAAATAATATCTCATATGCTCTTCATTTGAAGAAATCTTATTTTATACAACTCCAACGGAATTTGGCATAAAGTAACTTCTTGGCAAAAATACATTTTTGGACTGACGAAAGTGCCAAAATTGAAAACGACAGTCAGAATTAGTGCCAAAATTGACACAATGATACCAAAATTGAAAAACGCTTAGTTCTATGGTGCCAAAAAATGAAATTTTAGAGGCATATCATTCATAAGGTTGAATTTATTAAAAAAAAATATTTATTCATAAGTTTCATAATACTTCTAATTTTAAATTAAGGAATATCTATTGAGATACAGTGAAAAAAGAAAACTAAGATCAACTCCAAAGGCTAATTGTAAATTAGTTCAATGTTTTGTCATCATAAAAAATAGGGGAATTATTGGATGAAGTTGAGTCTATGAGTTAATGGTTTGATGATAACATGTGTAGCAAAAAAAATATTATTACTACAGCCATTATTATTATTGTGTACCCAAATATTTTTTAATATAATTTTTTTACTATTTTATTATTATTATTATTATAAAAATGCTAGTGGGATAAATTGTGAATTGGAAGTAATTAGTGAGGGAAATCATGGCAAAAAATCATTTTTGGCACCATAGAACTAGGCGTTTTTCAATTTTTGTACCATGGTTTCAATTTTGGTACCAATTCTGACTTGCGTTTTCAATTTTGGCACTTCCGTCAGTTGACTTAACGGTCAACTGACGGAAATGCCAAAATTGAAAACGCCAGTTAGAATTGGTACCAAAATTGACACCATGGTACCAAAATTAAAAAACGTCTAGTTCTATGGTGCCAAAAATGAATTTTTGCTCTTATCTTTTATACTAATTGTCTTCTTTCCATAATCTCTAAGAAAATCTACTCATTTATAAAACTTATATCTATAATTAATTCATCTCAAAAAACTCAACCAAACAATATTATGATAATTGAGAAATTTTCTAAAATCTCAATTTATTTCTGAAGCCATTTTCTGAAAAGCAAGACACAGGCCCAAACTATTTGTTGTGATAAAATTAAAGTTGTTATTATAAAATGGCAAAATTGCAAAAAAGGTCCCAAGCTAATCAGTGATTTTGGATTTTCGTCCCAAGCTATATTACTTAGCCAAATTCATCCTGTAATTTTATATTTTTTTGGAATACCGCCCCCTTGCCACATGGCTTCTTACGTGTCACGACATCGCAAATTTTAGCATAAACAATTATACAAGATTGCAGAATTCGTCCCAAACTAATTATAAATTTTGATTTTTCGTCCCAAACTATATTAACTAGCCAAATTTCGTCTCACAATTTGTCATTTTGCATGAATTTAGTCCATTATTAAATTTCTAATTTAATGGAAATGACGATTCATCTTTTACTTTTTTAAGGAAATAATGGCAATTTACCCCCTATAATATTAATAATGTTCAATTTACCCCCTATATTTTGAAAAGGAGCAATTTACCCCCCTGTGAAAATTTTAAAAAAGTATTTTATCCCCTTGAACGGGAGAGTGTAACTCAATTGCATAATTGAGAGTGGGCATGCAAAGTGTTTTATAACAAGGGGGTAAATTGCTACATTTATTATAATACAGGAGGTGAATTGCCACATTTATCACAACACAGGGGGTTAAACTGTCACATTATCATAACACAGAGAGGTAAATTGAACATTATGAATATCACATGGAAGTAAATTGCCATTAACTTTTTTTAAGAGAAAAATAGTATGGATTTTCGAAATTCCCGTGCGCTTTTGAGAAAAAAAATCCTATCTCAGTTCATTAGGAAAAATTTGTGCATTTTTTTTTTGTATTAATAAATAATAAATATTCATAATTAGTTTGGAACAAATTCTTTTTTCACATGTCATTTCAATTACGGGACGAAAGTCGGCGAGTTAATATAGTTTCGGACGAAAAACCAAAATTTGTAATTAGTTTGGAATGAATTCTGCAATCTTGTGTAATTGTTTATGCTAAAATTTGCCACGTCGTGACACGTAAGAAGCCATGTGGCAAGTGGGACGATATTCCAAAAAATTATAAAATTATGGGACGAATTTGGCTAAGTAATATAGCTTGGGGGGGGGGGGGGGTGGGGGGGGGGGGGGGTGGGGGGGGGGGGGGGTGGGGGGGGGGGGGGGTGGGGGGGGGGGGGGGTGGGGGGGGGGGGGGGTGGGGGGGGGGGGGGGTGGGGGGGGGGGGGGGTGGGGGGGGGGGGGGGTGGGGGGGGGGGGGGGTGGGGGGGGGGGGGGGTGGGGGGGGGGGGGGGTGGGGGGGGGGGGGGGTGGGGGGGGGGGGGGGTGGGGGGGGGGGGGGGTGGGGGGGGGGGGGGGTGGGGGGGGGGGGGGGTGGGGGGGGGGGGGGGTGGGGGGGGGGGGGGGTGGGGGGGGGGGGGGGTGGGGGGGGGGGGGGGTGGGGGGGGGGGGGGGTGGCGGGGGGGGGGGGGGGGGGGGGGGGGGGGGGGGGGGGGGGGGAGGGGGGGTGGGGGGGGGGGGGGGGGGGGGGGAGGGAGGGGGGGGGGGGAGAGGGGGGGGGGGGGGGGGGGGGGGGGGGGGGGGGGGGGGGGTGGGTGCATACTTTTTACGGCAAGTTCTTGTACAAAGATTGCGGGGATTGCGTCACATTCATATGCTGTATCGAAATATGGGATCGTGGGATTGACTAAGAATTTGGCTGCTGAATTGGGATTGCATGGGATTAGGGTTAATTGTATATCACCATTTGGGGCTTTGACTGGATCTGATATTGATGAGAAGAAAGAAGAAATGTTTGAGAGTGTAATGGGTGTAGTGGGGAATTTGAAAGGGAAAATCTTGAAAGCTGAGGATATTGCAAAGGCTGCACTTTATTTGGCTAGTGATGAAGAATCTTATGTGAGTGGAATGAATCTTGTGGTGGATGGAGGGTATTGTGTTGTTAATCCAACTTTACTTCATGTTTGTAAGGCCTAATTGATTCATATGCATGGCCACCTTCAATTTGTTAAATAAAGAAAGTCTGGCCTTTTTATATTGTTACATTATTGATTGTTATGTTACATACATGTTATATGGCCAGTGTCAATAATCAATATTGTACAAAACAATAGATTGTAATTTTGACACTAATATGAATGGTACACGAAAGTGGAAAACTAGATATATATTTGTCAATGGATGCATATGTATACTAGTTAATGTATCAATAATAACACCAAATTAAATGGATCTAACACTAAAATGGGAAGACCCCTGGAGATAAATTTGGAGGTAATTTGTAATTTGGTTAAGAAGATGTCCTCGAGATCGTCTTATATTGACCATATTCTCGAGTATTATAGGAGTTTCCTTAGGAAATCATGAAACATTCGGATGCGATAGCAGATGTATTGGTGAGCATCATTTCATAGGAGATCGATTGACCCCTTGTTGATCTATATTTGGCAATTCTTGTTATATGATTTGGTTTTTTTTTAAGACTGTTAATATATCATTACATCAATCACTGTATCAATGAATCTATTCAAATCTATTTAACTGGTATTAGAGTACAAAGATAAACTAATTATAAATACTAGTATATGATTTAGTATAGTTTCTCATCTTTTCTAGCAAGAAAAAAATAGTAATTGGAACGGATAATTCATTCCTCATAATAGGATCTAGGAGTATATATCTTATCAAGGGATAGTAGTTCAAATTAAAATTTGGGCCCTCAAAACTTGTACAAAATAAAGATGATGGGCTCGGGCCGCTCGGCCTTTGGGCCTGATAGAAACCACCACAACTAAAAAGATTTTGTGTTTCTAATGGATAAAAGAGGCGAGTTTGGTGTCTAGCAATGGAAAAAAATCAAAAAACAATTTTACAGGAATTAATTTTATCATCATTTATTTTGAAAATAATTATATCATAATTCATTGTTTTTGTATAACTGTTTTTGTCAAAAGTAACAAAAATATTTTTGTTACTTTTGAATTAAGTTGAATTTCTACTTATGGAGCTCAGAAATGATTATGACATCAGAGGTCAAACACTATAAAAATCACAACTGACAAAAAATAATTTTAATTTCAGAGCCAAACATCTACATAATCACGAAAAAGATAAAAAATGCTTTTGAAAACGTTCACTGTTGAACCAAAGTCACCAAATTCATCTATTAAGTATTCTAAAGAAATTTTAGGTTTTAAACATAAAGTAAAATATCTCTTCAATTTGATCTCTAGTTAATGTTATGATATACATTATAGAATAGTCTGTCATATTATCTGGACCCACAATAGAGATAGATAGGGTAAACTCAATATTCATACTTATACTATTCAACTTTTGAATTATGGATACTTTAATGAGATCGTATCTATTGTATCATTTATTCAACGGATTTTCTCACATACTTTTGTGTCATATTTTGATGTTAAACATATATATCTTTAAATTAATTTGTGTGGATACACTCATATGTAATGACAATGACAGTAAATTTATAATATGACACCAAAATATGATAGAAGATAAATTTCCTCTAACCAGTTGTAAATCGTGGATAAGTCCATAGGAAGTCTTGGCTTGATGGTAAAGATGATGGAATTCTTGGTGTCGTATTTTACCTGAAAAGTGCTTACTTGTGTACGTTATATATTAGTTTCGTTAATAGAATAAAATCGCACTTTATGCAACAACTTTTGCAAGTTTTCGCAGAGGTATGAGAAGGTAGTGAAGAAGATGTCTTTGATTGACTTTAATCCCGGGCGAATGTACGCTACTTCAGATAAAACTCGGGTATGTTGAACAATTCTTATTTTCTAATCACAGGAAGGTAAATTGAACATTATAAATATCACATGGGTAAATATCCATTAACTCTTATTTTGCCCTAATGCATTTTGCCCTAATGCAAAATCGAAAGTGCCATAATACAGATATCTCAAAATCGAAATTGCCATATTATAGATATCTCAAAAGCACAAATGATGCATACTTAACCATATCCTGGCATAACTCTCCCAATACTTTTCGTAATTTCGAACCAATTATTTCGATTTGCATATCCAATAGAGACTTATTTTACCATTGCACACATGGTGTAATGGTGTAAGTGGGCTCAAAGGGACTATTATGCCTTGGACTATAAAGCCATGTAACATAAGCAAAACGGAATATTTTGCCAACGCCTTGTGTCTTAATGTGGCTGCCTGAGACATTAAGTGAGGTGACAAAGTGCGAATCGTTGTAGGGTGCGAAAACTAGAAAAGGTTCGGGAGAAAGTGTAATTTTCCTTTCTTTGTATTTTGTTAGTAATTAAAATGTAATGAGAACTTCATATGCAATGATGTACTCACATTTTCACTAAAATAAAATAAAAAGAGCTAACGACAATTTACTTCCCTGTTATTTGCATAATATTCAATTTATCCCCTGTGAATTGAAAAAAAAAGCATTTTCCCTCCTTCTGAAAATTGTAAAGGAGCAATTACTTAATCGCCAAAATTGAGAGTGGACATGAAAAATATTTTGTAACATAGGAGTGGTAAAAGTGCCACATTTATCAAAACACAGGGGACAAAGTGCCACATATAATAAGGGTAGTTTTGCTAATTCGTATCTTTTTTATGTTTAAAAATGTCAAAGAGGTTGTGTGAAACTTTTGTAAGATCATAAGGGAATAAAATGCTCTTTATTAAATCACATGGGATAAATTAAATGTTATACATATAATAGGGGGTAAATGTTTCAACCAAATGTATACAACTGTTTATTTTATTTAACCCAAATACAAACTTTACTATTAATTCACTACAAAAATCAGTCAAAATAGCGACGGAATCAGTGACGGATTTTTCTTCAAAATCCGTCGCTGATTTAGTTAGCGACGGAATCAGAGACGGACCAAAATCCGTCGCTAAAACCTTCGTCGCTAAATATTAGCGACGGATTTAGCGACGGAAACTTCAGCTACGGATTTAGCAACGGATTTTGTCCGTTGCTGAGTGATTAGCGACGGAAAAACAATTCCGTCGCTAAAATATATCTAGCGACGGATATAATATCCGTCGCTATATATTAATGTAGCGACGGAGATTATTTCCGTCGCTATATTAATATTCAGCGACGGATATACTGAATATTAATATAGCGACGGACATATTTCCGTCGCTATATTATTCAGCGACGGAAATTATATCCGTCGCTGAACATTATAGCGACGGAAGTATTTCCGTCGCTGTTTGTATTTTTAGCGACGGATTTTAAATCCGTCGCTGAATTAACATTAATTTCGTTTTTTTTAAAATAATTATTATTTTTTTTCCAAAATAACTTGTATTACCGCAATTAATCCAATAATTCACTACCACAATTAATCCAATAATTCACTACCACAAACATTCCAACAATTCGCTACCACAAACATTCCAACAATTCAATACCACACAATTAATCCAACAATTCAATACCACACAATTAATCCAACAATTCAATACCACAATCTCACATACATAAAATAAATTAATAAGTACTCAATAATAATTATCATTTTCCTAATCATAAAAACCTAAAGATTCAGTTCAAAATTATCATAAAACTAAAGTAAAATTGTTCCCAAAGTAATGTAAACCTTCATATCGAATCTTGATCATTTGGCTGCTGAGAAAGAGGTCGTGTAACATCTTGTGGTTGAGACTGGGCATGAGGTGAAGCCTGAGCATGAGGCGAAGATTGGGCCTGTGGCGGAGGCTGGGTCGACTGATGTGGAAGGGGTGCCATATTCCCCATATACCCAAACATTGGGGATGACATATAATATGAAGGTTGGGAACCGGCAACTGAAGACTGAAATGGAGCCACGAGTTGTTGGTGAAACATGTTACCACGCGCCATCATCATTTGCCACTGTTGCATCATGTTATCCATGTCTCCCCTCATTGTGTTAATTTTCTCCTCATAGGCCTTCTCCCGCATATTTGAGTCTTCTTTTACTTTTTCTATTTCCTCCGCATAAGTTTGAAACTGTGATTTTAGTGTGGAAATCTCGTTAATTACCTCATCGGGGGGTTGTTGATTTTGTGAAAGTCCTCTTGATGAACCACCTTTAACTAACTTGGCCTCAGAAGCCAAACCATAACACCTCCCCTTCTTGTTTGGTGGCCCAACGACGTCTATCCACATCTACATAAGAAACAATATAACAATTGATTAATATTTAACTATAAATAATAATTACGTAATTTAAATAAAATAATAAAACTATAAGTCATATTCATATTACCTCCAACTCAGTTTGTGGATCCACTACACCAAGTTCTGTGGAATCTTGACTCGAAATGACATCCACAAAATTTCCCTACAAGACAAGTTTATTAATTAATACAGATAACTAAATGTCCAACATATTAAATACGCTAGTATAAAGTAACTAACGTGTGTAAACTCAGAACGTTCGTCGACCCATTCACGTTGGCCATCAACTACTTTTGAATGAGTAAGCATAAATACATCAGCTCGGGATGGTTTAGCTCCAGTTTTTGTTGTCTGTGAAAAAATAATAATTATAAAACATACATATGAAAAAGAAAAATATAAAATATGGAGTTGAACTTACAATATCATCCGAGTGACATAATTGTGACTTACTCCCACCAGCATAAAGTGGGAAGCCCATACCATCACAGTCCGATGCCCGATTTTGCTTATTTTTTTGACTACTAGCTATAAATTTAGGGTCAGTCTTCCATCTATGAACCATCAAATCCCAATAACCTACCCCAATCCAGTCAGGTCTCTGAAATTTTTTTTTCTACCCGGGCTTTATATAACCTAACAGATAGTTCCTTTCCGGCTTTCATTTTATAAATACGCCAGATAGCTTTCTCACAATTTTGGTTCCAACGATATTTGTCCTGCAAGTCATTATAAGAAACTCCATAAAATAAAAACCTATTAGAAGAAATCAATATACATATAAAATTAAAAAAATTATACCTTAAATTTGTTGAACCACATCTCTTTGACCTCCCGAGGGACTTCAGAATAACAAATCCATGTGCCTTCATAGCTTTCACATATTTTCTCCATTAAGAACTTAACGACTGCATATGAGTTAGGGTAAAACCTATAATATAACCAAAATGTAAAACATTAGCTAGCATAATAAATACGGTAAATGTTTATTCTTTATAAATTATTAAAGAAAATTAAAATTTCATACTCGTCGCCTCGAGGTTCTATGTAGATCCTCGTATCAGTTGAACTCGGACCGACTGAAGGTCCCTCTGGTGTACTAGGAGAACAGGGAACACGACTAAGACGACTAGATGTCCGATCATCTGCAGGAACGGAACTGTGAGATCGGGGACTAGGTGAAGTACTAGGAATATGATCTAAAGGAGGCATGTATGCGTCCATAGGTGCTGCTATCGATCGTTTTCCACCTCCTCTACTTGACATCTGCAAGAAAATTAAGTAATATGCATTGAAAGGTTAATATAAGCATTGACAATTACACAAATAATCTTAGTTAATTTGACATGATAAATTGGAAGATAAAATATTAAAGTAATTAGTGATAAATAAAATAGAATGTTTGTGTCACTAATTAAAGTTAGATATATATCTCATAATAATAAAAGAAGAGAATACAAATAATATATTATTCTTCATCTTCTTCTTCTTCTTCTTCATCATCTTCTTCTTCTTCTTCTTCTTCTTCTTCTTCTTCTTCTTCTTCATCTTCATCTTCTTCTTCTTCTTCTTCTTCTTCTTCTTCTTCTTCTTCGACAACCTCATATGCACGCATCGTTGCTAAATTTGTAATGTTGACTTCTTCAAAACCTCCATCAGCCAAATCTCCTATGGGTTCGGTGGTATCAACAACTAAATTTTGCATGGTAGTCCTCGGTTCTTGCAAAACTTCTTCTACATTACAACTTTGATCCACTCTACTTCATGGTCTTGTATTTATTATAATACGCCAATTAATCCTATCTTTTTTCTTTCCTGGGTATGGGAGAAAGTAGACTTGAGATGCATGTTGAGCTTCTACATTCGGACGGTTCTCTAAGTTGACATCATCCCCTTCATTTTCAGTGTCTTCAGTACCATATAGACAGTCCCTCATAGCATCAACTACAACATTTTCGTATCGGTTGTATCCCTCGTCGTGCCAAAATTGAGGATTACTACTCGAAGCTCCAACATTTTCGTATCGGTTATTATACGGATTATGTGGCTCAATCTCTCCATGTGAGGTCCAATACCAATAATTAGGCATAAATCCTTTCCTTAACAAATCTAGTTCCACGAGTTCAGGATCCATATATTTACAATTTTTATGTACATTGCAAGGACACCTAATTTCTTTATCTTCTATATATCGAGGTTGAGATTTTGCATGTTGAATAAAACTTTTAACCCCATGATAAAACTCCATTGTTAAGTTTTTATTGGGCAAAAGTCTGTTATACATCCAACCACGTTGAATTTGAATATTATCCATCTTCTACAAAAATAATTAATTAATTAGTCATTTAAATTTTAGTAAACTCCCAAATAATATATACATGTTGAGCAAGTACAAACGGCTCATATTTGGGATAATTAACACTAAGGAGATAAATGAAACCTATACTAAAGGGCATAAGATTTGTATGGTCTTGAGCGAGCTTCGAACTATGTTGACAAAGCCATAGCACTGATGTTTATAGATGAATAAAGTAAAGACACAACAAAGCAAATTAATTGGTAATGAAGCCAAGAGCACATTCAAGACCACGGTGCACGTTAAATTTTCAATACTCTGTACTATTTGATTTGCCAAACAAAAAATTTGTGCAAACACACAAGGCTATTACCATAATTATAGCCTCCCTCATCATTATTTCCCTTGGATAACTCGTCCCCACTCGGAACATATTTTTTGTTTCCAACATTGTAATAAAACTTATCGTTGTGTACTAATCTATAACCACCACTATTGTAATAAAATGCATTCCTTACTAGCAAGTCAAAATCTATAACCACCACTATTGTAAAATAAACATATTTCACACACAAATTTCAATAACAACAACACAAATTTAATATCCATTAACAAAAAAATAAATAGCAGCCCATTTTTGTTAAAGAAATTGAAGATCTTACTTGAAGGAGTCGGAGTCGCGGTCTGGAGGGACGGCACGGTCTGGCAGGCAGTGGCTGGCAGGGACGGCGCGGAGTCTGGCTGGTCGGAGTCGCGCGGGTTCGGACTGGCCGTGGTGGAGTCACGCGGGTTCGGGCTTGCGGCAGGGGCGGCGGGATCTGAAAGGGAGTGGCTGGCCTTGTGGAGTCGCGCGGCTGAGGGAGAAAGAAGAACCTGACCGTGCTGCGGCTGCGGTTGTGGCTGCGGCTGCGGCTGCGGTTGTGGCTGCGGCTGCGGCTGTGGCTGCGGCTGCGGTTGTGGCTGCGGTTGTGGCTGCGGCTGCGGCTGTGGCTGCGGCTGCGGCTGCGGCTGCGGTTAGGGTTGCGGGATAAAGAAGAAGGGCCGCGGCTGCGGCTAGGCTAGGGTTGCGGCGGCTGCGGCTAGGCTAGGGTTGCGGCGGCTGCGGCTGGGCTAGGGTTGCGGCGGTTGTGGCGGCTGCGGCAGAAAGAGAGAGGGAAAAACTGAAAGTGAGAGAGAGAGTGAGAAGAGGTGTGGGGGAGAAATTAGGGTTTATTATTAATTATTATTATTAAATCATTAATTATTTATTATTATTATTAATATTATTATTTTTTTTGTTTATCTTAAATCATTAATTATTTATTATTATTATTAACATTTTTTTAAATTCATTAATTAAATTATTGTACAAAATTGATGAAATTAAAAAAATAATTAATGCTATTAAAGGGTTTAAATTGAATCTTTATTTATTTTTTGTCCTAGTTTAAATTGAACACATTGATCATTTTTTATTTTTGTACGTGTAATTGACCAATTGTTGACCTTAATGTTGGGATTCGGTAAGATAAACAGTCCTAAGCACAGCGGAAATTAAAATTTTTAAGGACCTCTTACGGAATCTTGCCAGGATACTAAACTGGATGTATATATATGAATATAAAACGACAAGAATAATTAGATCCAAATTATACCTGTCTCCTAGCAAATCCAAGTAAGCAGCAAAGTCGTTGCGTTTTCTCCCTCGGTAGAATCGATCCAAGCTTCGTTGTAGCGCCCCACGTGTTGCGCCTCTACGAGTTGATACACCACAATATCACGAAATATAATATATCCTAATCGGCTAGAACATAGGATATATTAATATCTAGGATTAGAGAACAAGATTGGAACGAGAACGAGATCGAAAAATTCTTCCAAAAGGAAGAAGAGGTTCGGCCGATCACACTAGGGAGAGAGGGAGAAAATTTTCTTGACTTGGCTTTTTGGCTCTTGATTAGTGTGTTTGAGATATGACCTTAAGTCTCCTATTTATAGGAATCTCATCATCCTAATCCTCCTAGGATTAGGACTCCCAAGTCTTCTAATTCTCCTATATGGGCCATGGCCCTATTAATTGGAAGACTAAGTCTTCTAATTAATTCATGGTCCATACTTGATTTAATTAATTGGGTCTTTATTTAATTCCCAATTAAATAGCCCAATTAATTTATTTCTTTCTCATTTAATTAAATTAGACTCTAAGTCTATTTAATTAAATATCCCCATTATTAATTAAATCCAATTTAATTAACTAACTCACAAATTAAATTCCAATTTAATTTCCAGTCTTGATCCTATTCCAATTGGATCACGTTCGCTCCAATTGGGTCGACCCAGTCGACCCAGTCACCCCAATCGACCCAGTCGATATAGTTGACTCAGTTGTTCTTCATTTCCTCGCTTTCGCTTCATGTGTATTGTGTATGCCCCCGTAGGTTCACCACATAATTGGCCGTGGGTTGCAATTAAATATTTATTTAATTACTCGAGTATTAAATACTCTAAATCAATCGAACACTCTGTCGATTGATCATTCCAAAATTAGCACCCCTGCTAATTTGGGAATTCTCCCACACTCCACGGTCGATGTCTGGCCACAAGCCCATGGAGCCCAATCACTGGTGAATTAATTCAGTGAACCTTTTAATCATTTACAATTTCCATATACGCTATAATCTCTCCATCGATCGATCTCCCAGTCAATACTTAAGGGCATGGATTTTTCATCGGTTCCCTTTTATTTTGTTTTGACTTTATGCATTCTGATCTCGAAATAATTCTCTTTGACTTAATCTTTATGAGCTACTTTCATAAAGCCGTCAGATACCTTGGCCAAGGATTTTACCAGAATTAATTTCTCACAGAAATCCATAGGAGAATTTCCCAACCTATCAAGTCGGGTCAATGGATCCTTTGTTGATGATATGAACCTGCATACGAGTTCCTCTATACCCAACGTGAATCCACAGAGACTTTCTGGCGATCTCCAGTCGGTCGGAATTCACATCTAAGTATAGACGTTCTCGCACCAGATAAACCCTATCACCTCAAGTGTTTGGGGATCATTCCTCGTATACTGTTGTAAATTGGAATAACTTCAACTCCGATATGCGACTACCGCTTCCATGATGAGTTATTTCCTAATTGGGGTATTCAGTGCACTTGCCATCCCAGCAAGCCACCCACTTATGTGTATCGACTATCCCAGTCACGCTCGTGGACCCCAGCGTCCTCCAGTTCATCGGAGTATACACATTAGTGAGAGTCTAACCGAATCCAACGATGTCCCATCTCGATTGGATTCTACGACTCTTGAATATGTTCTAGATCACGGCCTTGGAGATCAGTCCACGGGTTGTCCCATAGCCCTGTGATCTAAGGACTTATATCCTTATGCGTAGATAATTATTACATAAGATAAAGTTGACCATATAATAAAGATGCATTTATTAATCTAAAATGAATAGTTCCTTTATTTATTACAATAAATGGCAGCCATACAGTTGGTTTGCCGGACACTATTCTATCAATCTCCCACTTGTCCTAAAGCCAACTTTCTATGTTCTTGAGTCCCATCTTTATCAGATGTTTCTCGTATGCCTTTTGAGGCAGTGGCTTCGTAAGCGGGTCCGCGATATTATCTTCTGAGTCGACACGTTCCATCTTAATGTCTCCTCTACCAATGATATCCCTTATCAAATGGTATCGTCGAAGTACGTGCTTGGATTTCTGATGAGATCTCGGCTCCTTTGCTTGCGCTATTGCTCCATTATTATCACAGAAGATAGTAATGGGCTCAGCAATGCTAGGTATCACATCCAATTCCTGGATGAAGTTTTTCATCCAAACACCTTCCTTAGCGGCTTCACACGTTGCAATGTACTCTGCTTCGGTGGTTGAATCTGCGGTAGTATCTTGCTTGGAGCTTTTCCAGCTTACCGCACCACCATTGAGGCAAAATACGTATCCAGATGTTGACTTGAAATCGTCTACATCACATTGGAAGCTCGAATCTGTAAAGCCTTCCAATTTCAATTCTCCTCCACCGTATACCAAGAACAATTCCTTAGTCCTTCTCAGGTACTTCAGAATTGCCTTTACGGCTATCCAGTGCTGCTCTCCTGGATCAGACTGATAGCGACTCGTAACGCTTAATGCGTACGCCACGTCTGGTCTAGTACATAGCATACCATACATTATGCTTCCAATAGCGGAGACATATGGTATTTGAGACATATTGTTTCTCTCTTCAGGCGTCTTTGGGGCCATAGACTTAGAGAGTGCAATACCATGTCTCATTGGAAGTAATCCTCTCTTGGATTCTTCCATACGGAATCTCTTCAGTATTTTATCTATGTACTGTGATTGGGAGAGGCCCAGCAGTCCTTTTGATCTATCTCGGTAGATCCTTATACCTAGTACAAAGGATGCTTCTCCCAAATCCTTCATTGAGAATTGTGTAGACAACCATGCTTTCGTTTCGGATAACACCTTTATATTGTTTCCAATGAGAAGGATGTAATCAACGTAAAGCACCAAAAATTCAACTGTACTCCCACTGATCTTCCTGTACACGCAAGGTTCGAACACG
Source organism: Penstemon davidsonii (assembly GCA_034814905.1). Taxonomy (NCBI): domain Eukaryota; kingdom Viridiplantae; phylum Streptophyta; class Magnoliopsida; order Lamiales; family Plantaginaceae; genus Penstemon; species Penstemon davidsonii. The sequence goes on along the minus strand of JAYDYQ010002685.1, from coordinate 6,281,892 downwards.
TTTTTGATGAATCCAAACGTTTGGATTGTTTCATCGAAACGGATGTTCCAACTTCGGGAAGCTTGCTTTAGTCCATAAATGGACCTCTGGAGTTTACACACCTTGTGCTCATCTCCTTTGGATGCATATCCTTTTGGTTGCTCCATGTAGATCTCCTTATCAATGTCTCCATTGAGGAAGGCGGTCTTCACATCCATCTGCCATATCTCGTAGTTATACCACGCAGCTATGGCTAGCAAGATTCGAATGGATTTAGGCATTGCGACGGGCGAGAAGGTTTCCTCAAAGTCAATGCCTGGTCTTTGAGTGTATCCTTTTGCCACTAGTCGCGCCTTGTAGGTTATTACCTCTCCGTTCACTCCTAGCTTTCGCTTATAGATCCACTTGCAACCCACGGGAGTCACTCCCACTGGTGGATCTACCAAGGTCCAGACCTTGTTTGAGTGCATGGAGTCCAATTCGGATTCCATGGCTTCGCGCCACTTTCCCGAATCTATGTCCAACATAGCTTCATCGTAAGTCCTTGGGTCGGTTAGAGACTATCCAGTCTCATGCAGCAGACCGTAGTACCTTTCGGGTTCTCTACGCTGTCTTTCTGACCTACGAAGTATTGGTGTACTTACTGGTGCACTTTCATGCTCTTGTTCTCCCACTGCCTGTGGTGATGGGTCAGCTTGTTTGACCTCTTCGGCCTTTTCAGCTTCAGTGACCTCATCTAGTTCTATGTTATGTTCTTTCTTGTCCACCAAGAAATCCTTCTCTAAGAAGTGTGCGTTCCTTGAGACAAACGTAGTTTGTCTCGTAGGATCATAGAACTCGTATCCTATCGAGTTTTCTGGATACCCCACGAATTTGCACAAAGTGGATTTTGTTTCCAATTTATCTCCCACTAGCTTCTTGACGTAAGCGGGAGATCCCCATATGCGCATGAATGCGTATGAGGGTGCCTTGCCAAACCATAATTCGTATGGTGTCTTTTGTACGGATTTAGAAGGTACCATATTTAGTATCTTCGTTGCCGTGAGGAGGGCATGTCCCCAAAATGAAAGAGGAAGGTCAGTGGCACTCATCATGGATCGAACCATGTCCATCAAGGTTCGATTCCTTCTCTCAGCTACTCCATTTAATTGCGGTGTAGCAGGAGGAGTCCACTGAGATAATATTCCATGCTCAACAAGATAATTCAGAAATTCGTTACTAAGAAATTCTCCACCTCGGTCAGAACGAAGAGCCTTTATCGTATGACCAAGTTGATTCTCTACTTCCATCTTGAATTCTTTGAATCGCTCAAAGGCTTCAGACTTGTGTTTCAGCAAGAACACATACCCATAACGGCTATAGTCGTCAGTGAAGGTGATGAAGTAGTCGTAGCCTCCTCGGGCACTTTTCCTTAGTGGTCCACATACGTCAGTATGTATCAAGTCCAATGTTTGATTGGTTCGCTCAGGGTTTCCTTTAAATGGCAACTTAGCCATTTTACCCTTAAGACATGGTTCACATGTTGGCATTTCATCAATGTGCTTGATTTCAAGCGCGCCAGATGATGCTAACTTTTGAATCCTTGACTTGGATATATGTCCAAGTCGAGCGTGCCATAATTGGGCAGAAATTTCATTATCTTGTTTTCTTTTGTTTTGTTGTACGTGCATAACTAATTTAGGTGGTTCTATGGTGTATAGTCCATCTTTCAATGTACCAGTGAAAAACAAATGATCATTCATGAATAATGAAAATGAACCTTTATTAATTGTAAAATTAAAACCTTCATTATCCAAAACAGGAATAGAAATAATGTTTTTCACTAAACCAGGTACATAAAGAACGTTCCTAAGGACTAACTTATTACCACCTAAATCTAACTCCACTTCTCCTATGGCCTCGGCAGCAGCTCTAGCTCCATTGCCAAATCGCAGGATCCAATCCCCGGGCCTAAGTGGCCTTGTTGCTCCCATCACCTGTAAATCATTACAAAGATGAGAACCACAAGCAGTGTCTAACACCCAAGATGCACAGTTAATTGATAAATTAACTTCAACAAGGAATATACCTTTCGAGTTCTCCAAGAACTCTACTTTGATCCTCTCCCTTGACCTCGTGCAGTAAGGAGCTCTGGTTTCCATTTGTCTTGACTTTGATTGTCGCCCAGTCCTATTACCAACCCCTGCTTTCTTTCCAAAAGAAGCTTCATGTTCCTCGAGCATTTGTCGCAGGACGTGCACAGTAATCTCTCGCCTTTGGAGATTCAAGTCCGCGACAAAACTGTCATATGATCTAGGAAGAGATTGTAGGATTAAATCCACACGAAAAACATTGTCCATCACGACACCCATATCATCGAGTTCAGAAAGAAGTCGAATCATCTTGTGTACGTGGATTCCGACAGGAGTTTCTCTTCTCTTTCTTGCTTGCAAGAGTTCTCTCGTTATCGCGAATCTGCGACGTCCATCTCTAATCCCATAAAGGAATTTGAGATTCGAGAGAATCTCTTTCGCGGATACCATATGCTCATGTTGTAACCGCAGATCAAGTGACATATATTCCAACATGTAATCACAAGCTAAGCTATCATCCAATTTCCATTTGGTGATGCTTTTTCGAAGCTCTTCGGGAACATCATGTGAAATATCAACGGGTGGAGGTACAGACAAAACGTATGAAATGTTTTCAGCATCAAAAAGTCCATTCAAGTGGTGTGTCCAGAAGTGCAGGTTTAAAATGTTACGTTCAAGTGATGAGATGGACAAATCTCTAAGTGCTCTAAGCTCTTTAGTCATCATATCTATAAACAAGACGATAGAAGAAATTAATACGCGAATGATTAATTTTAAATGCACAATTTACAAACATGGATTTTATTTGTAAATTACTCCCACTATTTTAATCAAAATCTTATGCCTCCACATAAGTTTCGGGAATATTAAAATATCCTAGCGGGCTCAAGGCCCAAATGCAATCTTCTAGTACCCACGACTTGTTGGCCATACTATTAGATCCACTTGGTGGGCGATCACGTCGCCGGTTAACCATCGCAGCTAACCCTTGAGTTCATTTAGCCTCGTTTTTCGTTATGGACCCACGACTCGTGAGACATCCATATTTACTAGCGTTAAATCATGTCCAATACTCGTGGAGAGAAATAGTTCAATCTTAGACGCCCCACGACTCGTGAGACAGCGCCTAGAACCTTGTTATCCCCTCCCTTGGCACTAAACTGTGCATCGAGGCAATAAACATATTATCTTCCTATAGCTCGACCCACGACTCGTGAGACATCGAGATATATTCGTACAATATGCTTAAGACCTAGTAATTGGATAGGCTCGGACCATATACACCATTCATATGCGCCCGTTATTCGATTTAATATTATAATTGAGTTTTAAAGTTCAATTGGAGGTTTTTCAATTTTCTTGTGCGAGGTCTCATCAGATTATGCTTTATCTTGTTTACGTTATCTATTCTAAGCATGCATGACATACATCAAAGAATAATAAGTAAACATACATCACCTAGCAGGATATGATTGATCGATTGCCCATCCTATGCGATCCATCACGAGCCATGCGATGGATCAATTGGTCAGTCTAGGGTGGAAATTAAATGTCCTAACTATTACAATATACAAACCCATACATGCATGGGCCTTCTTGTAATATACTCCTTGATTGGGCCTCCATGTATTGAATTGGGCCTCCATGTCCTCCAAGGTAATGGGCCTCCATGTGGATCTCCAAGTCTTCATGAGGTCTTCACGGCTCCAAGCCTAAACTAAGTCTAACTTATAATGACCCTATTCTATTACATTTTAATTGCGCAAGCAAGGGGCACCAATCAGGCCCATTTAATTACAACCCATAAAATAAATAAACCAAAACTACACAGGGCTTAGGGGCAAAATCGACCAATCCACATATTCACTCAAGAACATGCATAAATTCACATAAGGGCATAAATGTAAATTTATCGGCTCCTTTAATTTTAATTCACAAAATTATCCAAGTTAATTAATTTTGAATTAATAATTAATCTCTAAGATTAATTAACTCTTACTTGAGTTCTAAGTAATCTACAATTCTTATCTTGATTAAGTTGGTTAATTAAGATAGTTACAAATCTTCCAAGATTCCTATCTTGTCCAAAACTCTAAGTTTCCCAATTTCCAAATCTCCAAGATTCTCAAGATAATCCTATTTTGATTAGATTAGATAACTAAGGTAGTTCCCAAATCTTCCAAGATTCCTACCTTATCCAAAACTCCAAGTTTCCTAATCTCACAAATCTCCAAGATTTTTCAAACTTTCCAAAATAGGCAGAATTAGAGTCCAACCAAAAATCAGCCACGAAGTGGCCAATTGAAGACTGCCACGTGGAAAGCACACGCGCAGCCACGAAGTCCGCGCGTGGGCTGCCCGTAGCAGCCGCTGCTGCGCGTGGCAGCGCACGGCAGCGCGCGGCTGCGCGTGACAGCACACGGCAGGCTGTGTGCCGCACGCGCTGCCAGCGTGCTGTTCGCACGCTGCCGTGGGCAGCAGCGTGCGGTGGCCGCCCAGCCGCGGTGCGCTGCCGCGCACCGCCGCGTGCCACCGCGGTTGGATCCAATTAAAACAATTTCCCTTTTTGTTTTTCTTGATTACTTTGATTTAATTAAAAACAGATCTAATTAAATCCCAATCCAAAAATTAAAATTAACATGATAAAATTTTGAATCAAAAATTTTCTATTAACTCCAAGTTAATCAGATCTACGTTCTAAAACATGCATAGTTAAAGAACTAGCCACACATAAATCAAACATATGATTTAAAACACAGAATTTGGAAATTCATATATATATAAAGCCAGAGTTGGCTATGATACCACTGTTGGGATTCGGTAAGATAAACAGTGCTAAGCACAGCGGAAATTAAAATTTTTAAGGACCTCTTACGGAATCTTGCCAGGATACTAAACTGGATGTATATATATGAATATAAAACGACAAGAATAATTAGATCCAAATTATACCTGTCTCCTAGCAAATCCAAGTAAGCAGCAAAGTCGTTGCGTTTTCTCCCTCGGTAGAATCGATCCAAGCTTCGTTGTAGCGCCCCACGTGTTGCGCCTCTACGAGTTGATACACCACAATATCACGAAATATAATATATCCTAATCGGCTAGAACATAGGATATATTAATATCTAGGATTAGAGAACAAGATTGGAACGAGAACGAGATCGAAAAATTCTTCCAAAAGGAAGAAGAGGTTCGGCCGATCACACTAGGGAGAGAGGGAGAGAATTTTCTTGACTTGGCTTTTTGGCTCTTGATTAGTGTGTTTGAGATATGACCTTAAGTCTCCTATTTATAGGAATCTCATCATCCTAATCCTCCTAGGATTAGGACTCCCAAGTCTTCTAATTCTCCTATATGGGCCATGGCCCTATTAATTGGAAGACTAAGTCTTCTAATTAATTCATGGCCCATACTTGATTTAATTAATTGGATCTTTATTTAATTCCCAATTAAATAGCCCAATTAATTTATTTCTTTCTCATTTAATTAAATTAGACTCTAAGTCTATTTAATTAAATATCCCCATTAGTAATTAAATCCAATTTAATTAACTAACTCACAAATTAAATTCCAATTTAATTTCCAGTCTTGATCCAATTCCAATTGGATCACGTTCGCTCCAATTGGGTCGACCCAGTCGACCCAGTCACCCCAATCGACCCAGTCGATATAGTTGACTCAGTTGTTCTTCATTTCCTCGCTTTCGCTTCATGTGTATTGTGTATGCCCCCGTAGGTTCACCACATAATTGGCCGTGGGTTGCAATTAAATATTTATTTAATTACTCGAGTATTAAATACTCTAAATCAATCGAACACTCTGTCGATTGATCATTCCAAAATTAGCAGGGGTCATTCCAAAATTAGCACCCCTGCTAATTTGGGAATTCTCCCACACCCCACGGTCGATGTCTGGCCACAAGCCCATGGAGCCCAATCACTGGTGAATTAATTCAGTGAACCTTTTAATCATTTACAATTTCCATATACGCTATAATCTCTCCATCGATCGATCTCCCAGTCAATACTTAAGGGCATGGATTTTTCATCGGTTCCCTTTTATTTTGTTTTGACTTTATGCATTCTGATCTCGAAATAATTCTCTTTGACTTAATCTTTATGAGCTACTTTCATAAAGCCGTCAGATACCTTGGCCAAGGATTTTACCAGAATTAATTTCTCACAGAAATCCATAGGAGAATTTCCCAACCTATCAAGTCGGGTCAATGGATCCTTTGTTGATGATATGAACCTGCATACGAGTTCCTCTATACCCAACGTGAATCCACAGAGACTTTCTGGCGATCTCCAGTCGGTCGGAATTCACATCTAAGTATAGACGTTCTCGCACCAGATAAACCCTATCACCTCAAGTGTTTGGGGATCATTCCTCGTATACTGTTGTAAATTGGAATAACTTCAACTCCGATATGCGACTACTGCTTCCATGATGAGTTATTTCCTAATTGGGGTATTCAGTGCACTTGCCATCCCAGCAAGCCACCCACTTATGTGTATCGACTATCCCAGTCACGCTCGTGGACCCCAGCGTCCTCCAGTTCATCGGAGTATACACATTAGTGAGAGTCTAACCGAATCCAACGATGTCCCATCTCGATTGGATTCTACGACTCTTGAATATGTTCTAGATCACGGCCTTGGAGATCAGTCCACGGGTTGTCCCATAGCCCTGTGATCTAAGGACTTATATCCTTATGCGTAGATAATTATTACATAAGATAAAGTTGACCATATAATAAAGATGCATTTATTAATCTAAATTGAATAGTTCCTTTATTTATTACAATAAATGGCAGCCATACAGTTGGCTTGCCGGACACTATTCTATCACTTAATGTTATGTACATTGAGGTTGTTCGAAATCAAATCGTTACTTGCTCGAAATTAATTAATTAGTTAGTCTGTAATTCAAAATTATTAATGACTATATATGGTTAAATATATGTACATTGAGATTATTCGCAATCAGATCGATTGATTATCGATTTGTAACGTTAATTGACCAATTGTTGACCTTAAAGGTATATGTACATTGAGGTTATTCAAAATCAAATCCATACTTGGCTCGAAAATTCAAAATTGTTGATTTTATGGTTATGTACATTGAGCTAGCTAGGTTACTCGCAATCAGATCAATTGATTCTCGATCGATTTTTAACGTTAATTGACCTTATGGTTAATTATGTACATTGAGCTTATTCGAAATCAAATCGACACTTGACTCGAAATTAATTAATTAGTCGACACTTGATTCTCGAATTGCAACATTAATTAACTAATTGTTGATCTAGGTACGGGTTATGTACATTGAGAGGTTAATTATTCGAAATCAAATTGATACTCGAAATTAATTAATTAGTCTCTAAATTCAAAATTGTTGATTATATATATGTATATGTATATTGAGGTTATTCGCAATTATATTTTATTTCATCGGAAACAAATTATTTAAATAAAAAAATTATTTCCTTAATATTAAATAAAAAAATATTTATCTTAGCGACGGAAACACATTTCCGTCGCTAAATTCATGTAATTCAGCGACGGAAACACATTTCCGTCGCTAAGTTCATGTAATTCAGCGACGGAAACACATTTCCGTCGCTAAGTTCATGTAAATCAGCGACGGACATTTGTTTCCGTCGCTAAGTTCATGTAAAATCAGCGAGCTAAACTTTAATTATTTTAATGTAATTCAGCGACGGAATTATATTTCCGTCGCTAAGTTCAAGTAATTCAGCGACGGAAATAATTCAGCGACGGAAATAAATTTCCGTCGCTAAATTTTAAATATTTTTATTTCAGCGATGGAAATAAGTTTTCCGTCGCTGAATTAATACTTTATTTTTTTATTTTTTTATTAAACCATTTCGTAGTGATGGAAATAGCGAGGGATCTAACGACGGAAATTTTTAGAGACGGAATTTAGCGATAGATGTACACTTGGTCGCTATTTTTGTCAGATGTAGCGACGGAATTGGCGACGGCATTATATAGCGACGGAATTTAGCGACGGAATTGGCGACGGAATTATGTAGCGACGGAATTTAGCGACGGAATAGCTATTCCGTCGCTATTTAAGTGAAAATTAGCGACGGAATTCATATCCGCCACTAAATTCCGTCGCTAAAAACAGTTTTTCTAGTAGTGATTTTTCTTTAATCCGATGACATACATTATAAAACATTTTAATAAATAGATAACATTTTAATAAAACATTGGTGATCACTAATCAAGAATACTCAGGGTACTTGAACAACTTGAATGCCGAGGTAGCAATGCCAAAACCCCCATCTATGAATAAGTTTTGTCCACTTACATATTTTGCCTCATCACTTGCCAAAAATAGAGCTGCATTGGCCACATCAATAGCCTTCAAAGTAGTACCTTTTAAATTGGCTATATGATTCATAGCAGCCTCAAGCCCTTCATCATCGTACCCCATATGTTTTTTAGACAACGGAGTGGCTAGCGCATAAGGCGACAAACAATTGACCCTAATACCAAACTGCCCGAGTTCAACTGCCAAATTTCTCGTAAGCCCAACCACGGCATGCTTTGAGCAAGTATAAGCATGTGTGGCAGACCCGCCAATCCCGGAAGCAACGCTCGCCATTGAGATGATGGTCCCACCACGTGCCGGGACCATGACCCGGGAAGCGTGCTTCATTCCTAAGAAGACACCGGTCACATTAATGCTTAAAACTCGTTCAAAATCTGTCTTTTCGATGTCCATGATTCGAGGCTTCATCCTATCGTCACTAATCCCTGCATTGTTGAACATGATGTCAAGTTTTCCATAAGTTGAAATTGTTTTGTCTATTGTACTTTTGACATGATTTTCATTGGTAACATCACAATGGATGTAGGTTGAATTGGAGGGGCCAATGGAGTTAGTAATAGAATGGCCTAATTCATCATGGATATCTGCAATTGCTACTTTGGCTCCATGTTGAGAAAAGAGTTTGGCTGTGCATTCTCCAATGCCACTAGCTCCTCCAGTTATCAAGGCAACTTTTCCTTCTAGCCTAATTCAACATTATAAACAAAATTTTAATGCTTAATGAAAATTAAAAAGATGTTAACACTAGATGTAACTTACTACCTCAGTTTTTATTATTTTGTTATTTTGGAGGATTGCATACCATTTTTTTAAGCAAAAATCCCAAAATACCCTTTTAATCAAATAATCACAGCATTAATTGGTATTAATTACAAGCTATAACAAAAATAGTAAAATTGGTGGAAAAAAATTAATTTTACATTGAACTTCTGAAATAGCAAATAAAAGTAAACAAAATTATTTTGCCAAAGCGACAAATAAAACAAAATGGAGGGAGTAATTACAAGGAAAAAGTATTTGACTGATTTCAAGAACATCATGAATTTTTTTTTTTTTTTTGAGGATCAAGAACATCATGAATTGATATGTGTATTTTGGATAACCAAGTTTTGCTATTCACTCCAATAATGCTATCCATTTTTTAAATAGTTATTATTTTTACTATTATCAAGTATTAAGTTATATACAAACTTGGATTTATAGAGTAATGTTTTACAATTTTTTTTTGTTATGTCTAATAAATATAATCATCATATTTTTTAATTTCTCTTTTGTAAACATATGTTTGCTTGTGTTTTATTACAAGTTTATTTTATTATAAAGTTGTGTGTTTAATTTTACTTTTAAAATTCATGCTTTTAGTACTTTTTTCTTGTGTATACTAAAATCAAATAGTAAGAAAGTATAATAAACCAACTGCTGAACATGCTCATATTAAACGTAAATACTAAAAATTAAACATAATGACAAATATATTGAAAAGACTAACTTATGAAAAAAAAAAAAATTAAACGTTAAAACACCACGTTGGTACTATAGACTATATGAACTTTCAAACTCTATTTTGTTCACTATAATTAACTAGCAAGGGTCGTATTATAGAAAAGAAATCCAAAAGCAAGAAAAAAAAAACGAAAAAGGAATGTCGGAATCAAAATGTCAAGAAATTGGATGGTTTGACATTAGATATAGATCAACCTTGAAAACAAAATTAAATACAAAGCCCAAAAATCTCAATTTTGATTAAATTCAAATCATTGGGTATTTTCCCAAAAAGAAAAGTTAATTGTTAGTCATCAAATCTTGCGTTCATAAAATCATACGAACGGTCATTTCTTACGTGTTTAGGGCATGTGTCAGATTACGTATATCAAAAAGATTATTTTCTTATAGACAGAAGAAGGTGTCTACTGTTATGTTAGAAACATAGTCATTTCGAATTCAAGTTTACATTATATAACATAGAAAAAAATAATAAATAGCAAAAAATTTAAAATGATCTAACATTAAATGAAATGTTCACTTTCCATACTTGCCTTCTGGTTACTGCAGAAAGAATTGAAGCATTTGCCATGCCAGAAAAGATAAGGAAGAAACCGAGAGATTATATCAGTTTAGCTAATTAAACAGGAAGGAATAAACATTTAGAGAAGACCAAACCATATATATATGGATACATATAAAATAAAATTATGCCCAACGTCCTTTTTTCATCCACAAAATGGAAAATAAAGACAGTATAGTTACCTAAATATTGGAATAACTAAATGCACGAATACTAAAGTTTGTCGTTTTCATATTTACCACTTTCTTTTTAACATAGTGTAGGTATTGATGGAAGACAGTTTCCCCCTTATAGTAGGGTGGTATAATTTGTAATACTTACCCCCCTTTGTTATAGTTTTAGAATATTTATTCCAAAAATATCCCCACCCTTTTTTTAAATAATAAATTTCTTTATTAACTTATCACCAAAAAATTATGTCTTTATTAATTATGAATTCATCTATCCACCAAACAACATTATGTTTCTATCTCTTCATTTCTTTTGTTTTCTTCAGTTTTTCGATCTCAAATTTTTCTTTATTTTCATCTCATTTATTTTCTTTATTTATGTTCAATTTGTTTTCATTATTTTCTATTTCAGTTTTTTTTATTTTTTTTCTTTATATTTTTCTCAGTTTTTATTTGAATCAATTATCTTATTATTTTCGATACGTATTTTTGAGTAAAACGTTGAAGGATAATTACTCAAAATTTTGAATTATAATTTGTAACAAAAACAAAGGAGATAATTATCACCAAATAAAATTTGAGACAAATTGTAAAGAAAAAATCGAGATATAAATGAAGAAAAAATTTGAAACAAAAAATAAAGAAAATAAATTGAAATGGGAATAAAAGAACAAATCAGATAAAAATGAAGATAAGATTGAGACCAGAAAACAAAGGAAAGAAAAGATATGAAGAAATTGAAACATATTATTGTTTGGTGGATGGATGAATTCATAATTAGTAAAGTTTTTTTTTGATAAGTCAATAATGGAACAATTTATTTGTTATAAAAGGGTCGGGTTAGTTATGGAATAAAATGTTCAATACTATAACATAGGGGGTAAGTGTTACAAGTGATACTTTAAGGGGATAATTGATACCACCCCATACTTTAAGGATGTAAATTGTATTTCACCCTAAATGAAATGGGTTACGTTTGTATGTTTTCAATTTCATTTACAATATTTGAGTAATATCTACCTTTATTTTAAGAGTTAAAATATAGTTTTTTCAAATGCATTTTAGCGACGAAAATTTTCCGTAGCAAAAACGGTTGTCGAAAATTATTTGGGGATGGACATCATATGTGTCGTACGTGGTCATTTTCATCCAGTATTCAAACGGGAATATAATATATATTATAGAGTGTTAATTTGTGATATGCAATGTATCCATTTAAAAAAATATAAATTGGTACCATATATTCAGGGATCAAAGTTTGGTTTTCGATGTATGTTTCAGTCAACTGAATATTGAAAACTTTTCGAAAAGTTTTCAGAAACGTTTCAGAAAAACTAAGAAAAGTTATGAAAAAAGTTAATAAATTGAGAAAAAAGAAATTTCCAAAGCAAATATAGAGTTTCGAAAATACACCTTATTTCGATTCGATTGATTTAAAAAAAGAAAATTTTCAATATTTTCGACGTAGAAGATGAAAATTTTGATCCATGCTTTATCCTACGTGTACATATGATTAAAAAAAATGTAGTTCTCTCCATAAAAATTATAAAGAGTAGTTTTGTGCTGGTTATTTTATCTTCGGCAGCCCTTGATATTAGATATAAATTAGATATGAAAACTTGAATACGACAATTTTTAATCCAAATTCCAGACATAAGGTCGGTAGCACATTTAAAGTTGGGAAAATTTCCATTCATAACTTATTGGTGATGATGACATATAACATATGTGGTAGGAAGACTGCTAGTTAGTGATGGGTTGCTCATCTTATCAAATCTCAGCCAACATATAGGTATGAGGTATCAACATTTTCCTTGAATAGAAGTGACCTAAATTTGGTGCTGCATTTTGCGAGGTTTGACGGTGGATTGTGTTGGTGTCTAACAATCTGTGAATAGAAATTCACGCATAATAATACACGTCATTAATCATATAAATATATTTACTTGATTGAAAAATTACTCCGAATAACTCTTCAACCAAAATAAAAAATAGGAAATGATAATTAAGACTGACTATGCGGAAGCAATCTACTTAAGACAATATTTTTGGGCTATCTACGGTGTACACAGTCAATCTCCGGTAGTCTCCCAAGATACAACAGTCTGATGCTCTTTGTTTACACAAATATAGAACCCACATCGAACTTGAACAAATAGAAAATTTGGACATATTTTTTAATTGAAGAACATTGGAGAACGGAGGTGAATAATCCTTCTAAATTCAGTACTTAGTTAGCTAGACTTTGTCCTGTATTTCTAGGGCATGAAGAGTTGTTTTTTTAAGGGACACATTGTTTGGATTGATTCATTTCACTCCAAACAATGTAATGTTTCGATCTAAAAGATACCATTTTGCATCAAACCAAAAGGTACTTCTTTAGACCGAAAAGATGCAACACTTACTCAAAATTATTTTTATTCACATAACCCCAACAATCCCCCACATGAATGAAATTGTTCTTCGTGTCTTATCGCATGAGACATCATGTCGAAATTTCTTTAGGAATAATACCACATCAAGATAGGTGAAATATTTCATCTTGAACCTTACCTAGTTAAAGCTTATCGGATTTACTTAGCTAATCGATGAAATATTTCATCTTGAACCGTCGGCTATTGGTGTAAACCAAAACAATAAACTTGACACAGTATTAGACCGATTTGTTACAAGCTCTCGGTTGTGTTCATTTCGATCCTAAACATTCTTGGTTATGCGAGTGCTTTAGAGAATTTCAGCCTATAAAGAAATTCTCAACGAGCCGACCCAGCTCACACTTACATAGGTGACCGCATCTATCAAGAGTATCCTACCATACTCCACTTGTTCTTGACAAGGTATAGACGTCATTAAAAGCGTTTGCTTAACCTTTTAAACGCGGTAGACTTGCACTTATTGCATCATAAGAACGGGATAGAGTTATACTCTTAAGTGCTTTCTTTTAAGTTAGCCAATATTGGTTGTCATATTGAACCTGGTCCGTGGGATCTCCAGTCGCCAGGTTAGGTTTCCGTACAAAGTAACTTAGTCTAATTTAGGCTTAAAGTCCATTCCTCTCGATGTCCATATACTCTCTAGATAAACATTTAATATCCGGAATCATGATTATCTCTTGACTTCATAAAGTCCATTCTATTTGAAAGTAGATCGATGGCTCTCGATATTGTATCAACGACAACGAATATGTCGTGACCTTACCATTTATACATGGAGTTTGTTGAGCTTTTTGTATCACCGCTTTATTATCGCATTTTACGTATGACTAACACAATTTTTAGTCATATTAGAATATCTTCCATGAATTTTGTGAAGCCACTCAAATTCTTCACTAGCTTTATCCAATTCTATGCACTCTAATTTCATAGTGAATTAATCTATATGTGTTTATTTGGAAGATTCTCAAGAAATTGCGGTGCCTTCTAATTTGAATACATATCCACTTATAAACTTTCATTCCTCTGAATCAAAATTTTCATTTGCATTACTATATCCCTCCTGGGCCATTGGATATTTTTTCAAAATATAATGCACATACAAATGTATTATTTACCAACAGGTGATTGGTCTAGTCGAAGTGATTGGTCTAGTCGAAGTGATTAGTCACTACAAAGTAGCGGACTCAGGTTCAAATCCCTGTTGGGAGAGGTCCCCACTTTATGTGTCCGACGCGCCTCGAAAGGGATTAATTAAACCCTTGAGAAATAAAAAAAAATGCACTCTTTCAAGATCCAAGCATTCTTATTAATGAATCACAACGATCTTGCTAAGATTGCTCATGTATCTCCTTAGTATATTAACTAAAGAGACGATGTCTAGCCTCTTGCATTTTACGATATATGCGTGACATCTAATTTTATAAGCATACTCAAATTGTGATACTCTATCACATTTGTTCTCGTGTAGCACAAAAGATATGAATTAAATAAAATTATGAAATCCCTTAATTTCATAAGTATTAAACTATCTATCACTCATCCACGTAACGTGCTTAAGATAGTTTAATGTCATTACATGACCTTTTAATCATAATTGATTAAACGGAAGTTTTTCATATCATAAGTAAATATTTTCTCGATGGATTTAATATTCTCAATATTAGTCTCAAATATTAACATATAATTTGCATATAAATAAACCCTGATACTTAATTATCCAATTTTTCGTGTCATTGTTTAATAGCTTGTTAAAGGTCAACAAGATACTTTACAAGTTTCGCAAACTATGTTGAGATTCTCTGGTTACTCATAAATATTCTCATTTAATTCACCATTAAGGAATACAATTTTAGCATCCATTGTATATATCTATTAGAGCTATTAACATTCAAATGGATGTCATCCTAATCGCTAGTGAGTATGAGTTAAAGAAGTAAAAGTATTTATTTTAATAAGTCACCTTGGCTACTCGTCTAACCTAGTTTTTATCGATTGAATTATCAAAGTTTTTAAACTCTTGAACTTAAAAACCCGTCTACATCTAATTTGTTAACTCCTCGAGGTCTACCGATTTTATGATTGTAACTCGGTGTCAATCGCCTCTTTCCAATCCACGATATTGAACGTCACATAATTTACTTATATGTTTGAGGTTAATCCTTTAACATATAAGCTAGAATATCTGTATCAATGAACTTCGAGCTTTTAGCTCATTTGCCTCTTCAACTCGTCAACAAACTCATGTTGAAGTAAGAGATTGAGCTCTTTAGAGATCGATTCATATGTATATTCTCGCATAAGTAGTTTATAATTAAATATAATTATAAACTTCACAAAGTTGACCCTACTGATCAAAATCAATATTTTCGCAAAATATTCTATGAAATTTTTAAAAAAATATTCTAGTCTAAAATAGGTTAGACTTTATTGTTTATTCTCGCATAATAAACAATTTATAATTAACTCTCATTATAAACGATAAAAAGGTTTATGTATGTAATATAATAAATAATATTATTTTATCATATTTTAATATCAGTAAGTCAAACTTACTAAAGATAAATCTGAACCAAAAAAGATCAATTTATAAAAAATGATTCTCAAATCCTTCTTACATTCTCAAGTAATGTTACATCGTGACTCAGTTCACATGATTACATTTATTTTAGATTTAAATACCAAAAATATGAACTGATACTATTTATCGCATAAGCTAGTAGTAATTAATATTTTTAAGTTATTTTTTTTTCGGTGGTAAAACCAAAATCTGACCCAAGTACCCCCACATTTTAAGGTATTTGGTTTTTCTTCCTTCCATAACTCATATGAAATTATATTTGATTTTCTTGTGTGAAACTCGATTTCAATATGCGGTTAGATATCTAATTTTTCCCACAAGTTATCCTATACACCCGGATTTATAATAATCTTACCCTCCCTTTTTAAGGCTTGAATATTTTTCATTTAACTACTCAATTAATTGAGTTGACCTAGGTGAATTATTCCTGATCACAAACTTTTGGGTAAATAAAATATATATATTCACCCCCCACAATTTGAATATAAGAATTTATAATTTTCTTATTCCATTATTTGTATTTCACAAATACATTTCTTTGTATTTCGCAAATACTTTTATTGCCTCTTATTTATTATTCAATAAATAGCGCAATAAAATATATGTGAACAAATACATTTTAAACTCCACGAGTTAGTAATGATTTAAAATCATGTAATTAGTCCAAAAGTTTGAACTCTTACACACATGATAATTTGTTTCGGAAACAAATAAAATTATAATTATTTCACAAATAATTTTATAATTATTTCTCACAAATATTATTTTGCAAATAAATAATAAATATTATCAATATCTCCCCAGTAAAATATTGATGTTTATTCTAAAATAAATAATAAATATTATTGATATAATAAATTATAATTATTTTCACAAATAAATTATCAATATTTCCACAAATAAAATATTGATTTGGTAGTAAATACTAATGAATCCTTTTATCACCGCATAAAATTTATTAGAAATTTTACGTGCTTTTAAAATGCCTAACATATATATAAGTTGTTGGGATACCTCGGTTGTCAGAACAATGAAGAGTGCGGAATTTAAAATTTTTCCGAGGTACCCTCACAACCCATGATTCGATCTCCATATTACATACGCGAAAAAGGTTGAGTAAGTCAATAATCAAAACATAAAGTAAAACTAGAGGGGGTGAAATCGCTATTTACCTCACAACAGGTTCGGTGGTGGAAACCTCCGGTTTTCTTGTCTGATTCACGAAGTGATCTAAGTGTCTCTCCCCCAGAGTGTATCCACACCAGTTGGATTGTAGCAACACCTCCAAGTCACATGCTACGAACTAGATCTTGGAGATTGTCAATGGAGGAAGAGACAGATCTAGATCCAGCTCTTGATCTAGATCCAGATGGGAGAGAGGAAGAGGAAGGGGCGGCGGCCACAGGACTTTTGTGGCTAGGGTTGGGGCGATTTTTAGCTGTAATTTTCTTCTTGTTTATTTTTGCATGTGTTGAATCTCTCTCTTAATTCTTACTTAGTTGGAAGATATGTGATGAGTTATATATATAAGAGAAGAATCATTCTCTTAATAGATATCTCATCTAGATTTATTAAAATCCTTTCCTTATCACAATAGGAAACAAGATTTATATAAATCTCTTCCTTCTTTCTTGTCCCACAAGAAACAAACTCTTCCTATTAATTAGCTAGCAAAAATCGCCCCCTATGCCATAATTATCCATTCCGAAAATTGGTTAATTATTTATTCTTCCATCTTTATTAATTAACACTTTAATTAATATTATAATTAATTAGACAATCTAATTAATTAATTAGACTTTCTAACGATTTAATTAATTAGACATTCTAATTAATAACTCTCTACTTTGAATTAACACTTTAATTCATCAGCTTTGATCTAACTTCTTTAAATCAACTATTTCCTTTTATAACTGTCACTATCCAACTGTATTGTGTGTGACCCTCTGGGTTCACCATCAATTGGCAGCAGGCCCACGACTTTCGTGATTTAATTAATGAGCAATTAATTGCTCCGATCAATTAAACACTTTTAATTGACCACTCCAGAATTAATCTCCTTATTAATTCAGGAGTACCCACACCTCATGGTCGATGTCTAGCCACAAGCCCATGAGGCCCAACTTCAGGTGAATTGATCTTGTGAACCTCACCTCTTATAACTGCCATGTACATACGGTCCTTCCAACGACTAATTTCCCGACCGAGACCTAGGGTGTGTGAATTGATCGGCACCTCTAATTATCTCGATTCTGTACTTTCTAATTCTGGATAATAATTCCAGTGTGACTGCTAAATTTGGAAACCCCTTTCCAAATCCGTCACTGACCACGGCCGTGGGTTTCTCGGAATCTATTATCTAAGAACGTACATGAAATTCTCCCACCTTATCAGGATGAGTCGATAGATCATTTCTTAGTACTAACCATTCGCGTACACGACTATACGCACCCAACTTAGGCACACAATGGTCAGGCTACGTGACCGGCACCTAGATTAAAGTACGTACACCCTTGCACCGAATTCGCCCTAGCACCTCAAGTCCAAGGATTAAATCGTACACTATTATAAGCCTTGAGAAACATCCCATCACCGATATGCGACACTCGCTTCCACAATGGGTTTCTCTGTTCGGGTCGTTCGATCCCCCATCGAACCACCTAGTCATATGCACTAGCATCAAATGCCTTGTTCATGAAACGCTACAAATTCACTCCATGTGAATCATGCATACTCATACAAGTCTTAGCGATTCATTCGATACCCTGGAATCTATGACTTGGAACGTGTTTTAAGATCACGACCTTAGAGACTATTTCATGATTTCACTCATACTGAAGTGAATCGTCCCATAGTCGAATGTGATCTTAGGATTTTATCCAATCGCTTAGATATGTTCGCGAGAGATGAAGTTGGCCATTGTTTAATTTACTTACTATAAATAAACGGGCGTATTAATTATCAAACCATAAGAAGATAGTCCACTTACAAGCTAATTAGATTGGCTTGCTGGGCACTATCCTATCAATCTCCCACTTGCCCTAAAGCCAATCACAAGCATTTCTAAGACCCATCTTGTCAAGATGTCCTTCGAACTTTTTTCGTGATATAGGCCTCATTAGTGGATCTGCTATGTTGTTTGTTGAGATAACGTAACCCTTTTACGCGTCTCAACTACCTATGATTTCTCAAATCATACGGTTATGTGTTCAGATCGTTGGTGAGATCTAGATTCCCTTTCATTGAGCAATTGTCCTATCTTATCAATGAAGACAACGATAGGCTTTTGCTATGCTTGGTACTTCATCCAACCATTGGATGAATTTTCTCATCTAAACACTTTCTTCTGCTGCATCCTATGCTGCGACATATATTCTGTTTGAGTTGGCAGTGGTAGACTATTGGAAATACTTCCAACTTACCTCTGCTCCTCCAAAATAGAATAGATCATCCACATCAGACTGGAAACTCGAATCATTAAATCCTTCGAGTCTCTATCCTCCACTTCTACCGCAGACCAGCAATATATCCTCTAAGTATCCAAACTACTTGAGGTTTGCTCTTACGGCAGTCCAATGTCCTTAACTGGTGTTCGATTAACAGTAGCTCGTGATAGTCACAGCATGTGTTAGGTCAGGCTTTGTACATGACATAGCATACCATATGCAATCCAAATGCCAAAGCATAAGGATTTTGAGACATTCTCTTCTTTGTTTATCATATGTAGGTCACATTTGAATAAGAAGAAGAGATTTTTGCGTCTCTTTGGAAATAATCCTTTCTTGGATTCTTCTATACTGAATCTATTCAGCATTTAGTCTATGTACTTAGATTTGGAGAATTGCAGCATCTACTTTGCTCCATCTCTATAGATACGTATTGCCAATACGTGAGATGTAATTCCCAAATCTTATCATGGAGAATTGCGTGAAAAACACGCTTTTGTCTGCGCTTGATATTCTGATATCGTTCTTTGATAAGCAGAACGTCGACATGTTACACTACGAACTACACTATGCTCCCACTGATCCTTTTGCACAATTGGAATCCATATGCGTTTTTATAAAGTCAATAGTCTCGACTATCTTATCAAATCGCATGTTCCAAGTTCAGAATTTCTGTTGAAAGTCATAGATTGACCTTGGATTCGAATAAAGATCTTCTCATCAATTTCCAAATTGCGAGAGGCAAGATTCATATCCAATGGTCAATTTTAGCAGTCAAACCACCCTTCTATGGCTAACAGTTTCCGAATGGATTTTGACGTTGCAAATGGAAAGAAGGTATCTTCATTAGTCTATAAAAGGCTTTTGAATAATAACCTTCCGCCATTAAGCGAGTCAAACAAGTTGAACCTTTCCATTTCGGATCTCATGGCCTCATGCCATGTCCCTGAGTCTATGTCAAACATAGTTTCTTTGTAATCTTGGATCAATATCCAATTTATCAATTTCGTAAAATGAAACTTTCGAGTTCCTTACGAATTTGATTGGATCACGAAGTATTTGTGCGTAATTAGGTTCAGTAGGTTTTAGGATTAGCTCCCACTGTTTGTGGGGATGGGTCCAAATCTTGGGCTTCATCAAGTTCCATGACATTCCCTATTTCCTTTGATGAAGAATTCATCAACTGAGGAATGGGTATTTAGGAGAAACGATTGTCCTATTGTTTCTCACTGTCGTAGAACAGGTATCCAATGGATTTCGTTGGATACCCCACAAGTTTGCGCAAATTGGCTTTACCATCCAATTTTGTCGTACAACGGCGCTATGCCATGTCATAAATGGTACGGTGGTGTAGGGACATACTTCGAAAGGTACTAGCCTAAGTGTCCTTTTGAAGAGTCAGGGGAGGCTATCCCCAAATTGAATAAGGAAGTTTAGCGAAGTCTTATCGTGAAATGAACCTTTCTCAGAAAGTTCGGTTTCTACTTAGTTCGCTTCGTGAGAATCCTATTCTCGTTTAGATAATCGAGGATTTTAAGTTTTCGCCAAATTGATTAAATCAAATGGTTTCAACATTACTTAATTACTTCATTTCGAAAACTCCTTTGAATAATTCAACAGTTTTAGAATTGTACTTCACAAAGTACACATATGCCTTGACGATTAAAAATCGTAAGTATATATGAAGTAATGTCCCCTTGTACTAACGTTTTAGTGGTCCACATTTGTCTCTATGGATCAAATCCATCTTTGTTTGATATGCTTAGGATGCCTAGCAAACGTTAATTTTGGTCATCACTCCTTTGAGACAAGATTCGTAGGTTACGAGTTCATCCAAGTTCTATGTTTCAAGAGCCTCAAATGAAATCATCCTTTCGAATCCTTCTTTTGGAAGTAAGTCCAAATTAAGCATTTCAAGAATGTGGATGATTATCTTGTTGTTTTACCTTTCTCGATTTAGCATACAGTTTACTTAAAGTTTTAATTGTTTATCAGTGATTCATTTCTATGCTTTAAAAACATTTCATTCATAATGGTAAAGCATCAATATTTTGTAAAAAGTAAAAAACTTTAAATAAATAATATTCCATTCATAATGGTAAAGCAATAATGTTTTGTACAAATAAAGAATCGAAATAATGCTCTAAACAAATAAAACTATAACTGTGCTAAGATGGAAAATCTAGGTAAAACCTATGCTAAAAAGAAAAATCAAGATGTATCTTGACCCGGTTCCTGAAGTATTTTTCCCTTATTTGTCGAAGCAACGCTTGCCTCTGTCTTCCAAGACTCGCCCTTCTTCCCAAAGGCAAGGGAATTCCTTCATCACCTGCAAACACTTTACAGATGTGAAAAATAAATATAAGATGTCATACATCGAAAGAATAACTAGGTCATACCTTTGTTCATTCTCTCCAGGAATTTCTTTCCAGCAAACTTCCTTAATTTATCGTCTTTTCTACACAAGGGGCAATCCTTTCCTTCACTCAGACCCAATCCTTTCTCAAAGGCTTTCTCATATTTGTCCAACAACTTGCGCAAATCATTTGTCTTAATCCCGTCAGACGGAATGTCCCAATGATGCACAAAATGAGTAAATGAGTCAGACAAGCCATTGAGGATAATCTCAATTTCGTCGTCTTGATCCAAATCAAAGCCTAGCTTTTTGATTCGTTTCATCATTTTGATTAGGTAGGAACAATATTCTCTAACATTGTCGAACCCAATCATGCTTGTCTCATAGAGTGTATATCTGATGCTTTGTGCCAAAGTTTGTTCGTACATGATTGTGGATTTAGAATGGCTAAAATAAATTTAAAGACAACAATTAGGGGATAGGTTTAATAAGATACTTATAATTAACGAAAATTGGACTTTTTATCGAAAAAGTTTTCCCACTATTTTATCGAAACAATAACCCCTTCAATTGTTCGGGAAATCTTATTTCCTAGTAGGTCTTGACGTCCCGGCAGACATTAACTGCACCCACGACTCGTGGCCATACAATTGATTTCCTTGGTAGGTATACTATTACCAATTGTGTCCCTACACAGCCTTCAAGCTATTTTGCCTCGGTTTTCGCATTTATCTAGCACTGCTACATCATAAATGGTACTACTCGTTAAGTCTAACCCATTAATCTTGATGAGCAACGGACCCGGTCATGAAATCCCCGTAACTAGTTATCGGTCGATATACATGTCCCGACCAGTCCCCACCCTTGTCGAGTTTTAAGAAAAACAAGAATCAAGGAATTTCATGTATTGTCCCTTTCTTCGCCTCGGGTGCCAGACTCTGGATCACCTTAATCGATAAGTAGACAACTTACGCTAGTTCCTATTAATGGAAGGATTGGATATTAAAACATCATTTTAAAGTACCCAATGTGACTTAATATTTATTCAAGAAGGGATTTTCGATTTTGAAAGTTTGAAGAAACTCTCCTCGAGATCTCACCGCATTAATTATGCTTTATCTTTTAATTACGATCTAAATTCTAGCGCGCATCACATACAAGCCAAATATAAATCAATAAATAAAAATAAAACATTCACACCTAGCATGCATGCTACCACAATATGTTTTCGATCGGGAGCCTCCTATGCGGGCCAGCATCGAGCCATGATGTTGGCCTAATTGGTCAATCTAATTGGGTTCTTAATAGACCTAGGCTATTACAATAATAACCATGCATTCATGGCCTTCAACTCTTCTTGGGCCTCCACCTTGCTTGTAATGGGCCTCCATCCTAAACTATTTAAAACAGTAAAGCCCTAATCTATTACAAAGGCTCAAAGTGGTCCAAAAACTTGAGGCTCGCAAGCCAAATAAAAACAACACAATTAAAAATTAAACCAATCACATCTACCCTAGGGTCAAGGCTCGGCGCGATCGAAAACCACGTAAACAGTTCACGTTGAGCAAGAAACAAACAAACAACTTTTCTTATTTCTTATCTTTCTTATTTTAAAACCCCTTTTAAAATAACCCATGATCCTTACTTTAGTCTCTACTAATTATGATAAAATTAATTTTCGGATAAACAAAACACCTTTTTAAGCATAAAATCAGATTCTGTTTTTCAACCTTTGAAAATTACAGATTGGTCCCTCAACTTTCAAAAATTACATTTAGACCCCTCGAGTTTTGGAAATTAACAAATTAACCCCAAAATTTTTCTGTAGTAGCAAACCAGTCCAGAAAACAGAAACTAACAAATTAATCCCAGAAATTTTCGTTAATCGCAAACAGACCCCTGAACTTCACTGTAATTTCAAAAACAGCCCCAAACTTTCGGAAATTGCAAGACAACCAAGTTTTCATCGGTCCAGAAGTATTCAGAAAACGAAAATCTCAATTTCGGTCCAGTTTTGAAAATCGCTATTTGCAAAACAGTCCACTAATTTTAGAAAATTCGAAAATCGGCCAAAACTAGTTCATGCAAATTTATCCGAGCATACATCATATCATAACAAGCAATAACCATAACATAGAACATAATTATCACAAATATCCATATATTAAATTATGTTCAGGCCTTTTCGCATAAGAATAATGGAGTTGGCTCTGATACCACTGTTGGGATACCTCGGTTGTCAAAACAAAGAAAGTGCGGAATTTAAAAATTTTTCGAGGCACCCAAGCAGCCCAAGGTTCGATCTCCACATTCATTATGCGAAAAAGGTTGATTAAATCAATAATCAAAACATAAAGTAAAACTAGAGGGGGTGAAATCACTATCTACCTCACCACAAGTTCGGTGGTGGCAACCTCCGGTCTTCTTGTCTGATTCACGAAGCGATCCAAGTGTCTCGCCTCCAGAGTGTATCCACACCAGTTGAATTGTAGCAACACCTCCAAGTCACAGGCTATGAACTAGATCTTGAAGATTGTCAATGGAGGAAGAGGCAGATCTAGATCCAGCTCTTGATCTAGATCCAGATGGGAGAGAGGAAGAGGAAGGGGCGGCGGCCACAGGACTTTTGTGGCTAGGGTTGGGGCGATTTTCAGCTGTAATTTTCTTCTTGTTTATTTTTGCATGTGTTGAATCTCTCTCTTGATTCTTACTTAGTTGGAAGATATGTGATGAGTTATATATATAAGAGAAAAATCCTTCTCTTAATAGATATCTCATCTAGATTTATTAAAATTCTTTCCTTATCACAATAGGAAACAAGATTTATATAAATCTCTTCCTTCTTTATTGTCCCACAAGAAACAAACTCTTCCAATTAATTAGCTAGCAAAAATCGCCCCCTATGCCATAATTATCCAATCCGAAAATTGGTTATTTATTTATTCTTCCATCTTTATTAATTAACACTTTAAATAATATTATAATTAATTAGAAAATCTAATTAATTAATTAGACTTTCTAACGATTTAATTAATTAGACATTCTAATTAATAACTATCTACTTTGAATTAACACTTTAATTCATCAGCTTTGATTTAACTTCCTTAAATCAACTATTTTATTTTATGACTGTCACTGTCCAACTGTATTGTGTGTGACCCTCTGGGTTCACCATCGATTGGCAGCAGGCCCACGACTTTCGTGATTTAATTAATGAGCAATTAATTACTCCGATCAATTAAACACTTTTAATTGACCACTCCAGAATTAATCTCCTTATTAATTCAGGAGTACCCACACCTCATGGTCGATGTCTAGCCACAAGCCCCTGAGACCCAACTTCAGGTTAATTGATCTTGTGAACCTCACCTCTTATAACTGCCATGTACATACGGTCCTTCCAACGACTAATTTCCCGACCGAGAACTAGGGTGTGTGAATTGATCGGCACCTCTAATTATCTCGATTCTGTACTTTCTAATTCTGGATAATAATTTCAGTGTGACTGCTAAATCTGGAAACCCCTTTCCAAATCCGTCACTGACCACGACCGTGGGTTTCTCGGAATCTATTATCTAAGAACGTACAGGAAATTCTCCCACCTTAGCAGGATGAGTCGATAGATCCTTTCTTAGTACTAACCATTCGCGTACACAACTATACGCACCCAACTTAGGCACACAATGGTTAGGCTAAGTGACCGGCACCTAGATCAAAGTACGTACACCCTTGCACCGAATTCGCCCTAGCACCTCAAGTCCAAGGACTAAATCGTACACTATTATAAGCCTTGAGAAACATCCCATCACCGATATGCGACACGCGCTTCCACAATGGGTTTCTCTATTCCGGTCGTTCGATGCGTTCGATCCCCTATCGAACCACCTAGTCATATGCACTAGCATCAAATGCTTGTTCATGAAACGCTACAAATTCACTCCATGTGAATTATGCATACTCGTACAAGTTTTAGCGATTCCTTCGATACCCCGTCTCGTTTGGAATCTATGACTTGGAACGTGTTTTAAGATCACGACCTTAGAGACTATTTCTTGATTTCACTCATACTGAAGTGAATCGTCCCATAGACGAATGTGATCTTAGGATTTCATCCAATCGCTTAGATATGTTCGCGAGAGATGAAGTTGGCCATTGTTTAGTTTACTTACTATAAATAAACGGGCGTATTAATTATCAAACCATAAGAAGATAGTCCACTTACAAGCTAACTAGATTGGCTTGCTGGGCACTATCCTATCATAAGTCACACTTATATTAGGAATAATTATTATAACTCATACACGTGTGAGATTATTATTCAATGCTCATTATATTTAATTATATATTTTATTCATTACCTCAAATGATATATATAATTTACTTCGATCAATAAATAAATTAGTGCAATACCAAAATATTTGTAAAAGAAGTAATTATACTTAATTAGTGAATTAAAACGAAACTAATCAATTGTTGCAATTAGTCCCACTGATTCATGAAAATCGTTGTTGTAACTCCTCACATGCACCTATGCAGGTTTACTTTAATTTTGATGAGAATGAATCATGAGAATCTCAAGACTTTTGTCTTTTAATTTCGTTTGATGAGGCTCACTCCACTATTCCTTGAATTGATTTTTCAAATGTTCAACTTCGAATTTCTAAAGAAAGTTTTTTTCACAGAAATTCAACATTTTGCTACAACCAATTAATGTATTATTTTCAAGTCATTTATTTAAGTTATTGTTTCCATGAAGTTTGCGATTCGAATATTTATCTATCGAGAGCTCTATGCTGACAATGCTCAAATTCAATTCTTCTAGGACGTTAGTGAGATATACTCACGTTTGCAGTAAACCAATGGTTTCTAGAAGACACGCACGTTGCTTGATAACTCATACTAATTTTGATAAAGAATTTGCTCCCATTATTCAATAGAGATTTATTTTACTGTTGCACACATGGCGTAATGGTGTAAGTGGGCTCAAAGGGACTATTATGCCTTGGACTATAAAGCCATTGTGTGTACCCAAAAAATCACCCTCGGTTTATCGAGGAATAGTGGCTCGATAACAGGCCAGTAAGCAGCAATGGGCCGAAAATAACAGGGCCAGTGGGATAAAAGCGGGTCGGGCCAACTTTGGCCCAGAAAGGCTGATCCGACCGAAATAGACTAAGCCCAATTAAGTCAAGATATAATTATGGCCAAGAAGGAATTAATTAATTAAGAGAGTAATTAATTAATGGCCTAAAGTCGTTAATACGAATCGGCCCAGATCGGTCCACTAAGCCATCTTAGCTGAAAAAGAGAGCTAATTAATTAATTAAATTAGTTAATTAATTGGGCCAGAGGGTAATTAAGCGGCCCAAGATAATTAAAGGGCCCAATCACATGAAGAGGCCGACCCAGTAGCACATTAACTAATTAGTTATCAAAAGACGATTAATTAAAGGGATAGTCATGAAAAGCCACGTAATTAGCTGGTTGTTTGAGTTTAATACAACAACCTCCTTTAAATGTCTCAAAGTGGTTATGATAAATGGCAGATCACGTGTAAGTCATTCAAACAACTGCCAAACACCATCTGAAATTGAACGTGAAGAATAACAACTGCCAAGATAGTGGAAGTTGTGGAGATAGTGGAGGAAGGAGACAATCATCCGATCAGGCCAGCAAGCAGCTGTAAATAAGGGATCCACACACACAGGACACACACAACTCAATCAATCAACTCAGTCTACACTGAAATCGGCTCAACGCCTCTCCGGAAGTCCAGCATACGTTGCTTCTGTCGGTCAGTCAGCATTACCAATTCCTTGATATCAATCGTCAATCCTCCGCAGACAGCAGGACATGGCAGCCTGAAGTCCAGCACCGCCGCCTCTCAAAGTAAGCCGCAAAGCTGCTTCCGCCGTCAGCGAAGCTGTTTCGAGCGAAACCATTAGATCTCAAGCAAAATAGTACGCTGCAAACGTCATGTAAGTGCCCACGTAGTTACATGGCAAACTCATCAAGTAGCCATCTGCTTGATGGGCTCGCTGTCAGGTAACCATCTGCCTGATGGCAATCTGTTGAGTAGCCATCTGCTCAACAGATGCCCTTTTCAGTGGCCATCCGCTGGTCAGGAGCCCGATTGGTAGCCATCTGCCAAGGTTGGGCGATCCGCTGATGGTAATTACTTGCCGTCAGTGTTACTTTATGTCAACAAGTTTGCACTAATTTATACAATCAGCTCATTTGGTGGGTTTACCTGCCAATCAAGGAGTAATTTTCAAGAGTCAAAAGGATCATCAGCTCGTTTTGACAAACATATCCCAACACAGGAGACTTTTTATCGTTTTGCATACTTTGTAATGTCTGTAAATCGGGGAATTCATTGTAGGCTAAGACTCATGTATTTCTTTCCCGTTTAATTAATATATGGAAGTATTTGGCTCACATCTCTTGATTTTATTAAAGTATGTTTTACGTCAAGCGATTTTCATTGAGGCATGGTCAGTATGTTAGTTATGTCTTTGAAGTCAAGTCGATAAAAATTAAATTGATTGATTATCAGCTCAATTACTGATTTGTAAATCCATTGATGTACTGAGTAAGCCATCAATTGGCTATGAAACTTTGGCATGTCAGAAAGGTTATCATAAATTATTTAAGTCCTGCGGCCAGGCAGGCATGGAAAAGAATTAGGGGTAGTGTTTGTCTATTCCGCCGCATTCGATTGATTAGAAGTCAGCCTTATCAGGACATTTAATTATATTTTACATCGATATCAATATGTCCAATTTTTAAATCGTTATGTTTGCACGCACAAATATTGGCACGCCCGCACTTATTTTACACCATATCGAGTCATTGGCACGTCGAGGCAAGCCATGCCAAATTTATAGCAAACAATATTTTGGCACGCCCGGTTGGACATGATAATCTTTTTTGCCAAAAAGTCAATCAGTTGGTGCTAAACGATTAATCTTTTGTTGTTGTCAGATGATACCACAGATAACGCGAAAGACTCTATCTAGCTTGACGAGGACACGCTCTGATCTAACGCACTCTCTGGAAAACCTATCCACTGTCCCGCTAGCTATGGAAGGGACTGACAAGATAGAAGAGCTGACAACGGAGGTCCGCAACTTCACTAAGGACCTTGAGGCCAAACAGGCAGAATGGTCAAATGTTGTCAGTAAGTTCGAGAACATGCTAGGCTCGGCCACTGCAGCCAGTCAGGCCAATACCGAAGCCAGCAATATTGTAAATACTTCCCTGATGCATCTGGAATCGAAAATGTCTATGCTTGCTGAGAGCATCAATATCCTTGCCAACGGGATACAATTCCAGGCCTGGACAGGGCCGCCCAAAAGCTCTGTTGACAAAGGCAAGGGACCCGCGACACATATCGGGGGAAGTGGATCGAGGGATGAAACGCCCTACAAACAAGGCAATGGACAAACTAATGCCCCTGATAAGAAAGGAAGTACCTCCAAAGCCAGGTATCAACGCCCAGACTCGGGGGGCAGATCGGAAGAGGAACGATCAGAGGCCATGGGATATGGCCCAGAGGGACATCATGCCATCTCATCAGCCTATGAAAGAACAAATCGAGCCGTAGAAGGTCAGGATGACCTCTTGATCGATGCGGCCGCTGGCAATATGTTTTTGACTGCCGTCGATGGAAGCGCAGGCTATAACCAAATATTTGTGGCCATGGACGACGTACCAAAATTGGCTTTCCAATGCCCAGGGGGAATAGGCACCTTCTAATGGAAAGTGATGCCATTCGGACTAAAAAACGCTGGGGCTACTTATCAACGGGCCATGAACTGCATTTTCAGTAAGTACATCGATGACTTCATTAAGATTTACATCGATGATATTGTGATTAAATCGGCCAGCTATGGAGAACACTTGGAACATTTGGCGAAGGCATTTGCCAAAATGAGAAAACATAAACTGAAACTTAATCCCTTGAAATGTGTTTTTGCAGTTGCATCAGCCAATTTTCTTGGCTTCTTAGTGCATCGTAAGGGGATTGAGATCGATAAGAACAAGTCTAAGGCTATCCTGACAGCCAAACCTCTATTCACAAAGAAGGAATTACAACAGTTCCTTGGAAAAGTAAACTTTCTAAGGAGGTTCATATCAAACTTGGCTGGGAAACAAAGGTCTTTTCACCTTTGTTAAAGCTGAAGGACAAGGAGGAATTTTGCTGGCAAACGGAACATGAGCAGGCGTTTCAAGAGATAAAAGATAAACTAACTACGCCGCTTGTGATGATGCCGCCAGTCAAGGGGAAACCCTTGAAATTATACATATCAGCCACGGAGGACACTGTCGGTGGATTTTTAGCACAAGACGATGAGAATGGATTTGAACGAGCTATATACTACTTGAGCAGGCATCTGTCAGAAACGGAACAGAGGTATACCCCGATAGAAAAGGTATGTCTTGCACTGTTTTTCTCTTGTAAGAAGTTACGTCACTATATGCTGCCTGTTAAAGTGTTAGTAATCTCTAGTATTGATGTTATTAAGTATATGATAGCTAAACCTGTAATGAGGGGAAGGATTGGCCGATGGGCTATCCAGCTGATGGAGTATCAATTGCAGTACGTGCCTCAAAAGGCTGTCAAAGGCCAAGTATTGGCTGATTTTCTGGTTGACCATCCATGCATTGACATAGATCAGACCGTTTTAAAGGATCTGGACTTGATGGCGGTAGAGATCAAGCCGTGGACACTGGCTTTCGATGGGTCAAGAACTGACAGACTGTGTGGGGCAGGTATTGTTTTGATTTCACCGCCTGATGTTAAAACTAAGCTATCCATACAATTTGATTTTGAATGTACCAATAATCAGGCCGAATACGAAGCCTTAATCATTGAACTAGAAATGCTAAGGGAGTTACATGTCAAATCTGTTACCATCATTGGAGACTCACATTTGGTTATCAGGCAAATCCAAGGTACATATAAATGCCGAAATCCTACTCTTGACAAATATTACCTGACGGCGATGTCTTTACTTTCAGAATTTGCTGATGTCACTTGTTATCATATAACAAGGGGGCATAATAGTGAGGCCAATAGTTTGGCCCAATTGGTAACAGGGGTTGGTCTTCCTGAAGACGTTGATGAATCCCATTACGTCGTCAGGCGACGACACTGTCCATCATTTATGTGTCGGGATAACATTCTAACTGTTTTGAGTGTATTTCAGGATCCCGATGATTGGAGAGAGCCGATTAAAAAGTATCTGGCTAATCCATCCGACAAAACATCCCGACAGACAAGGCTTAGGGCCGTCAACTATGTCCTGATGGGGGATCAGTTGTTCAGAATAGGTCATGACGGTGTGTTACTGTTGTGCGTTGATCAACAAGAAGCTATGAGGGTTATGATGGAGGCACATGAGGGAATCTGTGGTGCCCATCAAAACGGACAAAACTAGCATGGCTACTACGTCGATATGGCTATTACTGGCCAAAGATTGTGGGAGATTGCGTCCAATTGCCAAAGGGATGTGAAAAATGCCAACGCTTTGGAGTAGTCCAGAGAATCCCCATCGAGGAGATGAACGTGATAATCAAGCCATGGCCTTTCAGATGTTGGGCCATCGACATAATCGGGGAAATACACCCATCATCATCCAAGCACCATCGGTACATCATTGTGGCCAAAGATTATTTCACCAAGTGGGTAGAGGCCAAGCCACTTAAACAGGCCAATCAGGCCGAAGTGATGAAGTTCATCAAGGACCTGATCATACATAGGTTTGGCTTGCCACAGACTTTTGTTACTGACAGGGGACTGATGTTTGTTGGCCAGGAGATAAAAGAGTTTGCCAGATCAATGGGTTTTGAGTTGGTCCATTCAACACCTTATTATGCACAAGGGAATGGCCAAGCTGAGGCCTCAAATCGAGTCCTTAAGGACATCATTTCAAAGATGATCGAGGAAAACCCAAGAGCATGGCACCTTATGCTGTTAGAGGCACTATGGGCTTATCGGACCAGCAAAAGAACAAGTACGGGCACCACTCCATGTAAATTGACTTATGGACAGGATGCCGTACTACCAATGCAAATAAACGTCCGATCACTTCGGGTGATGCAACAGAAGAGCTGACAGCCGAAGAATACACTGAAAGTATGCTCCAGGAGCTGGATGAACTCGATGAAATCAGAGTTGCCGCGTTGGATAAAATCGAGGCACAAAAGAGGCTGGTTGCCCTATGCTACGATAAAAAGATACGCAGGAAACAGTTTGATATCGGGGACTTGGTCTGGAGAACAGTCTTGCCACTTCATCAGCGTGAGAAAAAGTATGGCAAGTGGAGTGCAACATGGCAAGGTCCATATGAAGTCTCCTCGATAACTCGAGGAGGGGGCTACATATTGAAAAAGCCAAACGGGGATCTTTGCAGAGACCCCATCAACGGAAGATACTTGAAAAAGTTCAGACCAACCCTCTGGGAAACAATGTGTCTGGAGCATCAACGAGCCTTGGAGTTGGAAATTGAACGGCGCCAAGAATACTTTAGTGCGCCGATACCATTGTAAATATAAGTTAGGTTTATATTTAATCTAGTTTTCGTTTTCCTTTCGGTTGTTTAGACTAAGTTATTAAGTTAATCTTAAATACTGCATTTATTTCCAAATTTTTGGCTAAGTACTTCGTTTTAAATTAAGTCTTATTTTCCCCGATTTCAAGTTCATTTTATAAGTACAATTTTATTGTGTCTTGTCTTTTCTGTTTGGTTATTTGGTGCGGCTTGCTTTTGGATAAACCATGTTTTCAGTTAAGGCTTGCTTGTCTTTCAAAATTTGTTCTCAAAAGTTGCAGTCGTGATTGTTCATCATGCTGGGGGCTTAGTCATGTTTGTTTTGGTATTGGTTAAGGCACAATATAAGCCAAGCCAAAAGAAAATTTTTCTAAAAACAAAGCAAATTCTTGGCCATCAGGCCATAAAATCAAAGAGACAAAATGGGCTAAGTCTTTGGCCATCAGGCTAGAGAAAACAAAAAACCTAAAATTACTTGGAACACACGCCAACAACTATGGCTCACAGGCCAGAAGAAGTAATGGTCTAATTAAGAAAATCCTGGGTGAATCGGCCTAGAAATTCCTTCAGGGCAGTCTCGATCCTCACATGATCTGCAGTAGCGGCCTCAGCTCGGGAAATCACATGCTCCTCAGTAGCCTTAGCTTCATCGAGCAAAGCATTGGTGGTACTAAGCTGATCGGCGATGGAGTCACCCTATTCAGAGTTGGTCTGGATTTTAGCCCGCACATCGGCCAGTTGTCTCTGAAGTTCATCAATGGCCGCGATCAGGTCAGCTTCAGAAGCAGCCAGGTGATCTGTAGCTTCGCTAATGCGTATTCCCTGGGCATAGAGTTCATTAAACTGCTGATGAAGAGTCTCAAGGGGTGACTCAAAGGATTCCATAGCCTTGATAGCTCGATCATTGTCTTTGAACTCATTCCGCAGCTGATGGAATTGCTGAGCAAAGCTGGAGTAAAAAGCACCGTTGTCAGAAGAGAGAGGAGTAGTTGCGAGCTTCCTCATCAAGCTATCAAGGGTTGGTCATTGGTTGACCATCAAGATATTCAGCGATTGGCCTTGATAATTTGAAAGCTCCCTTTTCAAGTTGGCAAGCTCAACATGGGAGAACACCACGTTGCTTGAAGGCTCAGAGACTGCCCATTGGGATGCAGAGGATGAACTTGGCAGTGATAGAGCTCGGCTACTGAATCGAGCCAAGACCTGGGCAAGTTTGTTTGAGCTCGCCAAAGCCTGGCCAGTTGAAGGAGTTTGAAAAGAAGGGTTAAAAGAAGTTAGAAACGAAAGGAACTCTAGTTCGGAAGATGAGGGGTGCGAAGTAACCTGAGATTGTGGGGTGGGAACCACAAGAGGGATCTTGGCCGAAGGAATAGGCCCAGGACGAGCAAATTGAGACTCCCCAGAGCCTTCCCCAGTGTTGGCCTTGGCCATCGCCTCTTTCTTGATAACAACAGGTCGAGGAGGTGAGACGTTCATCGGGCCAGTCCCTTCGTCGGGATGCTCTTCATCATAACTGGAGAGCAGAATCATGGGTTTTCTTTTCTTAGCAGGAGGGCATCACTAGGAACAGGCCGTCGAGAGGGACGCCGTTTCAGAGGAGTAGAGCTCACTTCCTGATAAAGAAAATCAAAGAAAAAACTTGTTAACATATAAAGGTCAAGGAAAACGAATTACAGGGAGAGTACCTCCTCGTCGGAACTGCTTAAGACTATGGCACTAGTGCCACCCCGACGTATGAAGAGCCGACGGGAACGTCTGACATAAAGAACTGGAAGGTCAATTACCTTCTCTTGAGAAACAGGGGGCTCAGACTCTTGCAAAGAGGCAGAGAGATCAGGAGAGGACAATGACGGTGGTGGATCAACAGGCTTGATGGGAACCCCTTCTGGTATTGGGATTTCCTTGACAGCCTTCTTCTTGGCAGCTTGGGAAATTGATGGTTTCTTCCCTGCAAGGACAATACAAAACAGGTAAGATATCGAGTAATAACAGGAACCAAGTGCAAGACATGAACTACCTGGTTCATCAAGGACATAAGTGGCTTCTTCTCGATACTCACAAAGGAGATAAATTTTGGCCATAACTTGAGGGTCATCGGCATTGTACCCCGTGAAGGAT
Source organism: Penstemon davidsonii (assembly GCA_034814905.1). Classification (NCBI taxonomy): domain Eukaryota; kingdom Viridiplantae; phylum Streptophyta; class Magnoliopsida; order Lamiales; family Plantaginaceae; genus Penstemon; species Penstemon davidsonii. Next base: position 6,247,754 of record JAYDYQ010002685.1, on the reverse strand, counting down.
ACTTGAGGCCTAGGCCCAGGAAAGGATCGGGCTGTAAGGGCTAGGGTCTTGGAAGTATCGAGGAAAGGTATAGACGGCATAGCAAAATCAGGTATAAGAGGCAGTGATGGGCCAAGAGGTTTATAAAAGGAATACCAAGGAGGTATTTCACCTGGCCCCCCCACGTTTTTTGGCCAATTTCGAGTGAGCCAGCTTAGCTTTGGCTATCCTATCAGTTTTTAATAACTCAAAGTTGGCAGCAACCTGTTCAAGGACCTGGGTTTTGTGGGCTGGATCCCAAATCACATTATAAAAATTTTGAAAACGGGAAATGATGGCATGCATACCTTTCTTGGATGTCTTGAGTGACACAGCAGTGGGATCAAGGAAGGGGCCGTCGCATGATATTACATCGGGATGATTGGGGACTGTGAACATGGCAGTAGCAACTTGAAAGGCAGCCTTGCGTGTGTAAGCCAGGTAACCATCCCACCATTTAATAAAGTCAGGTGAACATGTAGGATTGAGAGGATAAGGCTTGAGAACGAAAGCATCTCTAGCTGTCCGCCAGGCTTGATGGAGTTCGTCCAAGCTATCCATGTCAGTCAGCTCGACGAAGTTGTTATTACGGCCACTGAGAGAAATCCCATATCGAGGAATCATTTGAGCAAGGCCAAACTGTCTGGCCACGTAGTGGGCCGGATAAAAACGAACAGTGCACTTCAGGGGCTTTCGATCGGAAGCATCCCCAACATTTGTGACCTTGAGGCCGACAGGAATGTCCCGAGAAGTAAGAAAGCAAGCCCACGTTTTCTGGGAACTACTTAGAGAATGCCCCGACAGAGAGGGTGAAAGAATTGACAAGGCCTTAGAACAAAAAATAGAGAAATTGGGCTCGGGGCCCTTCATTTTGTTGTATAATCGAGAAAAGAAATAATAAAAATTTAGAGGGGGGAGAGTTTGTCGAGCCACAAATAAAGCATAAATTTCACCATCCAGGGGAGTATCGGTGAACAGGCAAAAGTCAGGGAAGTAAGCAAACAGCCAAACCTGCAGCATCCATATCGGGCCTTGTAGAGAGCAGCAGGCCGTAGACAAGAAACCCTCCATACCCACACAAAAGCTTGAAAAAATAATTGGAGCCAGGGCAACCTTGGTTCCTCGGGCGATGCTCAGTGCGATGGCAGTAAATTCCTTGGTAACGGAGATGGCGGGAGTGCAGAAAATATACCTCGACAGCCATAAAGTAAGAAAGTGGATATGCTCCTGGTGGGTCACAGCAACGGTATCTGGAAGATCCTTGTACTTCCCTATGATCGGACCATAGCCACAGAGAGGCTGGCCTCCTTCCCCGATGACGAGTGGGAAGTGATAAGCTTCGTCCCCGGCAGACGGTTGTGGGTCGATGTAGCCTCCAGTTGGACTAAAGCCACTAATGGCCATGATGTCAAGGATGGTGAGAGTCATAGGGCCGTGGGCAAAATGAAAGGTATTATCAGCCCTACTCCAGAATTGGGCAGCAGCCCTAATCAGGGGAAGGTTGAGAGAGAGGCCTTTCTTGCAGAATTCCATTGCTGAGTAGATCTCAGCCCTCTTCCACACGTCGGCGAAGTGTTTTTCGACGCAAGCGCACCAGATAAGCCAGTCGGAATGAATAGGAGAACCTGCCCAAGGCCAACAACGAGTGGTGGATTTGAAAACGACTGGGCCTTGAGAGAAAGGCAAGGATTCGTCGGGAAGAATGATTGTATGTTTAGAAATTGGGGGAATATCCACCGAGGAGTGAAAGGGGCCAATGGTGGTACCATAAGGGGTTTAAGGACTTGAGTGAGGATACAGACGTCGACCTTGTCGGAATGGGTTCCAGAACGGGCAGACATGGTGAGGAAGAGAAGTGTGAAAAGAATTCTTGAGCTTTAATGGCGGAATCTTGATCCTTGGTAGACTCTGTTTCGCGAAGAGAAGGTAAGAAAGTGTGAGGGAGAGAAAGTGAAGAAGGAAGAGGAGTGGTGAGAGTTTTTGTAGGAAAAGGAGTGTGTTGGGAGTAGGAAAAGTAATAAGTTTGTGGCCAATCAATTAAAAAGTAGATAAGTACAAAATATGAGATATGGCCGAAAAATAAGAGAGAGAAAGGGGATTGAATCGGGAGGTTACACGTGGCAGAAAAAGGTGGAGAAGTAAGTAGGGACTCTTGAGAGTCCCTAGGAGAATAAATTATCTTAAGTTATAGCTAATTATGGCTAATAACGGTTTAACTTAAAGCATGTAAGCATGCCAAGGTAATTTGAAAATTAAAAAAATAGAAGAGGAAAAACTTTAAGCTAAGTCTAATCTGATCAAATTCATCAGATACGACTTACAGGGGGCATTGTTTGTACCCAAAAAATCAGCCTCGGTTTATCGAGGAATAGTGGCTCGATAACAGGCCAGTAAGCAGCAATGGGCCGAAAATAACAGGGCCAGTGGGATAAAAGCGGGTCGGGCCAACTTTGGCCCAGAAAGGCTGATCCGACCGAAATAGACTAAGCCCAATTAAGTCAAGATATAATTATGGCCAAGAAGGAATTAATTAATTAAGAGAGTAATTAATTAATGGCCTAAAGCCGTTAATACGAATCGGCCCAGATCGGTCCAGTAAGCCATCTTAGCTGAAAAAGAGAGCTAATTAATTAATTAAATTAGTTAATTAATTGGGCCAGAGGGTAATTAGGCGGCCCAAGATAATTAAAGGGCCCAATCACATGAAGAGGCCGACCCAGTAGCACATTAACTAATTAGTTATCAAAAGACGATTAATTAAAGGGATAGTCATGAAAAGCCACGTAATTAGCTGGTTGTTTGAGTTTAATACAACAACCTCCCTTAAATGTCTCAAAGTGGTTATGATAAATGGCAGTAAGTCATTCAAACAACTGCCAAACACCATCTGAAATTGAACGTGAAGAATAACAACTGCCAAGATAGTGGAAGTTGTGGAGATAGTGGAGGAAGGAGACAATCAGCCGATCAGGCCAGCAAGCAGCTATAAATACAAAGGGATCCACACACACACATGACACACACAACTCAATCAATCAACTCAGTCTACACTGAAATCGGCTCAACGCCTCTCCGGAAGTCCAGCATACGCTGCTTCTGTCAGTCAGTCAGCATTACCAATTCATTGATATCAATCGTCAATCCTCCGCAGACAGCAGGACATGGCAGCCTGAAGTCCAGCACCGCCGCCTCTCAAAGTAAGCCGCAAAGCTGCTTCCGCCGTCAGCGAAGCTGTTTCGAGCGAAACCATTAGATCTCAAGCAAAATAGTACGCTGCAAACGTCATGTAAGTGCCCACGTAGTTACATGGCAAACTCATCAAGTAGCCATCTGCTTGATGGGCTCGCTGTCAGGTAGCCATCTGCCTGATGGCAATCTGTTGAGTAGCCATCTGCTCAACAGATGCCCTTTCCAGTGGCCATCCGCTGGTCAGGAGCCCGATTGGTAGCCATCTGCCAAGGTTGGGCGATCCGCTGATGGTAATTACTTGCCGTCAGTGTTATCAACAAGTTTGCACTAATTTATACAATCAGCTCATTTGGTGGGTTTACCTGCCAATTAAGGAGTAATTTTCAAGAGTCAAAAGGATCATCAGCTCGTTTTGGCAATCATATGCCAACACAGGAGACTTTTTATCGTTTTGCATACTTTGTAATGTCTATAAATCGGGGAATTCATTGTAGGCTAAGACTCATGTATTTCTTTCCCGTTTAATTAATATATGGAAGTATTTGGCTCACATCTCTTGATTTTATTAAAGTTTGTTTTACGTCAAGCGATTTTCATTGAGGCATGGTCAGTATGTTAGTTATGTCTTTGAAGTCAAGTCGATAAAAATTAAATTGATTGATTATCAGCTCAATTACTGATTTGTAAATCCATTGATGTACTGAGTAAGCCATCAATTGGCTATGAAACTTTGGCATTTCAGAAAGGTTATCATAAATTATTTAAGTCCTGCAACCAGGCAGGCATGGGAAAAGAATCAGGGGTAGTGTTTGCCTATTCCGCCGCAGCCCATTGATTAGAAGTCAGCCTTATCAGGACATTTAATTATATTTTACGTCGATATCAATATGTCCAATTTTTAAATCGTTATGTTTGCACGCACAAACATTGGCACGCCCGCACTTATTTTACACCATATCGAGTCATTGGCACGTCGAGGCAAGCCATGCAAAATTTATAGCAAACAGCCATGTAACATAAGCAAAACGGAATATTTTGCCAAGGCTGCCTGAGACATTAAGTGAGGTGACAAAGTGCGAATTGTTATAGGGTGCAAAAACTAGAAAAGGTTCGAGAGAAAGCGTGAATTTCCTTTCTTTGTATTTTGTTAGTAATTAAGATGTAATAAGAACTTCATATGCACTGATGTATTCACATTTTTACTAAAATAAAATAAAAAGAACTAATGACAATTTACTTTCTTGTTATTTGTATAATATTCAATTTACCCCCTGTGATTTGAAGAAAAAACATATTTTACCTCCATGTGAAAATTTTAAAGGAACAATTACTTAATCGCAAAAATTGAGAGTGACATGAAAAATATTTTGTAACATAAGAGTGGGAAGTTAAAGTGCCACATTTATTTTGCCAACGCCTTGTGTCTTAATGTGGCTGCCTGAGACATTAAGTGAGGTGACAAAGTACGAATCGTTGTAGGGTGCTAAAACTAGAAAAGATTTGGGAGAAAGTGTGATTTTCCTTTCTTTGTATTATGTTAGTAATTAAAATGTAATGAGAACTTCATATGCAATGATGTACTCAAATTTTCACTAAAACAAAATAAAAAGAGCTAATGACAATTTGCTTCCCTGTTATTTGCATAATATTCAATTTATCCCCTGTGAATTGAAAAAAAAAAAGCATTTTACCTCCTTCTGAAAATTGTAAAGGAACAATTACTTAATCGCCAAAATTGAGAGTAGACATGAAAAATATTTTGTAACATAGGAGTGGGAAAAGTGCCACATTTATCAAAATACAGGGGACAAAGTGCCACATATAATAGGGGTAATTTTGCTAATTCGTATCTTTTTTATGTTTAAAAATGTCAAAGAGATAGTGTGAAACTTTTGTAAGATCATAAGGGTATAAAATGCTCTTTATTAAATCACATGGGATAAATTGAATATTATACATATAATAGGGGTAAATGTTTCAACCAAATGTATACAACTGTTTATTTTATTTAACCCAAATACAAACTTTACTATTAATTTTTCTTTAATCCGATGACATACATTATAAAACATTTTAATAAAACATTGGTGATCACTAATCAAGAATACTCAGGATACTTGAACAACTTGAATGCCGAAGTAGCAATGCCAAAACCCCCATCTATGAAGAAGTTTTGTCCACTTACATATTTTGCCTCATCACTTGCCAAAAATAGAGCTGCATTGGCCACATCAATAGCCTTCAAAGTAGTACCTTTTAAATTGGCTATATGATTCATAGCAGCCTCAAGTCCTTCATCATCGTACCCCATAAATTTTGTCGACAACGGAGTGGCTAGCGCATAAGGCGACAAACAATTGACCCTGATACCAAACTGCCCGAGCTCAACTGCCAAATTTCTGGTAAGCCCAACCACAGCATGCTTTGAGCAAGTATAAGAATGTGTGGCGGACCCCCCAATCCCGGAAGCAAGGCCCGCCATTGAGATGATGGTCCCACCACGTGCCGGGACCATGACCCGGGAAGCGTGCTTCATTCCTAAGAAGACACCGGTCACATTAATGCTTAAAACTCGTTCAAAATCTGTCTTTTCGATGTCCATGATTCGAGGCTTCATACTGTCGTCACTAATCCCTGCATTGTTTAACATGATGTCAAGTTTTCCATAAGTTGAAATTGTTTTGTCTATTGTACTTTTGACATGATTTTCATTGGTAACATCACAATGGATGTAGGTTGAATTGGAAGGGCCAATGGAGTTAATAACAGAATGGCCTAATTCATCATGGATATCTGCAATTGCTACTTTGGCTCCATGTCGAGAAAAGAGTTTGGCTGTGCATTCTCCAATGCCACTAGCTCCTCCAGTTATCAAGGCAACTTTTCCTTCTAGCCTAATTCAACATTATAAACAAAATGTTAATGCTCAATGAAAATTAAAAAGATGTTAACACTAGATGTATTTTACTACCTCCGTTTTTTTTTTATTTTGTCATTTTGGAGGATTGCATACGAATTAAGAAATATAATAAATAGTCATTTTTTTAAGCAAAAATCCCAAAATACCCTTTTAATCAAATAATTACAGCATTAGTTGGTATTAATTACAAGCTTTAACAAAATGGTAAAACGGTAGAAAAAAAATTAATTTTACATTGAACTCCTGAAATGGCAAATAAAAGTGAATAAATTCTTTTTGTCAAAGCGGCAAATAAAACAAAACGGAGGGAGTAATTACAAAGAAAAAATATTTTACTGATTTCAAGAACATCATGAATTGATATGTGTATTTTGGATAACCAAGTTTTGCTATTCACTCCTATAATGCTATCCATTTTTTAAATAATTATTATTTTTACTATTATCAAGTATTAATATATACAAACTTGGATTTATAGAATAATGTTCTACAATTTTTTTATTAATCAATATAATAATCATATTTTTTAATTTCTCTTTTGTAAACATATGTTTGCTTGATATTATTATAAGTTTATTTTGTTATAAAGTTTTGTGTTTAATTTTACTTAGAATTCTTACTTTTAGTACATTTTTTGTTGTGTATACTAAAATCAAATAGTAAGAAAGTATAATAAACCAACTGCTGAACATGCTCATATTAAACTTAAATACTAAAAATTAAACATAATGACAAATATATTGAAAAGACTAACTTATGAAAAAAAAAATTAAACGTTAAAACACCACGTAGGTACTATAGACTATATGAACTTTCAAACTCTATTTTGTTCACTATAATTAACTAGCAAGGGTCGTATTATAGAAAAGAAATCCAAAAGCAAGAAAAAAAAAACGAAAAAGGAATGTCGGAATCAAAATGTCAAGAAATTGGATGGTTTGACATTAGATATAGATCAACCTTGAAAACAAATTAAATACAAAGCCCAAAAATCTCGATTTTAATTAAATTCAAATCATTGGGTATTTTCCCAAAAAGAAAAGTTAATTGTTAGTCATCAAATCTTGCGTTCATAAAATCGTACGAACGGTCATTTCTTACGTGTTTAGGGCATGTGTCAGATTACGTATATTAAAAAATGAATTTTCATATAGATAGAAGAAGGTGTCTACTGTTATGTTAGAACCGTAGTCATTTTGAATTCAAGTTTACAGTATATAACATAGAAAAAAATAATAAATAGCAAAAAATTTAAAATGATCTAACATTAAATGAAATGTTCACTTTCCATACTTGCCTTCTGGTTACTGCAGAAAGAATTGAAGCATTTGCCATGCCAGAGAAGATAAGGAAGAAACCGAGAGATTATATTAGTTTAGCTAATTAAACAGGAAGGAATAAACATTTAGAGAAGACCAAACTTATATATATATATATACATATATATGGATACATATAAAATAAAATTATGCCAAACGTCCTTTTTTCATCCACAAAATGAAAAATAAAGACAGTTACCTTAATATTGGAATAACTAAATGCACGAATACTAAGGTTTGTCTTTATCATGATTACCACTTTCTTTTTTTTTTTTTTTTGTTTACCAAGGGTTTAATCCCTTTCGAGGCGGGGTGAGCACATTAAGTGGGTACCTCTCCCAACAGGGATTCGAACCTGAGTCCGCTACTTTGTAGTGATTAGTCCCTTCCATTAAACCAATCACCTGTTGGTATTACCACTTTCTTTTTAACATAGTGTAGGTATAGATGAAATGGGTTAGGTTTGTATGTTTTCAATTTCATTTACAATATTTGAGTAATATCTACCTTTATTTTAAGAATTAAAATATAGTTTTTTCAAATGCATTTTAGCGGCGAAAATTTCCCGTACCAAAAAAGGTTGTCGAAAATTATTTGGGGATGGATATAATGGCATATGCGTTGTACGTGGTCATTTTCATCCGGCGGCAATACAATATATAATATAAAGTGTTAAATTGTGGTATGTAATGTATCCATTTAAAAAAAAATTGGTACCATATATTCAGGGATCAAAGTTTTGTTTTCGATGAATATTGAAAACTATTCGAAAGTTTTTAGAAACGTTTCAGAAAAACTAAGAAAAGTTATGAAAAAACTTACTAAATTGACAAAAAAGAAAGTTCCAAAACAAATATAGAGTTTCGAAAATACACCTTATTTTCGATTCGATTGATTTAAAAAAAAAAAAATTCGATATTTTTGACGGAGAATATGGAAATATTGATTCATGCTTTTATTCTATGTGTACATATGACATAAAAAATGTAGTACTCTACATAAAAATTATAAAGAGTAGTTATGTGCTGGTTATTATACAAAACGAGTCTTTGGCAGCCCTTGATATTAGATATAAATTTGATATGAAAACTTGAATAGGACAATTTTTAATCCAGATTCCAGACATAAGGTCGGTAGCACATTTAAAGTTGGGAAAATTTCCATTCATAACTTATTGGTGATGATGACATATGTGGTAGGAAGACTGCTAGTTAGTGATGGGTTGCTCATCTTACCAAATCTCAGCCAGCATTTAGGTATCAACATTTTCCTTGAATAGAAGTGACCTAATTTGGTGCTGCATTTTGCGAGGTTTGGCGGTGGTTGTGTTGGTGTCTAACAATCTGTGCATAGAAATTCACGCATAATAATACACGTCATTAATCATATAAATATATTTACTTGATTGAAAAATTACTCCGAATAACTCTTTAACCAAAATATGAAATAGGAAATGATAAATAAGACTGACGCTGCGGAAGCAATCTACTTAAGACAATATTTTTGGGCTATCTACGGTGTACACAGTCAATCTCCAGTAGTCTCCCAAGATACAATAGTTTGATGCTTTTTGTTTGCAAAAATACAGAACCCACATCGAACTTGAACAAATAAAAACTTTGGACATATTTTTTAATTGAAGAACATTGGAGAACGGAGGTGAATAATCCTTCTAAATTCAGTACTTAGTTGGCCAGACTTTGTCCTGTATTTCTAAGGCATGAAGAGTTGTTTTTTTAAGGGACACATTGTTTGGATTGATTCATTTCACTCCAAACAATGTAATGTTTCAATCTAAAAGACGGTTTATTGGATGCTAGGGTGCAGTGTAGTGGTCTGCACCCCCTGATGATTGACAAGTGTCCCATGAATGAGAGAAAAACAAGATAAAAGAAATAAATAAATAACACAAATGACACTTGTCAATCATCAACAAGGTGCAGACTAGTGCACTGCACCCTAGCATCCAACAAACCCTAAAAGACACCATTTTGTATCAAACCAAAAGGTACTTCTTTAGACCGAAAAGATGCAACTCTTACTCAAAATTATTTCTATTCACATAACCCCAACAATCCCCCACATGAATGAAATTGTTCTTCGTGTCTTATCGCATGAGACATATCATGTCGAAATTTCTTTAGGAATAATACCGCTTCAAGATAGGTGAAATTTTTTTATCTTGAAACTTCCCTAGTTAAAGCTTATCGGATTTACTTAGCCAATCGGTGAAATATTTCATATTGAACCATAGGTTGTTGGTGTAAACCAAAACAATAAACTTGACATAGTATTAGACCGATTTGTTACAAGCTCTTGGTTATGTTCATTTCGATCCTAAACATTCTTGGTTATGCGAGTGCTTTAGAGAATTTCAGCCTATAAAGAAATTCTCAACGAGCCGACCCAGCTCACACTTACATTCTTAAGTCTAATTTAGGCTTTAAGCCCATTCCCCTCGATGTTCATATACTCTTTAGATAAACCTTTAATATCCAGAATCATGGTTATCTCTTGACTTCATAAAGTCCATTCTATTTGAAAATAGATGGCTCTCGGTATTGTATCAACGACAACGAATATGTCGTGACTTTACCATTATACATAGAGTTTGTTGAGCTTTGTGTAACACCGCTTGATTATCGCATTTTACTTATGACTAACACAATTTTCAGTCATATTAGAGTATATTTCATGAATTTTGTGAAGCCACTCAAATTCTTCACTAACTTTATCCAATGCTATGCACCATAATTTCATAGTGAATTAAGCTATATGTGTTTGTTTGGAAGATTCTCAAGAAATTACGGTGCCTCCTAATTTGAATACATATCCACTTATAAACTTTCATTCCTCTAAATCAAATTTTCATTTGCATTACTATTCCATCCTGGGTCGTTGGATATTTTTCCAAAATATAATGCACATACAAATGTATTATATACCAACGAGATTCTCTGGTTACTCATAAATATTCTCATTTAATTCACCATTAAGGAAGACAATTTTAGCGTCCATTGTATATAGCTTTTAAAGCTATTAACATTCAAATGGATGTCATCCTAATCGCTAGTGAATTTGAGTCAAAGAAGTAAAAGTATTTATTTTAATAAGGCACCTTGGCTACTCGTCTAGCCTAGTTTTTATCGATTGAATTATCAAAGTTTTTAAACTCTTGAACTTAAAAACCCGTCTACATCTAATTTATTAACTCCTCGATGTCTACCAATTTTATGAATTTAACTCGGTGTCAATCGCCTCTTTCCAATCCACGATATTGGAACGTCACATAATTTACTTATATGTTTGAGGTTAATCCTTTAACATATAAGCTAGAATATCTGGATCAAAGAACTTCGAGCTTTTAGCTCATTTGCCTCTTCAACTCGTCAACAAACTCATGTTGAAGTAAGAGATTGACCTCTTTAGATATCGATTCATATGTATATTCTCGCATAAGTAGTTTATAATTAAATATAATTATAAACTTCACAAAGTTGACCCTACTGATCAAAATCAATATTTTCGCAAAATTTTCTATGAAATTTTAAAAAAAATATTCTAGTCTAAAATGGGTAAGACTATAGTGTTTTATCTCGCAGAATAAACTATTTATAATTAACTCTCATTATAAACTGTAAAAAGTTTTATGTAAGTAATATAATAAATAATATTACTTTATCATATTTTAATATCAGTAAGTCAAACTTACTGAAGATAAATTTGAACCAAAAAAGATCAATATATAAGAAATGATTCTCAAATTCTTCTTACATTATCAAGTAATGTTACATCGTGACTCAGTTCACAAAATTACATTTATTTTAGATTTAAATACCAAAAATATGAACTGCTACTATTTATCGAATAAGCAAGTAGTAAATAATATTTTTAAGTTATTTTCTTTTTTGGTGACGAAATCGAAATCTGACCCAAGTACCCCCACGTTTTAAGGTATTTGGTTTTTCTTCCTTCCATAACTCATATGAAATTATATTTGATTTTTTTGTGTGAAACTCGATTTCAATATGCGGATAGATTTTTAATTTTCCCCACAAGTTATCATGTACACCCGGATTTATAATAATCTTACCCTCCCTTTTTAGGGCTTGATTATTTTTGTTTAACTACTCAATTAATTGAGTTGAGTTAGGTGAATTATTCCTGATCACACACTTTGTGTAAATAAAAATATTTATATTCACCCCCCACAATTTGAATATAAGAATTTATAATTTTCTTATTCCATTATCAATATTTGTATTTCACAAATAGATCTCTTTGTATTTAATACTTTTATTGCCTCTTATTTATTATTCAATAAATAGTGCAATAAAATATATGTGAACAAATACATTTTAAACTCCACGAGTTAGTAATGATTTAAAATCACGTAACTAGTCTCAAAGTTTGAACTCTTACACACATGATAATTTATTTCGGAAACAAATAAAATTATAATTATTTCACAAATAATTTTATAATTATTTCTCACAAATATTAGTTTGCAAATAAATAATAAATATTATCAATATCTCCCCAATAAAATATTGATGTTTGTTCTAAAATAAATAATAAATATTAATGATATAAATCATAATTATATCGCAAATAAATTATAATTATTTTCACAAATAAATTATCAATATTTTCACAAATAAAATATTGATTTGATCGTAAATACTAACTAATCATTTTATCTCCGCATAAAGGTTATTAGTAATTTTACGTGCTTTTAAAATGCCTCACATATATATAAGTCACACTTATATTAGGAATAATTATTATAACTCATACACGTGTTAGATTATTATTCAATGCTCACGATATTTAATTATATTCATTACCTCAAGTAATGATATATATAATTTACTTCGATCAATAAATAAATTAGTGCAATACCAAAATATTTGTACAAGAAGTAATTATACTTGATTAGTGAATTAAAACGAAACTAATCAATTATTGCAATAAGTCGCACCGATTCATGAAAATCGTTGTTGTAACTCCTCACATGCACCTACAGGGCCGGTCCTAGATATTCGGGGGCCCTAGGCAAATTATAAAATTGGGGCCCTATGTTATAAAAAAATATACTTAATTTTTTTTTAAAAGCAAAAATACTTACTAATTATTGACATTATTCCATGTACAAAATTAAATGACAAATCCACTTAAACTTTTTTCATTGAATTACTCTGAATATATTTTTATAATTTTTAATTCTAAAAATACTCTTTTAGCAAAAGAATTTTTACAAGTATATGTACTAATTAAATATAATTCAACAACGAGTGTTCATCGTTAAATTTTAAATTTGTCCTCATTAAGATAAGTTATTAGTTATATATAACAAATAATAATAAATGACAGCAAAAGTCATAATAAAGTAATAATTGTTCCACAAACGATAAAATATAAATATCTTAAAAAAATAGTATCACTTAAATTATATCGACAATGATTTGTTGATCAGTACAAATGGTCTATGAGCGAGCCCGTGCTAAAAGAATCAAAAATTCTTTTTTAAAAAATAAATAGAAGCTTGTAATCTAAATACAAATTCATTTTCGATTATGTTATAAAATTTGTTTTTAGTGAAAATCATAACATAAAATGTTTTGTTTTGTAAAAAAATCCTTGAAACCGAGAGAAAGAATTTGTTAAAAAAAAGCATAAAATAACCGAGAAAAAATGCTTATTAATATATATTAAACGTTAATATATTAATATGTATAATCATCTATATAGGTTTTTTTTTTTTTGAATAAATTACGTTAATAGTTTATAGATTAAAATGTATTAATTATCTTCTCAATGAGAAAGAAAAAAGGCAGAAAGATATAATAAAAAAGTGAGATGTCTGAGTGGAGTTTCGAACCCGTGGCATAAGGCTGAAAGCCTAAAACAACACAATACCTACCAAGTGTGCTAGCTTAAATTTTGGTAATGAAATAACATTACTTATGTATAAATAATAATTATATGGCGGGCCACTAATAACACGTAATTTTGGGGGCCCTCCACATCGGGGGCCCTAGGCGCAGGCCCAAGTCGCCTAGCACTTGGGCCGGCACTGTGCACCTATTCAGGTTTACTTTAATTCTGATGAGCATGAATCATGAGAATCTCAAGACTTTTGTCTTTAATTTCGATTGATGATGCTCACTCCACTATTCCTTCAATTGATTTTTCAAATGTTCAACTTCGAATTTCTAAAGAAAGTTTTCTTCACAGAAATTCAACCTTTTGCTACAACCAATTAACGTATTATTTGTTGGAATAAATTTTCAAAACCAAGTTTAGAATTAATTTTTTACCGTTAAATTATTTTAACACATTTAAAAATTGAAAACTTCCCTACGGTAGTTACTTGGTGACCAAAAGTTGGCATTCTTTCTTCATTTATTAAATTTTCCTCCTTTGCCGAAGAGATGTGATGATTATGAAATGGTGCAAAATTGCTTATAAAAGCAGGCCATTTCACGGCAATACACAATAGAAGAAAAAGAGTTTCCATTCTACAATATTACTTAACATCAAACTATTCTTTTATTTTCTGGTTTTATTTATTAAATTCAGTTAAAAGTTAATTACAATATTGAGTGTTCGAGTTTGTCTTCGAAAAGTGCAATTCGCAGTCAAACAAAAGTTTATAACTGGGCTCCATTGTATCCTGGGACAAATTCGCTGCATAACTTATTTGCACATTGTTGAGGGCGAATATTGTCTTGAGGAGAGCGTAAAATTTGCGCGACTTGGAGGAATCGATTTTCCGATTTTGCTTATTTTCAACGTCAGATTTGCTGCGATTTCCAGCCCCATTTTGGTGTACATTTCCAACAATCTGAAGACAATATTATGGCATCTCAAAGCTTGCAACAACTCACCACCGATTTCGTCAAATTGGAGAGGTTTGATGGTGGAAACTTTAGGCGATGGCAAAAGAAGATTCATTTTCTTTTGTTGTCACTTTCGGTGGAATACGTGTTGACAACACCAAAGCCGCAAGAACGTGAAAATGAAACATTGGCTGAATCTCGAAGACGATTAGACGAACAAAGTGGGGGAAAGACGATGAAATTTGTAAGGGTCATATTTTGAATGCATTGACGGACAGTCTGTTTGACGTTTATCAAGATGTTGAAACGGCGAAGGAACTTTGGGATACTCTCAATGCAAGGTACTTAATTGAAGACGCCACAAGTAAGAAATTTTTGGCTTCTCAATTTATGAATTACAAAATGATTGATGGAAAATCAGTGAGTGAGCAATTTAATGATATACAAAGCATGTTAGGGCATATGAAACAATTGAACATGAAAATGGATGAGTGCATTGTAGTGTCTTGCATAATAGATAAGCTTCCTCCTTCATGGAAAATATTTAAGAAAGGTCTAAAGCATAAAAAAGAAGATATTACTATTAAAGAATTAGGTTCTATCTTTCGCATTGAAGAGCAATCTAAAATGCAAGAAAATGAAGAACCACAAGTTAAAGAATCTTCTAAGGTACATATGGTGGAGGAAACTAAAGAGTTTAAACAACCTCAAAACTTTGGACAAAAGAATGAAAATCGAAAAAGAAAGGGTCAATATGCTAAGAACCAAAATAATGAAAACAAGAAGAAAAAAGGATGTTGTTGGCATTGTGGTAAACCAGGCCATCTCAAGAAGGATTGTAGAGATCTTAAGAAGAAAAATGTTCAGCAAAACAACTACAATGAAAAATATATTGTTGTAGTCTCTGAAATTAATATGGTGCAAGATGATGGTTCTTGGTGGATTGACTCTGGAGCAACGAGGCACGTGTGCAAGGATAAAAGTTGCTTCACTACTTATGAACTTGTTCATGAAGGCAATGTCTTGTACATGGGAAATTCGTCGACAGCTATAGTAAAAGGCAAAGGAACAGTGAACTTGGAATTCACTTCCGGAAAAATTTTAACTTTAAATGATGTTTATCATGTTCCTGAACTTAGAAAGAATCTAGTTTCTGGCAGCCTTTTGAACAAGCATGGTTTCAAGCTTGTATTTGAGTCTAATAAGTTTATTTTGTCCAAAAGTGGAACCTTTGTTGGCAAAGGATATTTGTATGAGGGAATGTTCAAACTTAATATCAATAAAATAATGAATGATTCTATTTATATCGTTGATTCCTTTTCTTTGTGGCATGATAGACTAGGACATGTAAATTCTAAACGCATGAATGATATGATTAAATTAAACTTGATACCTAAATATGTTGACGATGCTTTGGATAGATGTCAAATATGTGCTCACACAAAGATTACTAAGAAACCTTTTCCTTCTAATGTGGAAAGAAAAAGTGATTTACTGCATCTTATTCATAGTGATTTGTGTGATTTACATGCTACACCAACCAAAGGAGGAAAGGAATATTTTGGTACTTTCATTGATGATTATTCAAAGTATTGTTATGTATACTTATTGCATACTAAAGATGAAGTGTTAGATAAGTTCAAGATTTACAAGAATGAAGTAGAAAATTACTTGAATTGTAAGATTAAATGCTTAAGGTCTGATAGAGGAGGTGAATATCACTTTCCTTCTTTTTGTGAGTCTTTTGGCATAATTCATGAAACGACTACTTCATATACACCTCAACAAAATGGAGTAGCCGAACGAAAAAATAGAACCTTAAAAGAAATGGTAAATGCTATGTTATATAATTCTGGTTTGAACAAAAGTTTTTGGGGTGAAGCGTTATTAACTGCATGTCATATTCTGAATAGAATCCCTCATAAGAAATCTCATGTTACTCCTTATGAACTTTGGAAGAAAAGAAAACCAAACTTAGCTTATCTTAAGGTATGGGGTTGTAGAGCAATTGTTAGATTGCCAAAACCTAAGATAAAACGTTTAGGTCCTAAAGGTGTTGAATGTATTTTCTTAGGCTATGCTGAACACAGTAAATGCTATAGGTTTATGGTAATTGAACCTAATGATTGGATAAAAATGAATACTGTTATTGAGTCTAGGGATGCAATCTTTTATGAAAATAGATTTAATACCATTTCTAAAGTTCCTGAAAAGAAAGTAGAAAATAAGCGTGTAGTACCTATTTCTATAGAAGATGTAGAAAACAAGGTTGAACCTAGAAGGAGTAAGAGAACAAGGATTGAAAAATCTTTTGGTTCTGACTTTATAATATATCTAGTTGAAGGCACTAGGAATACTCTTTGTACTCAAACTACTTTACCGTCTAGTATAGATCCAGACCCTCAGACATATGAACAATCAATGAAATCTCGTGATGCTAGCTTTTGGAAAGAAGCTATCAATGATGAGATGGAATCCATTTTGGGTAACGATACATGGGTACTTGTAGATTTACCACCTGGTTCAAAACCAATAGGGTGTAAATGGATATTTAAAAAGAAACTGAAGGTTGATGGAACTATAGAAAAATTTAAAGCAAGACTAGTAGCAAAAGGTTTTACACAAAAAGGAGGTATAGACTACTTTGATACATATGCTCCTGTAGCTAGAATTTCTACAATTAGAGTATTAATCGCCTTAGCATCTATTCATAATTTTGTTATTCATCAAATGGATGTTAAAACAGCTTTTTTGAATGGAGAATTAGAGGAAGAAATTTATATGAACCAACCAGAAGGTTTTATTTTGCATGGACAAGAACATAAAGTGTGTAAATTAATAAAATCCTTATATGGCTTGAAACAAGCTCCTAAGCAATGGCATGAAAAATGTGATAAAGTAATTGTATCTAATGGTTTTATGATTCATGAATCTGACAAATGTGTTTATAGTAAGTTTCATGGTAATAGTGGTGTTATTATATGCTTATATGTTGATGATATGTTAATCTTTGGCACTGACATAGAATCTGTTGAGCATGCTAAACATTTTTTATCTTCTAGCTTTGACATGAAAGATATGGGCATAGCTGATGTGATTCTTGGTATAAAGATCGTTAGAAATAGTAAAGGTTTAACTTTGACTCAATCTCATTACATAGAAAAGGTGCTTAAGAAGTTTAATCATTATCATTGCATTCCTGTTAATACTCCTTTTGATTCTAGCATTAAGTTGTGTAAAAATGATGGAAGAGCTGTAAATCAACTTGAATATGCTAGAGTAATAGGTTGTCTTATGTATGCTATGACTAGTACTAGACCTGATATTGCCTTTGCTGTCGGTAAACTAAGTAGATACACTAGTAATCCTAGTCACGAACATTGGAATGCAATAAACAGAATTTTAAAGTATTTAAAGAAAACCATGAACTATGGGATTTGCTTCAAAGGGTACCCTTCGGTTTTAGAAGGATTTACTGATGCCAGTTGGATAACTGAGCGGGAAGATCATACATCCACAAGTGGATGGATATTCACTCTCGGTGGTGGAGCTATATCATGGAGCTCAAAAAAGCAAACTTGCATAACAGATTCAACCATGGCGTCTGAATTTGTAGCACTTGCTTCTAGTAGTAAAGAGGCGGAATGGTTAAGGAACTTGATGATCGAAATTCCGGTATGGCCAAAGCCTATGCCACCTATATCTATTCATTGTGACAGTGAGGCCACACTGTCAAGAGCCTATAGTAAGGTGTATAATGGTAAGTCTAGACATATTGGACTAAGACATAGCTATGTTAGACAATTACTCACTGATGGAGTAATTACAATTGATTTTGTACGGTCAAGTCAAAATCTGGCGGATCCTTTGACAAAAGGATTAACAAGAGATCTGATTAATCAAACTGCCAAAGGGATGGGTCTTAAGCCTATTTTCGAAGACCACCAATGATAGAAACTCAACTCTATTCTCGAATTTCAAGTCTAAGAGTTCAATGAGCAAAGTATATCATATGATGTGGTTGAAGCACTAACTACGTATCATCCCAAGATAAATAGTGCTTGTTACTGTAATGATAAAGTAAGGTTGAGCAATATGCTCTTAATAGACTTATAACATGTATGTTAAAGTATTAAAATTACAGGATACTTTTGATAAGTCTACCAATATGAGTGTAGAGGGTGGTGCCGCCTTCTATGAGTTAAGGGCTTAACTCTAGAGCGCTCATGAAACAGGATATAGACACAAGGCCAATCCACGTGTCGGCTTTTTAGAACACTCAAAATTATTGAAGATATATGTGTGTAAGTGATTCCAGTTGATCAAATAAGGAAGTTGGTTCAAAGACAAGTCCACTACACTTCTTGATTAACTTTGAAATACTTTCACTAGATAATGGTTCAAGTCGTGAGACACCATTATTGAATCACATATTTCTAAGTCTAAACTTTTAATTTTGAAAATGGTGGAGGAATGTTGGAATAAATTTTCAAAACCAAGTTTAGAATTAATTTTTTACCGTTAAATTATTTTAACACATTTAAAAATTGAAAACTTCCCTACGGTAGTTACTTGGTGACCAATAGTTGGCATTCTTTCTTCATTTATTAAATTTTCCTCCTTTGCCGAAGAGATGTGATGATTATGAAATGGTGCAAAATTGCTTATAAAAGCAGGCCATTTCACGGCAATACACAATAGAAGAAAAAGAGTTTCCATTCTACAATATTACTTAACATCAAACTATTCTTTTATTTTCTGGTTTTATTTATTAAATTCAGTTAAAAGTTAATTACAATATTGAGTGTTCGAGTTTGTCTTCGAAAAGTGCAATTCGCAGTCAAACAACAGTTTATAACTGGGCTCCATTGTATCCTGGGACAAATTCGCTGCATAACTTATTTGCACATTGTTGAGGGCGAATATTGTCTTGAGGAGAGCGTAAAATTTGCGCGACTTGGAGGAATCGATTTTCCGATCTTGCTGATTTTCAACGTCAGATTTGCTGCGATTTCCAGCCCCATTTTGGTGTACATTTCCAACATTATTTTGAAGTCATTTATTTGAGTAATGAAAGCTTAGTTATTTGCGATTCGAATATTTATCTATCGAGAGCACTATGCTCACAATGCTCAAATTCAATTCTTCTAGAAGACACGCACGTTGCACACATGGCGTAATGGTGTAAGTGGGCTCAAAGGGACTATTATGCCTTGGACTATAAAGCCATGTAACATAAGCAAAACGGAATATTTTGCCAACGCCTTCATATGCACTGATGTATTCACATTTCTACTAAAATAAAATAAAAAGAACTAATGACAATTTACTTTCCTGTTATTTATATAATATTCAATACCCCCTGTGATTTGAAGAAAAAACATATTTTACCTCCATGTGAAAATTTTAAAGGAGCAATTACTTAATCGCAAAAATTGAGAGTGAACATGAAAAATATTTTGTAACATAGGAGTGGGAAGTTAAAGTGCCACATATATCAAAACTCAGGGGGTAAAGATCCACATATAATAGGGGTAGTTTTGTCAATTCGTGCCTTTTTTAAGAATAAAAATAGTGTGAAACTTTTGTAAAATCATAAAGGAATAAAATTATATTTTTTAAATCACATGGGATAAATTGAATATTATACATATAATAGGGGGTAAATGTATCAACTAAATGTATACAACTGTTTGTTTTATTTAACCCAAATACAAACTTTACTATTAATTTTTCTTTAATCCGATGACATACATTATAAAACATTTTAATAAATAGATAACATTTTAATAAAACATTGGTGATCACTATTCAAGAATACTGAGGATACTTGAACAACTTGAATGCCGAGGTAGCAATGCCAAAACCCCCATCTATGAATAAATTTTGTCCACTTACATATTTAGCCTCATCACTTGCCAAAAATAGAGCTGCATTGGCCACATCAATAGCCTTCAAAGTAGTACCTTTTAAATTGGCTATATGATTCATAGCAGCCTCAAGTTCTTCATCATCGCACCCCATATATTTTGTCGACAACGGAGTGGCTAGCGCATTAGGCGACAAACAGTTGACCGTGATACCAAACTGCCCGAGCTCAACTGCCAAATTTCTCGTAAGCCCAACCACAGCATGCTTCGAGCAAGTATAAGCATGTGTGGCGGACCCACCAATCCCGGAAGCAAGGCCCGCCATTGAGATGATGGTCCCACCACGTGCCGGGACCATGACCCGGGAAGCGTGCTTCATTCCTAAGAAGACACCGGTCACATTAATGCTTAAAACTCGTTCAAAATCTGTCTTTTCGATGTCCATGATTCGAGGCTTCATCCTATCGTCACTAATCCCTGCATTGTTGAACATGATGTCAAGTTTTCCATAAGTTGAAATTATTTTGTCTATTGTACTTTTGACATGATTTTCATTGGTAACATCACAATGGATGTAGGTTGAATTGGAGGGGCCAATGGAGTTAGTAACAGAATGGCCTAATTCATCATGGATATCTGCAATTGCTACTTTGGCTCCATGTTGAGAAAAGAGTTTGGCTGTGCATTCTCCAATGCCACTAGCACCTCCAGTTATCAAGGCAACTTTTCCTTCTAGCCTAATTCAACATTATAAACAAAATGTTAATGCTCAATGAAAATTAAAAAGATGTTAACACTAGATGTATTTTACTACCTCCGTTTTTTTTTTTTTTTTTTTTGTCATTTTGGAGGACTGCATACGAATTAAGAAATATAATAAATAGTCACTTTTTTTAAGCAAAAATCCCAAAATACCCTTTTAATCAAATAATTATAGCATTAATTGGTATTAATTACAAGCTATAACAAAAATAGGAAAATTGGTAGAAAAAAAATAATTTTACATTGAACTCCTGAAATGGCAAATAAAAGTGAACAAATTATTTTTGTCAAAGCGACAAATAAAACAAAACGGAGGGAGTAATTACAAGGAAAAAATATCTTACTGATTTCAAGAACATCATGAATTGATATGTGTATTTTGGATAACCAAGTTTTGCTATTCACTGCAATAATGCTATCCATTTATTAAATAATTATTATTTTTACTATTATCAAGTATTAAGTTATATACAAACTTGGATTTATAGAATAATGTTTTACAATTTTTTTTATTATGTCTAATAAATATAATCATCATAATTTTTAATTTCTCTTTTGTAAACATATGTTTGCTTGTGTTTTATTATAAGTTTATTTTATTATAATGTTGTGTGTTTAATTTTACTTTTAAAATTCATGCTTTTAGTACTTTTTTCTTGTGTATACTAAAATCAAATAGTACGAAAGTATAATAAACCAACTGCTGAACATGCTCATATTAAACATAATGACAAATATATTGAAAAGACTAACTTATGAAAAAAAAAAAAAAAAACGTTAAAACACCACGTAGGTACTATAGACTATATGAACTTTCAAACTCTATTTTGTTCACTATAATTAACTAGCAAGGGTCGTATTATAGAAAAGAAATCCAAAAGCAAGAAAAAAAAAAACGAAAAAGGAATGTCGGAATCAAAATGTCAAGAAATTGGATGGTTTGACATTAGATATAGATCAACCTTGAAACCAAATTAAATACAAAGCCAAAAGCTCGATGTTAATTAAATTCAAATCATTGGGTATTTTCCCCCAAAAAAAAAAAAAAGTTAATTGTTAATTAGTCACCAAATCTTGCGTTCATAAAATCGTACGAACGGGCATTTCTTACGTGTTTAGGGCATGTGCCAGATTACGTATATCAAAAAGATTATTTTCTTATAGACAGAAGAGGGTGTCTACTGTTATGTTAGAAACATAGTCATTTTGAATTCAATTTTACATTATATAACATAGAAAAAAATAATAAATAGCAAAAAATTTAAAATGATATAACATTAAATGAAATGTTCACTTTCCATACTTGCCTTCTGGTTACTGCAGAAAGAATTGAAGCATTTGCCATGCCAGAGAAGATAAGGAAGAAACCGAGAGATTATATTAGTTTAGCTAATTAAACAGGAAGGAATAAACATTTAGAGAAGACCAAACCATATATATATATGGATACATATAAAATAAAATTATGCCAAACGTCCTTTTTTCATCCACAAAATGAAAAATAAAGACAGTTACCTTAATATTGGAATAACTAAATGTACGAATACTAAGGTTTGTCTTTATCATGATTACCAATTTTTTTTTTTTTTTGTTTCTCAAGGGTTTAATCCCTTTCGAGGCGGGTTGAGCACATTAAGTGACTACCTCTCCCAACAGGGATTCGAACCTGAGTCCGCTACTTTGTAGTGATTAGTCCCTTCCACTAAACCAATCACCTGTTGGTATTACCACTTTCTTTTTAACATAGTGTAGGTATAGATGAAATGGGTTAGGTTTGTATGTTTTCAATTTCATTTACAATATTTGAGTAATATCTACCTTTATTTTAAGAATTAAAATATAGTTTTTTTCAAATGCATTTTAGCGGCGAAAATTTCCCGTAGCAAAAAAGGTTGTCGAAAATTATTTGGGGATGGATATAATGGCATATGCGTCCTACGTGGTCATTCTCATCCGGCGGCAATACAATATATAATATAAAGTGTTAAATTGTGGTATGTAATGTATCCATTTAAAAAGAAATGGTACCATATACTTAGGGATCAAAGTTTCGTTTTCGATATATGTTTGGATCATCTGAAAATTGGAAACTTTTCAAAAAAAAATTGGAAACTTTTCAAAAAAAAATTGAAAATGTTTCGGATAACTAAGAAAAGTTATGGAAAAAGTTGCTCAATTGAGAAAAAAAGAAAGTTATAAAGAAACTATTGAGTTTCGGAAATATAACTTATTTTCGTTTCGATTGATTTAATAACATAAATTTTTCAATGGAATAGATGAAAAAAAATTTCTATGCTTTTATCCTATATGTACATATGATATAAAAAATGTAGTTCTCTCCATAAAAAATATAAAGATTAGTTTTGTGCTGGTTATTTTATAAAGCGAGTCTTCGGCAACCCTTGATATTAGATATATATTAGAGTAAAATCGCATTTTTCGTCCTCCATACGGGTTAACTTTTGCACATTCATCCCTCTTACATTTTTCGTAGTACATTTGTCATTTTTATCAATGTAGTGTAACATATTCGTCCCTCTTAAATTCTCTTAATTTTTTCTTATCATATGCGTCCCTCTCATCAATATAGCGTAACACATTCGTCTCCTTAAATTCAAAATACATCAATTTTCTTCCATTTTAGAATGTATTTTGGACTTAAAAGGGATAAATATGTTACACTACATTGATGAGAGGGACGCATCTGCTACGAAAATGTTAAGAGGGACGAATATGTAAAATTTGGCCTATAAGAGAACGAAAAGTGCGTTCACTCTATATATTAGATATGTAAACACATTTTTAATTAATTCCAGACATGATTTCGGTAGCACATTTAAAGTTAGGAAAATTTCCGTTCTAAGACTGTGCTAGTTAGTGATGGGTTGCTCATCCTACCAAATCTCAGCCAGCATTTAGGTATCAACATTTTCCTTGAATAGAAGTGACCTAAATTTGGTCCTGCATTTTGCGAGGTTTGGGGGTGGTGGGTTGAATATGTTTTCAGATTTTTTAATGATTTTTAATTTTTAATTTTTATTATTATTTTATTAATATGCCATGAAGGTTGTCATGAGCCCTGCACATATCTTCGTCGTCGCCGCCATATTTTTCCCTGAAAATTGGACAATGAAACAAATAAGTTTTATGATGGACGCAAGTGACACAAAATTTTTGAAGAGGACAAAAATGTCAATAATCAGTGGCGGAGCTTCTTGTCAGTGTTTTAAAAATCGGACCGGATCGGACGGTTCGACCGGTTTAACCGGTAACCGGCTGCCAATCCGGTCCGGTTAACCCTCCAAAACCAGCTTTATTCCTGACCAGTTCGAACCGAAAATAACCGATAAAACCAATGAACCAGTGAACCGATTGAACCACTGGTCCACTTATAAGAAAAAAAAATTACGCAACGGATTTTTACATATCTTCCGCGGCCTTTAAACTTAAAAAATACGCTCACATCTCTTCTTCTATTTTTCACTTTAAATCAAACAAAATCAACAAGAAACAAAAAAAAAATTTATATAATAAGTTATATAAATATATTTGAGCATCAATTTCATTAGAAAAGTTATTTCCCCAACTTCAAGTATTTTCATTTTTTTAATATAGAGGTTTCGATGACAAAATTCATCAATATTTTCTCTTTTCTATTAGCGATTAGCAGTAAAATTATTGTTCTTGATATTGTATTTATTATAATTTGAATTATTGCCTTGATATCATGTTATCATACTTGTAATTTTGTTTCAGTCTCAACTGAAGATTTGTAGGAAAAGTAATTGGTCATGAGTAGGCCTGTCAATCGGGCCATGTGAGCCGAGCCTTTAATTGCTCAAACTCAAATACCGTTGGGCTTCATGTCTATAGGCTCAAACTCAAGTGCCTTCGGGCTTCACATCTATGAGCTCAAACTCGGCTCATGTAATTTTTCGGGCTTCGGTTTTAAACGGGCTCATATCGGGTTTGCTCACTCTAGCAAATTTTACTTAATAAATAAAAAACTACGCATTCTTTAAATGTAATATATAGACAATTTTATTTAATTCACAAGAATATACAAATTTTATACTCGTAATCAATAACATAGAACATTAAATATAATTGTAAAGTGTCAAGACTCCCATTTTTTCACCATTTATTTTTACTTTTTCCTTTTTTTTTTTTTTTTTGTTTATTACGTTCCCTTTGACCTGCGAAAACCTTAGTTATAATTCATATATGTGGTGGATTATTTGTAGTATATACAAATATTATACTCGTAATCAATAACATAGAACATTAAATATAATTGTAAAGTGTCAAGACTCCCATTTTTTCACCTTTTATTTTTACTTTTTCGTTTTTTTTTTTTTTTATTACGTTCCCTTTAACCTGCGAAAACCTTAGTTATAATTCATATATGTGGTGGATTATTTGTAGTAATTAGTATACTTATAACAATAGTACCAATAATTTATAGTAGTAATATTTAAGATAATAATATATTCGGGCCTTATTCGGGTTGACCCTTGTAAGGCTCAAGCTCGGCTCATAAATTAATCGGTTTTAGTATAATGGCTCAAACTCAGTCCGGCTCACAATTATTCGGGTTTGGGTCAAATTTAATCGGGTCGAGCCATCGAGCTTCGGATAGGCCCGGCTCAATTGACAGTCCTAGTCATGAGATAACATTTAGTTTATGGAGATAAACTTGAAAAAATGGATAAGATATTTTTGTTAAATAGTTGCTTACTGATGAGGGCTATTTTACACGTAAGAGCAAGACAGACTTCAGATCGAGCTAGAGTGGTCATTCCGATCTACCTTTACATATCTTGTTGAGTCAGGCCTCTGGACACTTTATGGGCCGCTCTACGTATCCTATCCATCCTAGGACTCCTCTAGGGTTAGGATTATGGTGTTCTAAATATGAAATTTAACATTGTATTGAGAGAGGTGAAAATACTCTGAAATAATACATGCGATTTACTCTTACAATTACGTTCGCTTATTAAGTTCATATTTAATATATTCTTTGAATTGCACCATCCTGAGTAGTTTAACTACCCCTAAATTCTGATCGATAATATCAATTCTTATTGCTTTAAACTAATATTACTGAATATTTATTGATATTACCCAGGACCACAAAATACGGTAAAATCAAGTACATACATTAAAACTTAAATTAAATTATTATTTTGTAATGACGTCACACCGATTGAACCAGTGGTTAAAACGGTTAAACCGATCTAACCAGTAAGGCTACCGATTCGATGCCCGGTCCGAATTTTAAAACATTGCTTCTTGTAGACGCCCCCAAGAAAATTCTGGAGTTTATATACATCTAAAATTTGGCACACTATTATCAACTAATCTAACTAGCCTACTGGTGGGCTTCGCCTTGGTCTAATTCATTTCCTTATGCCTGGGTTTGGAACTCATGAGGAACTTTCTTTCTTTTTATATTCAGTTTATTATTTTTCTCTCTCAATTTTGTATGCAGATATTCTTTCTCAATAAATACTTATTTTATTATTTCTTTTCTCAATTATTTATGCAATCTGATATTATTTCTCAATAACAAAGGTTTTAGTATTAATATTGGTACATTTTCATAACATATAATGAACTAGATTTATGTTTTAAATATTTCCATGCTTTATTAATTCTCCAATATTTTGAACCATTTAATTAATGAACTCTTAAGAAACATTGCCCATATATATTTTCATCTTTTGTTGGATAAAAAAATTGCTAGAACTTTTTTTTTTAACTTTTATTGAATAAAATTATAGTGTTATTTTATTTTAAGTTAGTATTTGTCATTTTATCAAAATATCAAAAAAACTATCAAGTTTGCTATCAAAAAAATCTCCGCCCCCCCCCCCCCCCCCCGGAAAAACTGTCTAGCTCCGCCACTGTCAATAATGTTATATAAGAGGACCGTATATGCGATTTACCCATAAATTTATATTCAGTGATTTGAATTCTTTATAAGAGTCCTTCTTGGTAAAATTGACTGGTTAACTTAACTAAATTTTGAAGAATTATAATAAAATAATCTAATTAATTTATTTATTTCAATAGTAATTTGAGAATATTAATATATATATTAATACTTAAAATATTTAAAAAGTGATAAATATAAAGAATTTAATTTAACTGTGCAGTTAATTGAGCAAAAAATTTAAGACAAATATGCTATATAAACTTGTAGTGTTATAAAATGCATAAGTGATCCTATACTTATCAATTGGCATAATACTAGCAATAATTCGTGACAAAGTGGAATAAAAAGAAACACAAACAGAGCATCTAAGCTACACTACTAGAGGTTCACTTAAATCACGAACTTTGTCCTACATCTCTTTTGCAGTTTTGCAGTGTTTGACTTTGTCAAATCTGTCATTGTCAAGGGCTCTAGTCATGATGAATATGCCAACTTTGTGTAGATTGCTCGGCTTAATTTCTTCAGTTGACATCTCTTCAAGTTCTTTGTCAACAACCACATCCTGGTCATTAACTTTGATTGTCTTGGTGATTCTGATAGGACCTTCGGTTATGCATCTATGCATATTGTCATTATAAGCAGCAAGGAAAATTTTCATGCGGATCTTCCAGTCCTCAAATCTCATCCCGCCAATGTGGGGTACATGGCTAATACAATCCATTTTCAAAAGATTTTTATTTTTCAAAAATATGCTCTTTTGAAAGATTTTGAAAAACACACTCTGGATTAAGCTTGTTGATCAGGCAAATGATTCAGATGAACCACCTGCTCTGATACCACTTGTTGGTCCCAAGTGGTCAGAGTAAGCTGATCAAAACTATGAGATACTTAGTTGTTCGCGCACAAAGCTTGTTCAGCGTAAGTTGACCACTAGTCTGATTTTACTTATCTGTTTCAAATTGAATTAGAGTTTGAAACTTGTTATGCAGCGGATTTAGTCAAGTGTTTTTCAAACAAGTTTTTATCACTTAAAGATTTTATCCCCAGTTTTTTAAAACTCATCTTAAAATCTTAAGTCTTTTCAGAGTTTGGTTACTTATGAAAATATGCAAGTAAAAGCAAGTAAACCAACACAAGGATTTTTATAGTGGTTATATATACAAGAAGCCTTTTAGACCACTCTTCTAAATCACGAAGATTTATGTTATACTATGAACACTCAGTAAATAGTACACTCTACTTGCGCTTTTACAACAGATGATAAAACCATGAGTTCGCTATAGGGAATCACAAAGAAAACCAATACTTTGAAGTTATATCACTCACAAAGATGGATATACACTTCTTACAACACTCAATGTTTACAGAAATCACTCAGATTTTGTTTTTGCTTGTTTTTTCAACTCGGCTTTGTCAACAGATGACTCAGCTAATAGTGATTTGTTCTTGAGTTTTTAAGATTTAGAAAATTTGCTCGTTTGAATTCTCTCTCAGTTGTTGTGTTGTCTCTAACTCTTGAATCTTGATCTATTTATACTCGTGAATTTGAATTCTGCCCGTTGAAGTGAGACAAATTTCAGATCTTCCTCGAGTACTGGTCCCTGTTTCTGAACGGCTCTCTGCAACTGTTCATTGTACAGTTCTGTTGTACTTTCTGTCAAGTCGCATTTAATGCACCTTGTTGATACGAGGTTTTTCTTCAATCATTTGTCTTTAATACCCTCTTCTTACAACATTTATTACGCCAAGTACATTTATTGCCGTTGGAAGAGCTTCCTGATCACTTCTACTCTGTTGATCGAATCCACTTTGCTGATGAACACTCTGTTGATTCAAATCGAACTCATCTGATTTGACTCTTCTGAAATCCACCAATCTGATTCCTGACTCAGCATCAGATCAGTAGTCTTCTGGACCAAAATTTAACCTTCTGATTTAACTTGTCTTCTCGGTTAAACTTTTCAGAGGCTTGCTAAGCTTCCATTACTTAGCTTATGAGTTTTGAAAATCATCAAAACATCCCTTCACTTCTTCATCTTCATCCAACATATGCTCTTCCCTTAAGTAGGTTTCAGGTTAGTTTAAACGAGGAACAATACCTCGCCCTTTTCCATCCTATCTCTTTCGAGGAAATTACCAAGATTGCCCATCTCTTTAGCCCCCACAAGGGCCCGGGTCCTGATGGTTGTCACTTTTCTTTTTTCAAAAGTTTTGGAATCATTTGGGTCACTAGGTGTCTGAGTTCATTAAAGGTAATTTTGAGCTTAGGAGGATTCCGGATAGTATTACTACCACATATGCTATCCTCATTCCGAAGGTTGACCTCCCGGAAACTTTCTCTACTTTTAGACCCATTGCTTTGTGTAACACTATCTATAAAATTGTTGCACAAAATATGGGATCTTGTTAGTCCTTGTTAGAGTAGTTTCATCTCGGGTCGGAGTACTCAAGATAACATCCTCATTGTCCAAGAACTTATTCACACCCTTAGTGTTGGAATTCAGTAGGAAAAACGACCCTTCAGGCAGCGAAAATTAAAACTTTTAAAGGATCTCTTAGATGAATCTTGCTAGGATATAATCTGGATGTATATATATGAATATATAAAACGATAAATAACTTTATATATAAGTTGTACCTATCTCCTTGCAATTCCGAGCTCGGCAAAAGTGTAGATAAGTTTTCTCCTTTCTTTTGCCCCTTTGATCCCAAAGTTTGTATAGCGCCCCACGTGTTGCGCCTCTACGGGTTGATACACCACAATATCACGAAAACCTTGATAATTCTAATCGGCTAGAACATAGAAATTATCAAGATCTAAACTAGAGAACAAAATGAGCAAGAAAATCGAAATCTCTTCTTAGAGAGAGAGAGAGAGAGGAGAGAGAAGAGAGAGATTTTTGCAAGACTTGTATTTCTCTTATGTGTTATATGTTTCATATATCTCTTAGATCTACATATATTCTCATATATATAGATCTTCCATCTTTCTCCTAATCCTATTAGAAATAGGATTCCAAGTCTTCTCTTTTCCTACATGGGCCATGACCCTTTTAATTTAGAAGACTAAGTCTTCTAATTAATCAATGGCCCAATCTATTTAATTAATTATGGTCCTATTTAATTTGACAATTAAATAGTCCAATCAATTAATTAGTCTCTCATTTAATTAAATTTGACTCTAAGCCTATTCAATTAAATATTTATATAATTAGTTAAATCCAATTCAATTAATTAACTTACAAATAAATTCCAATTTAATTCATAATCTCGTTCCAATCCTATTGGATCTCGCTCTGCTCCAATTGGGTCGATCCATTCATTCTTTGTTTCCTTGTTTTCGCTTCATATGTATTGTGTATGCCCCCGTAGGTTCACCACATAATTGGCCATGGGTTATAATTAAATATTCATTTAATTGTGCAACTATTAAATACTTTAAATTAATCGAACACTCTGTCGACTGATCATTCCAAAATTAGCACCCTTGCCAATTTGGGAATTCTCCCACACTCCACAGTCGATGTCTGGCCACAAGCTCATGGAGCCCAATCACTAGTGAATTAATTCAGTGAACCTTTTAATCATTTACAATTACCATATACGACATAATCTCTCCATTAGTCGATCTCCCAGTCGAGACTTTAAGGGCTTGGACTTTTCATCGGTTCCCTTTCCTTGTCTTGACCTTATGTACTCTGATCTCGAAACTATTCTCTTTGACTTAATCTTTATGAGCTACTTTCATAAAGTCGTCAGATACCTCGGTCGAGGGTTTTACCAGAATAAGTTTCTCATAGAAATTCATAGGAGAATTTTCCAACCTATCAAGTCGGATCAATGGATCATTTGTTGATGATATGAACCTGCATACGAGTTCTCCTATACCCAACGTGAATCCACAGAGACCTTCTGGTAATCTCCAGTCGGTCGGAACTTACATCAAAGCATAGGCGTTCTCGCACCAGATAAACGTTATCACCTCAAGTATTAGGGATCGTTCCTCGTATACTATTGCAAATAGGAATAAATCCGACCCCGATATGCGACTATCGCTTCCATGGTGAGTTATTTCCTAATTGGGGTATTCAGTGCACTTTCCATCCCAACAAGTCACCCACTTCTGTGTATCGACTATCCCAGTCACGCTCGTGGACCCCAGCGTCCTCCAGTTCATCGGAGTATACACATCAGTGAGAGTCTAACCGAATCCAATGATGTCCTATCTCAAATGGATTCTACGACTCTTGAATATGTTCTAGATCACGGCATTGGAGATCAGTCCACGGGTTGTCCCATAGCCCTGTGATCTAAGTACTTCTATCTTTATGCTTAGATAATTATTACATAAGATAAAGTTGACCATTTAATAAGATGCATTTATTAATCCAAATTGAATAGTTCCTTATTTATTACAATAAACAGCAGCGACACAGTTGGCTTGTCGGACACTATTTTATCACTTAGGCGGTCCAAAAGTAAGAGGGGGGGGTATGATCATTAAGATTGATCTCGAGAAGGCTTACGATAGTGTTAGTTGGTCCTTTCTTGAACAAACTCTCAACTTCTTTAAGTTTCCTAGAGAGCGTGTTGAGTTGATCCTTGATTGCGTTCGGAATACTCATCCCTAAATCCTGTGGAATGGTGAATCTCTTCCTCCTATCCACCCGAATTGTGGCCTTCGTCAGGGTGATCCGCTTTTCCCCTAACTCTTTGTCATGTGCATGGAAAGACTTGGCTATCTCATAGAGGAGGTTGTGGGGGGCGGTGACTGGCACCGGATTCCTATTTGTAGAAATGGTCCAGCTCTTTCCCATCTCTTCTTTGCGGATGACCTCCTGTTTGCCAGGAACACAAGGGGCGACGTTAATTGTATCAAGTCCACTCTTGAGTCCTTTTGCACCCACTCCGGTCTTAGTATTAATCTCTCCAAGACTAGAATCATTGTTAGCCCTCATACTAGTACTTCAATGAAGAATGAGGTTCTTAATGTTTTGAACTTTAGTTGTACTACTAATCTTGGAAAGTACCTTGGGGTGCCTCTTTTCCATGAGAGGGTGAATTCTTCTCATTATAATGGGATCATTCAGAAAATCCAAAATCGTCTTTCTACTTGGAAAGTGAAACATCTTAGCCGTTGCGGGTAGGGCCACTCTTATTCAATCTGTCACATCCTCTATTCCTACGTACATGATGCAATCCACGTGGGTGCCCAAGCACATTTGCGATCGCCTTGATAGGATGAATAGAGCCTTTCTTTGGTCTAATGATGTCTCTAGGAGAAAGACCCATCTTGTTGGTTGGCAAAAAGTGACCCGTCGCAAGAAAGAGGGGGTTTGGGCCTTAGAGATGCTAGGAAAACCAATGTCTCCCTTTTAGCTAAGGCTGGTTGGGGTGTCCTTAATAATCATAACTCCATTTGGAATGACAAGTTTAGCAAAAAAATACCTTAAGGGTACCGATATCCTCGATTACCATGCCAAAGGAACCGATTCACACACATGGAGAGGGGTGGTGCATAGCATTAAAGTTGTATCTCAATGTGTTAAGTGGCGAATTGGGGATGGCAATGATATTTCCTTTTGGTTAGATAGGTGGCAGGTAATGACAAGCTTTGTGACCTTATTGAGGGTGATATTAGGGAGGAGGAGTTGGAGTTTCGGGTGAGGGATGTTATAGACCATTCCGGTGTGTGGGACCTTAGCTCAATAAACACGGTCATTCCCCCGACTATTGCTCGCAGTACTTGCTCGGTTCCAATTCCCATCCATAGAGGGTATAGTGACTCTAGAATTTGGTCCGCTTCTACTAATGGTCAATTTAGTTGTAGAAGTGCTTACATAGCTCTTAATAATCAGTTAGAGGAGGCTCCCTCCTTAGAGGAACATCCTATTTGGATTTGGAAGTTTGGTTGTCACCTTAGGTTGAAATTCTTCCTGTGGCTCATTTATCACAAAAGTCTCATGACTAATGCTCTTAGATTTGACAGACATTTCATCCCTAATGATCTTTGTCCTAGATGTAGTACGAATAGGGAGGATTTTTTTCATATTTTTTACAACAGTCCAAAAGCTAAAATGATTTGGGATGTGGTTATTTCCCCCTCAGACTCTCTTGATTTATCTCTCATTGATAGTTCTCACTGGATTGAAAAGAATCTTAAACAAAATTTTCATAACTTGCTCTTACCGAAATGCCCTTGGCCGTTCATTTTTCTTTCCACCATTTGACACATTTGGAAAGCTCGTAACAAAAAAGTTTTTGAAGATCGTGAGGAACATACCAAGGCGACCACTTTCAAAGTTTGCCTTTTGGCCATGGAGATGAAAGACAATTTCACAACCTTGTGGAAACCAAAGATCGTGTCCATTCAACGATGGATTAGGCCGGCTAAAGGGAGGTTCAAACTCAGCATGGATGGGAGCTTTTACGCTCATAATAACTCGATTGCGACTGGTGGAGTTATAAAGGATGAAAGTGGTCATTGGGTGTTGAGATTTTGTTGGAATATTGGCCAGTGTTCGATTAATGTGGCGGAATTACTTGCACTACGGGAGGGACTCATTTTGAGTTGGGATCGGAGATTTCAATTTATTGAGGTGGAGGTGGATTCCGAAGCTGTGGTCAACCTTGTTACAAATAGGGGGGCAGATGCGCACCCCTTAGCTCACATTTGGGAGGATGTTCGGTTGCTTATGAGGAAGCCGTGGAATGTCACTTTCCGGCACATTAGAACGGCTAATGCGGTTGCAGATTCACTTGCCAAATTGAGGCACATGTCGGAGATTGGCACGAAGATTGTTTGGGATGAGACACCCCCTAGTGTTCTGGATACCATTGAGGAAGACCTTATGTAGTTTTTTTTTTCTCCTTTTTGTCTGACAAAAAAAAAAAAATTCGTGTTATGCATAGATGATGGGTACCTAGACCTGGTTTAGGAGAATATATTAGGCCTTGTGGCTAGGAATGTACCACATCATTCCTAGACCATAAGGACTATATTTTTTTCTAGAAAAGGTCTATGCTAAAATGTTTTGACCAAACTAACTCAATACTTGAGTAAAAGAACCATAAACAACATAAAGCTATTGATGTGCCGTAAAAATGTTACTGTGGAAAATGGGGAATTTTGGATCAAACTTCTTCCTCTTTCGCCAATAACCCACATCGCTGATTTTCAAATAACTTGGTTTGCACAAAAACAAACGATTAGGAAGAGTTCGAGGTGACCTGACCCAAACCCTTCGATGCTCAAGTCAACATAAATACACTAAAAAATATATCAGGCTTCACCAACGACAGTTTTCGTAGGTGAAAGCTTGATTTCTGTTGGTATTCATTCATAGCGACAGTTTTTTCCATTAGATGATCCGTAGATGAAGGCCTCGTAGGTAAATGCAGTGACAGTTTTTTTTGTTGGTATATGTTGTGTCGGTACAATTTTGTTGATAATTTTGTTGGAAAAAGCGTCATATGAACGATCCGGTCCAAATATCTTTGCAACAAACCTTTTTTTTTTTAGTTCGAAATTTGTAGGAAAACTACTAACAAATTTTCGTCGGCTTAAATTTGTTGGAATTATGTCGCCAATCGATTTGACAAATTCTCACGGATTTAGTATTAGAATTATTACGTCAGGTGAAATTTTTCGATAATCAGTTGTTGATCTGGTAAAAACATTCAGATGCATTTAGCATTGAAATGTTTCCATGACGATTTTACCATTCTTTAGTTTTTCCAAACTCCCATCTCTAACCCAAGTCCCACAAAACAATTGTTAAACAATTTTACTCTCAATAAACCTACTGGTCCATCCATCCTACGCCAAGTCACACAAACTGTCATTATGTTCCAACTAATTTCCTATACGATAGTGGCAAAATTAAGCTAACAGAAACACTTCAATGCTAAATCCGTCGGAATGTTTCCAACTGATAAGCAACAAATTATCGACAGATTTCATCCGACAGAATAATTATGATATCAAATCCGTGAGAATGTTTTCAATTGATTGACTACAGAATATCAACAAATTTAAACCGATGAAAATCTGCTAGTAATTTTCCTATGCATTTCCAACAAAAGAAAATATCGCAAATATATATGAGCCCGATCGATCATATTTGTTCAACTTGATTAAAGTTTTTTAGAATCCAGTTCATTTAATAATCACTATGTCGAACAAAACGTCAAGTTCGTATAGTCTCAACAATTTCTACTCCATTTAGTTGTCTTAATGTTAAAAATAAGGAATCAATAAAGTTACTGTAGCGGTAAATATTGGTGAATGACAAGATGATATAATTATAATAATTAATATAGCTGATATATGACTATAATTTAAAAAAAGATAAAATAAATAAGTAAAATAATTTATCATTTTTACTGGGTTTTGTTATACTTTCATTCTCTTACATGGAATGGAAAGGGTTGCTCGATAGGAAAAAGGATTTTGCTATATCCTTTTGGTTGGAAAAATTGTGTGTTTTTTAATAATTAAATTATGGAGCATTTTATTGATTTTAAAATATTGAAATACTAATTTTAATAGAATAAAGATTGATAGAAAAAATCGTTTGAATAGGAGCTATGATACACGGATACTCCAAAAAAAGACAAAGTACTATATCGGATACACGGAAAATACCGATACGCATAGGATACGCGTAAAATACGTATTCGATATGCCACATGGCGTATCAATAATAAAAATAAATAAATTAAAATAGATACGTATCAAATACACTAATTGGGCATCAGGATATACTAATAGGTTTTTTATGTAATATTTCGGGTCATATTTAAATTATTAAAAATGATAAAGTCTCTAGGGTTAAACATAAACGACTTGTATCACTACTCTATCTTTTTATTCAAGTCTATCTCCTAGGTCATGAAATCTCAAAAATTAATTCATTCCATTGATGCACTATGTTAAGAATGAATTATGTTTGTTTTTAGAGTTATATAACTTTTGTTTTATATCATAGTGGATTATTTTTGCTTTTAGAACTCAAATTGAATGATCTAGTTGCTTATAAATAAATTTAAATCATATTTTTACATCCGTAACCATGCCGTATCGTATTCAATAAATTTCAAAAATCCGTATCATCGTATCCGTATTGTATTATATCCGTATTCCCGTATCTGTATCCGTGCAACATAGAATAGGAGTGTGCTTGTTGAAGGAAAGTGTTAGGGAGGGTGAGTCGAAGTTCGGTTGGAGACGACAAAGGGGAGGGAGGGTGGACGGGCATCCGGAGGTGTGGGCAGTCAAGAAGTTTTTTTTTTATTTTGTTTGTATATTATATATATATATATATATATATATATATATATATATATAAATTTTGTAAAAAATGTGTAATAAAAATTAGCAAAAAAATGATAAACTTTATTTTCAAATATTATGAAAGATTTAATAACATTGTATTTTAAATTATTTGTTAGATTTAATAATGTGATTAGTTTAAATTTTGAAATTTAAAATTTATCTACATTCATAAAATTCATACAATTAAAATATAATTAGTAATTTGTAGTTTAAACACTGTTAATTTTAATTTTTAAATCTAAAATTTGAAAAATATAAAATATCTAATATGGATATAAAAAATACGGCTTAATTAGAATTATGTTAGTCGTTGTTGATTTTCCTTGAAATATTATTATTGTGTACCTAATAAAGTATTATTATTATTTTTATTAGTATCTTCGACTCTAATTATTATTATTATTATTACCAAGTAAGAGTGGGTAAAGTTGAGAAATTAAATTAAAGTGAATTTTGATTGTCCTTCAATTGGAGATCAATTTCTAAATAGGTCGAAAGGAGGGTCAAAAGGGCATGGACAAGGGCAGGGGGGTCAAAAGAGCATGAGAGGAAGAAATGGATTACCTCGATTGGAGATTACCTGAATAAAGTGAAAATTTAGTAGGGAACCGGCTGTATACACAACTTTATTAATGGGCTGTGACTATAGCAATACTCATATGAAAATTGTAATTTCTTGAATTATCTTTGTGCACAAATTTGCACTCATTAGCTATAATTAATTATAAAAATCTCTTGTATCATTTCTTTGTAAAGTAGTCAAAGACACCATAGTTTGTTAGAATTTGGACAAAAATGACAAGTGGAGTGGCCAGCCAGTGATTAGACTAATAAGCATAAATTGTTCAGTTCCGATTAAAATGATTTTTTCTTCTAATATAATATTAGTGTTTGATTTTTTTTATAATTTGATTGAAATTTAATAGATTTATTCAGTGTTTTTAAAATCGGATCGGATCGGCCGGTTCGTTTGGTTTAACCGTTAATCTATTCCTAGTCCGGTCCGATTTACCCCTAAAACCCAATCCTCTAATTAATCAGTTCGAACCGGTAAAATCGGCTCCAAAAAATAATAAAAAATTAGGTAATTTTTTATTTTCTTAAATTTAGAGGTTTTTTGTTATTATTATTTATTTGAACTCTTGTTTAACATTTAATAGGATTTCATTTATATACTTTAATTGGAATAACATTCATTAGTTTAAATGTTTAACAATCAATTCAATACTCCATTTACTATATTATTATTTTTTTACATAAAGAAGTACATAATAATTTTCTATCATTGTGAACAATATTCATTTGGATATGAAATTATGCAAATCAATTACCATATACACATCAAATTACAACAATAGAACCCAAATGAACAAACCAAAACTATGAAAATGAGATAGAACATTTTGGGCATCAACATATTCAAACATAAACAAGTGTGCTTATCCATTGGAATTATCCGTTGACAAATCATGCCGAATACTCCATTTACAAGTTCTTTTTAAGATCTTTGTCAATTTGTGCTTCTTGTTAATTTAATTTATGATTTAAAGATAGTTTTGAAATGCATTATAGTTGTTTGCAAGTTTAGATTTTTAAAAGTGTATGCTATTGCTTAATAGTCTGAGCATTTATTTGAAATGCATTATAATAGATTTGTGTGATAATTTAGTCTATGTTTTGGACATTGGTTATTTGTCTTTTAATTTTGTTGTCTTGTTTTGAATCTATGAATCATTGAGGGATACGTCTTTTATCACCAAAAAAAAAAAAAAAAAAATCATAATCTTGAGATTTATATTTTTGACATTAATCTTGATTTTTGAAACATTTTGATTATTTGCATGAAACAATAAAAAATTATATTGACAAAGAATGGCATTTTTTTTAATTATAATTGTATTTTAGATAACCTATATATATATATATATATTACATAATAATAAAGTCACACCGATTATACCGATCGAACCAGCAGTCGACCCGATCTAACCGATTGAATCAATAACTAGTAGGGCTTCCGGTTCAATGACCGATTCGATTTTAAAAACACGGGCATGTTTGTTTGGCGTTTCCCAGAATTTTTTCGTGTTTGAGAAATGCCAAACAAACATGTTTTCTATTTTCCGAAATAAATTTTTCATTCATTAATTTTCTCAAACTACTCTCTCAAAAGCTAAACAAACAACAATTTTCTTATCTCTAAACAAAACCTATACAAACTCTATTTTGATTTGACATAAAGTAATTTATCTCTTACACAATTTATCTCACATAACAAACATGATTTGACATAAAGTCTTACACATCTTACACCTACAACCCAACTCTTCCAAAAAAATCTACACCTACTTTATTTCTCAAACCACTCTCTCAAAACCCAAACAAACAACATTACGCAAATCGAGATTATTTCACAAACCTCAACTACTCTCCCAAACCACTTTCCCAAACGCCAAACAAATAGACCCTAAATTTATGATTCGGTGGATTCGGTAATATTGATATAATGATACTAATTAATGTAATAATCATTTCTTTAAAAAAAATACCTTTTTTTTCTTTTTTGTTAATTTTGCAGACAGATCAGATTTAGACAAATCCAAACAAAGTTAAAATTCTCAAAAGACATTATGGTTCAGCCACTAATTACATGCCACGTTTTTTGCTTCACATGCCCCTTTAATCTCGCCTATACTTTCGCTATGCTGTGTCAAAATGTACATCACGCTGCACCAGTAGTACCCTGAGTGATCAAGAGAAATTAAAGCTTTGAATCGAATCAAAGTGAAGCTTTCCTCTTTTCAATTTCGGATCATTTCAAATCGAAATCAATCATTCTTTCTCCACATCCTCCTCCCCCGATTTCAATTTGCATAAAAAGATTTAACCTTCAATTTTTAAACTATTCTTGAAATGATTAACAAACCACGTCTTCAGCTGTAAAGATTTTTGAAATTAAAAGAAACCCACTTTGCACCCACTGAAATTCTCATGCCGACAAGCCCTATTTATTGGTTATCTCAATCTCTGTCTGATTTTGTTATATGCAGATTTCAAAATTGGCAAGAACAAATCTGGAGAATTGGAAAGTTATAATGCCCAGCAAAATTCTGTAAGTTCTTGAAATCACACATCAAATTCTTACTTGTTGCATTCAGAATCATAATTCTTTACTCAATTATTGAATTGGGTTTCTATTTTCTTTTTTTAATTGAACGCAGATGATAAAATTGAACTGAAATATTTTTAGAAAAAAAAGGAAATTAATTTAAATAAATTATAATGCCAAGGCAAGGGAATAGAGGGGTGATGATACCCACCAAGATTAGAAAAAGGGGATGTTCATCATCATCATCCTCATCATCAAGAATTCAAAACTACAGGTTAAATAAGAAGCCCATTATAATTGGCAAGAATCGGGCCGGGCTTTTAATCGGGTCCAGATCCAGTACCCCGGTGCCAACATGGAGAACCACCCCTTTGAGGAGTGGCATTGGGTCTCCTAAGTATTCTCAGAGTGGGAAGTCTACCCGGCCCGTTTCGGCCCGTAAACTCGCAGCCACATTGTGGGGAATGAACAATGGGATGCCTTCTCCGAAAATGAGTGAGAGCAATTTAGAGTTGATGATGAAGAAGAAGAAGAGTGGTGGGAGTAAAATGGTTTTTAAGAGGGAGAAAATGCAGTCCGGATGGGGGTTGCATTCGGGTTCGGGTTTTTTGCCACCTCATTTGTCGGATCCATCACATAGTCCGACCGTTTCTGAGGTATGACTGGCTTAATTTGGATTAATTTTCTCGTTGTTGAGTTGGTTTGGATGTTCGATTGTTTATGTGATAGTGTAACTATAACAGAAAAGGTTTGAGGTTTTGTTATGCAGAATTCCATTGCCTTATTAATTTTACGCTATGTTTGGTTCTTGAATTTCAGTAAGTGAAATGATGAGGAAGAAAATGCGTAGAAAATGAAGCTCAACGTTTTATCATTTGGTGCACGAAAAACATTTTCTTCATCATTTTACTCACTTAATCCAAAAACCAAACGTAGCCTTATGGTCGGGGCTCTGGATTAGTTATTCTCCGATTCGACTTTGTTTGTGTGTGTTTTCCATTTTTCATCCTCATTTCATTTATATGTTATTATTGTATTTCATAAACGAGGTTTGTTGTTAAATATTTCTTATGAGAATACTACTGACTAAGGGCCTATTTGGTTAGGTTTTGGCTCGGTTTTGCTTTATTTGGTTTCAAAAAATTTGCTTAGGTGGTTCCGGTGAAACCTTTGAAACCGCATTTGAATTGAGTATGGATGTTGGGGTTTGGAGGGAAAAATTAAGTGGTATGTGTTAAATCAATGTCTTTTATAGAGAAAAAGAAGGACGTATGTCAAATAATTGTCTTTTGTAGGTTTGAGACTTGTTATATTTGGATATATAAGTTGAAACCTTAGTTTCGCGAGACCTGTACTCAGATTTCATTTGGAATGATTTTGGCTCAGTTTTGCGAAACTGCAGGACTAGGCCAAAACCTAACCAAATAGGCCCTAAGATCTTATCTATATTTCTAAAAAAATTATTTTGTTTTACTCTAAGAAGGAAAATGTTTGTTCCGAAATGGATTTTGTACAGAACTGCGGATGATATATCTTGTATTTAATAAGTAATCTCATTATAACGAACTAGATCTTTTATTTTGATTTTGTAGAAAATGGATCGATATGGGACAAGTAGTCGTCATAGAAGGACACCATCAATTACTCAGAGACTTCAATCCGTAAACCAAAATGTTGGGGCTTATGATTCCATCAGCAATGCTAGTTTCATGGAGGTAAAATAAAATTTCATTATCACGTTCCTTAGTATTTAATTTACCATGTCTTGACTATTTTATATAACAAGAAATTTTATAAATCCAGATCGAGACTCGATCCCGTCCCCAAACTTCAAGTGGTTCAGTCATCGGTGGTAAAAATCGTCTAAAGGATGTAAGTAATGCTTTGACTACTTCCAAAGAGCTGCTCAAAATTATCAACCGCGTTTGGGCTCAAGCAGATCAACCTTCATCTAGTATCTCTCTTATCTCGGCTCTACATGCAGAGCTCGAGAGAGCTCGCCTCCAAGTTAATCAACATATCCAAGAACAACGCTTAGGAAAAGACGAAATTGCCCATCTCATTAAATGTTTTGCTGAAGAAAGAGCATCATGGAAAACTAAAGAACAACAAGCAATCGAATCCGCAGTTAGTTCCATTGCTAGTGAATTAGAAGTAGAGCGTAAGTTAAGAAAAAGACTCGAGAGCTTAAACAAAAAACTCGGAAAAGAGCTAGAAAACGAGAAGAGAGCTAGAAAGTTGTCGGAACAAGTATGTGATGAATTATCAAGGAATATCGATCAAGATAAAGCTGAAGTAGAAAAGCTAAAGAGAGAGGTAGAAAAGGAACGCGAGATGTTAGATTTAGCTGACAAGTTACGTGAAGAACGAGTGCAAATGAAACTCTCTGAAGCTAAACATCAATATGAGGAGAAGAATTCAGCCGTTAGTAAGCTTAGGAAACAACTCGAGTTTTTCCTTGGAACAAAAAGAGAGAAAGATGAAAAGAGAGGAGCATATTTGGGTACTTCTAACATTGGCGGGTCCCATCAGAATGTACGAGAAGATGAAGGAGAAGTTGATGATGCTATAGAAAGCAAAGAAGAATCGGGAGAAAGTGATCTTCACTTGATTGAATTGAACTTGGATAATAAAGGCTGCACGTGGGCTAATAATACATCTTCTGTTGGGCTCGAGTCCAAGAAAATACTTGTTAATTATGATGAATCGAAAGCCCGGAGTTCCATTTCTGAACTTGAGAAGGAAGCTCAAAGAAGAGGTTATTTTAACGAGATGCAGAGGTATAAATCAGTCAAGGGTGTTAAGGATCACGTGTTATCGAGTTCTAGGTTAACATCAGCCGTAGGATATCATAGCCCATCACGGCAAAGGGATGAATCGTGGCCCTTAAAAGATCCTCGCGGTGTAGTTCAAGTGAATAGTTCGAAGTCGAGAATGGTTGGGGTGGGGGTGGGGGGGGGGGGGGGGGGGGGGGGGGGGGGGCGGGGGGGGGGGGGGGTGGGGGGGGGGGGGGGTGGGGGGGGGGGGGGGTGGGGGGGGGGGGGGGGGGGAGGGGGGGGGGGTGGGGGGTGGCGGGGGGGTGTGGGGGGGGGGGGGTGGGGGGGGGGGGGGGTGGGGGGGGGGGGG
Source organism: Penstemon davidsonii (assembly GCA_034814905.1). Classification (NCBI taxonomy): domain Eukaryota; kingdom Viridiplantae; phylum Streptophyta; class Magnoliopsida; order Lamiales; family Plantaginaceae; genus Penstemon; species Penstemon davidsonii. The sequence goes on along the minus strand of JAYDYQ010002685.1, from coordinate 6,205,324 downwards.
GGTGGGGGGGGGGGGGGGTGGGGGGGGGGGGGGGTGGGGGGGGGGGGGGGTGGGGGGGGGGGGGGGTGGGGGGGGGGGGGGGTGGGGGGGGGGGGGGGTGGGGGGGGGGGGGGGTGGGGGGGGGGGGGGGTGGGGGGGGGGGGGGGTGGGGGGGGGGGGGGGTGGTGGGGGGGGGGGTGCGGGGTGGGGTTGTTGGGGGGTGGGGGGGGGGCGGGGGTGGGGGGGGGGGGGGTGGGGGGGGGGGGGGGGTGGGTGGGGGGGGCGGTGGGGGGGGGGCGGGGGGGGCGGGGGGGGGGGGGGGGGGGGGGGGGGGGGGGGGGGGGGGGGAAAAAGAAAGAAAGTTCCTCATGAGTTCCAAACCCAGGCATAAGGAAATGAATTAGACCAAGGCGAAGCCCACCAGTAGGCTAGTTAGATTAGTTGATAATAGTGTGCCAAATTTTAGATGTATATAAACTCCAGAATTTTCTTGGGGGCGTCTACAAGAAGCAATGTTTTAAAATTCGGACCGGACATCGAATCGGTAGCCTTACTGGTTTAGATCGGTTTAACCGTTTTAACCACTGGTTCAATCGGTGTGACGTCATTACAAAATAATAATTTAATTTAAGTTTTATTGTATGTACTTGATTTTACCGTATTTTGTGGTCCTGGGTAATATCAATAAATATTCAGTAATATTAGTTTAAAGCAGTAAGAATTGATATTATCGATCAGAATTTAGTGGTGGTTAAACTACTCAGGATGGTGCAATTCAAAGAATATATTAAATATGAACTTAATAAGCGAACGTAATTGTAAGAGTAAATCGCATGTATTATTTCAGAGTATTTTCACCTCTCTCAATACAATGTTAAATTTCATATTTAGAACACCATAATCCTAACCCTAGAGGAGTCCTAGGATGGATAGGATACGTAGAGCGGCCCATAAAGTGTCCAGAGGCCTGACTCAACAAGATATGTAAAGGTAGATCGGAATGACCACTCTAGCTCGATCTGAAGTCTGTCTTGCTCTTACGTGTAAAATAGCCCTCATCAGTAATCAACTATTTAACAAAAATATCTTATCCATTTTTTCAAGTTTATTTACATAAACTAAATGTTATCTCATGACTAGGACTGTCAATTGAGCCGGGCCTATCCGAAGCTCGATGGCTCGACCCGATTAAATTTGACCCAAACCCGAATAATTGTGAGCCGGACTGAGTTTGAGCCATTATACTAAAACCGATTAATTTATGAGCCGAGCTTGAGCCTTACAAGGGTCAACCCGAATAAGGCCCGAATATATTATTATCTTAAATATTACTACTATAAATTATTGGTACTATTGTTATAAGTATACTAATTACTACAAATAATCCACCACATATATGAATTATAACTAAGGTTTTCGCAGGTCAAAGGGAACGTAATAAACAAAAAAAAAAAAGAAACGAAAAAGTAAAAATAAATGGTGAAAAAATGGGAGTCTTGACACTTTACAATTATATTTAATGTTCTATGTTATTGATTACGAGTATAAAATTTGTATATTCTTGTGAATTAAATAAAATTGTCTATATATTGCATTTAAAGAATGCGTAGTTTTTTATTTATTAAGTAAAATTTGCTAGAGTGAGCAAACCCGATATGAGCCCGATTTAAAACCGAAGCCCGAAAAATTACATGAGCCAAGTTTGAGCTCATAGATGTGAAGCCCGATGGCATTTGAGTTTGAGCCTATAGACATGAAGCCCAACGGTATTTGAATTTGAGCAATTAAAGGCTCGGCTCACATGGCCCGATTGACAGGCCTACTCATGACCAATTACTTTTCCTACAAATCTTCAGTTGAGACTGAATGATAGCAACAAAATTACAAGTATGATAACATGATATCAAGGCAATAATTCAAATTATAATAAATACAATATCAAAAACAATAATTTTACTGCTAATCGCTAATAGAAAAGAGAAAATATTGATGAATTTTGTCATCGAAACCTCTATATTAAAAAAATGAAAATACTTGAAGTTGGGGAAATAACTTTTCTAATGAAATTGATGCTCAAATATATTTATATAACTTATTATATAATTTTTTTTTTGTTTCTTGTTGATTTTGTTTGATTTAAAGTGAAAAATAGAAGAAGAGATGTGAGCCTATTTTTTAAGTTTAAAGGCCGCGGAAGATATGTAAAAATCCGTTGCGTAATTTTTTTTTCTTATAAGTAGACCAGTGGTTCAATCGGTTCACTGGTTCATTGGTTTTATCGGTTTTTTTCGGTTCGAACTGGTCAGGAATAAAGCTGGTTTTGGAGGGTTAACCGGACCGGATTGACAGCCGGTTACCGGTTAAACCGGTCGAACCGTCCGATCCGGTCCGATTTTTAAAACACTGACAAGAAGCTCCGCCACTGATTATTGACATTTTTGTCCTCTTCAAAAATTTTGTCACTTGCGTCCATCATAATACTTATTTGTTTCATGGGATTAATGCATTTTTGGTGCCATAACTATAGCCTACTGGCGTTTCTACCCCGTAACTTTTCGAGCTGGTACATTTGGTGCCACAACTTCAACATCAGTGGCAATTTTGGTGCCAATTGAGGCCCAATTTCAAAATTGGCCCGAAATTCCCCCATATGCGGGCCATGTGATTTAGTAATATATCAAAATTGACCATTCAACATATTTTTCAATAAAAAAAATACCAAAATTTAAAATCCTAACTTTTCCTATAAAATTCACCGAACATTCCCTTAATTAAATTGTTACCCGCTTTCTTATTCTTCCCCAAATAAAAACATCCAAGTAGCCTAGTTCTTGGTGGGTGGAAATTTTTTTTTTTCATGAAAAAGGTGTTGAATGGTCAAAATCCCCAATTTTCATGTCACATGGTCCGTACATGGGAGAATTTCTGGCCAATTTCAAAATTGGGCCTCAATTGGCACCAAAATTGCCAATGATATTGAAGTTGTGGCACCAAATGTGCCAGCCCGAAAAGTTAAGGGGTAAAAATGCCAGTGGGCTATAGTTGTGGCACCAAAAATGCAATAATCCCTTTGTTTCATTGTCCAATTTTCAGGGAAAAATATGGCGGCGACGACGAAGATATGTGCAGGGCTCATGACAACCTTCATGGCATATTAATAAAATAATAATAAAAATTAAAAATTAAAATATTTAAAAAATCTGAAAACATATTCAACCCACCACCCCCAAACCTCGCAAAATGCAGGACCAAATTTAGGTCATTTCTATTCAAGGAAAATGTTGATACCTAAATGCTGGCTGAGATTTGGTAGGATGAGGAACCCATCACTAACTAGCACAGTCTTAGAACGGAAATTTTCCTTACTTTAAATGTGCTACCGAAATCATGTCTGGAATTAATTAAAAATGTGTTTACATATCTAATATATAGAGTGAACGCACTTTTCGTTCTCTTATAGGCCAAATTTTACATATTCGTCCCTCTTAACATTTTCGTAGCAGATGCGTCCCTCTCATCAATGTAGTGTAACATATTTATCCCTTTTAAGTCCAAAATACATTCTAAAATGGAAGAAAATTGATGTATTTTGAATTTAAGGAGACGAATGTGTTACGCTATATTAATGAGAGGGACGCATATGATAAGAAAAATTTAAGAGAATTTAAGAGGGACGAATATGTTACACTACATTGATAAAAAGGACAAATCTACTACGAAAAATGTAAGAGGGATGAATGTGCAAAAGTTAACCCGTATGGAGGACGAAAAATGCGATTTACTCTAATATATATCTAATATCAAGGGCTGCCGAAGACTCGCTTTATAAAATAACCAGCACAAAACTAATCTTTATATTTTTTATGGAGAGAACTACATTTTTTATATCATATGTACATATAGGATAAAAGCATAGAAATTTTTTTTCATCTATTCCATCGAAAAATTTATGTTATTAAATCAATCGAAACGAAAATAAGTTATATTTCCGAAACTCAATAGTTTCTTTATAACTTTCTTTTTTTCTCAATTGAGCAACTTTTTCCATAACTTTTCTTAGTTATCCGAAACATTTTCAATTTTTTTTTGAAAAGTTTCCAATTTTTTTTTGAAAAGTTTCCAATTTTCAGATGATCCAAACATATATCGAAAACGAAACTTTGATCCCTAAGTATATGGTACCATTTCTTTTTAAATGGATACATTACATACCACAATTTAACACTTTATATTATATATTGTATTGCCGCCGGATGAGAATGACCACGTAGGACGCATATGCCATTATATCCATCCCCAAATAATTTTCGACAACCTTTTTTGCTACGGGAAATTTTCGCCGCTAAAATGCATTTGAAAAAAACTATATTTTAATTCTTAAAATAAAGGTAGATATTACTCAAATATTGTAAATGAAATTGAAAACATACAAACCTAACCCATTTCATCTATACCTACACTATGTTAAAAAGAAAGTGGTAATACCAACAGGTGATTGGTTTAGTGGAAGGGACTAATCACTACAAAGTAGCGGACTCAGGTTCGAATCCCTGTTGGGAGAGGTAGTCACTTAATGTGCTCAACCCGCCTCGAAAGGGATTAAACCCTTGAGAAACAAAAAAAAAAAAAAATTGGTAATCATGATAAAGACAAACCTTAGTATTCGTACATTTAGTTATTCCAATATTAAGGTAACTGTCTTTATTTTTCATTTTGTGGATGAAAAAAGGACGTTTGGCATAATTTTATTTTATATGTATCCATATATATATATGGTTTGGTCTTCTCTAAATGTTTATTCCTTCCTGTTTAATTAGCTAAACTAATATAATCTCTCGGTTTCTTCCTTATCTTCTCTGGCATGGCAAATGCTTCAATTCTTTCTGCAGTAACCAGAAGGCAAGTATGGAAAGTGAACATTTCATTTAATGTTAGATCATTTTAAATTTTTTGCTATTTATTATTTTTTTCTATGTTATATACTGTAAACTTGAATTCAAAATGACTACGGTTCTAACATAACAGTAGACACCTTCTTCTATCTATATGAAAATTCTTTTTTTGATATACGTAATCTGACACATGCCCTAAACACGTAAGAAATGACCGTTCGTTCGATTTTATGAACGCAAGATTTGATGACTAACAATTAACTTTTCTTTTTGGGAAAATACCCAATGATTTGAATTTAATTAAAATCGAGATTTTTGGGCTTTGTATTTAATTTGTTTTCAAGGTTGATCTATATCTAATGTCAAACCATCCAATTTCTTGACATTTTGATTCCGACATTCCTTTTTCGTTTTTTTTTTCTTGCTTTTGGATTTCTTTTCTATAATACGACCCTTGCTAGTTAATTATAGTGAACAAAATAGAGTTTGAAAGTTCATATAGTCTATAGTACCTACGTGGTGTTTTAACGTTTTTTTTTTTTTTTTCATAAGTTAGTCTTTTCAATATATTTGTCATTATGTTTAATATGAGCATGTTCAGCAGTTGGTTTATTATACTTTCGTACTATTTGATTTTAGTATACACAAGAAAAAAGTACTAAAAGCATGAATTTTAAAAGTAAAATTAAACACACAACATTATAATAAAATAAACTTATAATAAAACACAAGCAAACATATGTTTACAAAAGAGAAATTAAAAATTATGATGATTATATTTATTAGACATAACAAAAAAAATTGTAAAACATTATTCTATAAATCCAAGTTTGTATATAACTTAATACTTGATAATAGTAAAAATAATAATTATTTAATAAATGGATAGCATTATTGCAGTGAATAGCAAAACTTGGTTATCCAAAATACACATATCAATTCATGATGTTCTTGAAATCAGTAAAATATTTTTTCCTTGTAATTACTCCCTCCGTTTTGTTTTATTTGTCGCTTTGACAAAAATAATTTGTTCACTTTTATTTGCCATTTCAGGAGTTCAATGTAAAATTATTTTTTTTCTACCAATTTTCCTATTTTTGTTATAGCTTGTAATTAATACCAATTAATGCTATAATTATTTGATTAAAAGGGTATTTTGGGATTTTTGCTTAAAAAAAGTGACTATTTATTATATTTCTTAATTCGTATGCAATCCTCCAAAATGACAAAAAAAAAAAAAAAAAACGGAGGTAGTAAAATACATCTAGTGTTAACATCTTTTTAATTTTCATTGAGCATTAACATTTTGTTTATAATGTTGAATTAGGCTAGAAGGAAAAGTTGCCTTGATAACTGGAGGTGCTAGTGGCATTGGAGAATGCACAGCCAAACTCTTTTCTCAACATGGAGCCAAAGTAGCAATTGCAGATATCCATGATGAATTAGGCCATTCTGTTACTAACTCCATTGGCCCCTCCAATTCAACCTACATCCATTGTGATGTTACCAATGAAAATCATGTCAAAAGTACAATAGACAAAACAATTTCAACTTATGGAAAACTTGACATCATGTTCAACAATGCAGGGACGATTAGTGACGACAGGATGAAGCCTCGAATCATGGACATCGAAAAGACAGATTTTGAACGAGTTTTAAGTGTTAATGTGACCGGTGTCTTCTTAGGAATGAAGCACGCTTCCCGGGTCATGGTCCCGGCACGTGGTGGGACCATCATCTCAATGGCGGGCCTTGCTTCCGGGATTGGTGGGTCCGCCACACATGCTTATACTTGCTCAAAGCATGCTGTGGTTGGGCTTACGAGAAATTTGGCAGTTGAGCTCGGGCAGTTTGGTATCACGGTCAACTGTTTGTCGCCTAATGCGCTAGCCACTCCGTTGTCGACAAAATATATGGGGTGCGATGATGAAGAACTTGAGGCTGCTATGAATCATATAGCCAATTTAAAAGGTACTACTTTGAAGGCTATTGATGTGGCCAATGCAGCTCTATTTTTGGCAAGTGATGAGGCTAAATATGTAAGTGGACAAAATTTATACATAGATGGGGGTTTTGGCATTGCTACCTCGGCATTCAAGTTGTTCAAGTATCCTCAGTATTCTTGAATAGTGATCACCAATGTTTTATTAAAATGTTATCTATTTATTAAAATGTTTTATAATGTATGTCATCGGATTAAAGAAAAATTAATAGTAAAGTTTGTATTTGGGTTAAATAAAACAAACAGTTGTATACATTTAGTTGATACATTTACCCCCTATTATATGTATAATATTCAATTTATCCCATGTGATTTAAAAAATATAATTTTATTCCTTTATGATTTTACAAAAGTTTCACACTATTTTTATTCTTAAAAAAGGCACGAATTGACAAAACTACCCCTATTATATGTGGATCTTTACCCCCTGAGTTTTGATATATGTGGCACTTTAACTTCCCACTCCTATGTTACAAAATATTTTTCATGTTCACTCTCAATTTTTGCGATTAAGTAATTGCTCCTTTAAAATTTTCACATGGAGGTAAAATATGTTTTTTCTTCAAATCACAGGGGGTAAATTGAATATTATACAAATAACAGGAAAGTAAATTGTCATTAGTTCTTTTTATTTTATTTTAGTAAAAATGTGAATACATCAGTGCATATGAAGGCGTTGGCAAAATATTCCGTTTTGCTTATGTTACATGGCTTTATAGTCCAAGGCATAATAGTCCCTTTGAGCCCACTTACACCATTACGCCATGTGTGCAACGTGCGTGTCTTCTAGAAGAATTGAATTTGAGCATTGTGAGCATAGTGCTCTCGATAGATAAATATTCGAATCGCAAATAACTAAGCTTTCATTACTCAAATAAATGACTTCAAAATAATACGTTAATTGGTTGTAGCAAAAGGTTGAATTTCTGTGAAGAAAACTTTCTTTAGAAATTCGAAGTTGAACATTTGAAAAATCAATTGAAGGAATAGTGGAGTGAGCATCATCAATCGAAATTAAAGACAAAAGTCTTGAGATTCTCATGATTCATGCTCATCAAAATTAAAGTAAACCTGAATAGGTGCTGGGTGCATGTGAGGAGTTACAACAACGATTTTCATGAATCGGTGCGACTTATTGCAATAATTGATTAGTTTCGTTTTAATTCACTAATCAAGTATAATTACTTCTTGTACAAATATTTTGGTATTGCACTAATTTATTTATTGATCGAAGTAAATTATATATATCATTACTTGAGGTAATGAATATAATTAAATATCGTGAGCATTGAATAATAATCTCACACGTGTATGAGTTATAATAATTATTCCTAATATAAGTGTGACTTATATATATGTGAGGCATTTTAAAAGCACGTAAAATTACTAATAACCTTTATGCGGAGATAAAATGATTAGTTAGTATTTACGATCAAATCAATATTTTATTTGTGAAAATATTGATAATTTATTTGTGAAAATAATTATAATTTATTTGCGATATAATTATGATTTATATCATTAATATTTATTATTTATTTTAGAACAAACATCAATATTTTATTGGGGAGATATTGATAATATTTATTATTTATTTGCAAACTAATATTTGTGAGAAATAATTATAAAATTATTTGTGAAATATTTATAATTTTATTTGTTTCCGAAATAAATTATCATGTGTGTAAGAGTTCAAACTTTGAGACTAGTTACGTGATTTTAAATCATTACTAACTCGTGGAGTTTAAAATGTATTTGTTCACATATATTTTATTGCGCTATTTATTGAATAATAAATAAGAGGCAATAAAAGTATTAAATACAAAGAGATCTATTTGTGAAATACAAATATTGATAATGGAATAAGAAAATTATAAATTCTTATATTCAAATTGTGGGGGGTGAATATAAATATTTTTATTTACACAAAAGTGTGTGATCAGGAATAATTCACCTAGCTCAACTCAATTAATTGAGTAGTTAAACAAAAATAATCAAGCCCTAAAAAGGGAGGGTAAGATTATTATAAATCCGGGTGTACAGGATAACTTGTGGGGAAAATTAAAAATCTATCCGCATATTGAAATCGAGTTTCACACAAAAAAATCAAATATAATTTCATATGAGTTATGGAAGGAAGAAAAACCAAATACCTTAAAACGTGGGGGTACTTGGGTCAGATTTCGATTTCGTCACCAAAAAAGAAAATAACTTAAAAATATTATTTACTACTTGCTTATTCGATAAATAGTAGCAGTTCATATTTTTGGTATTTAAATCTAAAATAAATGTAATTTTGTGAACTGAGTCACGATGTAACATTACTTGATAATGTAAGAAGAATTTGAGAATCATTTCTTATATATTGATCTTTTTTGGTTCAAATTTATCTTCAGTAAGTTTGACTTACTGATATTAAAATATGATAAAGTAATATTATTTATTATATTACTTACATAAAACTTTTTACAGTTTATAATGAGAGTTAATTATAAATAGTTTATTCTGCGAGATAAAACACTATAGTCTTACCCATTTTAGACTAGAATATTTTTTTTAAAATTTCATAGAAAATTTTGCGAAAATATTGATTTTGATCAGTAGGGTCAACTTTGTGA